>OU342638.1:2896891-4299346 GCA_910589415.1 Malachius bipustulatus | reverse complement strand
GGACCCGGGGTTGGGTGATTACAATAGATGACAAGTTTATAGACGGAATAAAACGCCTATCAACAGTCCTTCCACGAACATTCAAGAACAATGCTTATTCATTATGCACATCTACTAAATTAGTTAAAGATATCGAGATAATAGATGATCAGAGAATGTATATGAAATTCTATCACGAAACAAAGACCGGACATCGAGGAATAAAACAAACAATTGATCAAATATCCCAAAAGTACTACTGGCCTAATCTCACCGATGACATAACAAATTACGTAAACACTTGCAAAATCTGTTTAGAAAATAAATACGAAAGAAAACCTTATAATTTACGATTTGAATTAACCCCCACACCTTCAAAACCTTTCCAATCTTTGCACATCGACACCTTCCATATTGATAAAATAAAATGTCTAACAATAATTGACACTTTCTCTAAATACGGACAATGTTATGCTTTACAAAAATTTCATGCCATAGAAATATTTAACAAACTTCTCTCTTATGTAAGTCATCATGGAATACCCCAACAAATTACCTCTGATAATGGAACTGAGTTCAATAATAACATTATAAGAGATTTTTGCACATTACACAATATAACACTTCACTTTACTACCCCACATAATTCCAACTCAAATAGTCCTGTTGAACGATTTCATTCTACGATGCTAGAGCACATAAGATGCATAAAAAGACAAAACCCTTCATACAGTATCGAAGATATAATTCAATACGCAACCCTTGCTTATAATAATTCTATACATAGTACGACTCAACTTACACCATTCCAAATTATACACTGTAACATTGACAATAAAGATCCCTTTGACTTGACTAACGACATTATAACATCCGATTATGTGACAAGACATAAAGAAATAAGCAAACAATTGTTTAAAAAGATCCACGAAACCTCGCAATCCAACAAAGAACGCTGGATAAATAAAAGCAATGAATCAAGACAAATTGCCCCAGAT
This sequence comes from Malachius bipustulatus, assembly GCA_910589415.1. Taxonomy (NCBI): domain Eukaryota; kingdom Metazoa; phylum Arthropoda; class Insecta; order Coleoptera; family Melyridae; genus Malachius; species Malachius bipustulatus. Next base: position 4,298,369 of record OU342638.1, on the reverse strand, counting down.
ATTCCCGAAAATTCTCCAGTTTATTATAGGACAGACACTAGAGATAAACAAAATCCTTTATACAAACCCTCTACAAGTAAAAGTAACCAAGGTCCTATTTTAAAAATGCAACACACTAAAAGACACAAATCTAAAATAAAAAGGTTACGGAAAATATCAGAAAAATAATACTCAATCGTTTGTTCCAGATGCTAATCTTAATTCTTTTTCTACAATTAGTCAACTCTCAGACAAGTCTTACGAACTACCCAGGTTTCTTCCCACATCACCTAGGCCCAGCATACGTCACAACTTCGAAAATATCCTATGTGTATTATATAAATCAGGCACCGCTACTCGTACAAGCAGAAAAATTATCAGAAGCATATAAGAACGCTTATCTACACATAACGACCACAAGTGACCCTTTCGTTAGCAAAACCTTACTTCCTCGACTTTTAGACATACAAGATCAAATCACAAACACAAAAATCTTACAAAATAATTTGCGATCAAATCAAAATTATCGCCAGAAACGAGGACTCTTAGATATAGGAGGATCATTTGCAAAAACCTTATTTGGTACTTTAGATGCTAATGATGGCAAAGTAATTTATGAGTCATTGAACAATTTGCAAGAAGATCAAAAAACATTACAAATTGGGCTAAACAAACAAATCGAACTATACAACGATCTAACAGAACAAATCAATGGCACTATAGAAACATTAAATTCAGATTTATCTACAATTGAGAATCAACTAAATAATTTAACCAAATATTTCGTACATTCAAAAATGGCAATTTATACATATTTAGAACTTGATAACTTATTAAACAGACTTGAAATAAATGTTCAGAAATTTAACGATGAACTTACAAAAATAGAAACATCTTTATATTTCTCAAAACTGAATCTTGTAACAAATGAAATATTACCAGTAAATGAATTGTTAAATCTCATCACTGAATGCTCTAACAAATATAAAAATTCTATAATTAAATTCTATGACATTCATACGTACTACAAACTGTTAAATTTGCAAAGCTTCATTTTTAAAGAAAAAATTCTTTTTGTAATTAATATTCCCTTAACTGATTCCCAAATTTATTCCTTTTATCATATAATACCAATTCCTATCAACAATCAAATGATAATTCCCAGCACACCTTACCTCGCAATTTCGCAAGAAAATCAGCTCGAGATAATTCAAGAATGTCCTCATTTGGAAGATATTTACGTCTGTTCAGACTTGAATCAAAATTCGAACACCCAAGATACCTGTATTACGCCAATCATACTCCACAAAGAAGAGAAAAATTGCACCAAAGTCCAAGTAACTCTCAAGGCAGACATGATTCGAAACATAGACGAAAATTTACTAATTATAGTACCAGTAAACAAAATAACAATCACTGAAAATTGCCCAGATCTTATAACGAAAACAATTGACTCACCAAGCCTCTACGTGATACCAGCAAATTGCAAAGTCAAAATTCGCAACAAAATCTACTATACGAAAAAACGAGCCAATCAAGAAGCAGTGAAAATAATAGGAAATGTACACTTAGAATCCATCGAACTTCATGACGACATTCCCATTGAAAACATTCCTGAAGTACACATGAATATTTCACACATTTCGAAGAAAGTGCAAGATCCCATTCTCCTGAAAGTGCATCAAAACAACACAACGACCCACATCATCACATGGATCGTAATTCTGCTAATCCTCGCTGCATTTGCAACTTACAAATTAGTCAAGAGAAGAAAATCATTCAAAATGAAAATTGAACCTTTGGACCCTGTAGAATTAGTTGAAAAACCTTCTTCGTCGATTTTTCAATCTTAGAGGGGAGGAGTTATGCATTCCTTCATGAATGACACATTGTAACTCATTATCATTCGAGTATAGTACGTCCTTATTAGTTTTATAACCCTTAGCCTCGAAACAAATGGCCCATTGTAATATTGTTATTATGAACTAAATATCAAATGATATATGTATAATGACTATTATTGTTAATCATATTAATATTCTGTATTTGAAACTAGGATAATGTTCTTAAAACACATCCTTTTGGAATTATTAATAAACAGGCGCATGGCAAAGCCACCGCCCTCCTTAAAAGGTATAAATACTGTATTTACTTATTGTACTAGTTAGATCAGATTTAGCATTCGTGCCTAATGTATTTATTGTAGTATATTAGTCTGTTCTCAATAAATTAATTTTTAAAAAAGTCTTTTGTGGCCCTTGAAATCAAAATTAGCGGGAAGCAGCGTGGTAAAAACTACTCGGAGCTGGAAAAAGTCTCCCTGATTGAAATAATTCTAAAGTATACTAATAACCTCACGGTAAATCTATTTCTAGGCCATTCATAGGTGACACGGTATTAACTATAAATGATATTCTGATTTATTAGAAGTTTATTTATAGTAGGTATGATAATTATCATTGTAAGAACGGTATTTTGTCTTTTTATTATCATTAGATACATGTTAGAGTACCTACATGCCATGGTTCCTATTACTTTTACATTACCACCACCAGGCCATCCTGTTATTATCCTTTTATCAGTATAACTTATCCTATAAACCATCCTGTCCTTCCCATTTTCTTTTAGATAACAAAATGTCATTGAATGCAAGAAGACTGACAACACCTCAATGAGGGAAAAAACAATGTCTGGGCCAAGGTGGTCGAAGAATTTAATGCCATAAATGTACCTTTTTGTTAACCTAGTCTTTAGGCCAGCGGCCGTGGATCGACCTCTTGTAAGACTTGGTCAACACTTATTACTCGTATCATTAGCCCTCTTGCCTTAGAGGAGCTAGATCTATGGACCTATTTTAATTGACAGTACCATGTTTTCTTTATTAAAATTAAATAACAGGAGGCTTCACCCAGGCACATGTATTCATCTGCATCACCAAAATTTATGTCTTACTAAAGTTATCGTCGTTATTATTTTTTTTTTATGTCATAATTCAGTATTATTAGAACTTATTTTACTTGTATTTATTTACCTTGTAGCGCCGGGCGTATGATCTGCCAAACAGGAAAAGAAAGCTACAAACTTAGTTTTTCAAGAACATCAAGACAAGTTGGGATATTTGTAGGGCAACAATAAGATTATAATCATAGATGGAACTAATGGGTTTACTTCATTTAAAGGTCTAAACTACCTTTTTGTTAACCTAGCCTATAGGCTAGCGGCCGTGAATCGGCCTCTTGTAAGACTTGGTCAACACTTATTACTCGTATCATTAGCCCTCTTGCCTTAGAGGAGCTAGATCTATGGACTATTTTAATTGACAGTACCATGTTTTCTTTATTAAAATGAAATAACAGGAGGCTTCACCCAGGCACATGTTTTCATCTGCATCACCAAAATTTATGTCTTACTAAAGTTATCGTCGTTATTGTTTTTTTAATGTCATAATTCAGTATTATTAGAACTTATTATACTTGTATTTATTTACCTTGTAGCGCCGGGCGTATGATCTGCCAAACAGGAAAAGAAAGCTACAAACTTAGTTTTTCAAGAACATCAAGACAAGTTGGGATATTTGTAGGGCAACAATAAGATTATAATCATAGATGGAACTAATGGGTTTACTTCATTTAAAGGTATAAACTACCTTTTTGTTAACCTAGCCTATAGGCTAGCGGCCGTGAATCGGCCTCTTGTAAGACTGGTCAACACTTATTACTCGTATCATTAGCCCTCTTGCCTTAGAGGAGCTAGATCTATGGACTATTTTAATTGACAGTACCATGTTTTCTTTATTAAAATGAAATAACAGGAGGCTTCACCCAGGCACATGTTTTCATCTGCATCACCAAAATTTATGTCTTACTAAAGTTATCGTCGTTATTGTTTTTTTAATGTCATAATTCAGTATTATTAGAACTTATTATACTTGTATTTATTTACCTTGTAGCGCCGGGCGTATGATCTGCCAAACAGGAAAAGAAAGCTACAAACTTAGTTTTTCAAGAACATCAAGACAAGTTCGGGTATTTGTAGGGCAACAATAAGATTATAAACATAGATGGAACTAATGGGTTTACTTCATTTAAAGGTCTAAACTACCTTTTTATTAACCTAGTCTGTAGGCTAGCGGCCGTGGATCGACCTCTTGTAAGACTTGGTCAACACTTATTACTCGTATCATTAGCCCTCTTGCCTTCGACCTCTTGTAAGACTTGGTCAACACTTATTACTCGTATCATTAGCCCTCTTGCCTTAGAGGAGCTAGATCTATGGACTATTTTAATTGACAGTACCATGTTTTCTTTATTAAAATGAAATAAGAGGAGGCTTCTCCCAGGCACATGTTTTCATCTGCATCACCAAAATTTATGTCTTACTAAAGTTATCGTCGTTATTGTTTTTTTAATGTCATAATTCAGTATTATTAGAACTTATTATACTTGTATTTATTTACCTTGTAGCGCCGGGCGTATGATCTGCCAAACAGGAAAAGAAAGCTACAAACTTAGTTTTTCAAGAACATCAAGACAAGTTCGGGTATTTGTAGGGCAACAATAAGATTATAAACATAGATGGAACTAATGGGTTTACTTCATTTAAAGGTCTAAACTACCTTTTTGTTAACCTAGCCTATAGGCTAGCGGCCGTGAATCGGCCTCTTGTAAGACTTGGTCAACACTTATTACTCGTATCATTAGCCCTCTTGCCTTAGAGGAGCTAGATCTATGGACTATTTTAATTAACAGTACCATGTTTTCTTTATTAAAATGAAATAACAGGAGGCTTCACCTAGGCACATGTTTTCATCTGCATCACCAAAATTTATGTCTTACTAAAGTTATCGTCGTTATTGTTTTTTTAATGTCATAATTCAGTATTATTAGAACTTTTTATACTTGTATTTATTTACCTTGTAGCGCCGGGCGTATGATCTGCCAAACAGGAAAAGAAAGCTACATATTTAGTTTTTCAAGAACATCAAGACAAGTTCGGGTATTTGTAGGGCAACAATAAGATTATAAATATAGATGGAACTAATGGGTTTACTTCATTTAAAGGTCTAAACTACCTTTTTGTTAACCTAGTCTGTAGGCTAGCGGCCGTGGATCGACCTCTTGTAAGACTTGGTCAACACTTATTACTCGTATCATTAGCCCTCTTGCCTTAGAGGAGCTAGATCTATGGACTATTTTAATTGACAGTACCATGTTTTCTTTATTAAAATGAAATAACAGGAGGCTTCATCCAGGCACATGTTTTCATCTGCATCACCAAAATTTATGTCTTACTAAAGTTATCGTCGTTATTGTTTTTTTAATGTCATAATTCAATATTATTAGAACTTATTATACTTGTATTTATTTACCTTGTAGCGCCGGGCGTATGATCTGCCAAACAGGAAAAGAAAGCTACAAACTTAGTTTTTAACGAACATCAAGACAAAGGTCTAAACTACCTTTTTGTTAACCTAGCCTATAGGCTAGCGGCCGTGAATCGGCCTCTTGTAAGACTTGGTCAACACTTATTACTCGTATCATTAGCCCTCTTGCCTTAGAGGAGCTAGATCTATGGACTATTTTAATTGACAGTACCATGTTTTCTTTATTAAAATGAAATAACAGGAGGCTTCACCCAGGCACATGTTTTCATCTGCATCACCAAAATTTATGTCTTACTAAAGTTATCGTCGTTATTGTTTTTTTAATGTCATAATTCAGTATTATTAGAACTTATTATACTTGTATTTATTTACCTTGTAGCGCCGGGCGTATGATCTGCCAAACAGGAAAAGAAAGCTACAAACTTAGTTTTTCAAGAACATCAAGACAAGTTCGGGTATTTGTAGGGAAACAATAAGATTATAAACATAGATGGAACTAATGGGTTTACTTCATTTAAAGGTCTAAACTACCTTTTTGTTAACCTAGTCTGTAGTCTAGCGGCCGTGGATCGACCTCTTGTAAGACTTGGTCAACACTTATTACTCGTATCATTAGCCCCTCTTGCCTTAGAGGAGCTAGATCTATGGACCTAGTTTAATTGACAGTACCATGTTTTCTTTATTAAAATGAAATAACAGGAGGCTTCACCCAGGCACATGTATTCATCTGCATCACCAAAATTTATGTCTTACTAAAGTTATCGTCGTTATTGTTTTTTTAATGTCATAATTCAGTATTATTAGAACTTATTATACTTGTATTTATTTACCTTGTAGCGCCGGGCGTATGATCTGCCAAACAGGAAAAGAAAGCTACAAATTTAGTTTTTCAAGAACATCAAGACAACTTCAGGTATTCGTAGGGCAACAATAAGATTATTTTAATTGACAGTACCATGTTTTCTTTATTAAAATGAAATAACAGGAGGCTTCACCCAGGCACATGTTTTCATCTGCATCACCAAAATTTATGTCTTACTAAAGTTATCGTCGTTATTGTTTTTTTAATGTCATAATTCAGTATTATTAGAACTTATTATACTTGTATTTATTTACCTTGTAGCGCCGGGCGTATGATCTGCCAAACAGGAAAAGAAAGCTACAAACTTAGTTTTTCAAGAACATCAAGACAAGTTCGGGTATTTGTAGGGCAACAATAAGATTATAAACATAGATGGAACTAATGGGTTTACTTCATTTAAAGGTCTAAACTACCTTTTTGTTAACCTAGCCTATAGGCTAGCGGCCGTGAATCGGCCTCTTGTAAGACTTGGTCAACACTTATTACTCGTATCATTAGCCCTCTTGCCTTAGAGGAGCTAGATCTATGGACTATTTTAATTAACAGTACCATGTTTTCTTTATTAAAATGAAATAACAGGAGGCTTCACCTAGGCACATGTTTTCATCTGCATCACCAAAATTTATGTCTTACTAAAGTTATCGTCGTTATTGTTTTTTTAATGTCATAATTCAGTATTATTAGAACTTTTTATACTTGTATTTATTTACCTTGTAGCGCCGGGCGTATGATCTGCCAAACAGGAAAAGAAAGCTACATATTTAGTTTTTCAAGAACATCAAGACAAGTTCGCGTATTTGTAGGGCAACAATAAGATTATAAATATAGATGGAACTAATGGGTTTACTTCATTTAAAGGTCTAAACGACCTTTTTGTTAACCTAGTCTGTAGGCTAGCGGCCGTGGATCGACCTCTTGTAAGACTTGGTCAACACTTATTACTCGTATCATTAGCCCTCTTGCCTTAGAGGAGCTAGATCTATGGACTATTTTAATTGACAGTACCATGTTTTCTTTATTAAAATGAAATAACAGGAGGCTTCACCCAGGCACATGTTTTCATCTGCATCACCAAAATTTATGTCTTACTAAAGTTATCGTCGTTATTGTTTTTTTAATGTCATAATTCAGTATTATTAGAACTTATTATACTTGTATTTATTTACCTTGTAGCGCCGGGCGTATGATCTGCCAAACAGGAAAAGAAAGCTACATATTTAGTTTTTCAAGAACATCAAGACAAGTTCGGGTATTTGTAGGGCAACAATAAGATTATAAACATAGATGGAACTAATGGGTTTACTTCATTTAAAGGTCTAAACTACCTTTTTGTTAACCTAGCCTATAGGCTAGCGGCCGTGAATCGGCCTCTTGTAAGACTTGGTCAACACTTATTACTCGTATCATTAGCCCTCTTGCCTTAGAGGAGCTAGATCTATGGACTATTTTAATTGACAGTACCATGTTTTCTTTATTAAAATGAAATAACAGGAGGCTTCACCCAGGCACATGTTTTCATCTGCATCACCAAAATTTATGTCTTACTAAAGTTATCGTCGTTATTGTTTTTTTAATGTCATAATTCAGTATTATTGGAACTTTTTATACTTGTATTTATTTACGTTGTAGCGCCGGGCGTATGATCTGCCAAACAGGAAAAGAAAGCTACAAACTTAGTTTTTCAAGAACATCAAGACAAGTTCGGGTATTTGTAGGGCAACAATAAGATTATAAACATAGATGGAACTAATGGGTTTACTTCATTTAAAGGTCTAAACTACCTTTTTGTTAACCTAGCCTATAGGCTAGCGGCCGTGAATCGGCCTCTTGTAAGACTTGGTCAACAATTATTACTCGTATCATTAGCCCTCTTGCCTTAGAGGAGCTAGATCTATGGACTATATTAATTGACAGTACCATGTTTTCTTTATTAAAATGAAATAACAGGAGGCTTCACCCAGGCACATGTTTTCATCTGCATCACCAAAATTTATGTCTTACTAAAGTTATCGTCGTTATTGTTTTTTTAATGTCATAATTCAGTATTATTAGAACTTATTATACTTGTATTTATTTACCTTGTAGCGCCGGGCGTGTGATCTGCCAAACAGGAAAAGAAAGCTACAAATTTAGTTTTTCAAGAACATCAAGACAAGTTCGGGTATTTGTAGGGCAACAATAAGATTATAAATATAGATGGAACTAATGGGTTTACTTCATTTAAAGGTCTAAACTACCTTTTTGTTAACCTAGTCTCTAGGCTAGCGGCCGTGGATCGACCTCTTGTAAGACTTGGTCAACACTTATTACTCGTATCATTAGCCCTCTTGCCTTAGAGGAGCTAGATCTATGGACCTATTTTAATTGACAGTACCATGTTTTCTTTATTAAAATGAAATAACAGGAGGCTTCACCCAGGCACATGTATTCATCTTCATCACCAAAATTTATGTCTTACTAAAGTTATCGTCGTTATTGTTTTTTTAATGTCATAATTCAGTATTATTAGAACTTATTATACTTGTATTTATTTACCTTGTAGCGCCGGGCGTATGATCTGCCAAACAGGAAAAGAAAGCTACATATTTAGTTTTTCAAGAACATAAAGACAAGTTCGGGTATTTGTAGGGCAACAATAAGATTATAAATATAGATGGAACTAATGGGTTTACTTCATTTAAAGGTCTAAACTACCTTTTTGTTAACCTAGTCTGTAGGCTAGCGGCCGTGGATCGACCTCTTGTAAGACTTGGTCAACACTTATTACTCGTATCATTAGCCCTCTTGCCTTAGAGGAGCTAGATCTATGGACTATTTTAATTGACAGTACCATGTTTTCTTTATTAAAATGAAATAACAGGAGGCTTCACCCAGGCACATGTTTTCATCTGCATCACCAAAATTTATGTCTTACTAAAGTTATCGTCGTTATTGTTTTTTTAATGTCATAATTCAGTATTATTGGAACTTTTTATACTTGTATTTATTTACGTTGTAGCGCCGGGCGTATGATCTGCCAAACAGGAAAAGAAAGCTACAAACTTAGTTTTTCAAGAACATCAAGACAAGTTCGGGTATTTGTAGGGCAACAATAAGATTATAAACATAGATGGAACTAATGGGTTTACTTCATTTAAAGGTCTAAACTACCTTTTTGTTAACCTAGCCTATAGGCTAGCGGCCGTGAATCGGCCTCTTGTAAGACTTGGTCAACAATTATTACTCGTATCATTAGCCCTCTTGCCTTAGAGGAGCTAGATCTATGGACTATATTAATTGACAGTACCATGTTTTCTTTATTAAAATGAAATAACAGGAGGCTTCACCCAGGCACATGTTTTCATCTGCATCACCAAAATTTATGTCTTACTAAAGTTATCGTCGTTATTGTTTTTTTAATGTCATAATTCAGTATTATTAGAACTTATTATACTTGTATTTATTTACCTTGTAGCGCCGGGCGTGTGATCTGCCAAACAGGAAAAGAAAGCTACAAATTTAGTTTTTCAAGAACATCAAGACAAGTTCGGGTATTTGTAGGGCAACAATAAGATTATAAATATAGATGGAACTAATGGGTTTACTTCATTTAAAGGTCTAAACTACCTTTTTGTTAACCTAGTCTCTAGGCTAGCGGCCGTGGATCGACCTCTTGTAAGACTTGGTCAACACTTATTACTCGTATCATTAGCCCTCTTGCCTTAGAGGAGCTAGATCTATGGACCTATTTTAATTGACAGTACCATGTTTTCTTTATTAAAATGAAATAACAGGAGGCTTCACCCAGGCACATGTATTCATCTTCATCACCAAAATTTATGTCTTACTAAAGTTATCGTCGTTATTGTTTTTTTAATGTCATAATTCAGTATTATTAGAACTTTTTATACTTGTATTTATTTCCCTTGTAGGGCCGGGCGTATGATCTGCCAAACAGGAAAAGAAAGCTACATATTTCGTTTTTCAAGAACATAAAGACAAGTTCGGGTATTTGTAGGGCAACAATAAGATTATAAATATAGATGGAACTAATGGGTTTACTTCATTTAAAGGTCTAAACTACCTTTTTGTTAACCTAGTCTGTAGGCTAGCGGCCGTGGATCGACCTCTTGTAAGACTTGGTCAACACTTATTACTCGTATCATTAGCCCTCTTGCCTTAGAGGAGCTAGATCTATGGACTATTTTAATTGACAGTACCATGTTTTCTTTATTAAAATGAAATAACAGGAGGCTTCACCCAGGCACATGTTTTCATCTGCATCACCAAAATTTATGTCTTACTAAAGTTATCGTCGTTATTGTTTTTTTAATGTCATAATTCAGTATTATTAGAACTTTTTATACTTGTATTTATTTCCCTTGTAGCGCCGGGCGTATGATCTGCCAAACAGGAAAAGAAAGCTACATATTTCGTTTTTCAAGAACATAAAGACAAGTTCGGGTATTTGTAGGGCAACAATAAGATTATAAATATAGATGGAACTAATGGGTTTACTTCATTTAAAGGTCTAAACTACCTTTTTGTTAACCTAGTCTGTAGTCTAGCGGCCGTGGATCGACCTCTTGTAAGACTTGGTCAACACTTATTACTCGTATCATTAGCCCTCTTGCCTTAGAGGAGCTAGATCTATGGACTATTTTAATTGACAGTACCATGTTTTCTTTATTAAAATGAAATAACAGGAGGCTTCACCCAGGCACATGTTTTCATCTGCATCACCAAAATTTATGTCTTACTAAAGTTATCGTCGTTATTGTTTTTTTAATGTCATAATTCAGTATTATTAGAACTTTTTATACTTGTATTTATTTACCTTGTAGCGCCGGGCGTATGATCTGCCAAACAGGAAAAGAAAGCTACATATTTCGTTTTTCAAGAACATAAAGACAAGTTCGGGTATTTGTAGGGCAACAATAAGATTATAAACATAGATGGAACTAATGGGTTTACTTCATTTAAAGGTCTAAACTACCTTTTTGTTAACCTAGTCTGTAGGCTAGCGGCCGTGGATCGACCTCTTGTAAGACTTGGTCAACACTTATTACTCGTATCATTAGCCCTCTTGCCTTAGAGGAGCTAGATCTATGGACTATTTTAATTGACAGTACCATGTTTTCTTTATTAAAATGAAATAACAGGAGGCTTCACCCAGGCACATGTTTTCATCTGCATCACCAAAATTTATGTCTTACTAAAGTTATCGTCGTTATTGTTTTTTTAATGTCATAATTCAATATTATTAGAACTTATTATACTTGTATTTATTTGCCTTGTAGCGCCGGGCGTATGATCTGCCAAACAGGAAAAGAAAGCTACAAACTTAGTTTTTAAAGAACATCAAGACAAAGGTCTAAACTACCTTTTTGTTGACCTAGCCTATAGGCTAGCGGCCGTGAATCGGCCTCTTGTAAGACTTGGTCAACACTTATTACTCGTATCATTAGCCCTCTTGCCTTAGAGGAGCTAGATCTATGGACTATTTTAATTGACAGTACCATGTTTTCTTTATTAAAATGAAATAACAGGAGGCTTCACCCAGGCACATGTTTTCATCTGCATCACCAAAATTTATGTCTTACTAAAGTTATCGTCGTTATTGTTTTTTTAATGTCATAATTCAGTATTATTAGAACTTATTATACTTGTATTTATTTACCTTGTAGCGCCGGGCGTATGATCTGCCAAACAGGAAAAGAAAGCTACAAACTTAGTTTTTCAAGAACATCAAGACAAGTTCGGGTATTTGTAGGGCAACAATAAGATTATAAACATAGATGGAACTAATGGGTTTACTTCATTTAAAGGTCTAAACTACCTTTTTGTTAACCTAGTCTGTAGTCTAGCGGCCGTGGATCGACCTCTTGTAAGACTTGGTCAACACTTATTACTCGTATCATTAGCCCTCTTGCCTTAGAGGAGCTAGATCTATGGACTATTTTAATTGACAGTACCATGTTTTCTTTATTAAAATGAAATAACAGGAGGCTTCACCCAGGCACATGTTTTCATCTGCATCACCAAAATTTATGTCTTACTAAAGTTATCGTCGTTATTGTTTTTTTAATGTCATAATTCAGTATTATTCGAACTTTTTATACTTGTATTTATTTACCTTGTAGCGCCGGGCGTATGATCTGCCAAACAGGAAAAGAAAGCTACATATTTCGTTTTTCAAGAACATAAAGACAAGTTCGGGTATTTGTAGGGCAACAATAAGATTATAAACATAGATGGAACTAATGGGTTTACTTCATTTAAAGGTCTAAACTACCTTTTTGTTAACCTAGTCTGTAGGCTAGCGGCCGTGGATCGACCTCTTGTAAGACTTGGTCAACACTTATTACTCGTATCATTAGCCCTCTTGCCTTAGAGGAGCTAGATCTATGGCCTATTTTAATTGACAGTACCATGTTTTCTTTATTAAAATGAAATAACAGGAGGCTTCACCCAGGCACATGTTTTCATCTGCATCACCAAAATTTATGTCTTACTAAAGTTATCGTCGTTATTGTTTTTTTAATGTCATAATTCAATATTATTAGAACTTATTATACTTGTATTTATTTACCTTGTAGCGCCGGGCGTATGATCTGCCAAACAGGAAAAGAAAGCTACAAACTTAGTTTTTAAAGAACATCAAGACAAAGGTCTAAACTACCTTTTTGTTAACCTAGCCTATAGGCTAGCGGCCGTGAATCGGCCTCTTGTAAGACTTGGTCAACACTTATTACTCGTATCATTAGCCCTCTTGCCTTAGAGGAGCTAGATCTATGGACTATTTTAATTGACAGTACCGTGTTTTCTTTATTAAAATGAAATAACAGGAGGCTTCACCCAGGCACATGTTTTCATCTGCATCACCAAAATTTATGTCTTACTAAAGTTATCGTCGTTATTGTTTTTTTAATGTCATAATTCAATATTATTAGAACTTATTATACTTGTATTTATTTACCTTGTAGCGCCGGGCGTATGATCTGCCAAACAGGAAAAGAAAGCTACAAACTTAGTTTTTAAAGAACATCAAGACAAAGGTCTAAACTACCTTTTTGTTAACCTAGCCTATAGGCTAGCGGCCGTGAATCGGCCTCTTGTAAGACTTGGTCAACACTTATTACTCGTATCATTAGCCCTCTTGCCTTAGAGGAGCTAGATCTATGGACTATTTTAATTGACAGTACCATGTTTTCTTTATTAAAATGAAATAACAGGAGGCTTCACCCAGGCACATGTTTTCATCTGCATCACCAAAATTTATGTCTTACTAAAGTTATCGTCGTTATTGTTTTTTTAATGTCATAATTCAATATTATTAGAACTTATTATACTTGTATTTATTTACCTTGTAGCGCCGGGCGTATGATCTGCCAAAACAGGAAAAGAAAGCTACAAACTTAGTTTTTAAAGAACATCAAGACAAAGGTCTAAACTACCTTTTTGTTAACCTAGCCTATAGGCTAGCGGCCGTGAATCGGCCTCTTGTAAGACTTGGTCAACACTTATTACTCGTATCATTAGCCCTCTTGCCTTAGAGGAGCTAGATCTATGGACTATTTTAATTGACAGTACCATGTTTTCTTTATTAAAATGAAATAACAGGAGGCTTCACCCAGGCACATGTTTTCATCTGCATCACCAAAATTTATGTCTTACTAAAGTTATCGTCGTTATTGTTTTTTTAATGTCATAATTCAGTATTATTAGAACTTATTATACTTGTATTTATTTACCTTGTAGCGCCGGGCGTATGATCTGCCAAACAGGAAAAGAAAGCTACAAATTTAGTTTTTCAAGAACATCAAGACAAGTTCGGGTATTTGTAGGGCAACAATAAGATTATAAACATAGATGGAACTAATGGGTCTACTTCATTTAAAGGTCTAAACTACCTTTTTGTTAACCTAGTCTGTAGTCTAGCGGCCGTGGATCGACCTCTTGTAAGACTTGGTCAACACTTATTACTCGTATCATTAGCCCTCTTGCCTTAGAGGAGCTAGATCTATGGACTATTTTAATTGACAGTACCATGTTTTCTTTATTAAAATGAAATAACAGGAGGCTTCACCCAGGCACATGTTTTCATCTGCATCACCAAAATTTATGTCTTACTAAAGTTATCGTCGTTATTGTTTTTTTAATGTCATAATTCAATATTATTAGAACTTATTATACTTGTATTTATTTACCTTGTAGCGCCGGGCGTATGATCTGCCAAACAGGAAAAGAAAGCTACAAACTTAGTTTTTAAAGAACATCAAGACAAAGGTCTAAACTACCTTTTTGTTAACCTAGCCTATAGGCTAGCGGCCGTGAATCGGCCTCTTGTAAGACTTGGTCAACACTTATTACTCGTATCATTAGCCCTCTTGCCTTAGAGGAGCTAGATCTATGGACTGTTTTAATTGACAGTACCAGGTTTTCTTTATTAAAATGAAATAACAGGAGGCTTCACCCAGGCACATGTTTTCATCTGCATCACCAAAATTTATGTCTTACTAAAGTTATCGTCGTTATTGTTTTTTTAATGTCATAACTCAGTATTATTAGAACTTATTATACTTGTATTTATTTACCTTGTAGCGCCGGGCGTATGATCTGCCAAACAGGAAAAGAAAGCTACAAACTTAGTTTTTCAAGAACATCAAGACAAGTTCGGGTATTTGTAGGGCAACAATAAGATTATAAACATAGATGGAACTAATGGGTTTACTTCATTTAAAGGTCTAAACTACCTTTTTGTTAACCTAGCCTATAGGCTAGCGGCCGTGAATCGGCCTCTTGTAAGACTTGGTCAACACTTATTACTCGTATCATTAGCCCTCTTGCCTTAGAGGAGCTAGATCTATGGACTATTTTAATTGACAGTACCATGTTTTCTTTATTAAAATGAAATAACAGGAGGCTTCACCCAGGCACATGTTTTCATCTGCATCACCAAAATTTATGTCTTACTAAAGTTATCGTCGTTATTGTTTTTTTAATGTCATAATTCAGTATTATTAGAACTTATTATACTTGTATTTATTTACCTTGTAGCGCCGGGCGTATGATCTGCCAAACAGGAAAAGAAAGCTACAAACTTAGTTTTTCAAGAACATCAAGACAAGTTCGGGTATTTGTAGGGCAACAATAAGATTATAAACATAGATGGAACTAATGGGTTTACTTCATTTAAAGGTCTAAACTACCTTTTTGTTAACCTAGTCTGTAGGCTAGCGGCCGTGGATCGACCTCTTGTAAGACTTGGTCAACACTTATTACTCGTATCATTAGCCCTCTTGCCTTAGAGGAGCTAGATCTATGGACCTATTTTAATTGACAGTACCATGTTTTCTTTATTAAAATGAAATAACAGGAGGCTTCACCCAGGCACATGTATTCATCTGCATCACCAAAATTTATGTCTTACTAAAGTTATCGTCGTTATTGTTTTTTTAATGTCATAATTCAGTATTATTAGAACTTATTATACTCGTATTTATTTACCTTGTAGCGCCGGGCGTATGATCTGCCAAACAGGAAAAGAAAGCTACAAATTTAGTTTTTCAAGAACATCAAGACAACTTCAGGTATTCGTAGGGCAACAATAAGATTATTTTAATTGACAGTACCATGTTTTCTTTATTAAAATGAAATAACAGGAGGCTTCACCCAGGCACATGTTTTCATCTGCATCACCAAAATTTATGTCTTACTAAAGTTATCGTCGTTATTGTTTTTTTAATGTCATAATTCAGTATTATTAGAACTTATTATACTTGTATTTATTTACCTTGTAGCGCCGGGCGTATGATCTGCCAAACAGGAAAAGAAAGCTACAAACTTAGTTTTTCAAGAACATCAAGACAAGTTCGGGTATTCGTAGGGCAACAATAAGATTATAATCATAGATGGAACTAATGGGTTTACTCTATTTTAAGGTATCTACTCAGGTCTACGCTCTAGTCCCATTTTGCTCTTTATTACAATAAAAAAACAAACTCGTTCCACTGTACGAGCACGAGAGACCTACAGTAAAAGTTTTATTTTAGATTCCATATTCCTTTATCATATATTTGACAACCAGGAATAATTATTTATACATTAATAAACTCCAGTTGGAAATAGTTGGGGTACAAATTAGTGTTCGTGAATTTTTATTTATTCATCAATTAGGTCACAGTTACAAGATGTGACAATAGATCAAGTTCTCAAATATGCAAAAACTTAATATATCTGTGACCATGAGTTGGCTAACGTGCGTTAATCTGGCGTTGTTAATCTGGCGTTTATCAAGTTACCAAGCTCGAATCGAGACATTGTCCGGATGATCATTTGCCGCTAGTTAATCAATCGTTAATTAGCTGTGAAAAAAATCATGTTTTGCTAACTTAACCCATTAACGCTCAGTAATCGATTTATAGTACAAAACACATTCTAGAATTGACAACATGGCAGTTCAACTCCTTCTTTCTGCAAGCTCTGTTAGTTTAGTGTAAAACAAGTGTAGCTCAGAATTCATATGATCTTGAGACTGTAAATGCTTAGTGTTGTACCTCCTAACAAATACAGACATTTTTTCATCATATACCTACATCATATGTATAAGGTATTTTCGAATAACTTTTCAAAAACGCATAGAGAAGTTGATTATGCTTTAAATCAATGTTTAGAAAGGTTGATTGAAAGTATATACATACACAGTGTGAGAACTTTTTGGTTTTGTTGCTTTTCTCGCTTTGATTTCGAGTGATCTGATGATGATAGACCGCTAGGCAGTGAAGAGAATATTTTATACATTTCTCAGCAATCGATATCAACTTGCATTTTCAATAAAAAATAATTAAAATCGGTAATATAAAAAATAATTAAAATCAGTAATTTGTATAATTTTTTCAGAAGGAAATGAAACGTAGCGGAAGGGGAAGTATATTAGAGCATACAGTAGCTTTCCAGGAAAATAACGTTCATTGTGTACAGTGGTATGACAATAAAATTGTATCGCTGATTTCAGACTACTGTGGCACAGAACCAGTAGTCAAAGTGAAACGATTCTTTCGCTCAGATAAAGAAAGAAAAGAAGTCGACTGCCCTGACATCGTCAAACAGTACAACCGACATATGGGTGGCGTTGACCTGCAGGATTCGCTTCTAGGTCTTTATCCAATAAAAATCAAGAGCAAAAAATGGTACCATAAAATTTTTTGTCACATGCTAGATGTTGTTGTGGTGGTGAATGCTTGGTTGCTTGACAGAAGGATTAGGAAACAGCTTGGAAGAGAAACGGAAGCAGTGGCTCTTCTTTCCTTCAAAACTATCCTTGCCGAACAATTGGGGGCAAAACAGGTATAAAATCACTTGTACCGGTTTTGCACTCAACTATACCTCATTTTCAAACTAGGAGGAATAAATTTAAATGAACCGCCAAAAAAAGATGCTTCTCATTGGTGAATTCATAGGCAAAATTACACCCAGCCAAATTTGTACAGGAAATTGAATTTATGCAACACTCAACACTACAGACGCTTCTTTTTAAATAAGTTCTTAAAAAGTTATTTCAAAACCAAATAAGTTTTTTTTGAAGCCCGTTCAGTTCTTTTTAGAGAACAGACATCCTTTTCAGGATTTTGAAATTATTTTGGCTTTGAATTTTTATCCTGCAAACTGTTTCACGTGCCATTATGGATAATCCTACATCAAGTACAAGTGAGAGGATGTCTCCTCCAAAGAAACGTTTCCGCTTAAGTTTGAACTATCTGTCTCTGAATTAAAAACAGTGCATTTTATCTGTATAAACAGCAGAAGAGCGACGAGTCACATAAAAAGATCAGTGTAACTGTATTAAAAATTTCCAAGGCATTGATATATTTTAGAATTTCCATTTTATTAACTGAAGTAATGTATTAGGTATTGCGGTGTCCACTGTGTACCGCATCAATAAAGAATACATGCAGGACAACTGGAATGATTGACGATTCTGCAAAGTGTGGTGGTCGACCTGCTGTCGTAACAAACTTCGATGAAGGAACGAAAAATTCTGTCAGGCAACTCGTTCGTGGATTCTTTTTTAGAAACGAATTACCCACAATAGACAAAGTGTTGAGGAGTGAAATACAAAAACGATCAGATTTGCCAAAGACCTCATGAATAAATTTATCAAATCACTCAACTTCAGTAAAATTATAGATATACAGCTGAAAACTTGGCTACATCTTGCTCATGACTGAATAGATAACGGTCTGTGACCACATCTTTTTAACTGAAGAGAAGTACCTACTTACATAGGTGATGTAAACCTTCAGATACTTGAAAAGGGAACGCAAGAGTATTTTAATTGAACATGATATTGTCAGGTGGAGACGAACTCTAAAATCAATTAAGCAGCACAGATATGCAGGCAGACCTACATATTACCTAGACGAAACATTATTGAAAGAAGGTCATATAAAACCAAAAATATGGGTGGATGCCACGATCAAGAGCAACGTCAGGCATTCATTAAAGGGTTATCCACAGGACTGAAAAATCCTTCAGGAAAGGGGAGAAGACATAAAATATTACATGTTGGATATGAATCTGGTTCTGTGGAAGATGCACTGTTGGTTTTTGAAGAGAAAAAAGCGGAGACTACCATGAGGAAATGAACTCTAATGTGTTTGAGGAATGACTTTCAAGACTTTTAAATAAATTGCCGGATAATGCTATTATTGTTATGCACAATGCGTCATATCATAGTCGAAAAATAGAAAAAATCCCAACATCTTCGTCAAAGAAAGTTGATATGCAGGAATGGCTTCGATCAAAAAAAAATTAAATTCGATGCAGATATGGTTCGTTCTGAATTATTACATTTGATTCCGTCCGCATAAGGACCAACATAATTTATATGTATCGGACGAATTGGCAAGAAGTTGCATTAAAACTGTTTTAAGACTACCGACCTTACCACTGTGAGTTGAATCCAATAGAGCTGATTTGGGCTCAAGTGAAGAGTTAGGTAGCAGCGAAAAACAAAACTTTTAAATTACAAGATTCCAAGCAGCTATTCATAGAATCACTTGCAAACGTTAGTCCTACTCACTGGAGACACTGCATTGAACATATTATCAAAGAAGAAAAAATGGGCAAATTAGATGGTATTGTTGATGATTTAATAAAAATCGAACCAATTATTATTTCGAATAAAAAAAAATCATCTTGTTAAAATATCAAATAATTAATTCCTCTCATTTCCTGGTCGTCCCGCCTCACGGTTCGGTCCAGTTTAACTTGCTCTATTAAAAATGTCGAATTAATATGTAATATCAAATCCTATCTTCAATAGGTAAAACAATCTCAACCCTTTTCACTTCGAAAAGGTTTAAATTATATTTAACATCGATGTGATTAACATAATTCACTGAAATTTTTGTACAATTGTTGTTGATTCTTATAATAGAGCTTTCATCTTCATATATCACATTTGTAAGCAATGTTAACACCTGTAAATTTCTGGAATTGCCAATAACTGACAATTGTCCTGATGATGGGCTAACCCCCGAAACCGGTTGACAAGCTCTTTTTTCAATAAATTATACTCATATGACCTAGATTTTTATTTTTATTCGATGAATTTGAGTATACTATGGCCAACCTATATGATAATTATTATTTCACCCAACGATCATGATTCAGATTATATTTTTCATCTACAGAGCCTTTACCTATTTTCTGTGGACTTTTCAAGATGTCTTATAAAAAGGGAATATTTCCTTCCTGCTGGAAACGCGCACAAGTCAGATCTCACTACACCATACCAGTTCTTTAGGTACTTTTCATGTACCTAAATTGGGGTACTTAATTCATCCGTGGCAAACCAGTGAGATTTGGCTATAAGGTTTGGTGCCTCAATACTACGAGTGGATATCTCATAAATTTTGAGATTTATCAGGGAAGAAACCCTAGGGCCCAATGGAATTTATTAAAATATATTTGTAAAAGCTTCAGCTCCTCTGATTCAGATGATTGAAGAATTGGGAGACAAGAAAATATTCCCCTATAATTTTACAAACAATGAACATTTGTTGGGGGCAAAACAGGTATAAAATCACTTGTAATGGTTTTGCACTCAACTATCTTCAGTGGTCACTTGTCTTTGTCTGTCAGTAGTAATAATTATTTTTGTATTAACTTGAGTGGTGTAAACTTATTTTAAGGTGTTTGATTATTGTTTTTATGCCGGGTTTTTTATTTTTTTGTGGTGAAAAGTTGTGGTTATAGTTTGCTTTATTAAATATTAAAAATACGCTGAAATGGCCAGCAATGAAGGTAAATGAATTAAAACATTCTTCTTGTTTTTAACTTCTCATGTTACCCTCTTGTTTTTTCATAGACTACGATTCTGAATCAGATCCCTACAATACCGATGAAGATGAAGAGTATAAACCAGAATACGATTCGTAGGAAAATTCACACCTGAATGAAGTGCATGAAATTCAACATATTACGCCAAATAAAACAAGAAAAAGAAGGAAGAACATCTGCAAATGGAAAAGAAATGAAAAGAAGCAGTTGAAAACAGAAGGAAAGGAATATGTAGGACACAGGGATGTAGTAAGTAAAAAATTGCTAAATTTTAATCATTTAAGCAGATAGAGTGTAATGGAAATATTTCTGAGATAGACAGACAAGCATTGTTTGACAAATTTTACAAAATACCAAGTTATGATCTACAGACAGCCTATTTATCATCTTGCATAAAAAAAGTAGCAGTTTCAAGAAGGAAGGTGGGAGCTGAACATGGCCGAGACTTTGCCACAGTACACTACTGTGTGCATGAAAACTGATAAAAAATATTGCTCATATAAAAATGTTTCCTAAGTATAAAAGTCACTATTCATGAAAAGACAACAGCCATACTAGGTACTTATCGCCAGAACTAAGTGTAGCAAAAATGTATTCCTTGTATAAAGAACACTATAGTGAAAACAGGGAACCCATCGTCAAACTGTCTTATTATCGAAAAATTTTCAATTTATTTTTTAATTTATCAAATTTTTTCAATTTACGATTTCACAAGACACATAGCGACACTTGCTCGAAGTGTGACAACCTGAATAATATACTAAAAAAGTCACATAACGAAAACAGTGTGCAAGCTGCTAAAATAACTTTAGAAATACACCAAAAAAGGCACAAAAAGCCTCCAAAAAAATTGGATACTGAAAACAACAAAAAAGTCTATTAACACTGTGGTCATATGTTTCGATCTTCAACATTATCTACACCGCTGTTGACCACATCAAAGGTTTTTTTATCTGAGACAGCTTTGGACCTATAATTTTGGAAAACATAATTTAGTTACCAGAGAAGCTCATATATTATGTATACATGGGATGAGACTGTATCTGGTAGAGGGTCACAGGAGATGGGCTCTTGTCTAATGCATTTTCTCAAGTCATTGCCATCCAGTGTCACTAAAATTATCGCATATAGTGACTCATGTGGAGGGCAAAACAAAAATAAAAATATTTGCAAAATGTTCATGTTTTTAGTAAAAGCTACCGACATAGAGGAAATTCAGCACAAATTTCTTGAGCCGGGTCACACATTATATGGAGTGTGATAGGGCTTTTGCAATCATTGAAAAGCGCAAAAAAAATCCCCAAGTTTTTATTCCTCAACATTGGAGAGAAGTGATCGATGGTGCAAGCAAAAATTCACAGTGCATAATATGACGAAAGAAATGTTTCACTCTTTTGAAAATTTAAATGCCCTGATACAAGATCCAAGAAAAGATACAGAAAGAAAGGCTATTAAATTTAGAGAAATCGCCCAATTTAGATATGGCAAGGACTTGGAACCATTTTCCTTTCAGTTCAAACCGGTCTTGCTTGACTTCTATCAGTTCTTGCAATGCATATGTGGGTCACGTTCCTCTGAACGTCCATCTTATTCAGTGACCAAAACATTCACCCAGCTTCATACAATGCCAGTCCCAATTCAAGCGGAAAAACGGAAAGATTTACAAACCCTGTTAGATTATATACCTCCAGTGTACCATTCATTTTACACGGACATGCGTCATGAAGATCCCAAAAGTAAAAAAAAAGGGAGAAAACAGGTATTGCAAGCTGGACCCAGCACAGCTCCATCCGAAAATACCGAAGAATCCGATGAGGAAGTCGAGGACAATGACATATCTTCGGATTATGAACCTTGATTTTTGTTGTATTGTTTTATTATTATTTCATACTAGACAATAAATATTTTTGGGTGTTTTAAACGTGTTTTAATAAAATTAGAACAGTATTTTATTTTATTAATTCAAACGAAATAATTCAGTGTGTTTGTCAAAAAGGGTATAAAGTTTTTTCACTTAAATGTACATTTTTTTAAAAAAGTGACTTTGCTAATAAAATTGTGTGTTGAATCTAACTTTTGTTAGGTATCCGAATACACTGTGTGGTTTTTACGGAATTTTGAAAAAAACAGTCAACTTTAACGGCTCATATCTCAAAACCAACTGGGATGCACTTATACCCTTTTTGCTCCAACCCCTTCAATTATTGTTTCAATTTAAAATTGCCGCCAAAAAAATCTGGTGACTTTTAGTGGTGTAAATGATACTTTGTAGTTTACTCCTCCTGGTTTAAAAATGAGGTATAGAATAGTTACTATGTCGATTAGTTGAGATGTAATTTTGTTTCAAAATTTAAGATCCGAAAAACTATTTAGCCTTATTATAGTAGTTACATTATTCGATGAGTATTTGTATTTCCTAATGAATATGTAGTTTATATTTTTATGATCATAATAAGAGGTGGTTCCATATGGTACCACTAGGCCCGATATAATTTATATAGGAATTTCATTTTTTTTAGGATCTCAAAATGAATAGGATAATTATTATTGACCTAAGGAAATTTACTAGTGATGATAAAGCCTATAGTCTACTTGCAGAAATTCCTTCAGATGGATCAGAAACTGCTGAAAGTGAAAGCAAAACGGAGGATAATATTATGGAACAAGATGAAGAAATAACTCTAGAACCTGTGACCGGTGCAATTATTGAGAGTGGCTGGGATAGTGAAGATGAACCACATTTACAAACATCGAAAGCATCGAAAGAAGAACAAACTGTAAAATGGCAAAAAAAACATTTGCAGCAGTACCAATGTTCAATCATTTATATTTATCATTTATTAACCAACATGGGGAAACAAATAACAATCCAGCAACTGTTTGAAAACTCAAAAATTTCTTCACAATTAATTTACTTATGGGCATCGTGAAAGTTCCAAGTTACAGAGACCATTGGTCGTCGAAATTGCAGCTTTTGAAAAAAAACTGGCTATTATAAAAACTGGTGATAATAATAAATTTTTTCAAAGTAAATCTGTCTTTATATACTTTTTTTTGTAATAAAATCCCAAGAAATATTTAAACTAAAAAAAAGTTCTTGGTCCTCAAAGGGTTAAAGACACAGGCTACCAACTTGACATCTGTTTGACAAGTTCATCTAAATAAAAAAAAATTATAATAATTAATTACAATCTGCCAACAGGAATTAATGTTTGCTCAACAAAGCCTCAGGTTGTTTCACTAGAATTTAAATTTATTTTTTGCTTATCTGTCTTTTTGTAGTATAGTAGTATTTTTGTAGTTTTGTAGTAAGTACTTTTTGATAAAAACTAACTGTGGGTATTTTAAGAAAATGTTTATAATGATCCTCTTCACCTATTTAGTTATAATTATTTCCAAGTGGTTTTTTTTATAGAGAAAAGTGGAATAATATTTTATTCAACATTATAAATGTCATCATTCAAGAGGATTGCAAGTCTACAAATGTCTGGAACGATCCGATCTGCTGCACCCCGATCTAGGGAGTGAAGCGGATCACTATTAAATAAAAAAAAATTTACAATTTTTTTGCAACATACGTGTAAATACGGAACAAAAGATCTTTTTTTACAGACAATTTTTTACAAACTTTTCTGTTAACTACAAATTACAAAAATTGTAGTTTGTTGAATTTTGGTCCACTTCACCCTGATTTACCCTACATGCGAGAGAACTCGCACTTGATACACGCATTACATTAATCTGATTTAAACAACCAGAAAAACTGATAATCAAATGAGTATTTAAACAAAAAACGTGAACTTAACTTCTGGTAGTAAGTCAGTCATTACTGACCTGCACCATAGGTATAAGGATTTATACTTATTACATTCCAGTTATTTCTGTTCCATTCCAAGTTCATTTTTGGAAGGATGTGCAAGCAATTTGCTTTGGTACCTCAACAGCACGATTCCTCCATCTTTTCCCACTTATTGTCCACATCTTGCAGCAGCCAGCTCAAGAACAAGCGACCTGAAAATGAAAGTCCCAAATTATCTAAAAATATTTAAAAGTTCATTAATTTCGTATTAAAGCAGATATGTACTACATTTTTTAAATAAATTGCAAATAAACAAATAGGGTCGGGGGGTAATTCTGAGACACGCACACCTTAAGGTAAAAATAAGGCAGATTGATAAAAAAAATCTACAAGCTATTTGTAGACAGGAGATTATTGTACTCATATAACTTGTCCCTGTACCTTTTTTTTGATTAAATGTAATTTGGGATAATGATACCTTTTGTTTGGAAGTTATTAGGCCTCTTCAGGAAAAAATAGCTCAACTTTGAAGTACCATGTAATATGTATAGATGGCTGTATGACATTTTTGAACGCCGTTTTCACCTAAAGATTTTCAAATTAGTCTTCTTCAATTTTTTGGAACTAAATGTAAATTGTGTAACTACGAAGCAGTGTTGCCATATAGTAATTGAGCTTATCCGAAAGTACTTTAAAAGACAAATTCAATTATATGTTATACATAACACATAGGATGTAATTCATTTGTTTTCAATCAATTTGTTTTTTTGTAAAAATACTAAAAAATCATTAAAAATTATATCATTATAACCAATAATGGTTTTCAAGACAATTAGATATGTGGCATAGAGGCTCAACAAGTAAAACTGTAAAAATATATTTATTTACGAAGATGAGCTGTCATCGTCATGGAAATCATTTTTGTTTAAAACAAATACGTCAGAATACCTGCTATTTCTATACAGATTTTTTCCAAACGAAAAAACACGAATTTGATTAAAACACGTGAATTCAATCCTACGTTGTGACATGCCATTGGATTCATCTTTTAAAGTACTTTCAGATGAGCCCAATTAATATAAAGCCTGCCATTTGAAACAATTAAGAAAATCAGCACTTTGCAAAACGTGGCAACATTGCTTCATAATTACACATTTTACATTTTTAGTTGCAAAAAATTTAAGAAGACTGGGTGAAAACGCGGTTCAAAAATCTCAAATAGCCATCTATACATGGTGCTTCAAAGTTGAGCTATTTTTTGCTGGAGAGGTCTAATAAATTCGAAACAAGAGGTCGGAGACCCATATGACATACACTATTATATTTGTATTTTTGAGATCTTGAGAAGTAGCACACATACAGGGTCGGTTAAATTACATAAAAGTTGCCTATTTTGAAACTGAGTGGAAATCAGTAAAAAAAATTGTAGACAAAAAATTCGTTTTCAAAATATGGCGGAAAAACTGAAAATCGTGATTTTCTTCTTCGTTCAGTATTTTTGTTTGTTTAAAAGAGACTTGAAATTTGGCACAGAGGCAAAGGGTGATATTTTTTTTAAATGGGCTAGAGGTCTTATGTTTCATACAGGGTGTTCCTTTTCAGAGATTCAGCATCCAACTTTTGTTTTTCTTATGGCAGCCATTTTGGATTTTCGCACAATTTAAGCGCGTAAAAAAACATTCAAGTATCATGTAACACATGTCATAATTATTCATAAAAAAATACGGAAACTAATTAATTTAAACCACAACAACTGTGAAAACACAAAAATATACCGGGTGTCTCATTTGAAAAAATAGAATTTTTCGAAGTAACTCGAAATCGTGATGTTCAATTGTTTTTCCGTTTTCATCGTTTTATTCAGCGGAAAAAAGTTAAAAAAGTTAGCAATATAAGATATATTGCTAACTTTATTTTTTATTTTTTTTCAATATTAGACTTAACTTTGAAGACCCTGTATATTCCTCCAAAATCACGTAATTTCGATTTTCAAAACGCCTGTAGCTTTATCTTTCAAGATTAGTGAACGAAATTAAAAAAAAAAAAATTGTCCATGAGACACGGTTTCGGGTTGCAGTTTTCAATCTAGGCAGCTGAAATTTTTGTGGAAGATATCCACAAGGAGTGGCCTGAATTTTTTGAATACCTGTATAAGCAAGATAGAAAAAAAGTTTTTAAACCAGATCAACAAGACTGGAAGAAAATTTTTTGAAAATTTGAGTTAATGCAAAAAAAGTTTTCATTTTTTTTACCAATAAGCAGCCAGTGAATTTCTATAACCGTTTATGAGCATATTTTTGAAGTAATTGAACTGACATTTTTACAGCAGAGAAAACTATTAGATTTCTATTACAGTGAAACCTGGATAACCCGGAAACGCCTGGGACCGAAAATAAATTCCGTCTTATACAGGTTTCCGGCTTAAACAACAAAACTGTCTAAGCCGGAAACAAACCTGCTTAGCACGGAAAATGCCCAACAGTACGTACATACATACATACAAACACTTACTTGTAAAGTAAAAAACCAATTAATTTTTTGATATGTAAATTAAATCTATTTTAGATTTCAGTGTTAGCGTGTTTAATTTTATATTTGCAGACATAATTATCGAATATTCGAATATTGTACCTACTACATAAAAATATTTTTACGCTCACAGTTGGAGAGTTTAGAATTGACTAAAATAAAAATTGAATCCGAACAGGACTACACAGGAAGTGCATAAGTACCTACAGACAGTTTTTA
The DNA here is from genome assembly GCA_910589415.1 of Malachius bipustulatus. NCBI lineage: Eukaryota > Metazoa > Arthropoda > Insecta > Coleoptera > Melyridae > Malachius > Malachius bipustulatus. Next base: position 4,271,273 of record OU342638.1, on the reverse strand, counting down.
TTGCCGCAATAAAAATTCCGAGAAGTGAGAGTTGAATAGACGCGCGAGAACATGCGGAGATGAAGGGTTTTAGGTGGCGACGTCGGTCCGCTTCCGTCTTATGCAGGTTAAAAAACGTGTTCCGTCTCCGCGTTACGCAGTTTCCGGCTTGAGCAGTGGAAGTTAACATGTAATGTGTATAGCTTGATTCGGGACCGGGAAAAATTTCCGTGATAGACAGATTTCCGCCTTATTCAGTGTCCGTCTTATCCAGGTTTGACTGTATATTCATTTTGATTGGGCCATTGTGACACCTCCACACTGCAATCGTAGGTCTAGTGTGGCTCACATCTAGTCGTGCTGGTGCTACATTAGCCCCATCAGGTCAGCCAAGGAAGCTGATCATCCTGACTGTTGTTAATGTATCCAGGTCCTCCGCTGTGAGAAAGTCTCTCCCGAAGGTTTGTAATCAGGTTCTTCTTCCTGGCCATCTTCCTTTTTCTCAGGAGAGATTTGTTTCTCCTCCTGGTCCAGCGGAATCGAGCTGTTTCTTGGAGTCGGATTAGATTAGAACCGATCTCCAGTTGCTTGGAGATTGAGGTTTTGGCTCTCCTCAACAGAGTATATTTTGCTTTACACACTCCATGGATGTTCCAGGAATAGCTGGGAAAGGTTTGTCCACTCCCTGCAGAGCTCGCATGCAAGACTCAATACAAAGGGGTGCGCCAGGTGCCCCGAGGGTAGACACACTATACCAATAGCCTTGAACCTTAAAAAATTTCAAGAAGCAAATTTATTCTATTCAAAACTCCCCTGTAACTTTTTTTGAATTTATTAAAGGTAGTGTAAAAAAGTGCATTTTTAAAATAAAGTTAGCCAGTTGCGTGCATAGGAAAAGGGGAAAAATTGCTAAACTTTGCAGATTTTTTTTTGCTTTGTAAAATTAAAAATCCACTTTGAACTCTGTGTCTGTATCCCAAAAACCTGTGGTCGAGTAGAACAACTAGTCTGGAGCAAATTTAACTAAATTCAAGCTCCCTACCTCCCAAATAAACTACAGTTCTCTTCTAACAGTTCTGTTTTTCTCAAAACAATGAGCAATATTATAGATGATACTGCTAACCAGTTTCAATGTTAAATTCTACAGAACAGAAAAAACCAACGGTCCACAACTGATGGAAGTCATAAAGAAGTAAAGAATAATGACGATATTGGAAATTAGTGTTGCAACGAATATTCGGTTAACTATTCGGCGGTCGTAATATTCGGCAATGTTGCCGAATATTCGGTTTGCAGAATAGTGACTGTTCACAACCGAATATCAAACCGAACACTAAACCGAATATCAAACCGAATACCAAGCAGAATACAAACCGACCAACAGGTAGGTAATCTTAAAAATAATTAAAAGTGAAAAAGCTCCACCGATAGATGCATCAACCAACATCACCATCCAATCATTTTCTCAGTGCTCAGCGCACGTAAGGCGCGAAGTTGCGTATCACGCTGCTTATTCATATGGTCGCAAACGAAATTGGACTTTATAACTCGCTGCGTAACAATAATAAGGCGGTGTGCCGCGTAGTTCGTTTGAATTTCTTATGGAAGCACGTGAAGTGAAGACTACTTTTTATTGATGAAAATTTATGCCGTAAATTGCAGTGTTAGTTAAACAGAAACAGATTATCTGAAGTAAATCACACTTCATTTTCATATGTAAAAAGTTTAATTTTCAATAGGAAAATCTTAATTTTTCTGTCTGTATCTCTTCCTGATTACAAGATAGCAATATAGAATATAGATATAATAGAATATAGATAAGGATACCTATATGGTGCATCCTGTATATTTTTTTCAATATTATTAACAGATGCGAAGTTAAGATTTAGATAATCAGATAATTCATGAGGTAGCACATAACTGCCATATCACCCTTCTTATCTAACTAAAAAAAAACTTTTTTTCATGCAATTAGGTATTAACTAAGGTATCAAAAAACCATGTTTTTAAACCTTCAATTTAATGCTGACGTTTACAGTGTTTACAAAATTAATTTAAATTTATTATGCGCTTTTAATTATTTTATTTTTTCATCACTAAATTAAAATTAAATAACAGGTGTAATAAAAGTAAGTATTCGGCCGAATATTCGTATTCGGCCGAATATTGAATGCCGAATATTCGGTATTCGGTTACCGATAAATTTTACTATTCGTTGCATCACTATTGGAAATTATGGATTTCGACTGCCTAAAACTCGACCTCGTCGCAATCGACATCCCAAACCGAATCCACAAGAGAATTAAATGCAGACCAATAGAATCGTGTCAAACAAAATTGGGAAGAAGAAGTGTCAAATCGGAACTTGTGACAATAAAGGTGATTTTGATAATGGATCATTACCAAGCACACAGAAAAAAATCTGGTTGTACATATCAAAGGTAAAAGGGATTACAGTGCCAAACAAAGACAGTTCTCCAGACGATGCTGAAGTTAAAATGTGTCAACCAAAAAACAAGAAGAGTGTAAAACTGAATTTCCTGGTGGACGTCAAACCGGATTACAAGGATAAAATCTATGAAATCTTTCCCTTGGAAGAAATTTTTTAGACAAAGAGGCAAAGCCCCAGCCTTGAGAAACAAGTACCGACTCCATAGTATGGCCTACGATCCTACAACTGGATTGAATGGTTCGGATAATAGTTGTTCACATGGGCTGCTCAGGATACTACATGCGAATGTTCAGTCTATGTTCAGTAAGACTCTGGATGTTGAGGTACTTCTCAAAGAGAATGACTTTGACTGTTTTTGTGCTAACGAAATATGGCTAACAACAGACAACCTTTCAGTTATTAATATTGGTGAGTATAGGACCTCTGCCAGTTTTTGCGGACGTGTAAAGACTCATGGGGTGGGGTATGTATATTCTTAAAGAACGAGATACAATATGTTGATTTAAATTTAAACAGATTCTCAGAGGAACAGCACTGTGTGATTGCGGGGGTACTGATCGTTAGAATAGATCTCGTCTTGGTTACGGTGTACAGATCTCCAAATGGGGACTTCAGTACATCCATAGAAATATTCTCTGCTGCCCTTGATACCATAAATTTATCAAGAAAGATTGTAGTTACAGGGGACTTCAATGTTCAATTCCTCAACAGTGGGGACAAAAGAAAAAGAGTATTGGAATTGACAAACGTCCTTGAATCCTATGGATTATTTTTAACTGTCAACTTCCCGACAAGACTGCTTAAGTAATCTATAGACCAACATCCCAACTCGCCAGTTTGAGATTTAACAGGATCTGCTCATTCGGGTATCTGTTTTGATCACATATTGGACACAAAATCTCACAAAGATACAAAGTAGGGTATAAAAGGGTCAATTATCAATCAATTAACCAGATGGGGCTTTTTAAACTGTACAATATTATAGAAAACACTGACTTCTCCTTCATTGATGGAAGGGGGATGACAGCTGAAAATGGATTTAAGAGGCTCACTGAAATTGTCACTGATGCAATGAAAATGAGCTTCCCCATCAAATGGAAAATTATCCCAGAGGGACCGCATATATAATAATTGGTTTCATGTCGGGCTTGTAAATATGAGAGAAAATTTGAGATTCCTCATTCAGCTTAACAAACAAAATCCAGTACTCATCAGTAAGCTTACTATAAATAAACTTAAGCAAACCTATAGGCGTGAATAAGCCAATGCGAAGAGAGAGGCTAATGATAGACATATACAGCAAGCAAGTAACAAACAGACCGCCATGTGGCGTTTAATTAACTCTAATCGTAAGGACAAATATACTGCATCTACGAATACTATCAGTGCAGATGACTTCAATGTTTTCTTCAGCAAGGTTGCTGGATTACCTCGGCCCACTGGAAATTATTCACAGTATTTGACACGAGACCACTGAGGTAGCACCTTTTGCTTTGAGCAGGTCACCTACAACATTACAACATGGTACGTGAAAAGATTGACGCACTGAGAAATAGCAGATGTCAAGATTGCTATGGAAATAACAGTCGGATTATCAAGTCTCTCAAGAATCTACTTGTCTATCCATTGACCAAACTGTTTAACTTGTGCATCACAGTGAAGGTGTGTTCCCATCTGATTTGAAAATAGCTAAAATTTTACCTAGATGACGCAATCAATTATCGGCTGATCTCAATTCTGCCCGTAATCTCAAAGTTGCTTGAGTCTCTAATGAAAGACCAAATTTACAGATATTTTGACCGGAATAAATTATTCACCAGTGCTCAATATGGATTTAGAAATAATAGATCTACAGCCCTGGCGATAAACAAAGTTACGGAAATCGTTGCAAGTGGCCTAGAAAGGAGCCTGGACACGTTTGCATCCTTCTATGACCTCACTAAGGCATTTGATTGTGTGCTAAATTGTAAAAAGTAATTTTTCTAATCAGAGATTTTAAACGGGGTTGTCTCTCGGGATACGGTCATGACAGCATACCACGGTTGCTTCTCATCGGTGATGTCATATGCTGTTCTTGCTTGGGATCAAAATAAAACAAAATAATGAAAAATGAAACTCACGATCAAAAAAACCGCATCATTGTGGTGTGGTAAGTCGGATGTGCCACCATTGCTTGCAGACTCGGTCAACATCCCCCTTGATCGATCGGTTAGCTGCCAAGCGAAGCGGCATCTGCGGTGATTCCTAGGATCCAGATGCGTTGAACGAAGAGGTCATTTTGCTCTTCTCGGCCGTGGGAGGTATTGGAGGTGCCCCGGTATTACATCCTGTGGAAAGACTTATTTAGACCGGCGACTCTATAAAATAAAACACTGCTCGTCTTACCCAATTATACCTTATACCTTATACAGTTCATAAGGAAGCACATTTACATCTCCTGGCAGTAAATAAAAGTTTCGACTTTATTCCTGCCTTCAGAATCCAGAATATTTTGCAAGGTCTGCTTTACTTCCGTTCTTGTTCTTGTTAACAAGAAATAGGAACTAACTTCATATTTGTGCACTTTTTCTTGATCGTTTTCTGGCCGTGTTCAGATATCCGAGACAGTTTTCAATTTGACATCGACACTGAAATGAGTAAGATATAGTGTAAATGAAGGTGTTTAAAACAAAACAGATATTTTAGTAGTTACTACACAAAAGATTTATATACAGAATAAACGATATACAGTTGTCAATAAGTATCTCCCAAGTTGGTATTATGTTCAAATCTGGAAGTTCTGGAACAGTTACTTTTTTTGGTTTTAATTTATTTATTTATGGTCCTTGGAAACAAAAAGTTTATATCAGGAACCTATGAAATAATTCTAATCAAATTAACAGTAACACAACATCAATAATAATAACAAAAAAAAACACTAATAAGAATAAGCATAACACTATTATAACAACCTACAAAAAAATAAAGAAATGGTCTATTTTAATGTTTTAATTGCTGAACCACAAAAATATTCTTTAGTTTTTACTTTAAAAATTTTGAACTTGAAAAATGATTGTACTTTTTTTATAATTTGTGGTAAATTATTATAAATTTTAAATCCTTGAAAATAGATCGATTTTTTGCTCGAGGATTGATCATTTATTAATGATCAATTTCCTATAATAATAGGTCGAGAAATGCTTCCTAAGGGGGGCACAGCCCCCGAAAGGGGAGCCCATGAAGATGGTTTTTATTTAATATCTCCGAAACCGTTTAAGATAGAAAAATGAAATTTCTGGAGTTTATCAAACTTTTTGTGACCAATAAGAAGCAATTACAACAATTTTAAAATTTACACTAGGGAGGGTTAGATAGGTGAGGAGTGACGTTAAAACCACCCTAACTTTTTTTGTACGTTTTGAATTTCAATAACATGCACCGTTTTTGCTTAAATGGATTTGAAAATTACCTTACATGGCATAAAAATTCATAATGAAACACAACACTAGAGAAAAAACTAAAAACTAAAAAAAAATGGCTGGATGTGAACAGACTGTTTTAAATCCAGTCTGTGCTTATTGCAGTAAAAGTGTAAATTGTATTACCTGTGCAAATGTTTTTCATCCATCTTGTGCAAAGAGGTTGAAAAATGTAAAATTTATTGGTGAAAAATCCATAATATGCCATGAAGCAGAACAAATAGAAAGTGAAACTGCCGAAAATATGGAATCCATGTTGAAAGCAATGGTAGAACGAAATGAAACACCTCAAGAGTGAGAAGATACTCCTAGAAAATATAATAAGCAACAAGGATGAAATTATTAAAAGCCTGAGGGATACAGTAAGTCTGCTAAAGGATAAAATTTCTATGATAGAAGAAATAAAACTACTGAGAAATAAAAGCAACCTGAAACATCCAGGTGATAAGAAAGAGATAAAGATGAAAAAAGTTAATGATATGGAAGAGGTAAACAATTTTATTGCAAATGAAACCACCGCCAATGATAATAAAGGAAGAATGCAGAATTTAAACAACCAACAGCTGAAATTGCAGCAGATGGAAACAATGAAAGAAATAATTAATCTTGATAATGACAAACCAACAGATCCTGTCATGGAGGATGACTACTTCAAACTTGTTGTAAATAAAAGGAAAAACGGTAATATTTCCAAAGAAAAGAGAAAAAGCAACGTAAAATTTGGTAATGAGACCCTCCTCAGCAATGAAATTGATGGATTCACAACAGTAAATACAATAAACAGTTTGATAAATTACCAAACTTTCACTTTTCTATCTTGAACGGTTTAAGAGATATTAAATAAAAACAATCTTCATGGGCTCCCCTTTTCGGGGTTGCAGCCCCCTTGGGAAACATTTCTCAGCCTATTTTTGTAGGAACTTTTTTCATACTTTTTAAAATAGAATCTGCTGTTCAAGTATTACACGCTAATTACGGGACCCCCCTGTATAAATCAGTTTCTGTGTATTGAAGTGGATTCGTTTTGAGAGTGTTTATTATTAAATTTAGCTTATTATTATGTAATTCCTTAGAGTTAATTTTTTTATTGTTATTTTTTCACATTGATTTGATTGATATTTTGAAAGTTTCAAATAAATATCTGCAATTTGAATATCATGATCACTCATATCACTAATTATTATAGATAAAGTTACCTTTTCCAGAAAATTTATCAATATTATGATCACGTAGTGGACAGAAAACCTGACACAAAAGGCCAACAACTAATTTTCCTCATGGGAGGAAATAGAGCAACTTCAATTCAATGCAAACCTTACCTAAACCGAACTAGGGTGCTGTTCAAGCGACTAGGTGGGTAAAGGGAAGAGGGAGCAGAGAAGATGTAACTGAAAAAGTTACACTTTTACACTTTTTTGATTTTAGTATATTTTAAAATAAACAGGAATAGTAACAACTCATAACCGGAAAGAAATCTTCGAATTAATTAATATTTGTATCACATTTCTAGCTCAAAAAATTTTTGATACTAAGGGAAAATAAGAAAATTATAATGTGTAAGTTTAGTTCCAATGGTAATAGCAGCACGAAAAAAAACTTATAGCCGGGGGGTAGCAACAAAAAAATGCTAGAGATTTGTAAAGGTCGATGCTTTCAGATCACACTGTATTTTGGTCATAGAAAGCCGCTGTACAGTCAGCACGCCAGATTTTGGGATCAAAAGGGAAATTCCCTTTAAATTCATTGCTTAATGGCAAAAACTGTTAAGGCAATAATAATTATTATTGATAATAATTATACCAAATGGTTTCATTATCTAACAATATAAGACAATGATGAACACTGACAGACATAACCAGACTTACAAAAACCACTGAGTGATTTTGCACTACTTCACATGTGAGTAAGTAGAAAATTTGTTCACGTTTTTTTTTGGGTTTGGAATTTATAAAGAAATCAGAAGGGAATAAATTATAAAGAAAAAAAGGTGGTTAGAAACAGATAAGAATAATTATCATTAGTTTATGGAAATAAAGAAAATCATCTTGAAAATAAGTGAAAAAAACTTAGAAGACATCAAGAAAATTTGGAACTTAAAATTATATTTAAAAAGGAAGTAGAAGCAGGAAAATAATTTTGGAGAACCTGTGAGAGACAGATTTAAGGAAGTTGCCAAATGAAAGAAGAAGAAGAGAAGCAGCGAGAGACGAAGAGAGAGAAAGAGAGAATTAAAAGATCAGGAAAAAGTGAAGCGAAGCAGCGAGAGACAGAGAGTGAAAGAGAGAATCAAAAAACTAAAAAAAGAAATTTCTAGGGAGAAACAGCAAGAGATAGAGAGAGAAATAGAAGACTAAAGAGAGGTTAACAAAAAAAGATATTGTAAGATTTTGGCATTATAATTAGTTTTAAATTACTAGAGTCTAGTTTTAACAAATTTTAGAAATCAGAGAGCTCGAGGTAGGTTTTGTAATTTTTTTTTTAAACATTTTGTCAAGTTACAAACGATTTGTTCTATAAAATTTCAATTTTTGATTCAAGATAAATTAAAAGCAATTTTTTTTCAACTGAACCCAACTGGGAAAGAGAGTGCCCTCATAAAATAATTAAAAATTTTTGTTCATGGTATAAAATTTTTCAAATAAAATTAATAATAATAAATTAAGAAATTTGGGAAAATACCGTAACAGTAGATTTATTGATAATGTTTTATTTCAGATATTTTGATTATTATTATTATTCATTGCTTTTAGGAAATATTTCAAGAGGATTATTGAACTTGACAAAATCCAATGTCAGCAGTCTTCCAAGGCATTTTACTTAATTATTTCATCATTTAATTCCGCAATGTAATCCTGCTGTTTGACATATTATACTTTAAAGTTCTTTCAACTCTGCTGAAACGATGCAAATGTGCATTTCTAGAAACACCTTGGTAGTTGCTAGATGTAAATTTTCTATATTTTAGTTTCCCACAGGAAAGTGTAACCTTAGCTTCTAGAGTAATGAACTTTACAATGTTATAATTATAATTTTGTAATAAGACACTCCATTCTTATGGTACATTCTGTAGCTTTAACATTTCCTTGACAGTTGTATTTTTCATAATTAGTTTTTAGAATTTAAATGGTGTTATAACTTTTTTTAAAACATATTTCAAAGGGCCTAAAACGTAAATAACTCCAAAAAATGTTGTTATAATTTCGTTTAAAAAGATTCAAAAACTGCTTAAATCATTCAATTGTACAGAAAAAATGCAAAAGAAGAAACTCAAAACTCAATTTATGCGCGGTATTGCCAACTAGTATTATTCTGTATTCACTTCACAAATTGAACTATCTGAAGATCTGAACTGAAAAAGTGTCTCACAATCTGCAGTAGGTCCCTGTTTTTTTACCTGTTAATTTTTAATAATTTTTAAATAAAATTCTTGTCTTTGTGAAATTAAAATTAAAGAAATGAAAAATTATAGTTGGACATCGTTTTGGAATTTTGTACCAATTCCTACATTTGAAACAACTTTTTTACAAAACTATTGTCATATTTGTACACTCCACATAAAAAAAGGTTTTTTTGAAAATTTCCAAGGCATACTTCTTGATTAAAAAAAAAATAACCAAGCAGGGCTGAACCCCAAAAAATAAAAAATCAAATTCAGAATTTTTCAACTTATAAATAAGAGTTGTTTCATTGAGTTATTTGAGGACATACTGTAGAAGGGAACTATCAAAAAAGCGGGTTTTTATTGCATGAATCCTTAAAATGGTCAACAAGGAAGAAAAAATCGAGGGGAGTCATCAAATTACATGCTGCCAAATGGAGATAGGGGTGAAACTAGAGGGTAGAGATAGGGGTGAAACTATACCCCTTCCAGTTTTTTAATTATATTTCAAAGACAAAGCAAAATCCAGATATACATAGTTAATAGGAATTTTTTATATAATGCGATTTTACGTCGAAATATGTAGTTTATATAAAAAATTATTTTAAAAAAAGTGTTTGAAAAGAAAGCAAAAACTCCATTTTTTCTTTTTGAAATTTTTTACATATAACTTTTTACTGAGCAGAGATAGGTATGGGCATTAAAAACAAAATTAAATATAAATTTCCTTCAAAATGGTGTGTTAAAAATGATTTTTGGATAAAAAGTGACTCAGAAGTAGCTGCTCAAACTTGTTTTTTTTTTTAATATTTGTTGTGTTTTCCTTGATATTGTTTTAGTTTTATTTTTTACAACAAAACTGATTTTTATTCAATAGAAAACTACTTTCTCTTTTTAAATTGACTTTATTTGTACGAATGTATGAAACTGTATTCGATTTGAAGTCACAACAGTAATTATTCTTAAAAACTGTTTTGTTACACAGGGTGTCGCTAAAAAGTACCAGTAACGATCTATCACAGATTCTCAAGTGAAAATATGACGATTTAACCAAAATGATGAAAAAGGCACCCTTTTCAAGATGCGGCCCTTAAAAGGGGGTCAACCAAATACACATTTTCCAGAATAAAAGTCAAAAGTAGACTTACTGAGAAACTTCAAAATTTTATCGTCTGCTATTATTATTGTTAAGAGCAATAAACATTTGACATATACTGCATACAATTTGATGTCACCTCTCAGTTTTTACCACAGAACTTAAGGCCACTGAGTTATTCTGTATTCTTATCCAAAGTCTAAAGTATTACTTACTAAACTTTTTGTCCTTTTATAAAATTATTTTCCTTTGGTATCATGCATCTTGTTCCTGTAATAAATTTTTTATGATGAATCTAGACTACTGAAAATGTATTTTTGTGATAATCTCTTTTGATTTAAATCATAATTTCAACAACAACCTTCCACCACTGGTGGATTCCTGGGTTAAAATATGCTGATTTAACTGAAAATATTTATCTCTAAAATGGCCCTCTTTTTAAGATACATAAATTTTAAAATAATAAATTTTAAGATATTAACCATGCAAGAAACAAAAACTTTTTTATAAAAGGGCAAGCAGTTTAGTAATACTTCAGTCTTTGGATAAAAAATATAGAAACGATCAGTGGAGCGCGGATAAAAAACTTCTGGGGTAAAAAGTGAGACGTAGGCGGTGCAATTTCGAATTTTCTCATTTTTGGTTCCATGTACTCTTGAAAACGTGTATTTGGGTGACCCCCTTGTAAAGGGTGTGTGTATCTTGAAAAACGTGCACATTTGGACATAGATAACTTCGGTTAAATCCTCATATTTTTTACTTGGGATCTGTAATAGATTGCGTTGCTGTACCTTATAGCGACACCTGTAGATATAAAATAGAAATTAATTGCTTTTTTTTTAATGTATTTTTCCAATAGATATTTTAGATAGATAAAATAGGAAATTTTAGTTTCAGTTAACTAATTGATTTTCTTTATTAAATAAATTTTCAAGATACAGGTGTTCCTTATTTCAGAACTCCGAAGATATCTGTGACCGTTCCTGAAATATCCTGAAAAAAAAACTGAAAAACTTATTTCTGCCATATCTTTCTTATTATTCTAAATGTAAATGAATAAGTAATTTTTTATAGGCTTACATAAGTCCTCAAGAGCTATCAATCTGACATTTCGAAAATTTTCAAAGCCGACTAGATCCCAAAGTCATAATAGTAAACTTTTGTTTTTCTTATGGCCGCCATATTATTTTTTCATGTCATTATGTTATGTATTAGGAAAATCTAGAAAACCAGAAATCTATTAAATTAAAAAAAAACATTCTTCCAAATTTTCTTTTTTTTTTAAAAAAAAAAAAGAAGTTTTATCACCGAATACGACGTCACAATATGAAGTGACATTGCTTGACTTATCGTTATTTAGGACATTCAGTTGAAGAAGTGCCATTTTTTGTTTTAGAAAAAAGGAGAATCAATATTTTAAGAATTTTAGATTTTTGGTTTCCTTAATTATTATTTTAATACAAAATGACATGAAAATTGAATATGGCGGTCTTAAGAAAAACAAAAGTTGACTATGAAAACTCTGCGATCTAGTCGGCTTTGAAATTTTTTGAAATGTCAGATGATGGATAGCTGATGACTTATGTAAGCCTATAAAAAATTATTTACTAATTTCCAATAATAAAAAAGATATGAAGATATTGTCTAGAGGTCTAGAGGTAATTACATAAATGCGTCATAATAAAATGCATACTGATTAAGGGTTTAGTCTATAGATCCTCTTTCAATCATTAACCTCTCCATTCAATCATTAGCCTCGGGTATAAATAAAAATTAGGACACAAAGAATTTGTTATCAACCTGGTCAGTCAAAGCTTTATGATATTTTTAGTATAAAAATATTAAATTTTTTACACGAAGCAATATTCTCTTCAACCTTTAGAAGTTCTTTCATAATACATAGAAGAATACTGGAATCAAGGATTTTTTCAAAAAAACTAAAAATTTATCGATTTTAAGGAAGAAGTTTTGAAGTTTCAGAAATAATCAAACATAGACTTGAACCATTTGTTAACAAACATGAATAGCAACGAAGAAATGAAACCAAAACCATCTATTGGAATTTTGATATCCAGTGACTCAAAAAACATTGATGGTGAGAAAGTCAAAACTATAGCAAAACTTTCCAAAGGTGCAAAACTTTTTTGGCGCGCTCTACCCGCGGAACAGTTAGTCTTCCAAAACTATGATAAATGTATGATAAATGTAGGAAATTTTGTCTACTTTAATTTTGCATAGAAAAAAATTGTCGAAAAAACGATTCCTTTCTGAGATTTAGGCCAAAAACTGAAAAAAGTGCATAAATTTAGGCAAAAAGTGCAAAAAACAAAGTTTCTAAGAAAAGCTAATGACAGTGGAACTGATTTTGACAGTGATGACGACAATATACCCCTAGCAGCACTTATAAGCAAAACACCGAAGCTAGCAAGGACATTTTCATGGACAAAAGCTGATATAGTCCAATAAAGTCTAAAAAGTCATACGTATCGATTAATCCTTTTGATAGTTCGATTTATTTTGTTTCATATACGTGGTTTTTATAGTAACCGTCCAGTTTGTCTAAACACTCCATCCCGCATAAATAAGTATACGTCAACATTGGTTTTGAATGAGAATTAAATGCACAACACAGAGGATAGAGTGTCATTACGTGGATAAATTTTCTGTAGTTGTCAGTGGCTCTCAAACTGACGTAAGCGCTTCAATTCATTGTTTGAATGATTCCTTCAAAAATTTACGCTCGTTCACAACTTGACAATTAACTGTTTGACATTTTCTGGTGAAATTAAAAATATTAATTCGGACGGTTAGTGTGACGTCACATCTGACTTTTTAAAGTTAATCCTACTATATTCCATGTGATGATTATCAGTGGACAAACGTAAAGGGTCCTAAGGTGAATCTGTCCCCTTTGGAAACATTTCTTCTTTTTTTTAATGAAGAAATTTGAAGAAACGAACAGGTATGCATGCATCTCAAAAAAACTGTAATGGTGGTGTATCTTCGGATGAGTTGAAATGTTTTGTTGGTGTTCTTTTGTTAAGCGGATACAATACTGTACCGCGAAGAAAAATGTACATACTGGCAAAATTCAAAAGATACCACCAGCAGCAACGAACTTGTTTATAATGCTATTTCAAGAGATAGATTCACATTTATCATGAACAATTTGCATTTTAGTAACAACTATAATTTAAATCAAAGTGACAAGTATGCCAAAGTAAGTCCACTCTTTGATATCCTAAATAAAACTTTTAATTCCATAGCGTAGACGAAGCTATGGTACCCTACTTTGGCCGACATGGATGCAAGCAGTTTCTAAAAGGCAAACCTATCCGGTGGGGTTATAAATTGTGGGTAGGCACTACACGGCTAGGCTACATCGTTTGGTTTGACCCATACCAAGGGAGCAACTCTCAAATTAAGTATAAAGACTTAGGCTTAGGAGGCAGCATCGTTCTGACATATGCAGATGTTTTATTATCTTTGCGATTTGACCTACAGTATCATATTTTCAATTCAACATTCACAAATTTAGTAATACCTACATAGAAAAAGCCGCAAGGGCAAGGGAAAAAATACCTAATCTGATGTACCACTTCTACAGGATTACCATAATGTTTTAATAAAAGTTCAACACCCTGTATCTTGTGTTCATTCATATTTCATAATATGCACTTTTCGTCTTATAATCACTCAAATAATCACCCTCTGAAGTTAGGCCCCATACTAAATTAACACCCTGTATAAAAAAGGACTCATTATCTGTACCATCAGGATCTTTAATAAGGTACAGGGACAAGTTATATGAGACACCCTGTACCTACCCGTTATAATCGTAATAATTGTAACTCACTCATTAATTAGAGAGAGAGGTAGACAAAATAAACAGAGAAAAAGTTGGTAATTATGGAGATGAGCGGCATGGATATAGGGCGAAATGGCTTATACTATCGGATAGCTTGTGTCTCTAGGAGTATCAAGGTACCATTGAATTTTTGCGCCGGCAAGTAATAGTCGAGAAATAAGGCCTTAAAGTGTCATTACGTGTGTTTGTACATATACGCTCGACAGGAAGCACGCACTCAGAGTCGTGTGTCCGACAGAGTGCGGCTTCCTGTTCGAGCGTATTATGTACGAATATACGCGTATTAGGACAAGGATGAAACTTTGAGGCCTTATTTCTCGACTATTACTTGCCGGCGCAAAAATTCAATGGTACCTTGATACTCTTAGAGACACAAGCTATCCGATAGTATAAGCCAAATCGCCCTATACCAATGCCGCTCATCTCCATAATGACCAAAAAGTTATTCAAAAATGGAACTCACCAGTTAAATTTCAACTACGGTATGATTAGTCCGATGCTCTAGCAGCTTGCCTTACAGGTTTGGTCCATCCATTGGTCAGCCACTGCCAAGTGAAGCGCTATCATAGGGATCACAGGGATGCTGCTATCATCCTGTCCCTGGATCGCGGAGTGCTGGAGCCCCCAGAATGGAACGAAGGTCATTTGCATCATCAAGAGAGTCATTTAGCTGTTCGCGGCCATGGGAGCTGAGGTGCCCTGCTGCTAAGTATTCCCTCCTGCGGAAAAACAAAGGTATTCTAATCAAGGCGATTCGATAAAATAAATCACTGAAGACTCAAGAAGGTAGCATCAAAAATGTTTCATGTTTCACGTCCCACGTCCAGCCAAACTGGTGGTTTCAAAATTGAAAACGCCTAAATTCGAGACGAGGTCAATTTCAGCTGGTAGGTAGGTACCTACCTACCTACAGACAACAACTTAAAAATACAATACTACAGTGTCCTGAAGTAGGGGGATCAGCTTCTGGTAATTTATGTGGGGCGGTCTTGAAATTATTCACATCGAATTTATCCTGATCACTGAAGTCTGAACATTTTTTATTATGAGGCTATCCAAAAACAGTTCGCAAAATAGCCGCTCGGTACCCTAAATGAATAGACCTTGATATTCATAAATCTATGTTATCTACATCTCCAGCACTCTTCGCCATCGCCACTGCCTACCGACCTATTTAACATACCTTACGGGTCTATTTATATTACTACAATAATTAATTAATAGTACTTACAACTTCATATCAAGCCAGACCTCTCGACACGGGTTAATTTCCAGTAGAATCTTCACTTCAGTCAGGAGCTGGCGCCGAACTTGGTCAGCCTCAGGAACCGACGCTTCGCAAATCGCAGTACTCTTGCCTTGCCAGTTGCCGCCACAGAATCCAATCCAAGATCCAAGCCAAGCCAAGCCAAGATGAAAAATGAAAATGAAGATGGAGGCGGAGCGGATTACGGAATGGGCGAGCGCCGCGAGCGGCCGAGCGCCGTCGCTGACGCTGCGCTGCTGCGCCTGCGCTAAAAAAAGGAATGAAGGAAGGATAGACGCCGACAGTGATGACGTCAGTGGGCGGGGCCAACGGCCATGGTTCCATACAAACAAACGTTGTTTACAGGTTTGACGTTTACAGGTTTGCCAGCTCTGATGGAAGTTGTCTCGTCAAACATCAAAGCTCTTAATGAGGTGTCTCATTAGTAGAACTTCAAAAGTGCTGCAAAATGCAAATGTGATGGTGATGGCAATTTATACCCTTATAGGACAACAACTATATATACTTTTCCCAATGAGATAATCATCCTTTAATTCAATCTGTAAATTAAAAAAAACAATTAACCCATTGCCACTACCTGTTGAATTTGCTAGCAGGATACAACGCTATTAGGTTTTGTTTTTCATGCTGGCGGGTACTGTTTCACGAATTATTTGAAGTTCCGCCTCGAACTCCATTCTCTCAACATGGCCAGATTTGGTTTCTTCTCGTAAAACAAACAGAGGATAAACTTGGAATTTTACGGGAACACCCAAATCAAACCACCCAATCAATAAATAAATACCGACAGACGTACTATAAACTATAACTATATGAAGTAACTGAACTGCTTAATTTTAACTAAACTATAATATTCAGTATTCATTCACTATAATGGCATCATTGGCATCACTAATGACTTCAGTAATGGCTTCACTAATCACTTCGATGTCAATGGCGATTGGCTACTGGCTGAGGTGGGGGTAAAACATCAGGTCAAACTTCAGGAAAAAACACGACAACTGACAACTAACAATGATCACGTGAAGGGTTTGTTTGTATGGAACCAGAACCGCTTAGCTCCGCCCTGTGACGTCACACTGACGGCGTCTATTGAAGGAAGTGAGCCGCGGCGTGGCCGAGGTTCGGCAGTGATGTGCCATGTGCCTTTACGCGTAAAGAATTATTCATCCTCTACGTTTTACGTAAACAATGTAAACAATACGTAAAGAATGTAAAGAATAGGTAAAGAACGAAAACAATTGTAAAGCAAGATTATGTTTTATGTTTGTTTTGATAGCAATAGTAGATATATTATTTTATACGGAGGGACAGTGACACTTTTTATGGCGCGCTTGTGTTTATCAGCCGCACGAAGTGAGGCTGATAATTGAGACCAAGCCATGAAAAGTAACTTTTCCTCCAAATAAAATATGCCGTTTTTTTCATTAAAATGTGGGCAAATTTAAACAAGAACGTCACTATTAATTATTGAAGGAAAGCGGATTTTCAAAGAGGTTTGGACCGGTAAAGAGGTGAGTATGGAGTATATGGGCTGCTTCTACAGGGTGTGTCACAGGCATGGTACGCCCCCTGTTTTTTCTTTATTTTTTTGATATATTTTTTTGAAATTTAGTACGTCGCATATTCTCGATAGAGCGCACTTTTTAGCAGAAAATTGAATTTTTTCCCACATCCGGTTTTTCCGGAAATGTTACCAACTTTTTATTTTTAAATGGGACACCCTATATATTATTATATTTTTGGATTCTATACATTTGTACGAATCCAACAATGTCACATAAATACCATTTTAAATGTCAAATTTGTTTTTATTGAATTTTTTATTTCTCAATTATAGTGTGCCATGACTTCAGTTGTGTTCGTCACAGATGCAAAATGGGTACACCAAAATGTCCCTTATTGGAAGTAGTAGTAGATGGTACCTCGGTACCAATAGGGTACCATTTGAAAAAAATGAATCCAGCTCAAAAAATCATTCCGGTGCGCATTATTTATCCATAAATCACTTAATTTAGTACTTTGAACAAAAAATCGATTTTTCTAGCATTAGATGATCCAATTGGAGTAAAACGAAATAGTCATGGCACACTATACTTGAGAAATAAAAAATTAAATAAAAACAAATTTGACATTTAAAATGGTACTTATGTGGCATTGTTGGATTCTTACAAATGTATAGAATCCAAAAATATAATAATATAGAGGGTGTCCCATTTAAAAATAAAAAGTTGGTAACATTTCCGGAAAAACCGGATGTGGGAAAAATTCAATTTTCTGCTAGAATGTGCGCTCTATTGAGAATATGCGACGTACCAAATTTCAAAAAAAAAAATCAAAAAATAAAGAAAAAAAATGGGGTGTACCATGCCTGTGACACACACTGTATAGGAACGCGGCACTGTCAAATTGACACTGTCATCAACGTCAGGTAACATCGAGAATTGAAATTATTTAAAAAAATAATTATTATGTAAATAAACTACCAATCAAGTAAAATCAAAATTTAAATCGTTATAAAAGTTTATAATTAGTTGTAAAATTAATAATAACATCTACCTACCTCTTGCTAGACCCTGCTTAGTAGTCACTTTTTTCATTTTCTGTACCTATACCAGTCAGAAATTGAATGTTAAATGTAGGTCATTGTAGGTAAGTTACTTTTATGGTGTACCTTTTACCCCCTTTTCTTAATTTATTATTATTAATTTTATTTTTAAAATTTTATACCATAAAAAAAATTTGAATTATTTTATGAGGGCACTCTCTTTCCCAGTTGGGTTCAGTTGAAAAATTTCGCTTTTAATTTAACTTGAATCGAAATTTGAAATTTTGTAGAATAAATCGTTTAATTTATGACTTATTGTAACTTGACAAAATGTTTATTTCAAAAAACTTACAAAAAAAACCTACCTCGAGCTCTCTGATATCTTAAATGCCAAATTCTTACAATATCCTTTTTCATTACTCATTCTCTTCTTCTTTACTCTTTCTCTCACAGCACTTTTTCAAAATTCTTAACCTGCTTCTCCGACACCGTCTCACGTTATCCCTTATTGGCCTTTCCAAATAAAGCTTCTCTCTCGTCCTTGTAGTCTCTTTCTCTTTTTCTTACTGCTTCTCTTCCATTTACAAATAAATCTTTGCTTTCCGTTACTCATATCTTCTTTCTGCTTTCAAATTCTGCTCTATTTCCTTTTGACAAACTCTATTGGTTAATAATTTATTCGTCTCTTATCCTCTTTCACTATTTCCTTTTGACAAACTCTATTCGTTAATAATTTATTCCTTTCTTATCCTCTTTCACTTTGCTATCACTTATTCTTCTCTATGATTCTTCTAAATAATTATTTTACAATTTTTTAACTTTATTTCTGACAGACGCTCTTAAAATTTCCTCATTAATAATTAATTATTATCCTCGTTGCTATCAACATCCTTCCCCTTCGCTTTTTTCGTTTCATAAACTGATTTTTTCAACCAATCAAAATAATTTATTTTTGAAATTTCTAATTATTGATTATTTTTTATTTAATTCAAACTGAAATCACTGTTTATCATCAACTGAATTCAATTTCTCATAACAATTCCCCAAAATTTACATGAAATTTATTTTAAATTTATTTAGAATTAATTGAATGATAATTTTCTATTAAACTTAAACTAATCGACTCATGAATCTTATTCTAATCTATTTCTATAACTAATTCTATATTTACCGTTTTAAACATTAAGGGTCGTATGCTAGAAAATATCATTTGGCGTTGTTAACGTAACACCGATGTCAATCTGACGTTGTTGTTAAAATCGATTCGGTATGCTAGAAAGAAATATTCATGATTTAACACTGTTGTTAGGTAACATCATCATGTTAAAAATGTAACATGAACAATAGCGGCAACGTTGTATATTAGCTGATTACAGGCTAAGAACAATTCACGAGCTAGATCGAACCCGAACCGAAGTTCCATTTCGTAATAAATCGGCGATCCGAGATGGTCGTGGTTGATTTTGGTCTCGCGTTGTCAGATGTTGTCTAGTGCCTACTGAACGCATGCGTATGAGCTAGATAAACACGAAACTCGTCTACCGTCGACCGTCAACGAACGTCATTGCCATCCGATCCGATCCTCATTCGCCATTATTGTTATTGTTGTGTTGTAACAAATAATAACAAACGTAAACGTTTCAGTTTTCTTTGAGTGGAGTGAATTAATTTGGTTTACTGTAAAAGTATAAATGGAAGTTGTCGTGAAATCAAGAAAGAACTTCTCTGAAGTTGAGAGGCAGATTTTGCTAGAAATAATCAACAGGTAAGTTATCAATTACCTAATTATTATGGGTCGTATGCTAGAAAATATCATTTGGCGTTGTTAACGTAACACCGATGTCAATCTGACGTTGTTGTTAAAATCGATTCGGTATGCTAGAAAGAAATATTCATGATTTGACACTGCTGTTAGGTAACATCATCATGTTAAAAATGTAACATGAACAATAGCGGCAACGTTGTATATTAGCTGATTACAGGCTAAGAACAATTCACGAGCTAGATCGAACCCGAACCGAAGTTCCATTTCGTAATCAATCGGCGATCCGAGATGGTCGTGGTTGATTTTGGTCTCGCGTTGTTAGATGTTGGCTAGTGCCTACTGAACGCATGCGTATGAGCTAGATAAAGTACACAAAACTCGTCTACGGTCGACCGTCAACGAACGTCATTGCCATCCGATCCTATCATTCGCCATTATTGTTATTGTTGTGTTGTAACAAATAATAACAAACGTAAACGTTTCAGTTTTCTTTGAGTGAATTAATTTGGTTTACTGTAAAAGTATAAATGGAAATTGTCGTGAAATCAAGCAAGAACTTCTCTGAAGTTGAGAGGCAGATTTTGCTAGAAATAATCAACAGGTAAGTTATCAATTACCTAATTATTATGTATCTTATTGCAGAGTGTAGAATACCTAACCCAATAGTCGGTTGTGAATTTTATGAAGAGGGAGAAGTTTTTAAAGATTATGTTCACAATGTTCTGTTTTACAACCCCTTCAGATTGCCAGAGGTGTTGCAGACAACATTAATTTCCTTAATTAAAAATTATTTTTTTATTTGTTCTGGTTTGGCTCTGCCCATGGTTATACAATAATTATTATTTTATTGAGTGTAATATTATCAAATAAATTATTTATTTTACACAAATATGTCTTATGTTGTTTAACTTATTTTATTTTATTGTCACCTACCCTATTTATACCGTCCATGGTTATATAATTATGTTATTAAATATAAATATAAATTAATAAAACAAATTTTGTTTTATTTATTCTGAATCTAAATGAAGAAAATCTAGGTAAGTAGTAAGTAGAACATCAAGCAGAAGACCTACATTAAAACAAATATCAACTCCACTCCACCTACCCTTATGTCTCTGACCATGATGACCTGTTATATTTTTTTTGCTTAATTTCATTTTTTATATCCAAATGAAAAATACACATCAAGCAGAAAAAATAATTTTCTCTATTTACTCCGCCCATGATATAGTTAACTATTATATAATTTTTTGAATCTAAATGCGTCCCTGCTGTGTTTCTGTAGTTAGGACTACTAACTTTCTTGAAGAAAAATTTTGGAAATAAATTATAGTATAAAAATACTTGGTACTACTTTTGGTAAATTTTTAACTTATGGAACAAGATTGTTGATATTTAGTTGTAATTGCACTGTAAATAAACATAGAAAAAACACTTCACTTAGGAATAATACGGGATTTATTAAAAATCTTCCTAAAATTTGACAGCTAATAATAATTAATCGATCCATACCCTGTGATTATTGTAACATGGCCATTTAGCATTGACATTCAACTGTTCCTACTCGATTTTCCTTTCTAGCATACCAAATCGGGTGATTTCAGCTTTAACGCCGTTGTCAACATGAAATTTGACATGGCGATGTTAAAGCATTTAACATGGTCACGTGACCATGTCAAAGTGATTTTTAACAACAGTGCCGTTGTTAACAGCGCTGTCAAAGGCGAAATTTAGTTTCTAGCATACCACCCTTAGTATCTTATTGCATTGCAGAGTGTAGAATTATACCTAACCAAACCTAACCCAATGGTCGGTTGAGAATTTTATGAAGAGGGAGAAGTTTTTAAAGATTATGTTCACAATGTTCTGTTTTAAAACCCCTTCAGATTGCCAGAGGTGTTGCAGACAACATTAATTTCCTTAATTAAAAATTATTTTTTTTATTTGTGCTGGTTTGGCTCTGCCCATGGTTATAGAATTTTATTATTTTATTGAGTGTAATATTATCAAATAAATTATTTATTTTACACAAATATGTCTTATGTTGTTTAACTTATTTTATTTTATTGTCACCTACCCTATTTATGCCGCCCATGGTTATATAATTATGTTATTAAATATAAATATAAATCAATAAAACAAATTTTGTTATTTATTCTGAATCTAAATGAAGAAAATCTAGGTAAGTAGTAAGTATAGAACATCAAGCAGAAGACCTACATTAAAACAAATATCAACTCCACTCCACCTACCCTTATGTCTCTGACCATGATGACCTCTGTTATATTTTTTTGCTTAATTTTATTTCTTATATCCAAATGAAAAATACACATCAAGCAGGAAAAATAATTTTCTCTATTTACTCCGCCCATGAATCCCATGATATAGTTAACTATTATATAATTTATTGAATCTAAATGTTCTGCTGTGTTTCTGCAGTTAGGACTACTTTCTCGAAGAAAAATTTTGGAAATAAATTATAGTATAAAAATACTTGGTAGGTACCTACTTTTGGTTAATTTTTAATTTATGGAACAAGATTGTTGATATTTAGTTGTAATTGCACTGTAAATAAACATAGAAAAAACACTTCACTCTGGAATAATACGGGATTTATTATAAATCTTCCTAAAATTTGACAGCTAATAATAATTAATCGATCCATACCCTGTGATTATTGTAACATTACCATTTAACATTGACATTCAACTGTTCCTACTCGATTTTCCTTTCTAGCATACCAAATTGGGTGATTTCTGCTTTAACGCCGTTGTCAACATGAAATTTGACATGGCGATGTTAAAGCATTTAACATGGTCACGTGACCATGTCAAAGTGATTTTTAACAACAGTGCCGTTGTTAACAGCGCTGTCAAATGCGAAATTTAGTTTCTAGCATACCACCCTAAATTTATAAACTTGTTCAATGTTAAACCCCCTCGAATCTTATCAGTATCTATACACCGTTTACATAATATTAAAAACGCACTAGGAGGCCATGAACTTTTGTTTTTAGGTTTACAAAAATGAAAATTCCCTAGATTTCGATTGACAATATCAGCTGATCGAGGTATTAAAGGTTAAGTAAACACTGACATTTGTCAAATTACTCAAATTGTCTCAGCTGATTAACAGCCATGTTGTCAAATTGAAGTTTTAGTACTATGATATCTATCTAGGATAACTTTTTACTCTGATCAATTTTTCTCAAACTGACAAATAAAATTATTAAATTTTTGACATTTTAAATTTTGAAATAAGGGCAAAATGAAGAAAATAATATCTTTAAGATGAATAAATCCGCATTAAGAAAGCATTTCAATGATTAAGAGCCAGAAAATTCAAACTTGATCAAACATATAAATTTAAGTCATTCTGCAGGGGAAATATATTTGGGATGTAAGTATTATTATGTATTGTGTGCCTGCTAAATTGCTCTTAATGCTGTCTATAGTTTTGAGAACGTTCATTATAGTAGGATTAAGTTTAAAAAGTCAGATGTGACGTCACAGTAACCGTCCGAATTAATATTTTTAATTTCACCAGAAAATGTCAAACGGTTAAATGTCAAGTTGTGAACGAGCGTAAATTATTGAAGGAATCATTGGGTACGTTCACCTGACGTCAACCGTTGAGTTGTTGAGGTAGCGCTTGCGTTCAGACATACCGCTCACTTACAACCGTTGTTCAACTGTTGAGTATTTTTGTGAGCGTAAATATTTCACGCTCAGCCAGAGCTGGGCACGAGTACTGAAAAGAGTACTCGTAAATAATTCGAGTACGAGTACTTGGAAAATGTACTCGTAAGTATTTTGGCACAAACAGGTGGACGAGTACGAGTAATACTCGTGAAAACACGAGTAACAAGTACGAGTAGTTTTATTCGTGTCGTGCGCATGATCCATCATGATACCAATAAATACCAAGGCGCAACCAGTCTATGACGTCAGGCTTGTGATAGCTAAATACGAGTGAGAGCATAGGTATATCCGTTCCGTAGATCGTATCATATTCTAATCTAAGCAGTGCCGGCTTCTGTGATAATGGCGCCCTGTTCGAGAGTGCTTCATGACGCCCGATGCACGGATGCACCCCGTGGCGAAGTTAGGCTTTCATTTAGGGGAGGGGGGTAAGGGAAAAAGCAATATTTAATCCTCAACATAAATTCAAATGCTTTGAATTTGAAAGAATTTTTTCAATGAAAGAAATTTTATTGTAAAGAAATTAATAACTTCTTACATAGCGCATATTTGATATGTTATATAAAAATATGTAATATAAAATGCGGCATTACTAGTGACAGTGACAGTGCAATTGCGCAGGACGGTGAACTCGTTTTTAGATCGGTTCCCTGCTGACGGCATGACGTCATTACTATCCGTAAAAATATCCGTATTTCACGAGTAAAATTTCTCGAGTAGTTGTAATTGTACTTATCCGTACGAGTAGTAAGTATTTTGGATGGAAAGTACTTGTGAGTAAAAAATTACGAGTAGTTTTTTTACTCGTAACAAAAATACGAGTAAAGTATTCGAGTACATGGCCAGCTCTGCGCTCAGCACAGTCAACGTGTATGTTGCGGACATGCGCCAAGTGGGAAGTAAAAGTTGCAAGTAAGAATGCTCCTGATACAATCAGCGACAAATAGATGCTAATAATTACTTCTATGAACTTGAATCGTATCCAGGAACATGTCACATATCTTTCGATGTCAACAATGCGTTCAGACTATTTTTCCAACATGTTGAAACAACTTACACTCAACCGTTTTGCGCTGCTATTCAACAGTTGACGTCAGGTGAACGTACCCATTCAAACAATGAATTGAACCGCTAACGTCAGTTTGAGAGCCACTGACAACTACATAAAATTTATTCACGTAATGACACTCTATCCTTTGTGCTGTTCATTTAATTTTCATTCAAAACCAATGTTGACGTATACTTATTTATGCGGGATGGAGTGTTTAGACAAATTGGACGGTTACTATACAAAAAAAAAAAAACACGTATAAAAACCACGTATAGGAAACAAAATAAATCGAACAATCAAAAGGATGTGTATTCTTAATCGATACGTATGACTTTTTAAACTTTATCGGACTATATAGCAAGTATTATTAGACAGGACGAATTTGAAAAATTCTGCCAGTGTTTGAATGTCGTGTTCTAAGCGCAGCCAGTTGTTATCAACAGTAAATTTATTTTCGTTGTGGTAACAAAGTTACAAGGTTGGTACTGACTGCTGGTTGGTAGCTGGAAGTGCTGTGGTCAGTGATGTGCAGTGATGTGCCGTATTCTTTACCTATATTCTTTACACGATTCCTTACGGGTAAAGAATTCATTCTTTACATGGACTTTTTTCGGGGTAAAGAATGTAAAATAAGCATAGACGTAAAGAATGTAAATAATGATCAGTGTCACTGTCTTTACTGTCATTAGTCAATGTCATTACTCATTTTACTGCTGCTCTGCCCGCGTAGTATGGGGCAAGTTTTTAAATCCATCGGTTGCCTATGCGCATTAAGCAGTTCTCCCAGCAGTCCGTTCGTAAATTCACCGCAATGTTCCAGTGAAATCTACCGGGTAGTTTTTTATTTCGGCGCTGGAAACAATCTATCTCCAGCAGATCCATCGGTCTTGGAGATCGATGAATCCGCTGGATTCTTGATGAATACATTTGGAAAATTTTTACATTTACACTTTTTTAATCACAAGAAATTAAAAATGGAGTATTTATGAGTTAAAAAGTTGGTTTGGCATAGCTCATCATCTTCTGAAGAGACAGACAGCGAAGATGACCTATTATTTTTCTTAAATTTGAATAAATGTAGATATAAACATACAAAATTAACAAATTATATAGCAAAAATCGTTTGCCGCTATTCTGATGGTGATTTGAAGTCACATTTTAGACTTAGCAGAACGGCCATACAAGTAAGTCAATCTTGGAAGTCAATAACAGATATTGTACATTATTGTATTTTTAATTAAGTAATTTATTAATGTGTTATTACAGAATCTTGTCTCTGAAATGAAACATGATAAACTGTCCGTAACTGGCCGATCTCCTGTTTCATTCAATGACTGTATGTTGATGACTATTTGGATTCTGAGCAATCAATTTTTGTATTATAGTTTTAATAATTGCACCGACGCCTGCAGAAGACTGGACCTTTTTATTTATTTGTAAATGTCAAACAACAAATAAAAAGGGGTTAGGTTTCGTTGTTTATTACAATTATTCGAAAACTTCATCGAACAGTTCATAAATTCATCGAGAATTCGCATTCAACGGAAGCATCGATGACGTCACATGAAAACATCGAATAATTTCAGCAATGTATTTAACGTTGCATTTAAAAACTTGCCCATGTAATTATGCATAATTAATTATTAATAATAGTTATTTATGTATCAAGGGAGTTATGAGGATGTTAATTACAGAGGGCAACTAGTCCCGAGGGATTGTTAAGTTGCCCGGGTTATTAACATCCAATAACTCACGTGATAAATAAATAATTTTATTTCATACAAAATGAAATATAAAAACCAAATCTGTTGGTTTTTAAAATTAAACGAATGTTTTTAGTAATTGAATAAGCATGATTACTATGGATATATCGACGTTGAAAAATTTATAGAAAATGACA
Organism: Malachius bipustulatus; assembly: GCA_910589415.1. Taxonomy (NCBI): domain Eukaryota; kingdom Metazoa; phylum Arthropoda; class Insecta; order Coleoptera; family Melyridae; genus Malachius; species Malachius bipustulatus. The sequence goes on along the minus strand of OU342638.1, from coordinate 4,244,806 downwards.
TATGAAATCCAAATATTGTTGGTTACCAGAATTAAACAAATAGTAATAATAGAAGGAGTTAAGGAGTAATAACAGCCCAGTATAACTCTCAAGGGAGTTAGGAATATGTTTATAGTTACGGTAACCAAGCGTTTATCTAGTTATAATGTATTAGTATGAAATAAAAGTAATAAATGTATGCCTCATTTTTTATTGATTGAATGAGTATTATTATTGTTGGTAACCCTAACCCTACATTTAAGGTCACCTATTTATTTTGAATTTTATTGTGATTATCTGGACTGAATTAATGTTAAAATAAGATTGAGTAAGGAAGTAAAAAAAGGGCAAGTTTTCTTGGTTTATTTAACTCAGTTAGGTACACTCGTACACTATAGGTATTTTTATATTCAGTATAATTAGTTAGAATCTGGAATTTTTTAAGAAAAATACACATGGAACCGTTTTTTAGATCGGTTAAAATGTTAACAGGTTTAATTTTAACATGCAGTGTGATAATTGCAATTAATGCCTACTGTGTCAAATTTCAACAGTACGTCCCATTGTAAGCATAGCTGACGGCATAAACTGTAGTAATACAAAGTTTCTTTGCTAACTGAATAAATTCATTTACGATTTCAGTTAGTTTGTCTCCCCCATTAGATCCCATGCATTTAGGAAGGCTTGTGAACCAGTAGAGTTATGTAGCATTGATAAGACCATTTTTGAGTTCCTAGATGAATTTTCCCACCCGTCAATTAGCGCAGTTATACATGTTGAGGGATCCGCAGATGTCTTATCTCGATACATTTCTTGTAAGCATTTTCTGGTAAAGTTGATACTTTGCGACTGGATAACTTGGATCCATATGCTGGATTGCTGGATGGATCCATATTATTTGATGATGATATGCCAAAGCTAGTCTTGCCAGATCAGAAAGTGGTCTAGCGAGACTAGTAGATATAGCGACTGCAGTGAAACGCCGAATGTCGTGTACTATGTCGGTGGTGCTGGAGATAAAACACTAGAAGCAAAATCCTAAAATAAATAAATATAATCAGTACTTCACTCAATTTTTTATAACTGAAAGTTTCAAACATACTTTATCAACCTGCTCTGTTTCCAGCTCCACCTCTACTTCGACATGTACCAGTGTTTTCATGAAAAAAATTTCTTCACAAAATACTTCTCTAGGTGGTTCTCAGGTTCTGAAGAAATATATTCCCAACTTGTTGTTGTATTAATTCCCTTTTCCAAGCTTGACTCACAAATTGGCAGTGGTACGATTGGTACGAATGATCGGAATGATTCATTATCAGAATGAATTTTGATTTTCGCTCTGTCCAATGTTCACGTTTTTGAACTTTTCCTTCTGATATATCATAATTACTACTCCAAGTAGTCGGAAATTAAATCTGCTGGTTCAGGAGGACCTCAGGTATTATTCCTAAAATGTGGAAACATGATGCTTGAAGTGAAGTGCGAATAAAAATCAAGACCTGAATATAAGTGTACTAAAGCGCAATATATCTCACTCAGCCAGCAACGACTTGACTTTAACTTACCTATTACGTTATGTGCCTTTAATCTAGAAACTGCAGTATTAGCAAGGTATTTCTCACATATTCGCATGTTCCACAACACATAAAGCAACATACCTAATTTTAATTTGGTAACAAGGGACCAATCGGCCCTGGAAACGTTTCGTTTTTTATAAAAATCTTTTTATAAATAATAATTTCATTAAAGAACCCGATTCCTAATTAAATAAGACAGAAATTCAATAATTTTTATTGTTATATATCTATTTTAATTTCGGTGAGCTGGAGCTCAGAATATTCCTGAGTTTTGATTTCTGCCAACCATCGTAATCTATCGTGTGTGGTAGTGGGATTCCATGAAAATTAATAATATAAAATAACATATACTCTCTGTACACTGAGAGTTGTCCGTTGTCATGCCACACTGATTCTGACTAAACAATTTCATTTAATTCGATTTGAATCGTACACTTATTTCTAAGTCGAACCAGATGTGGTATCGCAGTTAGTGTCAGTGGCGTGTGTTGAGGAATAATGAATATCCTATAAATATATTATTTCGACAAGTTATTGACGAAGTAGAGCCTTGCAACTTTTTGATAACAAATATTATATAATGCAAGTAAATAAGAATCATAATAATTATTGTTATCATCATGATAGAAATATCATGTCACCAACCTGCTGGTTGCCGTTTAAAAGAAAGAATAACACCTCCGTTTTCTTATTTGCAAGTAAAATATTTCAGCAATTTTACCACAAGACCACGTACTAGGGAGTTCAATCGTTTCCCAGGCAAAGCAAGGAAGTAGATTTTTAGGCATTCGAGCAATTATAATAAGTTACTCATAGTTTATCACAGGACACAGGTAATTCTGCTAATTTCGTATTAAAAACGTTTCAAATCACAAGACAAACCTATTTTTAAGTATATTAAGTATAATTTACCGCTGACACTGACACTACTGATAGTAACGACAATAATCTTATCGTAATATCGTATCAATCTAAGCGTATCAAGACGCGAGTCGATACTTCCGTCTCACTCTCGCTCATCTTTTTAGAATTGCTGACGATTCAAACGTATTTCTGACAATACGTCCCATTTTAACTCGATTGACTATGCAATGCAATAGAAGGAGTAAGAAACATAACGAGATGATGTATCCTTAGTTCTCACAACAGACAACTCTCAGTGTACAGACTTTACTTTATTTTTTATTTAGATGGATTCCACCAAGTCAAAATTCTAGGGGAACGATTGGCAACAAGACTGATTAGGTTGGTTATGGTGATAGTTGTTACTAAAATAGTCACTGGAATAGTTACTAAATTAATTTAGGTTATGTCCATTAGTTGAAATGTCAATTTATTTCAAAATTTCAATCAAAAAAAAAAAACTATATAAACTCAATTTTTAGAGATAAATTGGAAAATTTTAGAGACTTGTAGGTGTAAGTACCTTAGCTATTTACTCTTATAAATCTTATGTATGTAGGATTAGACCGATTCCTTCTTAGTTTTATGTAAAAATGTTGAAAATAGAAGAAAATCTATTATTGATAAATAGAAGAGGTACTTACATTATTTAATCATTTTTTAAGAATTTTTCAAGGAATCTGATTAAACAGTATTTTTGCTTAATCTGGAGAAACATCTTTCAATCGCTATTGTTTATAGCATTTGATGATTCCTTCTTTTCTTTCTTTTGAAATAAATTTACCTGCCTGAGCATTTTAATAATTTTGAATTTGATAATTTGGTTTGTTAATTTGACAACTTCAACTTTTCAGTTCCTTCGCGTTTCGCTGTGACTAGAGTGCCGACTCAGGGAGTAGACCTAGTTTTCGCAAAACGTCATTGGATATTGTCAATCCAAGCAACAGTTAAATTTGTCCTCAAAAAACGAATAACTACTAAAAAAGGACTATTTTCAGAGAAAATAAAGTAATTTGAAGTTTTTAATTTGCGTTTTATAACAGTGGAACTTACAACAAGGAAACATGTTTTGCAGGTGACGTCATAGCCTATACCCGAATCGGGGAATGTTGCCGTTACTTTAGTCACAACGTAAATTTTTTTCCAAGGTCGAGAAAACAGGCTACCATCCGACAATATGAAAATTACTGTTTAAAGATTGCACAGGGTACCAACTTGACAGCTGTTTGACAAGTCCATCTAAATAAAAAATAGACTTTAGTAATAATTTGTTATCAAAAAATCAAACCAAACCTTGCTTTTCAGTTGTTTTCGTTCTCTACCTATTCTTTACATGGTTTACATTCTTTACGTCATACGTAGAGGATGAATTCTTTACGCGTACAGTGATGTGTTTGCCGTATTCTTTACCTCTATTCTTTACGGGTAAAGAATTCATTCTTTACATGGACTTTTTTCGGGGTAAGGAATGTAAAGAAAGAAATGACGTAAAGAATGTAAATAATGCTCAGTGTCACTGTCATTACTGTCAGTAGTCATTGTCATTACTCATATAATGTATGCCTCATTTCGATGGAATGAGTATTATTATTATTAATATTGGTAACCCTAACCCCACATTTTAGGTCACCTATTTATTTTGAATTTTATTGTGATTATCTGGACTGAAATTAATGTTAAATAAAGTTGAGTAAAGAAGTAAAAAGGCAGGTTTTCTTGGTTTATTTATTAAACTCAGTTACACTATTTTTGTATTCAGTATAATTGGTTAGAAGAGAATTAGAGTTAGAGTCTAGAATTTTTAAACACATGGAACCGTTTTTTAGATCGGTTAAATGTTAATCGGAACTATATCTTCTTCTTACTCTCTCGATCACGATTATGGCGTTGTTTGGTAAAATGTTATTTTGAGCTTATTTTAAATACAAATTATGTTAATTCAGTTAATGAATAAAGCCTTATTAATTAACCAATCTTCTCGTTAATAATCTCTGTTTGTCTGTTTATGTGTAACAGGTCTTGTACATCACTATATTGGTACTTCGAGATCTTTGTCATTTGGTGGTATTATAAGAGGCTCTGCGCTCTAAAATCGTAGATTCTTCAGCTTCAATGTGATATTCACTGGCTTCTGCTGTGATTGGCGATTCTCCACTTGTTTCGAATGAGCTTTCTGCGTATTTTTGTTTCGCTCCGGTTATAATCTGATGCTGTCCACTGCAACTCTAGTTCCAGGCTCAGTTTCTGCATCATTCTGTACTATCCGTCATATTTATTTTATTAAACGCATTTTGAGATCGTTTTCATCTCCTATATCCTCAATAACATCTCGAGGCAAAGTCGAAGTCATACCCCCTACTCGCGGTTCTATACCAAACATTGCTTTGTATGGTGACTGTTAATGACGGAATGAAGTGCCTGGCTTTTCATAAACTGTACAAACCCAATACCATTTGACTAATTTGTAGTATCATTATCTTGCATCCATGAAGCCAACATCTTATGGTTAGCGTTTTCAACAGATTCTTGTCTTTGGCTATGTCTTGGCTTTCCATGGACTAGTTTACACTAGGGCCAAAATGAAATGAGCTCATTTATGACAGAATTTACAAATTCTCTAACGTTATCGCGCGGAGTGTAAGATGCAATGAGCACCAAATAATGTCAAATATATTATATCAGTCAACCCAGTTCACCAAAATTAATTAATGAATTATTTCACCGTAATTTTATTAAGTTTGACTTCAATATCTGACTGTATGATAGCAAAAATGGTTTATTGTGCGGTAAGTGGGGTGTGAAAAACACGCTAGAAAAACTAAAGGCAAAGAGTTTCTTAGTTTGCAAGCACAGGCAAAGGCAATTATGTGTAAATGATTTGTATCGTGTCACAGTAAGCACTAGCACTTTTCATTACACTCTACAAATGTTGACTTTCACCTTAAAATATTTTCAATTCTTCCGTTAGAGCTAATATTACAATCACCACAGTGACGTCATGCGAAGTCCGGACGAGTTTTCAGAAGTGATGTGCCTTTACGCGTAAAGAATTCATCCTCTACGTTTGACGTAAGAAATGTAAAGAATACGTAAAGAACACGTAAAGAATAATTTATCTTTGAAAATTCTAGATTCTAACTAATTATAGTGAGGAGTACTGGAATACAAATAGTGTAACTGGGTTAAATATATAAACAAATAAAACCTGCCTTTTTACTGCCTTATTCAATGTTATTTAAATTAATTTCAGTCCAGATAATCACAATAAAATTAGAAATAAATAGGTCAAATAAAATGTAGGGTTAGGGTTCCCAATAATTATCATAATACTCATTCAATCAATAAAAAATGAGGCATGCATTATTTATTAATATTTAGTAATAATTAATTAGATAATAAATTATTATTAACTGCTTAAGAAATAATTATCACAAATTTGAACTGTTTATGTTTGTTTTCTTTACGCACTTTCCTTTCTTTACATTCTTTACCTCGAAAAGTCGAAAAAAGTCTATGTAAAGAATGAATTCTTTACCCGTAAAGAATCGTGTAAAGAATAGAGGTAAAGAATACGGCACATCAATGGTTTTCAGTCTCATGCTGAGCTGACACAAGGATTCTGTATAGTGTAGGATAGCTCGATCCGATGAAAGTTTCTCCAACGGAGTGGGGGTGAGTGACGTCACGGAAGTGCTGGTTACATATTTCAAGCATTGCTGCGGTGTATTTTATTAGTCATTTTGTGAATCTGTTGGACTTTTTTTTACTTTTTAGTCAATATAAATAAAGGCTAAGGTCTGAGACTAATTCCTCGATTATTATTGTTTGCATCGCAGACGGTAACACGTTACATTTTATCTGAAATTTAATTTTATAGGCAACTGAAGTCAACAGTTTATTTATTTCCCGAGAGATGTAGGTATGTATTTAGAGTACCTACCTAATTGTTGCATATTTTTGGGAAATTCTTTGGGAAGTCTTTCTAGGCCAGTAAAATCTGTAATAACAATTCAAAACTAGCGATATTAATACTTAATTGAAATTTATTTCTAAAAACTTTCCACTTAAAATATGTGTTATTTTGATTTTGTTTCCTAGGTAACCGATTTTAGGTAGGTATTCGATTTTTTTATTGTTTACCAAAATCAGTTTGGCAAAGTATGTATACAGGGTGCACCATATATCCTCTATATTTCTATCTCCTGAACACTGATAAGAGATGCAGGGTCGGTTAAATTAGAGAAAAGATGCGCAATTTTATGGTCATCTCTAATCCGTCAAGTCCTACAAGATATCTGTTACCATTCCTGAAATATCCTGAAAAAACTGAAATATCGAAATTTCTTATTTTCGTCATATCTTTTTTATTATTGTAAATTTATAAATAGTTTTTTTGTAGGCTTACATAAGTCGCCAAGAGCTACCGATCTGACGTTTCAAAAATTTTCAAAGCCGACTAGATCCCAAGAGTTTTCATTGTCTGTCAACTTTTGTTTTTCTTATGGCCGCCATATTGTTTTTTTATGTCGTTCGGTATGAAAAAAATAATGGAAAACAAAAACTTCAAAAAATAAATTTCAAAAATTTTTTTTCTTTTTTTTCAAAAACTTTTTTGACCGAATATCACAGAGAAATTAAAAAACCATAAGGCAAACAGTATGACTTCATATTGACTTATTTCAGCGAATTTTTTTTTGTTTTTCTTCGAAAAAAGAATAAAATTTTTGAAATTTTTTTTTTTAATGTATATTTATATTTGGTTTCTATTATGTTTTTATATCGAACGACATAAAAAAATAATATGGCGGCCATAAGAAAAACGAAAGTTAACTGAAAACTCTGCCCGCTTGTTTATTTATTTATTTATTAGTCGGTTTTGAAAATGGCTTTAAACGTCAGATGGCGACTTATGTAAGCCTACAAAAAATTATTTATCAATTTCCAATAGCAAGAAAGATATTCCAAAAAAAAGAAATCTCGATTTTTCAGTTTTTTCGGGATATTTCAGCACCGACGGAAAATAAAAAAAAGTTCAGATTCTTATTAATCATCAAATTTAGCATCTTCCACTCTAATTTAACTGATCCTGTATGTTAGCGTTTACGAGATAGCAATACAAAGAAGGATATGATTGTGATGCACCCTGTATAGTTGAATTTATACTATAGGCAAATACGCTAAAATAATAATACCGGACACTCCTATACCTATAGCATTGCAACAGGTTGCGTCCATTTTAGCAGCGCCACCAAGCATGAACTGGGGACACTAAAAATTAAATTTGGTGAAACATAGCGGGAGTTTTAAATATCAACGCTGAATAGAAAAGCTCTTAAAATTAATTAGACGGAATAGACGGAGGAAATTGGGACGAAGAATTATAATACAACAATAAACAACAAAGTTTTCAATATGTTTATTATATTAACAATAATCACTACTATTACACACAATATTATCTTTAGGTAGGTATATTTCAAAAAGATTGAATCGCTATATACCTAAGTGTGAGCCTTTTATTTGCCGCAATTCCAATAATGTGCTTCCTTGCAGTTTTAAAGGTCTATTATTTGCTGGATTAACAAAATTTTCCTCTTTGAAATGATCAGTAGGTACAAAATAATATGGTGAGAAATCGGCTTCGACGCTCCACACTTTTTCAAAATTTCGTCACTCATCGATGTTATTATAACCTATTGCTTGTTCCTATTTCCATCAGCATAGTTATAAAATATTAATAAGTTTATTTACGCGTCTTCTAAAGTTAACTTTATACATAATTCTTTATTCCTGCTTGGAACACCGTGGAAAGATCTGGACATGCTTAACAATCCATAGTCGGAGCAACCGCACACAGCACACGCAGTAGCACATATTTTCCAGACATATGCCTATGTTCACTTTAATACAGCGATAGGTACATTATAAATGCCTATTTAAACTGGTACCCAACAAAATTATCCGCTGATATAAGGCTTTGAGAGTAACTTCAAATTGAAATTATACTTGAAACTAAAACGTTCAATTACTAATGACAAATTATTAATAATTATCATTGACTGCAGCTGTCAAAAACCGTGAAAAGTTACCTAACTTTGAATTTAAAAACAGCTTTAGTGTCCCCAGTTCCTGCATGAGGGCGCTGTAAAAATGGACGGAGGTTTTGAGAGGAAGTGTCCGGTATTAATATTTTAAGGTATTTGCTATAGGTCTGGACTTTAATTTTTAATTTTTTTAGCTTCTGCAAAGTCTGTATCTAGTTTATTTTTGAGTTTTTTAATAATGGAAAGTTATTTGAAAAGTTCCTGCCGACTTCCTCATAATACTGACTGCAAGATCATACTTAATTAAATATAATTTGGTGATAACCATCAGTTACTTCCCTATATTATTTGTAGTTAGGTACTAACTGTGATTTATAAGTTTGGTGGGTAGGTAGGTGATTAAAAAAACCTACAAAGTTTTCAAAATTTATAAAAATACATAATAAAATTCCATAATGCGCACAAACACTTTCTAAACAATTTATAATATAAATAATTTGAATATATTCGCAAAATTATTTTTATTTTATATTTTTACCTCTTCTGTAGATTCTAGAGCTATTAAAATACAAATGATCCAGCCAGCACGTGCAACAGTAATAAAAAAATCAGGTAAAAACGCACAATAAATGAAGAATTTACAGGGTGATAAAAGAACATATCAATCGGTTACACACAGTGTGCATGTAACTGTTTATAATAACGTTTTATAATAATTATTCTTGCCACACTAAATTAAAATAGGGTTCAAAATAACACAAAGACACTTTCACTGTAGTTTTACACAGGTTTTTGCACAAAAACAAAGCTCTTTAGCAACACTTCCCCACTGTCAGCACGTGCTTTAGATACAAGGTTCGCGGGCCCAGCACTCCTCTGACGTCACATCAGCCTCGTGGAGTGGTGGGGACGCGACAACATGAGTAGCATAGGAATGGAGCAATCCTATAGTTATATACAGAATCCTTGGAGCTGACATACCTTCTTGTGTAGTTATATCGACTTATCGACATCACTATTGGGACATTGTTTTTGACAGTTGACACTGGCTACATTAAGATGTCATATTTTAAAGTGTCATTATTCTTTTTTAACAAGTGACATTTCCGACGATATATTATTATTCCTAGGATTCACTGTTTTAACCCAAGGATTCTGTATATAACTATAGGATTGCTCCATTCCTATGCTACTCATGTTGTCGCGTCCCCACCACTCCACGAGGCTGATGTGACGTCAGATGAGTGCTGGGTCCGCGAACCTTGTATCTAAAGCACGTGCTGACAGTGAGGAAGTGTTGCTAAAGAGCGTTGTTTTTGTGCAAAAACCTGTGTAAAACTACAGTGAAAGTGTCTTTGTGTTATTTTCAACCCTATTTTAATTTAGTGTGGTAAGAATAATTATTATAAAACGTTATTATAAACAGTTACATGCACACTGTGTGTAACCGATTGATATGTTCTTTTATCACCCTGTAAATTCTTCATTTATTGTGCGTTTTTACCTGATTTTTTTTATTACTGTTGCACGTGCTGGCTGGATCATTTGTATTTTAATAGCTCTAGAATCTACAGAAGAGGTAAAAATATAAAAAAAAAATAATTTTGCGAATATTATAGGAGGTAAATGAACATGTGACTGTTTGAATATAAGGAACAATTATTATTATTATATTTTAAATTATTTATATTATAAATTGTTTAGAAAGTGTTTGTGCGCATTATGGAATTTTATTATGTATTTTTATAAATTTTGAAAACTTTGTAGGTTTTTTTAATCACCTATACCTACCCACCAAACTTATAAATCACAGTAGTACCTAACTACAAATAATATAGGTAAGTAACTGATGGTTATCACCAAATTATATTTAATTAAGTATGATCTTGCAGTCAGTATTATGAGGAAGTCGGCAGGAACTTTTCAAATAACTTTCCTTAATTAAAAAACTCAAAAATAAACTAGATACAGACTTTGCAGAAGCTAAACAAATTAAAGTCCAGACCTATAGTATAAATTCAACTATACAGGGTGCATCATATATATCCTTCTTTGTATTGCTATCTCGTAAACGCTAACATACAGGATCAGTTAAATTAGAGTGGAAGATGCTAAATTTGATGATTAATAAGAATCTGAACTTTTTTTTTATTTTCCGTCGGTGCTGAAATATCCCGAAAAAACTGAAAAATCGAGATTTCTTTTTTTTGGAATATCTTTCTTGCTATTGGAAATTAATAAATAATTTTTTGTAGGCTTACATAAGTCGCCATCTGACGTTTAAAGCCATTTTCAAAACCGACTAATAAATAAATAAATAAACAAGGGCAGAGTTTTCAGTTAACTTTCGTTTTTCTTATGACCGCCATATTATTTTTTTATGTCGTTCTATATAAAAACATAATAGAAACCAAATATAAATATACATTAAAAAAAAAAATTCAAAAATTTTATTCTTTTTTCGAAGAAAAACAAAAAAAAAATTCGCTGAAATAAGTCAATATGAAGTCATACTGCTTGCCTTATGGTTTTTTTAATTTCTCTGTGATATTCGGTCAAAAAAAATTTTGAAAAAAAAGAACAAAAATTTTTGAAATTTATTTTTTGGATTTTTTTTCCATTATTTTTTTCATACCGAACGACATAAAAAAACAATATGGCGGCCATAAGAAAAACAAAAGTTGACAATGAAAACTCTTGGGATCTAGTCGGCTTTGAAAATTTTTGAAACGTCAGATCGGTAGCTCTTGGCGACTTATGTAAGCCTACAAAAAAAACTATTTATAAATTTACAATAATAAAAAAGATATGACGAAAATAAGTAATTTCGATATTTCAGTTTTTTCAGGATATTTCAGGAATGGTAACAGATATCTTGTATGACTTGACGGATTAGAGATGACCATAAAATTGCGCATCTTTTCTCTAATTTAACCGACCCTGCATCTCTTATCAGTGTTCAGGAGATAGAAATATAGAGGATATATGGTGCACCCTGTATACATACTTTGCCAAACTGATTTTGGTAAACAATAAAAAAATCGAATACCTACCTAAAATCGGTTACCTAGGAAACAAAATCAAAATAACACATATTTTAAGTGGAAAGTTTTTAGAAATAAATTTCAATTAAGTATTAATATCGCTAGCTTTGAATTTGAATTGTTATTACAGACTTTTACTGGCCTAGAAAGACTTCCCAAAGAATTTCCCAAAAATATGCAACAATTAGGTAGGTACTCTAAATACATACCTACATCTCTCGGGAAATAAATAAACTGTTGACTTCAGTTGCCTATAAAATTAAATTTCAGATAAAATGTAACGTGTTACCGTCTGCGATGCAAACAATAATAATCGAGGAATTAGTCTCAGACCTTAGCCTTTATTTATATTGACTAAAAAGTAAAAAAAAGTCCAACAGATTCACAAAATGACTAATAAAATACACCGCAGCAATGCTTGAAATATGTAACCAGCACGTCCGTGACGTCACTCACCCCCACTCCGCTGGAGAAACTTTCATCGGATCGAGCTATCCTACACTATACAGAATCCTTGGTTTTAACCTAACTTATTAATAAATAAAATATTCAAAATCAAAATTTTGACAAATTTAAATCAAATCTCTGGATGAGTGATAATTGAGACGAGGTAGTTTATTATAGTTTATTAGTTTTCAACAGTGGTACGGCACAGTAATCTTACTAATGTTTTAATTTAGTAAAATCAAAAAAAAAAAGACGGGAATGGAACATTTATGGACACTGTTATCACCATTTTGCGGCCGAAAACCACTCTACGAATTAGAACGTAAAAAGACTACCTACTTATCCTGTTGGATATGTAAAGCACAAAATGTAGCTGACTACAATGTGCAACCGCGAATGTATTTAAGGTAAGTTTGGCAGCCAAAGGCAACAACTAGATCCCTGTTCCAGAACTTATTTTTTAGAACCTGCTATCTGCTGCTGATGAAGGATGAACCTTCATCCAGTTTTCGTGCTGGAAGGGGAAACACCTGAACTGAAATTCAATGTGATAGCTGCTATAAATGCAATTCAGTTCAAAGGAGCACGTCCCAAGGTGTGCAAAAATGCAACAAAGGTCGAACCAGATTTAACTTTGTCCTAAAACAGTGCTCCGAAATGTTGAACTTCATGGGGGTAGCTTGCGTTAAGGACAGAGTAGAAGCTGAATGTATGTGTGCTTATCTCAACGAGGAAGTGGTAGGTATATTTTGATTTAATTTGAAACAATAATTTCTTTATTTTCCGACACTGCAGGCATTCAGACATATTGTACCTTTTCTTATTTATACAGTCCTTGATTAATAAAATAGTTCTGTTCCTTTGACAAGGTTTAGAGTGGGATGAGGCACTTGAATATTATACAAGAAGTTGTCTTGTCTTTTTGCTTACTGGTTCTAATCTGAGACTATGTTTGTAGATGTTCTCTCCGTTGGCAGTGTCCTCTCAGAAATCTCACTGATCTGCGTTTTGTTCAGATTGAATATTATTTCTTCAATTTGCAATATTTTGAGACAGTTCTTTCACAATCGACTTGTTGTGCTTTTTATTCCCTGGTAACTGTTCCAGTACCTATGATCTGTCTGTGTATAGATGATCTCCCACTCTACTTCATCACACACCATTGTTTTTGTAGCGCTAAATACTGCTGGTTCAGGATCAGTGAAAGTAGCTGCAGAAGCTTACGGGGATCATGTCACGTGCACAATAATTTGGATTCACCAATCACCAATAGACCTTTGAAACTGTGAATCACCTGTAGTGACGAGGAATCTTTGATTTGGTTCAGGCTAACCACATAGTCCTAACATTACTGACTGCAACTGTGGAATGATTTTCAAAATGACTTTCTTTCCCTCAGCTTTGGCAAAAAACAGATTTTTCGCATATAGAATAAACAGCAATGGGCTCAGAACTCTGTCTTGTGGTATACCATTATGTGGATGTTAATTGTTCACTCATCTTATTTCCAATTTTTACATAATTATTGTTTATTGGTTCCTGTTTTGACAGTAACTTGTAATCAAATTTGCTATGTTTCCTCTCAAACCTATACTGCTCGACAAGAATATCTTGGCGGTTGTTAAAGGAGAGAGAGGTCCTAGAACGAGACAGAAAATCACCCCACCACCTTATCTGTTTTAGTACATTCCATGTAATAAATTTTGATGTATAATAAATTTTGAACAATGTTTTGACATTGATACTTGACGTTTATATTTTATTATGTTTGTGACAGTTAATTATTGCAAACGTAGTGCAAGCTTCTGAAATGGCAAATTTTAAAAGCTAAGTTGGTAATAAAACCCTTTCCGGTCAAAGCCGTGAAATTATTATTTACGTTTATAAATATTTTCTTGGTGAATCTAAAAATACTTGGTGCTATTTTACCAATTAATCAAGTTCAAAAACGGGTTGCTGCTGCGACAGGCATTAGTGAACGGACTGTTCAAAAGATAGTGGTGGAAACAAGCAGAATCATCGATGGCCAAACGGATAAATTTACTTCTCCTGGTAAAAAAAGAACTAAATTAGCAACAAAAACCAACTTGGATGACTTTGATCAATTTTTACTGCGTCGAATTATACACAATTTTCATACAACGGAAAAAATTACTCCAACGCTCAAGAGGATCACTGCAAAATTTACAAAAGATAACGAGAAAATGGATCAAGGAAAAGTGTCGGAAAGGTTATCCATAAACTGGGCTTTCGGTGGAGAAAAACAAGAACTAATAGAAAAATTTTGATGGAAAAACAAGAAGTGCGATATTTGCGTCTTAATAAGTTTCTTAGAAGGATGAGAAATTATAAAGTCGAAGGTAGAAATATATTGTACATGGATGAAACGTATATATCCATTCTTCTCATGCTCATCAAAAAGCGTGGAGCGACGCCAGTGGAGAAGTTTTGTCGCAACCCGCCTCCAAAGGACAACGGATGGTAATCACTCACGCGGGTGGAGAAACTGGTTTTATTCCTAATGCTTACGTGCGATTTAAGTCGAAGACGAATATCACGACGATATGAATTATTCCAACTACAAAAAATGGATGGAGACCAAGCATATTCCAAATTTACCGCCTCACAGCGTATTTGTGATTGACAACGCGCCATATCATAATGTGAAGTTAGATAAACCACCTAACTCTGCTTCAAGAAAATCAGATATGCAGCAGTGGTTACAACAAAAGCAAAAACCATTTAATACGGATTTCCATAAACCAGAATTGTATGACCTCATCAAATCGAATAAGCCGAATTTCAAAACCTACGAAATTGATGAAATTACGAGAAGACATGATGTTTTGCGACTGCCTCCTTACCACCCAGATCTCTAATCCTACCGAGTTGGTTTGGGCGGATATGAAGCACTATGTGGCAGACAGAAATATCACCCAAAAGTTTGAAAATTTACAGAATTTATGTGACGAGTTTTTTTTGTGGTTATACGGCTGAGCAGTGGAATGCCAAGTGTGACCATTCAACCAACAAAAAAACTGAGAACGAGTTAATGGCCAGAGAAGGAGCTATGTATATTATAGTGGGGGATCTGATTATTCAACTGGGAGGCATTAACGACGATGAAGATATAATGATAGTGACGAAGAGAACTATTCTGATAATGATACTTAGTGATAATTAAATATATTTTATGATGATAGTAATAATTAAATAATTCTAACTAAAACTCCCGTGTTTATTTTAGATTTTCATTTTTTCATATTAATCGAACGCAGCCAAATTAGCTTCTAGTTCATAATAAAATTTAAATGTCAAGTTTCAACATTTTACAAAATTTATTACATAGAATGTACTAAAACAGATAAGGTGGTGGGGTGATTTTCTGTCTCGTTCTAGGACCTCTCTCTCCTTTAACAACCGCCAAGATATTCTTGTCAAGCTGTACCTTCCAAGACGCTAATACTGTCGCATCTCTCTTTAGAGAGCGAGCTTCAGGGACTTCGTAGAAGGGAAAATGGACAAGATCTTTTTATAACAATACAGGTTTATTACTAACAAATGGTCTCAGGGGGTTTACAAAATTGAAATAAAATATAAGTTCAGTCTACAGAAATCAATTACAATGGGTACTTACTTTATTCTCATGCTGCTCAGGGTCTATCTTGCCTCAGGGGTGCTCAAGGGTCAGCTCAAGGGAAATGTCACTAGATACCTTTTATCACTCACTCGACTCGTTGCCTTCTAACTTGCTTCACTCATCAATCAATTCTGTCTTGCCTTTTACTTTTTCATCATCTCGTTGTTAATTCAAACTACTGTGTTAGCATTTTTATACTGCGTTAGCATTTTTACAGTGCGTTAGCATTTTATATTTTATAGAGTTATATACAGTATGTGACAATACTAATAAGCTTGGAGTGGTTGACTGTATCGAAGGCTTTTGCTAGATCCAAAAATGTGGTTAATGCAGGAGTTCCCTCATCTAAAGCCTGTTAATGATACATCTTTTCAATAATGGCTATGTCTAGGTATATTCAAATTCCATAGATCTGCTCATTATTGTAAGATTAAAATTTACATTACAAAAGTATTATAATGGATTTTCAGTTATAAGGTAAATATACAGTGTGTCCCCGGATGGACCTAACTATACTTATAAACTTCCTTATTTTGCATCTTAGGAAAAAAAGTAATTATTTAGAAAAAGTTTTGCTTTATCTAGAATATCTTAAGCCGCTGTCAAAGTTTCGAAATATTATACAGGGTGGATATAATTCATTTATTACAGTTTTTACCATCTACAAAAGTTTATACAAAACTTATTCCACATGTTGCCCTCCTAACGTTACACATTTTTCAACAAGTGATCTAAAGTTTTCAAATACTAGATGAATGGTCTCTTCATTCATGCGCGCTATAGCTTCCGTAATTTTTTGTTTCAAAATATCTTCATCATCTTGCAGATCATGCTCGTAAACTTTCATAGACAACATAATTTCAATTTAATATTGACTAACACTTAAGGCGTGTTCCGTTTTGTTACCGAAGTTACCGAAGTCACAGAAATTCGTTCCGAAATGCGTTTCGGTAATTAAATTATAACATTACGGAACGCCGCACGAAGTTACAATAAATTACAGAAGTGATAATAATAATAATAATAATAGCTTTATTGCCCAACAGTGATTACCATTTACAGTGCAATGTAACAAAAAACAAATTCAAAAAATTACATTTTAATACTCCCCCACATAATTAATAGAATACCAATCCCAAGAGATATTTTGCAAGATTAAAAAAAATATATACAGGGTGTTAGTTAAGTATGGGGCCAAACTCCAAGGGGTGCTTCCTTGAGTGATTTTAAGAAGAAAAGTTCAAATAAACATGGATGGGTCCGAAAATGCATATTTTTCAAGATACAGGGTGTCAAACTTTTATTTTTTTTTTCTCGAAAACAAAGCAAGATATGAAAAAACTCAACAGATAAAATAGTTGTATTTCTAGTTGCTTAATTCGAAAAAAATACACAATAAAAAAAAAAGTCAGTGGCGCCCAATTTTTTAATCAAAAATATTAGTTAGACTGTCTTCCGGGACGCCACTGGAATTAATAATTTTAATCTAATTGGGGCTAAATTACCCTCTTGTTATTACAAACAGAACTACCAAATTTCAACAAAATTGATTGAAAGAGTTTAGAGATATTCACGAACATTCGAATTTTTTTTAAGTTTGACACCCTGTATCTTGAAAAATATGCATTTTCGGACCCATGTTTATTTGAACTTTTCTTCTTAAAATCACTAAAGGAAGCACCCCTTGGAGTTTGGCCCCGTACTTAACTAACACCCTGTATACAGGTGTCCCAGCTTATTCGAAGCGGTCTCTGTAGGCCAAACGATGGATTTTTTCCAAAAAATTTTTGCATATTCAAGTACAGGATCACAATGGCCAAAATTTAAAATTATTTTAGGGTATACAGAGTGTCCCATATGACAGTGGCATATCAAAGTTATGTTTTTTTAAATGGAATGCTCCTAGGTTATTGCATTTTTAGATTGTCTGAGAAGAGAAATACAGATTGGCTTTTACAGTTGGTGTTTAAATTCAGAAGTTTTTGAGTTATAAACAAGTGAAAATCGTCATTTTTCAAGTTCAAGGCCCTGTACAACGAAAACGGTTCAAGATAGAGAAAAACGGCTTACATGTCCCTATTTTAACTTTTCATGTACTGTCCTATGATGTGGATGAAATGTTTATACAGGGTGATAAAAAATTTGAAAAATTCTGAGATTTCTCCACGCGTCGCCAAATAAAAAAATCAAAGAAAGTACAAATGTTTCTATACCATAGGATAGTAGGTATATGAAAAGTTAAAATAGGGACATGTAAGCCGTTTTTCTCTATCTTTAGCCGTTTTCGTTGTACAGGGCCTTGAACTTGAAAAATGACGATTTTCACTTGTTTATAACTTAAAAACTTCTGAATTTAAACACCAACTGTAAAAGCCAATCTTATTTTCTCTTCTCAGACAATCTAAAAATGCAATAACATAGGAGCATTCCATTTAAAAAAACATAACTTTGATATGCCACTGTTATATGGGACACTCTGTATACTCCAAAATAATTTTAAATTATGGCGATTGTGATTCTGTACTTGAATTTTCAAAAAAATTTTGAAAAAGTCCATTGTTTGGCCTACAGAGACCGCTTCGAATAAGCTGGGACACCCTGTATATACAGGGTGTTTCATCAATCAGTACAAAAAACTCAACCGGAGACTCCCCGCTGAATTTTAAGGGGGACCTGTCACAAAAAAAAACTTCTTAAAGTGATCGTGCTTTCACCGCGATAAGTTCTGTAACTTGTGGTGGGGGTACGAATTTATTTTATTAATCTTTTCGTCTTTACGGGTCAACTTTATGGAGAATACGTTATTTATACATAATTAGGTTATACTTATTTCATGTCGAGACGAATGTATAATTTTCGAGAAAAACGCACCTGAAAGTTTTTCAAAATATGAATAATTATGATATTTTTGTCCAGTCCTTCTATCACAGCGATAAAAGAGCAGCGTTAAATAAAAATCACATTTTAACCACAAAAGATTCTCAAAATGTCCCTTTCAATTTTTACGAAAGTTTCATAAGAACATTTTAGAAAAATTATTTATTATAAAAATGATTCATGGAAATATCATAGTTTACGATGTCTTAAAAAATGCGTAAGTGTTCCTTGAAAACGATAAATTTTCTCAACATGAAATAACTATAACTTTTTTATGTAAAAATAACACATTCTCCATAAAGTGTGCCAATAGTGAGGAAAAAATTCATAATAAAAAAATATGGTAAAAAGACAAACGGAAAAATCTGCTGACTGTTCTGCATTCTAGTGGCCTCTATGAGTCGGAAAACACTCTAATTTTTCAGACGCAATGAAACCACTTTCCTCCCCTGTTTTCGAGGGTGCTGACCCGATGGCGTAGGGCAAATTCCTTTTTCGGGTTGCGTTCACCCCCTATTGGTCAAAAACCACCCCCTTTTTTAGAATCTCCGTTCTAATGCCCCCGGGTCGAAAGAAACGGGCACAACTCGTTTTGTATCTAATGACAACTGCCCGTCACCCTACGCTCACCCCCTTGGCCAAGAACCACCCTCCAAAGGGTTTTTTTACAAAAAGTTATCAACCACGTCTTGTACATAATACTTTATTATGTGAGGCATTCCCACTATACAGGGTGTCCGGAAATTATGAGCAAAAAATTAAAGGGGTGATTCTTCTTGATGAAATATTGCCAAAAGTATCAATAATTTTTTTTCGAAAACTCGAAAAGAAGAAAGTTATAAGCCTCCAAAGTTGATTTTTTTAAATCAATATTTTTTTATAACTTTTTTTCTAGTGTACGGATTTTCTTAAAATTTGACACACTTGCCACTGATGTTGCTTTACATCCTTGGTCCAAATTAGACTTGAATCCCTCAAAATCAAAAGGCCTTAACTGCCCTTGACCTTCAAAAAAGGCCTATAACTTTTTTCGTAATATTTTTTTTCTGAATTTTGAAGACGCACAATTAAAGAACAAGAAGAAATATTTGGAAAAGGTCCTCTTTGGGCCAGTTGCACAAACGTTAATTAAAGATTTCTCAGATAATTACTGATTTTAAATTGCAAATTTTGAAAATAGGGTGAATATATTTAATGATCTTATAATTTTAATTAGTAATTAACTCTTCTAAAAGGGAGTAGAATTTATTTCCAGCAATATCAGACCAACATTTTGATAATACAGGGCATTTTAAAATCACTATTAACCTGGCAGATCTGTAATTAACGTTTGTGCAACCGGACCTTTGTCTATCACGATAAAATGACCTGTTTCCGAGTAAAACTGTTTTAAAAATTTGCTTGCACTAAAATTGATCACCATAAATTATGATCATTTTGCAACAACACCAAAGCATGCTTTGGAAACAGCTGCAGGGTTGCCTAGGAAACAAGACATTTGCTTTGGATTTCATTTTGACAGCAATTTTTTTTTATTAAAATTATTTTATTATTTTATTTAAAAAAATTATTAAATTTTTTTTTCATTTTCAAAAAAAAATAATTTCCAAGTCTATTTATATTCGAATGTCTCTGTTTTGTACATAACTAGGCAACCCTGCAGCTGTTTCCAAAGCATGCTTTGGTGTTGTTGCAAAATGATCATAATTTATGGTGATCAATAATTTTAGTGCAAGTAAATTTTTAAAACAGTTTTACTCGGAAACAGGTCATTTTATCGTGAGAGACAAAGAGGACCTTTTCCGAATATTTCTTCATGTTCTTCAATTGTGCATCTTCAAAACTCAGAAAAAAATATTATGAAAAAAGTTATAGGCATTTTTTGAAGGTCAAGGGCAGTGAAGGCCTTTTGATTTCACATAATACACACTAATCAACACCAAAACTATTATTTATTTAATTGAAATTAGGCATATAAATTTAGAAAAAAAAAACATTTAATAAAACCAGAACTTCAGTATCAACTTGTACTGAAGGAAGGTGCTAGAATTATCTTGATAAACGAGCCCATTCCTGTTCCTAGAGCTAGCAATGAGTCACCGCTGATGACTCATCAGCCCAGAGCAGCGTCACATGCCTAGAGCAATGTGTGAGGGGATTAAGGCATGCATTGATGACAGTGCAGCCCACAGCAGCCACATTTTTCTGCCGGTTGCTCAATGACATGCTCAATATTGCTACAGTGTCAAGTCAATAATCCATTCCAGATAATGAGAGTTGTAGCACCCCTTTTTGGGGACACCTACATTTGATTTGTCTTTTTGATTAATTCTCAGGGAGGTTCTTGTGAGGGTTACTTTGCATCAATTAAGAGAAGAGTTAATTAATAATACTTCGCTATAATATTATATTATGACATAAAAAGAAAACAATTACAAATTTGTCACCAACAAATTATAACTTAAATTCTAGAATGAAATCAATAAAGCTCAATACGGTTAAAGACTCACGGTACCATCCAAGGTTGGGGCTCTTGACTGCCACGTTATAATTATTGTTAAACTGAAGAATATATGCTGCTTTACAATTCTTGATAACTGACGATGAAGACTGTAGATTCGGTTGTTAAACTGAAGAATATATGCTGCTTTACAATTCTTGATAACTGACGATGAGGACTGTAGATTCGGCACGAAGTATACCTAATTATACTGCTTGGTACACTTATCAATTATTATCAATATTAACACTCTGTATATTTATTATCAAAATTAACACTGTACATTATTTATTCCGGCAACCTTTTCCAGTTGACCGGACCTTAACACCACAGATACACGCAGGAGACACCGATCCGCCTCTCTTGCAGGAAAAGGCCTCTACACACCGTCGTCGAGCACCGCTAGTACCCGACTCCCCACAATAGTGGAAATTCGCACTTCCCTTACATCATCCAGCTTCGTGGTGGTCCTTTTCTTAGTTTCACCCCCACCTCACATAATTCACTCTTGGTCTATAGGTACAATATCCGTGTCCAAATCATTGGCGTGCTTCAGAGTCCATTAAATGACTGTTTTTTATGTTTCAGTTAGTTGACTGTTGTGTAAGTCAAGACTCCGATTGTTTTGCTTATGGAGCGAAAGTAATTTATAGAAATTTCTCGATATCTAGTCAAGGTGCCCATGCAGCCAACGGCGGATCCGTGCACATATACGACATAGCCAAAGCTTATGAACATCTGAGTATTGTTGATTAATATTATAAATTAGTAATTATCGTTTGACATTGTGATGTTTTCAGAGTTTGGTAGGAACAAAAGGGGTGCACGAGGTCGGACCTGATTCTGCCATGAAGTTACTGAACTCTCTCGAAAGACTGCGATCGTGGCGTTACAAGAGGTCATTATTTGAAAACTTTGAGAGAATCATGTCTGATAAAACCATTTGTACTTCATATGGGCATGCCTGAAAAATGCAGTTGCACACCAGAACAGGTGAATACAACAATTTTTTGAAAAAAATGGAGCTTATTTCGAAGATTTTTGCAGGTTGTAGGGAATGCAGGACAGAAAAAGGTTGCGATTTCTCGAAATACAAAGATGAGCGGTTGAAAATTAAAAACGAAGTGGCCATCAGAAGTAAAGCTTTGGCGGATCCAGACTTTCCGAATGAAGAATTGATAAACGAGTATTTAGTCAGGAAGGACCAAATGAAAGAATTGGATCTAAAATGGAAGCATCCGGACTTGGTAAACTTTGTGGTAAGTGTAAAATGAAGTGTTTGATTATTTATTTATTTATTTATTACACGGGCAAAGCCCAATATACAACAACTTATTATATCACTATAATACAAAACTATACAGTATTACAAAATATATCCAAATTAATTAACGACTATGTTGAAAAAAGGACCTTATGGTGCATTAGTCTCTTAAATCTGGACAACCGAACGTGATTAATGTCTATATCACCCAGTTCATCATTGAAAATGTTATAGGCTCTTGTTAATGTATCTCGATGCTTATACTCCGCAGAGTAGGTATTATACAGGGTGATTCATGAGTGACCTTACATAGACCAATGGTGATAAGCGGACTTCAAGGCGGGTCGAAAACCACTAAAGAATTTTTTTTTTCGTGATTGGTTACGAAGTTACAGGGTGTTTTATGTCTCAGATACAAAACTTTGATAGGCGATATTTCTGAAACGGCTGGAGAGATTTTGTCGAAATTTACTAGGAATGGTGCATTCCGGAAACTCATAAAAACCGCATTCTGAGTTAATTAAAAATCCAGGACCGGATTTTAAATTTTTTGCCCCCATGGTCTTTGTTGAAAAAGTTAATTTTCTGACGATGTTTCTGAAAAACTGTAATCGAATTTGAAAAGATAAGAAAAAACTCTATAGAAATCATTCCTCAATTTGAACGGCACACCCAAACCGTCTCGAAAAAAAAGTCAAAGTAAAACTTCTCAGTAAATTATCGTTTTCGAGCAGACATATTTTACTTAATGTTCGTCTGAATTCCTTCAAAATTTATTTTTTAACTTGTTTCTGTGGGAAAAATGTTTGACAGAAGGCCAAGCTTTATTACTGGGAAATCAGGTGTCAACTACAAAATTTTCAGATTTCACTAATAATCACAAATCATTTCACTAATAGCGAATACGCAGACATTATGTTTGTGTATGGTTTCTGCAATGGAAATTCAAGAGCAGCTGCGAGAGAATACCATAGAAGATCACAATCGAAGAACACCGGCCGTTTCGCGTCTGTTTTCCAATTTTCTCGAAAACACGGCATATTTCCCTGAGTTCAAAGGAATGCTGAACCTCAATTGGAAAATCTGAACCATCAAAACATCGTGGAGATGGTGGCAGTAAATCCAAGTACAACTACGCGAAGAATTGGGCAAGCACTGGGCATTTCTCAATCAAGAGTATGGAGAACCTTGAAAAAAAAGAAGAGCGCGGATGCATCCCTGTCACGTACAAAGCGTACAGAGGCTTCAACCATTCAATGAAGTTCCATTGAATGGACTGCGTAGAATTTTGTTTACTGATGAAGCTCAGTTCACGCTGGATGGTGTAACGAATAAAAAAAAACTCCCACCTATGGGCATATGAAAATCCACGTTCTGTTGTTCAGAAGAACTCGCAACAGATTTTCTATAAATGTGTAGTGTGGCATTGCAAATGATACCCTAATAGGACCCCATTGTTTTGCTAGGCTGCTCACGGGGGAAATTTATTTACTTTTCCTACAAGTCATTTTGCCCGGCTTGCTTGCAGAGGCGAACGTCAACAGGGGTGACAGGCGTGCTCTTTCCTTCCAGCAAGATGGCGCACCACCACATTTTTCTCGACAAGTCAGAGAGCATCTCCACAATGAGTACCCCAATCATTGGTTCGGGCGCGGCTGCCCTCATTCCTGACCACCTAGGTCCCCCAACCTCACTGTTTTAGACTATTACCTATGGGGCCATATGAAGCAGGAAGTCTAAAAAACGGAAGTAAATACCAGAGAGGAGCTCAGGACACGAATACTGGTAATTGCTGATGAAATTAGAAACAACAGGCAAATAATTCAAAAAGCAAACCAAAATTTATGGAAACGCTGCAGGAAATGTATTGAAGTTGATAATATTGATAACATTTAATTTACACTGACATTTTTCCCACAGAAACAAGTCAAAAAATAAATTTGAAGGAATTCAGACGAACATGAAGTAAAATATGTCTGCTCGAAAACGATAATTTACTGAGAAGTTTTACTTTGACCTTATTTTTTCGAGACGGTTTGGGTGTGCCGTTCAAATTGAGGAATGATTTCTATAGACTTTTTTCTTATCTTTTCAAATTCGATGACAGTTTTTCAGAAACATCGTCAGAAAATTAACTTTTTCAACAAAGACCATGGGGGCAAAAAATTTCAAGTCCGGTCCTGGATTTTTTATTAACTCAAAATGCGGTTTTGATGAGTTTCCGGAATGCACCATTCCTAGTAAATTTCTACAAAATATCTCCAGCCGTTTCAGAAATATCGCCTATCAAAGTTTTGTACCTGAGACATAAAACACCCTGTAACTTCGTAACCAATCACGAAAAAAAAAATTCTTTTGTGGTTTTCGACCCGCCTTGAAGTCTGCTTATCACCATTGGTCTATGTAAGGTCACTCATGAATCACCCTGTATAATCAAATAATTAGTGGTTCAATAAAAATAATTATAAATTTGTAAATAAAGGCGCTATCAAAGAATATCACACTCGTGGACACCTTGAATAGTGTGAACTGTACAGGGTGGGGTATCAACAACGCCTCGGTCTGTGTAGCCTGAACCATACACGATTTAAGAAATTATAAGACGGAAATTATTCTGAGCCGTCACACCTATAATTTAAAATTACTGTGGACTATACAGAGTGTCCCATATGAGAGTGGAATCAAATTTAGTAGTTTAGGAGTTTTAAACAAGTGTAAATCGTAATTTTCAAATTTCAAAGCAATTCATAGTAGAAACGACTCAAGATGGAGGAAAACTTTCCACGTGTCCCTATCTTAACTTCTTATTAGAAAAGTTAAGATAGGGACATGTAAATTGTTTTCCTCTATCTTGAGGCCTTTTTGTTTTTCATGTACTCTGCTTTGAACTTTGAAAATTGTGATTTTTACTCATTCATAACTCCTAAACTTCTCAATTTGAACCCTTAACTTTAAAAACCAGTTTTGTTTTTACCTCTCAGACGATCTGAAAATGCAGTAACATAAAAGCATCTCATTAAAAAAAAAACAATAACTTTGATCCGGTATTCTCTGTATAGTCCAAAGTAGTTTGAAATCATAAGTATTATGACCATGTATATGAAACTCAGTTTAAAAATCTTTTAAATCGAGCACGGTTTAGGCTTCACAGTCTGTGGTGCCCAACCGTTGTACTGTGGGGCATTCTTCATTCTTTTACAGACCGCACATGATAAATAAGTACACTTTGTTTTTGTTTACGTCTTATACATATGCTTTTTAAAACAGTACATTAATCTAAGACGTTACTGTTTCAGGTGAGGACTATGAACCTCAGATCGAAAAGGTTGCGGCCAAAATGTAATTTAAAAACAAGAATAATTGCATTTTATCCTATTTTGCAACATAACCTCATTGCTATGTTTGGGACTCGCGAGTTTAATAAAATTATTATTCACCCATTAGACTGTTGAATAAAATTAAATAAAGATTATTGTAGAATTCCTAGGTAATTTCTTGCAGTCTCTTAACTTAAATAATCGTTTAGGTAATCCCAGGATTAGGAGTTTCCCTTGCAATAATCATTGATAAATAAGTAATGTATGTCTCAAGACTATGGGGGGCACATTACTAATCAAACAAGTCTATATGAATCGGATAATCAAGTCTTTATTCATTGAACATTGTAGGTACAAACCACACTGTCTAGTCGCCGCCATGCTGGTTCTGTCCTGGCCGCCTGTCAGCCAATCACATGCCAGTGACGTCAGGATCACAGATGTATACAGGGTGTTGATTTTCAAAGCGGGCCATAGGGGATTAGCATTGGGAAAGTGGTTTTT
This sequence comes from Malachius bipustulatus, assembly GCA_910589415.1. NCBI lineage: Eukaryota > Metazoa > Arthropoda > Insecta > Coleoptera > Melyridae > Malachius > Malachius bipustulatus. The sequence continues at coordinate 4,218,710 of OU342638.1, read as the reverse complement.
GAGGATTCCTACTCGCCGTTTAAACTGACATAAATGGTTTTGGTATCAAAATGAAGCTAAAATTATTGCGCATAACGCTTGACATCAGAAACTAATTTAATTTCACGTTGTTTTCTAAAATTCTTCAGTAAAAATTCAAGTAATTGTTAATGTTTGATCACAAAATAGCATGCCTTGCCTAAATAATAATGACGTTTCTACGTTTTGACAATCCAATAATAAAACTTTATAAGTCAGTAGGTAATAATAAAGTCTGGTTCTATTTAACCCTACTGTAACTGGCTACACTGTAGTAGGTTTTCACCATAAAGACTCTTTCTTGGTTTGTATAACCCATTTTTAAATAGAGCCAGACTTTATTATTATACCTACTGACTTATAAAGTTTTATTATTGGATTGTCGAAACGTAGAAACGTCATTATTGTTTAGGCAAGGCACGCTATTTTGTGATTAAACATTAACAATTACTTGAATTTTTACTGAAGAATTTTAGAAAACAACGTGAAATTAAATTAATTTCCGATGTCAAACGTTATGCGCAATAATTTTAGCTTCATTTTGATACCAAAACCATTTCTGTCAGTTTAAACGGCAAGCAGGAATCCTCAAAAACCACTTTCGCAATGCTAATCCCCTATGGCCCGCTTTGAAAATCAACACCCTGTATATGGTTGCATACTAGTTATGCCCATATTATACATCCTTCCCCTTTTACAAAATAAACTAACTACAAATTCAATTTCTTGGGAGGCCTGACAACTCGACCAAACCGAGACACCACAACTGGATCAGCATGAGTTTTCGATAACATGCTACTTTTAGGATCACTTATGTTTTCTGATGGAAAACCGCTGCTGTCTGAGCCGTCGACGTGGTCGCTCTGTCATGGCTCACAGTAACTAGGTTCAATTTTCGCATGTCTGGAGGAGGCGGGATCAGTCTCTTCAATTACTTCAGGCCTAGGTTCATAATATTTATTTAATGACTTTCGCAAGTCTATTCGGTTTCGTCATACAATATCACCAGCCTGGTTTTTTACAAGGTATGAACGAGGTGACTGGTGAAAATCAACAATCTGACCAAGTTCCCACTTCCTCTCAACATGATTGTATACCGTAACATTTCCTTTAGGGCTTAGCGGTTCTAAGTCCTTAGAATTCTTATTGTACTGTTTCCTATACAGGCTGTACCAGCTCGATTTAGACAACGGTAAGGGCCGTGTAGGTCTCGTCAAGACGAAACGTTTTTTTATTTGAAGTTTTTGGATTTGGACCTTCGTTGCGGAAATATGGCCGACTTCCGGTTTTTAGTTTTTTGGCTCCAGTTTCGGCATTTTTAGGTTCTCGCCCAAACTGAAACTAGTTTTGGAAACTCTTTAGCTTCAGTTACAACTTTCATATTGAAGTCAAGGTTCTATCTCTGTTGGATTCAAAATGGCGACATGCCCAAGACTTTAAATTTTAAGTCTTTGAATCAATTCAAATTGAATCAAATTGAAAAATTAAGATTTTGAATCCAACAGAGATAGAACCTTGACTTCAATATGAAAGTTGTAACTGAAGCTAAGGAGTTTCCAAAACTAGTTTCAGTTTGGGCGAGAACCTAAAAATGCCGAAACTGGAGCCAAAAAACTAAAAACCGGAAGTCGGACATATTTCCGCAACGAAGGTCCAAATCCAAAAACTTCAAATAAAAAAACGTTTCGTCTTGACGAGACCTACCTTACCGTTGTCTAAGTCGAGCTGGTACACCTTGTATATATCCTGTTTATTTTCGAGCCTTTCTTTAACATTTAGACATAACTGAGGTTTCAATAACTCAGCACTAAATATTGGTATTTTTGTCTTACAAATTCAACAGTTGCGAAGGGCTGTAGCCAACATTTTTAAGAGGCGAATTTCTATATTGCAACAATGCAACTTCAACATCACTATTAGTCTCCATGCACTTCTTAACAATTTTCTTCCCTATATCTACCCCCTTTTCAGCGAGACCATTAGAACGTGGATAGTTTGGGCTTCTAGTGACTACTTCAAAATTCCACTCCCTGGCAAAGATTTTAAACTCGTAACTCCCAAGGTATATTATCGCACGTGATTATGTCTGGAGAGCCAAAGACACAGAATAGGCTTTTAAGACACTTAATTACTGCTCTAGTTAATTTGTCCCTAATATATCGCAACTCCAACCAATTTGAAAACGAATCAAATATCACCAAGTAACTTTTCTCGGCATATGTGAAAATATCAATACCTAGCCTTTCCCATGGACGTTCAGGTACCGGATATCATAACAACGTTTCTTTCTGCTGTTTGCGACAATGCCTTTCACACACCTTGCACTTTTTAATGTAGCCTTCAATGTCTTCATTCATGCCAGGCCAATAAAACACCTGAGGAGCTCTAGCTTTCGATTTTTCTACTGACATATGTCAGTGTGGGGTACTACAATTTTGTCAACACAAAGTAATAGCCCGCCAACAAAAATCAAACTGTCTTTAATTTTAAAGTAATGACGGGCCCAATCAGGTACGTTATGCTTGTTTTCCGGCCAACCGTCAGCGCAAAATTTAGATACTATCTTTAGTTGCAAATCCTTTTCCAATTCAGACTTAAATTGTTGCTTCCTCTCACTAGACATCGGCACATTCTTTAATAATAATAATAATAATAATAAAGTTTATTTAACCATTCAAATATTTCAAATAATACAATACAATAATCATATACAAAATAAACTTTCAATATGTAATGCGGACATAGTAAATATACCAAATGTGAAAAACATCTGCTTCGGAAACTGCGTAAGTTTAAAAACTTGTCTGAAGTTTCCGTGCAGTTATATGTTACCTATTATAATATTTTAGCACTCCCGATTAACAGATTAACAGGTATATATCTCATGTATTGGAAAACAAAGGAAAGAAAAACAACAAAAACAATACACGAAATTCAAATACATGAATATAATCAGAAAAAACAACTCTATCTTATTAACTTGGGTCTATTTTCTATCATCCACATAGTGATTTTCTTCGCTGCATTTTTATGCTTTAAGCTGTTTTTCAGTGTAACTGACAAAGTGTTATAAGTTTTATGTCCTATGAAGTATGTAGTATGATCTCTGTCCTATAGTCTTTCTAACAGTGGGCTGCCCTATATTATCCCCACTGTTCTCTCTAGTTCCATATTTATGTTGTGTTGCAGCCTGAAGCAAATCATTTCTGGCAAGGTAAATGACTGAAACTTTATAAAAAATTTCTCGTACGGTTAAAACTTTGCACCTCTGAAACAGCTCATCCGTTGGACACAGTGTACTTAACCCGTAAATAATTTTTAGTATTCTCTTCTGTACTACTTCCAGCGGCCTCATCGTGATGGCATATGCACCTCCCCATGCTACTATCCCATACAACAACAATGACTGCACCAAGGAATAATAAAGGACCAAGTTTTCATCTAAACTAAGAATATTTTTTGTCTGTCGAAAAAGATATGACAGAGACCTGATTTTTCTGACTAACTCCTTTATATGTAGATCCCATTTTAGGTATCTGTCAAATATGACTCCCAAATATTTTGTATTATTGGCCCTGTCTATGGTCCATTGTATCTGTCTATGAGGTAGATTAATTTTTATATTTTGATTTTTGGGCATTCCCAAGATATTATTTGCAAATATGAGATATTTTGTTTTTTTAAGATTCACAGATAATAGGTTTTTGTCAAACCACTCCATAACTCTCCGCATATCAGCTATCATGTTTACCTCTAGTTCATTCATAGTTCCAGCTTCTACGAATAGCACTGTGTCATCAGCATATGATATCAGAGTGCCATTATTCTTAATTTTTAGAAGGCCATCTATATATATTATAAAAAGAATAGGACCGAGCACCGTCCCCTGGGGTATACCAATGACGTCTCTCTCGACGCTATGTGTTTCTTTTATTTTTACTAGTTGTGTTCTTTGATGCAAGTAGTCTTTAAACATTCCACAGCACAGGCCTCTGACACCAATATTTTCTAATTTTTCTAGTAAAATGTCATACGACACAGAGTCAAATGCCTTAGCTAAGTCTATAAAAATACCACCGCATGGTCTTCCTTTATCTAAGCATTTATATATTTTACCCACTAGTAGAGCTATAGCATCATTGGTACTTTTTCCCTCACTAAATCCAAATTGTAGACCCGACAATGATTTAGTGTCTTCCAGAAATCTTACTAATCTTTTTTTAATTATTTTTTCAAAAACTTTCGCTATATTAGAGATTAGACAAATTGGGCGATAGTTTTCTATCGCTGCTTTGTCTCCCGATTTATAAATTGGGACGACTATTGCTTTTTTAAAGTGTCGAGGGCATTTTCCCGTACTCATTATCTGATTAATTATATGTGCAAGAGGTGGAGCTATTTGATCGCTGATTTCTTTTAGTGTTTCAGCTCGTATGGAATCAAATCCCGGTGCTGCGTCGTTCCTTAGTGACATTAATACATTTTTGACCTCAGTTTTATCTGTCGGTGTTAAGAATAACGACTTTTCGTTTCTACTTGGTTTCTCATTAATAACAAAACCACCCCTAATTTCACTTCTTATTTTATTAGCCATTTCATGTCCCACTTTACTATAATATTCATTAAATTTATTTGAAATTTTTATTGGATCCACAATTTTTTCCCCCTTATATGTATCAATTATTTCAGTTATGTTATCGTGTTTTACCTTAGTCTCCTTATTTGCATATTCCTTTACAGTCTGCCACAACTTTCTACAATTATTATTATTATCCCTTTTTATCTTGTCCTTATAGTAATTAATTTTAAGTTCTTTGATCAAATTATTTATTTTATTCCTATAAATTTTATATCTTGCATACGCTTGTTGACATCCCGTTCTTTTATAAACTGCAAAAAACTTATCCCTTACTTTCATGGATTTTATGACACCTGGCTGTGATCCAGTTTCTTTTCTTATTTATCTTGTACCGTACCTGTTTGGTGAACAGATCTATAGATTGCTTTAATATATCAACAAAAATATCGGTTGCAATATCGACATCTTTTATTGAAAATAGTTCTTTAAATTTTCCCTGCGTTAGGTATTCTCTTAGTTTTTTATAGTTAGTTAGCTTATATTCGATTACGCTTTTGGCATCCTTGGTCTTATTTTTCGGGAACAGTAGCATAGTTGGTAAATGCTCGGAAACCGTGGAGAACAATGTCATCGGACAAACATCACCGATACCTACATTATCACTTCTAAAGAATATGTGGTCAATGCAAGATTTACTTTGTTTGTGAATTCTTGTATAAGTATTGATGAGCGACCCGAAGCCGTGCTCTTGCATTATGTTTAAATATTCGTCACTTGCACTAGACTCTTGTAAAATGCTGATGTTTATGTCACCTATTATTATCTCAGTATTACTTCTTGCGTATGTGTTTAAGTATTGTTCTAGTTCTGGTAAGAACGTGCTACTAAGAATAGGTGGGGGTTTGTATATAGCCGTAATAGACAACTTTTTCTTTTTACCTTCGTTAACAGTTACTCTAATGATATTTACATTGCTAATATTGTGAAGACTAAAATGAAAATCAATATTTTTTCTCACATATATGACGACACCGTCGTTTTGATTAAAGTTACCTTCATTGTATACCCTAGTGTAATCAGTAAAATGAAATAAGCTTGTGTCAGGTATCTTCCACGTCTCCGTTAATACAATCAAGTCAAAGCAACATGTGAACTGCATCAAAAGAGCCTCCAGCTGTACAAAATTTTTTGCCAAACTTCTAATATTTGTGTGAAATATTCGGTATGAATTTTTACCTGCCAGAAATCCATCAGCTGTCTGTATGTTTTCCGCCTCTATGTTTCTTATTTCCCCAGTTTGAAAATCTCTAATATACCTATCCATATTATGTGTCTATTGAAACAAACAATAATTACATTCTAATGCCTATCCATACCTATACCTAAGCAAACAATAAAGAACAATAACAAATAAAAACAATGATCAAATATAAATAGAGAATAACAATCAAAATTTCCTTCCCCTGCACATTGCGTGTGCTCAATAAAACAAACAATAAGATCAATCTAGTGCCTAGCCATACCCACACCCATACAAATAACAACAATGATTTAATACAAGAGAAAAAAAAAAACAATAATGATTACATACAAATACCAATCAATACTTCCTTAACTTCTGTCTTCGCGTTTTTGGTGAGTGTATTCCTGGGCTTTTTTTCTTCTCTCCAACCCTATCGATTTCGATTCTTCGATTGCCTTCGGACACTTCGACTTTGCTTTCTGACACCACACTTTGTTTTCTGCCTCTTCTACTAATTTTTAAGTGGCGTTTAACTCTTCTGTCAGCAACGTTCTCTTGTTCTTCAGTTCGATAATCCGTATCAACATCACCCTCTTCCGAACTCTCCTGTAGTGATTCGTATTCTGAATTTTCTGATTCTTCTAATTCATGTACTGAAAACAACTGGTTTTCTATTTTCAGTTTCTGGCCTTTAATTGCTGCCTGCTTATTTTGTTCTCTTGCTAGCTTCAAGTGTTTTCTCAATATCTTCTGTACTTGTCGATCTTCTTTGCATAGATCGTTAGAAATGGCTATGCCTTCACTCTTTAATAACTTAAATTTTTCTCTGTTTTCAAATATCTCCTTTTTCTTTAGGTAAGACTTAAACTCCAGTACTATTGGTGGTTTTGCACTTTTTCCAACCTTACAACAGAATGCACTGCAAAATTAAATTCTTGATCAGAATTCAAACCTTTTTCTGAAAGAAATGCCCTTGATAATGTATCGGCAATGTACAAATATTTGCCTGGTTTGTATGCAACCGACAGATCATAACTGAGTAGTCTCAATCTCATTATTTGCAAGAGAGGAGAAATGCAAGCTAATTCTTGAAAAAAAAAATACTTTCAAGTGGCTTATGATCTGACCTGACATGAATTTTAAGACCATACACAAACAAGGGGAACTTCTGAATCGCAAACACAATTGCTAGCATCTCTTTCTCAATTTGCGCATACTTCTGCTCTGTTAAAGTCAGACTTCTCGAAGCAAATGCCACTGGATGACCTTCTTGTAGAAGGCAGGCACCTTGCCCATCCTTTGAGGCATCCGTTTCTATCTCAATGCCCTTTGTTGAATCAAAAAACTTAAGTACAGGAGCAGAAGTCAACAAATGTTTCAATTGCGAAAATGATTTCTCATGCACATCACTCCGCTCCCAGTCAACATCAAGTTTTGTTAAATATCTTAAGGGCGCTGTCACCTTTGACATGTTGGGCACAAATTTACCTAGATACTTTGCCATACCCAGTATTCTCAATAAATCTGCACTATTTTTGGAGTTAGGCAAATGTAGAATAGCTTTGACATACATCTTATTCAATTCAACTCCACTTTTCGAGTAAATTTGTCCCATAAACTTTCCAGATTTTGATTTAAACTGAATCTTAGAACTATTAAATTTTGAATTATACTTCATAGCACGCTCTAGCACTAACTGTAAATTTTTATCATGTTCTTGTTCGGTTCTACCCGTTATAATCTGCCAACACTGCCAACCCTACATAAAAAACTAGCCTCCTCCACTGGGCTCAATTTTGAAATTATCACTACCATATGACACTAGAGTCACTTTGGTTGGCTTCATCTTTGTTTCAAGGTTCAAATATCTCAGTACTTTTAAAGGAAGGACGCTTACCTCAGCTCCTGTATCTAGTTTAAATTCCACCTGACCCTTATCAAGTATGACAATTTTCTGTTTCCACACAGTATCCTTAGAACTACCACTTGTGGAGCACTCACTAACAACTTTGACCACATCTAATGAATTTACATACAATTCACACTCGTCACTATCACTGCTGGACCAAGCTTCTTTTGTTACCTCATGAACTTTCTTCTCCGGCCTTTTGTCCACATTCTTGTTCCCACTTTTCTCTTGTTGTCTTCTTCTCTCTCTAGCTTGACCCGAACAAACTGCTGCAAAATGATTCTGGCCTTGACACTTCGCACGAACTTTTCCTAGAGCCGGGCACCTGCTCCATTTGTAGTGCTTATAACTACAATATTTACATGAAATTTTACGGCTATCAACCGTGACCTTTCCACTTTGTTCTCGGTTATCCCTGCTCCTGGCAGTATTTACGTGCAAATCATTTTGTAACGCTTTAGCCTGTGACTTACTAATTTCAGTTGTTCGACAAAATTCCACAGCCTTGCTCAAAGTAAACTTATGTTCCCGTAGCAACCTCTCCTGCGTGCTCGTATCACTAATACCCATAACAATCTGATCTCTGATCATGTCATCGGTATCTTTGTAGCCTGTTGTTTTTACAGCTTTTCTAAGCTCTGTCACAAAACTATCAAACATTTGACCTTCCTTCTGGACGATGCTGTTAAATTTGTACCTTTCAAATATTAGGTTCGCAGTCGGAGAGCAATAATTCTCAAACTTCTCAATCGCTCCCTTCAGAGTTTTTCTTTCTTCTTCTGTGTACGTGAAGCTGTTGTGCAACTCTAAACCATCATCTCCCACAAGATTCAGGAACACTGCAATTTTCGTTTCTTCCGGTTCTGAATTCAGATTTAATGCAGTCATAAATACATCAAATTTTTGTGAAAATCGCTTCCAACATTGCCGTCAAGGCTAAGCACCTCTGGAGGTCGAAACATATTCTCCATTTTTGCACTACTTTTACGTGAGAATTAATTACTAAAAGCACAAGACCGACCTGACACCATGTATGTCTCAAGACTATGGGGGGCACATTACTAATCAAACAAGTCTATATGGATCAGATAATCAAGTCTTTATTCATTGAACATTGTAGGTACAAACCACACTGTCTAGTCGCCGCCATGCTGGTTCTGTCCTGGCTGCCTGCCAGCCAATCACATGCCAGTGACGTCAGGATCACAGATGTATACAGGGTGTATCTAAAATAGACCGAGAAAATTCAGGGGGTGATTGATGAGATCATTTTAAGAAAAAAAGTAAGTATGAACATAATGTCCTAAGAGGCTCAACTTTTTACCTACATTTAGGTTGAAGTTTCAAGAAAAAAAATCGTTTTTTAATAAAACTTTGATAGGAATCAAGATATTTTCGTGAAAATTTATGTACACCTTCCATGCATCAAGAGGCATTTCCCAACGTATAACTTTTAGTTATTGTGGCAGTGGCGTTCGTGCAAGTCGCGTTACACTCAATATTTTTGAAAAAAAAGTAGTACGCCACTGTTTTTTTATGAAAATAAGATTATTTTTTCAATCCTCTTTCATTTCCGAGCAAATATGATCTCTTGACTTTTTTTCAACCGATCCAAGGTTTTCTGGTAAAAAAATAAATATCATATATGTTTAGACACCTGTGTTTTAGTAGAGAGTTGGATTTTACAAATGAAAATAAATTCACAAATTCGTCAGTTTCGCTTTTATTTACGTTAAACGACATTAACTATTCACAGGCCATTTTTTTTAAGAGTCAGATATTACGAGAACACGTTTTTTTTTCTATCGGAGTACAGATTGAATCGAACTTCTGCAGTTCTGTAGCAGTTTCAGAAAGAGGCAACCTAAAAATGTACATATTCTATTTTTTTTATCAGAAAACCTTGCATCGATTGGAAAAAGTCAAAAGATCATATTTACTCAGAAATGAAAGAGGATTTGAAAATTAATTTTATTTTCGTAAAAAAGCAGTGGCGTACTATTTTTTTTTCAAAAATATTAAGTGTAACGCGACTTGCACGAACGCCACTGTTAAAGTAACTAAAAGCTATATGTTGGGAAATGCCTCTTGATGCATGGAAGGTGTACACAAATTTTCACGAAAATATCTTGATTCCTATCAAAGTTTTATTAAAAAACGATTTTTTTTCTTGAAACTTCAACACCCTGTAGTTAAAAAGTAGATCCTCTTAGGACATACGTTTATACTTACTTTTTTTCTTAAAATGATCTCATCAATCACCTCCTGAATTTTCTCGGTTCATTTTAGATACACCCTGTACATGGTTGCACACTAGTTATGCCCATATATCTATTACTCCTATATGGCCAGCGTCCTATCCTAGCCTGTAAACGGAAAGTGTGCCGAGAGACAGAGATGCTAGATATGAACTGCGCATGTGCGGATATTTATTTACATTATGTGATAAATGTATAGCTGATGCCAGATCTAACGAAAATTCTGAGATCTTATGATTTTGAATGAAACTCTCGATTTTGTAGATTCAATTAAGCAGATTCAATTAAACACAATTATGCAAATAATTCACTACCTACACAAAAGTTTTATTTGCATTTTTGAAGCGTCAGACAAGTAATATTAGGTTAGATCTCAATTTAAATGTATTTTGAATCTAGTTTGAATTATTATGTTCAAAAATAAAATTTAAGTTTGTTTTACTATCTTTCTCAATTTTTCATGCTATAGGAAAAAAAGTCATGACTTAGATTGATAGATTCAGGAAATGCATTAGTTAGTGGCCCATCAGCTTATGATGCTCATTTTCTTTCCTTGTGATATACCTAATATATTTTTGGAATTGGAAATTTTTAGACTTTGCATCCCTGGATAAAGGAAAAGGAAATGGATAAAAAAAGAGACCAAGTATTAGGTAATTTATTTTATTTTTTGAACAATATTGAACACTGTTTCTCATAATCACTTATTTTAATTACAATAATATTAGTAAGTAGGTAAAATAAATTCACATTATTTAGAAATTTTCAATTCTAAAATACATTCTTGTGTTCAAGCATTTACGTTAGCTTATTTTAATTAATAATAACAATATTAATTTATTTATAATCTACAGGTGAACCCTTCAAGGTACACATATATTTGTTGTATGGTACCTAGATTGGTGTAGGTACCTAATAATAACTGAGGGATATATAAACAGTCCTTTATGGAAAGTAGTGTTGTTAGATTGTCCAACTTAACAACTCCGTGATCATTCAGTTATTTCAATAAATTTTCTAATAAAAGCAGTTTAATCATGTGGCATAGATCATAAAAAACATAACACGGCTCTTTCGTAACAGGGTTTGTAAAGCACGGCTTGAAATTTGAATCATTGTAATTGAAATTGGCCCCCAAGTGTGTACACATACTAATGTTTGTGGCCGCTCCATCAAAAGTTAATGAATAAACTTTGCAACCGCAGTCGTGCAGTTATTGTAAAGCAGACACTAATAAATTTGAACGTTCTTCTTTGTTTAATGACTTGATGAGAAAATATCCAATTGGAATTTTCCAATTTTCATTCAAAGAAACTGCCATAAGAACGAGCGCATTTCTGGCTTTTACAATGTTGTCTGAATCTTGATCTCCATTATTGTCGTTAGTACCCACATCGACTTTTCCATGGAATGTATCTTTGTCATAGATCACCTGTTCCCGAATAGACATTTCATCTTGAACCAAATTTACAATAATTACAGGTTTACCTGTAAGGCGACCGCGCAAAGTAATTGCATCGAAAGCCTCTTTTGTAAACCCAGGTTCTCCATCAACAACTCTGTACCACTCTCTCAATGTTGAAATACCCGGTAGCAGATTATCCCACTTATTCCTGACATATCGATACGCCTTTGGTGAATAAAAATGCAAGGTCAGGGCAAAACTCCTTAATTCCGGGGAATACTTTCCTCTACTTTTCAGTCTCCTTGTAAAAATTTCTCGCATTGTGTCCGTCATTCCACTCTACAACAAGAAATAAAAACATTAGTGTACGTTCCAAATGATTTTTGACTCCAAATGGTACCTATTAATGTTTCATAAACTACCGCGAAAGAACACGTTTTCAATTATTGTTTTTTTTTCACTTTCAAATTTATACTGATGTTCAAATCAAAAATTTTGTTCTAGACAAATTGTAGTGTTAGATTTTTCAATGTTTGATATTCACAAGGATTTACTGAAATTTTGAAGTTTCAAGAATGACCCTTTCGATTTCAAGGGGGACAAAAAATTAAAATATGCAATTCTTGCATATTTCAATTTGAATTATTTTACTTACAAAATTAATAAACTTTCTAATATTAAAATATCAGTAGGTATCAATTATTGTGCACTGCAACTAACAAACCCATGGGAGTACAAGTTGTGCAAATTTACAAATTTCAGGTAGGCAGAAATACGACCTCCTCCTATTTTTTTTTATAAGAATGCTTCAAGGAAATTCACCAAAATCGTATTTTCTGCATCTTCAGAGATCATTCCTTTTTTCTGATCAATATTCTGACAATAGACCTTCCAAGGAAGTCACACGTTTCTGGAGACGTCGTTTTGTGGTCTGTAAGGTCTTTATTTTTGCAGTTTTTCTACGATCTTCTTCTTTCACAAACCTTATGATTCGTGACGCACTGCGAGGGCTTGCCACATCCGTTGTCCTTACCTCCGAAAGGTATCGGGGATGAAAATATCGCCGTTTCGCCGCAGAAGTTTAAAATACCGTACAGGCTGTAATTAAAATTTACTCATAATTTTGAATTGAGCTCTAAATATAATGAATTTGTAGATTTCATTTCTATTCAATACTCAAATTTATTACCTTTTTCTGCTACTACTGTTGTATCCAATGTCCTTTTCGGAGTGCTGCAGCCGTCATGTGTCACAACAACTTTTTAAGCGGTTTCCGATAATTTCGCAGATATCAAGTCCAATGATTGCTCAATATGTGGATGAGGAGTAGGGCCTTCTGTAATATGTAGTTTGAAGTCACTTGATAAAAATTATAAAACATAGCGCTTACAGTCTATTTTTTATAACTTTATATTCACACTATGGTACATCTAAACAGTGTTAGTTATTTCAAGTGAACAAAAATTGTCGATAATTACTGCTATCGAAAAAAGGTTCTTACCATCACTATTTTTTTGCTCTTGTTGCTGCAAAGCACCTTTTGGATTTTTAACATTGATGGATGGAACTGCTCCCAGTTTGAGATGTGTTAACACATAATCTGTGATCTTATCATATTCTTCAAAATGAGATGAGCAAATTCGCATTCCTATGACACCATCATGTTTATCCTTTAGGTCACATATGCAGCAAGCCATTGATCGTAGGTGTGCGGGTATTTCTCACGATCTGGAAACCTAAAAAAGTTTTCCTTATAATATTGCCATCAAGCGAACCTTCGCGAAATTGTTTAGTTGACGATTCAGACTATTATTTCAAAATGATGTACATACAAAATATAATATGATGAAAATGACTAGTGCTTACCTGTGCAATGAGATTTTTTCACCTTGTCGGGGGAGCATTTGCATAAACAGCATTTAAAACCCATTTTTTATTTTTTAGCTATTTTTCTTGACTTTACTTCAAAATATTTGAAGTAATAATTATTATTTACGTATCTGTATCACTGACATATCGAACAATAGGTGGAATCTGGAATCATAATGCACGTTCACGTTCATATGACTTGCACAATATGGAACCAGCGCGCGGCCCCAGTCAGCTGTAACCAATTATTTACTCCCGAGACGTCCGCTGCGCCCTCTTAGGTCGCGACAGCAAACCACGATTAGATAGGTGAAATCCAAGACTGTGCAACAGAGAGACGATCGTCTGCACTCTACTGTCGGAGACAAGCCTCTCTCTCAAGCTGGCTATATAGGAGTAATAGATATATGGTTATGCCCATATTATACAAGTAACTTTATTTATTTTTATTTGTTTAATTCAACGGGCCACCAAGTATTTACCTCTAATAGGTATGTAATACGTAATTAGTTTAATAATTAAGAAGTTGGTAAGTAAAAATTAGTTCTATCAAGTCACTCGTACTCTTAGGGAAAAATCGGTCTTTGAATTTTTAGATTTTCAGTTGAAACTGAACACTTTACTAACAAAATTTAAGTTACTTACTGTTCACTTTGATCATAAATATCCCTACAGTGAAATTCAGTCAGTAGATTAGCAGATGTACGAAAATAAGAGTTCTATTATAGGTACGTAAGTACATATCATCGTTTGATTGGAAAATTATAATTATGTATTTATATTTTTATTAAACCTACAAGCTACTAGTTATATTTTTTAAATTTTGTAATCTTCTATTTAAGAGACTTATTCAATCTAATAATATTGTTATCGTATGCCCTGAAGAAAATAAATATTTTTCTAAGCTCGGCAACTTACTACATTATATTCTTATTCACCCACCATATGATCTTCATCTCAGTTTCGTCTCATAAGGTAGATGTGCAAATATACACTTGATCACATTTTTTAAAGCTGATGCTTGTCAGTTGTGGGGTGCTACAACAGATGGAACCTGGAGATTTGGTGCTTGCCGAAAAGGATTTTTGATAAAAGGCGTGCTGCCAGATGGGCTTACCATTAGTGTTCCCCCATTTTTATCAATGCCCCACAATTATTTATACCAGAACAAAATAAATCCATCGAACGAAATGTATAGCCAGGGCGAGAATTCATGTTGAAAGGGCAATTAAAAGGATCAAGTTTTAAGAAACTAACTATTGTACTGACTCCTTTATTTAATTATAGTTCGATTATCTTTAAAACACTTGCTTCCCTAAAAAAAATTAAGTTCTCCTTAACAAAGGAGGTAGTTCAGTTTTATATAACTTATATTTTGATATGCCGTTGATAGGTTTTTAAAAAGGAATTTATTAAAAAAGTTACATCTATTCGTTACGAGTTACAATTCTAGACTAAATTATTATAATATAATTTCTAAGAGGCTTAAAATGCTAAATTGCACAATTGCATTACACACAGGTCTCTGACCAAGTTCCATGACTTATTTACTAGAACTACACAACAGGAAATATAAGAATACTGCTGATGTTGGTGTCATATTCTAGGTGGATGGAACTATAACTTATATAGACTTACAGACGATACTGTTCCTGAAAATGTCGACAGGTGTCATGATAATAATTTTTATTTATTATATTTTTGTAATTTTTGAATACAGTAGTGTGTAGGGTTACTGGTAGGTGAAGAATCACTTAAAAAAAAACCCAGTGCACTAAGAATCGAAACCTCTTGGTTGGCGTGGAATCCGAATATCTAGTTTTGAAAGTCGTTTTTTCAAGTAAAACCGACATTTAGGGACGTGTTTTCAATAAAAAATCACAATTTCAAAAGTTATAACAAAACTTACAAAAAAATTGTATCAAAAATCAATTATCTTAGCAAATCATTGTTTTATTATAATACTATAAATTACTTTCCATAACATTCAGTGAAAAAATTTCAAGTTCTAGCATAACACTTATCCAACATTAACAATTACCTTTATAGCGATAAAACTTTGAATAAATAATATTTGGTTATTAATTAATAAATTAACTAATAATACTGACTGGTTAACCAGTTTGCTCAAACGATACAGTACAATATACATAATTTTGGAATCGTCGATGTCTTTCGTTCAGGCAGTGTATAGGTTTCCCAGCCATAAAGATGCTTTATCCGTGCAGGTTTTCCAGCAGTTGGGTAGGTTCCCATGCCCTGGCCTTATCTGTGCATAGTACAACAGTGCAGCAATGTAAAGACCTCTCGGACATGCACATTTTGTCGACACTAACTCCCTCCTTTAATTGAATGAACACCTAAAACAGTCGTAAAGTAGGTATCATTTAAAATAGAAATAAACAATGGATTTACCTCAACTTCATACTCCCGATTTTTCATACTGGCTTCAACTTTCCCCGCTAAATATAGCTGGCTCTACATCTGCGTCTAACTTGTTCAACATGCCCGCTGGAATTAGCGTTTTTGCCACATTGCAGCTGCTTTTCGTCATCCTCAAAAAGCCTGGCTATTAAATAGAACTTGGTAGCACGGCTGCCTTCCATTATCTATAATAAAAACGATTCAAAATCATTAATTAAAATGTACCTTAGACCAGGAAAAAGAGGGGATGCGTAACACGCTATTCAGACCAGCGCAGTGAAATGTGAGGTTTTATCGATCGTCGTCCGTGTTTTGGTGTCAGAAGTTCAACGTGGTGCCAGAGTGTTTTTATTAATTTTTTTTTGTATTCTTGTGATATAAAGACTGTTTGATTGTATCAACTAAAATGGTGCAGTGTTCGGCTTATGGATGTAAAAGCCGCAGTGAAAAAAAAGAGGCAGAAGTCACATTCCACAGCTAAAAAACCTTATAATAGTAATGCATTTCTTTGAAAATTTCCAAATTATTTATGTTATTTGAACTTTCAATTACTTGACTGCATAATATGTTTGGAAAAATGGTAAAATTTACCTATAAAACTTACTTTCAGTTAGATTTTTGCGGTTTTTCGTTTGTATCTAATTAATTAAATCCAATGATCAAGGTCCAGGGCGATTCACCTGCCAGTGGCGTCGGCTGGTTGAAAGTTAAATAAATTGTAAATTGTGCAACAAATTGATTGACGTTGTCAACCCTTATTTTGTAGACTTATGCCCGTATTCACAAACGATAATTTCCTAAATAATTACGTAATCAATTATCCCCATCTCATTCTATTGCAAAAAAACTGCATATCTCCATCTCACTCATTTAAATAATTACGTAATTATTTAGGAAATTATCGTTTGTGAATACGGGCATTAGTTTGATTAATCATTGTTGAATAGAATTGTCTAATAATTTATTCTATTTTACCATGAAGTTTATTTAAAAAGGTTATATTTACGACACGTGTGTTTCGTTCTTACAATAATTTCCCGTTGATGGAAATAGTCATCTCGGAAACACATCTCGCAAATATAACCATTTTAAATAAACTTCATAGTAGAATAATTTATTATTAAACAATAATAATTATTGTTTCTATTCAACAAATGGTAATTGTATACATCCGCGGCTCCTAAGTTTCATCAATTTTTTCGGGACCGAGGAGCGAATTAGGGGTGCTGGGTGGGTAAGACGCTAAAAACAGCCATTGCAAACTAATAACAAGGTCACAATAAGGCCTCTTTGACACTACGGTGGAATTTCTATTTTTTTCTTCACTTTCAGGGCAAGGAAAATCTTCGAGAATAACAGTAGCACGATTTTTATTTTCAAATTTGCATTTATTTTGCATTTATATTCCAAAATTCGTAACATCAAATTCTATGTTCTGTTCACGATATGAGAAAGCGGTTATATCGGGAGTCCGCGTCTGTATACGTTTGGAACCGGTTCCCATTGTCATAAGTGGTTTCATCGGTAGTTAGATTCGAGACTATACCTCAGTCGACCAACAGATATAGTAATAAAACTGCGCACAAAACTTTTAAGGTCCAAGTAGTCACATCTGTAGGCAGATAGTGCCTTATTTATTGGTTACCTGGTTCCGGTAAACCAATGAGAAGGGCATTCTAAGGTTTGTGTATATAATTCTTGTGTATAAGGTCTGCCTACCTGGATTGTAAACTTACCGCGCACTTTTATTACTATATCTTTTGGCCGACTGAAGTATAGTGGTATGTCTCGGCGCTTGTGTCAGGACCGTACTTTCGTTGCACTCCCAAAATCAATTTTTAAAGTCGTTTATATAATGATCAAACAAATTGTATAATATTATTTTACACTGATTTGTATTGAGTGAATATACAGTTGGGCCATCTGAAACCCCTGCTAAATAGGTAACTCGCTTAGGTCTGATCAGTTATACCTAGAAAAAAATTCAAATAAAAGTTGTGGCTTGTGGTAAATCACCCGTCATCTTCCAAAATTATTTTGAGTTATACAGGATCTTTATGTGCCAGACATAACTTTGTGTTTTTAAATGGAAGGAATACTCCATATGTTAAAAAATGTTTGAGTTGTTTTATAATGACTTTGACTAACTTTGGTCCATACTGTACCTCCTCCAAATATTCAGTCTTTATTTTTTAACACCCCTGCTTATATGATAGCGGAGTGCAAGTGTGCAAGTGACCCCTGAATGAAAAATATTGACACTTATTTTTTATAGATTTCCTCTCAAGAACCCCCAAAGAACAAGCCTTTTGGACCAAAAAAATGAATTTGGCCAACTGGAGCCCGACAAAAAACGATAGGCTGTGTTCCAAACATTTTGAGAAGCAATCATTCTATCGTATTGGAGACAGAACGTGCCTTTTGGATGATGCTGTGCCGACAATATTTTCAGAACTTCCAAAATATTTACAAACCACTCAACATAAAAGGGTTGGTATTATTTTGTCACACATATAATGTCGTTTTAATATTATATTATTCTCCTTTAATGTGGGTAAACTAAAATGACTTTATCTTTCAGGCTATGAAAAGACCATTTCAACAAACAGGTGCTGCAATTTCTTCTACTTCAGATCTCAGTCCGAATCCAAATCTACATAAGAAAGAAAACGAAACTCCTAGAAAAAAGAAGCTTCGAAGACAACTGTTCCGTGAAGTAGTAAAAAATAAAGTCAAGTCTCGAAAAATTACTGTTTTGAGTCAGAAAGTTAAGCGGTACAAGAAGAAAGTTTCATCCATGAAGCTTCTAATTAAAGAACTTAAATCTAGAAACCTTTTGTCTTCCAAAAGAGCCCTTCTGCTTAACAACATGCCTGAAGTAACTAAGGAAGTGTTAAAAAGAAAAATGGGGAAGAAAGTAAAATATTCTCCGGAAATTAGAAATTTTGCTATAACTTTATCATTTTTTTCTCCAAAAGGCTACGATTATGTCCGAAGAGCTTTTGAAACTTGTTTGCCGCATAGAAGCACCATAGGTAAATGGTTTAAAAATGTAAATGCTGCGCCGGGGTTTACAAAAGAGTCATTCGATATTTTACAAAAACATACCCAGTTATCAGGTAAACCTACTTTACTTGCTCTTGTTATAGATGAAATGTCTATACGGAAGCAGGTAGAGTGGGATGGAAAAAATTTTCACGGGTATGTAAATAATGGTGTAGCCTTAGAAGATGATACTAATGCCTTAGCCAAAGAGGCGTTTGTTTTAATGACAGTGTGCATTAATGGTAAGTGGAAATTACCACTTGGCTATTTTTTTGTAGATGGGTTAAATGGGGAACAAAAAGCAATGCTTGTTACGCAATGCATCAATTTAGTTTCTGAGACAGGTGCTCAAACGGTGTCGCTAACATTTGATGGAGCTCCATCAAACATTACTATGACACAAGTATTAGGGTGCTGTGTTTCTAATTTGCAAGATGTAAGACCATATTTTTCTCTAGGTGACAACAATGTTTTTTGTTTTTATGACCCATGTCACATGTTGAAGCTCGTTAGAAATACTTTTGGAGAGAAAAAAGTTCTGCTTGATAAAAATGGATCTTTTATTAAGTGGGAATATATTGACTAACTTGTACATTTACAAGATACGGAAGGCTTACATTTAGGAAATAAACTAAGAAAAGCCCACTTACATTTTTTCAAACAGAAGATGAAAGTTAAATTAGCAGTACAGTTGCTAAGCGAATCAGTGGCAGATGCTTTGTTATATTGTCGAAATGAATTGAAATTGGCAGAATTTCAGGACTGCGAAGCAACTGCTCACTTTATAAAAACTTTCAATGCCATATTTGATATTCTTAATAGTAGATCTATTATTCCTCCATCTTTTAAAAAGGCGTTGTGTGAAAGGAATATTGCAAGAACAAAGATTTTTATATCTGAAGCAATAAATTATATATCTACCTTGAAATTTTGTGATGGTGAATTTGTAGTACTATCTAGAAGAAAAACTGGTTTTATAGGCTGTATTGCATCTTTAAAAAGTGCTTTGTTATTATATGAAGAATTAGTTGATAGGTTAAAAATGGTCATATATTTACCTTTATACAAAATAAGCCAAGACCACTTGCAATTATTTTTTTCGTCTATTCGGTCAAAGGGTGGCTGGAATAATAACCCCGCTGCCCGACAGTTTACTTCGGCGTACAAAAGACTTCTTGTAAGGGCAGAAATTCGTGAAGGCGGCATGGGTAATAATTGTATACCGTTAACTGAAATACCAATTTTAGTAGGTTCCAGTAGATTTTCAAACTCTGAATTGAATATTATTCAAAGTCGTCTTGGCTTATTAGAAAATGCTCAAGAAGTAAATACATAGTATGTTTTCACTCGAAGCTATTTGGAGTGATCATGATTATATCATGAACAGTACAGTTATAAGCAATTGTTCCTTTGAAATTATTGTATACATACAGGATGTCCCAAGATTTCTTTATCAAGGGTTATCCGCGTTATTTCAAAAAATAAACAAATGACATTCGGGAAATTTCAATCATACCCCTAAGGCTTTGCAGCTGCACCCTCAATGCCCCTTTACGCTTTTCCTCCCCTAAGTAATCATCCCCTACTAATTTTTTTCAAATGACACCCCCATATTTTTTTTGCTCGACAGGATTTTTTACTTCTTTCTGAATACAATGTCATACGATTTTTTTAAATCGAGACATATCTAGCACGCCGAAAACAATATAATATCAAAACAAACGAGGGTTGTCAAGGAGTTGCAATTAACATTTAATATGACATTAAAATCACAGAAGCAATTATTATTATTAACGCCTATACCAGTAACACCGGTATTACTAGTTAAGGTGGTTGGAGGAAACATTAACACAAAAAACAAGCAATTACAACTCCTTGACAACCCTTGTTTGTTATGATATTATATTGTGTTCGGCGTGCTAGATATGTCTCGATTTAAAAAAATCGTATGACATTGCATTAAGAAAGAAGCCAACAATCCTGTTGAGCAAAAAAAATATGGGGGTGTCATTTGAAAAAAAAAGTAGGGGATGATTACTTAGGGGTGGAAAGGCGTAATGCGGCATTGAGTGTGCAGGTGCAAAGCCTTAGGGGTATGGTTGAAATTTCCCGAATTTCACTTGTTTATTTTTTGAAATAACGCGGATATCCCTTGATAAAGAAATCTTGGGACACTTGAGACAGCTATATAGCTGGATTTGTTACTAGAAAATCACAAAGTAGTATTCAATATGAATATTGTGTGAATGTGCTGCATGGTGTAAAATCAAATTTTTTGCATTCCCTTATCACAAAAAAAAATCATGGTGGGTTAACATATCCTTCGAACGATGTGATAAAAATTTGTAAAACAACAGAGCATTTTCTCAGAATAAGTGAAAATAACTTGAAAAGTAACATTTCTATAAATATTTTAAAAAATAAAGTGATGTACGACTGTATTCAGGCAAATCTTTTTAGTTCCCTAAAGAGTCATGTTATAGAAAACAACAACAATCACATACAGGGTGTTGATTTTCAAAGCGGGCCATAGGGGATTAGCATTGCGGCAGTGGGTTTTGAGGATTCCTGCTCGCTGTTTAAACCGACAGAAATGGTTTTGGTATCAAAATGAAGCTAAAATTATTGCGCATAACGCTTGACATCAGAAATCAATTTAATTTCACCTTGTTTTGTAAAATTCTTCAGTAAAAATTCAAGTAATTGTTAATGTTTAATCACAAAATAGCATGCCTTGCCTAAACAATAATGACGTTTCTACGTTTTGACAATCCAATAATAAAACTTTATAAGTCAGTAGGTAATAATAAAGTCTGGTTCTATTTAAAAATGGGTTATACAAACCAAGAAACAGTCTTTATGGTGAAAACCTACTACAGAGTAGCCAGTTACAGGAGGGTTAAATAGAACCAGACTTCATTATTACCTACTGACTTATAAACGTCATTATTGTTTAGGCAAGGCATGCTATTTTGTGATTAAACATTAACAATTACTTGAATTTTTACTGAAGAATTTTAGAAAACAACGTGAAATTAAATTAATTTCTGATGTGAAGCGTTATGCGCAATAATTTTAGCTTCATTTTGATACCAAAACCATTTCTGTTAGTTTAAACGGCGAGCAGGAATCCTCAAAAACCACTTTCGCAATGCTAATCCCCTATGGCCCGCTTTGAAAATCAACACCCTGTATATTTCCTTATAGAGGCAGTTGTAACGAAATATTTAAATATTAGATTACATTTTATAATGAAACGACACTCTAAAGTGACTAATCCTATAAGAAGTCAATTCACAAAGTTAATTTTATTTAAAGGGCAATAGATTTCCTGTAAATCTATTGTAAATCTATAAAGTAAAAATGTAAATTAGTAGTTTGGTTTGACTGTCCTATTATAAATGATATTAGCAATTATTTGGGAATGCAGTCGTTTTAAGAAATGAACACTCTTTTTTCTATGCCAAGCTTTCGAATTTTATTTAAGTCTTCTTCAGGGCTCTTTATAAAATGATTAACAATATTGAAATTTAGTACATAGGTCTTATAAAGATGTAAATTTTATACTTACAGAAGTTGAGATTAAAATCTAAGTTCTTGTTAAATTGTTAATCATAAAATTTGTGAAATCAACAGCCATAAAAACGATATAATGAAACATAGTAATGAAATTTGAGTTCTAATTTGGGTCAAAATGGTAAAAAAAATTTAAGAATAATAATTTTTTTTTTAATTTGAATAAAGATGATTTGATATATATTTTTTGTTTTTTGACGACTTCATCGCTATGAAAGTTTTATATTGTTATTATAATTTAACATTGTTGTAATTATTGTGAAATAAAAAATTTCGGAAGAATCAAAAAAATTTTGAAATCAATTTAAATTATGTTTGATTGTTTTCTTTATCAATTTTTACTAAAAAAGTTTAAATGCTACTTAAGATTTTCTACATCTTTCATAGAGTTCCTAGCATTTGAGTTTTGTTGGATTCTGATCATTTTTATAAAAGTCATTTTAAATAATAATAATAATAACATTTTTTCTGCGACAGGCTAAAAGTTTGACCTTTTTTCCTCGTTGACAGGTAGAAAAATGCCTCATTATATGAGCTGCATCTTATCGGGGAAAAAAATGAATCAGCAGGGAAAAAAATGAGTACTTTTTTCCCCGAAATGGCGGCTTAGGTATAGATACGTTAACACTTAGATATCATTAAATTTATATCAAATACGTAAAGGAAAGTTACCTAATTATCCAAATGGCAATTGTTAAGGGAATTTTCATAATAATCACTATCCATATTATTAAATTCACTCATCGAAAACTAACAAGAATCTTTGAAAAACTGTCTTCAATTTTAATTACATTAATATGACATTTATGTAATTAAATCGTTTCGTTACCCAGGCAACGTCAATTACGATAAAAGTCAGTTTGAAAATCCAAGTTTAACATAAATCATTTTTCCGACGTAATTTTCAGTTATTCTAACTAGGTTTTTCGACATTCTAACACTGACATTTCTTCTCGCAGAAAAAAATTGTATATTACACACAAGAAAAAAGTGCGATGTTAGCTCCCGATGTGTTTGTCCCCGACGCGTTTTTCTCTTGTATAATAAATAACTATTATTTCCTTATTGTAAATACATATTATTGTATTTTTTGTAGAAAATGAAAAATAATAAATCGTAAAATTAGTTATAAAGCTATAATTTGAAATTACAAATCCAAAAAATTGTTTAAATATTCATTTAAGCTATAGTAACATTTTTGTAATAAAATATTTTTAATTTCTTTTGAAATTTTTTTTTAATTATATTTTTTGTAATTATTTGGCAAATGATTATAAATTTTGGCACATGTATTCAGAAGATAATTCATAATGAGTGGTATTATGTTTATTTAAAATAATTGTATTAGAATTTCTGGTATTAGAATTGAAAAAAGTAAATAAATTTTTATTTTTATGTACAACACAGAGACATTCGTATATAAATAGACTTATTGGAAATGATAAAATTTTAATTTTTCAAGAATTTTTTACAAGATGTCATGCGATTGCCTAGTATTCTTATGCAATTTTTTTGAATTTTGAAAATAATCAAGCAATCAAAAGAATTTCCCCAATGTACTATTCCGTATTTTAGAATAGAATAAAAATTTGAATAATACACTGTTTTTAAAATTCCTAATTTTATTCCTTTCTTCTTTAAAAATCGAAGTTGGAAGCAAACTTTGCACAGTTTTTTTGATATTGTATTAATATGTAATTTCCAATTAAGATTTCTATGTAAATTGAAACCTAATAATTTTAAAGATTCTACGTTTTAAATATTGAATTGTATTTTTATTTCTATTCTTATTTGAAAAATAAATACATTTTGTTTTTTGAAAATCAACTTTATTCCTATTCAACTCATACCAAGTAAATAATTTTTCCAAGATATTTCATATTTTAAAATTAATATCAATTTTATCGTTAGATTTAATTGAAGTTACAAGAAAAGTATCATCAGCATAAAGTAAAGTTCGAATATTAAAAAATCAGGTAAACAATTAATATAACATAAGAATAAGAGTGGTCCTAAGATGGAACCTTGAGGAACACCACATTTAATTTTTTTCCAATCAGAAAATGTCTTATTGTTTTCAAAATTATTTATTATAATAAAGGTGTTACATTCTATGTCCAAAATTGATGTACCACCATAATTCATTTTATTGTTGTATTTTTTCATTTAACCCTTAGTTGGTAACATACTTTTTTTCACTTTATAAGTAACATCCGTCTCTCAGTCGGGGATCATATTACAGTTCCACCATTATAGGTAACATCCGTCGCTCAGTCGGAATAGGTATTATAATAATATGTATAATTACATATTTATTCGAATGTATTCTAGTAAACACAAATATATTTTATTAAAACAAGACTTATTTCATTTTTATACATTTTTTTATATATTATACCTTTTCATTCACCATACTTTCGACCACCAGCCGACTGAGAGATGGACTGAAATATATCGTTCTGAGTAACACCCGTCTCACAGACGTATTTTTGCGAAGGCGGCTACGGACTTTTTGACAACCAACTAGAGCATACCTAATACGAAATTTTTGTACATTCATTCGTTTGGATTCAGCGCAGCATCAAAACTTGGCATCCGCCTCAGAGTCGGATGTTACCAACTAAGGGTTAAATATGAATATGTACATTTTTTAATATTTACTAGAATAATAAATGTAATTTATTGCTACCACTTGCAGCGTTTCATTTATGACAAATTTCCACCAGAATATTCTAAAGGAGAAAAATATGAAATTGATTTTTTCCGACTACCTTTTAAATTCCACTATTTTGCATGGGATATTCAATTTCTTAATACAAAAATGCATTTTTATAAAGTTTAAATTCATTATTAGTGCAGCTTTTTATATTGTTTTGTGAATTTTTTAGTAGCTGTTGTTAATATAATAATTTAATATATAACCCTAAAGCAGGGCACGCTAATTTAATTAAATATTTGATAATCACTCGTAGTCAATGCTTTACTGTACTAAGTTTGTTGCCAGTGTAAGGTAGGCAACCAACATTTCTTGTAAGGGCAAATACTACTAAATATGGAGAAATAGTACGAAATTCAAATTTTTTGTTTTTATTACACATATTTTATAGGAAGAACATGATTATTTTTAAAGATTACGAAAATAAATGCATAAAAATAATAATAACACTTTATTATTTATTTTTATAGGGTAATTCTCATACAACAAAGAATCATATCACATCTATAATAATAAATTGTAAACAATAATTAACTATTATCATTACTCTGCTAAGAAAACATGTTTCTAAATCGGATTTCAAAAACAAAAAAAGTCAAATTAAATTTCTACCTACATATTCATTATAACGCGCTGCGCTGCCTACGAAAATGTACTATTGTTTACTGATTTTTAAATAAAATTAATTTCGTAAATTTGTGACGAATACGAACATCTTCTTCATTTCTATTTTTATTTAAATAATGAATTCGTATTGTAAAATATATTTTTAAAATTATATGAATTAACTGCAGTAAATGATTGTTCAAGGGATCTTGGTCTAAAATATGCATATTTAAATTTTGAAAAAGTAGTCGAATCAATCATCCTTTTTGATAGAATGATTGATTTAATAATATTTGGTGCTGATGATTTTGGAACAATTACTCTAAAAACTTTTTCTGCAATGCTGCAAATTACATAGATGTCATTATGTGGTATATACAATCCTCCTCTGTTTTTCCTAGTGATCAGACTACTATTATTATTAATTTCAACAACTGACAACAAACAGCTACGGCAAGATTGGCAATGGATAACACTAAGGATCTTATTCTTCATTACAAATCCCGATATGTAACTTACAACATTACTAATATAATTGAAAATGTTTGTTATCAATTAAAACTAAATTATTTAAAAATTCTTCATCTAAATATACCGTGTGTCCCCGGATAGGTGAAACGACTCTTATAAAAGAAAAAAAATTTTGATTTTAATTTTCATTTTTTGGGGTTCAGCTCTGCTTGGTTAAAAAGTAATTTCTAACAAAATTTTAGTTTTGAAAAATCAAGCATGCCTTGGAAATTAAAAAAATAAATTTTTTCTGTGGAGTAAAGTGCCTTTTATGTGGCAAATACGACAAAATGTTACTTGAAAAAGTTGTTCAGAATCAACATGCAGGTCTCTATACCAAATTTCAAAATCATAGGTCAACTTTGATCTTTTCATTTATTTTTATGTTTTATTTCACAAATCAAAGAATTTCATTTTGTAACAAAGACGGCCATGGAAAAACCCAATTGTATCCATAGCAATAGCAATCTGTCAATATCAGTCTTTGTTACAAATGAAATTCTTTGATTTGTGAAATAAAACATAAAAATAAATGAAAAGATCAAAGTTGACCTATGATTTTGAAATTTGGTATATGGACCTAAATGTTGATTCTGAACAACTTTTTCAAATAACATTTTGTCGTATTTGCCACATAAAAGGCACTTTACTCAACAGAAAAACCGGTTTCTTGGAAATTTCCAAGGCATGCTTGATTTTTCAAAACTAATATTTTGTTAGAAATTACTCTTAAGCCAAGCAGGGCTGAATCCCAAAAAATTAAAATTAAAATCAAAAAATTTTTGTCTTTTATAAGAGTCGTTTCACCTATCATCTTGATTTGACAACAATAAATCATCAATTTTTGATTTAGTTGTGCTAGGCACTGATAAAATGCTTAATGGCTCTTGAGATGTGCAATTAGCCGAAGATGATGTTGCAATTTCGGCATGCAACAACAAACTTTTATATGCACCTTGAAATTGCACAGCTGTGGGGTTATTTGAAAAACCTCCTCTGGATCGAATAGCGGAAAAAAACATTTCTATGTGGTCTTGACTTAATTTGTAGGTCAATAAATATTTAAGATAATTATTATCTTTAACTGTATCATCATAAACATTTTGAAAACTGGAAATGGATACTAAAAGTCCAACAAACCCAGTGCTTCTTCGTGAATATAAAACATTGCAACCTTTAGAATCGCTCAAGCCTTGCAGGTACTGAGTTGCACTCTCTAAATAGTTTTTAATGGTAAATTCATTATTAGCAGAAATAGGTTTACACCATGGACTTTTGCTTAAAAAGTTTCGGCTGTTTAAAATATCGAAAATATTATTTATTATCCTGCAAAACTTGGCGGTGTGCTCACTATTTATAAAATCGGTCATTTTCAAATCTAAATTTAAAAAGTC
The DNA here is from genome assembly GCA_910589415.1 of Malachius bipustulatus. Lineage (NCBI taxonomy): Eukaryota > Metazoa > Arthropoda > Insecta > Coleoptera > Melyridae > Malachius > Malachius bipustulatus. The sequence goes on along the minus strand of OU342638.1, from coordinate 4,191,158 downwards.
AAAAGCATCTGCTACACTATTGCTGAACAATTGTGCTGCTAACTTAACTTTCATAACTTCATTTTGAAAATTTATATGTCGCGAAGATAATTTATTTGCAGCATGAAAACCCATGTCTTCTTGACATTGCACCAATTTCTCAAAAAATGACCAATTTATTTGATTGCCCGCCTGATCAACAATGGTTCCCCATGCATGCAGCGCATTTCGTACCAGTTTTAACATATGGCAAGCATCCAGAATCACATGAACACGTTCATTACTAAATGGATGTGGAAACCATGGAACTATATTTGGAGGTCTCAATTTTGCCCTTAAAATCGTTCCAACACTAAAATTTGTAGCTATTCCATCAAATGTAATGCTAACGACTTTAACATCACAGCAGCTATCTATCATTTTCAAACAGCCTTTTTTAAATTAGCTTTCTCGTTTGCCGCTAAACCCTTCAAAAGAAAATAAGCTACAGGAATTTTCCATCTGCAGTTTAGGGCAACTAACATAAAAACCAGCGCTTCTTTGGCTTCAGGCAAAGCATCACTGTCTATATTCGTACCCATGTCTACAAGTCCCACGTATCGATTTCCATTCCAATGAACATGTTTTTTAATTGACATTTCATCCATGATCAGCCCACATACCAGAGTTCTACCTTCTTTCTTCATTTCTGAAGCTTTCAATTTGATTGCATTCAGTGCTTCGGCTGTATATCCTGGGGAACCATCAACGGATGCCAACCATTTTCTTAAGGTACTTGGATGCGGTAAACAATTCTTAAAAATCTTTCTTGCATAATTATATGCATCATTGGAATAAAAATTTAAAGTTAATGCAAAACTTCTCAAAGCAGGTGGAATTTTTTTTCCTGTTTTCATTTTTAATTGTCGCATTAACAATTGCTTCTCAGCAAGAGGTAGACTTTCCTGTAAAATTAAAAAAAAAAACACATAAATATCTATCGAGCACGATGACAAAGCCGGAGTGCTGGAATAGAGCGAATGTTTTTAAGACCCGTTATCCATACTTAGCGATAGTTAGAACAATAATTTAAAAAAAGTTGTCATAAGGCATTAATTGTTGACCGACACGGTTCTCTGGTTGCGTTATTGATTTTGCCAAACACGCCTGTGTTTGAAAGTTGCAGTTAAACACGCTCAGGCGTTTTTTAATCAAGCATTTTAGGTTACCAATAATAAAATAGTTATTTATGCAACAATAAGTGCATAAAGTGGCACTTTTTCACAACTGGAAAGTTTGAAGCATGAGCCGCAGGCAAATGCGGCAATCACAGAAGTGAAAAAAGGCACTTTATGCATATGTTGCATACTAAATTTTATCTACGAGTGACTTATAGTGTTATACAGGCTGTCCCAGCTTATTCGAAGCGGTCTCTGTAGGCCAAACGATGGACTTTTTCAAAAAACTTTTTGAAAATTCAAGTACAGAATCACAATTGCCATAATTTAAAATTATTTTGGAGTATACAGAGTGTCCCATATGACAGTGGCATATCAAAGTTATGTTTTTTTAAATGGAATGCTCCTATGTTATTGCATTTTTAGATTGTCTGAGAAGGGAAAATAAGATTGGTTTTTACAGTTGGTGTTTAAATTCAGAAGTTTTTGAGTTATAAACAAGTGAAAATCGTCATTTTTCAAGTTCAAGGCCCTGTACAACGAAAACGGCTAAAGATAGAGAAAAATTGCTAACATGTCCCTATTTTAACTTTTCATGTACTATCCTATGATGTAGATGAAATGTTTATACAGGGTGATAAAAATTTTGAAAAATTCTGAGATTTCTCCACGCGCCGCCAAATAAAAAAATCAAAGAAAGTACTAATGTTTCTATACCATAGGATAGTACATAAAAAGTTAAAATAGGGACATGTAAGCCGTTTTTCTCTATCTTGAGCCGTTTTCGTTGTACCGGGCCTTGAACTTCAAAAATGACGATTTTCACTTGTTTATAACTCAAAAACTTCTGAATTTAAACACCAACTGTAAAAGCCAAATTTATTTTCTCTTCTCAAACAATCTAAAAATGCAATAAGATAGGAGCATTCCATTTAAAAAAAAACATAACTTTGATATGCCACTGTCATATGGGACACTCTGTATAGTCCAAAATAATTTTAAATTATGGCCATTGTGATTCTGTACTTGAATTTCCAAAAAGTTTATTGAAAAAGTCCATCGTTTAGCCTACAGAGACCGCTTCGAATAAGCTGGGACACCCTGTATAGGTAGATTGGAACGAAAAGTTATTATTAAAAAAAAAAAACACTTTTAATGTATTCATAAAAGTGTTAAGTGTTTCTCTGAATCTATTATTAACGCCGTTTTCATCACGTCAGTTTATAAAGGTGGCATATTGCTTAACCACCGCGCACTCGCGCAGGGAGTAAGAAACCAACACTGACACCACACACACGCACCTCTGGATCTAGTATTCGCCCTACCCAGGTTACCGTTACTAGACACCCAGCGGGGCGCTCCAGGCGCTAGCGGAAGATTTCGTCGATAGACTAAATCCTCCCTAGTGGCCCCTCCGTGAATTAGGTACACAACACCCCAGGCACATACCCGAAAGGGTACACCCACACACACACCACACATCCCCACGCACACACACACACCATACACACACAAACAAATCCACCCACCCTCAAAATGAGTCCCGAAATACATTCACTCGCCAAGGATAACAAACAACTCAAACACCACCTCACCTTAACACAAGAAACACTCAAACGCCAAGATGACACAATCCAGCAACTCCAAGACCAAACAAAAACCCTACAAGATTATATTAAACAACTCCAGGAACGCCTGGAAACACTCACTGGAGAGGCCTCCAACAAGATGGACTTCGGCACCGAATCCGAGTCCACCGAAGAGGTCTCTGAAGCCGACGACCAGCCTTTCTCCCAGGTAGTTCATAAGAACAAAAGGGCAAAGCGGTCAAAGGCCAAAACACAAACACCAGCACCACCACAAAACACCACACAAACACCACACGCAAACACACAGCCCCCCCAAACAAACACCCAACCCCCCCAGCCCGCCACCTCAAAAACACAACCAACCCTCCCAGCCACAAAACCAATCATTCACCACACCCCACAACAACCAACAAACCAAAAACCACCCCCAATCTTTCTCCACAACAAAGACCAGTGGAAAACACTCTCAGAATTCTTCACACAAAACAAAATCAACATCACACAAGCATCCAACACACACGAAGGCATCAAAATCTTCCCCCAGACAATCCAAGACCACAAACAAATCACAAAAATTTTCACACAAAACAACATCCAACACCACACATTCCAACTCCCAGAGGACAAAACGTTACACGTAGACCTCAGGGGAGTACCGGAAAACATCACAATACAAGAAATACACACTGAGCTGACGGAGAAGGGCTACAACCCGAAACCAAACAGCATCAGGAGGTTCACCCGCCCCGACAAGACACCCACACCTCTGGTAGTCATCCAACTACCAAAAGAGGAACACCAAATTTTCAACATCACACACATCGGCGGGATAAAAATCCGCGTCGAGACACTCAAATCGAAAACACGATTCACACAGTGCTATAATTGTCAGGCCTTCGGGCACTCGCACAATTACTGCACGGCCACACCGAGGTGCCTCAAATGCACCCTCGAACACAAAACATACGAATGCACAAAGCCTCCACAAATGGATGCCAAGTGCGCAAACTGCGGGGGGAAACACCCCGCAAACCACACAAAATGCCCCAGACACCCACTACAACAAACACAACCAAAGCCCACACCAAGATACACAACACCCACAACATCCTACGCCCAAGCAACACAACACAAAACCAAAAAACCCACAGAAAATCCAACACAAACCACAACAAATCCCACAGAAAATTGCCTAGCAATTTTCGAAACACAAATGAAGCAAGCGCTTCAACACATGATCACCTCACTGAGGACCGCCCTCAAACACTAAAACAAGCACGACACTCAAAATATCCACCTGGAATGCCACCTCAGTAAATCACAAACAAACCGAGGTGGAAAATTTCCTAAGACAACACGACATCGACATCGCACTCATACAAGAAACATTCCTCAAACCAGCACACAAATTCACCATCCCAAACTACACAGTCGTAAGAAACGACAGACTCACACAGAAGGGCGGGGGCACCGCCATTCTCATACACAAACACATTAAATTCGACACAATCGAAACACCGCCAAACCTGGAGGCCACCCTCATCACCATACACACACCAGGCAACACACGGACCCTGATAGGCTCAGTCTATCAGCCTCCACAATCCATCATCCACCACAACACATACACCTCACTCTTCAACACACACGACAAAGTCATGCTAGGCGGCGACTTCAACGCCAAAAACACTGACTGGACTGGTCCAACAACAAACCCAAAAGGCCTCAGCCTTGAATACCTCTCGCAACTCCTCAAATTCCAAATCCTCCTTCCAGACGAGCCAACCCACTTCAACGGCAACGGTCACAACACGACAATAGACTTCTTCATCATCAAAAACATCAAACAAAAACACAACATAGAAGTCGTACACGAGCTCTCCTCGAGACACCAACCGGTGATAATCGAGATAGAAGGATTGTACGCAACACACCAAAACACAGAAATCACCAAACTCAATCACACCAAATTCAAACGAATTTTGGAAAACACACCACCAAACACAGGTCCTCTAAGTTCCCCACGGGAAATAGAAGCCGCAATAGACACACTCACACAACAGATCCAAACGGCAACACATACCCACACCACCCCAAAATACAGCAACAAAACAAAACTCCCACAATACTTGAAAAACCTCATCACACACAAAAACAAAGCACTCAGAAAAGCCAGGCAAACTCGAGACCCTTTTTACAAGGCCATCGCAAACCACCTGGTCAACAAAGTCAAAACAAAAATACACGAACACAGAAACGAAGAGTGGCGAAAGACACTCGAAACACTCGACACAAGTGACGGCTCTCTCTGGAAAATGACGAAAGCACTCACAAAAACAAAACACACAGAAATACCCCCCATCACACACAAAAACAAAACCGCACACACACTCGCAGAGAAAGTGGAACTCTTCGCAGACTCCCTCCAAGAGCAGTTCGAAATCAACCACTTCCCAAACAGCGAAACACAAGACACAGCCACAAAAGCCTCAGTCCAAAAAATCACCAACACACCCACACAAAACCACATGACTATCACCGACTTCGACGAAGTCAAAAACATCATCACACACCTCAAAAACAAAAAAGCCCCGGGAAAAGACGAAATTGGCAATATCTTTTTGAAACTACTCCCGGACTCATACACCCAACACATCACACAAATCTTCAACGCCCGCCTCACACAAAACTTTTTTCCACAACAATGGAAAAACGCCACAATCATACTCATACACAAGGCAGGAAAACCAAAAAAACACGCGGACAGTTACAGACCGATCAGCCTCCTCTCCTGCCTCGGCAAAACACTCGAAACCATCATCCTCACACGACTCAAAGAAACACTCGACGAGAAAAACAGACTCCCCCCGGAACAATTCGGTTTCAGGGAGGGATACTCCACCACACACCAAGCCGCAAGGCTCACATCACAAATCACCACGGGTCTCAAGCCTCAAAAACCACACTACACGGGCGCCGTCATGCTAGACATTTCGAAGGCATTCGACAAGGTCTGGCACGACGGGCTGTTGTTCAAAATGAGAGAACTCGGCCTGCCCACACACATCATCAAACTCACACACTCCTTCCTAAACAACAGATCCTTCCAAATCCGAATCAAAAACCAACACTCAACCCAAAGAACCGCGAAAGCGGGAGTCCCTCAAGGTTCCCCACTATCCCCACACCTCTTCAACATCTACACAGCCGACATACCAAAACACCCAAACACACAACTCTACATGTACGCCGATGACACAGCCATCGCGTGCACACGACAAAAAACAGAACACATCGCAAAACACATCACAAAACACCTTGAATACATTTCCGACTGGGCGACCAGATGGAAAATCAAAGTCAACCCCGACAAAACACAAGCCATCCTCTTCGGAGTAAGCAAACACAAACAACTCCTACACAGAGTGGAGTTCGAGCACAAGATGGGCCCCAACGGTTAAATACCTGGGGCTCACATACGACAAACAACTGGTCTGGAAAGACCACACACAACACAAAATCAGACAAGCCAGAGCCGCCCTCGGGCGCCTCTACCCACTTCTCAACAAACACAGCACACTAAACACAAAAAACAAACTCCTCATCTACACACAGGTAATCAGACCCGCCATCACATACGCCGCCCCCGCTTGGCACACACTCCCCAACCACACACTACACAAACTCCAAGTCATCCAAAACAAAACACTCAGAATCATCACAAACGCCCCGTTCACAATGAGCAACGAGCAACTCCACAGAGAACTCAACATACCCACACTCAAAACATACATGGAAAACATCACCAACACATTCAAACAAAACACACCGCTCCACGATAGCGAACTCATACAAAACATAGTCATTGACTAACACACCACTCAAAAACCACACCCCACATACATACAGCAAACACAAAAAACCCACCTCAAGAAAGACACACATCCCACACAACAGGAGTAATAGTAAATTTACTAACACAATTTTCATTTATGTTCACAGCAGTACTCGAATGTTTTGCACCCCAGCCACGCGTTACCATTTTAATTGAAGTATTGTACTAAAAACGATTCATTTATCTTGCAGAAATGAAAGCAAAAGTGTGTTTTTTCACGGTTCGATTCCCCAAACCTTAGCGCCGTAACCCCACCAAATAAATTGGACGACTTTTTCTGACTGTTTATGTTGTATTAAAAACGTTCCAGATATTTTCACAGAGGACTTGCAATGGGAAGGAAGCCTTTGTACCAAACAGTATTCGCATTATTATTATGTATACAGGGTGTATATTTAATATTGCGAGAAAAAAGACTGATTCTTTAGTTAAAAATAAACAAAAAAATTCTATTAACGAACGTGTGTCTAGAAATGCATCGTTTTTGAGATACAGAGTGTCAAAAAGATCATTTTTACTTTTTTTTTTGTTTTTTTTTTCATTTAGTTTATTTATTTTTTATTTATTTAGTTTTTTTGAAAATGCCTAAATAACGGCTTAAGATACCTGTTTGTACCTGTAAGATACCTGAAAAAATGTTTGCGGACATTTTAGGAATTAGAGAAGTTTTTTGCCCATCATTTTCCGACATACAGTGTGACCCATTTGTTCTTGAAACACCCTGTAGAATCTTAATTTATGGTGCGATTTTGAAAAAAAATTCTTTTAAACCATAGGGCTTGATAAACTATATTTTGGGAGCAAAAAGCGTCTCATTCCTACAATATCCAGGGCCTACTAGATCAGTGTTTACTTGTAAAATCTCAAAAATTCATATTAGCGATTTTTTTAGAAAAAAATTGGGCACGCCACGGGATTCACCAGCCCTCAAAACGGTACTGTACTAAATTTTATTGAAAATGTCAGAGTAAAAAGGATCTTGTAGTTATTTTAGAAATTCATAATAATACTCCGAATTTTCATAAATTAATTTGAAAAAGGTCAAAAGCTATCACAAGTAAAATTTAAAATTAAAAAAAGTAAAAAAAAAGTAAAAAAAATAAAAAAAATAAAAAAAAATAAAAAAAAAATAAAAAAATAAAATAAATAAATAAAAAATTATAATTAAAAAATTAAAGTACCCACATTATCACCAACTAGACGTACAATTTCTATTTTGTCTCTCTTGACCTTGTCGAATAAATTAATGAAAATTCGGAGTTCTATTATGAATTTCTAAAATAACTGCAAGATCCTTATTACTCTGACATTTCCAATAAAATTTAGTACAGTACCGTTTTGAGGGCTGGTGAATCCAGTAGCGTGCACAGTTTTTTTCTAAAAAAATCGCTAATATTAATTTTTGAGATTTTACAAGTAAACACTGATCTAGTAGGCATTGGATATTGTAGGAATGAGACGCTTTTTGCTCCCAAAATACAGTTTATCAAGCTCTATGGTTTAAAAGAAATTTCTTTAAAATCGCACCATAAATTAAGATTCTACAGGGTTTTTCAAGAACAAATGGGTCACACTGTATATGTTTTGAAACATCAACGCGAGTTTTTTTTATCGTAAATGACCGTTTTTCTCGAAAACCATTCACGTTAGCAGTTATAACCAAGAATACATTTTTTGTGTAGGAAATATTGGGGGTTAAAATTGCGCTTCTAAAATGTCAACTTTCACAGTGTCGTAGATTTTAGGGGTAATATCTCTACAAAAGCTGAATTCTGTATCTTATATGGTTCCCGCGAGATATCTTCAAAAAACTTGGAAAATTTTTTTTTTATCAAAAACGGTGCATTTGGGGACATACGTTAATGGGAAATTTTTTGTTTATTTTTGTCCAAAAAATTTTCCTTGAATTTTTTTCGCAATATTAAAGATACATGATGCACAATCTATAGTCCTCTAAATTGGGTGTTAACGAAGTTCCAGAGCGTTGAATGTAAAAAAAAAATTTCTTGTATAACTCCAAAACAGCTTAATATTTTTTTACAGTGTTTTGTGTCGTTTTTCTATTAACTAGTCTAATGTTACAGCAGTGTACCTGTGTTACCTGTGTGTAATATTAACCAGGGACGTATGGTGGAAGTTTTTGCTTTAACATATATATTTTTTCAAAATCTTGATAATTCTGTTACTAAAAGTGCGGTAGATTTACTATGTATATTCTCTACAGTTCTTAAGACATTGTACATAATTATTAAGATATTCGAGAGGGACAAAAAATTATAGGTGTATTATATTATAATGCTCGTTTTTCCTTCCCAGGGTCTCAAAAGTACTAAAAATTCTGCCAAATTTTCTAGCGCGGTGATATCAACTTTGGGACCCCCCCCCCCCCACGAGATGGCGAGTAGTTTTTATGTGTAAATGTTACTGAACTTGCACCTATTTAATTGTAGGTAAGTACCTACATATCTCAAAAAAAGTTGAGAATTTACATAACAAACCTTATGCACTTTTTGTACCAAAATTGTTTACCTTTTTAAAAAGTATGTCAAAATCAAAATAATGTATCCAATGGCGTAAAAATTGGAGGGTCAACCCTATCAACTATCCACCGTGCGTCCCTGTATCAAGGTTCATTTACACACAAGTACTTACTGCTGCAATATTAGCCTAATTAATAGAAAAATTAAAATAAAAGATTAATAAAATAAAATTGTAGGTCAATGGGTATACCCATTGACCTACAATTTTGTTTAATTAATCATTTTATTGCTATACCATGGCCAACAACTATCATCATAAAATAAAAGAGTTTTAAGCTGTTTTGGATATGAAAAAAAAATAAAAAATTTCTAAGACAATTTTTTTGTATAGGTATATATATTTTTTTTGTATACAGTGTGACCCATTTGTTCTTGAAACACCCTGTAGAATCTTAATTTATGGTGCGATTTTGAAAAAAAATCTTTTAAACCATAGAGCTTGATAAACTATATTTTGGGAGCAAAAAGCGTCTCATTCCTACAATATCCAGGGCCTACTAGATCAGTGTTTACTTGTAAAAACTTAAAAATTCATATTAGCGATTTTTTTAGAAAAAAACTGGGCACGCCACGGGATTCACCAGCCCTCAAAACGGTACTGTACTAAATTTTATTGAAAATGTCAGAGTAAAAAGGATCTTGTAGTTATTTTAGAAATTCATAATAATACTCCGAATTTTCATAAATTAATTTGAAAAAGGTCAAAAGCTATCACAAGTAAAATTTAAAATTGAAAAAAGTAAAAAAAAAGTAAAAAAAAATAAAAAAAAATAAAAAAAAATAAAAAAAATAAAATAAATAAATAAAAAATTATAATTAAAAAATTAAAGTACCCACATTATCACCAACTAGACGTACAATTTCTATTTTGTCTCGCTTGACCTTGTCGAATAAATTAATGAAAATTCGGAGTTCTATTATGAATTTCTAAAATAACTGCAAGATCCTTATTACTCTGACATTTCCAATAAAATTTAGTACAGTACCGTTTTGAGGGCTGGTGAATCCAGTAGCGTGCACAGTTTTTTTTCTAAAAAAATCGCTAATATTAATTTTTGAGATTTTACAAGTAAACACTGATCTAGTAGGCATTGGATATTGTAGGAATGAGACGCTTTTTGCTCCCAAAATATAGTTTATCAAGCTCTATGGTTTAAAAGAAATTTCTTTAAAATCGCACCATAAATTAAGATTCTACAGGGTGTTTCAAGAACAAATGGGTCACACTGTAGGTATAAGAGGTCGGTTTTCTTCCTCAATAACTTGAGCTGTCTCAGTAAAGTTACCGCGAAAAGAATCGTCAGAAAGCTACGCCCAATCGTAGTAACGAAGTTTTGGGATTTCACTGCATTAGCATGGCCTACCTTCTGGTAGGCCATCGCATAGAGAGCTTTCTATTCGGCCATTATCAGGTCCTGATGCACGATGCTCCATTTCTTTTATTGCATGGAACAAGGTATGGACGTTCCTGCGTTGTCCATGGAAACGGTCAAATAATATTATGCGAAGTGTGATTTATAGAAGAATAAAATATCGGGAATTCGAGAATTCAAGACTGCGGAAGCGGAGTTGAAGGAAATAATTGAATAACCCTGCAACTTTTTTGTGAAATTAAAAAAAAATTAAAGCTACGCCCAATCATAATAATGAAGTTTTCAATTATATTTTTTTCGTTCTAGTAATCGCTTGCGGTGTCTTTGGAGCATCTCTTGAAAAGAAAAACAACTAGGAAGGTAAGTCGGATGTTACTTTAATATTTATTTATAATTGTAATCCGAATGAGTTTTTAACTAGAACGTCCAATTATTAATGAAAATTTGTGTGTAACTTCACTAATACCGAAGTTCAGAAAAGGGTGCATTAGGACATTGTGTCTTAGAAATCGAGAGTTTTATAAAGTTGATATTAATCAATTGATTATTATCGGGAAACATTCTGGTTTATTTGACTGGATTAATCAGGTACTTGTTGCAGATATCTAAACAATTAGGTAAAAGCGACGTCCAACAAAACTATAATACAGAGTGTTAAAAAACTGTGGCAAATATTATTCTCTGGTGTTGTAAGATTTTAGTATGAAGAAAAAACAAATCATTATTTTGTTTCAGAGATATCAGATATTAAAATTTTTAATTTAATAAAAATTATGACACCATTGAAAAGAAAATATTTTCTTATAAGCAGGCGTTTTTGGAAATGCATCGATAAGGAAATGTATTAATGAGCACTTCTTTGAAAACGTGACTCTTAAGACCACAGCGTCGCATTTTTTTTTATTTCTTTTGGTATAAAATTCTCTTTTGCGACAAAATCTTTCAAAGTAAGTCTTCAACTAATCTCAAACTGTTGCCACTAGTTAAGGACAGTAAAAAAATCTAACACCTGCTACTAACAAAAACATAACCAAAGTGGACTTCAGGTACTTACAATTATTATTGTCAGCATTTTTGACTTCTTTGTCAAATATTTTACCAGATATATTACATAACATCAAGAAATGATTTTTTTTTTTCGTAAAATGTTTGAAAGAATAGAACTTGTAAAAGCTCGTTTTGGAAGCTTGGAAATAATATTAAAACATCTTTCTTCAAAGGTATTTACTGGCTTATTATCAATTTAGACGATACATTACATAACTTTACATAAAGTACTGCTTGCTCGTTTCTTAGAACTATCACTAAGAAAAGATACCTTCAGTTAAAACTTAATACTACATACATAGAAAGTACCAGGTACATTGCTTATTGAGGCTGTATTATATAAAATGTATAATAAATAAGATTGTACAAAATTAAAGATCTTATAGTCGGTGTTCTCCTATAACTAATATTGACTTATTAATAATTTGACATATATACATACTTTTAAACACTTACGAACACATACAGGCTGTTCGTTTCATAATTTTCCGCCCTTATAACTTTTGATACGATTAAAATTTTGTTTTGAAAAAAAACATGTCTTTTTAAATATCAAGGAGGATGTTCAAAAATAGTGTCCAATCAATTTTATGTTTCACCCTTTTACCCCCAACCACCCTACTTTTGAATTTTAAATGCACTCTCTACCTCGTGATACATATTTTTAAAAAGAATACCAGTAAAAATACAATGGTTCTTCATGTTTTGAAATTGATTCATTTTAACAGAAGTTACAAAAAATGAAAATTGTAATTGTTCATTCTGAAAGCAGTGTAGGTACAACTAAAATAGCACAAGTTATCAGAAAACGGTTTACATGTTCCTATTTTAACTTCTTATGTACTACCCTATGATTTAGTTGAAATTTTTGTACAGAGTGATGAAAAATCTGATTATTTTCACTACCCTGATGATGTATAAACATTTAATCCTCACAATAGGATACCAAATGAAAAGTTTAAATAGGGACATGTAAACCGTTTTTAAATATATATTGAATGGGTGAAATATAAAATTCATTAGAAATCATTTTTGAACTTGCCCCTTGATATCTTTGTTTTCCAAAACAAAATTTGAATCAAATCAAAACTTGTCAGGGGGAAAGTTTTGAAATGAACCCTGTATATAATATGTTTCGTACCTACATCGTTAAAACTACAAAAACATGATTAAAAAGTAAGTATATGTTTCGTACCTACATCGTTAAAACTACAAAAACATGATTAAAAAGTAAGTATTATATACAATGTATAATAAATGTACAAAAAATAAAAAGACTGTACAAAATTGAAGATCTTACATTTGTTCTTCTCCTAAAAAATAATCGTAATCGTCCTCATCAAAATCATCGTATTCCACATCGTCAATTTCGTTTTCACTATCTTTCGAGTTGTAACTGGAGTAGTTCAGAAAATCGTCATTGGTGTCATCTTCGGTATCTGGAGGACAGTTACCGCACCTAAAAAAAGTCAATTTAAATTAAAAAAATAATAAATACAACCAATTTGTTTAATAAAATAATAATTAAATGCAAGAATTTAATTAAATTAATTACATCAAATATGGAAACAACAGATAGCGTGATTCATATATGGTAGTAATTAAAATGACCAATAATCTGAATATGGTTGATATCTACCATAAATCCTAAGTAAACAGTCAGCATTATGCCCATTTGATTTCAAGGCATACCTACTCTGTTTATTTAGGCTGTTTAAGAATTTATTTCTACCCTCTTCAGATTATTGGTCATTTTACTACTACCATAATTATATCAATCATTATTTTTATAAATTATGTCTTTTCCATATTTTATGTAGATTTTATTTAATTAAATTCTTGTACTTAGTTTTTGATTTTTATTTTCAGCAATTTTGATTTTATTAATCGGTTTCTATCGATGTATTGAAAAAAAATCGAATTTATTTTGAATGACATCAAATTACTTCAGGGGTGGACATAAGCGATGGTCCACCCTGTACTGTAAAAAGATATTTTTAGGGAGCCGAATATTTGCGTAGCTGAATACGGCCCAATGTGACAATAATCTACGATCGTTTGTTTGACTAAATTTTGTTATTTCAAGACTTACGGACAAGGGAACCAAAATACATCATTTATTCAAAAAATATATTTTCATAAATTTATGTTTTTTTCAAACATAATTTTTCCGAAACCCGAATGTCATGAAAAAATCATAAGGGAAGTAAGTAATATGACTTTTACTGACCTCATTCGGTGAAAAAATATTCTCTAATTTTTCGAAAAAGAATGAAATTTTGAACAATCCTTTTTTGAATGTGATATGAGTATTTTTTGTTTTCTTAGTTTTATGAAATGCTAATTTAATTTAAGCTGTAAATCTTAAAAAAATAGAAAAGTAATATACAGTGTGTGTCACAGGCATGGTAGGTACACCCCTTTTTTTTTCTTTATTTTTGGAATTTTTTTTTTTTAATTTGGTACGTCGCATATTCTCGATAGAGCGCACTTTTTAGCAGAAAATTGAATTTTTTCCCACATCCGGTTTTTCCGGAAATGTTACCAACTTTTTATTTTTAAATGGGACACCCTATATATTATTATATTTTTGGATTCTATACATTTGTACGAATCCAACAATGCCACATAAGTACCAATTTGAATGTCAAATTTGTTTTTATTTAATTTTTTATTTCTCAATTATAGTGTGCCATGACTTCAGTTGTGTTCGTCACAGATGCAAAATGGGTACACCAAAACCTCCCTTATTAAGAGTACTAGTAGATGGTACCTCGGTACCAATATGATACCATTTGAAAAAAATGAATCCAGCTCAAAAAATCATTCCGGTGCGCATAATTTATCCATAAATCACTTAATTTAGTACTTTGAACAAAAATTCGGTTTTTCTAGCATTAGATGATCCAATTGGAGTCAAACGAAATAGTCATGGCACACTATAATTGAGAAATAAAAAATTAAATAAAAACAAATTTGACATTTAAAATGGTACTTATGTGGCATTGTTGGATTCGTACAAATGTATAGAATCCAAAAATGTAATAATATATAGGGTGTCCCATTTAAAAATAAAAAGTTGGTAACATTTCCGGAAAAACCGGATGTGGGAAAAAATTCAATTTTCTGCTAAAAAGTGCGCTCTATCGAGAATATGCGACGTACCAAATTTAAAAAAATTATCTACAAAAATAAAGAAAAAAAAGGGGGTGTACCATGCCTGTGACACACACTGTATATGTATACAACGATGATAGATTATTATTGTCACACTGTATAAACTTTACCCAAGGTCCCTTAAGTTATATTTTACCTACAAATTTAAAGCTTCCTATAATAGTACTATTTTGTTTCGTTGCGTTTTTCTCAATTTCGGGAACCAATGGGATTATAAGAAAAGCAATGTTGCATTTTTTCTTCATAATGATGTCAGATTTTTTACACGCGTTAAGAAAAATATATTTTAATTTGATATAAAACATTTAAGTTAGATTTACATACCTGCTTCTGTCGATTCCATAGTTCAAGCAATGATTTCCAATGCACTGACAACATCCGTCATAAAACCACCTTAGAGAACTGGCCCCCATCGATTGACAGAAATTCTTGCACTTACGTTGACTCATACAGTGGTGTGTGAAAATGACTGTACAGTTTTCCACAATTACTTCTGTAAATTCTTCTTTATCATTACCTAGAAATTTATAAAAATTATTGCCATTTATACTGAACGTCTCAGTCTACAGTTTACTTAATATTTCAGATTAGTTAATAAAAGTGAAGAAATATAGAAAAATAAGAAACTTTTCCAAATAATTAATAAGACCAATTTTTATTGTTTCCTACAGTTATAAAATTCTTTTCCTTTGAAAGTTGACATCTGTGAAACGTATACCATGGCCGTAATTTTTTTGAACGTAATTAGCAGAAAACTACAAATCTTGGATACATGCACCCCTATTTTTATTATAAGGAAATTCCTTTTGTATAACATACCTCCATCCGATTCAGCTGTCACAATTGTCAAAATCTTTTTTTCTTCTCCGGGAATTGTATAAGCTGTCCATAATTTGAGCGGATCTGGTTCAGCAGTCAACACCTCGAACAAACTATGAATTCCATCGATATCTTCTACGTGCGATCCTCGCAATAAACTATAATCTTGCGTTGAGCTTTTATCCGGACACATATCTTGAAAATAGAAATTTTAATGAAATTACGATTAGAAAGCTATCAAAGCACTGAGAACATTATACAAGTAGCGACTTTAACTCGAACTATTTCTGTAGAAAATCAGGGAAAAGTATTTGGAAAAAAATGGAAAAACGCGTCAAGAAGATTGGTCAATGGCAAATTTTTATTTAAAAAAATCTTTTAAAACAAGTTGTATTATCTCATTTAAAAAAATAAAGTGAGGTTAGGTTAGCTCATTAGGAAAGAAAAGAATTCTTGATGCCAAAATGTAGCTCACAAAAAGTCTCAATTGACGTGTTTTTGCATTTTTTCCAAATACTTCTCCCTGATTTTCTAGAGAGATAGTTCTGTTAAAGTCCCCACCCTGAACGGTCTATGGGATATTTATCTATTATTTTCTGATAATAATATTATATACAGTGCTTCCCAAAAGTAACGGATAAATTCGATAAAACGGAGAGGGCTGTTTTTTTGAAAAAATAAAAAAACAGGTCGATTTTGTTTTTGAGTTGTTCAACTTTTGACATAATATTTGGGTATACAGGGTGATGCGCGAAAAAGTGGTGACGTCATCGGCATTTTTTTAAATGGCAACCCTTATTTTTTATTCCATTTTTTGATACTTAATTTAATTGCCAGTATGGTAATGTAATCAATTTGTAACCTTAAATAAGGAAATTTCTGAGAAACAGCTTGTGAGTCGAAATTGTGCACTTTTTACTGATGTGAAAATCGGAACATTAACGATAAAAAAAAAAAAATATCAAATAAAAATTACTGTTTCCATGGTAATTTTATAAGATCTGTCTATTAAATTAAGTCTATCAAATTGAATCTGTTAAATTAAATTAAATTAAATCTATTAAATCTGTCGAAATTAAGTTATTTTCTCCGAAATTTCCTTTATAAACGTTACAAAATGATTACATTACCGTATTGGCAATTGGATGAAGTATCAAAAAATTTAATAAAAAATAAGAGTTGCCATTTAAAAAAATGCCGATGACGTCACCACTTTTTCGTGCATCACCCTGTATACCCAAATATTATGTCAAAAGTTGAACAACTCAAAAACAAAATCGACCTGTTTTTTTATTTTTTCAAAAAAACAGCCCTCTCCGTTTTATCGAATTTATCCGTTACTTTTGGGAAGCACTGTATATACAGGGTGTACGTATTGTAAATAAATATGTGAAAAAGGGGGTGATTCCTTGTCGAAAATGCAGCAGGTTTTTGAAAAATACATAAATAAAATGAAAACAATAATTTGCACCTCTCCTGTTGAGATAGTTAAAATATGAGATTTTAACTTTTCCTCGAGCTTGAGGGAGAGTTTTTTCATCTTATTTACGCTAAAAATTTGAAAAAAAAAAATTTAGCAGCCCTTGCAAGAGTCATATCTCGAGAGGAGATGGGCCCTATGATAATCATTTATTTTTATTTGAAAATTTTCCTTAATTTTAAATTAAGTATTTCAAACAAGCATTCATCCCCTAGGTACTTTTTTTCACTTAATCAATTACACCTTGTATGTTACTATAACTTGTAACATGACGTCGAATGTCTCAACTTGATCAATAAATTATAATAATTGAGTATTCTATGTAGAAAAAAGCACTTACCCAAGCAAGAGCAGCATTCAAAATAATAAGCCCCCAGACACCTGTAGCAATTCCTTGAGCACTCAGGATCTCGTGGGGTACATTTGCAGTCTTCTACTAGCATACATTTACTTATTCTGCTAGCACATACTGCTTGATTGCAACAATTGATTGAAGTGATCATGACGGTAAATAGTAGCAAGGTTAACGTTAAGGTTGTTCGAGCCATGTTGCTGAAAAAAAATAATAAGAAAATACAGTTAAAATCATGTAAACAGAAGAGCTTATACTATTAGAATAATTTAAAAACATTAATTTTACGGGTTAAATTCAGGAAATTACGATAGAAAGAAATTATTTTAGTGATCCTTTTTTAAAAATTTTTTATCAAATAAATTAAAGAATTGCAAGGTTTGAAATATTTTTGGAACATTTTTGTCATTTGTCTTTTCTGTTTTTCTTCTTTAATATACGTATCTGTGCCCTTATTAAACTTTTTGGGCTTTTAGGAATGTAATGACGATGAGTAGGTGTCCAAGTCCAAGATGTTTAATAAGAGCACAGATCCGTGTTAAGGGGAAATTAAACTGATAATGTCGATAGCTATAATAGTCCGTAACACGTTTGAACCATTTAAGTGTTTGAACCAATGAAAAATCCAGGGCCGTATTTAAAAATCTAAGTTCAATCCGGCCCTGCAAAGATGAAAAAAACTGACATCGGAAAAATAAGGCTGGTCATGACTATAATACTGAAAATGTGGTTTCAGTTTTTCCAAATCTTCAATTAAAACGTCAATAAATAAATAAGAAACTATAAAATTGAAATTTTTTCTTTCAAAATAATTCGAAAATCAAAAATATTTAAAAAATTCTTTCTGTCATTGCATTGTCCTTTTGGTTGCCAAGCTTTTCCCCCGTTTAATCCATCCTGTATCTTCCATGATTTTTAAGATTTTCAATAGTAGATAGCTATTCCTTTCAGAATAAAGATCCCATAAAAAAGTTTAATGAGCGGAGACGTTAAAAAAAGACACTAAACTTAAAATAATGCAAAGATGATCACTGATTTTTTATATTTTGTACTCTCATTTTTATTAAATTTTTACGAAAATGTACCTAATAGGGACGCATTTGTTACATAAATTCTACCAGCACGAGTGACTACAGAAAAGAGAAAACAAAAATAAGTTTTCTAATAACAAAAAATTTTTCCAAGATTTTATCGATAATTATAACAAATAATACTTACACGATGTTATTTTCCCTTAGATTTAGGTAGTTTTTAAACACTAAAACTTCAATCTTCAAAAGTCACTAATCTTCAATATCTCAAATTCTCAAAATATACAAAATCTTTTTAAAAATTCACCACGTGTATGCCGCAAAGATGACCATGTTCTCACTGCCACAGTTCAAGATGTACTAAGATTTAAGACGAATATGTTTTTGAAAGTACTTTGCAGAGGGAATACATTAAGGCCAGTGCTAATTTGCAGGTTCCCGGAACGACATACAGCATGGTATTCGTTCTTGTCTTCTTTGTTTGATAAGTGAATACTGTAAATATTCATCACAACCTGCAAGTAAAGTTTCTTGTCGTATCTCCCGTGGTGATAATCTCCTGATTAGTTCCCACTCTTCTGTGATTGGTATTTCACTCGAGGAGTAAAAATGAGAAGCGTTGATTTTTGGAATATTTCACGCTCATTGTAGTATACTTTAGTTAAGATTTTAACTTTACGGTGGATTTTCTATTGTAGAAATTTGGGGAATACCGAGAAAATACCACAGACAATATACAGGGTTGCTCATTAGTGCGTCAAAGTAGCTTTTATACTAGAATTCGAAATAATAACAAAATCACTCATGTGCCGCTCCACCAAGTACGATTTGCCCTATACATTTAAAAAATATTTTTGTAATATAGGTACAGCATGATCCCTTTATAAAATCACAACATCAATTTTCTTATTTCAAAATAACATCTATGTTTTTCTATGTTTTTGATTTTTTTTTGAAAAAAAAAATTCAAATGTACCCGGCCAGAAAACTAATCAAATCAATTTCGTTTTTCATTATTAAAAATTATCGCATCATGCACCAACAAGTAAAATGTTTAAATATCTATTGGGAACTTTATTTTTTATACAGGATGTTCAACAGCCAGCTACAAACTTTGAAGATTTCGAATTGATTTTTCTTGTTTATTTTAAATACAAGTTATATTATGATGTCTTCAATTAGGTATTTAAGTCCTCCGTCAACCTATGACAAATATACCTATACTTAACTAACATGGATAAGAAGTTACAGTAATTTCTTTGGAAAATATTATTAAAAAAAATTTGAACTAAAATTGATAATGATAATCAACAACAAACAAAAACATCAAACTACTGCCAACATAGTTCCACATTACCTTAAACCTCGCCTTAAACATTACAAAAATTTATAAATGTTCAAACTGTCCACCATTCTGCTCAACACATTTTTGAGGTCTTCTTCAAAATGCCCTTCTCACTTCCATTAACGTCTCAATTGTAACCCCATTAAACGCTTGTTGTATTTTCCATGTCGAGTTTTTTGGAGTAGTAGCAGGCATCTAATCTTAAAAAAATAAATCTTCAACATGTCCCTAAAAAATAAATTCATCTTAGTTAGCTCTGGTGATCTAGCTGGTCCGGTTGATGTGGTCCCCCTCCCTATCCATCTATTTTCATACTTTTGGTTTAAAAAAGTTCTCACGGCAAGATAATAATAGACAGGAGCACCATCGTGTGGAAACCACAGGTTTTCTAGAAAATTTGCAAAATGCCTCACAAAAAACACTGCTGCACTTCTGTCATTTGCCGGAGCTGTTATGAACACATAAACTAGAACACCTAGTACTTGCATGCGATGTCATGTTGATCATTATCAATATAAATTACAAAAAAAAAATAAAAAATAAATGACATAACTCAGTAATAACTTTTATACCTATTTGAATTAAAATCGAACATTTTTTCAAAAGATTTTTGACTCCTTATCGACAATTAAATTACACGATATTGATAAAAAGTAACCGTTAGTATCAATAATTCCTGACAATATATAATTTCAATATCGAAGTGGAGTTATTACGTAATACATGAACGCTGCAAAACTGCTATAAGTCGTTTTCATGCGCCATCCAGCGCTACTGTAGGTGGGTGATAAATAAAAGAAGTGGCAATAAAAGAGATATGTTGGTCAAAGAAGACATAAAATACTTTGTCAAATAAATTTTTATACCTCATGAAATGCGGGACAGATCGGCGTATAGGTGTTCTTATGCGGCGCCATGTTACATCAGTCGCAATGATGAATATTTCACGCCATCCATCCATCCATCCCATCGGCCCTTAGGGCCGACATGGGTGGGATTGGTTTTATAAAAAGGAACTTCATAATGTATGAATGTTCAATATTAAAATAAAGAGACGAAAGTACACCGAAAAATTACCTAAAATGAAGTTTATTTTAAACGAATTAAATGAAAAAAAAAAAATGCGTAGATAGCATTATGAAACGATGGAATCAAAGGCAGCAATTCTGAACATTTTGACAAAAGAGAGTGAGGACTGTAAATTATTTATATTTTCTATTTCATGGTATTATTTATAAAAAAATGCATAGTAAATATTGTGACGTTTCATTACTTTATACCTAAATTTTTGATGCTTAGACCAAAGATAGGCGTATTGAGGTCTCCGGAATAAGAATGCATGCAGATTTTTATGAATTTACAATTGTGTAGTGATAAGGCTACAAGTTAACATTTTATTAATGAATTTTTGGTTAATATAAAAAAACGCTTTTGAACGACTTTTTCGAAAAAATTTTAAACCAAAATATTTCCAAATAAGATCTGTATATTATACAGGATGTTTCAAAAATTTTCATGAAAAAAAAATAAATTTTTCATCAACTAGGTTTGAATAGAATTAAGCATGTCTGCCAGATAAAATACAAACATTCGAAGGTGTGTAATTGAACCTACTCCAATCAGTGATCTGCAAATCATAGAACAATAATAAAATCATGGCTTAGATAATGCACTTTGTTAATATTGTAGAGTAAAGAAACTAACCTGGATCAGTAAGGACGTCTGCTGAGTACGTTTGGTACTAGTACTACTGAGTTTATCACTGATTTGGCATTAGTTATCTTCCAAGGAGGATGAACATTAAGGTAACAAAAAGTTAATTTTGCCGTCCGCGAGAGGTGAGTTGTTGTTGTCAAAGCAGTCAATTTCCACAAAGAACAAGCAGTTATCTCAGAAACTCAGAATATGTTGTCTTTCTGAATGAGGATAAAATAACACTTCAATTTGACGTTTCAGTTCGAGTTTGAGTTTTTTAATGATCCAATTATTCACCATTTTATAATCTCACTTCCAAAGCACAAACAATAACAGAAATGATGAAGAATGGTGGTCAAAAATGGCATGAATCATAAAACAGTGGAAATTAAGGTAGGTAGGTACTTATACCAGTAATTTCATCAGGTTCTCAAATTATAGTCATAAATTATTGATTTCCGCAAAAATTGTTTGAAAGTTAGTTCTAGGGCAGACTTGTTGACTTTATTTAATATTTTATGATGGATGTCAAAACTGCGATGAAATGATTGATAGAAATCATGGTTGGAATAAGTCAATGGAAGTCAAAGTAAATAAGAAAAAATAAATTGGTCCTTTTCTGATAAATATTTCCAGCACGGAACGTTTTTGTTGGTTCGTGAAAGCAAATAAGTACCTAATATCTTTAATATTTTAATTTAAACTGACAGACATTGAGATTATATGACATATTACTATGACACATAAGAATTTGAACTACTAAAGTTATTTTAAAATTATTTCAGAAAAAAGATTTCAGGCATGACTGCAATTGCCAGCTCTCTCTCTTCCAAGGCAATATTTTTACAGGAATAGATATAGGAAATTTTTATGAGTAATAATCTGAAAAAAATCATATTTTCGGTCGTTGCTTATATCCTGTAAAAACTGAAAAATCGAGATTTCTTATTTTCATCATATCTTTTTTGTTATTGGAGATTAATAAATAATTTTTTGTAGGCTTTCATAAGTCGGCAAGAGCTACCCATCTGTCATTACAAAAATTTTCAAGGCCGACTAGATCCGAGAGTTTTCACAGTCACCTTTCGTTTTTTTAATGGCCGCCATATTGGATTTTCATGTCATTCTGTATTAAAAAAATTAAGGAAACCAAAAATCAATCACATTCAAAAAAAATTCTTATTTAAAAAAAAAGAAAAGAAAATTTTATCACCGAACGACGTCGCAATATGACGTGACATTGCTTGACTTATATTTTATGACATTCGGTTGAAAAAAGGTTACCTATTTTTTTCGAAAAAAAGAAAAATAAAATTTTGAAAATTTTCTTTGAATGTGATAGATTTTTGGTTTCTTCAATTTTTTAATACAGAACCACATGAATATCCAATACGCCGGTCATAAGAAAAACGAAAGTTGACTGTGAAAACTCTTGAATCTAGTCGGCTTTGAAAATTTTTGAAACGTCAGATGGATAGCTCTTAGCGGCTTACGTAAGCCTACAAAAAATTATTTATTAATTTTCAAAAATAAGAAAGAAATGGAAAAAATAAGAAAATTAGATTTTTCAGTTTTTACAGGATATTTCAGCAACGACTGAAAATATCCTGAATTTTTTTTTCAGATTAAAGAGAACCGAGATCCCCATGCTTAAGCTTGAAAAACGGACACCTGTATACAACTTAATATTTTGTTATTTTTTGAATAAAACTTTGCTACATATAAATGTGTATCATTATTATTTTTTTTTTGTAATCACTAATATACCTTAAAATAACAATAAAAGTACATAGAGTTATATGTATGTTACCCTATAATAATAATAAGTAAATTATAAATTTAAAGTAAAACAATAATTTATATTCCTAGTTACAATATCCTATGTTAATTTTAAAAAATCCTATATTTGCAGTCAAACTACAAAAATTTAATGCAACATAACCCGATATTAATAGTGAGGGCCGGTTGTTCGTACAGTGATTAAGCACTTAGCTATATTCAAATTGCCTAATCTGTGATTATCTCCCAGTTTTTGTTGTTAAAATGCCGAAAGTTAAGCGGTGTTAAAAATTGAATAGGGATTAGCAGTTAATCTGTGATTTGGCAGTTAATCACAGATTAAGGGAAAATTTGCGTTGTTCGAAGCCAGTTGAACGTCCCAAGTAACACAGTTTCATCTAAAAGATGTATTTTTAACGTCCAGCATATACATCTATAGACGGTAGTTTGTAGACTATAATTTTGAAGCAAAATGTCCGCGGCGTAGACCGTCTATGCGACGTCTACAGTATGCATCTATGAGATGTCTTCCAATATAAATCGATTAGATGCCTACTGTATGCATCTATGAGACGTCTACAATATGCGTCTATTAGATATCTACAATGTGCATCTATAACGTAGATTATGGGTGAATCTATAGGGTGTATAGCATAGACGTCTATAGATGGTAACTTATAGACTACAATTTTGAAGCAAAATGTCCGCGGCGTAGATTGTCTATGCGACGTCTACATTTATACATCTTTGAGATGTCTTGCAATATGCATCGATTAGATGCCTACAGTATGCATCTATTAAGCATTTACAAGATGCATCTAATAGACGTGCTCATTATACATCAATAAGATGCCTACAATATGTATTTATGAGACGTCTTATTATGCATCTATGAGACGTCTACAATATACATCTTAGAGATGACGCTACTATGCATCTATGGGACGTCTGCAATATGCATTAATGAAATATCTAATATACAGGGTGTTCCAGTTTGTATGTTCATAATACCGCCTAATGGTGGAATAAGTAAAAAAAAAAATTTCCTATAAAATATGACTCTAAAACGTTTTATTTTTGAGATACAGGGTGTTAAACTTCTAATAAAATATTATCTTTTTCGAAAATATCTTAAATAATATACTTCACCCAATATAGTTAAAATTTATCAGTTTTATTTGCTGTAGTAAGGGGCTAATTTAGCCCAAAATAAATTAAAATTATTACGTCCAGTGGCGTCCCGGTAAGCACCTCAATGAATATTATTATGAAAAAACTAAAAAAAGTACGTAAATGACTTTTTTCAAGTTTTTTGGTCAGATTAGGCAATTAGGTACAAGTAAAACTTTTTTGTCCATTAAATTTTTTTCGTATTTTGCTTTGTTTTTGAAATAATAAATAGAATCCAATTAATTGCTTATGGTCAACCAAGAAACCAAAAAAAAATTAAGAAAATAACATTCCTTAGTTTAGATGTTAAGAAATGTATTTCATTTTGTATTTATTTTTTCTTTTTGTTACATATTATTAAAATAAAGTAATAAAAGAAGTTATAATTGCAGAAAAAATTCCTTATGTTTCTTATGTCGTCCAGGGATATGCATTAAGTAAAATCTATTTTTTATTTCAAAAATGAAGCAAGATACATAAAAATCTAATAAACAAGACAGTTGTACTTGTAATTGCTTAATCTGACAAAACAATAAATATTAAAAAACCATTGGGGTATTTTTTTTTTCAAAACAATATTCGTTGAGGTGCTTATGGGAGCCACTGGACTTAATAATTTTAATACATTTAGAGCTTAATTAGCCCCTTACTACAGCAAATGAAACTGCCAAATTTCAACAATATTGGGAAAAGTATATTCAAGATTTTTTCGAAAAAGCCATATTTTAATAAAAGTTTAATACCCTGTATCTGAAAAATAAAACGTTTTAGAGCAATACTTCTAGGAAAAAATATATTTGTTTTTACTTATTCTAGCGTTAGCCGGAGTAATGAACATACAAACTGGAACACCACCCTGTATAATGGGATGTGACTGATGTGAGTAGGTAAACTATATGGCTGAAAATATAATGACAACAGATAGAGGTATACTTTAAAATGATTTTTTTTATTACTCGGCTTTTTTACACTAAATTATTGTTATTGCATTATTATTGTACACATAATAGGTATATCTGCGTGTATATCTTGTAGATGCAGCAAGTCATGACGTCCCTCTCGAATTCACTGTCCTCTAATTGTGGAAAACGCTCTTTTCACGGCGCATGAAAATCATACATACACCTAATTAAAAATATGGAAATAATATAAATCTTTTTTATAATGACTTTCCAATAATAAAATTACTTTATATCACGCATACCATTTTATCTCACTTAATTGTAAATTGAACTATTTTACATACTAATAATAGGTAAGCTTAAAAATAACACTTACCTACTATTTATGATATTCGTAACATTTAAATGGCTCAGCTTGAAATTTCCTTTCTTCTTTCCGGTCCAAGTACAGTATATTGTCCCAGATAATTAGAAAATGTTTTCTCAAGGCATCGTTAGGTTTTGCTCCGTCAGAGGAAACTGCAGCTAGAAATAAATTTCATTTCAAAGAGAATTTTATAATATTTTTTAACTATATAACTCTTATAGAATACACCTGTATATCAAGTAAGTTGAAACTAACACACTATATCCGAAAGGCTAATTAATTTTCCCTAAATTTGAAGAATAGCACGTAATACCTAATTATGATAAGTCTTAACAAAAATAACGTAAAAAATCTCAAAGTAAAAAAGCACTGCAGAGACAAAAAGATTTCATATTAACTAACGTACCTAATTGTTATTATTATTCAATTAAACGTAAATGAGTCTTAAATTTTTATTTTTTTCAAAATACTACAAGTATGCAATATTTTTGTTTGTTGACTGTAAAAATACCTACACCTAAAATACAGTGTGTTCCACTTTACAAATGGAATCATCTCAATAACTTTTTTATTGTTTGATGAATTGCAAAAAAACCTTTTTCTTTATGTAAAGCTCCCGAATCCTTCTTAAATGGGTAAACAACATTTTGGTAGTAGCAATTAAATAACTAGCCTATAGGTAGGTATAGGTATACTATGATCAAAAATTAACGCTGAAAATTGAAAAAACATAGGCATTAGTCGCATTAGGCATTTTTTCAGAAAATTTTATTTGAAAAAGTTGTTTGAAATAAATAACCTCAAACCCCCAAATCTCGAGTTTGGTTGAAAACGAAAAATACCAAAAAAAAATTCAAGACTATCATTTTAATTTTATTCTTATACAAGATTGCCATGATTTATAGAAAATAGGTAGGTACAGGAGCCATTTAATAAATATTATGTCATGTCACTCTCCTAAATAAAATAATTTATTTTTGATTTTACTTGTTTAAATAAATTGCATGATTATGACTGCAGAAAGGCAAACATTTTTAGGGATTTTTTGGTTTCAACCAAACTTGAGATTTGGGGGTTTGAGGTGATTTCAAACAACTTTGTTAAATAGGTACTGAAAAAAATGCCTATAGTATGTTTTTTCAATTTTCAGCTCTAATTTTTGATCACGGTAGGCCTAGTTATTGGCTATGGCTGAAATTAAATGTTGTTTACCCATTTAAGAAAGCCTCGGGAGCTTTACATAAAGAAAGAACTTTTACTATATTCATCAAAAAATAAAAAAGTTATTGAGGTGATTCCATTTAAAGTGAAACATACTGTACATAAAACTATTAAAAAATATTATAGGTAATAAAATTAGGGGTATACCAAATTAGGCATTACCTACTTACCTAATCGTCTAATTTTCTTTCTTCAAATGATTAATAATAACACTAACACAACACAATAACGTGAACGACTTCTTCTTCGTAGTTGTTTCACAGATTGTTTTCTTTTCTTACCTTACTTCAGTCAGATCAGAAGTTCAGTCACCAGCCACCCGCACCACACCCACCCCACCCCCCACAGCACAGATACCTCGCTTACACCAGATTAGTAGTTTAATAATCATTATTATAGTACGATTACACTACCACTTAAGCCAGATACAGAATAAGAGTGCGGACACACGAGGCGGTTTCCGCCGAGTCGGCGGCCGACTCGGCGCATGGTTTCATGAAACTATATGAGACTGAACACACGGGGCGGCAGGCAACAAGCGCGCCGAGCGGTTGCTGGTCCAGACGATGTGCCGCGCGCGGTTTTATAGCTTCAAGCGTACCCTGGGCTTTGGTGTTTATATGAAAGTGTTCACACGAGAAGCGGTTTTTTGGCTGCGAGCACTATGCATGGTTGTACAATTTATTATTTTACTTAATTATTAGGTATATCTTATTATTTTTACTGAGCTTGGGTGGGCGGACATGTTATTTTCTAAAGTGTATTTTTAGTATTTTAGGTACCAAACCTAAACATGCCTCTAGTAAATAATTTAGGTGTGGAAAGACTTATAAGAGAAATCCAAGCAAGACCACCCATTTGGGATATGAGGGATGATGATTATTCCCACAAAATAAAAAACGAAACTGAGATATTTGCATTCAAAATAGGTAATAATAATAATAATTATTAAACTGTTTAAACTTGAATAAATGAAATCATATTTTTAGGCATACTTATACTAAAAAAGATAAACTCTATTTTACTATAATGAAGTTATTTGTAAATGTACTCGGTCCGCTTTTAATGATATTACAAAAAATTTCCCTCTGAGCACTTGACCGTTATTTCAATCACTTCACACTCTTCTGTTTTAATAATACGTAATAATCTGGCAACACACGACTTGTGAGTTTCGCGCCTTGATTATGCGTCGACTCGTGTGTTTGCTGCCGACTCGGCCGCCGACTCGGCGAAAACCGCCCCGTGTGTCCGCACTCTAAGGAATGCCGAGCCAAAAGCGAACGAATGATACAGTGAGATACAGAAGGAAGAAGAAAGAACAATTACTCAGCTCCCTGCCCTATCCTATAAGCCTAATTTAGAAAGAGATGAGAGATGAAGATTTAGAGAAGTAAGGAAGGTAGAGTAGAATGTTCAGTCAGTTAGGGTTTGGTTGGACTATTATGCATTATACTATACCAGATGTGGGTGGAATGTCTCCCAGCCACTTTCCGTCTATAAAAATACCATTTTTTTTTTACCCTTTTCAACTCCTTTAGGTGTAATTCGATTTTTATAATGAAACACTTTGATATAAACATAAATATGCACTAAATATTTTATAGGGTGTCCGAGATAACAGGTGGTATGTACTACATGGGGATTTTTTTTTCGAAAATATATTTTTATTTTATTTTATAGATTTTTGGTTAAATTGATTTTTTTAGAATGACATGAAAAACCAATATGTCGGCCATAAGAAAGTGAAAAGTTGACTATGAAACCCTGAGATCAAAAGTGGGCTTTGTTGGCTTAGAAAATTTTTGTAATGTCAAGTGGATAGCTATTGATAACTCATGTACACCTACCTACAAAAAATAAATAGTCAATTTTCAATTAGGTACCTATAAAAAAGATAATGGCGCTAAAATAGGAATTCTCGATTTTTCAGTTTCTCTCAGGATATTTCAGCAACGACCGAAATTATCGCAAATTTTGTTTCAGATTCTTAGTTCAAAATGAAATGACCACCTTTGTGTATGCCAATAGGTATAGGCATAATATACAGGCTGGTTAACAATTCGATGCTCACCATTAGGATCTCGAAAACGGTAAAAAATACAGGTCGGTTAAATTAGAAAAAAGTTGCCTAATTTTATGCTTATTAAGAATCTGAAAGAAAATTTATGGAAACTTCAAGCTTTGCTGAAATAAATAAATAAACAAAAACAAATACACATATTTTGTTTATTTCATCTGATATAAGAAATAAACTCTTATTTGCATAATTATTTGTTGATGCTTTGCATATCCAAAAATAAAATTACAAAATACATCTAGAAAATGTTTACTCGTAGACGTAATAATGTCGACATCTAAGATATGTCTATTATATGCCGATCGATCCACCACATTTCAATTTAATTAAATTGAGGGAATCTTTATATAAAATACACATATTTTGTTGTGTTTCATCGGATATAACATAAACTCTTATGTGCATAATAATTTGTTGCTGCTTTGTATACCTATCCAAAAATAAAATTACAAAAAATACATCTAGAAAATGTATACACGTAGACGTAATAATGTCGACATCTAAGATATGTCTATTATATGTCGATCGATCCACCACATTTCAATTTAAATAAATTGAGGGAATTTTTATATAAAATACACATATTTTGTTGTGTTTTATCGGATATAACAAATAAACTCTTATATGCATAATAATTTGTTGCTATTTGTGTATCAAAATATAAAATTACAAAATACATCTAGAAAATGTATACACGTAGACGTAATAATGTGGACATCTAAGATATGTCTATTTAATGCCGATCGATCTACCACATCTCAATTTAATTATAAGTTGACAGATTTTCATATAAAATCCACATATTTTGTTGTGTTTCATCGGACATAACAAATAAACCTTATGTATAATGATTTGTTGCTATTTTGTATATTTAAAAGTAAATATTCAAAATGCATCTATTAAATGTATAGCCGTAGACGTAATAATGAGGACATCTAAGATATGTCTATTAGATACCGATTGATCTACCATATTTCAATCTAATTAAATTGAGAGAATTTCCATATGAAATACACATATTTTGTTGTTTCATCAGAGAAAACAAATAACTCTTATGTATAATGATTTATTGCTATTTGTTCATCTAAAAGTATATGTAAAAAATACATCTAATAAATGTGTACGCAGTAGATGTAATTATGGTGGCATCTAAAATCTAAAACATATCTATTACTAATCGACGACTAGACCGAAACGGGTTTTAGACGTGATGGATCATATTGTATAGACGTCAATTAGACTATGGGGTCAAATACACTAGACTATAATACGTCCAACTCCGGCAATTTTACATGCATTTCGAAGGCAGCCGCTGTGGCAGCGCCATCTAGTGTCTCGAGTTGTAACTAACACACTGCACCATAGTGATGTGCAACAGATAACAGTATCGAGTAGATATTGATACATTAGTCACAAGTATCTGATACGTTGAGTTGATTACTTGATTACTTTTGCTTGCTTGATACTTAATCATTATACCCAGACCCCGGACCCGATATTTCTCTATGGGATCGTTGAGTACCTACTGACTAGTTATGCAAGGCTACTTCGGTCCTCTAAGAAAATTAAAAAAAGTAAAAATTTCAAGCCAGAAAACAAAAAAGGAATAATTATAGGTATACTTGACTCTTTAAAAATTATAAGTAATAACATAATAATTATCAAATAAAAATGTAAATATGTAACTGTATTACATAATATAATGAAAAAATACTTGAGATGGAATGTGAAATAAGCAAAAAAATTTTTTTTAAATTTACTTCAGTCTTGTAAGAAAAAAAAAATTAAGATACCTACATAGGTATACGTACCTACCGAACCGAAGTACGGACAGAGATGCAATACAAGATACAAGGCCATATGGGCTAAAACATCACGTGGAACAACGAACTATGATTATACATAATTCAGTTCCAGCACTCCAGGAGCAGGAGTTTATAGTAGAGATACCGTTCCGAGGGTCAGGGTATGCGTGTCGCGATTACGGCTCCGCTCCAGTCGGCGATGTGGCTATGGCTAAACAGTTCCAAAATACCGGTATTTTGTCGCGGTATTTTTCTGTCGCGGTACCAGTTGGATTGGAACGGTCGTACTCTTCGGTAACAGTATTTCCCATCTCTATTCCGGGCCCAGTAGAACAACTGTAGCCGTCCTCGAGCCGCCAGGTTCGCTAGTGTCGCCTCGCTGCCGGTTTTCAGTCGAAGTTGGACGTATTATAGTCTAGCGTATTTGATGGGGTGTTGCTTGGGTAGTTAAGTATGTAAATCTGTGATTAGGTTAATCACAGATTTTTGGATGATTAAACTATTTGAACATGTTCAAAGTGACAGCTTGACATTTCATAATTTTATTACTTTGTCAATTTAAATCAAAATAAAACCAAAATAACGATTATAGAAGTATTTATTGATATGATTACCATGTTTTATAATTAAAAGTAGGATTAAGTTTGAAAAGTAGGTATACACTGCATCAATAAAGTATAAAAAATGTCAAATTTATCATCACCACTATCTGTCAGTGTTTCTCACTTCCACTCAACCAGTCGAATGACCTTGAGTTTAATAAGAAATTGGTGGGGATATCTATCGACCGTTTTGAACTTGAAAAAAACAAAGTACTGAGTATGTAATAGGGAGTTCAATAATTCTTCCTTCAAATAAACTTTTACCTTTAAAATGACTTTACCTTCATTATTATAACAAAAACTTCGCCTTTTCATAGTACCTAACCTACCAAAAAAGCCGATTCTCTTCTCGGATTTATTTCCTATTGAGGTTTCTTATAAATAACGTTTACTTTTATTGTAGGTATTAGGTTTGGTATGACTGATATTAGGTATGTAGATTAATAAAAATTAACTATTATTATAACATTTTACACGGAAGATAGGTACTTAAGACGTAAAAATAGCGGAAGTTGATGTTGTTTCTCCATTCCGTGACATCGGCATGGCCCGTCGCCGTCGAGCGCCGAACGGTGCCGTCGAGTACTTAGTGCCGACAATGCCGATTGACGGCTGGTTGGCTGAGAAAACTAAACTCTGCAATGTTGCCAACTCGCGTGTAGCTTTAATCTCAGATTACCTAAGCGCTGATTTCAGATCTTTTGAACAACGCAATTGAAAGTTTAACTATAGCTAACTAATCACAGATTAACTTTTCGTACGAACAACCGGCCCTTAATAAAGCAAATTTAACCACAAAACACATAATTGTTAGTTTTATTATCATTCATAAAATGTTTGGTATTTATTAAGAAATATTATTTAGTAACAACTTTATTATCATTTGCCAATAATGTAGTGGATGAATAAATATACAATGCTTTTTCACTTGTAATACATATTAAGGTTAAGCTGAAACAAAGTTTTTTATCCTTTAATTGTAGTACAGGTCGACACATCTAAGGTGGCCGCTGAGAGGCGCAGATCGAGAAGCGAGAGGTTTTTAGAAAGAAAGCGACATATTCAAACCATGCCTATGGTCGGTACACTGAGTATCAAAGTTCTTGACTAAAAATGAATTTTCTGTAATTAATGTTAAAATACGGAATTTTATTACTTTAGTAACGACTTTTGTATCACGACTTTGGCCAAAAAGTATTTTATTTTTAATATATGAAGATGCGGTCACCATAATTCACAACTCACGAGCACGAGGTTTAGCTCAATATTTTTGAACCACGCCGCACTATTTGAATAGAGAAATGCTGGGTTGTCAAGTTGACAGTACGGTCCGATTTTACATTTAAATAAAACCAAAAAGATAACAAAATTATTATCGAACGCTCCCTTCGCTCTCTTCGCTAGTCCACATTGACTTGACGAGTACTGACATACCTATTTAATTAATAAATAAGCGGATTGGAAAAGACGGCGATTTAAATTATTTGATTGACTTACCGAATTATAATGACTCAAAAACACCTCTATTAATGAATTTATAAACAATACGTTTTTTATATGCTGATAAGATAAGACAGTACCGAAATTACTATTATCTGGTGCTTTTTAGTTTTTTTTTGTCATTTCAATTGACTTTGCATAAAGTCTTAACCTGTCTGCATGGATAGTAAAATTCGTTAAATCTGACAAACTTGAAAATTAAGCCACTCCCCAAAGGCTACTGCGCCACTGGCCACCTTACGTGTGTCAAGCTGTATGTCTGAATTTTGAATCAAATTTATTATACAGGTGTCCGGAAATTATGAGCAAAAAATTAAGGGGGTGATTCTACTTGATGAAATATTGCCAAAAGTAACTAATTTTTTTTCGAAAACTCACAAATAAGAAAGTTATAAGCCTTCAAAGTTGATTTTTTTAAATCAATATTTTTTTATAACTTTTTTTCTAGTGTACGGATTTTCTTAAAATTTGACACACTTGCCACTGATGTTGCTTTGCATCCTTGGTCCAAATTAGACTTGAATCCCTCGAAATCAAGAGGCCTTATGTGCCCTTGACCTTCAAAAAAGGCCTATAACTTTTTTCGTAATATTTTTTTCTGAGTTTTGAAGAAGCACAATTGAAGACCATGAAGAAATATTCGAAAAAGGTCCTCTTTGTCTATCACGATAAAATTGCCTGTTTCCGAGTAAAACTGTTTTAAAAATTTGCGTGTACTAAAATTGATCACCATAAATTAACGATCATTCTGCAACAATACCAAAGCATGCTTTGGAAACAGCTTTGGCAAGTGTGTCAAATTTTAAGAAAATCCGTACATTAGAAAAAAAGTTATAGAAAAATATTGATTTAAAAAAATCAACTTTGAAGGCCTATAACTTTCTTATTTGTGAGTTTTCGAAAAAAATTTATAGTTACTTTTGGAAATATTTCATCAAGTAGAATCACCCCCTTAATTTTTTGCTCATAATTTCCGGACACCCTTTATTCTAAGTAGTCCCTGTCTGCAGGTATGCGTAACCATTGACAGTATGGTGACAGTTAATAAATGAGTTGGAGTCGATTGATATTGATATTGAGGGTGTCAGATGCGCTGCGACCTATTAAGATCTATTGTGCCCCTAAGATCTATTGTGCCCCTAAGATCTATTGTGCCCCTAAGATCTATTGTGCCCCTAAGATCTATTGGGCCCCTAAGATCTATTGTGCCCCTAAGATCTATTGTGCCCCGAGTCGATTGTGAATATTAGAATTATACTGAAGAAGATCTAATAAATAACGTTGATTTATATGGGTTTTAATAATTAAGCTATCCTGACAAACACTACATAATGTTGTATATTAGTGAAAAATATAAGTAAGTATATAGTGGCCATAAACATGCGTTTATTCCTCCACTATTAAACAAATTTTATATTAATAATTACACAGTATGCGTTATGTCAACCAAACTGTTTTCTCAGAGTTTTGGGACTGTTTCCACTATGAAACTCCAAAAGAAACTTGAAAATATTATTAAAAAATGTAACTATAATAATACAGGGTTATTCACGGTATACGCCACGGAAGTTTGTGGCCGTGTCTCTGGATTTTAGGATCTTTTTATTTTTGGAGTGGATAGAGACCCG
Source organism: Malachius bipustulatus (assembly GCA_910589415.1). Classification (NCBI taxonomy): domain Eukaryota; kingdom Metazoa; phylum Arthropoda; class Insecta; order Coleoptera; family Melyridae; genus Malachius; species Malachius bipustulatus. The sequence continues at coordinate 4,156,625 of OU342638.1, read as the reverse complement.
GCAGAGGTACGTTTTAAAATTATATTCATAATGTACAGGGTGTCCCAAAATCATGAAACATATCAAAGTTATGTTTTTTTAAATGGAATGCTCCTATGTTATTGCATTTTTAGATTGTCTGAGAAGCGAAAATAAGATTGGCTTTTACAGTTGGTGTTTAAATTCAGACGTTTTTGAGTTATAAACAAGTGAAAATCGTAATTTTTCAAGTTCTAGGCCCTGTACAACGAAAACGGTTCAAGATAGATAAAAACGGCTTACATGTCCCTATTTTAACTTTTTATGTACTATCCTATGGTATAGAAACATTTGTGCTTTCGTTGATTTTTTTATTTGGCGACGCGTGGAGAAATCTCAGAATTTTTCAAATTTTTTATCACCCTGTATAAACATTTCATCTGCATCGTAGGATAGTACATGAAAATTTAAAATTATGTAAGCCGTTTTTCTCTATCTTCAGCCGTTTTCGTTGTACAGGACCTTGAACTTGAAAAAATTTGGTTAAAAAGAACAAGGAATCCCATGTACTGATTGAGAGGTCAACAACCCAAGGTACGGAAAGTGTTGATGTTGAAAAGGAAGTGAAGTCAAAAATCAGTCCTTGCTCGGCAAATGCCGCGGTTTTGGGCACTAGAAGAGTGAAAAATGGTCTCATTATTCACTGCGTTGATGGAAACTCCTTGGAAAAGTTGAAAAATGCAATTAGTAAGGAGATAGATAAATCGTACAGCGTAACAGTGCCAACAAAGTTTAAACCTCGCTTAATTATACACAATGTTGATCCAGTAACGGCTGAGGATCCGAACTTCATAAGGAACCTAATAGAAGCAAACGACTTGAATTGTCCATTAGATAATGTGAAAATGATAACTACACTAAAATTCAGAGACAGGATCAATGTTGTTTTGGAGTCGATGCCTGCTACTTTTGATCAGATCATAAAGAGAGGTTTCCTCTACTTGGGTTGGTCGAAGTGTTATGTAAAGGAGCACTTCAGTGTAATTAGATGTTTTAAGTGCTGGAAGGTGGGCCACCAAAAGAAGGATTGCCGCAACGAAACTGTAATTTGTCCTAATTGTACGGGTCCTCATGAAAAAAAGTCTTGTAATAGTCAGGAGTTATCTTGCATCAACTGCATGTTTATGAATTCCAGGTTTAAAACCAACTTTGATACAAATCACAGTGCAAGTAGTCAAAAGTGTGGGTTTTACTTAGCCCAAGTAGATAGGATAAAATCCAGAACACAATATGCATCAAAATAAAAGAGATAAATTCCTTAGTCTGGCTCATTTTAATACGTGTTCTCTTTTTCCTAAATTTGACCGGTTTCAGGAATTGGTTGTTAACAATAGCTTGGATGCGACTGAAACATGGTTGAACGAGTATATAGCCGATGAAAATGTTCACATCCCTAACTTTAGATTGATAAGAAAAGATCGTATAGGTCGTGGAGGCGGGGTGGCTGTGTATGTCCGGAGCGCTGTTGCTTGCAGTGTGGTTTTGGATGAATTCGTGCCGGTGGATGGTATTGAGCATGTTTGGGTATCTCTGGGAGTGGGGAAGGATACTATTTTGTTGGGAGTTATCTATCGTACGTCATCCTGTAGCTTGGGGAATTTCGTCAAGTACTTCGACAATGTTCTTTCCTTTATAGTACCTCAGTACGATCATATAATTATTACGGGAGATATAAACGAAGACCAGCTTTGTGACAATCTAATAGCGAGAACTTTGGAGTCATATGATTTTTCCCAATTGATAGAAGAGCCCACTCGCATTACAAGTACATCTCAGACCTTACTTGATGTAGTGTTTACAAATAGGGGGGATTTTATTGTTAAATCTGGAGTAGTGGATCACTCCATGTCAGACCATCGGGGAGTATTCTGTCATGTGAACCTGGAGATCTCACCTGTGACTCCATTGATCCTTACTTATAGGAATTTCAGGACTTTTTCCCCATCAAATTTTCAAAACGACCTGATGGAGACACCATTTCACGATGTTTTGTACGAGAGTGACATTAACGAAAAGGTGCGTATCTTTAATGATCATTTGTTAAGTTTGTTTGACAGACATGCACCTTTTATACAGTCGAAAATTACTAAACCCTTCGCTCCGTGGTTGACGTCTACTATACGAGAGATGATAAAGTTGAAGCGTAGCGCTTTGTCAAAGTATAAGGTAACTAAAAGAGTCGAGGATTATGTCTACTATAAAGATCTCAGAAACGCAGTTACTGGTGCGGTTAGAAGAGAAAAATCTGCCTACCTTACTAGTCAGTTAAATCTAAAGAATTCCAAAAAACTCTGGCAAACTCTCAAGTCACTGAATATTAGGGATGGGCGCAACGCGCCTGTTCCAGAACATCTAAGGCATCCAGATATATTCAATGACTACTTCTTATCAGTACATAGCTCACTGAACGCCTGTTCTGTGTCAGCGAAAGACTACAATTCTCGTAAGTTTAGACCTGACATTCAGTTCTCTTTTAGAATGTCCAGTATGGAGGAAGTACGTCAAACAGTTTTAGGCCTGAAATCCAATGCTATGGGTTGTGATAGGATTTCTGCGAAGATGCTTAAACTCTCTCTGAGCACTACCTTGCCCTTTCTGACAAATATTATTAACAGCTGTTTGGAGGTAGGGGTATTTCCCAAAGTATGGAAATATTCTGAAGTGAGGCCATTGCCGAAAACTAGAAATCCCTCGGTTGTTGGAGATTTCCGTCCCATTAGCTTACTCTCGTGCATTTCTAAAGTCCTTGAACGAATAATAAGTAAACAGATTTACGATTACATCACTTCAAACAATATAGTCACACCAAAGCAGTCCGGCTTTCGTAAAAATTTTAGTACCACTTCGCTCTTGCTAGATCTGACGGATAACATTCTGAGGTCACTTGATAGAGGACAGACTACTATTCTCACGCAGTTAGATTTTTCCAAAGCATTTGACACTCTGGATCATGGATTATTGTGTGCAAAACTAAATTATTATGGGTTCGATAGAGTTTCTGTTAGGTTCTTCGAATCTTACCTTAGTGATAGATTCCAGAGAGTGGTCATAGACAGTCAGTCATCTGACTTTTCCAGGGTTACTTCAGGAGTTCCCCAAGGATCCGTTCTCGGCCCTCTCCTATTTTTGATATATACAGCTGACTTATACCAAACTCTGACGTATATGAACATACACTCTTTTGCTGATGACACTCAATTATATTACTCATTCGATCCTGCCACCCTACCCAGTGCTGTCGAAAAAATAAACTTTGATCTCTACAAAATATCAGCTTATTCACGTTCTCATAACCTTAAGCTAAATAGCGGTAAATGTACTTCAATGTATTTTTGTCCTAATCTCCGCTATGAGTTAGATTTCGAAAGTATTAAGCTTGAGATTGAGGGTAAACCCATTTCCGTTGATAGGGTCGCAAAAAATCTAGGTATAATATTTGATTGCAGACTTAGATTCAATGAACATGTTAATCTAGTGATAAAAAAATCATATTTGGTGTTGAGACACCTTTATAGGAATCGCCATTTTCTTAGCCTGTCTCTGCGTAGAATTCTTTGTGAGACACTGGTTTTATCAATCCTTAACTACGGCTTGGTTCTGTACTATCCCTGCTTGGATTACATGTCAAAATATACAGGGTGATTGATTGAAACGCCACATTAGAAAAAGTTCGACTTCCAAATGATCTAGGAATCTGAAATTTGGAACTTAAGCAACATACCTAATAACGAGTCAAAATGAAATATTACCAAGATGGCAGAACATTAAAAATGGCGAAAGCAATGGCCATCTTTGTTTTTTTAAATGGGACACCCCATATATTATTGCATTTTCAGATCGTCTGAGAAAATGTAATAACAATGGTGCTTATAGTTGTATTTTAAATTGAGTAGGCCATGAGTTATAAACAAGTGAAAATCGTGATTTTCCAACTTTAAAGACATTTATCACGAAAACGGCTCAAGATATCAGAAAACGGCTTACATGTCCCTATCTTAACTTTTTATAAGGCATCCAAATATGCAGTTGAAATCTTTATACAAGGTGGTGAAAATTGTCAGATTTTTCATCACCCTGTATAAACATTTCAACTCTACAGTAGGATACCAGATGAAAAGTTAAGATAGGGACATGTAAGCCGTTTTCTGATATCATGAGCCGTTTTCGTGGTAAATGTCTTTAAAGTTGGAAAATCACGATTTTCACTTGTTTATAACTCATGGCCTACTCAATTTAAAATACAACTATAAGCACCATTGTTATTACATTTTCTCAGACGATCTGAAAATGCAATAATATATGGGGTGTCCCATTTAAAAAAACAAAGATGGCCATTGCTTTCGCCATTTTTAATGTTCTGCCATCTTGGTAATATTTCATTTTGACTCGTTATTAGGTATGTTGCTTAAGTTCCAAATTTCAGATTCCTAGATCATTTGGAAGTCGAACTTTTTCTAATGTGGCGTTTCAATCAATCACCCTGTAGACTGCAAAAAATACAAAACGCTTGCTGCAGATTTACTTGCAGCTTGAGAAAATACGACCACGTTTCAAACAAAATAAATGAACTGCAGTGGCTTAGGGTTGAGAATCTTTTCAAGCTTCATATGTCGGTGATGGTCTTCCGCATATTACCATCCTCCACGCCATCGTATTTAAGGGAGAAGTTAGTTTTTCGCGGAGAGGTACATAGTGTGCATATCAGACATCGTCTTACACTTATGTTGCCTAAATTTAGTTCAGCCATGTTTCGTCGTTCCTTCACATTTAACGCTGTACTTGTCTATAATGAAGTTCCTTTGGATATTAAAATGAGGTCACTAAGTTATTTTAGAAATCACGTAAAGGTATCATTACTAGTTAAGCAGGGAAGTTCATAATATTGTTACATAGTGGCCATTAAGTAAATTTGTTATTTGTGTTTTCGTATGTATACACCATATTTGTTAATATTTGTGTTTTGCACTAATTTGGTTGTTTGTTTTGGGGTCTTTTTTAAGGGGGTGTGGGGGAGGGGGCTGTGGGATTTTTTTTCTTTCTCTGATTTAGGTTAGTGTATTATCAGTTGTTGTATTATTATTGTAATGTTAGTTATTAATTATAGGTGTAGGTATATCATAGTTTTAGAATAGAGGAGGTTAAGTAGAATAGCTTATGCTAGACTTCGCCTCCTGCATAGTAATAGGTATTGTATATCACAATGCTTAGTAATAAAGGCTCTTTATTATTATTATTATTATTATTAAAAATGACGATTTTCACTTGTTTATAACTCGAAAACTTCTGAATTTAAGCACCAACTGTAAAAGCCAATCTTATTTTCTTTTCTCAGACAATCTAAAAATGCAATAACACAGGGGCATTCCATTTAAAAAAACATAACTTTGATATGTTTCATGCTTTTGGGACACCCTGTACATTATGAATATAATTTTAAAACGTACCTCTGCCGGATCCCTATCCACTCCAAAAATAAAAAGATCCTTAAATCCAGAGACACGGCCATAAACTTCCGTGGCGTATACCGTGAATAACCCTGTATAGTAATCAGTAATCTCAACTGTAAAGCTTACTTTGAAAGTTTTTAAATTTTTATGTTTTTTACTGACACAAATAAAAAAATTGTATATTATTTCAGGTGAATGTTCTCGTGAATTATTTAACGTAGACGACGACGTCGTACAACACTCTGAGACTATTTATAGGTAAGCGAAATTAATTGTACATTAATTAAATAAATTAATTAATTAAATTAATTAATTAATTAATTGAAATTAAGGGTGTCTGCTTAAGGCTGGCCACCGGCTATATCTCGGAAACTAATGGGCCTATAACCTCAAAATAAAAAATTTCCAGACATAAGTGATCAAGAGAAATTCAATGAAAATATTTTCAAGATGGCCGCACTTCCGGAAATACCGGAAGTTGACACCTACTTCGTTATTTTAACGGAAACACCCTGTAAAACTTTATATTTTTTAAATGTCTGAAGAAATCTAATACAGGTGGTTTTCACCATTGGAATTTAGATTGAGCGGTTTATGAGTTATAAACAAGTGAAAATCGAAAATTTTCAACTTTAAAGCAGTCTAGAACTAGAACGGCTCAAGATATATCTAAAAACGGTTTACATGTCCCTATCCTAACTTTTCACATAGTATCCTTCTATGTGGTTTAAATTTTAATACAGGGTGATGAAAAATCGGATAATTTTCACCACCCTGTATTAAAATTTACTTTACATACTGGGATAAAAATTGAAAAGTTAGGATAGGGACATGTAAACCGTTTTTGGATATCTTGAGCCGTTCTAGTTCTAGACAGCTTTGAAGTTGAAAATTTTCGATTTTCACTTGTTTATAACTCATAAACCGCTCAATCTAAATTCCAATGGTGAAAACCACCTGTATTAGATTTCTTCAGATATTTAAAAAATATAATATTTTACAGGGTGTTCCGGTTAAAATAACGAAGTAGGTGTCAACTTCCGGTATTTCCGGAAGTGCGGCCATCTTGAAAATATTTTCATTGAATTTCTCGTGATCCCTTATGTCTGGAAATTTTTTATTTTGAGGTTCTAGGCCCATTAGTTTCCGAGATATAGCCGGTGGCCAGCCTTAAGCAGACACCCTGTATAGGTATACTTTTGAAAATGTTGAGTTTTTTTTATAAATATTTTTTGTAGGTGGGGAGGCTGCTTCAACACCATGCTGTAGTAGCAGTAAGCCAAATATTTTGTTTTAGCAAAAAAAAAAAAAACAGCATCGACTGCCGATAATAATACAAGTTAATATTTTAGATTTATATACAGGGTGATTCATGAGTGACCTTACATAGACCAATGGTGATAAGCGGACTTCAAGGCGGGTCGAAAACCACAAAAGAAATTTTTTTTGTGTGATTGGTTAAGAAGTTACAGGGTGTTTTATGTCTCAGGTACAAAACTTTGATAGGCGATATTTCTGAAACGGCTGGAGATATTTTGTAGAAATTTACTAGGAATGGTGCATTCCGGAAACTCATCAAAACCGCATTCTGAGTTAATTAAAAATCCAGGACCGGACTTGAAAATTTTTGCCCCCATGGTCTTTGTTGAAAAAGTTTATTTTCTGACCGTGCTACTGAAAAACTGTCATCGAATTTGAAAAGATAAGAAAAAACTCTATAGAAATCATTCCTCAATTTGAACGGCACACCCAAAGCGTCTCGAAAAAAAATGTCAAAGTAAAACTTCTCAGTAAATTATCGTTTTCGAGCAGACATATTTTACTTAATGTTCGTCTGAATTCCTTCAAATTTATTTTTTGACTTGTTTCTGTGGGAAAAATGTTTGACAGAAGGCCAAGCTTTATTACTGGGAAATCAGGTGTCAACTGCAAAATTTTCAGATTTCACTAATAATCACAAATCATTTCACTAATAACGAATACCAGACAGTATGTTTGTGTATGGTTTCTGCAATGGAAATTCAAGAGCAGCTTCAAGAGAATACCATAGAAGATCACAATCGAAGAACACCGGCCCATGTAACGTTTCGCGTCTGTTTTGCAATTTTCTCGAAACCACGGCATATTTCCCTGAGTTCAAAGGAATGCTGAACCTCAATTGGAAAATCTGAACCATCAAAACATCGTGGAGATGGTGGCAGTAAATCCAAGTACAACTACGCGAAGAATTGGGCAAGCACTGGGCATTTCTCAATCAAGAGTATCGGGAACCTTGAAAAAAAAAGAAGAGCGCAGATGCATCCCTGTCACGTACAAAGCGTACAGAGGCTTCAACCATTCAATGAAGTTCCATTGAATGGACTGCGTAGAATTTTGTGTACTGATCGAAGCTCAGTTCACGCGGGATGGTGTAACGAATAAAAAAAACTCCCACCTATGGGCATATGAAAATCCGCGCTCTATTGTTCAGAAGAACTCGTAACAGATTTTCTATAAATGTGCAGTGTGGCATTGCAAATGATACCCTAATAGGACCCCATTTTTTGCTGGGCGGCTCACGGGGGAAATTTATATACTTTTCCTACAAGTCTTTTTGCCCGGCTTGCTTGCAGAGGCGAACGTGAACAGGCGTGCTCTTTCCTTCCAGCAAGATGGGGCACCACCGCATTTTTCTCGACAAGTCAGAGAGCATCTCCACAATGAGTACCCCAATCGTTGGTTCGGGCGCGGCGGCCCTCATTCCTGACCACCTTAGGTCCCCCAACCTCACTGTTTTAGACTATTACCCATGGGGCCATATGAAGCAGGAAGTCTAAAAAACGGAAGTAAGTACCAGAGAGGAGCACAGGACGCGAATACTGGTAGTTGCTGATGAAATTAGAAACAACAGGCAAATAATTCAAAAAGCAAACCAAAATTTATGGAAACGCTGCAGGAAATGTATTGAAGTTGGTAAAGGACATTTTGAGAACCGTTTATAACATTAATATTGATAACATTTAATTTACACTGACATTTTTCCCACAGAAACAAGTCAAAAAATAAATCTGAAGGAATTCAGACGAACATTAAGTAAAATATGTCTGCTCGAAAACGATAATTTACTGAGAAGTTTTACTTTGACAATTTTTTTTCGAGATGGTTTGGGTGTGCCGTTCAAATTGAGGAATGATTTCTAAAGAGTTTTTTCTTATCTTTTCAAATTCGATGACAGTTTTTCAGTAGCACGGTCAGAAAATAAACTTTTTCAACAAAGACCATGGGGGCAAAAATTTTCAAGTCCCGTCCTGGATTTTTAATTAACTCAGAATGCGGTTTTGATGAGTTTCCGGAATGCACCATTCCTAGTAAATTTCTACAAAATATCTCCAGCTGTTTCAGAAATATCGCCTATCAAAGTTTTGTACCTGAGACATAAAACACCCTGTAACTTCTTAACCAATCACACAAAAAAAATTTCTTTTATGGTTTTCGACCCGCCTTGAAGTCCGCTTATCACCATTGGTCTATGTAAGGTCACTCATGAATCACCCTGTATAATGTAAATTATTCATCTTTTTTAATGTATTAACATCATCTCCTTTAAGCATCCTAACAAGAATTCTAGCGGAATTAATCCATATTAAAGAGCAAAATAAACAAATAATTTTGCAACTGGATCAGAAACAAAATCAATAATCCGTATTCCAGAAATTCCCGATTTTGTCTGGTAGAGTTCCCTATCAAGTCTGTGGATGATTTGAAAACCTGGGACACTTATCTAAGACAAAATTCAGACAAGGCATCTACACTGGTAAGACATCAAGATAAATAGTAATAAAGCCTCAAGTAATTATATTTTTTCAGAGTACCTACTTGTCAAGTTTTGGAGGCAAAGACTTGACAAACAAGACCAACAGAATTTTAAAACACGTTTTATGTGATAAAGTCTCACAAAATTATATCTATTATGGAAAAAGGCAAAAGAAAGCCTTTTTAAAAAATTAGTTTTAAACAATATAATTGTTGGTAAGTTCTTTAAAGATTTTTTTTTGTTTTACTTTAATTCATATTGTTTTTTAGGTGCTGTGAAAATTGATTCTGTCAGCGAGAAAGAAATTGAAGACGTTATCAAGATTTGATTGAAGCATGCTCCAGACCGTCTTAAAACGCTGAAGAAACAGAAGCGGAATAATGAATAAAAACAACAAAGGACCTATTGGCAAACGCCAATTTTATCGTAGAGTGTCACGTGGCATTCAACAAGTTTTCAAAGAACTTGATCAGGTAATAATGTAGCTAGCAAATCTCTAGTCAGTCAAAATAATACGAAAACCCCACTGTGTCTTGATAACTTCAAGTTCTTTGGTTAACGTTAACTTTAGTTTGAATAAGGTTGATAGTGAAAATTCACTTGTGAGTGATTCAACTGATTCTGAAAATGAAAATTCTGGTGAAAATGAAAATGTTGAGGTTTATCCCAATTCTTCTCACATGTTACCAAAATCTGTTGATTTACGAGAAGAATTGAAAATATGGACACAGAAGTATAAAATACCACATGCAGCATTAACTGAACTTTTGCATAGACTGTCTCCATTCCATGAAGATTTGCCTCTAGATGCAAGAACTTTACTGCAAACTCCCAGACAGGGAACTTTTGAGAATCTAGACAACTGTCAGCTGTGCCATTTGGGCATAGAGGAACAGATAAAAAATCTTTTACTTGTGACCAGTCCAGAAAACTGGAAATTACTAGATAGTGTTAACATTAAAATTAGTTTCAATTCAACATAGATGGTCTGCCTCTGTTTAAAAGTTCTAATGTACAGTTTTGGCATGTATTGGGATTAATTAAAAATTTTAGTTGTAAACCGTTTGTAATAGCAATCTTTTGTGGAAATTCAAAACCTGACCCATTAAAATCATTTTTTGAGAAATTCATTTCGGAATTAAAGTTTACACTTAGCGAAGGTTTCAAAGTGTGTGAAAAAAATATGGTGTTGAAATTCATAGTTTTATATGTGATGCTCCTGCGAAAGCATTTGTAAAATGTGTCAAGTCACATGGGGGAGTCACAAGTCACAATTTGCGGATGACATTTGTATTTATGTGACAGATCCCAATACAAACAATGGATTTAATAGATTAAATTCTGCGATTAAGTCGTTGAATGATTGGACAAGTAAAAATTCGCTTGAAATTTCACCTTCTAAATCTAAAATCTGTGTCTTCACGAGAAAAAGAGAAATTCTTCCGCTCAATATCAACTTGGCTAATTTCATTTTTCCAATATCAGAATCAGTTATATATCTGGGCATGAAACTTGACAAAAAACTGCTATGGAAAGATCACATAGAATATACTATATCAAAAGCTGAAAAAAGTGTAAATATATTGCGCACTGTCTGTAGAATTAAATGGGTCGCCGATCCAAGTATCTCTTTCCGACTTTACAGGGCAATTACTCGATCAATAATTATAGACTACGGGTGCATATTCTATGAGCAAGCCACGCATCTTCAGAAGCTGAATGTTTTACAGAATAAGTGCTTAAGATTGTGCATAGGAGCCTTGAAAAGTACCCCGGTACCGGTATTATTAGCAGAGTGCTGTGAGCTTCCACTCGAATTTAGAAGAAAAATCCTGTCATTCAGATTTGTCTGCCGAATATTCAGTGGAGTTCCATTCTTGCACCAAAATTACATGAGCTCTTTATAAGTGACCTCACTCACAGCTATTGGAGCCGGAAAAGATCTCCATGCCTAATCGAGGCATATGGTGACTTGACAGAATACAAAGAAATAATACAAGTTTCTGATGTGAACCCAGTATACTCAATCAACTTTGCTCAACTTAACATAAAGACACTCTATCTTCGAGACTACTCCAACTACCCGATTCAGCTGAGGAACATCCTCTTCTCTGGCGATATGAACCCAGGTTAGTTTCCAATTTCTGGTGGTATTGTCTTGTGGATCGTAGAAGGCACATCCTGTAGAAGTTTAATTCTTAGATCCGTCTGTATAAATTTAATAATAGGCTGGGCATAGATTAAAAAAAAAATTGATACATTTTTTATGACATATTTTGGACTTTGAAAAACACAAAAATTTTTAAACAATTTATATACATAAAGGATTCAAGCCATTGGCTAAATACTTTACCTGTGTCAAGTCTTGGAACTCTTTTAAATCGACATATGATCAGAATAGCAATGAGTCTCAGACTTGGATCAAGATCGATTGAGCAACACATTTGTCGTTGTGGTGCAAACGTAGACCAATCTGGCACTCACGGCCTCTCGTGTAAATTCAGCAAAGGACGCCACAGTAGACACAAGGAGGTTAATGATATAATCAAACGAGCCTTGTGTACTACTTGTGTCTCCAACCTATCCTTGAGCCACCTGGTCTTCTAGCTCGTAGTGATGGTAAACGCCCAGACGGAATGACATTAGTTCCCTTTAGACACGGCAAGAGTTTAGTATGGGACTTTACTGCAGTAGATACCGTTATCCGTCACACCTACTTAGAAGCGCCGACCGACCAGGCTCTGCCGCTGAGAATGCAGAGACTAATAAAAGAACAAAATACCGCAACCTATCAAACGATTATCTTTTTGTTCCAATAGCAATCGAAACCTTTGGCTCTTATGGTCCAAGTGCAAAAATATTTATCGATGACATTTGCAAACGATTATGTGATGCGACCGGCAACATGAGTGAAGGCATTTGGTTCAAAGAACGACTATCGATAGCTATTCAGAGAGGAAATGGTATTAGTGTGTTGGGAACTAGGAAACCAGAATCTTTCTTGGAGTTAGAATAAAATTTAGGTTTATAATAATTATTAGGAGTCTATTATTTAATATTTTATTTATTTATTATTTATTATTTATATTTATTATTATTTAGAATTATTATCTATTTCTACATAATTCATCTCAATATTTTTACATCTCAATAATGTAAGTGTACCTTATCAGTTGTTATAAATAAATTTATATACAGGTACCTACCTAATTTCATAAATAAATAAATACCTAATGAACATATACAGGGTTACTGGTAACTGGATACATTCCTTTGGTGATCTGATAAAACAAGAGGTAAGGAGTAAATTAACCCCAACATGCACTATACAAAACTCAATAGATTTTGAGATATTTCGATTTTCAACTTTTCTTAAAAAAATGGTTTCAGATGTCTTGAAATGTAATTTTCAAAAAATCTACTTTAACTTTTTGATTTTTTTTTTTTGCTGGAATACTTGTCCAATACTATGCTTCCTTCTGGAATAAAAAATATCCTGAGGTATTTCGATCGTGTGAAAATTTCAAAGAAAAACTTTCACAAACTATTTTTTTTAAATAAGATTTAAAAGTTTTTACAAGTTATTTTCGCAAAATTGTCAAGGCACCTTGCGTACAAATTGTTTTAAAAACTTCCCTAGTGTAGTAGCTATCTAACAAGGTACGAATCTTGTACAAGAATAACAGAATCTCCCCGCTATGTACCGTTACCGAGGAACAAATCCTTAAGTCGGGACGTTTTAAAAAAAATGCGGCCCTGAACGGGGGTCTTAAAATTCTCGGATCCGGTCCATTTTCAATAGGTCGTATTTGGGGGTAACGAGCTTCGTCCCTACCAAGTTTCGTCCCGATCGGTAAAACTTTCAGACACTTAGAGTGGCTATTACTAGGCTATTCCCGAAAAATCCCGAAATTCCCGAAAAAATGACACTTCCCGGGAACGGATCCCGCTCATTTTCAATAGGCATCGTGCCACGGTGCGCCTCTTCAATCGAGCCAAATTTCAACTTTCCCACATGAAAACTGGCGGCTCTAGAGTGTTTCCTAGCAAAGTCACAGACAGACAGACCGACAGACAGACATTTTTCGGGCACAAGAATACGTATACTTACGAAACTTCTGTGACTTTGCTAGGAAACACTCTAGAGCCGCCAGTTTTCATGTGGGAAAGTTGAAATTTGGCTCGATTGAAGAGGCGCCCCGTGGCACGATGCCCATTGAAAATGAGCGGGATCCGTTCCCGGGAAGTGTCATTTTTTCGGGAATTTCGGGATTTTTCGGGAATAGCCTAGGAAACACTCTTAGTGTCTGAAAGTTTTACCGATCGGGACGAAACTTGGTAGGGACGAAGCTCGGGACCCCCAAATACGACCTGTTGAAGATGGGCCGGATCCGAGAATTTTAAGACCCCCGTTCAGGGCCGTATTTTTTTTAAAACGTCCCGACTTAAGGATTTGTTCCTCGATAACGGTACATAGCGGGGAGATTCTGTTATTCTTGTACAAGATTCGTACCTTGTTAGATAGCTACTACACTAGGGAAGTTTTTAAAACAATTTGTACGCAAGTTGCCTTGACAATTTTGCGAAAATAACTTGTAAAAACTTTTAAATCTTATTTAAAAAAAATAGTTTGTGAAAGTTTTTCTTTGAAATTTTCACACGATCGAAATACCTCAGGATATTTTTTAATCCAGAAGGAAGCATAATATTGGACAAGTATTCCAGCAAAAAAAAAAATCAAAAAGTTAAAGTAGATTTTTTGAAAATTACATTTCAAGACATCTGAAACCATTTTTTTAAGAAAAGTTGAAAATCGAAATATCTCAAAATCTATTGAGTTTTGTATAGTGCATGTTGGGGTTAATTTACTTCTTACCTCTTGTTTTATCAGATCACCAAAGGAATGTATCCAGTTACCAGTAACCCTGTATAAAAATAACTGTTGAATTAGTACTGTTTAGATTCCTTTGTTTTGATTTTTGAGAAAATAATCCATTATTCACAATGTTAAAACTTCAAGGTCAAAGCTGGACTATCCCAAGTAGCATTTTTAGTGGAGACAACGTGAGGGCCACTGCAGAAGATACATTAAAAGTTCCCGCCACGAGTGGTGGCCACATGAACGCAACGGTTCTATTACGTGTTTACCACTAAAATGGGGAACAATTTTTAAGTGGTTATCTAGTTCCGGCGACGTGATTAGATCTGACCGTGCCACGGTTTGGCCACATCACGGTCACGTGGCCACACCGTGGATGTATGGTGACGGGCTCTATCCTTTGTATCTTCGCGCAGTCCTCGCACATACTAGTTGTTGTTGGGTTTTCGATCTCTGTCTTACAGCCGCAATGTCATATTTTTGCCTTCCTATTCCTATCGTACTTCTAGTCTTGCTAAACAAAACAAGATCGGGACGGCATGGAAAATGAAGAACTCAACTCATCCTTGAATCTACATAATAGGTACCTATACAAAAATTATTATGGAGGATGTGCGTCTGCTCGCCCAACAAATTACAAACGAACGCAACTTTATTGTGAAACATTTATGTAATAAATCGAAATCTTACTAAGCGCCGCCATAAAAACGACATTAAAAAAAAAACTTGAAACGTAATTTCACGTACGGTTAGTGTGTGATAAGCTGTCTGCGGCAAGAAGTTATTTTTTATCGATAAATATTACTTACAAGAAACGCAAAAGCAATTTTTTTTTAATTCTGTACCATATTGATCAAAATTTACTATTTATCAGATCGTTTAAATAATCTTTGCGGTAATGGCGGCAAGAGGTTTATCCGTAAATATGGCCGCCTTAGGAGAATATAACTTATAAGTGGCGTTTGTCACATTTTACGACTATAAAGGGTTCATCACTCAAACCGTAGTGGCAAAACTGAAAATATTTCACTTTCTAGGTGGCTTTCGAATAACAAGTGGCCAAGGGAACTATATGAACTAAAGAACAAGCCAATCGATTTCTTCGTCACATGAAAGTGATTTCGAACAGTTATTTAAACCATTCTGTCACTATAGGAAGACACCTTGATTTCCAATTTATTTGCAATAGTACCTACCTACAATAATTACTGTCGTTGATAATAATGGAACTTCAAAAATGAATGAAAAGAATTTACGTAGGTATAGTTAAGTTTAGGTTCTCCGTGTTCTACTTTAAATAAACGACATGAATGGTCGAAGTACTAACATGATGGTTGAAATTGTTTAGGTGATCGTGGTTTGTTTACAAGACCACCATTTTAACCGATGTATTTTCCAACTGTTGTTTTTATTGTCTATAAAACGTTGTTGAATGTCGAAAACTCCTTTTCTTGCGTGAGATTTTATTATCCATTATTATAATAATGTTGAGAAGGATTTTAAAACCAACACTGTCACTTTTCTACAATATACCATATACCTACCTAACTCTACTTAGTCTGATTCTTATCCTAAACAGTCACCAGTAGGTTATTTTTTCTTAAAAGTTATTTTCGCAAGTTCTTGCCACATTTTGGTGGCTCAAATCTTATTCAAATTATCAAAGTTACTTTTCTTGGTGGCAGAATTGTGACGATCGGTGCTGCATGCCACTAGAGTGTGATGAATCTTCAAAGATATTACAGAAGTTTTGAAAACGATGCGGCCACTTAATATATCACTTCAAAGCTGTCGCCACTTTTAAGTGATATTTTAGTGCTCTTTGTTGGTGACTGCAGCTTTCACTTTCCACTTCATAGTTGTAGAACTTTCAAGTGGTTATTAGGAGGAAAAATAACGTTTTCAGCACCTAAAGTAGCACCAAGATGTTATGAAACTATCAAGTGGCCACGCTGGTATGAATGCACCGTGATTACCACTATGAATATAGGATATACAGTTTTTTCTACTGTAAAGTTTTAAATTGAGTGGAAAATAAGTGATAATCACTTTCTCAAAGTTCCGGTATAAAATGAGAAGGTGATTGTACCCTCTGATGCTACTTGGGATGGGTGCGTAGCATATGGCACGGCAAAAAAAACGGCGTTGAGGAGGCTCAACATGATACAGAACACTGCCCTACGACTAATCTTAGGAGCCCACAGGACAAGCCCGAGGATAAATCTGTACAGAGAGACCCGAGAGATGCCACTAGAGCTACGAAGAAAGCAACTAATGTCAAATTTTGCAGCTAGGATCGCCTCCCAACCTAACAATCTAAATAATCAGACCCTCGCAAATTATAATTTCTACCAAGACAGATTCAGAAGACATCCCAGACTACCCACACCCTATTACCTCAACATCCAACAACATCTAACTGAGGACGAGATACGTAACATCGCTCCTATAACCAGGAAAGAACCACCTTGGATGACACCCACACCCACAATAGATACAACCCTCACCATTTACAGCAAAAGAGATGCCACATCATCCATAATAATACAGAGCTTCAGAAACATCTTGGAATCATATCATCCCGATATAGTTATCTACACTGATGCATCGAAAAGAGACAATAGAGCAGGCTGTGGCATCATCACACCGACAGGCAAACACCAATTTAGATTGCCATCAGTGACGTCAGTCCAGACAGCGGAATTATACGCAATTAAAGAGGCCCTCACACATGCATTGCGCAGCTCCGGTAAAAATATAGTAATATGCACTGATTCGCTATCCTCGATACAATCGATTGAACAGATTTATACAAAGAATCAGATTTCCCATGAAATACGAGACCTATGCCGTGAGCTTAAAGAGGTTGGCAATAACGTTATCATAATATGGACACCATTTCATTGCGGTATAAAGGGAAACGAGGAGGCCGACCGAGTGGCACAAGAAGCGTGTAATATGGGGGACCCATGCCAAGATGCCATACTATTCCAGGATATGAAAGCTGAGATACAGTCACGGGTAAAGAATTCATGGCAGCAAAAGTGGGAAGAACAACACACACAATTAAGAACCATCGAACCCACGGTTACACCAAGACGGTTAAACATAAATAGCAGAAGAGAAGGAGTCATACTCAGGAGATTAAGAATGGGACATACATCGATAACTCATAACCATATCCTACAAAAGAGCATTGTGCCCGTCTGTGAGCTCTGTACTGTACAGCTGACCGTGGCCCATTTTCTGCTAGACTGTCCCCGGTTTTCACAAAAAAGAGCTGACAACAATCTTGGCGCCAATCTTGGAGAAGTACTAGATATTGGGTCATCAACGGCTACCAGCAATCTAATGCAGTTCCTAAGACAAACTGGACTTTATAACTTAATTTAGATAGATCCTTATGTAATGTAGCAGTTATTATAAGCATACTTGTATAATATAATGTAAAGGGTGCTAATGACCTATGATGTTGAAGCACCTTAATTTAATTAAAAAAAAAAAAAAAACTTCAAAACTTTTGTGTCATAAAAAATGTATCAAAAAAAATCTTTTTTTTTCAAATTAGATATCAAAATTATTCATAAATGTTAATATTTATAAATATTAAATGGTTTTTTGGCACAAATTTGAACACGGAAATTTGAACTTTGTTAACATTACCTTTATGAAGATTTTTAAGATTTTAAAGGTGCTAATTTTATTTTGATCTTTTGTTGTAAGTATTTATCTTAAGATTTTTCAAAAAAAAATTTTGATTTCTTGTAATTATTACAGTTCTCCTGATGAAGATCTAAATTAAGATCGAAATATAATAGAGTTTAACAAAAAAGGATCATACTAGGGAACCTGCATTGCCGACGCTAGGGCTTACTAGGGTAGCGCATTCTCATTCTCACAAAAAGTTGGAAAAAAAGTTGGGAATGTCAAATTTGACGTTAAAAACGTCAGATTTTCCATGAGCGCGCAACCTTCCAAAAATTGACACAATAATTTGGTATTAAAATCAGCATATTATCAAATACCCTAAACTAGTTGAGCGTCTTTGGTATTATCTAGCGAAAATGGTAAACTTTTGCTGCGTCAAAAGATGCTGCAACAGTAAACAGAAGGGTTTCTGCTTGTTCGCGTTTCCTAAAGGTAACTTTCAATATTAAACTCACTATTATAACCTACTATCATGTAGTCTTACTCTTCATTACTGGTATATTCAGGGCGAAAAAAAGCATCCAGAAGGGAGCGATGGTTGCGGAAAACAGGGCGCACAGAATTGCCGTCCTGAAAGTCCAAACCACTTATTATTATATTATCAGAGTATAAAGTATTTGTTTCAATAGGTACACCCCTTTATCATAAGATATTTTCAGATTCACTTTTGCAAAAAGGATTTTGTATCACGAAGTAATACCAATCTTCCACGAAAACTGAAAAGCAATGCTGTTCCTCGTTTACATTTGGGCTCAGGTAACGTGCTACACTATGCATTAAATAACTTTTTGTACAAAAATAGATTTTATATAGGTAGATTTACACTTTTTTAATTAAAGTACTTATATTCGTTTTCCATATACATTAAAATAAATTTTTCTCCTTTCTCACGTAGTGGTCTAACAGACAAAAATGTGAAAATTGAAATAATTTTGCGACATATTTACTCTTGTGTACTTAACTCTTTACACTCATGATCATGAAGTGGCAAATATGTAAGTTTGCTAGTTGGAGCTGCTCCAGTTTTAAAACATTTTTGGCCTCATCTACAATAACCGCATGAAATAACCAAAGGAACTCGTTTTTTAGATCTCCTCTAATTTTTTTCAATTGCAGTTAATGGAATGATCAATGTTTCACAATATGCATGAGTGACCTAATCCAAATATTTTTCTTCGAGTTCAATATCATCTTTTAAAATGGACAATAGATCTCATATCTGACCGAAGACTTACATATGTGTTCCACCAAGATTTGAAACCTTCAAGTATTCTTCTCGATGTTATCTTGATTATATCTTGAATGGGTGAATGATATAGAACGTAACATATATATAAAAACATCACACCTATACCATGCCTAATTGTCCAACATGCAACCGCAAGTGCGCTAGGCAGCATGACAACTTGCACTGCACTTCTTGTTCATCATATTTTCATCCGGGTTGCTGCGCACTTTCAGATGCTGCCTATATGGATGTTCGTCGACAGATCTCTGATGGATTTATGTGGGTCTGTCCCACATGTTCGGCTAAGCCCTCTTTAATTGCTGCATCCTCCTCTTCTTCAACCAATACCTTTGCTAAACATCGCACTCATAGCTTTGACGACAGTTTGCTAAATACGCCTACATCTGATGTCTCTTCGCCGCATATAACCTTGGCTACTACTGCTGCGACCACTCCTGTGAACATCACCACCGCAGTTAAAACTCATCAAATATCTCATATTGATACTTCCTCGTTACATATAACCTCGGCTTCTGCTGCTGCTACCACTTCTGCCAGTGCCACCACCGCTGTCAGAACTCCTCTAATGTCTAGCATTATATGCCCTGCGCCTGATGCTAGTGGGGCCCGTGACAACACATCCTCAGCGTTGCGTCATCCCTCGAACATTTCTGACTCCTGCGAAGCCCCAGGTACCAGAGCATCCCTTGAGTCTGTGATCTCCTGTCAATTCCGGGAGCTGCAATCAATTGTGATGGGCCTCCATGGTGCTATGGCTCTCCAGAATGATAAAATAGCCGCGCTGACACTGGAAGTCTCCATGCTGAAGGAAACCAACTCTCAACTTGTCGCATCGCTCGCATCACTAACTTCTAACTCTGCAGCCCCTCCCACCCTAGCTAACGAAACTACTACCGTCATCCCTGCCGACAAGTCTTACGCAGCCAGGGTAAAGTTCATTACCAATCCCTCCGTAATCTTGAAGCCGAAAAATGACAAGCAATCTACCCTTGAGACCAAGATGGATGTGCTGAAGACGATCAATCCTATCGTGTCTGACATTAACATTTCTAGTGTCAGGACATTGCGCGATGGTGGCATTATTGTTGGGGGCTGCAGTTCTGCTGATAACAACAAACTTAAGACTCTTGCTGATACTGATCTCGCTGATAAATACAGCATACGTGTCACTCGTGGCATCAGTCCTCGTGTCAGGATTGTTGGTTTGTCCATGTCGTTCAGCATTCATCAGGTTACGGAGTATCTTAGAGGGATGAACCCTGGGATTTTTGACCACACTGGTAGCGAGTTTAAAGTCCTGAAGATCTGGCCGGTGAGGGTTAGTAGAAGAGGAGAGCATCAGGCCCTCATCGAGCTCGACCGGCAGTCATATGATAAGATGATTGCTGCGGGTCATGTGCTGGTTGGTCTTGATCCCTGTCGTGTGTTTGATGCCTTTGATGTCCTACGCTGCTTCAAGTGCAACTCGTTTAACCATACATCTTCGTCCTGCCGCTCTGATCTCTCATGCCCCAGATGCTCCCTGGATCACGATGTCAGGACCTGCAAGTCCGCCACACTGAGGTGCATCAACTGCTGTCGACTTAACAATTCGAATAATCTGAACTTAGACACAACTCACGCTGTCTGGGACAGTAAATGTCCCGCCTATATAAGGATGGTGAATAACATTAGAGCCTCTTTTTTACGCATCAGGTAGATTCCTCTGTTCGCGTCTGCCCAATACTCGATACCTCTGCTCCCTCAAATATAACCGGGTACTACCAAAATGTCCGCAGTCTTAATAATAAATCACAGGACTTTTTCAATGCTACCATGGCGAGCAACTTTGATTTTATCGCCATCTCGGAAACTTGGCTTAGACCTGATATTCTTGACACTGAGTTCATTGATTGTTCTGTTTTTAATGTATTCAGAAAGGATAGAGATTTCGATTCACTGGGTGTTTCTAGGGGCGGAGGCGTATAGCTGGCCTTGAACTCTACGATCGATGCATCTCTTGTGCCGCTATCAAACCTTGATCAATATGATATCGCCTCAATTGATGTTTTGTGTGTTCGAATCAATTTCTTCTTTAAACCTATCCACTTATTTGTTATCTACGTCCCACCCAATTCTTCTTCTAAAAACTTGTCTTCCTTCTTCGAGTTCCTACTCGATCTTGAATTCATTTACTCTCATCCTGTAATTCTTCTTGGCGACTTTAATGTACCCAACCTATTTCAAGTCACCCACCCTAATTTTAATGACTCCAATCTTGTGCAAATCCGTAATTCCTTAGATATTCTCGATTTGGTTCAGCTGAATAATATTGAGAATGAGAACGGTAGAACTTTGGATTTTGTGCTAAGTAGTATACCAATTAAAGTGCTTTTGTCGTGCGATAGTCTCGTTCTCGTGGACAAACACCATCCACCATTATCGCTTGATTTTGTCTTACCTCGTAACACTCGAATTGCTCACTAACATCCCGAATCATCTACTTTCAACTTTAGAAAAGCTGATTTCTCAAGTCTATATGATCATCTCTCGCGTGCCGATTGGGACAGTGTTAATACATGCTCCGAAGTTAACGATGCTTGCTCAATCCTGTATGATATTCTCTATACAGCCTTTGATCAACACGTCCCTAAAACTACTCGTCATAATAACTCTTACCCCCCTTGGTTCACTTCTAGCATTAGAGCCGGTCTGAGGCGCAAGGCTGTCTGCTTGAGCAGGTATAGACGATTTGGAGACTCTGAATCTCTTCGGGAATTTAGGAATCTTCGGTCGTCTCTCAAAAGTGAGATCAAAATTTCTTATAACAAATTTATCTTGAATACGGAACCTGAGCTTGCCAACTCACCAGCCAAATTTTGGTCCTACGTTAATTCTAAACGTAACTCCACTGGTCTTCCTAGAACTATGACCTACAACAATGCTACCCTGAAAGGCGCAGCTGACATTCTTGAGGCCTTTCGCGACTTCTTTAGCCTCTCATTTTCCCCGCGTTCTGACGCTCACAGCACACCACCATTTGACCAATACCCTTTCACCTTGCCGCTTTGTATTCCCGGTATTGATGTCAGCGTGGTGTTGTCTGCTCTTAAATCGTGTAAGGGCTCCAACACTGCTGGTCCTGATAGTATTCCTTAATTTCTCTTAAGAGATTGTGCATCTATTCTTTCCAATCCACTGACTACAATCTTTAATTTATCTCTCTCCTCTAACGCATTCCCCTCCACCTGGAAGATCTCCAAGGTATGCCCTGTTTTTAAGAAAGGGACTAAGAATGAGATCAGTAACTACCGACAGATTTGCATAATGAACAATTTTGCTAAGGTTTTTGAGGAGGCTTTGTACCGTATTATATACCCGCATGTTCAGAATTATATCTCCCCCTGGCAACATGGCTTTGTTGAGGGACGTTCGACAGTCACAAATCTCTTTAGCTTTGTTCAATATTCCTCTCGATGCCTTGACAGACGATCCCAGGTCGATGTTGTCTTCACCGACTTCTCTAAAGCGTTTGACAGGGTTGACCACGGTCTCTTACTCTCAAAACTCCATTGCTACGGCTTCTCTGACGCCTTCATTAGCTTCTTCACGGACTACTTCTCTGACCGTACATCTTATGTTTTCTCGCAAGGTTCTAAATCAAATTCCTATACAGTATCATCTGGTGTATTCC
The DNA here is from genome assembly GCA_910589415.1 of Malachius bipustulatus. Lineage (NCBI taxonomy): Eukaryota > Metazoa > Arthropoda > Insecta > Coleoptera > Melyridae > Malachius > Malachius bipustulatus. The sequence goes on along the minus strand of OU342638.1, from coordinate 4,133,858 downwards.
AAGGTTCTAAACTAGGCCCCCTTTTCTTCAACATGCTTATCAACGATATTGTCTATAATTTTGATAGTAACGTCAACTGTCTTCTCTACGCTGATGATCTCAAAATATTCACTGAGATCAGCTCAATTGATGATTGCTGCTTACTTCAGACCACTCTGAATCATCTTCGCTCTTGGTGTGATGATAATCTTCTTCCACTCAATCTATCCAAATGTCATGCTATGTCACTCTCTCTGAAAAATAATCCCCTTCAATTTCATTATTCTTTAAACGACAAAACGCTTGATCGAATTGATGAGTTCAGGGATCTTGGTGTACTCTACGACTCTAAACTTTCATTTACTAATCATTTTACCTCTACTGTCTCATCGGCAGTTAGGTCTTTGGGCTTCTTAATACGCAACACTCGGGAGTTTCAGAATGTCAATACCCTTGTTATTTTGTACAACTTCCTGGTCAGGTCTAAGCTAGAGTATGCCTCCATTATATGGTCTCCAGGTCATCAGGTGAACATCGAAAATTTTGAACGTGTCCAGCGGCGCTTTCTCAAGTATCTCCACTTCAAGGTCACCGGCGTATATCCTCCAATAGGCTTCCCTCGGCATCAGCTGCTAAATCAATTCAATGTTGACAGCTTACTGAACAGGCGCTCCTATATGTGCATCAGATTCTTATGGAATGTTCTCAATGGCACTTTGAACAGTCCTGATATTCTCAGTCAGTTTTCGCTCAATGTCCCTCAGATTTCTCTGAGACATCATAATATTCTACACACAGAGATCTCCCGCACTAATCTACATCATTTCTCCCCACTGAGTCGAATCTGCGACACTTATAATCAGATCTCCCACGATCTGGACATCTTCTGCTGTTCTGTCAACGACATACGGCTGCGGTTCCTCGGCACATGACCTGCAGCTCCTCTGCGTGCTTCACATTTTTTATTCTTTACCTACTGGGTATTTTTGCTACTCACTGTGTAACTAACTGTTTTTAATTCTGCACTACTGTATTTTTATTATCTAGTGTTCTGTAATTGGACTTTTGTCTGTGTGAATATATTCGAAATAAATAAATAAATAAATAAATAAATAAATATGTGCCCCTGTCGATGTGTGTTACTCAAATCAGATTTGTTATTGAAATGGGTAACAGAGGACAATTATTGAGGTCCGACATCAGGAATTTGAATTAAGTACCTACCTACCTACCTATACTCACACCATTTGGTTTCACTTCATAATAATCGGTTAATCATATCGCGAAATAAGTAATTTGTCTTGATTGGTTGTATTACATGCAGGGACACAAATTCCGGATTCCAATGTGGAAACAGAAAAAAATCAAAATTTACAGAGTTATTCTCCAGCAAACGCCGAAAGCTCTACCGTTAATATCGAGCCCTTGTCTTCAGGATCTATAGAGCAAAGCACTACTTCTCAATATTCGCATTTAGAAATTATGAATCAACTGGAATGTAAGACTTAATAGTAAAATAAATTAAAATGATTTAATAATGTAAATTACCTGTCATTTTTAGCTTATAAGAAAAAAGTTTACTGCATGAGAAAATAAATTTTGAAACAAAAGAATGAGAACGAGAAACTTCGATCATCAATTAAACGTTTTTTAAATGATGATAAAATTTAGATACCTTTTTTTGGGTCGATTCACACAAGATGTGTTAGAAAATCTGTTTTCTTTAGTGAGATCTATTCAGCCTGTTCCAAGTCCAAAACAATTTAAAATGGCCATAAAATTAATATCCATTGCACAATATCATCGGTCTCACCGAAATGGCAGCTACTATGAAGACGACCGTGAATATATTTCATACTTTTTAACTAAAGATAATGAAAAACAAGACGAAACGCTGAAAGATCCTGAATATGAGATTAATGGATGATGTTTGGATTTCGCGCAGCAATTGAACGAGGAAGAAATTCAAAGCTTGTACTACCTTGCAGGACGGACAGTACACCAAGTCCTGAAAATTCATAAAATCAAATGCAAAACTTGCATTAATTCAATTGAGACCAACAAATTAGAGACAACGAACTTCCACGAACTGACCAAGCTAACAGACTTAAAAGCAGTGACTACTAGAATTACGTATGCCACAAAAAATGTTTTTGATGTGTTGAAAATGGCAGAAGATTATTTCAAAACTATTGAGTCTTGCTTAATTAACGGCGAGACACGATTAAAAACTGTCATAGAATGCTTCATAGAATCTACCAAGAATCATTGTGATAATTTTCCAACTTGTCACGACATAGCGGCAAAAATTGTTAATATGTATTTTAAAGCTCGCATACATTTCCTTGAAAGGAATGTAAGCAAGAAAGTCGAGGCAAAATATAGATCAAAAAGTAATAAGTGCGACAGTGCTTATTATAGCGAAGAAAAGAACTATTTTAAATGCCTACTGAAACCGAATTTGTGTTTATATTATATTTATTTTTAAAATGTTCTTTTTTCCACTTCCTACCTACGCCAGTGATCAAATGTGCCAAAAATATGACATCAAGCTGTTCGAACATAACCGTGTTTAGTAAACGTCAAAAAGTGAATGCGCTACCCTAGTAAAGCGGTAATACAGGTTCCCTAGATCATACCTTTTATTTGCGACACACCGCTTGCCTTTGTCTAATTTTCAAATAATTAAACTAACGGTGGTTTACTCATTCATAATTTCAGTCGTCTAAATGCAAAACCCGACAAGTCACATTGTTTTTGAAATTTAATTTGATACACGATTTTGCTCCTTAACTAAAGCTCTACTGGTTTCTATACAGTTTTCATGCAAAAATCGACAACTTATAGGGGATATTCATGATGTAAAATAACGCTTGGGTGCAAATACCGACATGTCCAAGCGCTGTTCATATTCAAACGCCGACATGTCCATGTGAACCAATAGGATCGCGATGTGCGTCACGTGTTTACCCTCTTTCCGCGTTTTATGTTTTATCATTCAGTCGTTTTGTTTACGTTCAGATGTAACTTGCAAAAACTCGGCCTGTAATGTTTAAAATTTTGTTTAACAATGAGTGAATCTTTATTAGGACAGAAGATTACACCTTCAGAAAGTAATACCTCTCGAAAGAAAATAAAAACTAAGTCACAACGGGAGTTAGCTAAAGAAAATCGGTAATACACGTAACATACTTAACCTGTCTTGTTTGAACTGATTTTTCTCGCACTTTTTCATAGCATGGCACCTAAAATGTTGCCGGAATTTCCAAAATGTGGCCATGCAGGTAAGCCATACCAGCCATTTCAATGTTCATCGTTGCTTACCATGAGGGATATCCAATATTTTCATGATGCATTTTTCAAAAAGCCAGGGAAAATCTCAGGACCATTTTATATTGAAACACTGCAGTGTTTCTGTTCCCAAGAGAGTTAGAAAACGGAAGGAAGAGAAAAACAAACCAAAGTCTTTGACAGTAACTTACCATGTAAGAAGAAAGGATGGATTACTGGTCAACGTGTGTAGGCAGACCTTCATGGATATTTTGGAAGTAAAAAAAGACAGAATTTTAAACATTTTAAAAAGATATAAAGCAAGCAATGAGATGCCTGTAGAACGTCGAGGAGGAGATCGCGTAAAAGAAAAAAATAACAACAAACGAGCTGCTATAAAAACATTCGTCAAATCACTAAAATGCGTAGAGTCTCACTATTGCCGCTCCAAAACCTCGCACCGATTTTACTTGCCTGCCGAACTAAATATAAGGAGACTTTGGAAAATGTACAATAATAATGTAAACAGGGAGCTTCAAGTTAAGGAGTCATTTTTCAGATTTTTTTTTCAAGAAAATATAATGTTGGTTTCGGTACTCCAAAAACGGATTTATGTTCCACATGCCTACAATTTCAAGAAAAAATGAAAATAACTACGGACAATTGCACCAAAAGGCAACTAATGCTCCAGCAGCAAATTCACAAAATTCGAGCGAAGAATTTCTACCAACTATTGAAAGAGAATCCAGATGATCCAGAGGTTGTGACGTTCAGCTTTGATTGTCAAAAAAATTTAGCGTTGCCTAAAATTCCAGACCAGGCTGCTTATTTCAGTATGCAACTGAATTTTTACCATTTTGCCGTCGTTCAAGGAAGTTCCAATGGAAAACTAAATCAAGATACAGTTAGGTCGTATGTATGGACTGAACTAGATCACCAAAGAGGATCTAACGAAATAGCATCAGCGATCTATCACACTCTGACAACGTTTGAATTTAGCGACACTATAAAAACGATTCATTTATTTTGTGAAGGCTGTTGCGCGCAAAATAAAAATTCTACAGTAATTGGAATGTTGTCTAATTGGCTGTTAAACTTAAGTCCTCCAAAAATAGAAAAGGTGGAGGTTATTTTTCCTGTGGTAGGGCATTCCTACATTCCTCCAGACAGACTTTTTGGTCAAATCGAGAAGATTATCAAAAAGACAACCGAAATTGCATGTCCAGAAGAGTACATAAACATAATAGGAAACTGGGGTAAAGTCATCAGATTAGGAGTGGATGCACCTGTATTTGACTGGAAAACCAAAAAACAAGCTGCTCTGAAACCACAAGGACAGTGGCATTTCAAATCCCAAATGTCCAAACGAATTATAATTTCAAAAACTGATAATGGCTATACAGTACGAGGTGAAAACTTCTACAGGAATAATATGAGTACAGAAGGTTCCTTGTTACGAAGAGGACGAAAGATGCTTATCAAAGCAAGTATTGTGGAAAATGGAGTACCAATCAAACCAGATAAAAGGACTAGTATTAAAAAGTTAATTGAAAAACCTTATGGGGACTCTTGGCGAACTAATGCATCAATGAAATTAAAAAAAAAATCTTTGACGAGAATCCCGTAGCATCTACTTCAGGAGTAACCACTACTACAAAACTACAGCCAACTTCAACAAGCAAAGAAAACGATGATGACAGCTCAGAGAAGTTTTGCATGATAGAAAATTTTGATTTGGACATTTAGAATTTTTTATGGTCTTCGTTTTTTTCAATAAAACATTAAAACTACATGCGGTTCTTTCAATTTTCAGTGACTGTTAACAATTTTTTTCCCAAAACCAGACATGTCACAGCCCTTAACATGCAAAACCCGACATGTTCATATTTTCATCTCAATTCAACAAATAACCTACAGTTCTAGATTTTTGGGATATAAGTTACAGGGCCATAAATCACATAAAGATAACATGGCTTGAATTTCATTATATTGTGGGAAATAATAATGTGTTGAGAAGTTTTTCCCGATTTCTGTAAAATTCGTTTTAGTGGACTTGTCGGGTTTTGCCTTTAGACGACTGATTTATATATTTATATATTTCTCCAAAATCGCGAAATTTCGATTTTCAAAACGCTCCTGTAGCTTTATCTTTCAAGATTAGTGAACGAAATTTTGGATTCTTGTAAACCTTTGGAATGACATTAGATTTTAGTTGAAAAAATTTCCAAAAGTCCCATCACTTCTACAGGCTGTCCCTTCAAAGTTCCAGAAATCCGGTTTTTGTCATCTCATTTCAGGTCGCAGTTTTGAATCTAGGTGGCTGAAATTTTTGTGGGAGTAAGAAATCCACAAGGAGTGGTCTGGTATTGCACTTGAGCAAAATCGGCCGAGCCGTTTCAAAATGACGGCCATTTGAATTTTTTGAAAATTTGCTATTTTTTGAGTCCCTGTATGAGCAAGATGGCAAAAAAACTTTGAAATAAAATGAACAGGATTTGAAGAAAATTATTTGAAATTTGAGTTAATGCAATAAAATTAGCATATTTTCCATTAATAAGCCAGTGTCGTGGGTAGGAAAAGGGTAAAAATGTGTAAATTTCTATAACCGTTTATGAGTCCATTTTTAACGAAATTGAACCGAAATTTTTCATTTTTTTTCTTTAACATATAATTTGAAGTCTTAGCTTCAATTCGCCTCGATTGATGTAGCACTTTAAACGAAAAATAGTTTCTCGCGAAACGAAAAATAGAAAATTAGCTTACAATTATTTTAAAATTATTAAATCGATGAAATGGTTCGCAATTTCTTTTTAATTTTTTTTCACATTTAATTATGAATGATTCTGAAAATTAGAAGAGCAATCGCAACAACAAATAAATCACCTACATGCGGGTGAAAAAAGTTTTCAAATTGGTCTTTTAATAATAAAGATATGACCAGTTTAAAAAATAAAATGTGTAGGTGGTGTAATTGACGTAATACATATACCCGCCAGCACTATACAAAATCAAAATTCCACCGTAGCGGTTTGCGTTACGCACTTCCCTAGCAGTCTGATGATCGGTGTTAGAATCCCATGAAAGGATAACTTTTTTTTAGGTAGGTAGGTGTAGTTTTCTAAAAAAAAAGTCGGATTATTTTTTGTGAAGTATATGTATTTGGGGGACGTCATAGTATCTATGCGAAACTAACTTTTACGCGCAAAATAGAAAAAAAGTTTTTACCCACATTATAAATAGATTGGAAGAAATTTATTTGAAATTTGAGGTAATGCAATAAAATTTGTATTATTTCTATTAAAAAGCCAGTGTCGGGGGTAGGAAAAATTACTAAATTTCCGTAACCGTAACATAGTTTTCCAAAGAATTAAATTGAAATTTCACAGTTTAAACAACTACGCTAATATCATGATATAACAATGAAAAATTTCAGGAAGCCAATTTAAAAATCGGGGAAAATGTTCATAATTGAATCGCATAAAAATACACTATTTATGCGATTGATGCGCAAGAAGGTTTTTTTATATTTTTTTATTGTCATTTAACGACAATCTTGTGACCATGAAGAGAAACAGATTTTATTTTTTTAGGCGAAAACCGTGCTTCGGTTTGAAAAAAAATATGTAATCAAATTTGCTTGGAAATGAATGGGGATTTCAAAAATTATTTCTATTTGAACAGAAATCAGTGGCGTACTAACAATGTCTGCTAAAATATGCCGGTAAAATTCTGCACGATCGTGCACCATCGTCACTAATGGGAATAAAATGAACCGTGGTACATGAAAAAATGCCCCTTGATGCGTAATACCTGTATACGAAACTTTATTAAAATATACAGAGCAGTATTACAGATATTACGAAAAAATTATTTATTTTAATAGGACTTTACCACCCTGTATCTCAAAAGTTAAGACTCCTAGGACATACGTTCTTATGAAGTTTTCTTCTTAAAATGGACCCAAAAATCACCCTCTTAAATATTGACATTTAATTACATAACACCCTGTATAAAAAATTATTTACATAATATTTAAGTAGTAAATTATACAATGAAGTACCAGATAACATAAATATTTTTAACCCAAATTCATTTTCAATAAAATATAAACAAAATTTATTATCAAAACAAAATCTTAATAAAAACTAATATACCTAATAAAAATAATTTCAACAAATTATCTAACAAAAAACAAAATATTGGTTTAGAATTAGCTAACTTAGCTAACCTAGCCAATTTGCATTAAATAGCCTGTAACGAAGCAATGAAAATTGCTCCGTTTTAATAGGCATAATCATAATTTTCCCCCGTTTAAATTGATAAGGAATAGGTAATTTCAGGTCCAGAGTCATTGATGTTCCTTTTTAGCATTTCTAAAATTGATAGATTATTTAATAAATGGACGTCGAATAGGAAAGGTTTTATCCGGTCGTTGCATTTCAGGGAACCCAGCTTGTCTGGTGTCGTGAACTTATCGCTTGCGATAGCCGATTACCTACCTACCTACCTACGCCGTGAAGTCGCGGCAGGAATTATTCAGTTTATAATAACATTTCTGTTTTCTGGTTTTATTTAATTCAGTCGAGCATCAGTTTTATTCTTTAGCAGCGATGGGAATTTTCATCCAACAATTTTTTGAGTCCGTAAAGACGCGAACGAATACAAACCAGAGGTAAATATTTAATACAAATCAGGCGATTACAGTTTTTGCATAACGCAAAAAGTCAACTTCGTATCGACGTTTATGATAATTTCTAGAAATCATTTTCTCTGAAATGTGTTTTTGCGACTGGCGTGCCCTGCCAGTGACAACCAATGAGAATACGCCGTTTTGCGATTTGAAGTTGGATGATGTCATCATTTATTATAAAAGGTAGCAGAGCCCTCCGAGATCGCTCACTTGGTCGTCACTTATTTTCTCGGTCACTTCTTCGTCTGTACCGGATCGTTTCTTGATTATTGGTGTGTCCGTAACTTGTGTAGTACTTAGCCGAGATTCAGTTCTGAATTTATTTTTTCGCGTCCGTCCGTAGTTTGAGGGTTGTGACCCGTGCAGTTCTAGGGAATTCTTATATTAACTTGCAGTAGTCGCAAGTTGTTTGAATAGAGTCAGTGATCGTTCCCCAAACGGGTTGTGTTTACGCCGTCCGTTTTGTTTCACCGTGTGCCCCGTGCAGCGCCTGGACCGCGACGCCCCTGAACCGCCCGCTACCGCACCTACACCGCTCCGCTTCGCAAAACAAGGTACGTTCATAATTGTAATAAAGCCGAGCCTTACACCCCACATTCACCTACGACAACCCACTTGAATTTAAAAGTCCTCTCTCTGTTGGCCGGTTCCTGTACAACGACCTTCTGGGGGAGTTGCGGTTTCCTACCCACCGTTCTTTGCTTGGGTGCGGTGATTATCCGGCCCCGGACGCTCGGTGGGAAGTTAACCCTAGCCCGTTGCACACAGAAGTGACCCGGTGTTCTTGGAGCCTGGCCTCAGATTCAGGCACACATACAACACACGCTCCTACACGCACACACGGCTCGCCGGCTTTTCTGCGTTGTTTGCTGTTCTTAATTCGACGTACCACCGCCGCTCAGGGAGTTTACCAGTCGCTCGTTCCGAATCTCATACTGGTAGGTACCTACTTGATTTATTTCGATCATCGAGTTATTTGTTATTTTATTTAATTGCATTTTTTGGACTGGCAGCGTACCCATAATAAAGACTGATCTGTGTTTTATTTATACCCCTATTGTCCGTATTCATCAAACTTCAAAATATAACTCTGGGGTTATATTTCGAATTTTCTGACAGCTGATTGGTCTAATGCCAAAACCCTACGAACGCTACGAATTCTAAACCAATGACAGGCTTCAAAATATAACCCCAGGGGTTATATTTATTGATGAATACGGACCTATGACCCGTATGTAATTTTTTTTATAATATTGTATTATTATTCGTTCACGTAAGTACCTACCAGCTTCCGATTTATTTCGAAGGAAGTTGCACTGTGTTTTGTTTTATTGTTAATTAAAATAAACTTGTTAATATTTTGAGTCGTAGTCTATGTCATTTCCCCGTTATCTCGCCGACAGCTTAGCTCCGTGAAGTGCCAGTCTACCAGGTAGGTGCGTAAAGAACATCGCCCTGACTAGTTCCTTCAATGGTCCTTAAGGTCCACTCACAACTGGTCAAAGCATAGGCGATTCCAGTCATGTGGTGGACAAGTCAACCTTACGTCCAAGACCGTGGGGACCGGGCAACGTGGGACCACTTTTGAGTACCACGGCTAACAAGGCTCTGACAAAACATGGCACAAACCGTAATCCGCTAGGCGGCACAACGACCCCTGAGGTACATCACTGTCGTGACTTGCCTCAGGGTAGTGACGTCAGGGGCACGGGGGCTTGGCTTAACCGCCTGTCCGCGTGGATGAGGACCACTATAAAAACCTCCCCAACTCCACGGTATTGTGTGCACCAATGGATGCATGGTCGAGGGGGAGCTCGACAACTAGCGACAAACCTCGGGGAACCTGGCACACCCCGTTGTATGTAGCCTGCTGCGTCATTGGGGTTGTGGCGCAGTAATTTTATTTCCCCAATTCTCGTGGAACCAGAATGGAAACCAGAGAAGAAACCAAACAAACCACTGAGGGACTTCCACAAGGAGAAACCTCAGAACTTAGCATAGATTCACATGATGTGGCAGGCCCCCAAAGCCATACCACCCTGGAACCTATGCAAGTAGAAACACATAGCTGTGCGGAATCACAGGGAAGTAGCAGCGCTACAAGACCAGCGAGTACGACAGCTGCACAATCACAGGACACTGCCACCTAAGAGTGCACCTACATAAGCTGGGGATATACAGAGAAGAACCAGTTTGTAGACTCTGCAATGAAGAAGATGAGACAGCTTCTCATGTGATATTCGAGTGTCCAGCACTCGCACGAACACGCTATGCGTTCCTGGGACCACTCAGTCCCGGGAGCCTGCTGGCGGAAAATACCTTGGTTAGCGGGCTGCTGAACCTTGTCAAAGGAACGGAGCTCTTCTAATCAAGGAAAATCTAAATGTGAGAAATACAATAAGCCCGCTGGCTTCAGTGTTTGGGACCACATAGACCATCTCTCACATTTAGTTAAAATACCAAATACCAAATACCAAGTTCCTTCAATCTGGTGATAACTTAAGCCGACCCCTGGCATTTTCCTTTCTCCACGAGCTACCCTAGGGACAAGGGTACTAAGAAAGTACCATTGTGCATCAGGCACAGGGAAAACGTTGCGAGAACTTTCCCCAGGGAGTAAACCCTCACAAAAATCTGGCGCCCGAGAAGAATTTCCGCCGACTTACGTAAGTTTTCCCCAAGCCCCAGGGCGGCCTGTCACAAATTTGGCGCCCGAGCAGGGACCTTTTTTTTAAGTTCCAGGTTCTAGAACTTTCCCGTTTGTCCGTTATTCTTGGTGGTAAAATTGTTTCCGTTCTGTTTTATTTTTTTTATTCTCCGAATACCGAGATATAGGTTACGACTCACCGTAGGTATAGCTTAGGTGCATTTCTGTCCGATTCCCGTATAGGTGTCTAGCGAGTTAGTGCAATTTCTAGCAATAGAAACAGGTAACGATAAGCAGATCGTTATCCCGCCGTCTCGTCGCCGTTTCGTCGCCGTCTCGCCGCCGTCTCGTCGCCGTACCGTCGTCGTAGCGTCGCCGGATCGCCGCCGCATCAGTAAAAAGTTCCGACGATCGACCGTCCGCTAGAGAGAAGCGTTGCCGCCTGGTTCAGAATGCCACCGACCGGAGAAGACGACCAGCTGGGAGCGTGCGGCACCTCGGCGCCGAAAACTAGCAACTACGACCTCTTGAAGTGCCTACCTCCGACCGAGGCGACAGACACGAAAACCTCCTGGATTTACCGGCTGAAGAAAGACGAGCTAGACGCAGAGTTAGAGAAGATCGGTGTCCCGTGTCCTGGCACGGTGGAAGAAAAACGCCGGGTGCTGTCGAACCTGATCAGATCGATGTCCCGATCCGACCCGAAAAGTGGCACCACCTCAGAGCCAAACGCACCCGCCGTCCGCACGACGACAATGACGAGCACCACGTCGGCGCCGCCCGTGTACAGCGTTATGTCCGCTCCACCTAGCTCCCATCACGTTTTCACGGCAAGTCAGCCGCCGGCCCAACAGGCCCCCGCGCTGCCGCCGCCGAACGTCGCCACCTGGAACCTGAGGTACGACGGCAGCACCGACCCCGTTGCGTTCCTAGAGAGGCTGGAAGAGATGCGTGAGATTTACGACGTGTCCGAGGAGCGCATGCTACGTGCAATGCCGCTGGTGCTCGAAGGCGACTGTCTGGCGTGGTACCGGAACAACGCCGGCTCCCGAGCGACTTGGGAGGAGTTTTTAACGGCGTTTCGGAAGTTTTATTTCCGGAATGACTACTTTTTCGAGCTGGAGGCCGAAATCAGCCGCCGAGTAAAGGGTCCCGCCGAAGACGTGCTGCATTATATCACGGCCATGCAGACGTTATTCCGACGGCACGGGGCTGTCCCGAGATACCGGCAGATGGACTGGCTGAACAGGAATATGCGACCGGAGCTGAAGCAAATGCTCTGGCAACACCAGCATCAGGATGTGGGTGCGTTAATGGAAGCAGCCAAGTCGGCCCAGGATGTCCTCGCTGAACTGCGAGCCGCCAGAAGTATGCCCGGGCCCGAACCGAGACTCGACAGGTACCGCGCAGAGTCCAGCTACGGACCGCACGCCGACGCCGCCGTAGCCGCAATTCCTCACCCCGCCGTAACACGGTCTCCGCCGTCTTACCGTAGCCCGTCACCGCCCAGACCAGTTGTGACGCCCGGGGACACCGCCCCAGCGTCAACGACCCGCAAGACGGTCAGGTTCACCCCTCCTGAACAACGAAGTTCCCCTCCCGTATGCTGGAGATGCGGGGAGGAGGGGCATTTCCGGGGACAGTGCAGCGGCCAGCCCAAAATATTCTGTTCGAGTTGTCGCCGAACCGGCGTTTTATCCAGAGATTGCGGCTGTGAGGAACCGGGAAACGCCCACAGGGGCGAGTAACGACGCCGACCGACCGTGAACTCGCCCCGAGCGTCCGTATACCGATAAAACCGACTACAGATCCTGACACAAGGCCCTTCCTGAGCGTGACGATCAAGGGAGAAAGCTTCAGCGCCCTCATCGACACTGGTGCAACGCGGTCGTTCGTTGGCCAGAGGGCGGCCGAACATTGCCGTAGTCAAGGCGCGACTATCCGCTGCTACCAAGGCACGTCGGCGCGGGTCGCCGATGGTTCGTCCATACCGGTTCAGGAAGCGTACTTGGTCGACCTCCTTATCGAACGGGACCGATTGGAAGCGACCTTGTTGGCCATACCGTCTCTGCCCGTCGACCTGGTACTAGGAATGGACATTTTAGGAGGGCAGGATTTCCTACTCGATGTCCGCGCAGGAGTGGTGCGGATTCGAGGGAAAAGATATCGGCTCCAGCGGCCACCCAGCGAGAATGGGGCTGCGGCCGACCCGCACCGTCCGCCGTTGCGACCACGCCGGAGGAAGACCCGCCGATACCGCGAGCAAGGGATTCCCCAGAGGGCGGGGTTGTCCATCGGTTGTTCCGCACCAGAGGGAGAGGCGCCAGCTAACTCGGCAGATCAGGCCCTTAAAGGCGCGAGCGCGCCCACAGAGAAAGACCACCTACCTCCAACGCAAGATCACCGCCTCGAGGAATTTTTGGGGGTAGAAATGGCCGTGCTCGCCGATGCCACGAATGCGACCAAACCGCCGATTCCAGGGAAAGGAGTTTGTGCGACCGATACCGCGGAGCACACTGAACTCGACGCCTGGTGCCGCAGAAAAATCCAAGCGGTGACGAGAGACCCGGAATCCGTCCCCGACTTCAGAGTTGTCGGTAACCGTTTGCAACGACGAATTGTGGACTTAAGCCGAGCACACGAGTCGGCAGACGTGGACCAATGGAAGATTTGCGTACCGGCAGGACTTCGACGCTCCATCTTGACAGAGAACCACGTCACTCCAACAACGGGTCACTTAGGGGTAGCTGCGACGCGCGCGCGCCTCGCCGAACGTTATTACTGGCCAGGTATGTTTCGGGAGGCGGCGAAATACGTCCGAAGGTGTCACTTCTGCCAGAGCTGTAAATTATCGCAGCAGAAGACGCCGGAGTTGATGCAACCACCCAAGGTAGGTGATCCGCGTGAAATGGTACCCGTTGAGCTCACAGGTCCGAGCCGCCCACGCTTTGCACCGCGAGGGCGGAATGAGCACCGTCGATGGCCCTGCAGAAACCGCTACGAGGCCCAATTATTCGACGTTGAGCTGAAACTCGCGTATGGGTGGAATGATCCTCTGTCACCGCCGACCGAACTGCTGACCGAACCGCCGACGAGTCTTCGCCGTAACGAGGGAAACCGCCCTCGATTTCAGGCCACCAAGAACCCGTCTGCGGCTGAAGTCGCACCCCAGGTACGTCGTCCCCAGAACCAACGGCGGTATTACGGCCCTGAAGACGAGTTCGGACGTCGAATACGTTGTGCTCCTGTCCCTACGTATTCCAGGAAGTTGGCTCCCGTAGCGACGGCAACCAAAGCCGTGCTATGCTCGATGTGCCTGCAGCAGAAGCACGGGCCGATACAGCGCCGCGTCCGGCAGCCCAACGCCTACGCAGGCGGTTGCCGGGCGCCCCCTTGGCCAACGAGAGGCGACCGGAAAGGCCGCAACCGCGCGAGTTAGCGCGGCAGGCAACGGATGACGTATGTACTGGTGATGCAGCCCACAGTAAGTGATTTCTCTCCGTCACCTAAATTTCGGGTGTATTATAGTTATTGTTATTTTATTTTACTTTGTTATATTATTGTGTAAGGAACGAGCGAGGTACCGACTCCTTGTCGACAATTTCATTTTCATACCAGGTAACCGTTTGAAACAAAAGACTGCGTCTTTTGTTTTTGCGAAGTGGGGGGGATGTAACGAAGCAATGAAAATTGCTCCGTTTTAATAGGCATAATCATAATTTTCCCCCGTTTAAATTGATAAGGAATAGGTAATTTCAGGTCCAGAGTCATTGATGTTCCTTTTTAGCATTTCTAAAATTGATAGATTATTTAATAAATGGACGTCGAATAGGAAAGGTTTTATCCGGTCGTTGCATTTCAGGGAACCCAGCTTGTCTGGTGTCGTGAACTTATCGCTTGCGATAGCCGATTACCTACCTACCTACCTACGCCGTGAAGTCGCGGCAGGAATTATTCAGTTTATAATAACATTTCTGTTTTCTGGTTTTATTTAATTCAGTCGAGCATCAGTTTTATTCTTTAGCAGCGATGGGAATTTTCATCCAACAATTTTTTGAGTCCGTAAAGACGCGAACGAATACAAACCAGAGGTAAATATTTAATACAAATCAGGCGATTACAGTTTTTGCATAACGCAAAAAGTCAACTTCGTATCGACGTTTATGATAATTTCTAGAAATCATTTTCTCTGAAATGTGTTTTTGCGACTGGCGTGCCCTGCCAGTGACAACCAATGAGAATACGCCGTTTTGCGATTTGAAGTTGGATGATGTCATCATTTATTATAAAAGGTAGCAGAGCCCTCCGAGATCGCTCACTTGGTCGTCACTTATTTTCTCGGTCACTTCTTCGTCTGTACCGGATCGTTTCTTGATTATTGGTGTGTCCGTAACTTGTGTAGTACTTAACCGAGATTCAGTTCTGAATTTATTTTTTCGCGTCCGTCCGTAGTTTGAGGGTTGTGACCCGTGCAGTTCTAGGGAATTCTTATATTAACTTGCAGTAGTCGCAAGTTGTTTGAATAGAGTCAGTGATCGTTCCCCAAACGGGTTGTGTTTACGCCGTCCATTTTGTTTCACCGTGTGCCCCGTGCAGCGCCTGGACCGCGACGCCCCTGAACCGCCCGCTACCGCACCTACACCGCTCCGCTTCGCAAAACAAGGTACGTTCATAATTGTAATAAAGCCGAGCCTTACACCCCACATTCACCTACGACAACCCACTTGAATTTAAAAGTCCTCTCTCTGTTGGCCGGTTCCTGTACAACGACCTTCTGGGGGAGTTGCGGTTTCCTACCCACCGTTCTTTGCTTGGGTGCGGTGATTATCCGGCCCCGGACGCTCGGTGGGAAGTTAACCCTAGCCCGTTGCACACAGAAGTGACCCGGTGTTCTTGGAGCCTGGCCTCAGATTCAGGCACACATACAACACACGCTCCTACACGCACACACGGCTCGCCGGCTTTTCTGCGTTGTTTGCTGTTCTTAATTCGACGTACCACCGCCGCTCAGGGAGTTTACCAGTCGCTCGTTCCGAATCTCATACTGGTAGGTACCTACTTGATTTATTTCGATCATCGAGTTATTTGTTATTTTATTTAATTGCATTTTTTGGACTGGCAGCGTACCCATAATAAAGACTGATCTGTGTTTTATTTATACCCCTATGACCCGTATGTAATTTTTTTTATAATATTGTATTATTATTCGTTCACGTAAGTACCTACCAGCTTCCGATTTATTTCGAAGGAAGTTGCACTGTGTTTTGTTTTATTGTTAATTAAAATAAACTTGTTAATATTTTGAGTCGTAGTCTATGTCATTTCCCCGTTATCTCGCCGACAGCTTAGCTCCGTGAAGTGCCAGTCTACCAGGTAGGTGCGTAAAGAACATCGCCCTGACTAGTTCCTTCAATCTGGTGATAACTTAAGCCGACCCCTGGCATTTTCCTTTCTCCACGAGCTACCCTAGGGACAAGGGTACTAAGAAAGTACCATTGTGCATCAGGCACAGGGAAAACGTTGCGAGAACTTTCCCCAGGGAGTAAACCCTCACAAAAATCTGGCGCCCGAGAAGAATTTCCGCCGACTTACGTAAGTTTTCCCCAAGCCCCAGGGCGGCCTGTCACAAGCCTCTAACTTTTTTGTAATAGTTGATATTTCACTTTTTCTTCAAATTTGTTACTGTGCTAATTTTTTGCAAATAAAGTTATATATTATTATTATTATTATATTATTTAATGAAAGACTGCACTTTTTAGTTTTATTTATGGTTTTCGGTTAGTTCAGTTTGTACGGGGTTAGTATCAGTTCGTTTGGAGAATTAGAGAGATGCATTTAGCTCTTGCGCCTCGAAGTAAACAACCAGCTAAGCGGCCACAATTAACTATACTATACAAAATCCAACTTTTAGTATCAATGTTATAAATAAACAATGACTCACAGTGATGAATTTCATATTATGTATTAAATAAAAAAAATAATAAAAAATATTATTGTTGTGTAGGATAAAAAATAATCCCTAATAATAACCGCGCCGATAAAGTGTCTTTTCAGGCCACAAGAAGATATGGCCTTAAGCGACTTTACCACTAGGTATACAATATACTATTGAAAACCGAATGATATGAACAAACAAAATGACAGCAATAAGAAAAACAAAAGTTAGCTACAGTCCTTCAGTTATTAGATGAATGAAAAGAGTTAAAAGAAACTGCTGATGACAATACGATCTCTTAACAATACCTAATTATCTCACCACCCATTAGAATACCCATATACACTGAGAAAAATATTTAGTTACCAATTAACTAACTGTAGTTGTACATAAGGGCCGGTTGTTATTACATGGCAAAAAAGTTTACCAAACTCTTTTGTTACAACGAGCAATTGTTACAACGTCTACAAATTGTATTAACTACGGCAACAAAATAGTTGAAACAGATAGTTAAGTTAAAACAAACAATAACTTGATTAAATACACGTCAAATAGTGTCAAAGATTTTATTTCATGCAGATTCAATTCTAACTGATTTTCTGCGTATTCAGCGTTTCTGTAACTCATTTTAAAATCAGTTAGAATTGAATCTGCATGAAATGAAATCTTTGACACTGGCATGTACGTAATTAAGTTTTTGTTTTGTTTCCTGCTCAATTTACTGTCAAAGGTCAGCCATCTTGTTAAAATTTACTTGAAATTTGGAAAGTTCCTGCGACGCATCACCTATTAGAAGGACGTTTGTCTCGATAACGGTTCGCTCTATCGAAATAAATAAAGATACATTTCTTGTGTAAAAAATGTCAAATAAAAAGAAAATTAACCTTAAAAAACTGTAAAATTATTATTTTTATTGTTTTATTTCAAGTGAATGAGGGGGTTATGCCATCCCGAGGTCTATGTATGTGCTACCAAAGATTAAGAAACACTATTCTAAACAGTTCAAAATAATACAAATCAACACCAAAAATTATCAAAATCGGTCAAGAAATAAAGAAGTTATTGCAAAAAATTGATTTTCAACCCTCAACTTCAACAGCTAATATCTTTGTAGGGGTGTCTCTGAGGAATTAATTTTATAGCTATTTTTTCATTTATTTTTACGAAATTTACCCAAATCCGGGAGATTGCCCACATATTATGGGACACCCTGTATAATAGTGAATCAGTTCCCATCCACGAATATTTCAATACCTACCCAGCACTTGGACAGCCCCTAGGATATACTTTGGTATGCATACTCATACTATTATACTGTATGTTTATATCTGCTACATGCTGTATCTATTCAGGGTGTCCCTTTTTTTACAGTTCACTATGGGCCTGTTGTGTAAACGTAATTGAGAATCTTTCAGAAAATTATTACTGATTTTAAGTTGCAAATTTTGAAAATATGGTGACAGATTTTTAATTACGTTTGTGCAACCAGATGTTAGTGGGTATCTCGTAAATACAAAAGTGGGCTATGAAAAATCTTGGTTCTAGTAGTTGGCTTAGAACATTTTTGTAATGTCAAATTCTTGACGACGATAAGTTCTTGAAGACTTATGCAAACCTACAAAAAAAAATTATAAATAATTTCCAATAATAGGAAAGATATGACAAAAATAAGAAATCTGAATTTTTCAGTATTTTCAGGATATTTCAGGAACTGTTACCTTTTAGCGTTTACGAGGTGCTCAGAGTGAGGCTCTAATATAGGGGACAGCCTGCATATTCTAATTAAATTAAAAAAATTCTTTTGTATTTAAGATTCTTCAGGATTTTGAAATACTCCATGAAACCAAAACAAACAAACTTTTTGTGAAGTGGCCTACTTTGCACAAAGTCATACTGAATTTGGCATACAAAAAAAAATTGTAATGTAATAAACAACCTTATTAAAAAATATCTGGTTGACGATCTAAGTGAAAATGGTTTGAGATGTATGTATCATATGGAAAATTCTCTTAACTAAGAGTAATAAAAACTTTAATTTTTCAGCTGTCGAAGAAAGCCTAGTAATAATACTTTTGCCTGTCCTTTTTCCAACTACCATTAGGCATAGGAAGAACAAAGGAATTAGAAAGTTCAGTAAAATAGAAGCACAAGAGGACTTTCTGACTCATGTTGATGTAAGTGTTCCTTTTCCAATCAGCATTTTCAGACACATTTTAACAACAAATATGCACTAACTGAAAGTTTCGAAATAAAATGAAACAAAACCGAAAATTTTTAAGCTGCTTGTGTCAGTTAACAAAGTTTTGAAACAAGTTCAAAACAATTTTAACACGCTTTGATTCGTAACACTTTTTCGTAACAACTGTAATTAAATTATTACTTGAATCGTAACGTTTTATAACAAAAACGATTTTTAATGCAAACAGGGACGCTTAAGAAAACAATAAATATGATTACTATAATAATTATTTAGTTAAAGAGAAAAATAATAATTTTAAAACTTGAACTAAAAATAATTAATATTATGTGTTAAAAAATCTAATAATAACCTTTTCATTATAGTAGTAGTAAAAGCAAAGACTTTTTTTTATTTATTAATTTTTTGTTAAATTTGTAAAATATTATAATCGAGGTAGCATAATTATTAAGTAGGTACTCAGTAATTATTTCCTAACGTGTGTAATCTGTATGATTTTTATGATTTTTTTCTTACATAATAATTATCATTTTTTCATTTTTATTTTAGAAAGAAGCAGATGTAACAATTTCGCTGCAAGAGCAAGAAACAAAGCAAGCCAGCCTCAGGGAACCGGAACAGCCAAGGATAATACTTGTGGGCAGTTTGAAAAATCCAAAATCCTTGGTCAAAATCAATGATATCCTTTACGATATCGATAGCCCTATTGGAGCATTGGACTTTTGTTTTAAATCATTTATAATTTTAAACTCTTCATATCCTATCTCGAACGAACAGTGTTGGATGTTCATACAGCAAAAAATTTATGAAATTGAAACAGAGCAGGATACATCGTTCATATCTGTGAATACTTTACACTCTGATATTTTAAGAAAACAAAAATAAAAAATAACATGTTATGTCCATTGTGCAAAAAAAAATTTTACAAAGAAGGATATGCAGTTCATTTTAAAATTTATCACAAACATTTAATTTCGTACCCATGTGGTTCATGCACGAGAAAATTTTCTTGCCTAAAATCCTTCAGAAAACATCTCTCAACACACACAAAGAAGAATGTGGCTGTAATTCAGTCTCCATCGGAAATGATAAACCCGAGTCAGAGTATCAATTCTGATTCTTCTACATCATTATCATCGGCAAATTGCAGTTTTAATTTTGAAACCGATAATACATGCCAACTTGAAGTTGGACAAAATTTGGATGAAACCTATGGCAATTATGAGGAGTTACTTAAAAGTAATTACCTGGAATTTTTAGTTCAGCTTCACAACACTAATTTCATACCTCGGTGTCATATTTATAACATTTTAAGAAGCTTCTCTGATCATCTTAACTCAAACTATGAACTAACAAAACAAGTACTGTTGAGGAAATTGGAATCTATGAATGTTGCACAACACAATATTGCTGATGTGTTGCAAATTTTTGATAAAAGTCGAATAGTGTCAGATCAGTTTTCAACAGAACACAAAGCTTTGAAAATCTTCAAAGAATTGGATTTGTATGTTGAACCAGTAGAAGTTGTGATTGGTTATAGAATGAGATTAATTAAAAAAGGCGGTAAAAAAAATATACAAATTGTGATGTATCTGCCACATACATTCCATTCCCATGCGTAAGATGCTAAAAAAATCTTTGAAATTCCCGGAGAATTTTATAAAGTCAAAAAGCATAAAGAGTGCCTAAATAAACAAAAAAATGTATTGTCAAATTTTATTCAGGGAGAATACTGGCAAGCGAAACTTACAAAATTTACCTCTGAACAATTGGTATTACCTCTATTTCTCTACTTCGATGAGTTCGAGACAGGTAATCCATTGAGCTCGCATTCAGGGATCAATAAATGTGGTGGCTTGTATTATTCTATTCCTTGCTTCCCACCAGAACTTGCTTCTAAGTTAGATAGTATACAGGGTGTCCCAGCTTATTCGAAGCGGTCTCTGTAGGCCAAACGATGGACTTTTTCAAAAAACTTTTTGAAAATTCAAGTACAGAATTACAATGGCCATAATTTAAAATTATTTTGGAGTATACAGAGTGTTCCATATGACAGTGGCATATCAAAGTTATGTTTTTTTAAATGGAATGCTCCTATGTTATTGCATTTTTGGATTTTCTGAGAAGAGAAAATAAGATTGGCTTTTACAGTTGGTGTTTAAATTCAGAAGTTTTTGAGTTATAAACAAGTGAAAATCGTCATTTTTCAAGTTCAAGGCCCTGTACAACGAAAACGGTTCAAGATAGAGAAAAACGGCTTACATGTCCCTATTTTAACTTTTTATGTACTATCCTATGGTATAGAAACATTTGTACTTTCTTTGATTTTTTTATTTGACGACGCGTGGAGAAATCTCAGAATTTTTCAAATTTTTTATCACCCTGTATAAACATACAGGGTGATAAAAAAATTTGAAAAATTCTGAGATTTTTTTCATTTCATCTACATTTTTTTCACATGAAAAGTACATGAAAAGTTAAAATAGGGACATGTAAGTCGTTTTTCTCTATCTTCAGCCGTTTTCGTTGTACAGGGCCTTGAACTTAAAAAATGGCGATTTTCTATTGTTTATAACTATTGTTTATATAAAAAAAAATATTGTAGTAGTAAGCTCAAAAGAAATATACCGAAATATGTATTGGTTTCAAAGCGTTACTGTAGTATATAAAAATGAAAGGTTCAACTTAAATGTGGTTTATGGATCGCCACAAAACAATGCAAACATATTTTTAGATGAATTTGCGGAAATACTTTCAGAAAAGGAAGAAAACAATAATGAATCAAACATTATACTAGGCGATTTTAATATCGATTTGATGACTAAAGAAGCTAAATCAAAAAGAATGTTGCAAGTAATTAATGATGAAGGTTTCATACAGCTGATACAAAGTCCAACAAGAATAACAAGTGAAAGTAGGACATTATTAGATTATTGTATTGTGGATAAACATGTCACATATAGGTATGAAATGGATATTATAAACAATAACGATGACAAAATTACTGACCACGCGATCTTAGAAATAAACATAGGTATCGAGAATAAGAATAAAAACATGATAGTGCAAAATAAGCAAAAAGAAATAACGAGGATAAAAAATTATGATTCTGATAAATTTAGAGATAAATTGGATAAAGTAAATTGGATAAATATGGAAAATTTGAATTTTCAAGACAGATGGACGGAACTAGTAAAAAAACTGCAGGAAACTGTAAATACATTTGTAGTTAAAAAAGAAATAAAATTTTTAGAAGTAACAAATCTGTGGTATGGGAAAAAATTAAATTTAATGAAAAAAGAAAATGTTTATTTGTACAAAAAAGCAAAGTTTTCTAATTTAAAAGAGGACTGGAATAGATATAATTCAAACAAAAAAGAATACCACAGAGAAATTAAACAAGCAAAGAATAAATACATACAGGAAAAATTAAACAAGTGCATGGACGACTCTAAGGCTACATGGAGAGTCTTAAAAGAATTGTTAAGAAATGAGCAAACAAATGACATTGAATATATTGAAATTGATGGTGAATTAATTACAAATAAAAATGATATATCGCATAAAATGAATGACTATTTCATAGATAGTATAACAGAGTTAAATAGGAATATTCCACGCTCGAAATATAGAGAAGATATTGTTATTTCCAAGGATACTTTTAAATTTAGGCCTGTTGCAATTTCAGAAGTCAAAGAAAAATTGAAGGTCATGAAGAATAAAAATGATTTAGGAAAGATTAATAAGACTATAATAATTGATGCACTACCAATAATGGCGGTGTATTTGACAAATATCATAAATGAGACTATCTCGCGAGGTGAGTATCCCGCATGTTTAAAAAATTCAGTTGTTATTCCAGTTCCAAAAATCAAAACAGCAAAAAAATGTAGCGATTACAGGCCAATAAACATGATGCCGACACTCGAAAAACTAATCGAAATGATAATAAAACATCAAATGGTAGAATTTATTGACAATACAGGTATATTGATTGAGGAACAGTCTGGTTTCAGAGAAAATCACTCTTGTGAAACGGCACTATGTGCAGTAATCAATGAGTGGAAAGAGCGAATGAGCATGGGCAAGATTACAATTGCAGTGTTTCTGGACTTTAAACGTGCATTTGAGACAATAGATAGGACCATTTTATTAAATAAATTAGAGAAATACGGTTTCAAAAATGAAGGGCTATCAGTGATAAGAAGCTTCCTAGAGGATAGAACACAACAAGTACTTGTAAATGGGATACTATCCAGTAAAAAACATATAAATCTAGGAGTTCCCCAGGGAACAGTGTTAGGGTCATTATTGTTTATATTGTATATCAATGACATTAAAAGAGCTTTGGAATACTGCAGCATTAAAATGTTTGCGGATGATACATTATTGTATGTAAGTGGTAACGACATAAATGATTTAGTGAACAAAATGAACAGTGATTTAGATAGAATAGTGGAATACTTGTATTATAATAAATTAAAACTGAATTTGGAGAAAACAAAATCGATGATTTTAACAAGAAATAAAAAAGTGAATAAAACAGTTGATATTGTAATAGACGGTAAAAAGATTGATATTGCAGAAAAGATGAAATACTTAGGTGTAATCATAGATGATAAGTTGAATTTTAATGAACACACAGATTATATTTGTAGGAAAATAGCACAAAGAATAGGTGTATTGAGTAGACTAAAAAACAAACTTGATTACTCGCAGAAAATCATGGTAGCTAGGTCAATGATTTGTTGTTATTATGAATACGTTCCGTCTATTATGTTATCGTTTAGTAAGAATCAAATTGACAGGTTACAAAAATTACAGAACAAATTAATGAGGACAGTTTTAAAAGTTAATAGAAGAGCCCATATTTCTGATATGCTTGATAGCTTAGGATGGATGTCTGTCGAACAAAGAATAAAGTATAATAGTATTAAGATGCTGTTTAATATAGTTAATAATCAAGGATTTCCGAATTACTTAAGAAAATATATCAGTTATAAAAAAGACAGAAATTATGAAATGCAGCTTAGAAATGACGAACATTTGGCGCTAATGAGACCAATAAATGAGTTACATAGAAACTCATTTTTCTATAAAAGTTTTGATTTATATAATTGTTTACCAACAAAGTTAAAAAATGAAACAAATTTGAATGCATTTAAAAGACTGCTAAGTCAGTACATAAAAAATCCGAACAATTAGCTAGTAAGAAAAATGTATAGGAATAGTATATTATTTTATACGGAGGGAAAGTGACACTTTTCATGGCGCGCTCGTGTTTATCAGCCGAACGAAGTGAGGCTGATAATAGAGAGCAAGCCATGAAAAGTCACTTTTCCTCCAAATAAAATATACTATTTTTTCTTCAAACGTGGGCAAATTTAAGCAAGAACATCATTTTTAATTGAAGGAAAGCGAATTTTCAAAAGGTTTGGACTGGTATAAGTAGGTGAGTATGGAGTATGGGCTGCTTCTATAGAAACGCGGCGCTGTCAAATTGACACTGTCATCAACGTCAGTGAACAATGAACATCGAGAAATTATTATTGAAATTATTAAAGAAAAATAATAAAATAATAATTATGTAACTAAACTACTAATCATCGCAAAATCAAAATTAAAAACGTTATAAAAGTTTGTAAGTAAGTTATAAAATTAATGATAACATCTACCTACCTCTTGCTAGACCCTGCTTGGTCAATTTTTTCATTTTCTGTTAATGATGATGCCAGTCAGTCAGAAGTTGAATGTTAAATATGTAGGTCTCATAACTGTGCACTAATACTTACCTAATAATAAAAATATAAGATGTTGGATTCCTTTATGTACCTAGGTACCTATATGGTTATAATTATTATTATCCTTGTGTTCAATATTCAAATTTCAATACGGAATAATTAATATAATTATTATTTTTGTTTACCTCGCAATAACCCAACTTTTTTTCTGACGTTTGAGCCGACTGTGGCCGACTGAGCCGAGCACGAGCTCGACTCGACTAAAGTCGACTGTCGACCGTCCGGCTTCGGGTATAATTATGACGTTTCACAGAATTACTTCGTTTCGGTGTAGATTTTCCAAAGATTATGTTTGATTAATACCAAATTCCTTTTAACCTTATTAGATAATAATAAACTAGAGAGTTTTCATATCTTAGGTTGAATTTTATTGATGAATATACGGGCCTACATTAATAAAATTTCAATAGTTGATTCTTAATACAGGTAGCTATGTGTTTGTATGTTGATGTTGCTATGGCACCACTTTAGCTCCGGCGGAGGTAAAGTGTTGCTTGGCAACACTTTAGCTCCGGCGGAGGAAAAGTGAAACTTTGAGACCGGCTACTGAGTCGAGTAATGTCTGATTTACTGACGTTTGAAGAAAAAGTAGGTTTGATTTAGTGTAGATTTAATTAAGTATTATACATAATATATTATGGTATTATAGTTATAAAGAATGTAATATTCTAGAAAAATAAAGATTATTATTATTATAACTCAAAAACTTCTGAATTTAAACACCAACTGTAAAAGCCAATCTTATTTTCTCTTCTCATACAATCCAAAAATGCAAGAACATAGGAGCATTCCATTTAAAAAAACATAACTTTGATATGCCACTGTTATATGGGACACCCTGTATACTCCAAAATAATTTTAAATTATGGCCATTGTGATTCTGTACTTGAATTTTCAAAAAGTTTTTTGATCAACTTTTGGGGTTTGTTGAAAGTTTTGTTGCTCATTTTCCATGTCGTATGTGTAAAACTACAAAAGAACAAAGACATGTATCCTTCATTGAAAATACAGCCGATTTAAGAAATCTTCAAAATTACCTCAGCGATTGTAATTTACAAAATCCATCAGCCACTGGAATTAAAGAAATGTGTGTTTGGAATGACTGAAGTATTTTAAAGTTACAGATAATTTTGCTTGTGATATCATGCATGACTTTTTTGAAGGCATTATGCAAAACCGATTTCGTTTTTATTTTAAAACATTTTGTGTTAACTTTGAAATTGTTTTCATTAGACACCTTAAATTACCGTCTAAAAGTTTTTCCAACTGAAGCATTAAATGATTCAAATGTACCACCTCCTATACAGGGTGATCCCGAAATGGCGGACACGGACAGCACCACAGCATCCATTGTGGATTAAAAATTCTAAGTTTTATTTACTGTTTTCTCCAGTATGGCCCCCTTAAGAAGATATGACCACTTTTGTAGAAAATAAAGTCACAACGATGCACTGGATACCATTCTTCAGGCAGAAAAATAATGTGTAGGTTGTAACGAAGTCGCGTATTTTCGCCTTCGTTTTACAGTAATTCATAGGCAGGAAAGTTTAAATTCAATAAGAATAAAAGAGTAATAATTATTAAAATCCGAATAGTCAACTCAAATTTCATAAAATAGTCTATTTTCCGTCTTCATTTCCATAGTAGGTACCAATCATGAAAATATAAATTTTGAGAAAAGCCGAGGAATGATTATTATAAATTTATTCATTACCATAAATTCGTGAACCGGCGATGCATTTTATTTTCGTGAAAGTTTTGAGATTTTTTATGCACGGAGTCGAAATTTATTGCAACTAAATTAACACAATTAGCGATCGTCTTCATGAAGCCTTGCCAGAATAATCAAACGAACGGAGTGAAAAAAATGGCAAGCCTGTTTTTGCGTTTCGATAGCGAGTACGAACCGATAGGATAGGGCATAAATATTGGGGCATTTATTTTGAGCGTCCTCTTTGATTTTCCGCGGCTTGAAGAAGTACGTCTCGTTCTTTGATTTTCTGATCGTCATTAAAGTGTGTGGCTGTTGGTACCGTCCCCGGACCGCCGACACCGCCCGCCGTATTCTCCGCACCGCCGATAGAAAATTAAAGTCGTCTTAAACAGTTTCGCCCGTATAGTAGCAGAACCATTTCGAGCCAGTAATAAGTTGGAAATTTTTGCCGGTAAAGTTTTCTTAGTAGTTAATCCGGTCGACAAGTAGAACTCCGTGATAGTGCCCTGCGCCGACTATACTCATCCACAAGGTAGGTGTTTGAATTCAACTTACATCATTTTGTCTTTGCCGCTTTACCCCTGTCTTCATTCCAATTTTTTTTTAGTCATTAACATCAAGCCTCTTTCCCCCGCTCTTCTCCAAAGGTCATATAGGGACCGGTCACTAACGTTTCCCGCTGCCGAGCAGGAGGTGTGCGTGACCCCCCTCGTGGCTGGGTAGCCTGAGAAGGTGGTTTTATAGTTGAACCCTCACTCTCCCTGTAACGCCCGTCCTCTCTCAGAGCCCTGCCTCTACGTGCGGACATTTAAGATTAGATAGCCCGACCCTTGCCGACTTTTCCCCGTTCTCTCACGGCCCGGTGGAAATTACTTTAAAGTACGCTAGTCGTCCTGTTCTGGCAGCACATAACGCCGCCTCACGGTAGCAATTGCCGGTCTTAAATTTTTTTGTAAATAATTTTGTGTAGATATATGCTTAGTTAGGTATTTAGGGATGATAATTTTTTGTTGTTGTTTTATTTTAACTCCGATAAAGTATTTTCAGTTTCGTAAGTAGGGATTTTGTTTTGCTTCTTGTACAAATATTTTTATAATCGTAGAATAATTTTTTTTGTAGGTGGTATCAACTGGAAAAATATTTTTGCTTTCCGTAGACGTTACGTACATCATTTGTTTCATAAATTTAAACTTAGAATTTTTCCCGCAGGTTGTAATAACTAGAAAAATATTTTTGCTTTCCGTAGACGTTACGTACATCATTTGTTTCATAAATTTAAACTTAGAATTTTTTCCGCAGGTTGTAATAACTAGAAAAATAGTTTTGCTTTTCGCACACGTTACGTACGCCATTCGTTTCATAAATTTAAACTTAGAATTTTCCCCGTAGGTCATAACTACCAGTATAGTAATTTTGCTTGGCGCAGATGTCACGTACGTGTGTGGTTTCATAGATTTGTACTTAGAAATTTTTCCGAGAAACCGTAACGATTGTGGCAATAAATTTTTGGTCCCCGTAAAGTCGCTTATGTACATTTAATTTTGTTGGCAAAACTCTGTTAGAAATTTATTTCATGTTAATAAACGATAATTCATGAAAATTTGGGCCTTTCTGTTTTTCCGAAATTTTCCCTTCAATTGACCGACGACACCGTCATAAATTAACCGAGAGTGAAGGAAAAGGTAAGAAAACCCTCTCCCAGAAATTATAATAGCCAGCCGCATAACAGCACCAGCACCGACACCGCCGAGCAATATCATACTCGCTTACAGCTACGCTCGTATAAGGGGAAGCCCGGCGTTTCTTCGAGGAGGCGCCTAAAGACCGCTCTCCCGAACACAATTGCAACGGCGATAACTTCAAACGGCCCCTGGCTTTCCTCTCTTCTTCACTGAGCTATCCTAGGGACCAAGATACGGCAACGTATCATTTTTGTGACCTCAGGTAATTGGGAATACAAATTAGCGAGAAGAATTGCCCGGGGGACCACACCTCCAGAAAAAAAAAGCTGGCGCCCGAGCAACCCGTGGTAACGCCGACGTGACCGTAACCGTGAAGATTCCCAGAAGCCGGAGCTCGTCACAAATTTCTGGCGCCCGAGCAGGGACCTGAAGTTTTCAAAAAAACAGAGCAGACCTGAAGATTCCGAAGACATAGTGCCGAGACCTGAAGAAGATTCCGATTTTTCACCGCCGTTGAGAGAGACCACTTCAAGGATTGTTTTCCCGATCAATTGTTGGCTGAATTTTTTTTTCGTTTTACCCGTTTATCTTCGTCCGCATCCAGCCACTTAGATGTCCGACCCGAAAGGAGACGACCAGCTAGGTGCTTGTGGGCACACCGTCGAACCCGGCACCGAACCCGATCCGTTTCACGGCCTGTGAAACCCCGAAGTCACGGATACACGCACGTCCTGGATATACCGATTGAAAAAGGACGAGTTGGACCGAGAGCTAGCGAAATTGGGACGCCCACACGAGGGAACCGTCGAAGAGAAACGTCGGCTGTTGTCAGGGTGGTTCAAGTCGCTCACGGGGTCCCGTCCGAACCCCCCGGCTAAGAGCGAGACCACCGCCCCCGAGCACGCCGCCCCTCCGGTATCGGCAACCGTCATGACGCCAACTGTGACTACGTGGACGGCCCCCAAGTTTGTACCGGCATCAGCAGCGGCATATCCCCTCACCTGGACCGCACCAGCCAGTCAACCGCCGCCGCCCCCGACCATGCTTCCACCGCCCGTCACGCGGACGTGCGTACCGACCTCCGCATCGACGTATCACTTCACGGGGACCGCACCGGCCAGTCAACCGCCGCCGCCCCCGACCATGCTTCCGCCACCCAGCATGCGGCCGTACACTCCTCCTACTTCGACGTTCTATACGCTCCCCCTTCACGTCCCCGCTGGTGGACAACCAGCTCGAAGCAGAGCCGAACCAATGGAACCACCGAATGTGACGTCATGGAACTTGCGATATGACGGCCGAGGTAGCCCCGCCGACTTCCTCGAGAGGCTGGAGGAGTTGCGTGAAATTTACGGGGTGAGTGAGGCACGCATGCTGCACGCCATGCCCCTCCTGCTGGAGGGCGAATGCTTAGCCTGGTACCGAAACAATTCCGTTTGGCTGACGACGTGGGCGGACTTCCTAGAAGCGTTCTGTAAATATTTCCTAAAGAACGACTACCTCTTCGATTTAGAGGCCGAAATAAGCCGCAGAGTACAGGGGCGCGACGAAGACGTGCTCCAGTACATAACGTCAATGCAGACGCTTTGCCGACGTCACGGAGCGATCCAGCCGCAGCGTCAACTTGACTGGATCAAAAGAAACCTGCGACCGGAGATCAAACAGCTGATCTGGAGCCGCAGCTACGCAGACGTGCGAGCCCTGATGGAGGATGCCAAGGCCGCACAGGACGTGCTGACCGAGCTACGCACCGCCCGCCGCCCCTCAGTCTCCGAGGGCAGAACGCATCCCTCGTCCGAGGCCACCTTCGCCCCCACTAGTCCCACGCCACGACGAAAGGAGGGATGGCAACCGCGCAGACAGCCGGTCCTCGCCACCGCTGAGAGCCATCGAAGCAGGCAACACCGCAGCCGCCTCCGCTGAAAGGAGGTCTGTCAGCTTCGCAGCACCCGCCCGAGACAGTTCCAGAACAGTTTGCTGGCGCTGCGGGGAGGCTGGCCACTACCGCAGCCAATGTACCGGCCAGCCGAAGCTGTTCTGCTCCCGTTGCGAGCGTCCCGGAATATTGTCCAGGGAGTGCGACTGTCCGCATCCGGGAAACGAGATGCGGGGCGGGTAAGAACGCCGACTCAACGGAGACCCGCCCCGAAAAACCGAAAGACCACCACCGCCGCCGCCGACAACACCGCCCCCACCGACACCGCCCCCGCCTCCAACATCGCCGCCGCCCCCATCACCGCCGCCCCCGCCACCCCCAGTACCGCCGCCGCCCCCGTCGCCGCCTCCGTCACCGCCGCCTCCGCTGCCGTCCCCAGTACCGCCGCCACGAACAGCCTAGACCCGGAGACCAGGCCGTTCCTGAACGTGAGCATAGAGGGGAAGGAGTTCGAAGCGCTCATCGACACGGGAGCGACTCGCTCATTCATAGGCCGGAGGGTGATACAGCATTGCCGGGAGAACGGAGTCCGTGCCCGTAAGTACCAAAGGACCTCAGCACGGGTCGCCGACGGCGCCTCGGTATCGATCCGAGAGACGTTTCTGCTGAAGCTAATCATCGGCCAAGGAAAACTGCAGGTAGCCGGCCTGGCATTGCCAACGTTGCCAGTGGATCTGGTCCTAGGTATGGACACGTTAGGCTGTGCCGATTTTTCACTAGACTTGGGTGCGCAGGAGGTGCGTGTCAAAGGCCAAAGATATCCTCTCCGCGCCACAGCGGCGAGAAACGACCGACGGAAGGCAAACGACGTCACCGAATGTCGCACGGCCGAATCTGGAGTTATTGCAACGTCCGGCAACCTCGCTTTGGCATCTTCAGAACGCCAGCACCGTCAGCCGCCGACCGCCGAAGATACCGTGCCGCTTCAACCCGCCGCCGCTGCTGATAGAACGCTCGAGCGCCCGCTCGCCTGCAGGAAAGGTCGGCGACCTCGTCGAGCGATAAGGGTGTCTGGCCCTGCCGCAGCCTCGAGTCAGCTGTTCCGGGCCCGCCGTTCACGGACTGCTGCTGTGACCGACAAACCAACAGAGCCCGCACCCGGCGGGCGGCCGGCATCATCTCGCAAGCGGCGCAATCGACCGCGCGCTCGCTCCAGCGCGGCCCGGAGAAGACAGGCGGGCGCGCCGCCCTTACTAGACACGTCTGTAGCGGTAGTGCAGTCGACCGATACGGCGCCTGAGGCGCCAGCGCCAACACCGGCACTAGTATGCGACCTTCCTACGCAGCAGCGTTGCCAGTTGGACGAGTTTTTAAAAAGGGAGCTAGCCGAATTTGCGAGGATCCAAGGTACTACCGACATGGCTAGTCACCGCATTAAACTAAATACTTCTGAGCCCATCAAACAACGGTACCGCCCTATGAACCCGAGGCTCCTATCCATAGTCAACACCGAGGTCGACCGTATGCTCGCCGAAAAAGTCATTGAGCCATCAAACAGTCCCTGGAACTCCCCCGTGGTGATAGTCCGCAAAAAGGACGGGACGCCCCGATTCTGCATAGACTTCCGGAAAGTGAACGACGCCTCGGAAAAAGACGCTTACCCGTTGCCGTATATTTCGGCGATCCTGGACAAGCTGCGAGAAGCACGATACATTTCTAGCCTGGATCTGAAACAGGGGTACTGGCAGATACCGCTGACCCCCGACAGCCGCCCCGTTACGGCCTTCACGGTGCCGGGGCGCGGCCTGTTCCAATTTAGAGTCATGGCGTTCGGGCTGCATTCAGCGGGTGCTACGTTCCAGAGGTGTCTCGACCGTGTCCTGGGGCCGGAGACCGACCCGTTCGCTTTCGCATACTTGGACGACATCATCGTCCTGGGGAGGACTTTCGACGAGCACCTGGCCAACTTACGAGAAGTTTTCCGGCGACTAAAGCGAGCGAACCTACAATTGAACCCCGAGAAGTGCCATTTCTGTCTTCGGTCGCTGAAATATTTGGGACACGTCGTCACGGCCGAAGGGATCTCCACCGACCCAGACAAGGTGCAGTGCATCCGCGATGTACCCGCCCCCAAGACCGTGCGTCAGCTCCGCCGATTTTTGGGTATGGCAGGATGGTACCGCCGCTTCATCCCCAATTACGCCCAAATTGCGACGCCCCTCACCCACTTACTCAAAAAAACGCAGCGGTGGAGCTGGGGAACCGATCAAGACGCCGCGTTCACCGCTCTGAAAGAACATCTGACCGAGGCCCCAGTCCTGACGTGTCCAGACTTCAGCCAACCGTTCACATTACAGACCGATGCATCGGATACGGGAATAGGGGCTGCCCTCACTCAGCGAACCGACGACGGCGAGAAAGTAATCGCGTATGCCAGCAGGACCCTACACGGCGCCGAACTCAAGTACACCGTGGCCGAGAAGGAGTGCCTAGCGATCGTCTGGGGGGTGCAGAAAATGCGTCCATACCTGGAGGGCTACCGATTCACCATCATTACTGATCATCAGGCCCTCCGTTATTTACATTCGATGCAGTCGCCCTCTGGACGTGTGGCCCGCTGGGCACTGGGCTTGCAGGCATATGATTTCGAGGTCGTCTACCGGAAGGGAGCATCTAACAAGGTGGCTGACTTCTTGTCCCGTTCCGCCACCGACAAACCGATCACCGAAGAAGAGATCTGCGTCGCCGGAACCGAGAGACGTGAGAAAATGGATGCCTGGTACATGAAGAAGCGGGAGGCCGTCGCACGGGACCCAGGGAGCTTCCCGGACTACCGGATACAGGAAGACCGCTTGCAACGCCGCCTACCCGACCTCAGCCGTCCGTTTGAAGCGGGAACCGACGCAGAATGGAAGCTGTGTGTCCCGGCCTCCATGCGTAGTCAGATCCTGGAAGAAAACCACGACGCACCCACCGCAGGACACCTGGGGATTGCCAAGACATGCGCGCGCCTCGCCGGCAGGTATTATTGGCCTGCAATGTTTAGAGACGTCGCTAAGTATGTCAGGGGCTGCCAACATTGCCAGCGCTTCAAGCCCTCCCAGCAAAAAGCCCCCGGACTCATGCAGCCGGCCCCAATCAGCAGCCCGTGGGAGGTGGTTTCCGTAGATCTGATCGGCCCTTTGCCCCGGACAGCAAAAGGGAACAATTACGCCGTGGTGGTACAGGACCGCTTCACTAAGTGGATGGAGTGCCGCCCCATCCGAGCCGCGACGTCCGCCCCGATCATCCGAATGTTGCTAGAAACCGTGATAGTCAGATTTGGCTGTCCGAAGACGCTCATATCCGACAACGGACGCCAGTTCGTCGGACGTCCGTTTGAGGAGTTCCTGGAAGACTGGGATATTAAGCATCGATTGACCCCCGTCTACTCCCCGCAGTGTAACCCGGTTGAACGCCAAAACCGAACGCTGAAGACGATGATCGCTCAATTCTGCGGGGCCGACCACCGAAAATGGGACGTACGCATCCATGAGCTGTCTATGGCGTACAATACGGCGAAACACGAGTCCACCGGTTATAGCCCGGCGTTTTTGAACTTAGGAAGAGAACCGAGAGTGCCGAGCATGATTTTCCCCTCCGTAGAAGAGACCGCTACTGAACAAACCGGGTGCGATTATTCCCCCCGCCTACAACGCCTACGGGAGGTGCGTGAACTCTATCAGCTGGTGCGTTTACACCTGAATCAGGCAAATACCGAGCAGAAAAAGTACTATGACCTTAGGCATCGTGACTGGAGATGTCATGTGGGGGACAGAGTCATGCGTAAGGAGCACCACCTCTCTTCGGGAGAGAAAGGTTTTGCCGCCAAATTGGCGCCCAAGTTCGCCGGCCCGTATACCGTCATCAAAGTCAGATCACCCGTAGTATATGATCTGAAGGACGAGGCCGGCCGCCGCCTCCATAGAATTCATGTTAAAGATCTGAAACCATATATCGACACCGACGCCAACCATGCACAGAGGCCCGAAGAATAACTCCACCGTCCTTCCCCTTCTCGTCCATAACCGTTTAAATATTTAACAGCCTGAACCGAATATAGTTAGTTGTTCTTATGTCCTAGGGATACAATGTCCGCAACCGTCCCAACGCCGGTGCCAATAAGCGCCGACCCCGAGTGGGAAGTCCCGCCGTTCGGCAACCGTTTTGCCGCGGGTGCCGTGCTGGGAGGAGGCGCCTTTGGCTGCGTCCGCCGCTGTGTCCGGAAAGATAACGGCGAAGAAGTGGCGGTGAAGATGATGCGTCTGAGCCCCGGCAACGAGATCGCCGCCCTCAAGGAGCAGGTGTGCGGACTGGTCCTCCGGCATCCCCACATTAACCGTCTACTGGAGGCCCACCGGTATCGGCAGGTCGCCGTGATTGTGAAGGAGCTGGCCGAGTCCAACCTCCAGCAGCGCGTGGCGCTGCGCGGCGCGGTAACCCTCACCGAGCTGGGCGCCTTAGCCGCAGGGATGATGAGGGCCCTCGCTTACTGTCATGTAACGGGCGTGCTGCACCGCGACGTCAAGCCGGCACACGTCCTGGTAAGTGGGAGCGGGCCGTCCATGGTAGTGAAGCTGGACGGCTTCAGCACGACCGAGTGGGTCCAGCCTTGCACGCCGCACTGGCACGGGCCCGCCGGAACCCCGGGATTTACGGCCCCCGAAGTAGTCCGGGGAGAGCCATATGACCACCTCGCCGACGTCTGGTCGTGCGGGGCAACTCTGCTGTTCGCCGCAACCGGGGGGAACATCGTCGCCGGATTCACGCGGCCCCCTTACTGGGAGCCGTGGGAGGGTGACCATTCGGACCGCCCAGCGCCCCCAGAAGCCCCCGAAGATGAGCCCGGCGTGGTCCAATGGATGCGGCAGATGCTACTCGAGGACCCCGCACGCCGCCCGGACACCGTGCTGGACTCCGGAACCACCCCACCGACAGAATGCCCGGAGATACGAACGATTATGCCCTGGGCCACATCCGACGAACCACTAGCGACGCCTGACGACTCGCATACGCCACCAGGCCCGTCCCTGGAACTCCAGCCCGCCGACACACATCCGCCGCCAGGACCGTCCCTGGAACTCCAGGCCGTCGACTCGCAACCGCCGCCAGGACCGCCCCTGGAATTCCAGGTCGTCGGCCCACAGCCGCCCCCGGCACCACCCCCGGAATTCCCGGTCATCAGCCACAGCCTGGAGCAGCTGTGGGCGATCGTTCCGCGGACAAAGGAGGTCCGCGATCAAATCCGGCGTCTCCGCCCTGTAGGCGCTAGAACGGATGTGGAGGTCCGAATCCGCGTCCGAACCGAGTCTTGCCGCCTTCTGCGCATACGAATACCCGCCGATGAGTGAGGGCCACAAGGCAGGACCGTAGACCGTAATTACCCGTGAATAAACTAACCAGAGGTTTTATTTCAGATGTCAGACTATGAGTTCGAGATCACGTACGAATTCAGTACTCCGCCCTCCGAGAGCTATACATTCGATACCGAACCGCCGTCTCCCGAACCCGGACCGCCCGTGATCCATCCATCCGCGAGGGCGCCGATAGCGAAGACGGACGGGACCTATCCGTCGTCCCCGGAGCCAGCGCCGCCTCGACACGAAGTCCGCCCGGCCGCTCACGGGCCCAGGCGCCCGACGGTGCTCTGCTGGCGTTGCGGAGTAGAGGGCCACTACAGGAGCGTCTGTACCGGAACGGCGAAGCTCTTCTGTTCGCGCTGTCGGCGCACAGGCGTACTATCACGGGACTGCCCCTGCGCCGCGACCACCGTGGGACCCAGCCGTCGCGGGCCATCTCCCGCGCCCGTAGTAGCCAGAACCAGCACCAGACCCTCTGCGACGCGTCGGAAGCCCGCAGTTATGACCTCAGACAAGGCGGTGCAGTGCGAGCTCCTGCGCTCACCAGCAGGCCGCGTAGCGACCCAAGATCTTCGCGAGCAGCTCCGCCTCAGGCGCTGCTACGTGCTGCCCCGAGGTTACAACCGGAGCGCAGGCTCCCGCGACCGCGGAGCCGATCCGGAGCGCAAGAGGAGGCGACACCAGTAACATCAACGCGCACGAAGACCCGGACAGGAGAGGTAAGGCGATGTAATGTGTTCTGCCAGGGCGACAACAAATAGCATAGAACGTGGGTGGTAACTTTGGGAGATGGTTGTGAGAGGCCGAGAAAGGTAGTTTTTTTTGTCATTTTCCCCCCGGTTGGCGCGCTAATAAAAACCTGCGGTTTTTATTTTCCGAGGTGAGGGAGGTGTAACGAAGTCGCGTATTTTCGCCTTCGTTTTACAGTAATTCATAGGCAGGAAAGTTTAAATTCAATAAGAATAAAAGAGTAATAATTATTAAAATCCGAATAGTCAACTCAAATTTCATAAAATAGTCTATTTTCCGTCTTCATTTCCATAGTAGGTACCAATCATGAAAATATAAATCTTGAGAAAAGCCGAGGAATGATTATTATAAATTTATTCATTACCATAAATTCGTGAACCGGCGATGCATTTTATTTTCGTGAAAGTTTTGAGATTTTTTATGCACGGAGTCGAAATTTATTGCAACTAAATTAACACAATTAGCGATCGTCTTCATGAAGCCTTGCCAGAATAATCAAACGAACGGAGTGAAAAAAATGGCAAGCCTGTTTTTGCGTTTCGATAGCGAGTACGAACCGATAGGCATAAATATTGGGGCATTTATTTTGAGCGTCCTCTTTGATTTTCCGCGGCTTGAAGAAGTACGTCTCGTTCTTTGATTTTCTGATCGTCATTAAAGTGTGTAGCTGTTGGTACCGTCCCCGGACCGCCGACACCGCCCGCCGTATTCTCCGCACCGCCGATAGAAAATTAAAGTCGTCTTAAACAGTTTCGCCCGTATAGTAGCAGAACCATTTCGAGCCAGTAATAAGTTGGAAATTTTTGCCGGTAAAGTTTTCTTAGTAGTTAATCCGGTCGTCAAGTAGAACTCCGTGATAGTGCCCTGCGCCGACTATACTCATCCACAAGGTAGGTGTTTGAATTCAACTTACATCATTTTGTCTTTGCCGCTTTACCCCTGTCTTCATTCCAATTTTTTTTTTGTCATTAACATCAAGCCTCTTTCCCCCGCTCTTCTCCAAAGGTCATATAGGGACCGGTCACTAACGTTTCCCGCTGCCGAGCAGGAGGTGTGCGTGACCCCCCTCGTGGCTGGGTAGCCTGAGAAGGTGGTTTTATAGTTGAACCCTCACTCTCCCTGTAACGCCCGTCCTCTCTCAGAGCCCTGCCTCTACGTGCGGACATTTAAGATTAGATAGCCCGACCCTTGCCGACTTTTCCCCGTTCTCTCACGGCCCGGTGGAAATTACTTTAAAGTACGCTAGTCGTCCTGTTCTGGCAGCACATAACGCCGCCTCACGGTAGCAATTGCCGGTCTTAAATTTTTTTGTAAATAATTTTGTGTAGATATATGCTTAGTTAGGTATTTAGGGATGATAATTTTTTGTTGTTGTTTTATTTTAACTCCGATAAAGTATTTTCAGTTTCGTAAGTAGGGATTTTGTTTTGCTTCTTGTACAAATATTTTTATAATCGTAGAATAATTTTTTTTGTAGGTGGTATCAACTGGAAAAATATTTTTGCTTTCCGTAGACGTTACGTACATCATTTGTTTCATAAATTTAAACTTAGAATTTTTCCCGCAGGTTGTAATAACTAGAAAAATATTTTTGCTTTCCGTAGACGTTACGTACATCATTTGTTTCATAAATTTAAACTTAGAATTTTTTCCGCAGGTTGTAATAACTAGAAAAATAGTTTTGCTTTTCGCACACGTTACGTACGCCATTCGTTTCATAAATTTAAACTTAGAATTTTCCCCGTAGGTCATAACTACCAGTATAGTAATTTTGCTTGGCGCAGATGTCACGTACGTGTGTGGTTTCATAGATTTGTACTTAGAAATTTTTCCGAGAAACCGTAACGATTGTGGCAATAAATTTTTGGTCCCCGTAAAGTCGCTTATGTACATTTAATTTTGTTGGCAAAACTCTGTTAGAAATTTATTTCATGTTAATAAACGATAATTCATGAAAATTTGGGCCTTTCTGTTTTTCCGAAATTTTCCCTTCAATTGACCGACGACACCGTCATAAATTAACCGAGAGTGAAGGAAAAGGTAAGAAAACCCTCTCCCAGAAATTATAATAGCCAGCCGCATAACAGCACCAGCACCGACACCGCCGAGCAATATCATACTCGCTTACAGCTACGCTCGTATAAGGTGAAGCCCGGCGTTTCTTCGAGGAGGCGCCTAAAGACCGCTCTCCCGAACACAATTGCAACGGCGATAACTTCAAACGGCCCCTGGCTTTCCTCTCTTCTTCACTGAGCTATCCTAGGGACCAAGATATGGCAACGTATCATTTTTGTGACCTCAGGTAATTGGGAATACAAATTAGCGAGAAGAATTGCCCGGGGGAGCACACCTCCAGAAAAAAAAAGCTGGCGCCCGAGCAACCCGTGGTAACGCCGACGTGACCGTAACCGTGAAGATTCCCAGAAGCCGGAGCTCGTCACAAGGTCTACAATACCCAGATAGATGTTACCATGGAAACATATGAAATGGAAACACAACAAAGCTTAAAACAATAATCGTTGCGCGGATACGACATATTCGATAATATTATTCAAAATCTCGAATTCGAACAACGATGCCACATTGAAAATTTTTTTTGAACACAGGGAATAGGTAAACTTTGAATGCCTGTAATTCCGTTCCCGATAATAAAAATAATAAAAAGCAAACACTATCGTTATAGTTATGTGAAACCATGTGTTTTGCCAGTGGAGGTTGTTTAAATTTGACCGCCATTTCGATTTAAAGTTTAGAAAAAGGACTCCCTATATATCGGTAACGAAGCCGAGGAACCCATTATTTTTGTTTTAAATTTACAGTCTGAACATCCTCTACAACACCCTGTATTCCGTGTCCGCCATTTCGGGATCACCCTGTATACTTAGATGATTTAGTTAATAATAAAATAAGATTTACATCTTCTGAGATGTTGTTTTTTACTAGATATTTTTCAGTTTTAGTGGGTGATCTTATACCCGAAGGCAATAATGTTTGGGAGTTTTATTTGATTTTGAGAAAACTAGTAGGAATCATTACAGCAAAGAGACTTCAAAAAGATACTAACCAGATTTTGAGTAATTTGATCGAGGAACACAACAGTGTATATGTAAAACTCACAAAATCACATTTAAAATTTAAATATCATTTTATCACTCACTATCCACGAATATTTACAAAATCAGGTCCACTACATTTATTGTCATCTATGAGATTTGAAGCTAAACACAAAGTATTCAAGGATATAGCTAACAACGCTAAATCCAGAGTGAATATCACTAAGTCTTTGGTAAAAAGACATCAGTTAAATTATGTGTGCATTTTCTTGGAGGCAAAATTAAATCGCAAGGAAATTAATCATGGAAAATTACTTCCTTTGGCTAGAGACAAGTATGATCTACCACAAATACGAGAAATATTTCAATCTTCAAGTTTGGTTGAACGAACATCTTGGGCAGAGCTTAATGGTTATATCTATAAAAATAATGTTGTGATATCTCTTTTGCCTGATAATGAAAATATGTACCCAGATTTTGGAAAAATTGTCGATATCATTATAATAAATGGTAATATGGTTAATGTTATTGTGAAAAAATTATATGTGGAAGGATTTAATCACCATTACCATGCCTTTGAAGTGAGTGAAAATCCTCAGTTTTCAATTACGGATTCAAAACAAGAGTCAAGTCCTACTTTCATGTTGTTTCTACTAATTTTTTACTAACCTACACAACAAGTTTATTTTTTCAAGTCAACAATTTAAAACTCGTTGTAACTCCGACACATATTTAAGTTACTCAAATATGTGGCAGTTTAAAGCCTAATGTCTACAAAATCATTTTAACTTTGGAGCTTACTTAAAAATCAAGCTGAAAATTGATATACCTACGTGTTTTAGAGGAGGTCTAACGATACTATCATCGTCAAAGTCTTGTAGCATAATGTATTGACACATTTTTTCATGCGTCTTGTGCCATATTTTTTATTATCAATCTTTTTGTCCCTATGGGTAAATTTTATGGTAAATTTAATATAAAAATAAGGTATTATCCATAAAGTTTCCATTGTGACGAAAAGATTGATAATGCAAAAACTCTAGTAAAACACAGGAAAAAATGTATGTCAACAGCACCCTCTTCATTATATTTATGTCTACAAGACTTTCAGGATGATCCTATCTCTGAAACTGCATGACGTATATCAATTTTCAGCTTAATCGCAAATTTCATTGCTGAAATAGTGTTAGCTGAATGAATAGGTCCAACCAGCCGATTTTTAATTAGGTGACACAAGTTGCAAATTGTCAATTTTGGGTATAATTTCACTGTTATAATTTTATTATCATTTTAATCTTAGATATTTTTATTGTTAAATATTTTCATCAAAAAGTCTTTTTATAATAATTTTACTTCAAAATAGAAAATAAACTGAATAATAATTAAGAATAATTATAATATTAATAATAATCATTTTTAATATTTAAAGTTAAAATGTATGCCCGCTAGATTTTGAATGTATTTTAATTTTTTATGCCATTTCATCATTTTTGTTATTTTACCTACACCTATAGGTTACCTATACCTACCTATTTTATGTGATTTTTTTAAATATAATAATAAAAGTTTATTTAAAATTTTTGTTCTTTTATTAGTCATTCATGAAATCTACATGTCGTACAACTGTGTGTAACTATAACAAGGTGTGATTAGGAACTTTGACAGATCAAGTAGTCATTGCTATTACAATACAGGGTGAGGCGCGAGAACCTTAGGGCATTTTTATATGGAGAAGTCCTGGGAGTAGAAGTCTAAAAATTTGTACGTGTATGATTTCGGTTTTGCCGAGCTGAACTAAAATATTCACAACCCCTCACCATTTCCGGTTATACCGGAAGTTGCCATCAAGTTTCTTATTTTAAATGGGACACCCTGTATATTATTATATTTTCAGATTGTCTGAAAAAATGCAATAAAAATGGGGTTTACAGTTCAAAATTGTACCGAGTGGTTTATGAGTTATAAACAAATGAAAATCGCAATTTTCCATTCTCAAAGCAGCTTAGGTCGAAAACGGGTCAAGATATCGGAAAACGGCTTACATGTCCCTATCTTAACTTTTCACGTAGTATCCTATGGTGCTGATGAAATTTGTATACAAAGTGATGAAAAATCAGGGATTTTCAAAAAAAAATTAATAAAATATATTTTTTTGTAGGTACTCTAGCGTAGTATACAAAAAGTTAGGATAGGGACATGTAAGCCGTTTTCCGATATCTTGACCCGTTTTCAAGCTAAGCTGCTTTGAAAATGGAAAATTGCAATTTTCATTTGTTTATAACTCATAAAATGGTCGTTACAAATTTGAACTGTAAATATCATTTTTATTACTTTTTTTCAGGCAATCTGAAAATGTAATAATATACAGGGTGTACCATTTAAAAAAAGAAAAATATGGCAACTTCCGGTATAACCGGAAGTGGTGTGGGGTTGTGAATATTTTAGTTCAGCTCGTCAAAACCGAAATTATACACGTACAAATTTTTAGACTTCTACTCCTAACACTTCTCCATATAAACATGCCCTAAGGTTCTCGCGCCTCACCCTGTATAGTGAGATATACTACTACAAGTGTGTCTATTTAACCTGGAGTAGAGTAAATAGAATATTATTCAGATAGTTCATGAAACTAAAATTCTAGTAGTCTTTCCTTTTACAATGTAGTAAGATATACTACAAAAAGTGTGTCTATTTTACCTTGGAGTAGTGGTGAATATAAACACATGCTGTAGTGGTTGATTTAACTTTTACCTGTAGTGGTTAAATTAACTTTTAAATAAAAAGTAACAAATACGTCGCGTAGTGTATCCCGTAACTATGTTACATTTACTATTTTGTAGCGGTATATATAAACACATGTATAAGTTGGCGTCTATTTCACTGCTACAACAAGTAAAACCAACTCTTTATCAAGTATGGTATACGATTTTTTTTCTCAGTGTAAGAAAATGCTGACTATCATGGGAACAATGGTTATTCTGCGTTTCCACACAGAAACTGTTTATTTACAGGTTGGCGCACCGAGATACATACCTAATAGATCCTCTTTAGTTAGTCTAGTCTTACCATTTATACTGTGAACATCTTATTTAAAATGTCTTAAGTAATAATAAATGTATTAAATCAATAATTGTAACTTTTTAAAAAGCGACTTCGAGTATCCCGAAAGTTAATTGGCGCAGTCAGTAGGATACCTCGGCTGTTTTTACGTATCAAACGTGACAATTTCATTAAACGATTAACCAGGTATCGATCAAGTTGGTACGTCGAGTTAAGTGTTCGGAGTGGAGTGGTTCCCTTATCCCAGTCAATCGAAGACCAAAGCACTCAGCCGACCATCATCGAGGTTTGGATCAACATTATCCACACCTGCAAGGATTACTACCCTGGAGAAGACAAAAATTGCAGATCCATAGCAGCATTCCTTATAAAGTCTGTACACTGAGAGTTGTCTGTTGTGATAACTAAGGATACATCATCTCGTTATGTTTCTTACTCCTTCTATTGCATTGCATAGTCAATCGAGTTAAAATGGGACGTATTGTCAAAAATGCGTTTGAATCGTCTGCAATTCTAAAAAGATGAGCGAGAGTGAGACGGAAGTATCGACTCGCGTCTTGATACGCTTAGATTGATACGATATTACGATAAGATTGTCGTCGCTACTATCAGTAGTGTCAGTGTCAGCGGTAAATATACAAATAAGGTTTGTCTTGTGATTTGAAACGTTTTTAATACGAAATTAGCAGAATTACCTGTGTCCTGTGATAAACTATGAGTGACTTATTATAATTGCTCGAATGCCTAAAAATCTATTTCCTTGCTTTGCCTGGAAAACGATTGAACTCCCTAGTACGTGGTCTTGTGGTTAAATTGCTGGAATATTTTACTTGCAAATAAGAAAACGGAGGTGCTATTCTTTCTTTTAAACGGCAACCAGCAGGTAGGTGACATGATATTTCTATCATGATGATAACAATAATTATTATGATTCTTATTTACTTGCATTATATATATTTGTTATTAAAAAGTTGCAAGGCTCTACTTCGTCAATAACTTGTCGAAATAATATATTTGTAGGATATTCATTATTCCTCAACACACGCCACTGACACGAACTGCGATACCACATCTGGTTCGACTTAGAAATAAGTGTACGATTCAAATCGAATAAAATGAAATTGTTTAGTCAGAATCAGTGTGGCATGACAACGGACAACTCTCAGTGTACGGAGAGTAGTACACTGATATATATATATAATACACTGATAATACACTGATATAATATATAAAACACAGATAGTATACACCGTGTTTTATATTAAGTCGGCACTATTGCTAACTTCGTTATTATTTGAGCTAGAAAGTCGGTTAAATTAGCAAACTAGTAGTATTTTTTCTCCTGGATAAAATGGCGAAAACAGAAAAACAATTGAACATCGCGTTTTCGAGATATTCAAAAAAATGTAATTTTTTTAATGGAACACCCTATGTATTTTTGGATGGATCGGTTGCAAATTTTTTTTTAAGGAAAAAGTCTTTATGCACTATGATCCTAAAATAATAAATTCATTGATTATTTATTATTTTACTACTCCTAAAGTAGGCTGCGATAATTAATGTAATTTAGTGTACCTACCTACGTAATGTAAGGTAAAAAAATATGTCGTCCTCAATAGTGTATTTTTCAATAAAAAAATACACAAAAAAAGGAGTTGTTATATTGAAAAGGATTTAATTTTAAATAAACAAATAACAGAACTTGTCCGTGTTTTAAATTAAGTCGGCACTATTGCTAACTTCGTTATTATTTGAGCTAGAAAGTCGGTTAAATTAGTAAACTAGTAGTATTTTTTCTCCCGAATAAAACGATGAAAACAGGAAAACAATTGAACATCGCGTTTTCGAGATATTTAAAAAAATGAACATTTTTTATGGAACACCTGTATATTTTTAGATGGATCGGTTGCAAATTTTTTTTTACGGAAAAAGTCTCTATACACTATGATCCTAAAATAATAAAATTTTACAACACAAACAAGTTCTGTTATTTGTTTATGTAAAATTAAATCCTTTTCAAGGTAACAACTCTTATTTTTAGTGTATTTTTTTTTATTGAAAAATACACTATTGAGGACGAAATAATTTTTTTACCTTACATTACGTAGGTACACTAAATTACAATAATAATTGTCGCAGCCTACTTTGGGAGTAATAAAATAATGAATAATTAATGAATTTATTATTTTAGGATCATAGTGCATAAAGACTTTTTCCTTAAAAAAAAATTTGCAACTGGTCCATCTAAAAATATACAGGGTGTTCCATTAAAAAAATTACATTTTTTTGAATATCTCGAAAACGCGACGTTCAATTGTTTTTCTGTTTTCGCCATTTTATTCAGGAGAAAAAATACTACTAGTTTGCTAATTTAACCGACTTTCTAGGTTAAATAATAACGAAGTTAGCAATAGTGCCGACTTAACATAAAACACGGTGTATAGATTATAAAAAACCTTCTTGCGCATCCATCGCATAGATAGTGTATTTTTATGCGATTCAATTATGAATATTTTCAACGCTTTTTAAATTATTGGCTTTCTGAAAATTTTC
The DNA here is from genome assembly GCA_910589415.1 of Malachius bipustulatus. NCBI lineage: Eukaryota > Metazoa > Arthropoda > Insecta > Coleoptera > Melyridae > Malachius > Malachius bipustulatus. Next base: position 4,089,252 of record OU342638.1, on the reverse strand, counting down.
ATAGTCATGTCATGTTAGCGTAGTGCCTGTGAAAAATTTTCTGTGATAATTTCATTTCATTTCGTTTGAAAACGTGCCTTAAAAAGAATTTTTAAATTTAAAAATCAAAAAAATTGGCAAAATTTAACAATTTTGTCCCTTTTCCTATGCCCGCCACTGGCTAACTTTACTTGAAAAATACTATTTTTTACACTACCTTTAATAAATTCGGATAAAACTGAAAGGAGAGTTTTGAAAACCGAAAGTTTGAAATTAGAGGAATAAACATCATGTAAAAATATTCAAATATCTCAGCCATTTTTATATTTGCTTCTTGAAATTTTTGAAGGTTAAATGCTATTAGTATAGTTGTCTAATCAAAATTTCCGTTCTATTCCTTCAAAAATATGCTCATGAATGTTTATAGAAATGTAGACATTTTTACCGTTTTCCTACCCACGCCTCTGGCTTATTAATAGAAATAATGCAAATTGTATTGCATTAGCTCAAATTTCAAATAAGTTTATTCCAATCATGTTAATTCCGTTTAAAAATTTTTGTTTCTAACTTGTCTATTTAGGGGTTCAAAATCTAGCCATTTTCCTAAAATTGAAAAGGCCGCCATTTTGGAACGTTTTTACCTATTTTACTCAAATACAGTACCAGACGACTACTTGAGGTTATCTTACTACCAGAAAAATTTCAGCGCTCTAGATTGAAAACTTCGACCAGAACCCGTGCCTCACGGAAGGTTTTTTTTTTGAAATTCGAAGGGACATTCTGTAGAAGTAATGCAACTCTAGGGAAATGTTTTTTACGAAAATTAAACTTCAACCCTGAGGTTTATAAGAGTAAAAAATTTCGTTCATTAATCTTGAAAGATGAAGCTACAGGAGCAGGGTTATGAATTTGTCCACTTTTTTTGAATTCGTCCGTGACACGGACGAAATCGGACAAAATTGGACAAAGCGGACGAAATGGATAAATTGCTCAAATTCAAATTACACTTTACATAAATTATAGGTTAGGCAAACCAAGATACACACTTGTGTATTTCTTGTTGTATCATAATTAGAAACCACCAAAAAGAAGTTCAGTTATAAGAAGTATTAGGTTAGCTTAGCTTAGAAACTGGCACAGGAATAGGAGGAAGAGTGAATAGTTCAATGAAGATGGAAAATAAGGGAAAACCAAAAGGTAAGATCTTTTTAAAATGTTGCTTTTTAATATCCCTTGACCCCATTCCGCATTTCGTATCTATACAAGTTTGTACTAACTACTAAATGTTGATCATATCAGTTTTATACAATATAATCCACCAGTATAGTAACTAATAGATAATAATATTGACACCTAACCTAATATCTGAAATATCTTGCTTGAAGTTTAGCTTGTTTAACAAAATTAGATATATTAAATCTCCTGCCTTTTAGGTGGTGCAAGGGCAGGTGCTGGTAGAAAAACTGACAACATAAGACAACATTTTGAAGAAATAAATGGAAGTAATATAAGAGGATATAAATGCAATAATTGCCATACATTAGTGAGTCCAAAGGCATGCCGAATGAAAACCCATTATTCAAAATTCTCACAACGACAACCACTACCACAACCACAACAGGAAGCAGAAACCAGAGCAACAGTGGCAGAGACTTCTAATAATTCAGAAATAGAACCTATAAATAATAAATTGACTGAAGGTCATACTGAAAACAGTGTGAATGAACGTGAAGGTGAACCAAATAAAAAACTACTAAAACGAAAAGCGATTCAAGAAATCAATTTTGTTTCTGGGGAATCTGGGGCTGGGGTGACTACAAAGCAGCCAAAGATAGCTTCCTATTTGTGCAAAACTACAAGTAAAGATAAGGATAACATTGATTATGCCATTGCGGAATATTTTTATTCCTGTAATGTACCCTTTAGTCATTCTCAAAGATTCTATTTAAAAAAAAATGATTTCTACATTACGACCCGGATATATTCCCCCAAATAGACAAAAACTTGGTGGTGATTTATTAAATAAGGTTACCGTGTCCATGTATGAAGAAGCAAAAAAACGACTCGACGGTAAAAGTGTAACTTTAATTCAAGATGGGTGGTCGGCAATCCACAATGATCCTGTTATAGCATCTTGCGTTTCGGATGGTGAAAAATCTTACTTTTTATCATCAGTTGAGACTGGAGTCAATCATAAAAGTAGTGAGTATTGCCTCAAATTAGCAATTACTGCTATTGAAGAAGCTGAAAATAAGTTTAACTGCAAGGTAAGAAGCTTTGTAAGCGACAATGAAGCAAAAATGAAAAAAAATGAGGGATGCTTTACAACAAACATTTAATGCAAAAGTAAATGGTGATAATAATGACAGTCACTTTATAGTGTATGGTTGTACAGCTCATTATTTGAATTTACTGGGCCAGGATATCTGCAAAACTAAAAGTGTTAACAATATTTTGAAACAAATTACAGAAGTAAGTAAGTTCTTCCGCAATCACCATGTTGCTAAAGGTCATCTTGCCCAATTGAAAGGTTCGAAAATTCCCCAGCTTCCTTGTGAAACACGCTGGAACAGCCAGCTAGATTGCATAGAAATTTTTTTATCAAACCGAGAGTTTTACCTGAAAATCGTTGAAAATAATGAAGGTGATGTATTGCCAGATATAATTAAAATTATAGAAAATATTGGTTTAATGAAAGAAACAAAGAATTTATTTAAACAGCTGAAGCCTATAAGTTGTGCTTTAGATAGGGTACAGTCGGAAAGCTGTAATATATCTGATGCATTGTTTGAATTTTTAACTTTAAAAAAACTTTCAAATAATAATGAAATATTAAATACCTACAAAGTCCTTATAAAGAAACGATTCGACGATTGCATCACTCCTACACATATCATCGCTTTTATGCTAAATCCAAAATACATCGACCAATTGGATAATTTAGATCCTAATTTACAGGAGACTGGGAGGAACTGGATACGTGAAAATGTAGATGACAATTTTTTGCCTTTAATTATGCCATTTGGTCTGAAAGGTCAGCCTTTCCCCGACACATTTTTTAGTAGCAGTGTGTTAGAAACACTTACTCCAATTGAATGGTGGAAGGCAGTTTCAAAAAATGTTCCTAACAAGAAATTCTGCCATTTCGCTCTACATTTATTTAGATGCATCGCTTCATCTGCGAGTATTGAGAGGATATTTTCAAACTTTAGTTATATTCAGAACAAATTCAGGAACAGGTTAGGTTTGGAAAAAGCTTCGAAACTTGTTATGGCATATAAAATGCTCAACATGCGTGTAAAAGATATGGAGCAGGAACCTGTACTTGGAGGAGAAGATGAATATTAAAAAAAAAACATTAATGAAATCAAAACATTTTTTGTTTATCTTGGCTGGATATTATTTATTATTTTATTATATAGAATATTACTTTATTACTTATAAGAGTTTTACTAGAGTTAAGTTAAAGTTTGCGTTGTATTTTATGTTTATGAACAATAAATGTTTTTGTTTTTAACTTTGTTTTAGTTAATTTAATAATTTATTTCGTTAACTGATTTCCTCCAGTTTTGTCCATAGCTATTGATTTTGTCCGGACGGACTTAATTGGACAAAATCGTCCAATAAAGTCCACTTGGACAAATTCAATCAACCCTGTACAGGAGCGTTTTTGAAATTTTAGAGAAATAAACATCATGTAAAAAAAATCGAATATCTCCGCCGTTTTTCTTATTTACTTTGTGAAATTCCCAAGGGTTGAAGCCTATTAGTATAGTTGTCTACTGTAAAAATTTCAGTTTAATTACTTCAAAAATGTGCTCATAAATTGTTGGAGAAATTTAGCCATTTTTACCCTTTTCCTACCCACACCACTGGCTTATCAATAAAAAAAAAATGCAAATTTTATTGCACTAAATTAAATTTCAAGTCATTTACTTCCAATCTTGTGAATTTGATATAAAACTCTTTTTCTATCTAGCTTATACAGGGGTTCAAAAAATAGTCCTTTTTCCAAAAATAAAAATGGCCGCCATTTTGAAACGGCTCAGCCGATTTTGCTCAAGTGCAATACCAGACCACTCCTTGTGGACATCTTACTTCCACAAAAGTTTCAGTCTCCTAGATCGAAAACTGCGACCTAAAATGAGGTGACAAAAACCGGATTTTCCGAATTTTGAAGGGACACCCTGTAGAAGTGACGCGACTTTTGGAAATTTTTTTAATGAAAATCGAAATTGTTCCTTAAGTTTAATAAGAGTGCAAAATTTCGTTCACTAATCTTGAAAGATAAAACTACAGGAGCGTTTTTAAAGTCGAAATTTCGTGATTTTGGATAAATAAATATATACAGGATGAGTTTTTTTCAATGTTTAGTACAAAGATCTCGTAAAGTACTGCAGTTAGAACGGTTAAATGCGGAAAGAAGTGCAGTTTTATGAGCTTAATTCGAAACAGCTTTTGTTTTTTTCAAAATCTCCATGGCTTCCTAGATATTTAACATAAGGTAAATTCTGCGGATTTTTTTACACCGAGATAGCAGTCTTATTATTGGGATTAGAGAAAAATCGTAAAGGAAAACCTTTTAGACGATTTCATAGACAATAACAGGGCGTTACAATTTTTTTTTATTTGTTGTGTCATTTTCGAGCTATGACGTAAACTTGTGTTTTTTTAAATGTAAGTCATAGTTGGCTATGACATCATTCGATATGTCTTTTTTTTTTCTAAATACAACGATATAAAACTTGATATCGTTTTTTCTGAAAATAAAAAAGTTACGACGGTTTTTAATTTCCTTTATATATTATATAAATATGCGCGAAAATATTGTTCCGCAGATGAAAAGTGATGTCGTCCTCATTTTATAAAAAAAATACACTAAAAAGCAGAAGTGAGATACGCAAGAGACAGGGATGCCAAGCAGACTACAAAAAATGAAATTACGGCTTTACTTGGACTATTGATAATGATAGGGATCAAAAAAGTCAACCGTAAATACTTGGCTAGATGTAAAATCTGTTTTGTATCGAAATTTTGCAGACCAGAGAGATGAAGCTTGCTTAATTCGTGGTTTGATTTTTTTAAGACAGTCCAAAAATGAGAAACCACAAAATTTTTATGATAGATGTTCAGGTGTTTTAAACTTATTATAAATGTATAGTTATGTAGACATACATGGAAAAACAGAACAATCCAAAAAGCTTAAAGAGATTTGTACAATAATCTAGCTCCCAAGACATTTTTATCAGGACTACGAGAACCTTTAGGTACAACCATTAGGTGCATGAAACCAGCTTCTTTGAGCGAATCTTTACAAAAAGTTATTGAAGAAGATAATATCCATTACTTCCAAAATTTATCTAACAGAAATTTCCAAACAAAACCCGCCTACTCGAAGCAACCAGTACAAAATAACTATGTTCATAATCAACCAAATTTCGCACTAATGACCCACCAATTCCAAAATTCAAATGTCTTTCCTTCACAACCAATAAATATGCAACAAAGAACAAAATAAATATTACACCGAGACATTACCCAACCAATGCTTAAGTGTTTAAACAACCATATCAAAATAATAGGAACGTTTTCAAACCCAACCCAAATAAAAAATCAAGGAGTAAATAGGTCGTATGAGTATAAAGCACATATACTTTATTTTTTATTTAGATGGATTCCACCAAGTCAAAATTCTAGGGGAACGATTGGCAACAAGACTGATTAGGTTGGTTATGGTGATAGTTGTTACTAAAATAGTCACTAGAATAGTTACTAAATTAATTTAGGTTATGTCCATTAGTTGAAATGTCATTTTATTTCAAAATTTCAATCCAAAAAAAAACTATAAACTCAATTTTTAGAGGTAAATTGGAAAATTTTAGAGACTTGTAGGTGTAAGTACCTTAGCTATTTACTCTTATAAATCTTATGTATGTAGGATTAGACCGATTCCTTCTTAGTTTTATGTAAAAATGTTGAAAATAGAAGAAACTCTATTATTGATAAATAGAAGAGGTACTTACATTATTTAATAATTTATTAAGAATTTTTCAAGGAATCTGATTAAACAGTATTTTTGCTTAATCTGGAGAAACATCTTTCAATCGCTATTGTTTATAGAGCATTTGATGATTCCTTCTTTTCTTTCTTTTGAAATAAATTTACCTGCCTGAGCATTTTAATAATTTTGAATTTGATAATTTGGTTTGTTAATTTGACAACTTCAACTTTTCAGTTCCTTCGCGTTTCGCTGTGACTAGAGTGCCGACTCAGGGAGTAGACCTAGTTTTCGCAAAACGTCATTGGATATAGTCAATCCAAGCAATTAACAGTTAAATTTTGTCCTCAAAAAACGAATAACTACTAAAAAAGGACTATTTTCAGAGAAAATAAAGTAATTTGAAGTTTTTAATTTGCGTTTTATAACAGTGGAACTTACAACAAGGAAACATGTTTTGCAGGTGACGTCATAGCCTATACCCGAATCGGGGAATGTTGCCGTTACTTTAGTCACAACGTAAATTTTTTGCCAAGGTCAAGAAAACAGGCTACCATCCGACAATATGAAAATTACTGTTTAAAGATTGCACAGGGTACCAACTTGACAGCTGTTTGACAAGTCCATCTAAATAAAAAATAGACTTTAAAGTGCAATTACTAGCCTGTTAAATGGGATCGGAGTATTCCTCCATCGCCCGTACATTTATCATACTGGCAGTGCCCGAAACTCAACTGAGAGAGCTTCCATCAAAACAACCTTGGGGTAAGAAACAATTAATATGCATGGATGGCGTTCCCGGGGTTAAAATTTTCCGGAGTTAAAACGACCCCCCATTCGGATCTCCGGGCGGGGGCTAACCCAGGGGCACATTCATGCAAGAGAAAGAATATTAACAACACCACCAGAATGGAAAAATTTATAGTCGACTTTTGTCATATTAGAGGTTTAAACACGAATATCAATTCAGTACATCAACATCTTCAGACAAATAAACCTCACATTCTAGCACTGTGCGAAACAAAAGTCCAAGCGTCATCAAGCACAGTTAATTATCTCTATCCAGGATATGACTTTCATTCCCTATTTAGACGTAACTTCAGAATTGGCATTTTTGTCAGAAGTGACCTCTGCTGCCAACTTTGACTTGAGGAAGACTTTGAGCCCAATGACTTTGACGTCATGTGGCTTAGGATAACAGACCGACAAACGACGAGATTTATCTGTTGTTTATACCGACCACCCAGCGATACACAGTATAGGACACTTTTTTTGTCCCTCACAAAAACTGTTGAATTCATACAGATAAACTACCCCAAAGCTGAGATATCCATCTTGGGTGATTTTAATGTACATAACATCAACTGGCTTAAATACTTAAACTTCACTGATGAAGAAGGCCGTGAAGCGGAATCGTTTGCGATCAGCTGTGGTTTTACCCAGCTCGTTGATGAACCAACACGCATTCCCGATCGCGAGGGAGAATTCGCTAGCCTGTTGGATCTGTTTTTGACCACGAACCCTCAAATGTATAATATCACGGTGAAAGCCCCACTAGGTTCCTCAGATCATAAACTCGTCTCAACATCTTGCGTCCTACCAATTACTAGTGTTAAAGAAGCAAGTAAACCTCGTGTAGTCTGGCACTACAGATCTGCTAAATGGGAAGAACTCAGGGAATATTATCGAGATTTTCCATGGAGGAGTGTTTGTTTCGGCTCTAATGATCCATCTGTTTGTGCTAGGGAAGTTGCTCAAGTCATCCTAACAGGCATGGAAGCCTACATTCCCTTTTCAAGAAAACAGCCCTCAAACAGCAAACCTTGGTTCAACAAAAGATGCAAGGAAGCTGTCGCCTCCAAACAACTGGCTTTTCGCCAATGGCGAGAGAGCCTCAACGGCATAAATCATCACAATTTTATCCTTGCTCGAAACAGATGCAAAGAAATAATAGATCAAACCAAGGAAACTCACAACCAAAGAATTAGGAACAAACTTCTCTCCTGCCCTAACGGTTCGAAATCTTTTTGGTCTGTAACTAAGGCAGTCAGCCAGAACTTCACCAGATCAACGATTCCACCACTTACACGGACATATGGGACTATCGCATCCACGGCTACTGAGAAGGCGAACTTGTTGGCGGGAGTGTTTTCTTTATACTCTTCCGTCGACTTTCATGGAAGAACTCCGCCAATGATCCCTTCCGTGGAGACCAAAATGTCAGACATTGTTTTCCGACAGCGGGTCATAAAGAGCATTATGTAAGCCTTAGACCCAAACAAAGCTTCTGGGCCCGATGACGTACCTGTTATCGTACTAAAAAAATGCGCCACTGAGCTGTCATCTGTTTTCTGCCGACTTTTCAACTTGTATAAAAAGGGAATATTTCCTTCTTGTTGGAAATGTGCACGGATCCAACCTATTCCCAAGAAAGGCAAAAAGACTATACCAAGTAACTATATCGACCAGTGGCACTGCTTTCAGTAATATCCAAGATTATGGAGAAAGCTATTAACCAACATCTTTTAAAATACTTGGAAGGAGCTAACATAATCAGCGACCGCCAATACGGATTCCGTAAACAGAGGTCAACTGGTGACCTCACTTACGTCACCGAGCTGTGGAACGGCGCAATCGAGCACCATTAGGAGTCTCGAGGGGTTGCGCTTGATATTTCTAGAGCTTTCGACCGTGTTTGGCATGATGGACTGTTGGCAAAACTGCAGGCCTATGGCATGCCCGAGAAATTCTGCTTGTGGCTTGCGAGTTATCTCGGAGATCGTTCATTGCAGGTAGCAGTCGATGGCGTTCTTTCTGAGACCTTTTCCATCAATGCCGGTGTGCCTCAGGGATCCATTTTATCTCCGACTCTCTTTCTAATATTTATAAACGACTTGCTTGAAACAACAAAAAATCCAATATACAGTTTTGCCGACGACAGTACCCTCATATCTTCTTATACGTTAGATGCGCGAACATCTACCCAGGTAACAATACGTGACGACAAAATTTTAGACTTCACGAAATCGTGACGAACGGTCGATATAACGATAGTTTTATTTACAATCTTTAAAAAAACGGTGGAAATACATCGTCAAAAAAAGTGCTATCGGAATACGATTTAAATTTTAAATAAAACTTCGTCAGAAAACAAGTGAAGTCAAAACGTAACGAAAACGTCGCGAATAAATCGTCAACTTTTCAGTTTGTTAATTATTTTAAAAGAATCTTTGAAGTTTTTAAATAAAACTTCGTCAGAAAACAAGTGAAGTCAAAACGTAACGAAAACGTCGCGAATAAATCGTCAACTTTTCAGTTTGTTAATTATTTTAAAAGAATCTTTGAAGTTTTTAAATAAAACTTCGTCAGAAAACAAGTGAAGTCAAAACGTAACGAAAACGTCGCGAATAAATCGTCAACTTTTCAGTTTGTTAATTATTTTAAAAGAATCTTTGAAGTTTTTAAATAAAACTTCGTCAGAAAACAAGTGAAGTCAAAACGTAACGAAAACGTCGCGAATAAATCGTCAACTTTTCAGTTTGTTAATTATTTTAAAAGAATCTTTGAAGTTTTTAAATAAAACTTCGTCAGAAAACAAGTGAAGTCAAAACGTAACGAAAACATCGCAAATAAATCGTCAACTTTTCAGCTTGTTAATTATTTCAAAAGAATCTTTGAAGCTTTTAACTAAAACTTCGTCAGAAAACAAGTGATACGTCAAATGTCACTGTCAGTTTTCTCTTTGTAAACAACATGGCAGAATTCAGCGGAAACGGGATAGGAGACATACATTTGTAAATTAGGAAGAGGAAGTACCTCGTGTCTCCAATAGTTAAAGAAGTTTTTTGGTTACCTCAGCAAGAGACTACCTACTACCTATATACTGCAAGTTTTTGCATATTGTTACTACCCTAAAAAACGTGATCTTTATTATTATTCTGCAATTCCCAGGTGGACGACGACATCAAGTTAATAGTGATATTTTTAGAAGTTACCTCGTGTCTCCAATAGTTTAAAGAAGTTTTTTTGGTTACCTCAATAAGAGACTACCTATATACAGTAAGTTTTTGCATATTGTTATAAATAATTGTCTTGTATACCTATAATCCTGTTTTATTACATATTTTAGTAAATTTTTTAAGGTAATCCTGTTGTTTAGTCTTCCAAAACACCCCTCACATGCCCATAGTCCACTTTTTCCACTCGCATCGCCCACAGCGTTGCCGTACGCAAACTCGTTACAAATAATATTTTAAAGTTTATAATTTTAAAGTTAATATTTTAAAGACACTTCAGGACACATTATGTTTATAAATTAACTTTTCTACTTAAGTTTGGTTCAGGAACCTTGAAATTACGGCCTATAAGTAACATCCTGTATGTGAGAATATCGTGACTAACAAGTCACGTGTTGTGATCATAAGTATTCACGTTTTTATAACCTCAATTAGTTGATTTACGTGCGATTTTCGTAGGCTGTGGTCACAGTATTTTTCACGTTTTTGTCACGATTTTTTCACGACACTGTCGCGATTTCTTCACGGCTCTGTTACTGCTATTTCTCCACGAGTTTCTTACGATTTTGTTAATCGGTAAAGTGAATTTTTTTTAACGATATCGTCAATGTTTCGTAACGGCTGCCCAACATTCAAAAGTGTGGGTGGCGTGACCAATTCGGAAGTTAAAATTAGAGCGGTTTTATAACGTATTAGTCGTAATTTTTTTCACGAATTCGGGATCTCGTCTAACTCACGACAGCTAAAAAGGTCACATTTTCAGTCGCGTTTTCGTCACGAAATGTTACCTGGGTACCATCGACGCACAGACTCGCAGGGAGCAAGAAGTTGCCATACTTAACAATGACTTGCGAGACATTCTAACTTGGGGCGATAGAAACCAAGTCCAATTCAATGCTGGAAAAACCCAAGCAGTCATCTTCTCCAAAAAGACCAACGTTTTGGAGCCAGATATGATGATGACGGGACACTCTCTTACTCCATCGGCATCTCTTCATTTACTTGGAGTGAGCCTCGGAGCCAACATGTCTTGGCATGATCATGTTGCAGGTCTGGCGAAGAGTGCTTCTCAAAAACTTGGAACACTCTTCCGCACGAAGAAATTTTATACACCACAACAGCTTCTCCTCTTATACAAGGCTCAAATCCGACCATCCTTGGAGTACTGCTCACATGTTTGGAGCTCAGCTCCCAAACATACGCTGAGACTACTCGACTCTATTCAGAAAAGAGCCATCCGCTTGATTGGGGACCCAGATTTGACAAAAAATTTAGACATTCTCGAACATCGAAGAAGAGTAGCTGACCTGAGTCTGTTTTACAGATATTTTAATGGAAGGTGTTCAAAAGACGTGGCCCGCTTGATCCCACCAAGAACAAGACCGGGCAGATATACACGTCGAGCCGCAGACGCTCATCCGTATCAGGTTCAGCTCGTTACACCTCGTACCACCCTACTTCAGACTTCTTTTATGTAGAGAACCGCATCACTTTGGAATATCATTGCAAAGGGCGTGTTTCCCGAAGTATACAACTTACAGAGATTCAAGGCCAACGTGAATCGATATCTCCGCTCATGCACCGCTCCCAGAGCGTCATAGGGATTTCCCTGCAGTGCATGTGCATTTTAAATAATAAAAAAAAAAACAACAGAGCCACCAGAGTACAAGAACAAGCAAAGAAACGTGTTTCGCCCTATTGGGGCTCATCAGTGTGCTGCATCTGGAGTATCCGGAGGATATTGTCTAATTTATTGCAGGGTCCAAACACGAAAATGCTTCTCAGCTCGTTACACTTCAACCTCCTGTAAGCGCGTAGTTCCCTGGGAAACTTCTACTTATGGTCTTAAGGACAATGCTATTCCACCGGTTCCAGAAAATGTAATCCTGGCAGATACACTTTTAATTCCTCAAAATTTTTTGAAGTCAACACTCGCCAAGCCCTGACATGCAGAATGCAACCATCATGCATACGAACGATGACTCAATGACCACATTTGTTTTGTGTTGTCCTGGTAGTAACAAGAACATAAACAAATCGAGTAAACAACGCAGTAGTATAGAAAATAATTTGATTCCTTTTGAATCTGAAAAAGATCCGTTTGCTACTGATAGTGATTCTCCAGCACCAATAAAACCTTCTAAATTGCATTCCGTAAATCATGAAAGCTCATCAAGTGATAGCCCAACCAATCCAACACCCTCGAAGAAAAACACATGCAAAAAACAACGTAATCCAAGTACGTGGAGAAGAAATAAAAAAAGTCAAGAAATCTTGGAGAGAAATATACGAATTGGAAAGTCAGTGTTTGTCAAGCCCTGTTGGTGAAGAAGTCATACCTAGTGCTGATGCATCTCTACAGGAACAGGCATTTTTTGAAGAGGTCATTGCGGAAGCTGTTGTGCGAGTCACTGGTTTTGTCTATATTAAATTATAGCTTGGTTCTGTACTATCCTTGTCTGGATCAGGCTTCTAAATATAGGCTGCAAAAGAATACAAAATTCTTGATTTAGGTTTACCTATTGCTTAAGAAAATTTGACCATGTATCGGCTAAGATAAATGAACTTAATTGGCTGAGGATTGAAAATATTTTCAAGTATCATATGTCCACAATGGTGTACCGCATTTTGACGTCTTCCACACCATCCTACTTGAGAGAAAAACTAATTTTTCGCTAGGAAGTTCACGATCGTAATATAAGACATCGTTTGTCACTCATGTTGCCCAAATTTAGGCTGGCTATGTTTCGGCGCTCCTTTACTTATAACGCGGTCACTTTATTCAGTCACAACAAACCGTAGGTAGGTAGGTCTTAATGAGTATAAAGACAAATCAATAGCCTGTCGTATTGGAGTCGGGTTTTAACCCATCCATCGTCCTGACAGTTGTCAAGTCTGGAGCGCCCGAGAACCCAAACAACTTTTTAATATACTTTATTCAGTGATATGAAAACATATTCATTATGTAAATTCAGAAAACATCTCAGGCTGTCTCTGCTGGCCGGTCAGTTAGGCCTACTGTGAAGTTTAAATGAAGTTTTGTTTTGGTATTTTATTGTATTATTCTATTAATTTGCCGTGGGTTTTTTTCGTAGAATTGTGTATTACTCATGTCGGTTTATTTGGGGGGGGGGGGGGGGGTTACTTATTGTGTTTTGTTTTGTAAGTTCTTTAATTACCTACTGTATTCATTGGACATTTTGCCCTGAAGGAGCATTTTTGGTTGTTTAACATAGACCTGTTTTCATGCAATTATTTTGTAGTTTAAATATTAAAAGAAAGGTTAAGTAGAGTAGCGAAAGCTAGACTTCGCCTTTGTATTGATAAGTATTGTATATTGCAATACTAAGTACAAATAAAGATACTTTATTATTATTATTATTTATTATTAATGTTCAGCCAGCAAAGCAACTTAAAAGTGCCTGCACAAACTGTAGACAAATGTGCAGCGAAAAAATTCCAGAAGAGGAGCGTAAGCAAATCTTTGGCAAGTAATTATGGATCATTGTTATAATAATTATGGAAAATTATTGGCAAGTAGAAGACGTGAAAAGGCAACGAGATTTTATTTCAAAAAATGTTGAAGTGAAACAAAAGGCGAGAATACGTGTAAGAGATAATAACCACGATGGAAGTAGCGATGCACGAGAGAATACTAATGTAGACGCTGTAGAGAATATTGTGACCCCAAACGCTGGGGAACAGCGAAAAAAGAAGAGTTTTCATTCAAATATACGTTTTCCGTTGCAGAATGCAAAACATTTTTTTTATTCAATTGAGAGTTAGATATATACGTTAGAGTACACATAGAGGTAGAGTTAGCAAGAACTATACTAGATGACTCCCGTCAAGCAAACAGTAAGAGATCACACATCAATAAAATTGAAACAGTGCAAAGTCGTAAAACTACGTCGAAACGTCTTCTGCCAGCAACATTCAAATGCCCAAGACGTATGGGCTAGTATTATGAGGAGAATAGTCTTCAACCAGCGACTGAAAGCATTTAAAGATTCGTCTTCAACACCGAATTTAATTTTTCCTTCTTTGTTCTAAAGAAAGATATGTGCGATATTTGTAACAAATATTATCAGAGCTCGCTACAAGAAAAAAAAATGAACTGGATACAGAATATTATCAGTCGCGCAGACAAAACAAGGACATTGCACCACAATAATTAAAAGCTGCAGATAAATTATAAGCTAAGCTAAATAGCAAATTATGTGCAGCGGCTTTCGATTTGCAACAAATTCTTCCTGCGCCAAAATTCAATGTTATCTTGACATATTACAAACTGAAACTGTCTACCTACAATTCTACAATATACAATATGGCCAATGGTGATGGATTTGGTTATATGTGGTTCGAGTCTAGGGAAAAGGGGATGCTCGGAAATTGGTAGCTGCTTGACGAAATTTACTGAAAACAATGTACAACAAGGTTGTTATTTTTTCTTTTACTTCGATAACAGTGTAGGCCAGAACAGAAACAAGTTCCTTTTCACTATGTACAATTTTTTGGCCCAGAAGCTTGACATCGTCATTGGACATACATTTTTGTAAAAGTGACACACAGAAATGGAAGGAGACCAATGCATAGCGTAATTGAGAGAGCATCGAAGAATATTCCCATATTCACTCCAGATTAGAGGTACACCTTGGTTCGAACAGCAAAGAGAAACAAACCAATGATATTCAAATGAACCAAGAAGACTTTGATATGAGATTTCTTACCAAAGATATCATGTTGAATTGGGATCGTGACGACAATTATTGTGACAAAAAAAAATTGAATAAAATACGAATTCTACCTGCAAACAAACAGTTTCCGAACAAAATCCGTTTCAAAGACGTATATCAGCGGACCTTATTCTAGCCGAGAAAAGTTTTCTGATAAACGACATTTTGCCACATGGTGTGTCCTTATATATTCCTCCATTTTTGACAACTCCCATTGCAAATTTTTCAAACCCGAACAATTATTTCGAAAGCTCGAATCCACGAGAGCGTGCTATTGCTAGGATTAAATGTTACAACATATTAAACCGTATAATCCGAGAAATTGATTCCGCATGTTTCAATTATTTTTCAACTTTGTGCAGCTTTAACTTTGTGTTAGCGTAAATTGTAACGATTTCATTTAAATTTTGTAGATATTGTTCATCAATGGAAGAGGTAAGAGTCCGACACTACCCCGAGTGGGAAGAACCATGCCGAAATGGCGGACACCGTAGATAGTGTTGTAGAGGAGTTCAGAAAGCTGTGAATTTAAAACAAAAATGGTTTCCTCGGCTTGGTTACCGAGATATAAGGTGTCCTTTTTCTAAAATTTAAATCAAAATGGCAGCCATCCAACTTTAAACAACCTTCCCTGGCAAAGCACACGATTTGACATAACTATTACGATAGAGTTTGATTTTTATTATCGGAAACGGGAACGGAATTATTCAAAGTTTACCTATTCAATGAGTTCAACAAAATTTTCCAATGAAGCATCGTAAAATAGATTTTGAACATTATATTCGAATATGTATCCGCGCAACAATAGTTGCTGTAAACTTTGTTGGACATTTTGAATATCATGTCATACCTAAATTCCGTAGGTGCAATGAAGAATCTCGGAGTAGACACAATTATTATTGCATTTACAATTTTTTTTATTTGGAAATAAGAATTAAATATTTCTTTTCATTATAACTAGTGTTAATTCCTAATAGGCTAAAAAATAATAAATAGGTAAGTACCTACCGATTTGTAAACAACATTTTATTGGAAAGTTGTACACAAATTACAAATATAAATTTAATTCAAAACTGGACGGTTTGTTAATTTGATATTCAGAATCATAATTATCAATCAATACATAAAGTAATATTTCTACACAGTTTTACCTAAGAATCCTACATCCTTTTTTAAGTAGATAGGTAGGTATAGGGGAGAGGCTGCAACGGTGGCCAGTCAGGTACAGTGGTCAAAGTATCAAAGTACTGCTGCTGCCATCTAGCGAAAGTGTTGCCATCTTGCTCAGCGACATGTTGTATTAGTATAAGCAAATACGGTGAAATATAACACCTGACACTTCCTCTCAAAACGTCCGACAATTTTTACAGCGCCTTCATGCAGGACCTGGTACCACTAAGCTGATTTCGAATTCAAAATTAGGTAATTTTTCACGGTTTTTGACAGCTTCAGTGAGTCATATTAACAAATACGCATATTTAATATTAATTTGCCGTTAGTAATTTAACGTTATAGTTTTAAGTAATTCAAAGTAAACTCAAAGTTATACTCTAAGCATCTAAGCATCTAATAAGTTATACTCTTGGCATCCTGATGAAGTCACGTACTATGTCGAAACGTTGATGATGTAATATATAAAGTACCCAAAATTGGCCTAAAATTTGCTGTTTGTTCCCGTTATATCGCCTCTAAAATTATTATTGCCATGAAAAAATTCAAAACAGTAATATCAGATTTTCTTGCAGCGAAACCTCCAAGTGAAATGAAGAAAAGTTTGAGAAACTGTCAAAAATCAAATTCGCACAAGAACAGCTAAGAACAGCTTTCATGTTTAAATGTTTCAAATTTATCAAAAAATTTGTAATCTTTTTGATTGGTTCAATAGACTCAAATTGAGCTAAGCTAAAGTTTTTCGAAGGTCGGTAAAAGTCAATTCACAGCATTGGAATTTTTCTAATGTTTCTAATGGATCAAATGTTTAAACAATTAGTGGTTTTCAATAAAATCAGAAAGTTTCCGCCGTCTATTATTGAATGGAGGGAAAATATTAGGGCACTATAGATGCTATTTGATGATTTAGTAGAAAATTACAATTTTAAGTACTTAATGACAAGACGATTGACACAAGTTTGCATCAAAAATCTATTTTCAATATTGAGAGCAAAAGGAGGAAACAATGTTACTCCTGATGCTTCTAAATTTCAAGCCGCATTGCGGTCCACAATGTGAAATCAAGTTCTAACGCCCTCCTAACCTAAAAAAATTAGGAAGTACACATTCAGTGGAGTGCTAGAACGTTAATTACAGATCTGCCAGATAATTACTGATTTTAAAATGCCCTGTATTATCAAAATGTTGGTCTGATATTGTTGGAAATAAACTCTACTCCCTTTTAGAAGAGTTAATTACTGATAAAAAATGAAAGACCATTCAAAATATTCACCCTATATTTTCAAAATTTGCAATTTAAAATCAATAATTATTATCTGACAAATCTTTAATTAGCGTTCTAGCACTCCACCATTTGAGGGTTATGCAGTAAAATCTGCAAATTTCCAAAGTGAATAAATTTTGGGGCCTAGAAGAAAACGTCAACCAAGTAACTTTGAAGGAAATCAGCTAGAACGGGTGTTAAAGAATATTCAGAAGCAAAACTTCGATCCTAAACTACCTATGTTTATATTGTAAAGAGGCAGAACTGAACATAACAGCAGATTGGGTTCAGTGCGATAATTGCACAGGATGGGTGCATCAAAATTGAGTCGCTAACACCAGCAGCCAAAGGTTTTCGGGGTCATTTTATCGTAATTTATGCCTGGAAATTAAAAGTGACACGCGGAATTTTCTTCCAAACGGGTTAGTTGACGACCCAGACTATTACACTGAATCTGCTACTTCTTATGTAATAGGCGTATAGTATAATTATTTACAATTTGATAATTTTTCTTGAACATTCTTGTAATTGTTGAATTTCTGTCTTATTTAATTGGGAATCGGGTTCGGGCGGAGCGACACGATGCGTGCCGCTTAGCGGCACGCACGTGGGCTGTGTAAGCGGCCCACCAATGGCCGCTTGCGGCCATTTTTATTATTTTTATGCAATCCAAACTTTTGATGTATTTCTGAATAGAAATATTTGAAATTTTAAATTAAAACAATAACCTTCGCAAATTACACCAAATATTTTTATTTCACAAGATGTTAGTAATAAATAATAGATATGACAACGCTGCTCAACATGATCATTCTCAGTTCTACGATTCTGTCAGTTTAGTGAATTTAACTGGACATGAAGTGTCATTTTTGGACAATTTTACGATATTTCAAACTGAATTTTCTCGATATTTTATGAATGGTCCGTAATTTTTTTTCATGATATCATCTAAATTGAGCGTAAATTAACGACCCATGCAAAAAAAAATTCCAAAAATCGGAGTGAGTTATAATGCACCGGCCCCCGACCCTCTATAAGACCCAATTTAAAATTCTTTTAAATTGTGCACAATTAGGCTACCCAGATCGAGGCGTTCGTCGCGCCCCACCCTGTATTTAAAACCCATTCATGCCTGATTTTTTTTTTTTTTTTTAGTTTGAACTTGCAAAGCTAATGCAGGGGTCAAAAAAGTCTCTTTAATGGATTCTTAAGGTTTTTATTCAAAAAAATTAAAAAAAAAGTACAATTCTGGGCCTTCCTTTTAAAAGGACGCTAGGCATAAATAATGTAAACTAAAGACTATTATGAACGATCATTTTTTTAAGCTTAGCTCGTGTTTTTCACTGGTTTCACTCTTGTTGGCGGTGATATAATGCGAAACAATCCATATGCAAGGCAACATCACACCTAGAACTTTTTTTTGGACCTTCTTGTGACATTGACGGCAGCGAGACTGTTTTTCTTGACGAACTAAGAGGTGATTATTGTTATCGAATCGAGATTCAATATTCTCTAATAAAGATGGTCGAACTCTTTTTCTTCAAGACCTGCATGTCTCAAATAAACTAAGAGCCACTTGCCTGCGTTTACCCCACCTTGTAACTTATGCAAGTGCCAAGAGTTTTGCAATGCTATATCCAAAATGTAAGTAATGAGGCAGAAATACAATTTTTTCCCCCGAATAGAGGTTCGATAATAACTTAAATTTTCGTCACATCTATCGACTCCTCCCATGAATGAATTGTAATTATAAATACAATGGGGTTGATCTACTTTTACTTTTTTTTTCTTAGATAATCTTGTTACCTGATGAAGAGGTTGAATCCGTAAATTGTTTGTAACAACATTTACAATGCTATTGTCGTTCCATTTTACGACCAAAACTTTATTTTCAGTCGATCTATATTCATATGTACCCCGTGCTGTTTTTTTCATGATGTCTTTTGATGGAAGTGTACACTTAGATAGTCTGTTATCTCTTGCCGTTCCTGTAGCTCGTATGTTTCTCTTCAGTAATTCAAACAAGAGGGGCACAGTAGTAAAATAGTTGCCGAAATATATATCTGATATGGCAAAGCTTGAATTCGAGACAGGACATCGCAATACTGCAATATAACTGTATAAATAGTTGAAATATGAGTATTTGCTCCCTGATATGGTTGAAGCCACACGCAATACCCATTACAAGCTGCATCAGATATTGCACCCATCCATACTTTGAAACCGTACCGAATAGGTTTTCCCTTTATGAACTGTTTACATCCATGCCTTCCAAAGTAAGCTACCATCGATTCATCAACACTGTGTGTTTCACGCATGGGACAAAACTTTTGAAAAAGTTCGTTCATTAGTTGGAAAAGCGGGCGAACTTTGGCAAATCGGTCATTTGTTGGAAGAGCATCATTATCACAGCAGTGCAAGTTAGTCAGGATGAACTCAAATCTATCTCTGGCCATGGCATTTGCAACAGACTCGTTATGGGTATCCTTACAGTTTTCCCAGTACATACGGCGGCGTGGCAGTTGCACATATCCGCTCAAAAGCAAAATCCCAAAAAATGCTTTCATTTCTGATACTGTAATATTACCTGATTTGTTCTTTTTAGTCGCATACATATTAGTATATTTGACAAACATATCAATAACAGAATCATCAAAAAACTGTAAGAATAATTCTGTGGGAGTAAAGTTAGGTTTGGCATCATGAAATGAAGGCCAGTTGTACACTTGAGGTTCCAAGTCTTTTTCTTCCCAATCATAAGCTTTTTTCATAGCAAGTTGTAAAGAACCTAGAGGTAAATCATCTTCATCTATGTCTTCCTCTGTATAATTTGGAAGAGCGACTTCTGCTTCAGCTAGCAACTGACTTCCTGGTAAATTGTTTAGTGTTATAACATCCTCTTCTCCAGAATCTTCGTCTGTCAAATCTTGGCAGGCATTCGTAGGAGGCTGGAGGACAATTTGGATTTCATTGGTGTTTAAAATTGCTTTATCAACATCATCATCATCTTCTTCAAGGGTTTCAATGAGCTCATTCACCGTTAACCTAA
Source organism: Malachius bipustulatus (assembly GCA_910589415.1). Classification (NCBI taxonomy): domain Eukaryota; kingdom Metazoa; phylum Arthropoda; class Insecta; order Coleoptera; family Melyridae; genus Malachius; species Malachius bipustulatus. The sequence goes on along the minus strand of OU342638.1, from coordinate 4,069,040 downwards.
AAAACGATTTGTTATACTTCTATGCCTGGTGTCCTTTTTTCAGGACAGACAACTTCTGCCAGACTAGGAAATTATGTGTAAACAAAATCATATAATTTCATAATGTATAATGATACTATACTGCTTGAACTACATGTTTATGTAAATCATGAAGAAACTAATAAATAATAGACAATAAAACTTACCCTTTCAATCTCAAGGAGCTAGCGTGATCCAAGTTGTAGAGTGACATTTTGAAAAAATTCAAGCACAGACACAAAACACAATGCTGATTCGGTCAGAAATGGGTTGTTTCCAACTGACAAAAACTAACTCTTGATATTTATGTAGTGACATCTATGTTACAGTGAATAAATTTTTAGAAACAGCTGTTATTACAGAGTTCTGTTTTGTGTCCTTTTTTAAGGACGCTAGGCATAAATGAGATTTGAATTTGAAATAGGTATAACATTTTAACTTACCTATTTAATTTCTTTTAATGACAAAACCACACAAAAAGAACAGTATGAATTCAACAGACTGAAGTTAAAATAACTAAAATTTAAGACATTCACAGCGGGTATTATAAAGGCTCATAAAGTTAACGAGCAGATTTCCGTGGCTATTTCTGAAGAAGGTATTGAGTCTTTTAAGTGGAAATTTTTTAATTTATCTATTCTGACATGAAAGTAGTTAGGTACAAAAATGTCAACAAAAGTCATTTGACGTCGATATTAGATTCAAAAACGAGCACAGAAATCTGCCCGTTAGCCTAATGAGCCTTTATAATATTGGCTGTTAAAGAAAATTTTTTTTTAATGAATTTGTTTTAGAAAAATCGTTATCGAAGAAATTGAAAAAAAAATTTCAATAAACGCGAATTCCTGTAGGTGTCTTTAAATATTTTGATGCGCGTCCTATTAACTGAATTGCATTATTCGAAAACCACACAACCTAGGAAGGAAAATCAAAGTGAGTTTTGAAAGGGGTGTAAAACATTCAAAAGGGGTGTAAAGTATTCAAATAATACCTACAGAAAAACTAAAAAATATTTTACGCAATAATTAAACATCTGGTGTAGGTAGGTATAGACATTATAAATTCTTTGAAAGTTGAATAAGTACTCATCATCAATGAAACATCAGTTAATCTAGTCTATTACATTATTGCAACTAGTTGCTCCTATGACTGCAATAAGAAAAAAAAATGTGATTGAATTGTCTAAGGTATTCGCGATCCTAATATACCTATGATTAAAGATGAAACTGGTAGGTATTTTTATATATGTTAATTTATTACACATGTTCCTTATCTTCAGATGAAAAATATAATGGAGGGGATGAGAGCAGATGTAGAAGCCCACATGGAGGAAATGCGGGAAGAAATGAGGGCGTGGATGGAGAGGCGGCAGGATGGGGAACCTGCTGCTCCTGAGAGGGACGACGGGAATGAAGATAATATTCCTTGCGGGCAGAGGCCGCATGTGCTTCTGCCTGCAGGGGATATCGTGCCGGCAGGTGATGGAGCATCAGGATCAGAGAACAAGCAGGTACCTCCACCAGCCAGAGGAAGAGGTAAAACAAAAAATCATTGTTTTCTTGAAATATTCATTTTTTAAATTATTAAAAAAAAATTAAAAAATGTTTAATAAAACCAAATTTACCAATTTTTTATTTTTAACATGCTAAAAGCTGCAAACAACAAACAAAACAAAAAACATTTGTCCAAAATTTATATGAACAAGTGGAATTGGCGGTAGCGTTATGAGAGTTGGTCCAGTTTTATTTGAATAGAACTGTAAAAAATTTACAAGTGAAATACTTGAATTTTTGGTTTGATTTGTATTTCAGTAATATCGGTCGAGTCGTTTCAAAATAGCAGTTAGGTATTTGAATTTTTTATAAAAAAATTATTTTTCATGTAATTTAAGACCAGTAGGTACCTACCTACCTACGAGTATAATAGTAGAGAGTGTCCGTTTACTACCTCCTAATTTTTCAGGAGCATGCAGTAGAGGTAGAAAAACCAGCCTGTCGTAAAAAAAATCCTGAAGTGTTTCTAAACGAAGATATAGAGTTCCAAAAGGGTGTTCCATGCAGCGATTTACGTTATTGGCTCTAACTTTCGAGCTGACCTTTATATTTCGATTACAATTTTTAACATTTCATAGAGGCAATAAAGAGTAATTTTTTTAATACTATGGTCCTTCATCTTTAAAAATTGTGATTTTAATTTATTTCGATAATATTGTCGGTTTTCAACATAAATCGGTTTTTAGGTAGGTATGTGAAATATTAAAAAGTTACTAACGTTAAATAAAAACTGGTAAAAATAAACAAAATTTTTAAAATTTAATTAAATAATATCATAGAATAGTATATTATTTTATACGGAGGGAAAGTGACACTTTTCATGGCGCGCTCGTGTTTATCAGCCGAACGAAGTGAGGCTGATAATAGAGAGCAAGCCATGAAAAGTCACTTTTCCTCCAAATAAAATATACTATTTTTTCTTCAAACGTGGGCAAATTTAATCAAAGAACATCATTTTTAATTGAAGGAAAGCGAATTTTCAAAAGGTTTGGACTGGTATAAGTAGGTGAATATGGAGTATGGGCTGCTTCTATAGAAACGCGGCGCTGTCAAATTGACACTGTCATCAACGTCAGTGAACATCGAGAAATTATTATTGAAATTATTAAAGAAAAATAATAAAATAATAATTATGTAACTAAACTACTAATCGTCGCAAAATCAAAATTAGAAACGTTATAAAAGTTTGTAAGTAAGTTATAAAATTAATGATAACATCTACCTACCTCTTGCTAGACCCTGCTTGGTCAATTTTTTCATTTTCTGTTAATGATGATGCCAGTCAGTCAGAAGTTGAATGTTAAATATGTAGGTCATTGTAGGTAGGTACCAATAACTGTACACTAATACCTACCTAATAATAAAAATATAAGATGTTGGATTCCTTTATGTACCTAGGTATATGGTTATAATTATTATCCTTGTGTTCAATATTCAAACTTCAATACGGAATAATAATTATTTTTGTTTACCTCGCAATAACCCAACTTTTTTCTGACGTTTGTTTGAACCGACTGAGCCGAGCACGAGCTCGACTCGACTGAAGCCGACTGTCGACCGTCCGGCTTCGGGTATAATTATGACGTTTCACAGAATTACTTCGTTTCGGTGTAGATTTTCCAAAGATTATGTTTGATTAATACCAAATTCCTTTTAACCTTGTTAGATAATAATAAACTAGAGAGTTTTCATATCTTAGGTTGAATTTTATTGATGAATATACGGGCCTACATTAATAAAATTTCAATAGTTGATTCTTAATACAGGTATGTGTTTGTATGTTGATGTTGCTATGGCACCACTTTAGCTCCGGCGGAGGTAAAGTGTTGCTTGGCAACACTTTAGCTCCGGCGGAGGAAAAGTGAAACTTTGAGACCGGCTACTGAGTCGAGTAATGTCTGATTTACTGACGTTTGAAGAAAATAGTATATTATTTTATACGGAGGGAAAGTGACACTTTTCATGGCGCGCTCGTGTTTATCAGCCGAACGAAGTGAGGCTGATAATAGAGAGCAAGCCATGAAAAGTCACTTTTCCTCCAAATAAAATATACTATTTTTTCTTCAAACGTGGGCAAATTTAAGCAAGAACATCATTTTTAATTGAAGGAAAGCGAATTTTCAAAAGGTTTGGACTGGTATAAGTAGGTGAGTATGGAGTATGGGCTGCTTCTATAGAAACGCGGCGCTGTCAAATTGACACTGTCATCAACGTCAGTGAACATCGAGAAATTATTATTGAAATTATTAAAGAAAAATAATAAAATAATAATTATGTAACTAAACTACTAATCATCGCAAAATCAAAATTAAAAACGTTATAAAAGTTTGTAAGTAAGTTATAAAATTAATGATAACATCTACCTACCTCTTGCTAGACCCTGCTTGGTCAATTTTTTCATTTTCTGTTAATGATGATGCCAGTCAGTCAGAAGTTGAATGTTAAATATGTAGGTCATAACTATGCACTAATACTTACCTAATAATAAAAATATAAGATGTTGGATTCCTTTATGTACCTAGGTACCTATATGGTTATAATTATTATCCTTGTGTTCAATATTCAAATTTCAATACGGAATAATAATTATTTTTGTTTACCTCGCAATAACCCAACTTTTTTCTGACGTTTGAACCGACTGAGCCGAGCACGAGCTCGACTCGACTGAAGCCGACTGTCGACCGTCCGGCTTCGGGTATAATTATGACGTTTCACAGAATTACTTCGTTTCGGTGTAGATTTTCCAAAGATTATGTTTGATTAATACCAAATTCCTTTTAACCTTATTAGATAATAATAAACTAGAGAGTTTTCATATCTTAGGTTGAATTTTATTGATGAATATACGGGCCTACATTAATAAAATTTCAATAGTTGATTCTTAATACAGGTATGTGTTTGTATGTTGATGTTGCTATGGCACCACTTTAGCTCCGGCGGAGGTAAAGTGTTGCTTGGCAACACTTTAGCTCCGGCGGAGGAAAAGTGAAACTTTGAGACCGGCTACTGAGTCGAGTAATGTCTGATTTACTGACGTTTGAAGAAAAAAAAAGTTTTTTGAATTATGGAATTAATAATAATTAGATTTTTTCTCTATTTTTTTTTACAGCGAAATGGCATGTGAAATGACTGAATTTCTATATATAAATTATTATACATGTAAACATTATATTTAAATTATCTAAAATATTGCTTTAAAGCACAAACATTCACTGGACCCTCGAATAATTAGGCCCAATTTAAACAGGTGGGATCGAAATCTACCATGATTGGTTTTTAATCTAAAAATTGTACTTGAAAGGGCTCTGGATTTCCTGTATAATCCGACTTCCAACTTATTTGGCAGCTGTGGATGAATGTGCTTGTAAGCAATGACGTCTAAATAAAATAGACCCCCTTGTTTACATTTTTACAGAATCATACATTGCCCCTCCGCAATTGCATGTTTGCCAAACCGTTACTGTGACCAGATTTTTGAATCTATCGTTCTTGAAACCATGACGTAAATATATTAACAAGACATTATCAATACAAACCGCGCGAAATATTCCTTACTAATAATTAAATAGCATAATATTTCTAATAACAATAATGGGATAGACGTGATTTAACTCATATTTTAATATAATTTTCAATGTTAAGAAATGAAACACGAAATGCCCGGCAACGTCACATGTTTACTAGACTACAAAATAGTACACAAATTTTACGATGCCATTCATAATTTCGAGTGCGGTGTTGTCCCCATTTAGACGAGTGTTTTGTGGAAATTAAACTCTTTAGTGCTATTATTTTCACCAATTTAAAATTAAAGACTATAGACAATGGTGCGAACTTGCTTGATTTGCAAGAAAAGAGACGATTTAAACCCAGAAGTTTGTTTTCGTAGGTAAGTACTAATAAGTAAGGTTCTGTCATATCAGTGACGTATCGCAGGGAGAAAATTTGGGAAATCAGTAAATTTATCCTCTAATACCGTTATCTCAGACGATATTCGCAAATTGGATGACTTTACAACTTAATCTGTTACACCTGGTCCTTCCTAAGATTTGCGTTTCTGTTTGAAATCACATTTTTATTGAGGGTCTAATAAATAACAAAAAATATTATGAATGTCTTTTTTAATCTACTAGTTAAATTATGCTAAAGTATGTATTGTCTTAGCTTCCCTGTGAATCAGGAGAAGAGGTTGCTTTGGCTTTCCATTTTTCATATGGAAAATGGTCCTCATATACCAAGACGACCAGATATTTGCTCGGATCACTTTTCACCCTATGAAGTTGTTACTCGTAATGATGGTAGAAGGCACATCAACCTAGATGCAATTCCCCTACCTAATCCTTCAATTTTTGTTGACCCTTCATCTTCTAGGTAAATATAACGCAACATAATTATTATTTTTAAATTTTTTGTACAATAATAATTGTTATTTATTAGATACTTATTTATATTTCAGCCCCGAATTCAGCTCTGAATATTCAGATATTGTAACCAATGAGGGTTTTCCAAGCATAATATGTGATTTTTTTAGGTATATTGAGATTTCCTTGTGTAATATTATGTATTTTCAAGGGGTCAGGATAATCTTATGGCACATATGGACTAGACAGCAACCAAAATGATATATTTTTGCTATCACCAACAGTAGGTACCAATCGTTAGTGTTGCAAGTCCTTTAAGGTAAGTTAGAGTCAAAGACAAGAAAAAAAAAGTAATTCATTGATCATTGAAGAACATCGAGCATGTTTTTATTGAATATATTTTTTGCAGAGAATCACCTAGTAACTTGGAGAAAAAATGGATGAAAATTCCTTCCTCATCTTCACTCAGTACAGAAACTGCATCAGAAAGTAGACTATGGACAAGGTAACGTATTTCATTATATTACATGAGGTAAATATATTATGTACAGGGTGTTTCCTCATAGTTCGCCACCCATCATCTTTTTTATTTGACGTTTTGTAAAAAAAGAGTTCAAAATAAAAGTTTGATGGTTCAAAGTGAGTTTCTTAAAAAACGTTAGTTTTTTACAGGGTATTTCATATACAGGGTATTTCAGAAAGTCTGGACGTGGTCTAACTTTCTTATTTTAAATTAGTACCTATAGGTACCTCTTTTTTTTTCGATTTTTGTATTCTCCTGGAAATTCCAAAACATTTTTTATAGCACATCCTATACCTAACTAAAGTTGACTTATTAAAGATCTTACCATCAGAAACTTTGCAATTTTAGTATTTTGACAGCTTATAGATTTTAAGCCACGCCACTTTGAAAGAAATGAACTGCACATTACAATCTTAATTTTTATGCTCTATCCAATACTATTTAAAAATTCCAATTTAAATAAAAATATATTTTTTTTTATTAAAGGATTTTTTGTTTATTTTACCTAATTGAAATTATTTGATAGGGCCTTGGATAGAGCATGAAAAGTTAGGCAGCAATATGCAATCTATTTATTTTAAAGTTGCGTGGCTTAGAAACTGAACACCTTTATACGTCAACTTTAAGTATATAAAAAATGTTTAGAATTTTCAGCAGAATACAAAAATCAAAAAAAAAATAGAATACAAATTTGAAATAAGAAAGTTGGACCAGACTTTCCGAAGCACTTTGTATATGTGAAATAAAGTTTTTCAAAAAACTCATTTTAAACCATTGAACTTTTATTTTAAACACATTTTTCTAAAACGTCAAATAAAAAAGATAAGATGGGTGGCGAACTATGAGGAAACTCCCTGTAGTCCCTGTGTAGGTAGGTATGTATGTACAGAATGTTTCGTCATAATTCGCCACCCATCCTATTATAGGTGTTATTTTTCTTACATGATAATTAATTCATTTATTAATATATTTTTGTGAACTTTGTTTTAACAGCTACTCCTTTTTTTATTCGTTGCTGTGAAGAGCGAAGTATTTCCTCCTCGACATCTTCCATTACATTTTCTGTTGAGAACATGTCATTAAAGCAGAAAATTCCAATTAGAATAAGGTATTTAATTTTTTTATTAGGGTTTATTTCATTATTAGTTATTATTATTAATTATTTATTAAACATATTAATTGGTAATTATTATTTTCTCCGGTAGGAAGAGGAAATATATCGGAGATATGGGAAGTAGTGATTTCTCTACTCCAGAAAAACGCAGTAGAAACTTGAAGTTTATAAAAAATCGGGACATTATTCAGCGAAAAAAGATCCACAACTTGCAAATGACAGCTAGGCGACTGAAACGTAAAATTACCTCCCTGAAGCAGTTACTGTGTTATCTTAAGGAAAAATTCATGATATCAGAGACATCGGAGTCTATAATAAAAGTAAGTATAACTTTATTATTAACTGAGCTACAGAAGACAGAAGCTGAGAAGAATCTATATAATATTTTGTATTTTTTTCAGGCTCACTTTCGGGATCTGCTCTCGACATATTCGAAAGAATGCCAAAAGGGCCAACTAGACAAAAGTATAACCCTAACCTTAGATCATTCGCCTTAACATTGTCATTCTATTCCCCAAAAGCCTATTATTTTGTAAGGAATACTTTCAATCGCTCTTTGCCACATTTAGAAACGATTTCAAAGTGGTTTAGAGCTGTCGATGGTAGTCCAGGATTTACACAAGAAGACCTTAAGGCCCTTGAATTAAAGCAAAAAGGATGTTAGAGGCAATTATTATGCAATCTCGTGATTGATGAAATGTCAATAAGGCGACAAGTGGAGTGGACTGGGCAAAAGTTCACAGGATAGGACCAACGTCGACGACGATACCTTGCCTGAAGCCAGAGAGGCACTAGTGTTTATGCTAGTATGCATAAACGGTTCGTGGAAAGTTAAAAAAAATCCATCGTTTGGCCTACAGAGACCGCTTCGAATAAGCTGGGACAACCTGTATATAAAATACAAAAAAATCTTATACCAGCATACATTTCATACAATAGGGAAGTACACAACTACCCAACTCGAGAAAGACATTAAGAAAACTAAAACCAAAAGAGCTATGAATACATCATTTTTTAAGAGGCTTAGAGAATATAACTTATTACCAAATTCTGTAAAGGACATTATGTCTTGACTTGCAGATTTTAAAAGAGAGCTCATGTTTTACTTAAGGACCTGCTCAAGCTCATCTGATGTGTGTTTTGGTCTGATTTCTCTTTTTTTGCGAGAGTTGGAATAGTGCAGTAGGATTTTATGTTTGTATAATATATTCTTGAAATTCTCATAAATTTGGGTGTGATTTGTAAAATATGATACCAAATATAATGTCATTTTGGCCAATTATACTATAGAGCACACATACACTTAATAGTAGACTTAAGATTTGAACATGGTTTATATTATAATTAATTAATTTGTTTCAATTATAATTTATTAAAACGTTATTAAATTAATATTTTGTAAATATATTAGCTACTATGTATTAGGTTTGCCTATTGAAATATACATTATTTTTATATGTATTTGAAAAATAAATTAAACCAAACTTTTCAACTTTTTTTTATATAGGTACCTACAATGCAGGTTTATTAATTTTGACAAGCAAACGCCAATTTTCCTACAACCTTGTGCGTAAGTTTAAAAAAAAACAACAATTTTTTCAAACTTTAATGATATTCAATACATAATGATATCTTGCAATCTTCTAACTTTTAACAAATAAAAAATACGGCATTTTTAATCGAATTACTACTCATAAAAGATAACATCTAATTGATACATTGTACGTTCATTTTTTAAATTATTGAAGCCTTAGAACCATCACTTTTTTAGTAGCTTTTTTTTTCTAATCATATCGGATCATATCATATCCACATCTAAGAAAATTAGGATTAATCTTCATACAGACAGATAAGTATGATGGTATTCCATTAATCATACAAAGTATTGTATGAAGAACTCGCTATTTTTCGTCTTGAATAAATTATCTTAATTGCATTTCGTTATTTATCTTGAAAATTGCTACGCCACTGGCTTTCGTCGCAAAGGTCTCTGACAGCGTTGCCATTTTCACCGCAATCCTCTGTTTATGCGATCGGTCACTCCTTTTCCCACTCACATGAGGATAGAAATTAGATGATGGATTTCGATTATTTATTATTTATGAATGGAATGCTGGGTCTATTTTATTTAGACGTCATTGGCTTGTAAGGATTGTTTGTGGCGAGTAAGAACCTATTCCAATGTAGTATCCAGGTGGCGTGAGCATTTTTCTTTAGACAGATGTTTATATCCTCCAATGTCAAATCTTCAACTATATCATCAAAATCACGAATAGATTTCTTTGCGAGACCGTCTGCAATAATATTTCCAGGAATTGCCGAGTGTCCCTTAGTCCAAAGAAAGACAACATGACCAGATACCTCTAGCTGGTGGGCCAATTTGATGATATCGACCAGGATTTGGTTTCTTGACTGATGGAAACTGAAGTTTTTAATACTTTTTAAAGCTGATTGTGAATTTGAGATAATAATACCGTTATGTCGTTTTTGATCTATCATCCATTGTAAAGCTTTTTTAATGGCGCATAATTCCGCGGTGAATATCGAAGTTAGGCCATTGAGTTTGAATTTACACCCATGCTGTAACTGACGAACATAATAGGCGCAGCCGGTTCCATCGTAAGACTTAGATCCATCAGTGTAAATATGATGAATATAGTCGGGGTACGGATGCAGGGCATAATAATTAAGAGTTATTAAATTCAAATTTTCGTTTTCACTATACGTGGGAATTATGACTTTTAGCTGTGAATATATCTCATGATATTTTAGATTAAAAATAGGGAGCATGGAGGAAGAAGAGATGAAGCGTTCATATTCTTGAGTTCTTAGGTATGAATCCGTTAACGGAGGGCTATTTCTATTCTGCCACAATTTGTTGGTAAGGTTTTCTAATGCCAAGTAGTATATTTGTCTGAGGAGATCGGGGAATCTGGATCTAATCTTCATGAGGTATTTGTCTGATAAATACTGGATTCTAATCTTCAAATCTGGTTCTTGGGCTTCGGCATTTAATATTTCGGTTGGAGTCGATTTCATGGCACCCAAGCAGATACGCAAAGCGCTCCACTGTAGGCGACACAATTTCTTCATGTTGGAATTGGAGGTGGATCCAAAGAGTGTACATCCATAATCCATAATAGACCTTATATACGTTTCATAAAAAATTAAGGAAGTGTCCACATCGGCTCCCCATTTGGTATGAACAACTACTTTTAACATATTTAGTCCTCTTTCACATTTTTTCTTGATATATTCAATGTGTTTGGTCCACAGTAATTTAGGATCAAGATGAATCCCAAGATACTTTTTAATAATTTCTGGAGCAGTCACGCGGTGTCTTGTAAAGAACATGACTGCTGATTTGTTTTCATTTAAGTGAAAACCTCTATCATTTATCCAATTTTTCAAAATATACAGTGTACGTTTCAGTTCCCTCACGCATTCCTTGTGAGTGTTCTTAGTGCTGTACAAACATAATGTCATCGGCGTATTGAATCCTGAAGACGTTAACCTTGGACCATGAAGATTATTATGCTCATCTCTGATGTAAATTTTTCTATTGTTATATAAATTAACAATCTTTCTAGCTTGAAGGTCCGAAAGTCCGATGTCGCATAGGTCCTGCGCAAGCAGGCGAAGGTTGACGCAATCATAAGCCCCTCTTAAGTCAATGAATATGCACATACAGTATTTATTTTCTGTCAAGCTGCATTGAATTTCCGCGACCAAGTGGTCTAGAGTTCCTACACCTCTTCAGAATCCATATTGACTATTTGGTAAGATTCCACTTGATTCACAGAAGTGTTCCAAACGCGATTTAATTATTCTCTCAAATATTTTGGTGATACATGGCATCAGTGATATAGGTTTGTTGGATGTAGGCGATGTAAGGTTGTGACCAAATTTATGTACCAGACATACTACTATCTCCTTCATTTGATCGTTATATATTCCCTCCTCCCACCAATTATTGAATATGCGCAGCATGAATTGCTTCGAAGAAGTTGACATATGACTGAGAATTTTATAGGTTATTTTATCTATTCCTGGTGCTGTGTTTTTAGAAGTAGTTGTGACTTTATTTACCTCTGCAAGTTTGAGTGGACTTCCAATGTAATTTTGCTGGGGCAGTCTACTGCTTCTCCTTATCTGAATCTCTTGTGCTACGCTAGGAGGAGCCAACTGGTCCAGAACCTCTTCCAAAACTTGATCTGGGATAGAACCTCTTGATGTAGAATTATGTTTGTTGGACATACACTTAATGTATCGCCAAATTTCCGTAGCTGGGGTGCTTCTATTTAGTTTCCCCAAAAAGTTACGCCAAGAAGTTCTACTTTTATTCTTGAATATTTTCTTTGCTTGTGCTTCTAGGTTTTTATAAGCAAGGAAGTTGTCGAGATTCGAAATCGTTTTATAAATTCTTAAAGCTTCTTTTCGCTTTTTGTATGTCGTGGCTACATTCGTCATCCCACCATATTGGCTGCTTATGCTTGACTAACTTGGGTTTAGTAGATTTAAGATTTTTATCAGCAGATTCAGTTATCGAGTCGATGAGATATTTGTACGTATCTCGAGGTTGCCTACCGTCTAAGTCACCTAACTTCCTGTCTAAGTCAGCCTGGAATCCCTCCCAGTTCGCTGTAGACTTTCCATTTTTTGTAAGAGATTTTTTGTTTCTTAGTGAACGTGATATCAATTTCAATTTCAATGACGTAATGATCAGAGCCCAGCAGTTCTGGGAGAACACTCCAGCCCGTCCTACCGACTAAATCTCTAGTGACTATGGTGAGGTCTACTGCAGAGGGAGCCTCTAACGGCTGGAAATCCTAGTTGGACGACCATCATTAAGTAAAATTAAGTTACAGTCCTCTATCGCATTATACAGGGTGTCTCTAAAAGGTACCACCAACGTTCTACCACAGATTCCCGAGGAAAAAATATGCCGATTTAACCGAACTTATCCATGTCCAAAGTTGTACCCTTTTCAAGATACAGCCCTTAAAAGGGGGTCAACTAAATACTCATTTTCCAGAATAAGTCAAAAATGGTTTAAACGAGAAACTTCAAAATTTCACCACCTACTACTATTGTTAAGACCAATAAACTGACGTAGTCTTACAAACATTGACGTACAGGGTGTTCCTATTTTTGATGTCGCGTCTCACGTTTGACCCCAGAACTTTTTTATCCGCACGCCACTGATTAATTTTGTATTTTTTATCTAAAGGTTGAAGTATTACTGAACTTTTTGCGCTCTTATAAAAATTTTGTATCTTGCATGGTTTCCCCGTCATTAATTTTCAATGATACACCCACAATCCTGAAAACGTATTTGAAAAATGTAATAATTGTGCATTTCAATTTTTTACGCCGCATAGATTTATGCATACGGATGAATGGTGGTCATTTTGAACATCTGTTGAAAGTACGTGAACACAACCAATGTTATTAATAGGTATGAACAATGTCGTCTTTCTGAAATAAAGTTATTTGCTTGTTCTGGGTATTTCTAAACACATTTAATCCAGAGAGCTTATGTTAACGTTCTGCATGTGTTATTATTTATTTAATGTTAAGTAAAAATTACATTTTTCAAATACGTTTTCAGCATTGTGGGTGTATCATTGAAAATTAATGACGGGGAAACCATGCAAGATGCAAAATTTTTATAAGGGCGCAAAAAGTTCAGTAATACTTCAACCTTTAGATAAAAAATACAAAATTAATCAGTGGCGTGCGGATAAAAAAGTTCTGGGGTCAAACGTGAGACGCGACATCAAAAATAGGAACACCCTGTACGTCAATGTTTGTAAGACTACGTCAGTTTATTGGTCTTAACAATAGTAGTAGGTGGTGAAATTTTGAAGTTTCTCGTTTAAACCATTTTTGACTTATTCTGGAAAATGAGTATTTAGTTGACCCCCTTTTAAGGGCTGTATCTTGAAAAGGGTACAACTTTGGACATGGATAAGTTCGGTTAAATCGGCATATTTTTTCCTCGGGAATCTGTGATAGAACGTTGGTGGTACCTTTTAGAGACACCCTGTATATGAAATACCTCACCCATTCTGTTTGTACTGAATTGTTTATGTGTGAAATACTTTTTATATATGCACAAAAATTAATCACAAAAACAGTAAGAATATTAAATACTTAATCCTTAAAATAATCTATACTATACGAAATTTGTCGACAGATTGTTAAAATGATGCATTCTCTTATATTCTGTATCAAGATCAAAAAATTTAAAAGGATTTGCTAACATTTTCAACATGTACTTCATTTCCCTAATAAATGGCTTCAAATCTTCAAATTTATTAAGACAAGAATCTATAATACGCTGAATAACATGTTTAAGTTCTGAGGAAAACAAACCTTCAGTGTATTTTATAATTTCTTGAATGATTGAGCGAGTTAGAGACATATTATTACAAAGCTTGGATATAAAACTTTCGACGGCGTTTTTCAAAATATTTTCAAACAAATTAACTTCAGATCTTAAATCGATATTTTTAGGTTCATTATTAAACGATGACAAATTAGACGCTTTATCGAAATCGACATTTAATGGTTTTGGTTCTACAGGATTGAGATTACTGTCTGATCTGTTTTCAATCGGATCTCTTTTTTGGCTATTTTTTCATCAACTTTTAGAATATGTTTGTTGTTTAAATGACTTTTAAATACATCTCTTCTCTGAAAGGATCTCTTACAGGATTTAAAGGGGCATATATAATTACGATATTCTGTGACCATACTCTAAATGAATCAGTAATTTCTTAGGCAAAGTAAAATTCTTTCCACAGTAGTTACAGTTCATATTATCGAATAATTAAAAAAAAATTCTTTCCACAGTAGTTACAGTTCATATTATCGAATAATTAAAAAAAAGTTAACTCAAAATAACTTCAATGCGCACTTGGCTATCACAATAGGGACTTGTATAAATGATTATAAACCTAAACTGTTATTTGATATTCGAATAAACTAAACACATCCATCATGTAAGGAAATGTTTTAGCCTGATCAGTCTTTATATTATATATGGCTACCTGAATCAAAGTTTAAATATGTTCAGACTGTACAGGATAGCTGGCATGAAACACAAAAAATATTTTAAATAAAGTATCTAGTGCTTTTAAAGCACTGTCGAACTGATATTTCAGAGTATCGACCACGATGTAATAGTTGTGGATATCCCTTAGATCTTGACCTTCTACTAATAAATATGGCTGCACTTTTTGTTTTCGGAGCAGAGCTGTTTCTTTCTGTAATGTTATTTTTGGCTCAATATCACCGGGTGTCTAGAATAAAAAAAGTAAATAAAAACCGTCCTTATCAGAGGAAAAATATCTTTACTTTTGCATGAACAATTATTCCTTTTATGCATTCCAGTGTACTGAATTTCCAGTGCTTGTTATCTATTCTTATGCGTCCTTTGGGTGGAAGCAAATAACATAAGAAATATAACTGACAACAGACTTTGGACCCTGGAAAAAAGAGCATCCTCACATGCATGTATATGAAATTGATATGCATACCTTCACTAAGATCAAGCTCAGATGATTCACTCAAATAATGGAACACATCTATATCTTTTGGGTATTCGGCCTTTTTGAATAACAAAAATTTTTCTATAAAACCATTCCAGTTTGAAAATAACTTTGCACTTGAGTTAGGGAATAAGCGTTCAAAGTCCAAATTGATCTGTAAAAAGCGATATATTATTGAAAAATCACTGCCACATTCAATGTCAAAGTAATTGTTGGCTTTCTTATACGATGTCACATGAACAACGCATTTGTAATAACAAATTAGGTATATGACAAAAATATTGCAGATAATACAAAGATGAACATAGTATGGGCGTAAAGCATAGTTACCAAAGACTCTGCTCTTAGGTTTTTCAAAATGGGCCATTCTGCTAAAAATTCTTCGATAGTATTTTGTTTGCAGGCTCTTCTATATTCGAAGGACATGATCCACTTGTCTACTACCTCACTCCAGGTATCGGTGGAGTGTTTTAACCAAGAAACAATTTTAGTCATGTTTTCTGCAAAGCGTTGATTAATGTTATGTTATTTTGCATTACATTTAAGAAGTGAGGAAGGTATAATAAAAAAATTACAGGGTGTAACGTAAGGGTTGACTTTAATTTTAGGAGATCATTCCTTGTAATTTTTTAAGGAAAAATGTTTATATAAGCATATGTGTCGATCACTTATTTATTTTCATAACATAAAATAACATAACATAATTTTCGAGATAGAGTGTATAGTTTTTTTTTGTAAATGGATTTGTTATTAATATTACAAAGATTACCAGAGTGAAAGATTCGGCAGTGTTGTTGTTCGTTGTTATAAGACGCTAAGTTAGCACTAACTAGATGATAATAATTAAGAGTTTCAGTGGTCCCGGAATGCAGTTTCACAAAATAATATTGACAAAAAATGTACGCCACTGTTTAAAAATTTTATATTTATTTGATTAGATTAATCAGATAAAAATATTATTTTTTTGTCTCATGATATTTTTTTTATATCTTGCTGAGTTTTAGAGAAAAAAATAAATAAATAAAGTAGCGTAAGTGCTTTGAAAATACTCAACTAATTATTTTTTTCTGGAAAACGAAGTAAGATAGGAAAAAATATCATGAGAAAAAAAGCTTTATTTTCAGCTGCTTACCCCGAAAAAAATGTAAAATTTTTAAGCAAGTCAGTGGACGAAGTTTTTTTTTGTCAATGTTATTTGTGAGGCTGCATCCCAGGAGGCTGCTGGAACTCGTAATTATCATCTAGTTAGTGTTAACTTTGTGTCTTATCACAACGAACAACACTGCCTAATTTCACAAAATCGGCGAAAGGATGTTTGAGGGGATAATAAATTTAATTTAAGGAGATAATAAAGTTAATAAATAAGAACACGCATGTTTATATGAGCTTTTCTACTTAAAATTTGTCAAGGAATACGCCCTTAAATTTAGTACATACCTCTAAGTAACACCCCGTACAAAAACACATCAATATATCTACCTGGCACACACTGTTTTTTATTTATACTTGTCTGATCGTCATTATTCTCACAAGTTTCTGCGGCTTTTCTTTTTCTATATTGGACAGTGTCTCCACATAAGTGTAGGATATTCCTGCACTTGTCAACTAGCTTGCCACGAGCAAGAATTGGTCTACCAACTTGTCTTTTGGGTACCGCTGGCACATAATAAGTAGCTGCCCTTTCGGAAGGGAACAGTGTCATTATTTTTGCTGTTATCAAATGTTATCAAATTATAATCGTCGTGTTTGAGCCGACTAGAACAAATATGGATGCACATTAAAAAATTAGGGATTTATAAAAATTTAATACTCAACTGTTTTGTAATAATTTATTTTGTATAAATGTCCATACAATTATACAAACAATAAAAACAAACACGTTTTTAACATTTTGCATCCCTAGTCCCTATATTCTGAGCAAATTTTAATGCGCACCTTCAAAAAAAACTCAGAAATCAGAACTATGAACCTTGGCCAAATGAAAGAAACAAACAATCCCAAAAATTTAGGGGAAAAGATTAAAAAGAAGAACTTAACCTAACAAAAATAATACACAATAAATAATTAATAATAAAAAATAACGTAATACGTTCAGCATCTGCAGATCGTTCGGCAAACGTTATTTTGTTGATTAGATTAAAAATTTGGTATAATAATTTCTTTTGATTATTAAAATAATCAAAATCACCACCATGAGTGACGACGACGAAGGTGAGTCCTTACTCACCTTCCCGGTAAAAAGTGAACTTGAAGACTCTGAATAAACGCATAGAGAAATAAATTTGGAATTAAAAGAAGAAGAGATTAAAATCGAAGAACATGAGCCCGAATGGGAGAAGGGCAGTAGTAGTAGTGTAACCTCGAGTGTAACAGAAGCTGTGGTGTTTAAATGTCAGGAATGTTCATATCAGACAAAAAGGAAAGATAATTTGATCAGTCATCATAAATATCGACATACAAAAGAAGGTGAAGTGTATAAATGTCCTGAATGTTTATTTGAAACAAGAAGGAAACATTCTTTGAGCAGTCATCTTAAATATCGACATACAGAAGAAGCAGAAGTGTTTGAATGTAAGGAATGTTCCCACGAAACAAAATATAGAACTGCTTTGACTCAACATTATAAAGAAAAAACAGAAAGCAAAAGTGTACAAATGTACTGAATGCTCATATGAAACAAAAAGAAAAAGTACTTTAACCAATCATCATAAATATCAACATTCTAAAGAACTGAAAATGTACAAATGCTATGAATATGTTCTTTTAAAACAAAACATGAAGCGTATTGATGCGACGTCATAAATGTAAACGTTCTAAAGAAGCTGAAGTGTTTGAATGTCATGACTGTTCTTACAAAACAAAATTAAGAAGTGATTTAAAGCGGCATTTTAAACGCAAACATTTAAGAGATGCTGAATTATTCAACTGTCTGAAATATAAAACCAATTTGACCCAACATTATAAACGTAAACATAAAAAGGAGTGTGTGTGGGAGCTTTACAGTGTTAAAGTGTTAGAAATTTGCTCTCTACAATGTCAGCTGTTCAAGTGCTCTATTGGTTACTTCAAAATGTTGCAAATCTACAGTTTGGTTACTGCAAGTATGACCTTATATAAAGGGACTTCAGTTGGACTTGAATCTTGGTAACTAGCGTGATACCAGTAGAAGTTGGAACCCTTCCTATGACTGTCATACAAGCAAACTTATAAACACAACTTCCTATATCAAGGCATCTCTCATGAGGTAAGACTAAAGCTTTGTAGTATGAAAACGCTCAAGCCTCGAAGACAAAAGTTTCACTCCTGCTGTTTTTGTATAAGATAGTTAATAATAAAATTGATTGCAAAGACTTACCAGACAAAAGCAGCTCTTTGATGAAGATACTCACAGAACCAACTAGGTATCGACTAATAACATTTAAATAGATTGGTCTCTAATTACAATAGACATTTTATTGAATTTGAGTAATTTGACATTTTTGATCTGAGCTTACCTTCTATAAAAACCATAATTGCTAATTTTTTGCATTGTATGTAGCATTTATATGTATAACTGTCAGTACTTAGTAATTAGTATTGTTGATTGCGTATTGGTATTATCACTTATAGAATTGTGATTTTATGTTCTTACAATTTGGAAGTTTGCTTCTGTAGAGTACCAATTAGTAAATAAATATAAAAGTAGTAAAAGTTTTGTAGTGTAAGTATTGTAGTGAAAGTATTGTAAGTATTGTAATATGTGTATCTCGATTCTCGATAGAAACCTAACAACAATAAAAATCATTTATTTCATATGATCGATAATTTATTCCCAATCCCTGTAAACATACTAGAGGAGTGCAAGTCTAGAAATTTCCGAATGTGCAATGCAACAAGACGTGAAACGTGATTTGACATAACATTATAATTGACAGGGAACTAACATTTGGTGCCCGTATTGAGAGCTTGTCATGTTTATGATGATGAATTTAATAACATCTATGCAAATAAAAATATATATACAGGGTGTTAAAAAATAAGTATCGAATATTTGGAAAGGGTACAGTACGGACCAATCAAAAGTCTCGAAGATACGGAGGATTTTTAAAACTATTTCAACATTTTGCGTCTGCACATGATTTTTTTAATAACAAAACCAAAAGATTATATAAGGTGATACAAAAAAAAGATAAGGGGATAAGGCGTTAAGGTAAGAAATAGAAAAATTTTTCACAAGATAATTCCTGTCATCATCCTGTATCTCAGGAACTATTTGAGATATAAAACTGATCAATAATTAATATTATTGACTTTTTGAGCGCTATTCAAATAACTTTCCCTATGCATAGGTCCCTAATTTTTTGCCCCTAATTTCTAGACACTGAAAATTGCCGTTATGACAGTAGATATGTTTACATTTCAAACTGTCAATGTTTTCTACATAAAAAAGGTGCTTTTGGTCAAAAGCTTAAACATGAACTGTTCTAGAGAAAAAAGCATTTTATGATGAAAAATATAAAAGAAGCAACATTTTTTGCTGTGGAGAAAAATATTACTTGTTTTGGATAATTTTTTTTTATGATTTATTTCAATGCCATTTAAAAGAATTATTTAGCCCTTAATAAAGTAGGTACTACTGATATGATATGTACAAAAGCTTAGTTTTATATCTCAAACGATTCCTGAGATATCGTCAAATGACTGAAATTTTTTTTTTTTTTTTTGACAGCCTGTATCTCAAAAGGGAACGAGGAAGGGAATCACGCTTTTCATTTTCTGACATATGTTTTGAAATACCCTGTACCTATACTGTGCCCTGATTAGATCTGGCTTGAAGTATGCATCTTCTGTTTGGTATGCGTTTTAAGAGAATCCACATAGATCAGATAGAGAGAGTACCAAAGAAGTTTTTAAGGCACCGTAGCACCTCGATTTTTCAGTTTTTTCAGGATATTGCAGGAACAGTCACATATAACTTATATGTCTTGACGGAGTCGAGATGGCTACAAAACGGTACAAATTTTATACTCGATATTTTATCCCAATTAATTTTCTAGTTCATTTATTCACATGCAATCATGCATGAAAGGAATCTAAATATTTGATACAAGTAATAAGTAGACGCTCGATAAATATAACGTATGCCTGATATAAAATTTGCATGCTTCTTAAAATAATAAATACTCGATAACAATAATGATAATGTAGGAAAAATTAATTAGGTAGTAACTGGTAGTAGGTATTGGTTTCAATGTTCAACAATTATTAACAAATTTTATTAAATGAAAGTATTAAGACACAATTAAATGAGAAATGACTAATCATTGAGTGGTAACTTCTTTGGGAACACCTTGGCCCCTTGGCACGATCGAACCCCGTCTGAAATAATACGTCTTAATTAAATAGGTTGACCGGACCACGTCTTAATCGCGTCTTACCGCTTCGGTGTTTTCTCTTCCACTATCCAGGTGTACCCTGTTCCCTTGGGCTTTTCCCGCAGTCAGAGGTAGGGGGATGGTAAAAAGAGGGGCGATACCGAATTGGGCGAATGATTTTGTTATTCACTAATCCCAGGGGACAATTGGGCGACAAACGAGAAACTAGGGGATTATAAGAGATAACATCATTATCATCATTATCATCGTCGGTGCTGGTGCTGGTGCGGTGTGTCTGATGTGCTCCGGCCTTTTACCAGATTGTATGTGATTGTTCTGCGGTTGTGGGGGTAAGATTGTGAATACTGGAAAACAATTTATCAGCTCGCTTAATGGATTGATAATTTGCCGGGTTCATAGTTAAACCTAGGCTGGTTTTAAGACTTTCTTGTGTTTTATTTCCATCAATCACACGGCTATTAATAATTCATATTTTTGTGGATAAATTTCACTATCACCACTGCTGATAATTTTTTATCTCCTGATGACTGGCGTAGGCCAGGTCGCTTAGTGGTCTCTTCACCGACGTGCATCTGAACAACTATGATCTTAACATGTCAGAGCTGTACTCTGAGGATATCATCTCAGCAATCACGCATCTCATGTGTGTCTTGCAAGAAACCCTTTCATGCCTCCTGTATTAATCTTACTGCCAAAGATATAGCTTTCTTCCATGAGTCTGGTAACAAGTTCTCCCGCTCAGCTTGTCAGTTAGAGGATAGACGACGTCGCAGTATGTCGGATTCTTCAATCAAAGCAGTGACCGGTGCAACAACTGCTTCCTCCTCTATCTCCTTCGCTTCAAAATCGTTCAAACCAGTGAGTGCAACATCTGCTGCTTCCTCTATCTCCTCGGCTTCTAAATGTAGTTCTATGAAATCAGTGAGCGGAGCTACGGCTCCCTCTTCTATCTCCTCAGCTTCAAATTGTAATTTATGCGACATCGTTGATCCATCCATAAGGCTCATTTACTGTACTGGTCCTTGTGAAGGGAGTTTCCATCCAGAATGCATCTCACTTTCGGCTTCAGATGTGGAATTATTAAACCGTAACAAAAACGTACGCTTTACCTGCGACCCTTGTATAAACAAGAAGATAGCCTCTCCAGGAATCCACCTAATCTCTGAGCTACGTCAGGAACTATCTATGGTAATTAGGTCATTTAGAAGATCATATTATACTTGTTTATTTATTTATTTCGTACTAATGGATGCAGCCACTCATGTTTTTCAACAACAACTCATAAGCTACTACACAATAACTTTTTTAATATGCTTGTCAGTTAGTAACCATAGAGTATACACACCAACATAATTCAGATGAGAGTTAACACTATTGATAGGTATAAGTACTCAAATATTATAATATCCGCCCCCAATATGTCAAACTCTCAAGAGATCAGAAATAAATGATAACAGATACAATAAGATAAAAACAAAACACATATTATTCATCTGACAATAACTATCAAAGTCTTAAACAGAAAATACAAGTCCTACTTCAATCAAAAACTAAGATCTATCTAAGGATACAATATTTAATTGGTTTCTGAAAAACTTAAATTTATTACTTGAGAGGGCTTTGGTGAATATATCAGCTTCTTGCTGATCTGACTGTACATATATTAAATTGATTTTATTTTCCAAAATACAATCTCTAATGAAATGATGTCTCACATCAATGTGTTTAGTCCGCTTTGACTCCAGGGTCGAGGCCATTTTTATACACGACATATTATCTTCAAAGATATCAATATGTGATATATTTTTCTTTAAAATTTCTGAAATTATTTGATCAACAAAAATACTTTTTGTAATGCAAGAGGCAAGAGCTACATATTCAGCTTCAGCACTTGAAAGAGATACCGTACTCTGCTTCTTAGTCTTCCAATCAATTACATTTTTATTTAATTTTATAACAAAGCCTGTGATACTTTTTCTGTCATTTATACAATTCGCAAAGTCGGAGTCAACAAACGAAGTAATGTTAACATTTGAATCAACATTTTTAACATATTTCAATCCAAAGTCTTTTGTATTTTTCAATGTTCCAAGTTCTTCATCGATTGCACTCTTCCATCCTTTATCTTTTATAGCTTCGTCATATGTGTTTGGCACCTCTGTGATTAAGTCTCCAGCTGATAATGCCATCATCATATTAAATTCCAGGTCATAATCTTCCAGATATTTTGGTATTCGTTTTTCTCTGGTACTTCTTCGATTATTTGTCTCCTTTGTTTTCGTTTCACTTTTAGATGGATTATTTTCTGCTTCTTCTTCTTCTTCTTCCATTAATTCATCATTTTCATTTTGATCACTGAAGTCAATTCCAACCTGCTCTTCCTCTACCGAATTAATTTTTCCTCTTTCATTGAATATTACATTTCTAGCGTGTACAACTTTATTTTCCTGTAAATCCCACAGTCTGTATCCATTGTCTGCGTAACCAATCATCATCATTTTCTTACCCCGAGCGTAAATTTTTGACTTTCTATCTTGGAATTAAATTAAATGCTTCGCAACCAAACAGTTTTACCTTCTTCATATCTGGTTTGTAACCATACCAAATTTCTGCTGGGGTTTGGTGATTAGGTAGAACACTGGTTTCTGTTCTATTAATTAAATAGACAGCACAACGGACAGCTTCTCCCCAAAACATTTTATCTAAATTTGAATCTATTATAAGACATCTGGCTGTGTTCATAATATTTTTATTAAAATTTTCAGCCACACCATTTTGTTGTGGATTCCTTGGGACTGTATACTGAATATGAATTCCATGTTGCTTACATAAATCTTTTAAACTTTTTGACGTATATTCTCCACCATTATCGCAACGGATTCTTTCGATTTTCCTTCCAAACTTAGAATATGTCATGTCGATAAATTCTTTAAATTTTTGTAGCACTTCACTCTTATGGGATATTAACGCCCGTATTCACAAACGATAATTTCCTAAATAATTACGTAATCAATTATCCCCATCTCATTCTATTGCAAAGAAACTGCATATCTCCATCTCACTCATTTAAATAATTACGTAATTATTTAGGAAATTATCGTTTGTGAATACGGGCATAAGTATATTATACAAAAATGTGAAAAGTGATCAATGAAGCTCACATAGTAATGATTTCCATCATGGGTAGTTGGATTTATTGGTCCGCACACATCACTTGAGATGACTTCTAAAATTCTACTCGGTTTTCTATATTCAGGGATTCTGTAATACGGTTTCTTTATTTGTTTTCCTTTAATGCATGTTTCACATATTCCAGGACAAGGAAATATTGACGAATGTCCCATTTTCCTATGCAATAAAACATCATCAACTTTCGCAGTACATACTGTATTATTCTCCGAGTATTACCTGCAGCCCTTAGTTCATAAACTGTGTGTTCGAGTTCTGTTAGGAAAACATTTAACGAGACTCCTTCAATGAACTTCAACGACATTGATTTTCTCTGCAATTGTACTTGCGTTGCAATTCCACTTTTCAGATATGTTCCTCTGAGAGTGTTGATTATTTCTTTTGCTGAGGTTTTATCTTTAATTAATTCTAGGATATTATCTGCTAGGCATGTGACAAGAATATTCCGTGCTTTAACATCGTTTTTCATGAAGGTAGCACGCTCTGCTGCTTCTGAGGGTGCATCCTGAGTTAGAACAGAGAGGACATCAGCTTGTTCCAGGATCAATTTTACTCGAAATTCCCAGTTTGAAAACGACTTTCCATCAAATGGTTTCACATTACAGGTTTGCACAACGTTTAAAGACATTTTTATTCCGTGTATTACTTCCGTTTTTACGTTTTATACAACTTTTATTTCATGTGGTCTTCATTAAA
The DNA here is from genome assembly GCA_910589415.1 of Malachius bipustulatus. Classification (NCBI taxonomy): domain Eukaryota; kingdom Metazoa; phylum Arthropoda; class Insecta; order Coleoptera; family Melyridae; genus Malachius; species Malachius bipustulatus. The sequence continues at coordinate 4,044,655 of OU342638.1, read as the reverse complement.
TTATGACATAATTCTGACATTTTTAATTTCCGAATTTTCCGATGTTTCACAAGCACTTATTCAGTTTGATTTTACTTTTATGTTATTCTCTGGATCTGGGCCCCATAACCTATGGTAATTAGGTCATTTAGAAGATCATATTATACTTGTTTATTTATTTATTTCGTACTAATGGATGCAGACACTCATGTTTTTCAACAACAACTCATAAGCTACTACACAATAACTTTTTTAATATGCTTGTCAGTTAGTAACCATAGAGTATACACACCAACATAATTCAGATGAGAGTTAACACTATTGATAGGTATCAGTACTCAAATATTATAATACTATCAACATCTCTTAAACTATTAAAAACAGATATTCTGGCTGATTTCGAGAAGCGTATCATTGATCTTACTAAGAGCGTTTCATTAAACTTTGAAAGAAACATTCGTCCGATTATTAAAGAGGTCGTCTCTGAGACAACGAAGCCTACCTCCACCCCTCCTATGCCCATTGAACCTTATGCAAAAGTTGTTATAAATAAGGCTAAGCCGGCTGTCGTAATTCAGCCTAAAAATATGCAGTCCAACTCTGCTACCAGGTCGGATATTCTTCACAGCGTAGATCCACTGTCCTCTGGAGTTCAAATTACTAAAGTGAAGAACCTCAAGAATAGTGGGGTACTTGTTGGATGCAGCACTCCTGGCGATACTGAAGCCTTCAAGAACTCGGTTGGAAGTAAATTAGCTGATAGATACGACGTAAAGGAGTTGAAGGGTGTCAACCCTAGAGTTCGTGTGGTGGGTGTCGATGTCAAGCTTGATGGTGACACCTTCATGAAATATTTGTTTGCCATGAATCGTAGGCCGATCTGCGAGAGCTCAGAATGCAAACTAATAAAATTCTGGCCTACCAAGAGAAAAGATAATGTTTATCAGGCTGATAAACAGGCTGATAGCAGGTTGATCGTCAATCCTATGATCGATTGGTGCAGGCTAGATGTGTTTTCATAGGTTACAATAGCTGTTTGGTCTATGATGCTACAGATGTGACAAGATGCTTCAGATGCTCTAGGTTCAATCACACCTCTAAGAGTTGCACTGCTGATCTGTGCTGTCCTAAATGTGCTGGCGCCCATGATGTTAAAGATTGCTCTGCCACTACGCTTCGCTGTATTAATTGTGCCTCTTTGGGGAGTGATGGCGGGACTGTTCTGAATGGGGGGCATGCTGCCTGGGATACTAAATGTACAGCTTATGAAAGCGCAAAGAAAACCCTTCGAGATAGTATTCTTTCCGTTCAATAGCCACTACTGAAAATCTGCCGGCCAAGATTTTCCTTACGAAAATCGCTGTATACTGTAAAATCATTGAATTCTACCGGCAATATTATTATTATTTATTATTAGACTCCGTATAAACTAAAAATAAGTGACGTGAGCGTGGAGACGTGGTAGATAATAACAATGAATTAAGAGAGGTTAGTATATCATTGATATGCAACTTCTACACAACGCAGGCGCTGTGCGTCGTCGATGGAAGTTAGTAGAGGTGTACGAGTTAATTTCACGATCACGTTCATGAATTTGAACGCTACCAATGCTGTTATTAGCGATCAACTCGTAAATTTTAATAATTACTGCCACAAGAGAATAATGAGTATATTTTATAGTCTTGTCGGGTTCTATGTTATCCCATTTGTGTTTATTTTAATACCTTGAAGCTTTAAATGAATAGTTATTCCATAAGTAACAGTTGAGTTCTCAGTTACCGCCCATCACTATTGTTTACATTAAAACTGTACGGAAACGATTTTTGGCTATGCGTTATGTCACTTTCAGCGGGTATTGTAAAGGCTCATTAAGTTAACGGGCAGATTTCTGTGGCCATTTCTGAAGAAGGTATGGGGTCTAAGTGGAAATTTTTGAAGTCTATCTATTCTTGACATAAAAGTAATTACAAAAATTTTAATAAAAGTAATTTGACGTGGATATTAGCTTCAAAAACGAGCACAGAAATCTGCCCGTTAGGCTAATGAGCCTTTATAATATTGGCTGTAAGTCGCACAGTTTTGGATACGTGAGAAGTCTGCTAATTTGCGCACAAAAAACGATGCGCAAAGTAGTGTTTTGTATAGTAGTCGTAGGAAAAAAAAATAATAAATACCACTATAATTAATAATTATTATAATGTGTATCGCCATATTCATTATAGTATATTACTTTTCTATTGATGTTTCATGTTTCTGCTATAGGTAACTATAGTATAAAATAATAATTGTAAATGCACTAAGGGCTTGATGATGTATTTGATAGAACTTAAAAAAAATAATGCATCAAGTATTAATATTATTTATTTATTTTTTTCAATTTTATTTAATGCAGAAAATCGGAATTTCTGTAAAATCTGGCAACGTTGAAACGAACTACTTAACCCTTAGAGGGGGAAAATAGTCGTTGAGAGCATGAGACGGTAAAAGATAACAAGGGTCGTAGGTTGAGTCGCTAGTCTAAGAGGGTCAACAATAACAAGCAGGTCAGCAGAACAACAGGTACTCTTTATTAAAATATAAAATATATCACAGTGGTTAATATTACACTCTTAAGCACGGTTAACAGATAATAAAAAAACAAGAGCGTGCGGTGCTAGTCGAATGAATAGATCGGGTGCTAATAGGTTACAAGGCACTTATCTTCGGATGGCTTGGCTCCAGGAACTTGCTTGGAAGGGTGACTTCGTATCCAAGAAAATCTGCCTTGGTACGTGGAGTTCGTACTTGGTATCCAAGAAAATCTGCCTTGGTACGTGGAGTTCTTCTCGGTACGAATAAGATGGCCTCCAGGGAAAAAGTTGCCTCCAAGAAAAAGATTGCCTCCAGGGAAAAAGTTGCCTCCAGAGAAAAATTGACTCCAGGGAAAAATCAATCCGTAGGGAAAAGCTGTAATTTCATGTGTATCAGAAACACTCTTGCATTAATGAACGGTCCGATCGAGTCTGCTTGCCAAGGGTACATAGAATTATTCCCGTCCTCAAGATAGGTTGGGATAAAAAGTGACTGACAAAATTTTACATGCGAACGAAACTCGATCGGGTTTAAAAGCTACAATTAAAATTAGCATACGGTTTTAAGAAAATATGATCTGTATAATTCTAGCACAATTAATAACATCATTTTACGACACTCACCAAGCCAAAAACGTGTTCGATGTTTATAATAATTTAAGTGAAGGTTCACAACGCCATTTCGCTAAAAATTGCTGTGTTTGCGAAAATGTACCTTCCTCTAGCGAATTCAGAAGTGAAAAGAAGGTGAAAACGCAGGTATGATGATGAAACGCACCTGATTGCAACTTGACAGTCGATGTTACGAAACTCGAGGCCTCCAGTCGGCCGATGCACTAAAACCCACCATCACTCACTCACTGCGCCCGCCCGCCGTTGTCTCCGTCTCGCTGGCATTTAGCCGGTACGTACAAAATGTACGTTACATTTTCATACAAGAATTTAGCCATACAAGAGCATGCAAATAACTCAACGGTATTTAGAAATTCCTTCGCCCAATTGAGCTCCCGGATTATAAGGACCCTCGTGGTGACGAAGGGTCACTCAGGTAGTTTCGCCCAATTGAGAAACGCCGAAAGAGAGTGATCTCCACTAACCCATCCTACAATAATTTTTTTTTTATTTGCCATTATTAATTCCCTAAAGCAGTAAACTGCTATGGAACAGGTCAAAAATCAAATACAAATTAATAGAAATGTACACATACAAACAAAATGAGCGAAAAACAATGCAATAAAGTCAAATTCATAAAATAACAAACACCTAGATAAAGAAACTGGAGACGACCAGGATCACTGAGCACAGGAAACACTTTTAAAAACTTCATCAAGAGAATAAAAGGCATGAGTCGCCAAAAAGTCCCTTATCTTCAATTTAAAATCTTTCAAAGGGAGATTTCTAATAATAATAATAATAATAATAATAATAATAAATCTCTTTATTGTACCATTAAATTCAACAATCATTGATTAGTACAATAGCGTTGTAAGCGATGATAATAATTCACAAACAAAGAACAAACCGCAGTAGTACACATAAATTCGCCTGCGTAATCAAAAGGTCATACGCAAGCGATTGGCATTATAACACATTGATCACAATCACAAATGCATCAGAGAAAATTGAGAAGAACAAATAAAGGAAAATTTCCAGAATCTAATGCTAGTCATTGTATACACTACATTGTCGTTTACAATTATACATATCCTAGTGACAAGGTGCTAGGTTAATGAATCAATAAGGGTGTGGAGGGGGGGGGGGGGAGGAAGACAGAATATCCATGGTAGAATAGGGTTCCAGGTCTGTGAGATAACTTCGGAGATGTGCCTTGAACTGAGAGAATCCAAAGGTTGCGGGGTCTATCCTGAAGTGATTAAGGAATTTTATGGCCGTGTACGTGAATGTCCTTTCGGTGGAAGTGAGATGGTGAGTTGGTAGTTTGAAAAGATTAAGCCTGGTCTGATAATGGTGTGTGAATCGGAAACGATCAAGTTTGGCTTGATGTTTGTAAATCAGTTTGAGAAGAGAGAAGACATAAACAGCAGGCAACGTGAGGAGACCGAGACGCCTGAAGTGACCCCTACAGGACTGATCTATGGACAAGCCTGCCAGTATCCTGATAGCTCTCTTCTGCAGAAGAAAAACTCTGCGTAAAGAACTCTGTGATCCGCCCCATACGGCCAGGCCATAGGAGATGTGACTGTAAAAATGTCCGTAGTATGCGGAGAGAAGAACGTCATGAGACACAGTGTGTTGGAGTTGTTTCAGAAGGAAGCAGGAGCTAGCAAGGCGTCGGCACAAGTGGTCAGTGTGAGTCAGCCAGTTCAAGTTTTGATCGATGTAAAAGCCCAAGAATTTCACAACTATTGTTGTTGTAACGATTTATAAATATACAATATTAATAGTAATAGGCAGTCTGTTGTACAACGTCGGTCCGTAATAGTTAGTGCCCATTCGAGCCCTATTTACCCTATTGAAATCCAGAAATATATTGTTGCCATTCCGCGTGTGGCGAGCGCTGACATCAGAGTGAATCATATAATTGGAAATATGTTCTTTAACATAAATTAAACAGTGATATGCGTATAAGGATGGAACCGTCAAAATACCCAGTTTAGCAAAACTATTCCTGCAGTCGTCACGGTATCCAATCCGGTCCAAAGCTCTTACTGCCCTCCTCTGTAAAGCGAAGACTCTATCCGTAGTGGCACAGTGACCCCATATCAATATTGCGTATGACAGTCTACTATGAATTGTTGCAAAGTACACGGATTTTGCCACGCCCAAGCTTACCAGCGGCATTATGTTTCTAAGGGCAAAAATATAAGGAGATATACCACGCGCTAGGCAATCAGTGTGACTAGCCCAAGTTAGTTTAGAGTCCAGTCTGACACCAAGAAAGCGAACGTCAGAAGAAAACCCCGACCGGGTCAGATCTCTTAGAGAAAAGCAAGAATTCACCGTCTTTGCAGCATTCAAGGACAATCGGTTGGAAGCAAACCATTCTGAAACATTCCGTTCCAGTTTTGACATTTTTTGAGACAGACCATTCAGTTGAGTATCTCTCGTCACTAGAGTCGTGTCATCGGCAAATAGAATGGGTAAGGCTTCAGATACAAAACCCGGTAAGTCATTAATGTATATCAAAAACAGGATGGGCCCCAACACGGATCCCTGTGGAACACCCGTCTTGTTGTCCACCAAATCTGATCTAGTGCCACCGTAGCAGACAGCCTGCCTCCTCCCCGACAGATAAGATCTCATAAGTGCAAGTGTGTGCTACCTCTGAATCCATAAAAGTTTAACTTTTATGCTTGATAATAATATATGCTTGATATTGTTAAAAAATGCTCCAGTGCCAAAAAAATGTTGTATAGAATGTATAATGCATGTTCAATGGGAAATTAATGGTCATAGAATCTTACATACTCTTCAAAAAATTCAAAGCCCACAATGAGTATATTCCTTTATTTTCATGGAAATAAAACAGTGAACACAAAAATTCAAATTGAATAATATTCAATAATTAAAAGGTGTTTCCTAAAATAGCTGGCCAAACTTTAAGGACGTGTAGATGAATCTAAAATATTAAGAAAAACATTTTTTCCGAAAATATTTTTTAATTCGGTGTCGATTTAAAAAACTGGTTCTTATTGTATTTTTTTGCAGAGTGGACTAATAATTCTGAATTTTTGTATACAGGTTTTCTATTTAATAACTTATTTGGTATTTGGAAAAATTGTGGGTATGATCGAAGCAACCAGTGGCGTAGAATCCGGGGTATCAAGACACCTTTTTTCTCGTAAAAAAATGTTGAACTGCTTTTTAAATTTTTTTATTGTTTTTTCGGAATGCCATATTATATTGCTATAAAAAAGCGATACTTATAAAATTTCGATAGAACACACCGTTTTTGATAAAAATTCAAATGTAGTGTTTTTAACTTTTATTTTTTATTTTTATTATTTTTATTTTATAGTTTAAGATAAGTACTGTAATGAAGTCGTGTTACCCCGACTCCATCTATTTTATTTTATTTCTATTTTTCCATTCTTTTCAATAAATAAAGATCGTTCCGACGGCGTAGGTAGATAGGTAGGACCACCCCGTTTAGGTTATTATTAGTCCAGTTAAGTTTTTGCGAAAAGTACTGTGACGAGATCCGAAGGTCTCGTCTATTAATTAATTATTATTTTATTACTAATCAAGAGGCAGGGTTTTTTAGAGACATGATAACCGTCTTATCACGGTCCGGCCGGCTATATATACAGAGCTCATCGAGGGAACGGGGAGTGTCCATCAGGTACTGACTGAGAGACACTCACACTGGCTGCCTAGCGTACTGAGCTACGGCAGCAACAGGGGGGCCCTCCGTTACCGTATTGAGGTAGATGGAGCGCCCTAACATTTCTCCGCCCGTACTGAGGGTTCGGAGAAATCACTGGAGCCCCTCCGACTGCAGTGAGGTCAGGAGGAGCTCAACCACAGTTCAACCCTCGGCTCCCCGTCTTTCGTAGTGAGGTGTGACGGGCCACCCACGCATCGGTTAATTATTAACCACACACCTGCGTTGAGGGTAAAGATGTCACGATCCGCCGTATTGAGGCGGGATCGTTCTGTTGGCCGGCGCTGAAGATCAGGGGAAGCTCAACCCTGGGTCCCGTCCTCCGTATTGAGGTGCGACGGGACGCCCACGCATCTGTTGGCCGGCGCTGAAGATCAAGGAGCCTAGAGGAGCCGCACAAGAAGGCAATACCGTCTGTATATAATGTTATTGTTAGTTTAAGGTTTTAAGTATTGTATATATTTAACATTTCTGTGTAAATAAATCTTTTGTCACGCAAGTTTACCCTAACCGGAAAGAACCCATCACAGTACATAAATAGGGTTTGGTAGGTACCTTAAATCGGCGAGGTACTAATAATTTTCATAATTTCATTTAATATTATTAATTTTTTATGAACAGGCTAATTTTTAAGGTAACTAAATCGAGGCAGTTGGCTTCAAATTCAAGCAAGTTATCGACCACTATCGCATTATAAAAACGCCGAAATGCACCGGGCCGCAGATAGCAGTTTGAATTAACCTTTTTTACGGAGAAAATGTTCTCGAAAATTTCTATCTCACCAGGAACCGATAGTGGTCGCTATATAAACCGGGGCCGTGATTTGAAAAATTAACTCCGAATTCTGATCTCCGATCGTAAAGACGTGTGTCAAGCAGTAATCCGCCGCCTCAGTTTAAGTACCTACCGGGTAAGTTTAAGTCCGAGTGCAAGCAGTTGTAGTTATTTTTATTTTTGTTCTTTTTACCGGGAAGTAGTAGTTAGTAGTTAGTTAGCAATAGTTTAAGAGTAACAGTTAGTAGTGCGACCGAATAGACACGAGTGAGCCTAGACCAGCTGCCGAGTATTCAAAGGTAGGTGCTGTTGCAATTTATATTTCTGCTGCGGTCGATATTTTCCTCCTCTCACTCCTATCGCTCCGGTCTTCATCAGAACCGTCTCCTCCTCCCGTTGTTGGTAACAAAGGCTTCGCTCCTAGTACACGTCCATCGCCTGGCATAGCAAGGGTGGATCAGTGCGCCGGGAGTGGTGTCTGGTGCCAGCGGAACAACGGGTTCCTCCGATAACCCCTACTTTCTCCGTTGTGGGTAAACAAAGGCCTCGCTCTTAGTTCACGGTCCATCGCCTGGAATAGCAAGGGTAGATCAGTGCGCCGGGAGTGGTGCCTGGTACCCGCGGGACAACGGGCTCCTTCAATAACCCCCTCATCCCTCCGTTGTGGGCAACAAAGGCTTCGCTCCTAGTTCACGGTCCATCGCCTGGCATAGCAAGGGTGGATCAGTGCATCGGGAGTGGTGTCTGGTACCCGCGGAACAACGGGCTCCCTAAATAACCCCTTCATTTCCACGTTGTGAGCACCAAGGATTTCGCTCCTGGTTCACGGTCCATCGCCTGGCATAGCAAGGGTGGATCAGTGTGCTGGGGGTGGCGTCTGGTGCTCGCGGAGCAGCGTATCCCGCCAAAATCGTGCCGGTTCCCCTCCGAATGCGTAGTTGAGATCATTGTGGCCGCACTCCTCACACAACCGCTGAGAACAGCCCGCCTAGTCATTTTTTTGTCTAAACCGATCCAGGCCGTTTATTAACCGCCCGTTCGTCATTCCGACGTGTGTACCTACTTATTAGTCGCAACCACCCCTCACGTACCGCTGTGCCCCGTGACCGATTTGTTATTATTAATTTACTTATACCGATTTATTATTATTGCTCATTGTGTACCTACTCCGATAAATTAATAATAAAAATTGTTAAGTTGAATTCTGTGGTGTTAATGTTCATCCGTTCTTCATAAATTAATTGACCGACAATCACTCGCTACAGCTTGGCTCCGCGGAAGTGTCAATGCTTTCGGAAAGCGATTAAAGCCCGCTTTGCCGAACACAATTATTTTAGGGTGATAAACAATGATAAACAAACAACTCAACCGACCTCTGGCACTTTCCGTTTCTCCACAGAGCTACCCCTGGGACAACGGTACTATAGCAGTACCATTGTAATTGCGACTCAGGTAAGTGGGAAGATTTGGCGAGAATATCTTCCCAAGGGAGTAAACCCTCAGTAAAAATCTGGCGCCCGAGGAACCCGTCCGATCTCCAGGCGATTCCGGACCAGCGAAACGTCACGGACGACTCTCAGGCGGAGTCGTAGTTACAGTACAATAAAATAATAATAATAATAATAAAATATGACGAAAGTTCAAAGAAATTATTTTTCGGAAATGTTTTTCAACCGAGATACAACAGGGTGTTGATATGTCCTTTACCAACAGATTATTCAACACCCTTGCATCTCAGTTTAAAAATATTTCCGAAAAAATGTTCAGGTATATGAACTTTCTTCTTTTTTAGCTTTACCTACAAAGCCTTCAATTTATGGTACTTTCTTAGAATATTAAATAAAAATACTAAAAATAAAAAAACATGTTAAAAAAGCTACATTTGAATTTATCTAGAAAACGACGAGAGAAAATTATTTATCTGTTATTACCTAGGGGATTATAAGAGCTTTTTTGATTTGTTTTTCCCTTTTCCATTGTTTATCAACCTTCTTTCTTTTTTTCTTAGCTCCGGCTGGCCAAGTACATGATCCACACTATTTTCTGATGCGCTGTATTGAGGAATCTCACTGCCATTCATAACAATTGCTGGTTTTAAAAACAAATAAGCTTTAATAATAATAAATACAACACACTGATTGAATTATCGAGAATTTATACATGCTTTTAGTGTATTTTTTAACAAAAAAATACACTATTGAGGACGACATCACTTTTCGAAAATCACCCAAACTCATCAAATGTCCACCGATCATGACCCCCAGATCACGAAAAAGTGGTTTTCCAAAATTCACCTGCCCACGATATATATATATATATATATTTATCTACGTAGGACAACTCAAACTCCGATTCATACTAGGTCTACCTAAGCTCCATTTTATACAGCTACGTTATATACTGTTCCTTGTTCTGTGTAACAGTCAACCGAGCATCCATATTCCTGTAGGTCAATGCTACATCCCTTCCGCTCCCTCCCCGTGAAGGGGGTTTTATTGCTTATTGTTACGACATTATGAACGATAAAGTAACACCTGTCTTTACAGACAAGTTAAATGATATTCTGGTATTTGCCTTTGTATACTTTCTGGTTGGGTTTGATTATTTTGCTTGATGCTGTGTGACCAATCAGTTTGTTATTCAATTCTGTTCTAGGTACATCTATACTTCTGAAATAGATATCTAACTTAATAAATAAAATGTGCATACATAATTACCTAATACTGTTCTATTTTTTTATACAGGGTGTCCCGTATCGTTATGTTAAAATTTTTTGAGCATATAGTAGGCTTAATTTTGAGCCCAAAAAACCCAAAAGTGGCAGGTCTATCTTTACTCGTTACGAAGTTACAGGCCTAAGAAAATTATGACTAGTAAATAACAAATATTCAACTTTGAAAACCACACAACCACATGTGTTGTGGTTTAGATTAATAATTTATTGTTATGGTGGCGACATGAGTAAATGTCACCAAAATAAACATTAGAAGAGGTTCTCTTGCTCATACAAAATGGCATTTGGATTCAAATAAATGGGACACCAGCATTTCGGAAATGGCGTTTGTAACTAAATTCCCTCTTAAATTCCAAAAAGCAATTATTATTGGATCGTATTCAGCATGCCGGTCAAGAGATCGATCGCGAAAAAAGACGAGAAATTAGAACTGTTACTTCTGCAATAGGCCTCCGAGCACAAGTTTATATTCAGCAAGGAATAGGACATTTTTAACACATAATAAACTAAAGATTTGGTCAATAAAACAAGTTTTATGTGGTTTTCAAAGTTAAATCTGCTATTTACTAGACATTATTTTCTTAGGCCTCTAACTTCGTAACGAATGCAGATAGACCTGCCACTTTTGGGTTTTTTAGACTTAGGAATAAGCTCACAAAATTTGAACATAACGATACGGGACAGCCTGTATAAGGAAGTGAGAAGTACGTTATTTAGGCAGGATTAAGAAAAATAATACGTGGGATAAACTAATCTGTAAAAAAAATTGGAAACAATTGGAATCTGTCATTTTACATCTTTATAGATTCAATCTTAAACATGAAATTATTTCAAAATCTTCCTAAATTGCACTTTTATTTGCCCAAAAAATAGACATGCTTTTTTTTGTTCAATGTAATTTTGCCACATTCATAATCCCTATTATACAGTGCGTCTACGTAAGTAGGAGTCAGATGGGAAACTTTTTTTGTGCAACAACCATTAAAAGTCACACTTTTAACGACAGCTGACAGTGTTAAAAGTGATTGTTTACATGGAAGCGTGTTAAAAATACTTTTAACACTAGTGTTAAAAATATTTCTACCTGCTTTTTCTGTACATTCTCTTTTTAAACTACATTTTCTCATGATGAAATCAGACAAAATTATAGGTGATAAGATTTTTTCATATTCTTTTTATTACTGGCACACATATTAATAAAAAATAAATACCTAGTCAAGAACACAAGACAATAATAATTGTTCAGAAATTGCAATTAATAATAATTATTATAGCGTCTTTTTTATTTGTATATACACATTTGTTAGTAACCATAGCGTAGGCAACGGTTGCTGTGGTTGCTATGATAAGTACACTTGTACTTATCTGAATATTTTAAAATGCAATTTGAAGTTCAGTGTGTCATTCTAAATTCATCTATTTTATTATCAAAACAGGACAGTTTTACAAAAAAACATTGTATGATATTCGTCTTAAAAGTGATTTTATTTTGTTCGTGAAATTGTTCAATTCGATCCGCTACGCTTCGCTCATTTCACAAACCTTTCCACTCACAACATAAAACTTCACTTTTAATATTAATATCATAAATAGCTATTATTATCCATTTTAGTGAAAAAAGTTATTCTTCATAAAAAGTTGTGCTTCGTTTGAAACCTAAAATGATATAGTAAGAAATCAAATTTTTCCAGTCGTATACGTGTTATTTTAGAAAAAATCTACCAACAGGTTTTACAAATATATCTTGGTTGGTATCAAAGTTATTATTACAAAAAATAGTTATTTTCATTCTCCCCTTTACGAAATTGTAACTTTCTGTCTTGATAAGACAACCGAAAGCGAAAGTAAAACATACTAGGTGATAGGTTGCTAGGTGGTTGCTAGCTATGAAAAACCTTCGTGCCCTGGACGGAAAAGTAGAAATGTCAGTTTGATTAACGTTTATTTAGAAGGAAAATTAAATGTAAAACTACAATAAAAAATTCCAGTAAATCTTTCTGAAACATACAATAATAATTATTTGTAGGATGTTTTACTTTCGTTTTCGGTTGTCTTATCAAGACAGAAAGTTACAATTTCGTAAAGGGGAGAATGAAGAGGATTTTCTCATAAATGTCAACACACTGCACTGTCAAAATTAAGCTATTTCGGACATTTTGTTCATTGAACCTTCTAATATAAAAATAAAATTGGCTAAGGAATGGTAACCTGAAATTTGACAAGGTACTTCATTAATGCTTCCCTAAGTATTGATGATATTTAGATGCAAATCTAAATTTTTTGTTAGTATCTATGTATTTATTGAAGTCTCCCGATTTCAATTTTTAGTGGAAAAGTATTGAGTTTGAGTGGCAGTTTTAAGACACAAAATTAATTCTAAGTAAGGTGTGATTGAAAAAAATGAAATAAAAAATGAAAGCTTAAAATGAGACTTTCAATAATTATTCAGATAGGTAATAACCAATAAATAAATAAATAAATATATATAAATAAATATCTTATGGCTGTGGTAAAGCCCAAGTGTCAGAAGTAATAAAATAACCAATAATTTGCTTGGACTGTTTATGTTCTCCAGTATTTAGATAAAAAGCACATTATTGCCAGATTCAACTTAAATTAATGAAATGACACGTAAGCGTTAACAACTTCTAAACTACATACATAAAGAATTTCTTATTAAGACTGGCCATGAGGAATGGCATTTAAAAATTACACCCTATATTAACTTGTTGTTTTGCAGCTTAGGAGAGCCATCATTCTTACATTTTCAAAGCAAGTTACAGTGGAAATGGCTCAAGATATAGGAAAATGGCTTACATGTCCCTGGTTTAAGTTTTCATGTGGTATCCCATTGTGTGAATGAAATTGAAATTTATCAGATTTGTCATCACCCTGTATAAAAATTTCAACTACACACTATAAACGATACGAAAAGTTAAGATAGGAACATGTAAGACATTTTCCAAAATCTTGAGCCGTTTTTGGTGTGAATTGTTTTGAAAATCGAAAAATGACGATTTTCACTTGTTTATAACTCACAATCATTATTTTAAACACACACAGTGTGATTCTTTTTAATTCGCTTTTTATCAGAAAATATGAAAATGTAATATGCAGGGCTCCCCAATAAATTTTTTGGTCATTATCCTATTAGGGTATCAACCATCCGGGTATCCTACAGTTTCACTAAGGCACCTATACAGGGTGTTCTACAAGCTCTATGACAAACTTTGACAGATGGTAGGTTGTTTGATTTTAAACATATTTTTTTTAATAAACATGGGTCCGATTCGTTTTTGTTTAGAAGTTACAAGCATTTAAAAAATCGTAATTTTTCAAGTTCAAGGCCCTGTAAAAGGAAAACGGTTCAAGATAGAGAAAAACGACTTACATGTCCATATTTTAACTTTTTATGGACTATCCTATGGTATAGAAACATTTGTACTTTCTTTGATTTTTTTAAATGTGGAGAAATCTCAGATTTTTTCAAATTTTTTATCACCCTGTATAAACATTTCATCTACATCATTGGATAGTACATGAAAAGTTAAAACAGGGACATGTAAGCCGTTTTTCTCTATCTTGAACCGTTTTCCTTTTACAGGGCCTTGAACTTGAAAAATTACGATTTTTTAAATGCTTGTAACTTCTAAACAAAAACGAATCGGACCCATGTTTATTAAAAAAATATGTTTAAAATCAAGCAACCTACCATCTGTCAAAGTTTGTCATAGAGCTTGTAGAACACCCTGTATAGGGGTGGAGGACGTACCAATAGTAACACCAGGAAGGTATTCATTTGCTTTGCAAATCCATGATTAGCTAAAAAAAACGGCACTAAAAATCGAATTTGCGAGTGCGGTCTGGCTAGAATCGGGGATAATCACATAATAAATACGCCGGGTCTCGGAAGTAATAACTTGACGACAAGGCCAACTGCCTCGAAGCCTACAGGAGCAGGATTGGCACCGGATATAGCTTTCTAATATCGTATTCAGACTATATAGGGACTGATGTCATGCTTTTTGGAATGCAAATGCAAAATAAATTCAAATATCAAAATAATAATCGTGCTACTGTTAATTTCGAAGATATTCCTGGCCCTGAAAGTGAAGAAAAAATAGCAATTCGACCGTAGTATCAAAGAGGCCTTAGTTGTGACCCTAATATTAGTTTGCAATAGCTGCTTTTGCTTCTTACCCACCCAGCACTTCTATTTCGCTCCGCTTCGGTCCCGAAAAAATTGATGGAACTTAGGATACGGACTTCATAGCTCCAATAACAACGAAGTCAGCAATACCTGAGCAGGGCGATACCGAATTGGGCGAAGGATTTTGTTATTCACTAATCCCAGGGGTCAATTGGGCGAGAAACGAGAAACTAGGGGATTATAAGAGATAAGTGGACAGACAAGAAATACATGTGCGGCCTTGCCCATATACATAGCAGTGTTGCCAGATTTATTTTCAATAACTGCTACTTGTTCGAGACTAAAGGGTGGCAATTGAAAAAAGTTTTTTATCATTTACTATATATTCAAGGGATTGTTGAATAGTATTAACGAATTATGATTTATTGTTTAGTAAGAAAATCACGACCTTTCGTGTTTTCCATATTTTCTACTGAAAACTCACCATGTTTTCAAATCTAAGCAATTCCAATGCCAAATATCTCTGGAATTTACTACTTCTAATCAATAAAATTTAAAAATTAAACTTCTCTCTAATACACATTTATTTTAAACTAAAGCGCATATAGGTATATTAATCATCCTCTCCCATACAAAAAATGTGTTAATTCTATTATCGCATACCTATAGGATAAGGAATTTTCATATGTTGAAATGATTAATTTTAAATATTGAATTCCCTAATTATTTGACAGAGAAATATTAAATGAATAATTTTTCAAGAATTAAAACAAAAGTATTTTTTGCTATATTAATTATTATTAAGTATGCAATCGAATCGTTCAATCGATCGTTTTCGTGAAAATTAGGAAACAGTTTTCACTATTAGGGTGTTCTAACACAACTTTCTATTATTTCTATCCTTCCGGTGGAGTACCTTAGGTACTAAACGTATTTCATTGCAATGGTATTTTCTCACAGCACTTTCAAATGTGTAAACAAAAAATAAGAAATTTGAAACAAACTGAATGACTTCTGCAAACAAATACTTTTCTAAAGTATAATTATTATTGCAACATGAAATTGAAAACATCGTGAAAACTTATCATGATTTTCTCAAAGGCAATAACTTAGTCAATTGAAAATTATGATAAATTTATGATAAATCAATTCAAGTAATTGATTGCTTTTTATGGATTATTTGATTAGGTATAGCAGCGACGTTTACTTTTCTATTAATGTTTCATGTTTCTGCTGTAGGTATAGGTACCTATAGTATAAAATAATTGTAAATGCACTAAGGGCTTGATGATGTATTTGATAGAACTTAAAAAAAAATAATACATTTTATAATAATATATATAATATAATTTATATAATATAATAATAAATTTTATTTAATGTAGAAAATCGGAATTTCTGTAAAATCTGGCAACGTGGCCATGCATGCATGCATGCAAATAACTCAACGGTATTTAAAAATTCCTTACCCCAATTGAGCTGTAGGATTATAAGAACCCCCGTCGTGTCGAAAGGTCACTCAGGTAAATTCGCCCAATTGAGAAACGCCGCCTGAGCAACGCTCATTTTGAATTACTCGGGTATAATTAAACAAAAACCGGTTTTTCCGATTAGTCGTATTGTAAAGTAAATGACATGTACTATTACTGAAAATCAAAAATGACTTCGAAGCTACAAGACAACAAGACAACATGGGGGTGTAATTTTTAATAGGGTCACTTTCTATAAGGTCCCTCTTAAATAGAATTCACTGTTTAAAAATATAAATTGCCCAGATACCTAATTTCATAAGTAAAAAATGAATTTTCTCACTGCTATACAGGCTGTCGCTAAAAAGGTACCACCAACGTTCTACCCTCGGTTCTACCATAGACTCCCGAGTAAAAAATATGCCGATTTACCAAAATTATCTATGTCCAAAAATGCACCTTTTTCAAGATACAGTCGTTAAAATAATGGGGTCAACCAAATATACGTTTTCCAGAAGAAGTCAAAAATAAATTAACTGAGAAATTTCAAAATGGCTCCGCCTACTACTATTGTTAATAGCAATAGACTGGAGTAGTTTTACAAACATTGATATACAGGCTGTTCCTCTTTTTGATGTCACGTCTCATTTTTTACCCTAGAATTTTTAGTCGTACGCCACTGGTTGATTCTATATTTTTTATCCAAAGGCGTAAGTATTACCAAACTTTTTGCCTTGTTATTAAAGTTTTGTATCTTGCATGGTTTTCCCATAATTAAATTTAATGATGGACTTACACACCACGAAAACGTATTTTGTGAAAATCTCATTTTATTTAAAAAAATTAATTTTTATTTCACAGAAATGACTTTATTCACATTTATTGACCTTGAGAATAATCGTAGTAGGCGGTGAAACTAAATTTTCTCATTTAATTATGTTTTATTTACTTCGGTATTTTGAAAAATGTGTATTTTCCAAATTTATTTTGTAAGAGCTGTATCTTGAAAAAAGTGCCATTTTAGGCATAAATAATTTCAGTTAAATCGGTACAATTTGACACAACCAGGAATCTGTGGTGGAAAGTTGTTGTTGAAATTATTATTTAAATTAACAAAGAAATTTTCAGAAATACATTTTCAGTAGTATAGATCCATAATGAAGAATTAATTACGGGAAAACGATGCAAGTACGATTCTTTTATAAAAGAGCAAAAAGTTTAGGAATACTTTAGCCTTTGAATAAAAAATACAGAATCAATCAGTGGCGTGGGGACAAAAAAGTTCCGTAGTAAAAAGTAACGCGTGACATCAAAAACAGGAACACCCGGTACGTTAATGTTTGTAAAACTATAATTATTATCCGCTATAGTTGACCTCCTTTTGTGGTATGCATCTCGAAAAGGGAGCCTTTTTGGACATGAAGCACACCTTGTATAACTATTAATAACATCAGGGCTAATAGCCCTTTTAACATAGTGTTTTTGATATTTTTTATACAATTGTTTCACTGCCACATATTTTTTTTTTATTTTTCCCTCTTTACGTAGATAATATTAATGACAAGATGTGTACAAAAGCTGGGTTCTGTATCTCAAACAGTTCCTAAGATATCGTCAAAAACTTAAAATAATAAATTTTTTCGACACCCTGTATCTCGGTTGAAAAACATTTTTGGAAAAAAAATTATTTGAATTTTCTTAATATCTAAGCTTCATCTACACGCCCTCCAACTTGCGGTACTTCTTTTAGAAACACCTTGTATATTCGAAAATACATTTTTTGGTCATTATTCAGATCAGTGGCCAGTCGCACTCAGGCATTCTATGTACATAGGTAACTACTAGGAGATAGTGTGGAAGATCATAGTACTAGGGAAATCATCAGTAATAGGGAGATATTTGCTTCGCCATAACTGTAATTACCATTCAGATGGCCCATTAATTATTGGACGATTTTTTTAAATTATTCCTTATCCTACTCGAATAGCCCAATAGAGTGACAGTCGCCTTATTTATGAGGACGCGTGAAACAAAGAAATCATTCTTCTGTGCAAGTTTTACTTAGATCCTAAAGTACTTTTCCACAAAAGAAAAGAACCAACCACAAATTATGAAACTATAAGGAAAATGAAATGTGATAATGTAAAAATTGTAGTGACGTGCGACTGGCCATTCTGATCTGAATTATTAACATGGCCCTTTAAAAATTAGGTAGGAACATAATTGTATGTTATATAATTATGTGGATTTAAATCTAAAACTGAATATAACAGAGATTAATTTTCATATCAACCCTATTACCTCATCGGTGTTTTCCTATAATTGAAGAGCATTATATGGGTAGACCGTGTGACCGTGGGTATTTTTTTTAATTTGTTTTAGGAGCTAATAGTCGTGTTTGTATGAATGAACTGCTTTACTTCGAGTAAACCTGAAAGTATCATTTTTATAAACAGCGCCCAGTGATCCTCCAAGTATCATTTATAAACGGTGCCAGGTAACCCTTTCTACTTAAAACATTTTATACAAGTGCCGAGTAAACCGTTCTGGGTTCCCACTTGTATATACACTCAATCGTATGCAGCGCCTCTATCTAAATACACGATGAACTACAACTTATACGGCAATCAGATAATGGATTTAGTCAGGCTCCTCGATTTTTCGATGAAAACTAGTTACACATCACCTGAGGAACCATTTGGCAGTTTCAAATTGAAGATGTCACTGGGGATCCGTATATCGGACGCCGGGTGACGCCGGAGTCCCAGTAAACCGCAAAAATTACATGGCCGGAGCCTGAATTGTACCGTAAATATATATATATATATTTATATATATATTTATTTATTTCTCCAAAATCACGATTTTTCGATTTTAAAAACGCTCCTGTAGCTTTATCTTTCAAGATTAGTGAACGAAATTTTGGATTCTTGTAAAGCTTGGGAATGACTTTAGATTTTCGTTGAAAAAAAATCCAAAAGTCACGTTACTTCTACAGGGTGTCCTTTCAAAGTTCCCCAAATGCGGTCCTTGAGGCACGGTTTCTGGCCGCAGTTTTCAATCTAGGGGGCTGAAACTTTTGTGAGAGTAAGATGTCCACAAGGAGTGGTCTGGTATTGCACTTGAGCCAAATCGGCCGAGCCGTTTCAAAATGGCGGCCATTTGAATTTTTTGAACATTAACGGAAAATTGACAATTTTTTGAACCATTGTATGAGCAAGATGGCAAAAAACTTTGAAATCAAATTAACAGGATTTGAAGAAAATTATTGGAAATTTGAGTTAATGCAATAAAATTAGCATATTTTCCATTAATAAGCCAGTGTCGTGGGTAGGAAAAAGGGTGAAAATGTGTCAATTCTATAACCGTTTATGAGTCCATTTTTGAAGAAGTTGAACCGAAATTTTCCATTTTTTTTTGCTTTAACATATAATTTGATGTCTTAGCTTCAATT
The DNA here is from genome assembly GCA_910589415.1 of Malachius bipustulatus. Classification (NCBI taxonomy): domain Eukaryota; kingdom Metazoa; phylum Arthropoda; class Insecta; order Coleoptera; family Melyridae; genus Malachius; species Malachius bipustulatus. Next base: position 4,025,180 of record OU342638.1, on the reverse strand, counting down.
CGCCTCGATTAATGTAGCACTTTAAACGAAAGATAAAAAAGTTTTTCGCTTGTGCAAAATTAGCTTACACTTATATAAAATTATTAAATCGATGAAATGGTTCGCAATTTCTTTTTTATTTTTTTTCACATTCAATTATGAATGGTTCTGAAAATTAGAAGAGCAATCGCAACGACAATTAAATCACCTACATGCAGGTGAAAAAAGTATTCAAATTGGTTTTTTAATAACTAAGATATGACCAGTTTAAAAAATAAAATGAGTAGATGTAGGTACCTGACGTACTACATATATCTACCCCATCATCACTACAAATTCGAAACGCACCGTGTGGCTCAGTTTGTTACATCCTTGACTTGCTAACTGTTGGAGCGGGTTCGCATCCACGAGAGGATCATTCTTTTTTTTTGTAGGTAGGTGGAGTTTTCCCAAAAAAAAATCGGATTATTTTTCATTAAATTCATTATAAAAAAAAATAGGAAGAAAATATTTATTATTGAATCGCATAAAAATACACTATTTCTGCGATTGATGCGCAAGAAGGTTTTTTTAGTACCCATTTCATTAAAATACTGACCGGAATTTAGCGTGCAAAATTTATATTTTTATACAGCAATTTTATAAAAAATATCACGCATTTTTTATTATTTTATACTTAATTTTTGTTTAACCTGCAAATTGCATTATATTACCGGTGTGTGTTACTGTTAATTATGACTCGCTGCAAAATAGGGCATCTTTTCCCGTAATTTAATCGATCATGTCATCATGTATTGTATCTCAGCTTATTTGTATCTGTCTTTTATGTAGCTCAAGAGTCACCTGTATACGCGCAAAATTGTAAACGGTGTTTGTCACCCTTATTATGGCGAATCATCAGAATTACTTATCCTAAAAGCTTACCTAGTCTAAGATTTTAACCAGATGTTGACATGACATCTGACTAGTGTTGGGCGGTAAACTACCGGTAGAGTCAAGTAAATTAAAATCTAAATTTACCTAATTGACCAAACTAGTAATATGGTTACATGTCATCACGACGACCGGAGACTGAACTGCGAGAGCATATTTGGTTTTCCTCTCGTTATTGAAAAAAAATGCCTACGGTAGAAATATTTGTCCCGTTGCTACTAGTAAAAGTAATTAAAAAATGCTAAAAGCTTCTGGCAGAAGCTTAATATTCTTCACGTTTCCTAAAGATACGAAAATCAACAAGACAGAACAACTCAACTCTGAACTTTGGCCAAATGAAACAAACCAAGAAGCCCAAAAATCTAAGGGAATTAATTAAAAATAAGAACTAACATTTTTAAGAACCTGACTTAAACCCATTCCTTCTTCCTTCCTTGAACGGTTGAACGTGAGATTAAAAATTTTAATAACTTTGCTTTAGGATACCTACCTATTGAATTATTGAAATAAAAATCAGCATCATGGAGGAGGAGTCCCTACTCACCTTCCCGGTAAAAAGTGAACTTGAAGACTCACAAGAAACGCAGAGACAAATAAATTCTGAATTTAAAGAGGAAGAGAAAGAACACGAACCTGGCTGGAAGAAGAGTAATGGCGGCTCTGGTGGCATAACAGCATTAATAACAGAAACTAAAGTGTTTCAATGTCAGGAATGTTCTTTTGGAACAAAATGGAAATGTAATCTGACCAAGCACATAACGGCAAAACATTCAAAGAAGCAAGTGCACAAGTGCGACATCTGTCAATTTGAAACAACACTTCTAAGCTATATGATGAGACACTACAAACGTAGACATTCTGAAATGTTTGAAGATTCTAAATAAGTGTATAAATGTCGGAGAGTCTAAAGTGTAGAGATATTAAATTTAAATAAATAAATTTTGGAAATTTATATTTTTGTCGAATGTTTCAGAAATATTCCCATTGGTGAATGTTGAATTGAGCGGCATGGGTATAGGACAATTATTTGTTTTCTACATTCGGATAGCTTGTGTCTCTAGGAGTATCAAGGTACCGTTGAATTTTTGTAATAGTCGAGAAATAAGGCCCTAAAGTGTCATGTGACCGTACTAGTAGCTACCGGTTCCGTCAGGTCTTTGGTCAGGGTAGTTTTTTTTTTCATTTTACGAACATTTGAAGGAAAAAAACCTACCCTAACCAAAGACCTGAAAGTAATAGTCGAGAAATAAGGCCTCAAAGTGTCATCCTTGCCCTGATACGTATCTTCGAACATATGCGCTCGAGGAAGCACGCTCTCCATATGTACGAATATACATATTAGGGCAAGGATGACACTTTAAGGCCTTATTTCTCGACTATTACTTTCTGCCGCAAAAATTCAATGGTACCTCGATACTCCTAGAGAGTAGAGACACAAGCTATCTGAAAGTAGAAGACAAATCGCCCTATACCCATGCCGCTCAATTCAACATTCACCTTCCCATTTTATTAATTTTTTTAATTTGTGTATTAGATTAGATACACTAGGTAGATGGTAGAATAATAAGTAAAATATGATATGTTTTTATTTAATTTATCGAATTTTTTGAAACATATTACATATTACATATTATGCTCATAGGGGTATCATGGAACATGGTATATTAAACAGAACATAGAACTAAAACATAAAATTCAAATATGGGTCGAACTTCCTGAACCATTAAAAAATCTATATTACTTATACAATTTGTACAAGAAGTAACCACCGACGTGTTACTACGTTGAAGGAGGAGATAAAGGCTTTGCCGTTTCAAGAAGTTTTTTGGTCTCTTTATTCAGTGTTCATCATTTATGATTTATTCGAGAAGGTCAAAAGCTATCCATGAAAAAAACTTAAAAGTATCTGTCAAAAGAGACAAATAAATTTGTAGGATAATTCCAATAATACAGTACGACGTGTCTATACAGGGTGTTAGTTAAGTACGGAGCCAAACTCCAAGGGGTGCTTCCTTGAGTGATTTTAAGAATAAAAGTTCAAATAAATATGGGTCCGAAAATGCATATTTTTCAAGATACAGGGTGTCAAACTTAAAAAAAAATTCGAATGTTCGTGAATATCTCTAAACTCTTTCAATCAATTTTGTTGAAATTTGACAGTTCTGTTTGTAATAACAAGAGGGTAATTTAGCCCTAATTAGATTAAAACCATTAAAAAATTGGGCGCCGCTGTCTTTTTTTTTAATTTTGTATTTTTTTCGAAGCAAGCAACTAGAAATACAACTATTTTATCTCTTGAGTTTTTTCATATCTTGCTTTGTTTTCGAGAAAAAAAAAAAACACTTAATTGCATGTCCCTGGGACAATGAGAGTAAAAAATTTAAACTACTCGCCAGACTATTAGGTAAGAAATTAAAATGACACGAAAGTCCTCTTTAAATTTTTTTTATTTATTTTATTTATTTATTTATTTATTTATATAAAATGGAATACAAACGGGACAAACCCAAAATAGTATTCACTATTGCTAATTGATGTGAAATTACTTTCATAAACATAACAAAATTAATCAATTATTTAATAACTAATATAAACATAATTATAACAAATTAAACTGACATACAATAACAAGTACTGTTAATGTGCTACCCAAAAAACCCATTTAAACGAAACAAATTGACACAATAATAAATTATTACATCAATTATACCTACTCAAACATTTTTTATGTAGTGCTTCAATGCACGATCGAGTTGAGAAGGTGAGAGGGCGAAAACATCCGCCCCAGAGAGACCACATAATGTATTGCAAGTTCTCAGGCAGATATTTAGAGGAGAGTTCTGATAATAATTTGTGGCAGATGCATTCAAATAAAACACGTTCTTAATTCTAGTGTTATGCATGGGTACTGTATAGTGCAGAAATGCAGTAATGTCAGGAGAATCAACCAAATTATTAATAATTTTTGAAATAAACTTGGCTTCCGAAAGCTTCCGGCGATCTTCAAGTGAATACAAAGCAAGTTTTTTCACTATCGAGTTTTGATCACCCATATTATTAAAACATCTTTTTTTGACAATTTTGACAAACCGATTCTGTATAGAATTTAGTTTATCTATGTAGGTAGAATAGCATGGACTCCATATAATCGAGCAGTAGCCCAATAAGCTATTAACAAAAGCCATGTACCAATTTGCTTGATTTTGGCTGTTTCGGCCATTTTCAGGCCAGATAGAGAAAAAGTAATTCAAGTGTCTAGAGCTCGATTTTCGTGAAACGCGAAAATGTGAAAACAGCATCGAGATATCTCTAACCGTTTCCGAGATATCGGCCAATTTTGACATTTGACAGATTTTGAAGAAGTGCCATAACTTTTTTATTCGTGATTATTTTTTCATGCAATAAAAACTTTCTACAGGCACTTTTAAAATCAGAATGCAATGCATTATTCAAAAAAAATTTATCCCCCTTGGATTTTGAGATAATACCACATACTTTCTTATTTTAAATATAAATCATAGTTGGCTTTGACTTCAAAAAATCACAACAAAATCAAGCTTCATAAAAAATATACGGTCGGGGTACTTTATAACATCATCCGAGAAAAAAAATCAATATTTAAACTAATTTCTAGTTGGCTGTGTAAATAGGTGTCAAAAATTAATTTGACAAAAGGTTGTCTCCTTCAGTTAATTATATAATGTTTATTTAAAATGCTAAATTAAGAAGAAAATATTAATTTTTAAATATTATGATTTATCGACAATAATAATTATTACTATCATAATACTCAACAGGGTTCATGCAAAATATTTTTTGCATTACATATGTGTAAAGTACCTACCTAGCTTTTATTACAAACATATATTACAAAAATCATACGTGTAACAGTTCCAAATCTAGGAAACTATAAATAATGTTCAAACAGACCACCATTTTTATCTAGACAAACTTTGCATCTTCTTTTAATTGATTTCTCAGCATTTAATAACTACAGAGGAGTTAGGTATATTGTTTATTGCCTCTATGACTCTTTGCTCTAAGTTTTCTAAGCTCTCTACTGGTGTTTGAAATATTACTTTTCAAAAAGCCCCAAATAAAGAAATCTAATGGACTGAGATCAGGTGACCTTGCAGGCCAGAGCACACGGGTCCTCGATTTCCTATCCATTGGTTTCCAAACATGTTGTTTAATTTGTTTGTTATGGCTAAAGCGTTGTGCGCTGGCGCTCCATACATCTTGCTGGAAAAAGATTGTATTCAGATTTGCAAGACGTATATTTTCAAGGAAAGAACGGCCCTAATATCCTTTGCCCTAGAACTCCGAGCCAAACGTTAAAGCCGAATCTTCCTTGCATATTTCTATCTTGACGGATGTGTTCATTGTGATCTGACCAATGCAAAATTTTCATTCGCGTTGCATTGTCCGATAAACCAATTGCAAAAAACTCTTCTACGATCAGGATCACCAGGAAACAACTGAACAACTAACTTTGTATGGGTTGTATTTATTTTGTTTTAAAATTCGCTGACTTTGGCTTCGACTGACACCTGTATCTGAGCGATTTCCCTAGTGGAAATCTCAGGATTTTCTAAAACTGTTCCAATTACATTTGCAGTTTTATTGTCTCTTTCCCGAATTCGGTATTGCTTCTCTCGTGGCTTTATAAAAGATCCATGACTTATCAAATTATTTTCTAATCGTGTGAAGATTTGTGTACTGGGTTGCTGGCGCTCAGGATACCGTTCAAAGTATAAGTCGCCCGCAGCTCCAGAGTTTCGTCCAGATTCAATATAACACACCAGCATTTGATATTTTTCATAATATGTTGGAACATTATTTCAAAAATAGCAGCCTTAACCACTAAGAATAGAACAAGCAGATTCAAACGAAATATTGCAGACGAATCAATTAATACCAGTAACTGTCAAACTGAATTGCTAACCTCATTTTGCCAAACAATTAATCATGCACAGCCCACTAACTAAACGCTGTGTAAAATATTTCTATATTTTTGTCTATATAGTTACTAATTATTGTATTTCGGTTATGAACTGTAAATAATTAATAATGTTCTTTAAGGAGACAAACTTTTGTCAAATTAATCTTTGACACTGTGACGAACTCCGGCTTCTGGGAATTTTCACGGTTACGGTTACGTCGGTGTTACCACGGGTTGCTCGGGCGCCAGCTTTTTTCTGGAGGTGTGCTCCCCCGGGGAATTCTTCTCGCTAATATGTATTCCCAATTACCTGAGGTCACATAAAACGATACGTTTGTCGTATCTTGGTCCTTAGGGTAGCTCAGTGAAGAAGAGAGGAAAGCCAGGGGTCGTTTGAAGTTATCGCCGTTGCAATGGTGTTCGGGAGAGCGGTCTTTAGGCGCCTCCTCGAAGAATTGCCGGGCTTCCCTTATACGAGCGTAGCTGTTGTAAGCGAGTTGATGCGAGATCGGTGCTGGTGCTGGTGGTAGTCAGTCAGATACCTACCTACGTATTCCTGCCGGCGATCTGTGCCGTTGCGCTCGGCTCGACGGGCGGTTGGAGCGTCGGATACACGGTACTGGTGTTGGTGCTGGGGCCGACGGTAGGTACAGATGAACGAGGCTTATTTATGATAATGCGGTGGTGATCTCGGAATATGGCAGGTTTATTAAATTAAATATAATTATGAGGATCGGTGTGAAATAATGATGAACTCGTTCAGGTATAATTAATAACAAGGCTTTATTTACATAAAATAATATTATTTCGAATAATAAATTAATGTTAACGCAATTCGAGAAAAACAAATTAATATCCCTCGGAATAGTAAAATAACGGTGATTAAATGCAAAAAAATGAACAATGAAGTTAATATATACACTTCCCTAACCCAAATAATTATGGAGGGTGACTTAATGCTCTGAAGGGCTGTGGTAAAAAATCAAACTTTATCAGGGGTGAACGGTTATGTGAGAGTGAATGAGATCAACGGGGCTAGTTTGATAAAATAGTGATTGATTTCATAGAACTAGATGCTTCTAATCGGGATACGGTTACCTAACTACACGGATTATGGTGTGGGGGTGTGGTGAGAGATCTGAGTCGGTTATGATGGAAATCTATTAGGTACGGGGTTAATCGCCGTTCTCAGTTTCCCAGTCACAGGGGGAACCGCTTTTACTGCCTATCTTACGTCTAGAAGTACTAGCGGACCTTTCTATGACCTTCGAGGGTGGCGATGGGCGTCGGGAATAACCGGAGAGCGGGTATGAACAGGATTAGGATATCTACGGCGAATTAATAGAATCAAATCGGGCACCTACCTCGGTTTCGGTTGATCGACGGTTATGAGTTGTACTAGGGCTCTTTAAACACTTCAAAATTCACTTATTTCTTAGCGGGACTCTATTCTGACTTCAACGGTTCAGCAACTAGCGGGAACGTCGTCGGAGAAAAAGAGAGACTGAGCGTTCAAAATGCGCCCGTATTTATACTGAAGGCGAAATTACACGACTTCATTACAACACCTATTTACACAGCCAACTAGAAATTAGTTTAAATATTGATTTTTTTTCTCAGATGATGTTATAAAGTACCCCGACCGTATATTTTTTATGAAGCTTGATTTTTTTGTGATTTTTTGAAGTCAAAGCCAACTATGATTTATATTTAAAATAAGAAAGTATGTCGTATTATCTCAAAATCCAAGGGGGGTAAAATTTTTTTGAATAATGCATTGCATTCTGATTTTAAAAGTGCCTGTAGAAAGTTTTTATTGCATGAAAAAATAATCACGAATAAAAAAGTTATGGCACTTTTTCAAAATCTGTCAAATGTCAAAATTGGCCGATATCTCGGAAACGGTTAGAGATATCGCGATGCTGTTTTCACATTTTCGCGTTTCACGAAAATCGAGCTCTAGACACTTAAGTTACTTTTTCTCTATCTGGCCTGAAAATGGCCGAAACAGCCAAAATCAAGCAAATTGGGACACACTGTACAAAGAGCGTAAAGCAAAAGGATCCCTGAAACCATAAGAGGCCCGTGTTATAAAACCCAGCATTCTGTTAGCTTTTTTTGAGACATAATATATGTGCTGATCAAACATCATTTTGGAGTCAAAAATAATACCAAGGTCCTTTATACTATTAACCCTATCAAGCTTGGTCTGACCTATTGCATAGCTATTTTCTATTATAAATTTATTGCGTGAAAAGGTGATGTGCTGACACTTTTTTAAATTTAAAGGCAAACGGTTTTTTTCACAGAATGTTTCTAATTGTTTGATATCTTGCTGTATTAAGGTACTATCCTCAAAACATTTTATCGAATGAAATTTTTTTAAATCATCAGCATACATTAGAAATTTAGCAAATTTAAAGCATTCTGAAATTTTGTCTATATAAATATTAAACAATAAGGGTCCCAGATGGGATCCTTGTGGAACGCCAGAAGTAACTACGCGAAAAGACGATGTACAGTTGCCCAGTCTTATAGCCTGTGACCTGTTAGACAGATATGAAGCAAACCATCTCAGAAGACTGCCGTGGACACCGGTCCCAGCAAGCCGCTCTAGCAATATATTATGGCTTATCTTATCAAACGCCTTGCTAAAGTCCGTATACACAGCATCTACCTGAGTACCTTCATTTAGATGTCTCAAAACATACTCTGAATACAAAAATAAGTTACTTTCCACAGATCTACATTTGACAAATCCATGCTGCTCAATATTTAACAACTCCTTAACCTTAAAGTATAAGTGATCCCGAACTATACTCTCAAAAATTTTCGATATTATCGATAGTTTGGAAATAGGCCTGAAGTTAGTAATTAACTTGCTATTTCCCGACTTTGGAATAGGCAGTATGAATGCCTGTTTCCATACCAGAGGAAATACACCCTCCTGTAATGATTTGTTGAAGATAAGAGACAAGGGCTGCAACAAACCCTCTTTACAAGCCTTTATGAAGACAGAAGGGATACCATCGGGACCAGGTGATGCACTTTTTAGTGCTGATATTCTCTCCCCAATCACCTCCTCATCCATTGTGATCGCATATACCAAATTATTGCCTTCATCTGCAATTTCAGGATTATATTTTCTATCTGAGCTCTCAAATTTTTTTTCGCACAGATTAAAAAAATGTTTTTGATAAGAGAAATTAACAAAATAATCGCACAATAATTTACTACTGTAATGTTTATTTAATTATTTATTTAACAGAAAAGAAGTCGAAAATTATAATAGTTGCTGAAAATGCCCTCCTTCAACTTCAATGCAAACATTGGCTCGTCGTAACATTGATTGCCGAACTCGTTGAAATATTCCCGGCGTATGCCTTATCTGATCACATGAATTCCGTATCCTTTGGGTAAGTTCTTCTTCAGTGTTGACTGGAGTTTTGTAAACGAGAGCCTTTAAATGCCCCCAAAGGAAAAAATCTAAAGGATTTAAATCCGGTGATCTGGGTGGCCATGACTGTGGACCAGCGCGACCGATCCAGTTTTCTCCATAAGTTGCATCCAGAAATTGTCTCACTACTATGTTAAAGTGTGGTGGAGCCCCATCGTGCATAAACCACATTGCTCTTCTTACTACCAGTGGGACATTTTCCAAGAGTTCAGGTAAAGTAAATGCCAAGAAATGACGATACTCTTGACCATTTAATCTCGGGGGTAAAAAGTGAGGTCCAATGAGAAAATCGCCTACAATACCAACCCAAACATTCACTGAAAACTGTTGTTGATAATTAGTTTCTGTAACCGCATGGGTTTTCGTTTGCCCAGATATGATTATTATCAAAGTTCATAATGGAATTTCGGGAAAAACACGCTTCATCAGTAAACAAAATAAGTACAGGAAAGAAATCTCGGAGATGCTACCTGTTGATGCAAAAGCCAAGTACAATAAACAATTCGTTGGAGAAAATCGGCAGGTAATAACGCTTGAACACGTTGTATGTGAAAAGGATAGAGTTGATTTTCCCTTAAAATCTGCCACACAGTAAAGTGGGAAATGTTTAATTGTTCTGCAATTTTACGTGTGCTTGTATCAGGACTATGTTCAACTTCGTGTAGAACTGCTTTCTCTACATCCACTGTTCTTATTGTGACAGGTCTCCCAATTACAGCAGCCGACCTTTGAAAGGTGCCTGATTCGCAGAGTCTTTCATGTATCCTCGCAAATGTTTTTCTATTTGGTACCATACGATGTGGATACCTTTCTTGATAAATGCGCACAGCCTCTCTGGAATTGCCTTGGGCCATTCCATAAACAAAATGCATATCAGCCATTTCTGTGTTTGTAAATTGAACAATTTTCAAATAATTATAGTAAAATAAATCTAAGACTACTGTTGAAAACACTTCAAATAATTACAATGAATTAATTATTTGACACTTTAAGTTATGTTATGACAGTTTAAGTAAAAATCGAATTTTATTGAACAGCATTTGTTTTTCATTCCACAGCACTTTTATTCTTTTTCTGTTACTTCTAAAACATTGCAGTAGTAAATTATCACGTTGTCAGATTATTTTATGATAATTTCTTTTATCGAAAATAGTTTTAATTTGTGCGAAAAAATTCAAAAGAGGACTTTCGTGTGATTTTAATTGCTAATAGTTTGGCAAGTAGGTACCTACCTAGTTTAAATTTTTTACTCTCATTGTCCCAGGGACATGCAATAAAGTGGTTTTAATTTTTTTTCTCTAAAACAAAGCAAGATATGAAAAAAACTCAAGAGATAAAATAGTTGTATTTCTAGTTGCTTAATTCGAAAAAAATACAAAATTAAAAAAAAAGTCAGCGGCGCCCAATTTTTTAATCAAAAATATTAGTTAGACTGTCTTCCGGGACGCCACTGGAATTAATAATTTTAATCTAATTGGGGCTAAATTACCCTCTTGTTATTACAAACAGAACTGCCAAATTTCAACAAAATTGATTGAAAGAGTTTAGAGTTATTCACGAACATTCGAATTTTTTTTTTAAGTTTGACACCCTGTATCTTGAAAAATATGCATTTTTGGACCCATATTTATTTGAACTTTTCTTCTTTAAATCACTCAAGGAAGCACCCCTTGGAGTTTGGCCCCGTACTTAACTAACACCCTGTATAGTTGTATAAATGTTTGATAAAGATATCAACTAATCGACATCTGCATCTGTTATTTAAATGTTTATTACTTTCATAAAAAGACAACACGGAATTTCCCAAGGGAGAGATTTGCAACAAAGTTTTCAAATCGAAATCAGGAAATGATATTTCAATTTGGAGTCTCTCGTGCCCCCCGAAAATGAAGTATCTCTGTTATCACTTGGAATTATCATAACGTAGCCATTATCACGTCCACCATCATTTTCATCTCGGGAAACTGCTTCTAAATCCGAAATTTCGATGCTTTCTGAAGGTGATTCTTCTATTATCTAGAATTGTATACAATTAGCTGAGGTGAAAATTCTGCAAAAATATTACATTATTGTCGCCTTAGTTATTGAGATGTGCACAAAAAATAGGAATTGTTTCTATTATTATTATTTACTTATTTATCCGACTACTGTACAACTTGTACAATTTTATGATGACCTGCCTCACTTCGACAGATACGGAAAATTGACACTCACTTCGTCTTTTTTAAGGGAGACAGGTTGTATATTTTTTCATTCCAATATTTTTAGAGAAAATCCATATAATATGAATATGGTTTTTACAGTCAAGTTTAAATTGTTTAGTTTATGAGTCATACACAAGGTAAGTTGGATGGTACTATGTATAGTGGAAATTTTTTTACAAAATAAAAATTTTTAACTGTCAATTTTCGACAACCAACCTGTGTTTAAAATAATACGCAGGTAACAGATATTTGGAATACAACAAAATTTTTTTTTTCCAAATACAATTCGATATTTCATTCATCAGATTTTATTCGGAATTTTTTTCGCTCACGAATATTTTGAAAATTATCTCGAGCACCGATATAATTTGACTTTTAGTGGCATTATTACTATAGTAAATAATGAGGATGATTACCAAATATTGTTATGGTAGGTATTAAGGTATAATAGGTAGTAAATTATAATAAGATATACGAACCATATCCATTCCCTGGAGGGATTTGTAGATTTTTAATTTGTTAATAAACTTTATTCTCTTGCCAACTGATGGTATCAGTTTCTTAATCATTGAACTTGTTAGTTGTAAAATATTTTCTAATGTAATATCATTATCTGCAATAATTTTGTTATAGAATATTAAGTAATTTAAGAATTGAGGAGTAAAGCCAATAAGCATCATCAATATTCAAAATGGCTACATTCACTAAAGGAAGACGTAGTCTTCAACTATAAATTATTGAATTCAATGAAAATGAAACCTCGGGAACCCCCATTCATGCTTGATACATGACACAACAGTGAACGAGATACTTATGTGTATGTAATTAATGATGCTGCCTAACGTCTTAACTCTAATCTACGTTTAGCAATTTACTATAAAATTGTACCTGACTTACTTTTGAATACTTCTACTAACGTAGGGAGATCCCACGACTCGAGTTACTCTTCCATGATATTGCTGACGGTCGACAAAAAACATACACACATCACATCGCAATACAATAAGTACATACAATATTATTTGAATTATTCGATTAGGCCAAACTGCGCGTTACCGATATTATGATGGTCACGCTTCCGCAAGTAGGTACATACAACACAGGATATACAAAACAGACGGCAGACGGGACGCGGGTCCATCCTCTTCTATAACTGCGTATGCCGGTTAGCTTGATTACTCGACTGAAGAAAATGTATGTTTGACACAAAACATACTCGTTTCAAAATAAAAATGGGTGCGCTCAATTTTAAATTTCAATATCTTTGACTCAACAAAGAATCATTTTTCTTCCATCAAATAAACCATTGATTTAAATTAAAATAAAGGTTCTTACTTCGATAATATACCGCTGTTTCTTACTAAAACTTAAGTATTTTCTTCAATTGATCATTACAGATTGGTTTAATCAAAAAAGTTTGTTTTGGCTAAAATAAATATAAGCCGAGAATATTTTTTTCTTTCCCAGAATAAATCAATATACAGGGTGTCTGCTTAAGGCTGGCCACCGGCCATATCTCGGAAACTAATGGGCCTATAACCTCAAAATAAAAAATTTCCAGACATAAGTGATCACGAGAAATTCAATGAAAATATTTTCAAGATGGCCGCACTTCCGGAAATACCGGAAGTTGACACCTACTTCGTTATTTTAACGGAAACACCCTGTAAAATATTATATTTTTTAAATGTCTGAAGAAATCGAATACAGGTGGTTTTCACCATTGGAATTTAGATTGAGCAGTTTAGGAGTTATAAACAAGTGAAAATCGAAAATTTTCAACTTTAAAGCAGTGTAGAACTAGAACGGCTTAAGATATCTAAAAACGGTTTACATGTCCCTATCCTAACTTTTCATGTTTTATCCCACTATGTGGAGTAAATTTTAATACAGGGTGATGAAAATTATCCGATTTTTCATCACCCTGTATTAAAATTTAAAGCACATAGTAGGATCCTGTGTGAAAAGTTAAGATAGGGACATGTAAACCGTTTTTAGATATCTTAAGCCGTTCTAGTTCTACACTGCCTTAAAGTTGAAAATTTTCGATTTTCACTTGTTTATAACTCCTAAACTGCTCAATCTAAATTCCAATGGTGAAAACCACCTGTATTCGATTTCTTCAGACATTTAAAAAATATAATATTTTACAGGGTGTTTCCGTTAAAATAACGAAGTAGGTGTCAACTTCCGGTATTTCCGGAAGTGCGGCTATCTTGAAAATATTTTCATTGAATTTCTCGTGATCACTTATGTCTGGAAATTTTTTATTTTGAGGTTATAGGCCCATTAGTTTCCGAGATATGGCCGGTGGCCAGTCTTAAGCAGACACCCTGTATTCGTAATAAAAATAAATTCTTTATACAAAAATATACTTTTTAATGAAATAAAATATATCAAAACAATAATTATTCTTGATATAAAATATCATTTTTCTGTGTGTACGCCAACAAGAAGAGGAGTAGGTGGAGGTCCCAATCCTTTTGGTAATCTTCGACGACTTTAGCCAGGTGTTGTTCCAAAGTCCGGTTGAATCTCTCAACCATGCCATCTGATTGAGGATGAAGCGGCGTGGTTCTCGTTTTCTCGATGCCAAGTAAGGAACAAATTTCTTTGAAGATGTTAGACTCGAAGTTGCGGCCTTGGTCACAGTGAAGCTCTAGTGGTACTCCATACCGGCAGATGAGATTATCGACGAGTACTCTTGCTACGGTGGCGGCTTCTTGGTTGGGTAAGGCGTAGGCTTCTGGCCATTTTGTAAAGTAATCCATGGCCACTAAGATGTATTGGTTGCCGTTGTCCGTTTTTGGGAAGGGTCCCGCAACATCGATTGCAATCCGTTCGAATGGGGCTCCCACATTGTACGCCTTCATTTGTCCTCTACTTCGAACTCTCGGGCCCTTGGTCGCTGCACAGGTCTCGCAACGCCTACACCAGTCTTTGACATCGTTTATACAGTTTACCCAATAGAAGGCGCTGACGAACTTTCTCCAAAGTCTTGTTCACGCCCAAATGGCCACCGGATATTCCGTCATGAATTTCTCTCAAGACCTCCGGTACTCGCTTCTTCGGTAGCACCAATTGTTGCACCTACCGCTTGGCATCTGAACTTTCCCAAACTCTTCGCAACAAACCATTAATTACCGTTAGAGAGTCCCATTGGGCCCAGAGTGCCTTAAATTCCCGTCCTTTGGCAGCAATATCTGCCTACTCTGGTCTACATTGTGGCCTGACTCTTTCTTTCGGCAATAGGACCAATGTTTGGGTCCTCCAGCTGTTCTCGTTTCAGCTCCTCCGTTGTCCAGTTGTCAGGGACTTCAACGGCGACGGTCTTTACACTGAGGGCCTTTTGTTGTAGCTCGACTCTCTTGCAGTGCTTGCAGTCCTTCATGCAAGGTCTCCGGGATAAAGTGTCTGCATTTCCATGGATTCTCCCAGACCGGTGGATGATCTCAGCATCATACTGCTGTAACTTCTCTATCCATCTTGTCAGCTGACCTTCGGGGTTCTTTATCCTTAATAACCACTTCAGCGCTGTATGATCAGTTCTTATGACAACTCGTCTCCCGTAAAGGTACTGATGGAAATGACCAACTGCTTTCACAATGGCCAGTAGCTCTCTTCGTGTCACGCAATAGTTTCTCTCTGGTTTAGAAAGCACCTTGCTGTAGTACTCTATTACGTGTTCTTGACCATCCTGTATCTGTGACAACACCGCGCCGATCCCGGTGTTACTGGCGTCGGTGTCCAGAATGAATTGGCCCTTAGCTTGCGGGTAGGCCAGGACAGGACTGGAGTACAATGCAATCTTCAAGGTGTTGAATGCATTCTCGCACTCCTTGGACCATACGAATAGGGTGTTGTCTTCAGTGAGCCGGTGCAAAGGTTTGGCGATATCCGGGAATTTCGGCACAAATCTTCGATAGTATGTGCACAATCCCAAGAAACTACGTACTTCGTGCTGATTTTCGGGACGCGGCCAGCTACTCACAGCTTCGAGTTTTTCCGGATCCGTTTGTATTCCTTGAGCAGACACCACATGTACCAAGAATTTGACCTGTTTTTGGAACAGCACACATTTCTTCGGGTTCAATTTGAGATGTGCATTCCGTATTCGTCTGAATACCTCTCGAAGATTTGTCAGGTGTTCTTCAAAGTTCCGACCAATCACCATCACGTCATCCAGATATACCAAGCACGTCTGCCAAGTCAATCCTCGCAGAACGCATTCCATCAAGCGTTCAAATGTTGCAGGTGCATTGCACATTCCAAATGGCATGACGGTAAACTGGTACAGGCCGCTTCCCGCGGAGAACTTCCCAGACACTCAAACATCCATTTCTGGAACTTCTCCACAGGAAATGAGATTATTCCGTCGGGGTATCAGAGTTCCAGAAGTGTACAGGACGTCAGCTGTTGTTGTCGCTTACTGGTGGGCGCGTCCGGCTTGACCACCCACCACGCGCCCCGGTCAACACAGAACGCTGGGGGCCGTCGCTTGTCGATAACTCATGGCTACCGTTGCTCTGTCCCGCCCACTTTCTAATACAGAATGCACCCTTTATTTATTCGTAACAATATTGTAGTTGCAAGAACAACATCACAAAATATTCAAATTCACTTATACAGAATAATTATTATTCAATTAAGGCACCTTTTTATTTATACCTAGTATAATTGATTAAGGTGATCAACTTTTTCAGATAACTTTTCCTTTTCAAGTCATAAATAATATACAGTGAGAACCACATAACGGGGAACATCAGAAAAAATATGACGCAGTCTAATTAACGTTGTTGAACCATTTAAAATTGAACATAGCGAAATCAGTGCATTTCCAACAAAGCCGCTACAATACGTTAACAATACCGTAGTTATGGTTACGTTCGAGCATTGTTGAATTTAGCATTAGTGAGTTATTTAAAATAGAACATAGGGATTCTGTATTGAAAGTCAATGCAATAAATCATTTTTTAATTAAAACGAATAGAAATTATTTCAAAATATAAAAAGTGTAACTGTATACGAATTATTTTATAAAGAAACAATATAATTGTAAATTAAATACTTCAGAGAGTGTTAATTATTATTCTAAAATAGTATCAAACATCCGTTGACTATAGGCAAGTGTCCTAAAAAATTATTGTAGAATCAATACATTTATCGTCTTTCTGCACTGTTCAGGGGATATTTCTTCGCAGCTCTTCTTATCCTTTGTTTGAGCTTTTCAATGTGTTAGATAGAAATGATTACTGATTAAAAAAGAAACTGATTACTTGACTTTTCTCTAGTAAAAAAATCCAAGTATGTTAAAGTCTGGTGACCTGGGCGGCACTTAATTACTGCATCTCTTCCTATCCATCTACCGGGAAACTGAGCATTTTAAGCAATTGTCGAACTTGCCGGGAAAAATGGGCAGCTGTAACATTTTGTTGGTACCACAAAGGGCCTTCTACTTGTAGATTATTTATGGTCGGAATGATCCTTTCTTGCAGTGGCTGCAAGATATGAGTGTTAACCATTCCAGCCCACACATTCACTTTCTATCGATACTGTGTACTGTGTCCTATAGTGACATGGTACCAGCGCAAATTTTCAACTTCACATAAAGAAGACACACTGCATGGTGCATCATGTGCGTAAATTTCAATTTTCTCATCAGCTGTACACATTTTTGATGAATTAAGTAACTACCTACGCTAGTATATGTAACTGACGGCAAGTTTTACTCATAAACGTCAAATTATTTAATAATTTAATCTGAAGTGGGGGGTTATTGCAAAACCATTAACGACGTTGCCCGGCAACGGATCGATCTCCATAGCAATACTTCACAAGCTCATCTCCTATGTTCCGTCTTAAAAAACTCTCACTGTATAGATTAAATCAAATTGGATTTGGTGATAACGTTTCTGCGAAGTTTTTCTTCCCTAATTATTTTACAGTACAAATACGAGAAACACAAACACGAGAATCTACAACCGCAGAAATAAATTGGGAAAGATTTACATTTTATCGCTACAAAGCTTAAAAATAAATTTGAGATTTATTATATTTCTTTATTGCCTAATCGTCTCATTGGAATAATAGTGTGATAACTCCACTTTTTCTTGAAAATGAGCTACTGCCACTGATGTGTCCTAAATCCTTTTCCCCGTGAATTAACAGAACTAGAAATTATTCACTTTGTCGCAAGTAGAAGTACAAGGCACTTTTAACGCTTCAAAATTCAGACTAATAGTGATCTTACTCCAGTAGATGGAGTTAGAACAAAATTTTTAGATCAGGTGTGGAGTTGTGATTTTATGCAAAAATCTCAGAACCTAACTTCAATAATTGTGATTATTAGTTCATGTACTCAGCAAAAAAAATACGTGGCTGAAGTTTCTTCAATTTAAATTTAGTAATTAAGAGCGTGTGTACTTTATATCAAAAACTATTTTTATGATCGAAGAATTTCAGACAATAATATATTATACTGTAGCCAAAGATGGGACTTTGATACCAGAACAAACTCGGTAAGCTATAAATTTTATACTTTTAATTTCTAAGGAACTTGAGTTTTTTAACTGTATAATAAAGTTAATAATCCATGAACTAAATGAATAGTAAGATTATACTACTTATTTATTATTTTGTTTTTTGTTTAAATTTTATTTTATTCATGCTATTCTACTTTTATTTGTTAGGTTAACTAATGGTCAAGATACTGCATTCAACAATGAAATTATCGTTTATGAAACTGGAGATTCGGATTATAATATTCTTGAAGTGCCAGGTAAATTAGGAGAAAAAAGTGATATAATTAAAATGTGTAAACACATTCTGGAGATAATTCTTGATGCTGTTGTTTCCACTGTGAACATTTTATTTCGAAAAGATGTGCCCATGATAGATAATTTAGTGTCTAGTCCCGCTGATAATGTTGAAGGGCAATATGAAACTCAAGTAATGGAAACCGAAGTCCCTGGCATGTAAGTAATTTTTAATAAAATAAAAAATTAGCATAAAATAATATAAAACTTATTTTCTTTTTCAGTGAAGACCAAAAAAAGTTGAGCCGAAAAAGGAAGAGAAATACTGAGACTTGGAAAGTCAACAGACGTAAGGTACTTCGACTTTAATTTAACACCATTAGAAATGTTACAAACAGTGTCTCGTCTCGTCTATTGGTATATTGTTGGAAGGATATTAACAGATATCTTGATCACAAAACTGCTCCAAACTTCAAAATGTGTCTGATGGACTTAGAACACTATTATTGCAAGGAGACGTAATGTCAATTATAGTTTAATTTTTCAAATACGTGAAACATGTCAAATTGTTTATTTACTAATCATGAAAATTTCGACTGCATTTTTTGAGCATTGTATTGTTATAAAAATTAACTTGTACTATTCGTTTTTATTAAAATTCCATAAGAGAACATGCTTCTGTGCAAAAAATGAGATTATAATAATAAAAATGTCTAAATGTCATATTTGCTAAAATATTGTTAATTGTTTTACAGATTGAAAATTGTCACATGGATCGTCGCTTTGCACGAACTGATTCCCTGTTGTTTATGTTCAAAAAATTGCAGCTTTCCAAGTTGTGGACGCTGTCAATATTTACTTACGGCAGAAAATAAATAAAGATCCCAAAAAGTATAACGCAGGACAAGTCATAAACGAGAAATTTTTTAAACAACTGATCAATAGAGACCTGTTTAAAAAATTTGCATGCACTAAAATTGATCACCATAAATTATGGTCATTCTGCAACAATACCAAAGCATGCTTTGGAAACAGCTGCATGGTAGCCTAGGAAACAAGACGTTTGCTTTAGATTTAATTTTGACAGCAATTTTTTTATTATTACTTTATCATTTTATAAAAAAAAAAATGATTAATTTTTTTTTAAATTTCATCATTTCCAAGTCTATTTATATACGAATGTCTCTGTTTTGTACATAACTAGGCAACTCTGCAGCTGTTTCCAAAGCATGCTTTGATATTGTTGCAGAATGATCATAATTAATGGTGATCAATTTTAGAGCAACCAAATTTTTAAAACAGTTTTACTCGGAAGCAGGTCATTTTATCGTGGTAGACAAAGAGGACCTTTTCCAAATATTTCTTCATGTTCTTCTATTTTGCATCTTCAAAACTCAGAAAAAAAGATCACGAAAAAAGTTTTAGGGCTTTTTCGAATGTCAAGGGTAGTTGAGGCCTCTTGATTTCGAGGGATTCATTTCTAATTTGGACCAAGGATGCAAAGCAACATCAGTGGCAAGTAGGTATGACAAATTTTAAGAAAATCCTTACACTAGAAAATAAAATATTATAAAAAAATATCGATTTAAAAAAATCAACTTTGAAGGCTCATAACCTTCTTATTTGTGAGTTTTAGAAAAAAAAATTATAGATACTTTTGGCAATATTTTATCAAGTAGAATCACCCCCTTAATTTTTTGCGCATAATTTCCGGACAGCCTGTATATGTTAATTTATTACACATGTTCCTTATCTTTAGATTAAAAATATAATGGAGGGGATGAGAGCAGATGTAGAAGCCCACATGGAGGAAATGCGGGAAGAAATGAGGGCGTGGATGGAGAGGCGGCAGGATGAGGAACCTGCTGCTGCTGAGAGGACGACGGGGATGAAGACATTATCCCTTGCAGACAGAGGCCGTATGTGCCTTTGCCTGCAGGGGATATCTTGCCGGCATCAGGTGATGCAGCATCAGGATCAGAGAACGAGCAGGCACCTCCACCACCATCTTCAGATTAAAAATATAATGGAGGGGATGAGAGCAGATGTAGAAGCCCACATGGAGGAAATGTGGGAAGAAATGAGGGCGTGAATGGAGAGGCGGCAGGATGGGTAACATGCTGCTCCTGAAGGAGAGGACGGGGATGAAGATAATATCCCTTGCGGGCAGAGGCCGCATGTGCCTCTGCCTGCAGGGGATATCGTGCCGGCATATGATGGAGCATCAGGATAAGAGAACGAGCAGGCACCTCCACCATCTCTACCAGCCAGAGGGAGAGGTAAAACAAAAAATCGTTGTTTTCTTGAAATATTAATTTTTTTATTCTTTTAAAAATTTTAAAAAATATTTAATAGAACCAAATTCACCAAAATTAACATGCTAGCAGCTGCAAACAAACACAACAAAAAAAATTGTCCTAAATTGATATAAACAAGTGAAATTGGCGGTAGCGTTATGAGAGTTGGTCCAGTTTTATTTGAATAGAACTGTAAAAAATTGTAGGTACAAGTCAACTATATGAATGGACTGGTTTGGTTTGTATTTCCGTAATATCGGTCGAGTCTTTTCAAAATAGCAGTTAGGTATTTGAATTTTCATAAAAAAAATTATTTTTAATGTAATTTAAGACCAATAGGTACCTTACTTACCTATAATAGTAGAGAGTTTCCGTTTACTACCTAGTAATTTTTCGGGAGCATGCAGTGGAGGTAGAAAAACCAGTCTGTCGTAAAAAAAATCCTGAAGTGTTTCTAAACGAAGATATATGCCCGGTTGCACGAACGTAATTAAAAATCTGTGAGATAATCATCGATTATAAAACGCCCTGTATTATCAAAATATAGGTCTAATAGTGCTGGAAACAAACTCTACTCCCTTGTAGAAGAGTTAATTACCAACAAAAATTAAAATATCCTTGAAAATATTCACTGTCACATTTTACTGTGACAGAGCTGTAACAAATGTTCTAGGGAAGTCTCCAATACATGTGATATGCAACGAATTTAACCTGATATGGGGTCGACCTCCCGCCAGGCGGTGGGATATTCAATCAGAACAATATGAAAATATAACAAAAAAAAAACGAAATATCTTTTCGCAGGGTCAGATAAAGGTCCTTATCAGGTAATGATAGAAGACAAAAATAATAATTTAGGAAATTATCACCATTTAGGTATTGCAAAAAATATACTTGGGTTAAAATTTGAAGGCATTGTAAAAACGAAAAGAAAGGGAATTAATCGAATATCGATATAATTTAATAATTTATTATCAAGCTGCTAACCAATTCTCACAGAATAAATCATTGATAGAAAAAGGATATAACTTGTTTATTCCCAATACTCTAGTATCATGTCGGGGAATAGTGAAATATATAGACAAAAATATAAGTGAGGAAGGGTTAAAAGAAATTACTGACACACAATATGATATTGGAGTGTTGGAGGTAAAACGAATGAAAGATAGATGTGTAGACAAAAATAATAAAGCTAAGATGACATATGAACCCACGGGGACCGTTTTATATACCTACCTTCTCAGGTAACACCTTACCAAGAGAAGTGATGATCTACAACGCACTTATGCGTGTAGAACCTTCTGTGATCCCTGTGATCCAATGCCATAAATGTTTGTTGTTCGTGCATACCAAAAAACAATGCAGGTGCAAAGATAGGTGTTTTAATTGCACGGAAGTTGGGGACGATGAATGCTTTAAAGGTAAAAGGTGTCTGAATTGTAATTGCACAGATCACAGATCAACTGACAAAACATGCCCGGAATATAACAGACAAAGACAAATACGAGAAATAATGTGCTTTGAAAACTTATCATTCCTTGATGTAAATAAAAAAAAAAACAAAACCGAGACCACATAAAGACTATACCTCACCAAAAATTGTAATTTTCCAACATTAAAAAGACAGACAATTGAGATAGGAGCAAAAACCCACAACAAAACCAATGACAATCATATTACGGTTGAACAAAGGAGAACGCACACTGCTTCTAAACGAACCTTTAGTGCTGCCCTTCAAATAATGCAGCGTAAGAAGGATATGTAACAAAATACAATGGACGAAATAACACTATAACATCACCACAAACGGTTATCCTACAATAATGACAACAGCTCACTATAAAATTCACTGAATCATAATTAATATTATGCATTATTTAATAATTAGTCTTATTTTATAATATAATTATACTCACTTATGTTTCTCACCTAATATATCCTTAGAAGACAGTAGGTAGGTTCAATTTTTACACAGGAAAGATTAGTATTTCGCGAACTCTGACTTTTTTCTTTCAGTCTCCGCAACTTCTCAACCTTCATCTTTGAAATCTCAAACAAGAATCGATGAGTTGGAGTCATACATTGAAAACAAACATAATTTCCTATCTTTGGTATATAGGCATATTATATTATTTTCATAAATTGTTGCATTTTGAATTTTAAATATTGAAAGAGTTTGAAATTTTCAACATTTACAGTCATCCTATCTGGCAACCTTCGGAGGCAGAGACTTTACTTTACATAATTATTCTGTTACGACATTTCTGCTGACTTCATCTCTCGCGGCAACATTGAATTTTTATGGAAAACGGGGACAAAAACGAGCATCCAATCAGTTAAAATTGAGAGATATTATTGTTGTATGTCTGAAAGGTTCCTGATAATAGCGAATAACTCAAATTGGTGTTGTTCTCCAGTACAGCGATACTTACATCTTTCTGTTTCACTTCTCAGGACAGTAAATCTGGTATGAGATAGGTGGAGCTGTCAGACGCTGATATCATCTTTGAAATCCTAACGAAGCCGCCATTCCTTTTCCCGAAAAGAAACAAGAGGTTTGTTATTTTGCCAAGTGGTGTGATAAACCCTTCGCCTGTGCGGATTTTTAAATCGGAATATTGGCATTTGTGAAAGGGAAAAGGTCCTGTATGTTGCTCTGGGTAGACGCCATCGCTAGGAGTCTCGCATGAGGATTTATCCTTTCGCTACAAGGCTCCCGATTTACAACTTAAGATTTCGAAGGCCCTCACACTATCAGGGGTAAGTCATTTTATCTGTAACCATTTCGAGAACTTTACTACGGAATCCCTTGTCAACTTGATTGGTATTGATTGATTTTCTTGTAGGCCTTTATTACTACAACTATAAAATTTCAACTAAAAGGGGGCACTTCCCGCCTCATCGGACACCGAACGCTGACCTGCGGGGACCCTTCCATCCCGACCCCCCCCCCCTTCGGATCGTCGCTCCCGTCAAGATCTAGCTGACCTCGACGCCCCTTGTTATACTCCCGATACTGTGCTGGGACTCTGCATTTCAATAGCGATAATCGCATTAAAGCGATAGTAAAATTCCAGTTAGTTAAGCGACAATCGCTTCGTTTTGCACTCTGCGGAGATGTCGCTTGTGATTCGGCTATTTCCGGGATTATATTGCCAGTTCAAAAAACATTGTGAAAATAAGTGACAATTATTTACAGAAATGACATTTTCTGAAAGCTTTAGATGTTTAGATGTCATGAAAATTACTCGTGCTTACTGCTTTCAAACTTCATCTCGTTTCTTGTTTATTGAGAAGCAAGCAGCGAATAAAGAGTTGGTAATAATTAGTGAAAAACGTGAGCTGTTTGTTCCAAGTTTTAATGCTGTAATTGCTGTATTGATTTTCTTAAGGTAAGTTTGTAGAATAGTGTTACAATAATTCAAACATTTATGGCTAATTTCTTTAATATATTTTATAATTATACTTTGCAGCTAAGTTTCAATTATGCTGCCTGTAAATATATTAAATGTTCTCGCTGCTGAAGAAGATGAAGCCAGGCAAAATGAATTAGAAGAGTATCGGGCAAATAATTTAGAACGTCATCTAATGAGAGATGCCAGTGATCCATTTACAATGAATGATGAACACTTTCGAGAATTGTTTCGGCTTAATAAAGAAATGGCTCGATATGTGTACGATGCTGTAGTGCCAAGCATTGGCGTAGCAAGGGGGGGGGGACAGGTGGGCCCGGCCCACCCCAGAATCTTTGAAGCCCACCCCAGAATATTTCTGGCCCAGTTCAGAATAATAGATCACGCATCATAAATAAATTAAATAATCAGTATCAAATTACTTAAAATTTCGACCTAACTTCTGACTTCCCGAGTCCACGCGCGGAAATTAGGGGTAACCAACGAACTATACAATCATGGCATTACAGCTTGTTTCAAATTCGCTGGCGAGAACAAATAACAACTCTAGGAAATTTCAGGTTTCTCCTTATTCGAACGTTCAAAGCACATTCCAGCGGCGTAGGTTTTTCGATAGTCTAAGCTCCCATTTTATTACGTCCTTCTTAGAATGATGGCTGGGCTGAAGGCCTGGCGCCAGCTCGGGTGGCGGGTGCGTTGCATATTGACTTCCACAGGGTTCATTTGGGTTTATTTTCTTGGACCGTTCAAGAACCGTCCCAGGATTGCGCAGAACTAGTTTCGCAATCGTGCAGTCTTGAAAACCATTCTCGGACTGTTTTCGAACTATCCTGGAACTATTCCCGCATCCTAAAACTCGAACAGGCCAGAATCATGATGGTCTTCGTAAATTTGAATTCTTAAGAAGAAGTTAGATTGACCTAACCCAACAATACTTTGATTACTTTTACTTTGTATTATAAAAAAAAATAGATTGTTCTATTCTGTTCTGTGCCTTTGTTGTTGTGTTGTTGTGAATTAATTATGCAATTGTAACAAAATGAGCGAATTAAATGAATTCAATATTATATTCGAAGCCCAACCTGGGTGTAGTTATGCCTCTCAGGAACAATTAGATTTGGAGAGTTTTTTCAATAAGGCGAGAACTTTAAAACTATTGGCACTATACAAAGAATACAAAAAAAAATAGGCTCATATGAAGTCAAGTCAAAGAAAAAGTTATGGGAGCTAGTTGCAAGTGATTTGTCTAATCAGTATAGGCTT
Organism: Malachius bipustulatus; assembly: GCA_910589415.1. Taxonomy (NCBI): domain Eukaryota; kingdom Metazoa; phylum Arthropoda; class Insecta; order Coleoptera; family Melyridae; genus Malachius; species Malachius bipustulatus. The sequence continues at coordinate 3,999,937 of OU342638.1, read as the reverse complement.
ACCATCAGTGCAACCAAATGCGAGAATAAATTTAAAGTACTGGAAAGAAACTACAAGAAGGTTGTAGACAACAACAAACAAACTGGGAGGGGAAGAAAAATTTTTGAATTTGAAAATGAATTTAATGAAATTTTTGAAAAGAAAAGAAATATTAGGCCAGCTGTGGTTTTGGACACAAGTTCCATAACCACAATGTCTTGTGAGGAAGATACAGCAGTGATTCACGAACAGCCTGCTCAAGCTACACAATCGACTTTGAACACCCTTGAAGAGGATGATGCGGTCATTTCAATTGAAATCGTAGAAGAAAACCCTCGGCCGAAAAACAACTCACAAAAAAAGGGAAAACAAGGGTTCACACGCCGGCATATAAAAAGCGGAATGATATACTCCTAGACATCAAAAATGATTTGAAAAATTTTCATGAAAGAAGAGTATAAAAGAGAAGAAAAATTAGAAATCAGTAGAAGGAAGCTGGCTTGAGGCGAAGAAAAAAATAAACTGCTGCGCCAGTATTATATGGAGTTTCTAATTTCAAAAAAATAGGGGACAAATGTGCGGAGTGATAGGGAGAACATTATTTTTTTATTTTGTGTTTTTAATTTTAGTTTTAAGTTGTTTTTTTTTACCTGAGTAGAGTCAATTTATTTTTTATCTTTATAGACACCTGCAATAATAATTTTGTATTTGGTTTATTAATTTTTTATTGTTTTCAATTTTAGTTTCTTAAGTTTTTTTTACCTGATGTTACCTGAAGTTACCTGATGTGATATACCTAGTTCTTTTTTATTATTTTAGTGTAAGTTTATTTTTGTTGTCTGATGTCACTGAATTTAATATCTCATCATTAATAATAAGGGAAACTTTTTAGAATTGTGTGACCTTTTCGCCAAATATGACGACAAATTTAAGAAGCATTTAGAAAAGAATACAAATTATTCTTCTCCTCAAATTCAAAATGAGATCATTTCAACTATAGCTCGTCTTACCCTAGGTGAAATATCCAATGAAGTAAAAAAATGCGGGTTTTTTGCTTTGATGGCCGACGAAGCGCGATCATTCAAAAAAGAGCAATTGTCAATCGTAATAAGATACGCAAACAACTTGGAAGTCCAAGAGCGCTTTCTTACCTTCATTGATTGCTCTACGGCACGAGATGCACAGGGCTTGGCAACTTATATTTTAGAAGCAATGGAGAAGTGTGATTTGCATGATTTGCCCACGGGTAAACATCGAGGCCTCCAAGCAATTATAAAAAAAAACGCACCCGGAGGCAATATACATACACTGCTTAGCTCATAGGTGTGGTATAATGTTTTAATTACGTTATTAATTATTATGTCTTACAATGAATAGGTAATGATCATTTCACGATAATTTAAAGTCCTAAATTGGATTACCTAGACTACTAATTATTGTTAACAATAATTACTTTGACTACAATAGTTAGTAGTCAACTAGTCAAGGTAATCTGATTTAGGACTTTAAATTATCGTGAAATGAACAATACAATATATTTTTATGTTAACTTTTACCAGCTGTTACCTGTTTCTCTGCAAAATCTGTAAAACTCTGAGAATCTCACTAATCTCAGCTTGTTCAATAACGAGTTAACGATAATGTGGTAATTTTCTTTCACAGGCTTAACTTAATAGTGGTAGATGCGTGCAGCAACATTTTTTTTTTATTGAAAATGCACATGCACTGCAGGGAAATCCCTATGACGCTCTGGGAGCGGTGCATGAGCGGAGATATCGATTCACGTTGGCCTTGAATCTCTGTAAGTTGTATACTTCGGGAAAAGCGCCCTTTGGAATGCTATTCCAAAGTGATGCGGTTCTATACATAAAAGAAATCTGAAATAGGGTGGAACATATCTACAGTACTTGGATTCTTTAATACAATCGAAGCTTTACACACGCATTTCGCGCACCCAGGCGTAAATGCACATCTGAAGAAAATTCAGGAATAATCTCTTGATATCAAATCGAGTGGTGAAATTCATAGCCTAAGTCAAACGCGCTGGGCTTGTCGTTTTGAAAACTGTAACGCTGTTTTAGCAAACTACGACGCAATCAAAACAGTTTTAGAAGACGAAGTGAACAACAAATCAGTAGTAGAAGCAACAGGTTGTAATGTACATTTCGTACGTACCGGCTAGATGCCGGTAACATAGCCGGTAAAACAGAGACAACGGCGGGCGTGCGCAGTTCGTGAGTGACAGTGGTTGTTAGTGCATCGACCAACTCGAGTCGTAACCTCGACTGTCAAGTTGCAATGAGGTGCGTTTCAGCATCATACCTGCGTTTTCACTTTCTTTCTCTCCTGGAACTCGCAAAAGGAAGGTCAGTTCCGCAAAACACCTGAGGTTCCTGAAATGGCGTCGTGAACTTTCACGTTATTTATTTTTAATTATTCTAAACATCGCCCACGTCTTTGGCTTGGTAAGTGTCATAAAATGATGTTATTAATTGTGCTAGGATTATACCGATCATATTTATTTTTCTTGATACCGTATGCTAATTTTAATTATAACTTTTAAACCGATCGAGTTCGTTCGCAGGCAAAATTTTGTCAGTCACCTTTTTATCCCAACCTATCTTGAGGACGGGAATAATTCTATGTACCTTGGCAAGCAGACTCGATCGGATCATTTATTATTGCAAGAGTGTTTCTGATGCACATGAAAATTGCAGCTTTTTCCTGCGGATTGCATTTTCACCTGGAGGCACATTTTTTGCTACGGATCACATTTTTACCTGGAAGCACATTATTCCCGGAGGCACCTGCCTTTTCCGTGCCAGGCCGATTCTCCGGAGACAAGCAAGAAGACCCAGGCCACTTCCAGCTAGACCTCTGAAGAGCCAGACGAAGCTAAGTGCCTTTTAACCATCCTACCAATTCATTCGACTAGCACCGCACGCTCTTGTTATTCTTTTTACTATCTGTTAACCGTGCTCAAGTTAATAGTATTCATAATAATTGTGATATTTTATATTTTAATAAAGAGAACCTGTTATTCTGCTGACCCGCTTGTTATTGTTGACCCTCTTAGACTAGCGACTCAACCTACGACCCTTGTTTCTCTTGTCTCATGCTCTCAGCGACTATTTGTCCCCTCTAGGGTTAAATAGTTCGTTGTTTAGCCGGTTGTATTTTTTTTATTAGCTCACTTGAAACGAACTATTTAACCCTAGAGGGGAAAAATAGTCGCTGAGAGCATGAGACAAGAGAAACAAGGGTCGTAGGTTGAGTCGCTAGTCTAAGAGGGTCAACAATAACAAGCGGGTCAGCAGAATAACAGGTTCTCTTTATTAAAATATAAAATATCACAATTATTATGAATACTATTCTTGAGCACGGTTAACAGATAGTAAAAAGAATAACAAGAGCGTGCGGTGCTAGTCGAATGAATTGGTAGGATGGTTAAAAGGCACTTAGCTTCGTCTGGCTCTTCAGAGGTCTAGCTGGAAGTGGCCTGGGTCTTCTTGCTTGTCTCCGGAGAATCGGCCTGGCACGGAAAAGGCAGGTGCCTCCGGGAATAATGTGCTTCCAGGTAAAAATGTGATCCGTAGCAAAAAAATGTGCCTCCAGGTGAAAATGCAATCCGCAGGAAAAAGCTGCAATGTCATGTGTATCAGAAACACTCTTGCAATAATAAATGATCCGATCGAGTCTGCTTGCCAAGGTACATAGAATTATTCCCGTCCTCAAGATAGGTTGGGATAAAAAGGTGACTGACAAAATTTTGCATGCGAACGAACTCGATCGGTTTAAAAGTTATAATTAAAATTAGCATACGGTATCAAGAAAAATAAATATGATCGGTATAATTCTAGCACAATTAATAACATCATTTTATGACACTTACCAAGCCAAAGACGTGGGCGATGTTTAGAATAATTAAAAATAAATAACGTGAAAGTTCACGACGCCATTTCAGGAACCTCAGGTGTTTTGCGGAACTGACCTTCCTTTTGCGAGTTCCAGGAGAGAAAGAAAGTGAAAACGCAGGTATGATGCTGAAACGCACCTCATTGCAACTTGACAGTCGAGGTTACGACTCGAGTTGGTCGATGCACTAACAACCACTGTCACTCACGAACTGCGCACGCCCGTCGTTGTCTCTGTTTTACCGGCTATGTTACCGGCATCTAGCCGGTACGTACGAAATGTACATTACATCCCCTCTTCCCGGTAGAAAAATTTTGAACGTGAGGGAGAAATTTTTTCCTTAATTGAACTAGCAATAAGCGTGACACAAGAGACAAGTTTAGGCGTCGCAGCCCGCGAGCGATGGGTGATACCTGGACTAGAACGAAATAAATGACATCGTGGGTGACGTGAAGTATAAATGGCTTGGGACGTGATCATAAAAGATAAATTCTGCGGAAATATGGAAATATATACAAGAAGTAGCACCGTGTAATATGTGCACTATAAGGCACCAATAATAACGAAAAGATGTACAAAATGTACAAAGAGCCCCTGCGACACAGAAGTACCGCTGGCTAATGTCAAATCAGGTTCAATAGGGAACCTAAATAAATAAAATGTATACCGACACGAAAAGACACCATCGAGAAAAAAAATCTATCGTCATTGCAAGGAATAGGCTAATCATAACTAAGAGACCGACACGATAAGAGATCCGGCAATAGGGTGTAGAGAAGATAGTGAGGAGGTGTTGTTATCAAATAACGAAACGTGGGCGCCAGCAAGTCATAAGGGGCTTGCACCTATCAACTATCATCCTTGCGAGCTTTACTATTGTTAAATATGCAAAAATACTAAACAACTGAATAATCTGTGACCTGAACCGACGAACTAAACATGACTGACATCAAAGAAAGCTAACTCTACATCAAATAAAATTAAAATACATAGAGCAGCAATCCTCAATCAAAACAAAAGAAAGAAAGAGAGAAAAAAATAAATAAACAACTTAAAGTTGGTGCTGGAACTGTGCGGCCATTCCTTCCTACGAACCCGTCGAGACTTACCCAGACACCTTAACTCAAAATTCAAAATTGGTACCGGAACTGTGCGGCCATTCCTTTCCGGGAACCCGTCGAGACTTACCCGGATACCTTAAATCAAAACTCAAAAAAATAACGATTGAAAGTAGTACTGGAACTGTGCGGCCATTCCTTTCTAATAAGAACCCGTCGAGACTTACCCAGACCCCTTAAAAGTCTCGACGGGTTCGTAGGAAGGAATGGCCGCACAGTTCCAGCACCAACTTTAAGTTGTTTATTTATTTTTTTCTCTCTTTCTTTCTTTTGTTTTGATTGAGGATTGCTGCTCTATGTATTTTAATTTTATTTGATGTAGAGTTAGCTTTCTTTGATGTCAGTCATGTTTAGTTCGTCGGTTCAGGTCACAGATTATTCAGTTGTTTAGTATTTTTGCATATTTAACAATAGTAAAGCTCGCAAGGATGATAGTTGATAGGTGCAAGCCCCTTATGACTTGCTGGCGCCCACGTTTCGTTATTTGATAACAACACCTCCTCACTATCTTCTCTACACCCTGTTGCCGGATCTCTTATCGTGTCGGTCTCTTAGTTATGATTAGCCTATTCCTTGCAATGATGATAGATTTTTTTTCTCGATGGTGTCTTTTCGTGTCGGTATACATTTTATTTATTTAGGTTCCCTATTGAACCTGATTTGACATTAGCCAGCGGTACTTCTGTGTCGCAGGGGCTCTTTGTACACTTTGTACATCTTTTCGTTATTATTATTTTATCTTTGTTATATTGTTTATATTACTATCTGCTTGGTGCCTTATAGTGCACATGTTACATGGTACTATCTTTCCGTATATATCTCCATATTTCCGCAGAACTTTTCTTTTATGATCACGTCCCAAGCCATTTATACTTCACGTCACCCACGATGTCATTTATTTCGTTCCAGTCCAGGTATCACCCATCGCTCGCGGGCTGCGACGCCTAAACTTGTCTCTTGTGTCACGCTTATTGCTAGTTTCAATTAAGGAAAAAATTTCTCCCTCACGTTCAAAATTTTTCTACCGGGAAGAGGGGATGTAATGTACATTTCGTACGTACCGGCTAGATGCCGGTAACATAGCCGGTAAAACAGAGACAACGACGGGCGTGCGCAGTTCGTGAGTGACAGTGGTTGTTAGTGCATCGACCAACTCGAGTCGTAACCTCGACTGTCAAGTTGCAATGAGGTGCGTTTCAGCATCATACCTGCGTTTTCACTTTTTTTTTCTCTCCTGGAACTCGCAAAAGGAAGGTCAGTTCCGCAAAACACCTGAGGTTCCTGAAATGGCGTCGTGAACTTTCACGTTATTTATTTTTAATTATTCTAAACATCGCCCACGTCTTTGGCTTGCTTTTTCCTGCGGATTGCATTTTTACCTGGAGGCACATTTTTTCCTGCGGATTGCATTTTCACCTGGAGGCACATTTTTTGCTACGGATCACATTTTTACCTGGAAGCACATTATTCCCGGAGGCACCGGCCTTTTCCGTGCCAGGCCGATTCTCCGGAGACAAGCAAGAAGACCCAGGCCACTTCCAGCTAGACCTCTGAAGAGCCAGACGAAGCTAAGTGCCTTTTAACCATCCTACCAATTCATTCGACTAGCACCGCACGCTCTTGTTATTCTTTTTACTATCTGTTAACCGTGCTCAAGAATAGTATTCATAATAATTGTGATATTTTATATTTTAATAAAGAGAACCTGTTATTCTGCTGACCCGCTTGTTATTGTTGACCCTCTTAGACTAGCGACTCAACCTACGACCCTTGTTTCTCTTGTCTCATGCTCTCAGCGACTATTTTTCCCCTCTAGGGTTAAATAGTTCGTTTCAAGTAATTCAGATAAAAATGTTTATATAATAATAGTAGTCAACGATATAATAGTAATTACGATATGAGAAAAATTTTTCGGTATACAAGAGAGAATTTACAAGTTAATAAGTTACAAATTTCAAAGATAATGAAGGTAAATTTTACAAGCTCGCAAGGGATCTTCTGGTGTAATCCAGACAGGGTCTTGATAACATAGTCTCGCAGTTGTTGAGCAAGATAATCAGTTTTCGGAAAAGGAAATGATAGTAATAGATACAAGGCACGCAGGTTCTGAAACAAATAGGAAAAGTTAGACGTCGATATGCACTTCGCTCAGAAATAGAAAACAGCCACACAAAAATTATGATACCGCTCAAGCCACACACACAGGTAAATTTGGAGGTAATGATTTAAATAGACAAAAACTAGATACACTGTATACGCCGGGTCACCATAAGGTGTTTTAGATAAGCCTACGCAAAAAAACGACGATACAGGTATGGAATTAAAATTTAAAGGAAAGTGAAAAGTTGAAAAATACAAGTTACAATAAAATTAAATGGTTGAAGGTGGATGTTAGCCTTGAGGACATACGAATCCATCCCGAGATAGAACTGAAGAGACTGATAGAACGACGAAACATGATTTACCCAAATGAATCGACACAGTCTCCCCGAAACAAATCGGTGAGTTGAATAGAGAAAATGACGGACTATAAAAAGAACTGTAGATAAATGACTAAGAGAAAGATATGACTAAGAAAAATTTATAAGTAATGAAGTAAAGCTAAACGAGAATTATGAGTTAATGGGATGTCCTCAGGAAGAGTCGCAGGCTGTACTGTCTTATCCTTCTTACAGTAGCAGTGAGACTGGCCTGACACGGAAGTTTGGACAGATGAAAGGTCCTCAGGAGACGACGCAGGCTGTACTGTCTTATCCTTATTACAGTAGCATGAGCTTAGCAGAGCTTACATGCAGGAAATTCTTAATCAACAAATTGACGAAATGCTCCGAATGGACATTATCGAGCCCTCAAATTCACCCTGGTCATCTCCTCTGTGGCTGGTAAAAAAGAAGGACAATTCGTATAGAGTGTGTTTCGATGGAAGGAAATTAAATTCAATATCTACCCCTGATTCTTACCCCATGCCGATTATCGACAGTATTATTTCAAAGGTCAGGAATGCGAAATTTCTTTCATCTCTCTACTTGAAGTCGGCCTTCCATCAGATTCCGCTCGATTTAGAATCCCGCCCCAAAACCGCGTTCGCCGTTCACGGCAAAGGACTTTTCCAATATAAACGCCTACCTTTTGGCCTTCACTCCTCGCCAGAGAGTCTGGTTCGTCTTTTAGATCGTGTCATTGGCCCCGAACTCGAACCATATGTTTGGTACTACATGGACGATGTTGTCATTGCAACCCCCGATTTCTCTACTCACCTTTCTGTTTTACGTGATCTTCTCGATCGATTTAAGAAGGCAAACCTTACGCTCAATTTAGATAAATGTCAATTCTGTCTCTCTTCTCTTAAATTTCTCGGCTACGTCGTTGACGAGCAAGGTCTTCGGACTGATCCCGACAAGGTTTCTTCTATTCTGAGCTATCCAAAACCCACAAATACGACCCAGATCCGTAGACTTATTGGCCTTATTGGTTATTATCGTCGCTTCCTGAAAAACATCTCTTCAGTAGCTAGTCCGATCACGGATCTCCTCAAGGGTCGAGCAAAGGGCCAGAATATTGTCTGGACTCCCGAAGCGGATCACGCTTTCGAGGAAATCAAGAGGCTTCTCAGCTCAGCGCCTATCTTAGCGAGTCCCGACTTTTCGAAACCTTTCTCCATCGACTGCTATGCATCTTTGACCGGGGTTGGTGCGGTGATCTGTCAAGAGGAAAACGGGGTCTCTCACCCTATAGCATATTTCAGTAAAACATTAAATAAATGCCAACGTAACTATACGGTTACAGAGTTGGAGCTCTATGCTATTGTGTGTGCTCTAGAAAAATTTCGTTGCTATATTGAGGGTTCCCGTGGACTGAAGATAATCACCGACCATTTTTCTCTTCAGTGGGTGCAAAATTTGAAACAACCAAGCCCCCGTATCTGTCGTTGGTTGCTTAAACTGAACCAGTATGATTTTCAGATTATTCATCGCAAAGGTTGCGAAAACGTCGTAGCCGACGCTCTGTCTCGTATCTCTAACGTTCCTACTTCTTCTCCTGTGTCTCAAGTGTCTGTTCTTAATCTTTCTTCTCTTCAAACAGATGCCTGGTACCGTAGCATGATATCGAAAGTTCAACAAGAGCCTGAAAAATTTCCCTCGTTCCGTGTTGAAAATCAGGTTCTTTATAAGCATGTTACCTCACGATATAGCACTTTCGCCTCATTCGAGTGGAAAATTGTCGTCCCTACCCCCCATCGGAAGGAAATTCTCCATATGTTTCATAACGACCCCTCTGCCGGACATTTTGGTGTAGCAAAGACCCTCGCTCGAATATCGGAGCTATATTATTGGCCTCAAATGAGGAAATCGGTGTATCACTATATTCAGGCGTGCGAAATTTGTGCGACCTGTAAAGCCGATAACTTACCTCCTGCTGGACTCATGGGAAAGTATCGGGATATCAAGTTCCCTTTTCAACTTATCTCGGCAGATTTATTAGGTCCCTACCCCAGGTCCAGTTCTAATAACCAGTATCTTCTGGTGGTCACCGATTATTTTACTAAATTTGTCTTAGTACACCCTATGCCTCGGGCCACGGCCAAAGCAATTTGCAAATTCATGGAAAACCAAGTTTTTCTTCTATTTGGTCCCCCTCAGATTTTGGTTGTCGATAATGGTAAACAGTTTGTGTCCAAAGAATTTCAATCCCTCGCATCCACTTATGGAGTGCAGAAAATTTGGTATACGGCCAAGTATCATCCTCAGGCCAACCCTACCGAACGGGTAAATCGAGTCATAACAACCGCCATTCGATCCTATATCCAGGATAATCATAAACACTGGGACAAACATATCTTCCAGATCGCCCAGGCGATTCGTCTCTCCGTTCATGAGGCAACTAAATACACACCGGCCTTTCTGATGTTTAATCGCAACGTCCCTGTCAACGGAGGTTTCTATGGCCTTATCGACCCCGATGCCGATAATTTCGAGGAGATTCTAAATAAATTCACGGACCCCAAAATCTCTAATAACTTGCCTGAAATCATTCCTATCGTCAGCAAACATTTGAGGAAGGCATATGATGCCAATGCTCGACGCTACAACCTCAGACGTCGAGAGTTACGCTTTCACTTAGGAGACCATGTTTGGGCTAGGAATTTTGTGTTATCTGATGCCTCTAAAGATTTTTCAGCAAAGCTAGCTCCCAAATTTGTTTCGGCCACCGTGGCCAAAGTTATCTCCCCCCTTGTTTATGAGCTCAAGGACTCTAAAGGGCGTAACTTAGGTCGTTATCACGTACAAGACCTCAAGGCACAAGTCCCGCCATTGGACCCTTCCGATGAATTGTAGTCTACCACCCGACCTACCGCTCTCGTTTTCGTATTTATCGCTCCTTTTTATTTGTGTCAGGCCAGCTCTGCTGCTACTGTAATAAGGATAAGACAGTACAGCCTGCGTCGTCTCCTGAGGACCTTCCATCTGTCCAAACTTCCGTGTCAGGCCAGTCTCACTGCTACTGTAAGAAGGATAAGACAGTACAGCCTGCGACTCTTCCTGAGGACATCCCATTAACTCATAATTCTCGTTTAGCTTTTCATTACTTATAAATTTTTCTTAGTCATATCTTTCTCTTAGTCATTTATCTACAGTTCTTTTTATAGTCCGTCACTTTTTCTATTCAACTCACCGATTTGTTTCGGGGAGACTGTGTCGATTCATTTGGGTAAATCATGTTTCGTCGTTCTATCAGTCTCTTCAGATCTATCTCGGGACGGATTCGTATGTCCTCAAGGCTAACATCTACCTTTCAACTCATAATTTACTATAACTTGTATTTTCCAACCATTTAAGTTTATTGTAACTTGTATTTTTCAACTTTTCACCTTTCCTTAAATTTTAATTCCATACCTGTATCGTCGTTTTTTTGCGTAGGCTTATCTAAAAACACCTTATGGTGACCCGGCGTATACAGTGTATCTAGTTTTTGTCTATTTAAATCATTACCTCCAAATTTACCTGTGTGTGTGGCTTGAGCGGTATCATAATTTTTGTGTGGCTGTTTTCTATTTCTGAGCGAAGTGCATATCGACGTCTAACTTTTCCTATTTGTTTCAGAACCTGCGTGCCTTGTATCTATTACTATCATTTCCTTTTCCGAAAACTGATTATCTTGCTCAACAACTGCGAGACTATGTTATCAAGACACTGTCTGGATTACACCAGAAGATCCCTTGCGAGCTTGTAAAATTTACTGTCATTATCTTTGAAATTTGTAATTTATTAACTTGTAAATTCTCTCTTGTATACCGAAAATTTTTGTCTCATATTGTAATTATTATTATACCGTTTGTCTATTATTATTGCATAAACATTTGTATCTTGTACCTGAGTCGATTGACGTATCGTTATTATCTCTATTAATTATTATATTAATTATAGTAATTATATTATCGTTTATTTATCTTTAATTAGCGTAGCAACGCTAAAAGTATCGTATCGCCACGGATTATCCGTGTATTTGAAATTTGCTTGAGGTTTCTCCCTTCTATGCATTTCGTATGAAAAATTTGAGCGTAGATTGGAGCTACCTTGAGATGGTTATTGTTGAATTTGATTGAAGATTGCTTCTCTATGTATTTTAATTTTATTTGATGTAGAGTTAGCTTTCTTTGATGTCAGTCATGCGTAGTTCGTCGGTTCAGGTCACAGATTGTTTTTTAAAGTATCTAGTATCTTAATTTTCTTTAAATAATATCTTAATTTTTAAACAAAATAGTAAAGCTCGCAAGGTTGATATTTTACAGGAGGTATAGGTGCAAGCCCCTCATGACTTGCTGGCGCCCATGTCTCGTTTTAATTGATAACAACACCCCCCCCTAACATCTTGTATACACCCTGTTGCCGGAGCTCCTGTCGTGTCGGTCTCGTAGTTGCGGTCAGCCTATCGGATGCCAACGCCACCCAATTCTCACGAGCCAATTATCTCACCGCCAGGACATCGTCTCGTAGTACTATCGTCGTCACAGCCATTTTCTCTTCCCTATTTTTAATTGTCGACTAGAACATCTCTCTCTTATTAAGATTCTTGTTAAGATCTTAAATCTCTTTAAATTCCTACGCGAAGTAGAAGTAGTCTACAATTAGTTTTCTTTTTACATTTTTGTCCCCCAGTCGTTAAGATTCTAATGCCCGTATTCACAAACGATAATTTCCTAAATAATTACGTAATTATTTAAATGAGTGAGACGGAGATATGCAGTTTTTTGGCAATAGAATGAGATGGGGATAATTGATTACGTAATTATTTAGGAAATTATCGTTTGTGAATACGGGCGTTAGTCTCTTTAACTTGCTACTCGGAAGTTGGAATCTCCGGTAGTAAGGGTATTTTCGGGTAGAAACTTTGCCTTTTTTTGTTGTTTTTTGTACGTCTAGAACTCTTCTGGGTAGCTTTACCCTAACCAGTCGAGCGGAGGGATTCACTTGGGACCCGGAGGCGCCACTGCTCCTTCGCAATGGGTACGCGTCACCAAGGATCCTAGACGGGTAGCGTTAACCTGCTTTCCCCGGGAATGCCAACGCTTTCTTTGCGTCTTAACTTCTGGTAAACCTCTTATTATTTTGATTGTTCCTTTCCTTGTGACGACGATAGAACTGTTTCTTCCCGATGCTGTCCTTCCGTGTCTGTTATAGTCGAATTTTTCTTGGTTGTTGTTTTATTTATATAGGTTCCTTATTGAACCAGGTTACACTTCGACCCTGGTCAGCGGTACTTCTGTGTCGCCGGTGCTCTTGTGTAAATTTTGTATATATTTTCGGTACTCTTAATTTATCTTTGTATATATATCAATGCTATTGTCTGCTTGGTGCCTTATAGTGCACATATTACACGGTGCTACTTCTTGTATATATTTCCATATTTCCGCAGAATTTATCTTTTATGATCACGTCCCAAGCCTTTTATACTTCACGTCACCCACGATGTCATTTATTTCGTTCTAGTCCAGGTATCACCCATCGCTCGCGGGCTGCGACGCCTAAACTTGTCTCTTGTGTCACGCTTATTGCTAGTTCAATTAAGGAAAAAATTTCTCCCTCACGTTCAAAATTTTTCTACCGGGAAGAGGGGATGTAATGTACATTTCGTACGTACCGGCTAGATGCCGGTAACATAGCCGGTAAAACAGAGACAACGACGGGCGTGCGCAGTTCGTGAGTGACAGTGGTTGTTAGTGCATCGACCAACTCGAGTCGTAACCTCGACTGTCAAGTTGCAATGAGGTGCGTTTCAGCATCATACCTGCGTTTTCACTTTCTTTCTCTCCTGGAACTCGCAAAAGGAAGGTCAGTTCCGCAAAACACCTGAGGTTCCTGAAATGGCGTCGTGAACTTTCACGTTATTTATTTTTAATTATTCTAAACATCGCCCACGTCTTTGGCTTGGTAAGTGTCATAAAATGATGTTATTAATTGTGCTAGAATTATACCGATCATATTTATTTTTCTTGATACCGTATGCTAATTTTAATTATAACTTTTAAACCGATCGAGTTCGTTCGCATGCAAAATTTTGTCAGTCACCTTTTTATCCCAACCTATCTTGAGGACGGGAATAATTCTATGTACCTTGGCAAGCAGACTCGATCGGATCATTTATTATTGCAAGAGTGTTTCTGATACACATGAAAATTGCAGCTTTTTCCTGCGGATTGCATTTTCACCTGGAGGCACATTTTTTTTGCTACGGATCACATTTTTACCTGGAAGCACATTATTCCCGGAGGCACCTGCCTTTTCCGTGCCAGGCCGATTCTCCGGAGACAAGCAAGAAGACCCAGGCCACTTCCAGCTAGACCTCTGAAGAGCCAGACGAAGCTAAGTGCCTTTTAACCATCCTACCAATTCATTCGACTAGCACCGCACGCTCTTGTTATTCTTTTTACTATCTGTTAACCGTGCTCAAGAATAGTATTCATAATAATTGTGATATTTTATATTTTAATAAAGAGAACCTGTTATTCTGCTGACCCGCTTGTTATTGTTGACCCTCTTAGACTAGCGACTCAACCTACGACCCTTGTTTCTCTTGTCTCATGCTCTCAGCGACTATTTTTCCCCTCTAGGGTTAAATAGTTCGTTTCAAGTGGAAGGTTTCCTTTTCTAAATAGCATCTTGAAAGCAGATTTTGTAGAATGTCTGTTTATATTTAAATCTATTTTATCAATCATAAACATTTTAAGTAAATATTTCCAAAGAAAAAACGCTACATTAGGTCAAGCAGCTAAAGGTATTAAAAGCACTGTAGCCACGTTGGAGGATGACCGAAATAGCATGGAGCCCTTTCAAAAGCTCTGGGATGAAATAGAAGAATTTTCAAAATGCCATATTTCCTTACAGCCGTTACAAGCTTCAAAAAAACGAAGGCATCCACATCCAGGCAGGCTCAATGATTTTATAGTCAACACCACCTTGGGGAAAAGACACGATACAGAAAATTTACCATCATCAGCATCAGATGTCAATGCTTCTGAGTATTGGCGAACAAATGTATACCTTCAAGTCTTAGACAATATTATTAATCAATTCAAAAATAGATTTGAGAACCTACCGTTTGCAGAATCGCTAGATTTTTTCATAATGCTGGATTTTGTAAAGTCCGAAAGTTTCATAAATTCATATAAAGACAGATTACTAATTGACACGGACATATTGCAAGCAGAAATGAAAATTATAAATGCCATTTTCAGGAATAAAAACTTAGGCTTCAACTTGAGAAATCTAAAGCAAGAAATAAACAAAGATTTTTGTCCCAATTATTACAAATTGCTACAAGTAAGTATTTTCAACAAGTTTCAAAAAAGGGTATTTCTCTCAGTATGATATTATAGAGAGAATTATAATGAACTTAGATTTCATTTTATTTCAGGTTGCTATAACAATACCAGTAAGCTCGGCCGATTGCGAACGTAGTTTTTCAGCGATGTGAAGGATAAAGAATTGGCTACGGGCTTCTATGGAGCAAGAGAGATTTTCTAATTTAGCTTTAATTAGTATTGAAAATTTATTTGTCAAGAATATAGGGGCAGATCAAGTAGCACAGGAATTTTTAAAAAAGAATATAAGAGTTAATTTTGATTATGATCAGTGATATGGGATATGATATAATAATTATTGTAACTAAGTACATAAAATACTCGAATAATAAAAAGTTTTGTTTTTGTTGTCTTTATCGCCTGTCCGTGGTAAAAAAGAATAACTTGAGTATATTTTCAAGTGCTGGGATATTTCGTGACCTTGAATAATAAAAAATTTTCGCCTACGGCGCTTTGTTGCATTATTCAATATTTTTTCTGACCTGACCTGGCCTAACCTTATTCAGTGATTTCACGAACCGTCATTGTCCGTGGCCCTGGCCCCCCCTAGAAAATATACCTTGCTACGCCCTTGGTGCCAAGCATGGTTGCGAGAAACAGTGCGCATGCAATCACTCCAATTTTGAGGTACTTTGCAGCATTGTATTTCTTTGCTACTGGATCCTATCAAAGAAGTGTTGGGCAAAGTTACAACATATCCATGTCACAGCAGTCGGTGTCAAGAGCTATCGAGGAAGTCAGCGAAGGCATCGATAATTCAGTAGGTAATAAACTTTTACTTACGTTTAGAAGAAGCTCAATTATTCTTCAGCTAATAGAAATTTCAAATGTTCAAACTTCAAACTTTCAAACAGCAGACACACCACACACCAATACGATTCAAGCTCGAGGGACCAATCACTTCCGCAAGAGCAGCCAAAGTATCGCTTTCTACATGGGTTGAGCTATCGCTTTCGAAGCGACAGGTGCGGCGTGGTGGGGGGCAGTAAACGTGAACGCGGAGTACGACAACATCGCTTTGTAGCGATAAATGGAATTCTACTTCTACATGCGTGCAGAGTCCCACACTGGACAGCGATAAGTACCGAACAGATGATCTCTAGAATAATAGGTATACCTACGCCGACCGTCCTCGATTTAGTTTGATGCAGCTCAGCATCCTGTTGGATCTGAAACCTCCTTCAGGGTTCACTGAAATCCATCTCATCGCCCAATAAGTTAAAATAGTCATTAACCATAGTTCTCCTTTTTTTTGTTATTATTCTCGAATGTGAAACGAGGGGTATGTGCACGTAACTCGAGGGCTACAAATTATAGTCACTGATGTTTTATTATTATCTGGCTAATTATTCACGGATTATATTGATTTAATTTAACATTATTATTATTATTGTTAAACTTTAATAAAATAAGTATCATCTCACCACCACCAGTTTAGTGTACAAACCTATTTAATGAATCCTATTTTCTTTTAAATTCGAAAAGAAAGAAAATAGTACGACCCACACCCTGATGAGATGCGCGGTTCTCAAATACTTTTAGGATCTTGGAAGCAGCGGTGGCAATGTAAGTTTTTAAACTTTTCGCATGAGCGTTCTCATTTTTCACATGTGACCTCTGTTTTTAGGCAGTGTTAGAACTTCACCCCACGTGAAGGAAAAGGAAATTGATGACAAAGTGATAGTTTGGCTGAAACGTGCACCTGAAAAATTGAAGCGTGAGCAGAATGGCAACGCGCAGAAAGAAAACAGTTGTGTGTAAGAGACAGGTTTATCGAAGAGTAGCTGGGGAGCTATTCTCCACTTCGTTCGAAAAGTTTCGTATACGAACAATTCACATGTGAAATTTCGGACGGAATCATTGATGCGTATTCTGAACTACAATGCGAAACTGAATTCGTATTCGAATCTTCATTTCGAACGAAAGTTTGGCAACTATGAGAAATTATCCAGTTTGTTTAAAAATATTCAAACTTTGTCAGTTATCCCATACAATATAATAAGAATAAGTAATCCTTACGTTTTCTCTATTGGAATCGGTCGTAATAGCCTTTTTATTATAATCAATATTATTTATAAAAATTAATATGGAGACAAAATCTGTCAAACGACTTGGGAATATAACCGCGCAACAACAAGAAGTGATGTTAGAATTTTTGAAAAAAAAATTCAGAGCTACAAAAAGGAAAGTTTACCCCGTCATTTACCAAGACGAAAGCCTTTGGAAACAGCTGGCTGCGACGTTGAATAGCTTGGGTGGAGCAAAGAAGGAATGGATGCAGTGGCGGAAGGTAAACTCATTGTAATTACATTTCTCCAGCATTATTGTTAATCAAGTACATTATTACAGACATAGCATGACTGGAGGTCAAATACCAAATCAAAAAAGTCTGCATAGATTAGGCACAGAAGAATGACTGGTGGTGGGGGCCCTGTTCAGGAGAAAGGCAAACTCACAGGAGCGGAGGAAGAAATCGTTGAAATTTTTGGTCCTACCGCTATTATTGTCGGAGATAGCAATGTTGCGGAACCAGATGTCCCTTTTGATTTGGATTCCCAACATTGCGAAAATATAACGCTCATTTTGGACGGTACAGGCAACGAACATGAAGAAGCAACATGCAGTTGCATGGATACGGTTGCCTTATCTGGACCTAACAGAAAAACGCCAAGCAAAAAAAAAACAGAGACTGCAGCATACTCTAGCCGCAACTGAAAACTTGGCCCAGCAAAACAAGGAGCAGTTGAAAGTAATGAAAGAGTATTTTTCGAACCACCTCAAGCTGATGGAGCAAGATATTAAGGTTAAGCAGGAAATCAGCAACTCCCTAAAATGTCTTTGCGATTATTTAGCCAATAAATAATTGATATGTAGGTACAATTACATTTACTGCTGAAGAAAGTTGATTCTTCATTAGTACATACACATTTATTTAAGAAATGTTTTTTATTTAATAAATTTCAAACTGCGAAATGCTTCCTTATGACTTGGCGTTGGATTCTTCTACCAGTTTCTTCTGCCAATTAATGCAGATACTCTACTGGGGGATAAGACGTAAGGTTCCACCAGAGTAACCAGCTCTTCAGTCATATTTTTATTTAATCTAAAAAGTTTCCTAAATTTCGACTCGCTCAACTGTTCAATAGGGTTGAGGAATACTGTCGCTGTCCCTCTACTGCGTTCAATTCAGCTTCCTCAAGAGCTTCTATTGCAGCCAGATTTATTTGATTCAAGAATGGACTGAACATTTCCAATTGAGAATATATTAATTAGAATGTTTTGTGTCATTTCTCATATGTTTTTACTTGGAGGTTATGTGATAAGACAATTTATTCGTATTCGAAAAATACAATTCGAAGGCTACTTTGCATTCGATGTAATATACGTATACGAAATGCGATTCGCCTCGTCCAGAATACGCTTTTGACAGTTTCGTATGACGACGGGTGAAAAATACGTTTTTCGTATACGAAACTAAAGTCCAGAATAGCTCTCCTGCAACGCAACTAAATATATTATTACTTGATAATCCTAAGTACTACCAGGCAAGATAAACGCATACTTGAAAACAATAGTGATGAATGTTCTAATAATACTGTTTGTGAAAGGCCACTAAATAAATCGTTGTCTGACAATAATTATGTCCTACTAATGATAATTCAGTGTCTAATAATTTTCCATCTAATGATCATGTAACTGACATTGAAAGTCGAAACATTAAAGAAACATCTTCAAGCAATAATTCAATCAGTGATGTTCATTATTAGTCTCACATGACTTGTCAAAAGAATTATCCAGCTGAGCAACAAAACGGTTTATCCCACGAGCTGCAGTTACCCATCTTTTGCTGCATATATTACACCCATATCATAATAATTTCCCTTTAGATAGTCGTACCAAATACGTTAAAATATTAATACCGGACACTCCTATACCTATAGCATTGCAACAGGTTGCGTCCACTTTAGCAGCGCCACCAAGCATGAACTGGGGCCACTAAAAATTAAATTTGGTGAAACATAGCGGGAGTTTTAAATATCAACGCTGAATAGAAAAGCCCTTAAAATTAATTAAACGGAATAGACGGAGGAAATTGGGACGAAGAATTATAATACAACAATAAACAACAAAGTTTTCAATATGTTTATTATATTAACAATAATTAACTACTATTACACACAATATTATTAATATCTTTAGGTATGAATATTTCAAAAAGATTGAATCGCTATATATACCTAAGTGTAAGCCTTTTATTTGCCGCAATTCCAATAATGTGCTTCCTTGCAGTTTTAAAGGTCTATTATTTGCTGGATTAACAAAATTTTCCTCTTTGAAATGATCAGTAGGTACAAAATAATATGGTGAGAAATCGGCTTCGACACTCCACACTTTTTCAAAATTTCGTCATTCATCGATGTTATTATAACCTATTTCTTGTTCCTATTTCCATCAGCATAGTTATAAAATATTAATAAGTTTATTTACGCGGCTTCTAAATTTAACTTTATACATAATTCTTTATTCCTGCTTGGAACACCGTGGAAAGATCTGGACATGCTTAACAATCCATAATGCAACCGCACACAGCACATATTTTCCAGACATTATGTTCACTTTAATACAGCGGTACATTATAAATGCCTATTTAACTGCGTACGCAACAAAATTATCCGCTGATATAATGCTTTGAGAGTAACTTTAAATTGAAATTATACTTGAAACTAAAACGTTCAATAATTACTAATGACAAATTATTAATAATAATTAATTATCATTGACTGCAGCTGCCAAAAACCGTGAAAAGTTACCTAACTTTGAATTTAAAAACAGCTTATAGTGGCCCCAGTTCCTGCATGAGGGCGCTGTAAAAATGGACGGAGGTTTTGAGAGGAAGTGTCCGGTATTATATTTTAAGGTATTTGGTCGTACATTATTAAAAACGCCAAGACAGGCAACAAAAAAAATTGGTGTTTTATAAAAAACTATAATTTTATACCTACAGTAATATATGTTTAATGATTAATTTTTTAGATGTAGGATTTGCGCAGACTTTATTAACCTACGCGAAAACCACTACATCTACTGATGACTTGGATGTAGTTGACACACCATCCATAAACAACTATGAGGTTAGTGATGATGAGGAAAATGCTTCAAATTTGGTTCAGAGCCACCAGAACCTGAATTGGAAAACAAAGATGATGGAGCAAATGCAAGTTTGGATGAAAATACAAAGACGCAATACTCGTGGCCTTATAATCAAGTAGTAGAATTAATCAACTCCATGGCCAATCATTTAGACGATTTCAATCCCCCAAAGAAAAGGAAACATGTTTATGAATTAATTACAAAAATGATTTAGTGATCATGAAGTTTAATGTAACTCCTACTATGACATTAAATAAATGGAAGAGTCTGATGAAGAGTTATAAGAAGGCTAAAGATAATAAAACCAGAACAGGCCGTGCACCATCAAGATTTCAGTTTTTTGACCAAATGGATGTAATTTTAGGAACGAACCCTGTTAATTCTGGTAACCATTCAATAAATGTAAGTGATGGTGCATTGATATTGGATGCTAGTCACGATCCTCATGAACTATCAGAACCTGAAGCTGGTCCCGACCTTACACAAAGTAATCATAATAAAGAAAATAAATCCAAACAACTTCCTGACAAAAAACTCAAGAGGGAATATATGGTAGCGAAAAAAGAGGAATATTCAAAACGACAAAAACGCCATGATGAGAAGCTAGAAATTGAAAAAAGAAAGTTAGACTTAGAAACAAGGAAAATTGAATTACTAGAAAGATTTTTAAACAAGAGTACCTAACTACTAATAATTATTATTGTTGGTTTTTGTATAATTATCTGCTAGGTTGTAACTCCAGAATATATTTGTTTGTTTTATGCTCTGGAACCCAACGATTACGCACTATCTACCTCACAAGTCACCTATAAACAATTATTTGAACAATAATCTAAAGCCAACCGTAGATTTTAAGGCATAATCATTAATCAAAAAGTAAATTTTACATTCATTACAGATAGGGCTCATATTATCTTAGATAAAATTACAGATAGGGCTCATATAGATCTTGATCAGGTTAGGCCGATGCTCATATAATTATTTACAGGCGACTGTTGGGAAGGAGATGATGTGTAGTTGTTGGGCCCCAAAGTATACATTTACCATATTTTATGTTGTTTTTTTTTTATAAAGATCTGATAATGTTGTTTGTTACATTATGTATTGTTATTTAGTTTCAAAACCCTAGTAGCTGACACTTTGTAATTAAAAACACGTTGCTGATGACTTAGTCTCTACCATAATCTTTAAAAGGGGTAACCAGCCAATGCTGATTAGGGTATGCAGTGTCACCAAGCAAAAAGTCTTCTCCAATTAAATTTTGATTCGCAATTATTTTGGCATAAATCGATGATTCACGTAATAGTCGAGCATCATGAATTGAACCTGGTTCACCACAAAAAACATCAGTGAATCGTTTTTGGTAATCTACAATGCCTTGCAGTGGTAAACTGTGATATCCTTTGCGATTAATATAGGCCGCTTGGCTCTGACTAGGTTTGGGAATTTCAATGTGACTACCATCAATCACACCGATAATGTTGGAAATACCTTGTTTACTGCTAAACCCAGCTAATGGATAATAAAAATGTCAGAACTCTTTTCAAACATCGATGTGCAGAACTTAGTGTAACATTAAATCTATCCGATACTTGTCGAAAACTTTCTTGGTTGCTCAAATACCACAGTACCAAGATTAATGTCCTTTCGGCAGATATCTTCTCTCTACCATCACTATGCGTAGGTAATATGTTTGCGCGTTGGAATAAATCTGTAAAACAGAAAATCTGCATGAATTCGCTTTTAGATTTTATATGTTGCAAATAGTTCGGTATATACCAAGTTTTCCATTAAATACCTACTAATAATGTGGTATGCTGTAGTTCGCTCCATTCGCAAATGTGTTTTGAACTCATCATCTCTATAATTATGTACAGTTACCTCAACAAAATTAATTATTCTTATTAATTTCCTTCTTTTATTCTTCTTGTGATGATTCAGAGCAGGAACTTGATGAATCAGTCTGTAAGTACAGAATAGGGAGACTCCAGCAGTTCCTAAAATAATTATGGCAAAATAGTTGCTTAACACTTTTTCAACTACTACAAAAAAACCAACCTTTAGTATAAATTCATGCCGTAATTCATTATTCATTATCACTTGCGAGTTTTCCTTTGGATTACTAATATTCTATTTATTTTTTGTTTCTTTTCATAATTGATTTGAATAAAAATAATAATTTGAATTGACCGTTTACCATGTCGTGAGCCGTGAACCATGGAACCCTCACCCTATTTTTTGTGTGAGATTAAGGTTAAGTAAGGTTATGTTATGAGAAAGTAACGTCTGTATGTCAATTTGTGTATTTCCGTCGTTCCATTCATAAGCTGCCCGGAGGTGCTCTGGGTTTCAAAGTCTAGGCCTTGGAGCATTTGAAAGGAAAGCTAGCATTGTCAGATATCTTACTGCATCATGATCAGCGTGTGAAACAAAGTTTGAAAAACTTCCATTGTCTGTTTGTAATACAAGTTCTGGAGAATCAGTGGCGTGTATTTTTGATAATGCAGAATCAGCGGCATCTATTTCACAGATGAATGAAAGAATGAGTGAAATAGTGAGTTCCAGAAAACGAAAACTATCACCTGAAATTGACATGAAGTTGCCTATAGGTAGGGCAGCTACTTCCCAGGTGGGTGAAGTAGTTTCTCCCAGAAAACGGACACTAATAACTGAACTCAAGAATACATTACGTATAAACAGAGAGAGGAAGAGAAAACTGGCGTCGCTGCAAAGGAAACTTATTCGACGAGAAAAACGTATTGCATGCATGAAATATATGTATTTTGGCTGAATTGCGAAAGAAGAATTTAATGCAAGAAGAGTGTTTAGATGTAATTGCCAAACTAGGAGGACCCCAGGAATTTTTCTTAAGGCAGTATAAAAAATCCAACAATCAATTGTAACCTGCAGGATGCATTTTACATCGTTTAAAGGCAATAGTATATCTATGGTGCGTGACATGTATCCATGGTTGCGAGAGATCAGGCCGCCCGCTCCACACTCGATGTTCAGTCGATGAGATCCGTTCACTGAACAGTGAACTGTCCACGAGTAGTTCAGTTTGTTGTGCCGTAGTCGAGGGTAGTGAACTCCTTCCGGAGAAATCCACTTCGCGATTCTTCCTTTGATTAACCACCATAACTCTTCCTTATCACTCCGGTGATAAGAAAGGGAATAAATAGGCACCTGGAAGAAGCCTGCTTCGGCTCATTTTTATTCGATCGTCACGACGTAATATCAGTATGTGCTAAAAAGTGTCATCTGTCCAACCCAGCAAGGTATGTAGATCTTTCCGGTTACAGTTTTACGCTATCGTTATTTTATTGCCGTTATTATTTATGACTGATTGAGTTCATTTAGGATGTAGCTTCTTTAAAATTAAAATAATAAACCAGTGCAAGTGTTGATATGTTGATTATTTCTGTCAATTATTCATTTTATTAAATCTTAATTATTTTTATAAATTGTTGTCATGTAGCTTGCTAAGTTCATTTAGTTGTTTCATGTAACGCTGTCGATTTGGTGGTTGAATAAAACTTTAAGTTAGAAAGATAAGTGAGCAGACCTCAGTCTTAACATCCATGCTCCCAAACCACCAGTCGACGCGCTATATTATGAAGGTCAGCTGTGGATGATATTCATTATGATGTATTATTCCCAGGGAATGTCGCCCCTTCTTTCGATCTCAACAACTTGACCAGACCTCCAGGTGAATGTGAGGGGTCCGAGGACGAACACCTGATCCTTGGCACATGGCAGACCTCAATCAATTGGAACGTGGCTAATCCCATGAAGCAGACCAGACCTCCAGGAGAATGTGAGGGGTCCGAGGACGAACACCTGGTCCTTGGGCACATGGCCGACCTCAATTAATAAGAACGAGGCCAATCCGATGAAGCAGACCAGACCTCCAGACCCTCCGGCACTTCATCCGCCTCTCCTGAAAGTTAAGTGCTGAATCTGTCTCATTTTGAATTTACTTGCCAGCTCTCACAGTCAGTTTTACTTGATTAAATTAATTCACCTTTTTTTGTCATAATTTTCAAACTACCGTCAAAATTTAACTTTGCAATTCAAAACTTTTCAATTCAAAACTGCTACCAATCGAGCAGCTAAAGCTTTCTCGATTTTAACGCTGGGTTCAGCATCAGTCCCTGGCCCATTTAATTAATTTTGTAATAATTGTTTGTTCTGGTGTTCGACCAGTGCACAAATTTATGTCAGTAACTTCCAATGTAATAAATTTCACTGTAAAATGTCTTTATGAATCCCAAGAATTTACTGCGAGAGCTCGATATTAAGCAGGCTACCAGGCTACTGTGATGCAACGTACTCATTTTGCACTGTACTGTGATACTTTATGTTCCATTTACATTTATTCGTTATTCTATGTTATTGCAAATTTATATTTATTATCTTTACCATTATTGTTAATAAAGACCATTTCTGATAATTGTTGTGTTTTGCTGCCCTCACTATTGTTTGGATGTTGTTGTGCACCGTCTATTATAGATAGCTGGCCGGAGCTACGATACCGTCTGGCTTTCGGTTCAAGGGTTTCTTTCACCTCGAACTGGGAACCAGAGCAGGTTTCACAATCACTACCGAGACAGTACTCCGAAGAATTAAGAGTATTTGCCTTAACCCTCCATTTTTATTCACCTGCTGCAAATAATTATGTAAGGACATTTACTGTATGCTTACCTCATACAAGGACATTGAGCAGGTGGTATCAAAGCATTGATAGGGAACCTGGGTTTACCAGTGAATCGTTCAAGGCTCTAAAGTTGAAGGCTTCCTCAGAGAAGAATAAAGTAATATGCAGCCTCATCATCGATGAAATGTCAATTCGACAACACGTGGAATGGGTACCACAACAAGACAAGTGCTATGGGTATGTTGATATGGGAACAGGCACAAAAGAAGTGACTGTCGCGAAAGACGCCCTAGTGTTTCTGTTAAACTGTGTGAACGGTTACTGAAGTATTCCAGTGGGCTTTTTTTATCGCTGGTATTGTAGGTGAGCAAAAAAAGCTTAGTGTTACAGTGTTCAGAGAAGTGCCACGAAGTAGGTATCCAGATAGTCAGTCTTACCTGTGATGGTTCTCCTGTAAATATAACTACCACGAATCGCCTGGGCTGTAAATTGGACCAGAGAAATTTAAAAACTTTTTTTAAGCATCCATCGACGAACGAAGATGTTGTTTTCTTTTTTGACCCCTGCCACATGATAAAGCTTGTACGGAACACGCTAGGTGAAAAAGGTTCATTTTCCATATGGAATCCTTCCATATGGCGAATAAACTTAGCAACCAGCATATAGCTTTTGGCAAACAAAAGATGAAAGTAAGGCTTGCAACTCAAGTTTTCAGTGAAAGTGTTGCAACTGCTTTAGATTTTTGTGAAAATTAACTACACATGGAACAGTTTGTTGGAACAGGTGCCACAGTAAGGTTTATTTTAATCATCAATAATCTCTTTGATGTATTAAATTCCAGAAATTTAGTACAGTGCACTTATAAAAAGCCGTTATCCACGTAGAATTATGAAAACATTGTATTATTTCTGAATACTGCAGATGAATACATATCCTCGTTGCAAACACAACTTGTATACATGTACACTGTAACTTTATCAGTCTAAAATACACAACTTGAATTACGTTTGTAGAGTTATTTGATGAATAATAGAAAAGACAGTCAAAATAATATGTTCTAACGAGGTCATGAATTACATCAATATGACGTCCTAATATAATCATGAATTACGTCCAAAGGAGGTCTCGGGAGACCGATATTGTACGTCATTTATATGACGTCACCCGGCTGTGACATAAACTTGTCATTTTGACGTTATTTGTACGTCATTTTAGACGTCCAAATGGTCACTAGTGACGTGTACTTGACAGTGTACTACTTTGGCAGATAAAAGACAAAATAAATAAGGATTGAATATATTATTAAGCAATACAAGGAAGGGAACAGGCCTATAATATACGTTGATGAAACCTATATAAATACAAGTCACACGAAGCCAATGCCTTGGAGCGATGGATCTATTAACGGAATCCATGCACCTATTGGTAGAGGTGCACGTTTGATAACAGTGAACGCTTTATCCAAAAACGGGTTTATTCGGGATGCTCTGTTGTTGAAATTATTACCTAATTCAGATTCGGAATTAGTTATAGATAATGCTAGTTATCATAGTACAACTATCGATAAAAATATAACAATTACTAACAAGAAAAATAAAATGCAGGACTTGGCTTGACGAACGAGAAATACACTATGCTCATGAATTAACAAAAGTAGAACTATATAAGATAATAAATAAAACGTGTCATACATGATTCATTGTCGACCAAGCCTCCAAAGGTCATAGTGTCTTCAGATTGCCCCCCTATCACCCAGATCTCAATCCAGTTGAAAAAATGTGGGGTATGGTTATGAAGAACTAGGTGGCAAATTGTAACGTCACTTTTAAATTTGATAAAGTAGAAAAATTGGCCCAGGAAAAATTTTCAGATAATTTTGAAGAAACCGCAAGATCTTTATTTAAAAGCGTGGAAAAAGTGGAAGACTCGTTACATAGAAAACAAGCACTTTATAGGCGGCTCATCGAAAAGTTCCGCTCTTGGAATATTTAAGAGAAATCGAATACGAGCTGGATAGGCGGTATTTTCTTTGCCAGTGAAGTCTTTTTCAAACTTCCCTAGTAGAGGTTTCAATGCACTTTTCTTGTCATCTTCAATTTTAACCCTTAACTTGATAATGTTCCTCAGAAGGAACATAACAATAAACAATTTAAATATCTCATATTGTTTGTAATGTATTTGGGTATGACGACGAATGTCTTATCGGTATACGCTCGCTCACGAGAGATACAGACCAGTTAATAAATGAGCGACGGAAAAGCAGATACACATTTCATAGATCGTGGTGTAAGAACGACTGTATAATATGTAATATATGTATATGTTATAGGCAATGCGTGTAATCCGGTATTGTATATAATACCTAGGCATTGTATACATTGCCTAAAACGTCCAGGCAATGTGTGAAATACGATTCATTTCATACATTGTCTAGGTATTGTATAGAATACCGAAAGCGCATCAGGCAATGTGTATAATAAACGACAACGCGCAGCGAAACGCGTGCGGGGCGGAGAAGTAAACATGCTGCAACTCGTTCGTTGTAGAGATGAGCAAAACTGTGATTTTGTACCCTACTACTAAGGGCTAATCTTAATTTCCCTCCAATAATTCGTATTCGTATAGGTATAAAGTAGTCAAGTTTATATACAGGGTGTTACTGAATAGGTGTTACAAACTTAAAGGGCATGTAGGAAATGCAAAAATAGGCGATAAATTTCCTGTAGACATGGGTCGTTGGAGCTTTAGTTTTCGACATACAGTGCGTCCTACAACAAAAACATAAATGACTTTTCTCCTCTCAACAAAACGAGGTATCTACCAAAAATAACAAATTTGTATAAAAGTCAGTGGCGTAGAAATTATTTAATAAAAAAGGTAACAACACACCCAGATCTCTGCCACTGTCTTGAATAATTTTTCAATGGGAGTATCAAATCATGTACTTTAATTAGTACAACAGCTGTCAAAAAATTCGAGTTATTCTGATCAGCCAGTTTATAGATATTGAAAAAATATTAAATTTTTAGAAGAACTTTAACACCCTGTATGTCGAAAACTAAAGCTCCAACGGCCCATGTCTACAGAAAATTTATCGCCTATTTTTGCATTTCCTTCCATGCCCTTTAAGTTTGTAACACCTATTCAGTAACACCCTGTATATTTTTTGTTAAATAAGTAGGTAGACACCAGTAATTACAACAGGTATAGGTACTTCTATTACCTACGCAGTTAGGTACGCGAATAACGCTTTCCTGATTGTTGATATCATTATCTAAAGGGACAGTCAAAGTAAATGACCTGACTCAATTTGTAAAATATGTATACCTACTTAATTGTTTAAAAAATCCACGTCTCCTAAGTATCATCAATTTTTTCGGGACCGAGGAGCGAATGGGTAAGAAGCTAAAAACAGCCATTACAAACTAATATTAAGGTCACAACTAAGGCCTCTTTGACACTACGGTCTTCACTTTAGGGCAAGGAAAATCTTCGAGATTAACAGTAGCACGATTATTATTTTGAATTTTGCATTTATATTCCAAAAATCGTAACATCAAATCCTGTGGTCTGGTCACGATATGAAAAAGGGGATATAATGCGAGTCCGTGTCTTTTGTATACGTTTGGCATTTTCGTCAAGTGGTTATTTCCGAAACTCGAGGTATTTAATCGGCGCTTCTGTCAGGACCGAACTTTCATTGCACTCTCAAAATCGATTTTTAAAGCCGTTTGTTGCCTTCCCTTTCATTTGCAAAGCAAATGAATACCTTCCTGGTGTTACTATAGGTATGTTCTCCACCCCTATATAGGTGCCATAGTGAAACTCTAGGAGACGCGGATGTATATAACGACCAAAAACTCTATTTCATACGTTGCCCATGGTTCAACGGGCATTCTATACAATGCATAGGCATTGTATACATTACCTAGGTAAAGTATGAAATAGTTTAAGAAATTAAAATCATTTCATACATTGCCTGAACCATCCCGGCATTGTATACATTGCCTAGGTATTGTATAGAATCCCTGCATTATACACATTGCCTATAACATATATACTGAATTCTCGGTGTTCATTAATTGATGTGATATAACGTATCAAGCCTAATACGTTACACTGTTCAATTAGTATGACTTTATATTGGCGATGCCCCTTGTATTGAACATGGGGCAATAGAACCCACCGTGACATCTGTTGGTGATAAAATTAAACACTCCCAGTCCAGTGCTCATCTTGTGTTGCTGTCAGTTCATGCAACTACTAACCGCTAACAAAAGTATTTGACTTTTATCAAGTGATTTAATAAATTTTGCGGCAATATTTAGAACACAATACTCAGGTAACTGTATAAAATAGTTACTTAGTATTAGTTTTTGATGATATTTTAAATACCATGTTGTTTACTGGACGTAAACAGTATGTAACTTCAAAGGAACATTGCCATGATATCCGAAACTGTAGCGACTTTGTGAGTGTTCCTTGAATAGTACAATACCAATATCACGATTAACTTTTATGCGCAACTTACAAGCAAAAATATAAAAAAACCTTCTTGCGCATCAATCGCAGAAATAGTGTATTTTTATGCGATTCAATTATGAACATTTTCACCGCTTTTTAAATAATTGAATTTCTGAAATTTTCCATAGTCAGGTCATATTCGCGTAGTTGTTTACTGAGAAAATTTCATTTCATTTAGTTTGAAAACGTCCCTTAGAATGGATTTTTAAATTTAACAAAATAAAAAAAAAAATGGCAAATTTAATTTTTTTCCTTTTTCTGTGTCCGCCACTGGCTAACTTTACTTAAAAAATACTATTCTTTACACTACCTTTAATAAATTCGCAAAAAGTGAAAGGGGAATTTTGAAAACCGAAAATTTGAAATTTTAGAGGAATAGACATCATGTAAAAATATTCGAATATCTCCGCCATTTTTCTTATTTGCTTCTTGAAATTTTTCAGAGTTAGGGGTTATTCGTATAGTTGTCTACTGGAAAAACTTCAGCTCAATTCCTTCAAAAAAAGGCTCATAAACGGTTATAGAAATTTAGCCATTTTTACCCTTTTCCTACCCACGCCACTGGCTTATTAATGAAAAATATGCAAATTTTACTGCATTAACTCAAATTTAAAATAATTTTCTTCCAATCGTGTTAATTTGGTTTAAATTTGTTTTTCTAACTTGCTTATAGGTAGGTAGGTATAGGGGTGCCAAATCTGGCAATTTTTTCTAAAATTGAAAAGGCCGCCATTTTGAAACGGTTCGATTTTACTCAAATACAGTACCTTACAGAGATCTTACTCATAAAAAAATTTCAGCCCCCTAGATTGAAAACTGCGACCAGAAACCGTGCCTCATAGACTGTTTTTATTTTTAATTTGGAGGGACACCTGTAGAAATAACGCAGCTTTAGGAATTTTTTTTTACGAAAATCAAATGTCATTTTGAAGTTTCACAAGGGTAAAAAAATTCGTTCACTAATCTTTAAATATGAAGCTACAGCACCGGTTTCAAAATTTTAGAGAAATAAACATCATATGAAAAAAATATTAATATCTCCGCCATTTTTCTTATTTACTTTTTGAAACTTTTAAGGGTTAAAGTATATTAGTGTACTTGCCTACTGTGAAAATTTCAGTTCAATTTCTTTAAAAATGAACTCATAAACGGTTATAGAAATTTAGACATTTTTACCCTTTTCCTAGCCACGCCCCTGGCTTATTAATATAAATAATGCCAATTTTATTGCTTTAATTCAAATTTCAAATAGTTTTCTTCCAATCTTGTTAATTTAATTTTAAAGTTTTATTGCCATCTTGCTCATACAGGGACTCAAAAAATAGCAACTTTTCCAAAAATTCAAATGGCTGCCATTTTGAAACGGCTTGGCCGATTTTGCTCAAGTGCAATACCAGACCACTCCTTGTGGATATCTTACTGCCACAAAAATTTCAGCTTCCTAGATTGAAAACTGCGACCTGAAATGATACCACAAGAACTGGATTTCTGGAATTTTGAAGGGACACCCTGTAGAAGTGTCTCGACTTTTGGAAATTTTTTCAACGAAAATCTAACATCATTCCAAAGTTTTATAAGGATCCAAAATTTCGTTCACTAATCGTCAAAGATAAAGCTACAGGAGCGTTTTTAAAATCGTAATTTCGCGTTTTTGATGAAACATAAATATATAAATATTATATAGGGTGTCCCATAATATGTGGGCAATCTCCCGGATTTGGGTAAATTTCGTAAAAATAAATGAAAAAATAGCCATAAAATTAATTCCTCAGAGACACCCCTACAAAGATATTAGCTGTTGAAGTTGAGGGTTGAAAATCAATTTATTGCAATAACTTTTTTATTTCTTGACCGATTTTGATAATTTTTGGTTTTATTTTGTATTATTTGGGACTGTTTAGAATAGTGTTTCATAATCTTTGGTAGCACATACATAGACCTCGGGATGGCATAACCCCCTCATTCACTTGAAAGAAAACAATAAAAATAATAATTGTGCAGTTTTTTAAGGTTAATTTTCTTTTTATTTGACATTTTTTACATAAAAAATGTATCTTTATTTATTTCGATAGAGCGAACCGTTATCGAGATAAACGTCCTTCTAATAGGTGATGCGTCGCAGGAACTTTCTAAATTTCAAGTAAATTTTAACAAGATGGCTGACCTATGACAGTAAATTGAGCAGGAAACAAAACAATAACTTAATTAAATACACGTCAAATAGTGTCAAAGATTTCATTTCATTCAGATTCAATTCTAACTGATTTTAAAATGAGTTACAGAAACGCTGAATAAAAAAGAAAATCAGTTAGAATTGAATCTGCATGAAATGAAATCTCAGCATCGATCTCAAGCCGTTCCCCCTTGATCCCCTCTACTCAGGTAAATGATGAGGTTCTGGCGTGCGATTTTGCCTCTTTACCTTTTATTAAGTGCCTCACACACAAACTAATTGAGCTCTTCAAGCGATACAGCACACAGATAAAAATTGCTCAATATAATCTTGTTCCTAACAACAGATTTTTTAGTAAACTTAAAGATAGCAGCCCAAAATCAAAAATTTGTAATGTAGTTTATAAGATCAACTGCGTTAACTGTCAGCTATCCTACATTGGGCACACATCGCAGTCCGTAGGCCGTAGGGTTGCTCTCCATAGGAGCGATTCCCCTCCATAGGAGCGATTCCCCTCCATAGGAGCGATTCCCGTCTTAGACCAGAAAGATGTGCTCTGGCACAACACACAGTCGATACGGGACATCACATGAATTACAACGATGTTATCATCCTGGAAAGAGAGAGTAACTACCATAAAAGGGTGATTTTAGAAATGTGCCATATCCAGAGTAGTAACACCATGAACTATAAAAATGATGTTGAAAAACTAAATAAAATCTACAGTATTATATTCTTACTTTTTGACTTTACGGGGTTGTTTCCTCTGGAGAGTGGCCCTTAGGTGATGTTTGCTGCTAATTGTTGGTTTTTATTTTTTCTTTTCCTTTTCTATTGGTGCAGTGAAGTTTTTGTTGTGTAT
Organism: Malachius bipustulatus; assembly: GCA_910589415.1. Taxonomy (NCBI): domain Eukaryota; kingdom Metazoa; phylum Arthropoda; class Insecta; order Coleoptera; family Melyridae; genus Malachius; species Malachius bipustulatus. The sequence continues at coordinate 3,967,699 of OU342638.1, read as the reverse complement.
AAATATTTGGGAGGTTTGGCAACCTAGTGTGTAGGTATGCGCAGGACAAAAGGACAGAGACAGAGAGAGAATATGAAAATGGCCGGTGTACAGTAGAGTTTTGCGTTTCTGTATTTTATTTTTGAATTGTGAATAAAGTGTTCAGTTGTAAACGATTATTATTAGTTCCGAATATACCACAATTGGCGACGAGGATTTTAAATGGTGGCTATAGTAAATAGGTAATCCCTATTAGAAGAAAAAGGAAAAGTGTTTATGGAGCCCGCGAAAGTATCGGTGTCGTGGGTATACGAATTAAAAAAGTCGGAACTAGTGACGCAAATTCGTAATTTTGGTCAAGAAGTGAAAGAAAGTCAAACAGTAGACGAATTAAGAAGAATTTTAGTGCAAATTTTGCGAAATGAAATTAAGTCTGAGAGTATTCCAGTAATCGAAATTATCAAATCTAATAATTCGGTGTCCAGTGGGGCATCAGTAGTGGAAACGAAACCGGCAGTTCCCCACAAATTCGAGAACGAGCAGCGCGGTGAAATTAGTGAAAAACAAGAAACGATCGTCGAGGAGCAAGCAACCGTTGTTATCAGCAAGGCGTCTGAAACTAACAAAACACCGACAGAGGAGTCGAAAAACGGTGACGGTGATAAAAATTCGTCCGCAATTATTGGTGTTCGTAAAAATCAAAAGACGATGGCAGATCGGTGCAAAATTGAATTTCATCTTAATGTTGATGATTGGGAAACATTTATTGAACGTCTTGAATTATATTTTGTGGCTCAGGATATCGAAAAATCTAAGCATGTACCCGAACTTTTAACTAAAATTAGTGCGGAAACGTATACGTTAATAAAAAATCTAGTGGTTCCAAAAAAACCAAAAGATTTCACTTTTGAAGAAATTGTGGACATAGTTTCGAATCATCTCAATCCAAAACCATCTGAACTAATTGAAAGGCACAAATTTTCGCAAGTTAGACAGAACATAGATGAATCTATTGGCGACTTTGTTACCAGAATAAAACGTATGTCAGTGAACTGTGGATTTTCTGATTTAAATACACATCTCCGAGATCAGTTTGTCTGTGGTATTCGAGACAGAGAAACACGAGTGAAACTTTTTGCCCAGAAAGAATTGACTTTCAAGGAAGCTCAAGACATCGCCGAGTGTCAGGAGTTGGCAGTGAAGAATGCGACCAAAGCTGAAGAATTATCAAGTAATCGCAGAAGGGATCCAGAAAATGAGGTAAACTTTGTTGGCAGGAAAAACAATGCAACGAGTCACAAGTGGAGACAAAATAGCAAATCATGTATCAGAGGACATCATCGTGATTCAGCTAGCGCTAATGGTGCTAGCATCCCTAGGTTTTGGTCTGGAAATTCCAGACACAAACAGTCATCTTCAGCGAAGCCAGTTAGCAAGTTTGGAGGTATGAACAATCGAAGCGGATCTGGTATGTCGTACAATTCTAATTTCAAATGTTATTGTTGTGGTGCCTACAATAGTCATTTTGCGAAGGACTGTTTACATAGATTTAAGACTTGTAGTTACTGTAATGTTAAAGGTCATCTAGAAATTAATTGTTTTAAGAAAAGCAATAGTAATAAAAAAAGAATTAACCATTTACATGTCAATGGCAATATTATCGATGACGATAGAGATAAAAAAAATGAGTTGCCAGAGGAATATGCTTTTTTTAAGCTAAACAGATTCAAGAGTGATAACTCGATTACTAGGGACGCTAATCCGATGTTGATAGATGTAGTAGTTAATGATAATAAAATTTCTATGCAGGTCGATACAGGATCTTATGTAACTGTTTGTTCAGAAAGTGTAAAGAATAATATTTTCCATGCTTTGCCCCTGGTCGAGTCTGATTTAACTCTAACCACTTACGGGAAAAATGAGTTAAAGCCAATTGGTATGTTGATAGATTTATCTGTGAATTTTAAAGGGAGGATAGTAACAGGTTTGAAATGTTATGTAATCAGAGGTGAGGGACCAACATTAATAGGTCGTAGCTGGCTGAAATCGCTTAATTTATGGCCATTGCGAATTGAGATGAATTACTGTGAGCAAAATAATTTTGAAAGCAAAATAGTATTTGAGAAAATGAGGGACAAATTTCCTGATTTATTCGCTAGTGGTCAAGGTGTTTATAATGGAAGAAAGGTAAAGTTAGTATTTAAAGAAAATTTTAAACCGGTGCAATTGAAGCCTCATAGAGTACCTTTTTCTTTGAAAAGCAAAGTCGAAGAGGAGATAAATAGACTTATTTCTTTAGGTAATTTAGAACCAGTTAATGTTAGCCCATGGGCTACACCCATCGTACCTGTCTTAAAATCAAATGGCAAGGTCCGTATTTGTGGAAACTTTAAGTTAACTATTAATCCGAATCTCGTAATCAAGAGACAGCCCATTCCTAGCAAAGAAGAAATTTTTTGTAAATTACAAATTGGGAAAAAATGGTCTCAAATTGACTTAGCACACGCTTTTATGCAATTTGAAGTAGACGAGGAATCTAGGAATGCTTTGACTATTATAACTGATTTTGGTCTGTATCGATATAAAAAATTACCGGAAGGAGTTGCCTCTAGTCCAGGCGAATGTCAAGAAATTTTAAAACAAATTTTAAACGGCGTTCCACATACGGAAGTTTATATAGATAACGTTTATTGTACAGGAAAAACGGATGAAGAACATTTTTCCGTCCTAACTGAAATTTTTAATAGACTAGAAAAGTCAGGCTTAAAGGTTAATGAAAATAAATGTGATTTGTTTAAAAATAAAATTGAAATTTTGGGGTTTTCATTAGATGAACATGGTATTAGACCAGCTGAAAGTAAAATCAAAGCTATCAAGGAGGTAAAACGTCCAGAAAACAACAAACAACTAAAGAGTTTTTTAGGTCTCATTAATTATTACGAATCTTTTTTAAAAAATCGAGCAAATAAATTAAAATGTTTATATCAGTTGTTGAAGTCAGATAAGTGGGTCTGGTCTGAGGAATGTGAGGAAAGTTTCAACTGGTTGCGGGATCAAATCGTATCCGATAATGTTCTTACTTTATTTGATCCTTCAAAGCAGTTAGTTCTAGCCTGTGATGCAAGCTATTATGGTATTTCGGCAATATTGTCGCATAGATTCGAGAACGGAGAAGAAAGGCCTATAGCTTTTGCTTCAAAGATAATACCAGATAGCGAACTGCACCGAGCAATAATTGATAAGGAGGCAGCGGCAATAGTATACGGTTTTAAAAAGTTTTATCAGTTTGTGTATGGAGCTAATGTAATCCTTAAAACAGATCATGAACCATTAAAGTTTATTTTCGGAGCGAGTAAATCGGTATCTTTGGCAATACAAAATAGATTACATAGATGGGCGTATTTTTTATCGGGCTTTACTTATAAGATAGAGGTAGTGAAATCTGCGGCGAATGGTAATTGTGATGCGTTATCGCGCTTGCCAGTTAATGATTCTACAGCTGTATTTGAATCCGAATTTTCTACTATCAATTATCTGGAAGAAAATAAAGTAATGTTTAGTTGCAAATATGTAGCTAAATCTACAGCGAAAGATAGGGAATTGAGAATTATTTTGAATTATGTACTTAAAGGATGGCCGAATGATAGTAAAATGCTATCAGATATTGAGAAAAAATATTTCCCGAAAAGAAATGAAATTTCTGTAGATAAAGGTTGTTTACTTTGGGGACTGAGGGTTATAATTCCTGAGGAAATGAGATTAAATTTATTGAAAGAGTTACATACATCTCATTTAGGCATAGTCAAAATGAAACAATTAGCTAGATCTTATTTTTGGTGGCCTGGAATAGATCAAGATATCGAAAATTTTGTAACTGGATGTAGCATTTGTGTTTCTAACGCAAAAAATCCCCTGAAACTGTCTAACGCTCAGTGGCCTTACCCTAGTAGACCTTGGTCTAGATTACATGCGGACTTTTTAGGTCCATTTTATGGACACATGTTCCTGGTAATAATAGATGCTCATAGCAAATGGCCAGAAGTATTCAATGTTTGTAATAATACCAAGTCTGAAAAGGTTATAGAAGTTTTCAAAAGCTTATTTGTCAGATTTGGCTTATGTGATCATGTAGTGACAGACGGAGGACCGCAGTTTACGAGTGAGATTTTTAGGAAATTCTTAGATAATAATGGCATAAAGCATACGGTATCTCCCCCCAAGCACCCCGCAACTAATGGTGCTGCAGAAAACTTTGTTGGTACTTTTAAAAATAAAGTCATGAAAATAGTAAAGTCAGGAAAATCACTGAACTATGCGGTGGACTTGTTTCTTTTAGATTATAGAAAGGTAGCACACTCGTTGACAGGTAGGTCTCCAGCAAATTTGATGTATGGTAGAGAAATCAAAACCAAATTTGATCTCTTAAGGCCTAACGTAGTGCTAGATGTAGAGTTCAGTCAGTTGAACCATGCACTGAAGAATCAGTCAAAAAGAAATATTATCTTTAACGAAAATGATCAAGTAATGTTTGATGATTTTAGTGCACATGCAACGAATAAAAGGGCCCCGGGTATTATTATAAGACAGTTAACACCTGTGACATTTTTAGTTAAATCTGAGAAGGGGGAAATACATAAAAGACATGTAGATCAAATGTTGAAAATAAGTGACCTGAATGTTGGTCTGGAACGAGGTCTGGAAGGAGGTAAACTAGACTCGACTACGGAGCAAAAAGGCTCAATTTTGAGAAGATCAACCAGGTTAGCTTGTAAAGGTAAACAGGATAAAACCTAGTGTTTGTTAGATTAACCTGATTTAGTTGTAAGAGCCTTATAGGTGGTACAAGATTTGTAAGTAGGTATGTATGTATAAAAATGTATAAAGTGGGTTATAGCATCTGTGACAGTGGACTTTATTTTATAGCAGTGTAATTTTATGTAGAAAAGTTATATGAATTTAGATATTTTGAGTTCGAGAAACTTTGAACGTGTAAATATAACATAAATATAAGGTTGATAAATGCTTGAATAAAATGGGGTTGAATTGTACATACTTATAGCTTTAAGTAAGTCATTTGTAAGCATATTATAAAAAGGGGAGGAATTGTTGTGTATAAATATTTGGGAGGTTTGGCAACCTAGTGTGTAGGTATGCGCAGGACAAAAGGACAGAGACAGAGAGAGAATATGAAAATGGCCGGTGTACAGTAGAGTTTTGCGTTTCTGTATTTTATTTTTGAATTGTGAATAAAGTGTTCAGTTGTAAACGATTATTATTAGTTCCGAATATACCACAGTTTTCAATTTTTGTGTTGGAAATTCTCTGTTTTATGATAGATTGTCTTCCCCCCAGAGGTAGTTAAGTGACATCTAGGTCGTAAATTGTGAAATTTATAGTTTAAATTTGAATTTAAATTTATATATTTTCAACTACTGACTAATAGTTGTTAGTGTTGGTTTTTTATATGTTTTGTATAATTTTGTGCCCTTCGAAATGAAACTCGATGGGGTTTTTATTTTTATTGTCATGATGCTGCCCTGCGATCGCTTCTTGCGTTTCCTTCCCTCCATTTTGTAAATTCACTCCAAATTAATTGGTTTTTTGACCATCCTTCAACTCCAATGAGCCTGAGCTCTTGCTAGCTTGGCGGCGAAATTAGCGCATGCCAACTGCCTGCTAACTACATATGACAATCTATATGTCAGATGTCACAGAAACTCAACCAAATGTGACAGTCTGTCAGTTCTTCTTTTTTTAAATTGTTTACAATATTACAAAAATGAATGATTTTTTGGTTAAAATTTTTTAATTTTGTATGTCAGATAATAAGATAAAGAAAAATTATCCGGAGCAATTCTTTGCCGGTGGAAGAGCTCTTGGGCTCTTTTTAACAATTTTTGACTCGAGTTTTTTAAATGTAATGTCCTTTAACGTGTCCATGACGAGGATCGCATTGCGGTTTCAGTTTTTCCTGGTCACATATGAGTAGATGGGTCCTGTAGTTGTTGTGTTTTTCCAATGTAAAGATGATCACAGTTGTAAGTTACCATCTCTTGCTTGTTAAATTAAGACCACATTTTTGTAACCCTGTGAATTAATTTCAGAAACTCCTGTTGAAGGTCCAAACAATGGGGACCGAAATATTGAGTATTACACAAAGTGACTACTTGTATTATTACCCAGCCTCACTTTGAAACTTTAATTGGTCGTTAAAATAGCCCTTAAAAATAGCCTCCTGGTATATAAATATATATATATATATATATATACACATTAAGCTTATTTCACGAAGCCCGGTACGTTGCACAGGTAACCGGAGTCCCGCCCTTAATAATAGACTTGATGGTGTGTATTATAACTGAAAGTGAAGAGAAACATCATATTAATCGAAGCAACCTGCGAGGGGTAAACATTTCACAACATACAAATCTGGTTATATCCTTAAGAATTTTAGAATCCCTGAACGTTCTTATGTCAATACATAGCCCACTGCACTAAAAGTATATACCCATCCGATTACCGGAAACCCTGCTTTGTTGCCACTTCTCAGGGCCTCGGATAAGCAGTATTAGCACAGAATATGTCTATTCTGTGGATATACAGTACAGAACATCTAAGTGTTCCCGGATCCGGATAGACGAATTGTCTCTTTGTACAGGCTGGTTCGTCCTAGCGCAATTATTATCATCCTTACGCTAATGGATACTTACTTACTACTAAAAAAAACCATTGTAGAAACTATTAATGTTTGAATAGTATTAAAGGTATATTACATTCATTAATTTCATTTTATTTCCGTTCATTAAGCTTTTACTTAAAAAAAGTTGCACCCAGAGTCCGGGTCACATGACATCTTTTGTCTCGTACAACAAGGTAAACTATTTTCATTACATTTTCGGTATGCCATTGTAAATTGTACTGCAAAAAATACATATATAGGTACCTACTTATACAATTTCGATAGGATTTTTCGATAAAAATTCAAATGTAGCGTTTTTAACTTTTTTAATAGTTAAATATTAAATTTTTATTTAATAGGCTAATAAGATAACTACCATAAATTGTATAAGCCATAAATACAATACGACCTTTCAGAAAAGTCGGTCGTTGTTTTATTTTATGATACAGGCTGAGGTAAAAAACTGAATGAAACGGTAAGAGTCATATCTCTTACCTTTTGATGCAGTTTTTTTTCGGTTTTTTCAGTTTTTTTCATGCAGTCGGTTAAATAATTATAAAAAAGTTTTGAGACGAGTATTTGGCAATTTTTGTTTCCCAATAATCCCAGAATTTCCTGAAATATCCTGATCAAACTTGAAGCATGCAGATTTATTATTTTAGCCATATCTTCTTTATTATTGAAAAAAGATTTATTATTTTTTGTATGATGAGCTACTCAAATAATGAGCTACTCATTTGACGTTTCAAAAATTTCCAAAGCCGACTAGATCTTGGGATTTTCGAAGTCAACTTTTGTTTTTCTTATGGCCACAAAAGTTAATTGCACCTTTAAATAAATAATTGTTTTTGCTCTGATTTTTTCATATTATAATTAGCAAAAAAATTTGTATCCGATAACCCTCGAACTTTGATAAATGCTCAAAAATTTTATAACAACTTTCTCAAGCTTGTTGCTTGGCAACAGACCGACGCCTAAATTATCAATGTCCTTGGGTTATTACTACTGTTAAACGTAAGTGTAAGTTCTATTTACTTTCATAAGTCTAATAATCTTAGGTCCGGTTGCACAAACGTTAAAGATCTGCCAGATAATTACTGATTTTAAAATGCATATTTTAAATAAAAAAAACCTGTATTATCAAAATGTTGGTCAGGTCAGGAAATAAATTCTACTCCCCTTTAGAAGAGTTAAATCACGGGTAAATAACAATAAAAGATCATTCAAAATATTCACCCATACTTTCAAAATTGGCAATTTAAAATCAGTAATTATCTGACATATCTTTAATTAACTTTCGTGCAACTAGCCCTTAAACTATATAAAGATAAAGATTTTTTATTTCTCGTTACTTATTTTCGGGCTGCATGTGTGTTTTAGTTTTATGAAATATTACTAACCGGTTAACCGACGATTAACTGGTTATCCTCTTCATCAGTAAAAAATAAAAAGCTATCGGTAATAAAAATTTAATAGATAAAATTATTTTATTCAATTAAAATTAGCACAAAATTATGTACCTACTTCTAATGCCAAATTAACAAACATATATTTGAAGTAATTATGTTCAAGTTCAACTGTTTGCTAATTTTAACTAAATAACAAATACTTTGTATTATAAAAATAAAACTAAAGCAATTCATTAAAATGAAAGGAACCAGAATAAGTGCCCTATCATAATCTGCCTTATAAATCAAGATTTATTGATATGCAACATGCAGGAGCAGGATGATGTCACATTACTCACATTACGCTACAAAAAGTCATAAACAGCTTCCAGAAACCTGTTTTCTAAATAATAAAAACAAAAACTAAGGAAGTAGGTACTTCATTCAAACTCAAACAAACCGGAAAAAATAATCCGACGACCGCATCTGATCTGATGGCCACCGTCAAAAAGTGAAGAAATTATTGAGAAAATGTTTCAAATTCCTCTCTGAAGTGTAAATAAATATACCAGACAGTGAGTCTTGTAATATTAAGATACCTACTTAGGTATATACTGTACACATATTTGAATTTTAAGCAATCCCTTATTATCCCTTACAATCCCAATTATTATTTTTTGCAGTCAATAAAAAGCTGCATTATCTGATTTATGATCCATTACTCTGTGAAGGTTCCTCACAACATCCCGGGCCAGCGATTAGTGTCTCTTGTATTTCTCTCTTTTTTCCTCTTTTTCTGAAAGTAGAATCATCCATCTTCTACCCTTTTCTACTTCCACTTCTCAAAATTTCAGTTCAGGGGTCTAAAGATTGCATCCAGTGTTCAGACTATCCGACTGCGGGAACCTTTCATTGGATTTTATACGCGTTTAAGATTATTATACCAGCAGTCTGCCGATTTTTTTTTAAGTTAGAAAATAGATAGAGGAGAGGACTATACCTAAAACGGTTAACCGGTAGTAAGATATCTATTCTATATTAATTACATATACCTACAGGGTATTCTATAGTTAGAGTGCCAATCTAGCAATAAGTTGTCGCCCTGTGGGCCTTTAGAGTAGGTACATGGCTGAAATTTTCAGGAATGGGCTCGGCTAAATACCTAATTCTCGTCAAAAAATCGTCCTGTGCAAAAAGGCACTATTCAAAATTGTCAATTTTTTTGCAAAATGTGATAGTTTATAAATGAAACTTTGTTGTTCCAATTTTTCAAAATGGTATCTGTGATAGTTAAGTTAGAAAAACATCAAAACTGTTTCCGAAAAGCATTGCTAATACCATCATCGGAACTTTAAACAGCAATTATTATGTCGCTTCGGTGTACGGCAAAAATAGACTACCAGCTACTTACTGCTTAATCGAGAATTTCTACAGAATGGCGACATTAACAGTGGATATTTCATACATATTTTGATAATGAAAATCTACAATTTGTGTATAAATGTAAGACACAAATAATGTGCTAATTACTAAAGTGAAGTCATCCCTCATTTTAAAATTACTTAAATTAATGATTTTTTTTATTATTAAAAAAAAATAACAACTGATTGGCACTTGCCTAGAGACACCGCGTACCTAAGTACCTACCTATATCATTTATCATTTTATAAATACATAATAGTAAAATAATATTAAAAAAATAACAAAATAATAAAATAAATAATGACCTTTAATAAATTAATTATGAAAAAATCGGTCAATATTTACATCTGGGTATCTTACAGTTTCACTATGGCACCTATAATACAGGGTGCACCATATATCCTATTCTCTATATTGCTATCTCCTGAACGCTAAGAGATATAGCATATAGCGTCGGTTAAATTAGAGAAAAGATGCGCAATTTTGTGGCCATCTCGAATCCGTCAAGACATACAAAATATCTGTGACTGCTCCTGAAATATCCTGAAAAAAACTGAAAAATCGAGATTTCTTATATTATTTGCCATATCTTTCTGATAATTGGAAATTACTAAATAATTTTTTGTAGGCTTACAGAAGTCGTCAAGAGCTATACCCATCTGTCAGTATAAAAATGTGCAAGGCCGACTAGATCCAAGAGTTTTCACAGTCAACTTTCGTTTTTCTTATGGCCGCCATATTATTTTTTTATGTCATTCGATATAAAAAAATAATGGAAACAACAAATTAATAAACATAAAAAAAAATTCTATGAAGACTATGAAAATTCTGAGATCTAGTCGACTTTGAAAATTTTTTAAATGTCAGATGGGTAGCTCTTGCCGACTTATGTAAGCCCACAAAAAATTATTCATTAATCTCCAATAATAAAAAAGATATGGAAAAAATAAGAAACCTCGATTTTTCAGTTTTTTCATGATATTTCAGGAACGGTTACAGATATCTTGTATGTCTCGACGGAATCGAGATGGCCACAAAATTGCGCTCCTTTGGACTTGTTTAACCGACCCTGTATCTGTTAGCGTTAGGAGATAGCAATATAGAGAAGGATACATGGTGCACCCTGTAGAGAAGAATTTATGGTGCACCCTATATAGGGGTAGAGGACGTATCTATACCTATAGTAACACTAGGAAGGTATTCATTTGCTTTGCAGATTCATGATTAGCAAAAAAATGGCACTAAAAATCGCAGTAGGGAGTCCGGTCCTGGTTAGCCGGCGTATAAACACATATAAACATGCACCAGACCAGAGAGGTGATGAATACGTCAAGCCGGATATAAGCTTTCTCATATCGTATCCAGATTATAGGGACTGATGTTACGCTTTTTGGAATGAAAATGCAAAATAAATTAAATTCAAAATAATAATCGTACTACTATTGAAGAAAAATGAAATGAAGAAAAAAATAGCAATGCGACCGTAGTGTCAAAGAGGCCATAGTTGTGACCTTAATATTAGTTTGCAATGGCTGTTTTTAGCTCTTACCCACCCAGCACCCCTATTTCGCTCCTCGGTCCCGAAAAAATTGATGGAACTTAGGATACGTAGATGTAAATATTTACCCAATTTAATTCACTAACAACACTTGGGCTTTACCACAGCCATACGATATTTATTTATATATTTATTTTATTGGAGAAAAATCTCATATAATAAGATTTTTTAATTTTTCATGAAATTTTGGTTCATTTTTTACTTTACTGACTGGACTACATATTGTGTATTTCACGAAAAGATTTTAATATATTATAAAACAAGATGATTCAGTGGTTAAGTACCATAAAATGAGACGGGTGTGAAGACATAAGATTTTATTCAGCAACGGTTTTACTTGCGTTTATTTTACTGCCGACCAGATAGGGATTTATGTTCAGAAATTATAATTTAGGAACAAACGAGTAAGTAGCAAACAAAAGAATCAGTCAGTTCCAGTCTTCCAGTTCACTCTTCAATTTCTAGGTGGTAGGTAAAGTATGTGTATTCTTTTACTAGTATCACAAAACTGTTGGTCTGCTGGAGAACTAACCAGCTGGCATGCTGGTCTAAGAGGGCAAAAAATGTCAATATAGCAAGCAGCCCGCGGTAGGTACTTATTCCGTGTTATGAAATTATTGTAAAAACAAAAAATTTAAACAATCAACGTACGTTATTATGCTCTAATCAAAATAAAATTCAAGCCATTAAAAGTACTTACCTATATTTTGATCATTGCATGTTAGCATGTTACCTATTATAGGACCTACCTAAACCTATACAATAATGTGTCCAGTTGTAAGTGGCAGTACTACATGGGGATCTTGGAAACGGCAAGAGATACAGGGTCGGTTAAATTAGAGAAAAGCTGCACAATTTAATGCTTAATGAGAATCTGAATTTTTTCTTTGAATATTTCCAGTCGTTGCTGAAATATCCTGAAAAACCTGAACAATCAAAATTTCTTTTTTTAGCCATATCTTTTTTATTATTGGAAATTAATTAATTATTTTTTGTAGACTTACATTAGTCGTCAAAAGCTATCCCTTTCACATTATAAAAATTTTCAAAGCCGACTAAATTCCAGAGTTTTCATAGCCTACTTTTGTTTTTCTTATGGCCGCCATATTGATTTTTTCATGTCGTTCGGTATAAGATAAAAATCAAGGAAACAAAAATTAATAACATTCAAAAAATTTTTTATATTTATAATTATTATTATTTTTGGTAATTGTATACATCCGCGGCTCCTAAGTTTCATCAATTTTTTCGGGACCGAGGAGCTAAATAGGGGTGCTGGGTGGGTAAGAAAGTAAAAACAGTCATTGCAAACTAATATTAAGGTCACAACTAAGGCCTCTTTGGCACTACGGTCGAATTTCTATTTTTTTTTTTCACTTTCAGGGCAAGGAAAATCTTCTAAAATAACAGTACCACGATTTTTATTTTGAATTTTGCATTTATTTTGAATTTATAATCCGAAAATCATTGCATCAATCCCTGTGCGGACTGGACACGTAATGAAAGCGGATATATCGCCCAGTCCGCCTCTGTGAGCCTCTAACACAGAATAGAATACTTGGCAATTATGATGAAGTGGTTTTATCCGGGATCGCGGCATCTAATCGGTGCCTCTTGTCAGGTCCGCACTCCCTCCGCACTCTCAAAACTGTTTTTTTACACCGTTTTGTGGCTTTCCCTTTCATTTGCAAAGCAAATGAATACCTTCCTGGTGTTACTATAGGTATGTTCTCCACCCCTATATAAGTTCCATAGTGAAACTGTATGAGCCGCGGATGTATATAATGACCTTATTTTTAATTATATTCTTTTTTCGAAAAAAAACTGTTGTAAATATTTACATCCACGTATCCTAAGTTCCATCAATTTTTTCTGGATCAAGGAGCGAAAAAACAACTTAATCTTCGCAAGTTTAAAGAAACAGTCCGTGAATACCTATACTGTAAGCAATAGGAAACTCGTAGGGTCATGGGAATCAGGGTCGGGGATAGGAGGACGGATGCTTGTGGCGGGGGGAGAGGAGTCAGAGCGGAAATGAAATTGTACTCACTTTATATTTTGTCTTTATCTTATTGTTATCTTACTGATTTTACTGATTGCAGATTAGGCTAGGTAGGTTAGGTTAGTATTAGGTGAAAACTTTATATCTATTGAGTTGTTAGGATCACAAGGTTTAGGTGGCAGAGCAGTAAAGGATATATATCCCAAGCTGAACCTCACCTTGAGATTGATCATGCAGGATTATAATGATTTTGTTGTAAAATTATACTTACGTATGGTCAATAAAGCACATTTATTATTATTATTATTATTATTAAATAGGGGTGCTGGGTGGGTAAGAAGCTAAAAACAGTTATTGCAATCTAATATTAAGGTCACTAACTAAGGCATTGTGGCACGACGGTCGCATTGCTATTTTTTTCTTCACTTTCAGGGCAAGGAATATCTTCGAAATTAACAGTAGCACGATTATTATTTAGTGCTATTGAAATGCCATCATTAAATCATTTATACATTTTCTTATAAAAGAAAAGTTTATTAAATTTTTTACAAATGTTTTTTCTTCATCTAAAATCAATTAAAATCAATGAATATCTGTAATCAGAAGTAATAATACTTAATACGAGTATGTAATCAAAAGTATAAATTATCTGAAATATCAGACCAAAAAAATCTAATTTCATTTTGGAGCTAAATTTGTTCGTCTAGGTTTATAGCGCGCTTAGAAAAGTAACTTATAAAAACAATAGGTACATAAATAGTTTAGAAAGGGTTTGTGCATAATATTATAGAATTTTATCATGTATTTTTAAAAATTTTGAAAGTTTCATAGGTTTTTTTTATATTCACCTACCCACCCACCAAACTTATAAATCACAGTAGTACCTAACTACAATATTATAAGTTTTAAAATCACGATCAATGAAAATATAGGTACATCGCCTAACTGGTTATCACCAAATTATAATTATTATTAATTTGTGATCGTTTAAAGACTGCAGTCAGTAAGGTAGGTATGGTATAGTCGACCAAGAGATATAACGAAATGATCTAATTGTTAAACTGTCATATTTTATGACTTCAACAATATTTCAATAATCCAAAAATTGATAAAATGACAGAAGTCGTTTCGTTATATCTCTGGTCCAACTATACTGCATGCACCTATTTAATAGTAACTGTATTTTGTAACTTTGTTTTTTGATTTAACTTACGAGTACCTACCTAAACATTACTTGAGTTATTTTCGTTTATTTCCTGTTATTTTGATTTTGTTTCCTAGGTAACCTTTTGTATTGGAACTGTTTTTCTCTGATTGTTGATTGAAATCAGTTTAGTTGGATTGATTTTTCACAGGGCTGAACTTTTATTTTTTTTAACTTACTCAAAAAATATCGATACAATTTTGTGGAAATTTTCAATTACCTTTCGATTTCACAATCAAATATAAAAATCCTAAACAAGTTTACCGCCAACAGAAGCGCTTTAATTTAAATGAAAAATTTTGTCGATTTCGTCGAACTAGTTGAGTAGTTTGAAATATTTAAAACTTTTAAATCCTTGGTGTGGGTCAAAGCGCACTGTGGAGTAAAAAACAACGAAATAGTAGACAAAATGGCAAAAGAATCCATACGAAAAGGAACGCTAGCAGAGTATAAATACCCTTGGCAAGACATAATGGTTCGCATGAAAGATAGGGTAAGTACGACAGAATACACCAACAGCACAAAAGGATTATTCTATATTAAAAATATACAAGAAACTCCTCTCAGAAATCTCTGGTTCAAAAATATGAATTTGAACAGAACAGAAATAACTACGGTAACTAGACTGAGATGTAACCATGGACGGGTACCCCAACACTTAAACAAAATAGGATTGTCAGACTCCCCAAATTGCCGTTGTGGAGAAATTGGGGACGCGGAACATATGATTCTTAACTGCAGTCTGAACTCTAACGAAACAGATGGATACACGAAAGACATATATTACAATGACAATAACACTATTACCCTACCTTTCAACCTCACACAAATTCTAAGAACCCCCAACGCAGATGAATTAAAAAGACTGGTCAGACATATAAAAAACAGCAATCTGGACATTTAAGCATATAAGTAGAAAGTAAACCATAGAAAGAAATTGGTATACAATTAAAGTGGTGTAGAATACTATCTCAAATTAAAAGTATCATAAATTATTGGGAAATAGGCGGATGGACGTAGTTTCCGTAGCCAAAACATTCGACATACACACACACAAAACTTTTAAAATGCAATTTTTCTGAATCATCAATTTTTGAATTTTTTGTAATTCTAAAAGTCCTGTCCTGCAAAAAAAGTCGTAAATGTACATTTCATGTTAGGAGTAGTCTAAACATGATACATATAAGTGGTAGCTGGTTTTACGCAAAAATAAAACAACACATTTTCTTTCCCATTTCGCTCCACTAGTTGGAAAAACCGGACTTTATTCAATTTAATTATACGAGGTTCATTAACTGGGTATTCGTGACTCGCTACGTGGACATCGGAAATAGTAAAAAAAACAGGGTCTGTTAAATTTCAAAAAATGTGGACAATTTTAAATATTGAGAAGTATTGAGAATCTGAAAAAAAAATAGGATAATAATAGGATGCTGCTGAAATATCGTGATAAAAAAACAAAAATCGAGATCTTATTTCAGCTAAATCTTTTTAATAAGGTACCATGCACAAAGTAAGAAACCACAAATTAATAAACAAAAAAATTTAAAAATTTTAACACACTTTGTTTATTCTGACTCCTTTATTAAAGTTTATTAATTCAAATGAGAACGAAATATTAAAATTTAAAGACGACCGTTTTTTTGACATGTTGTATCGTAAAGTACATGACATGCATGTAGGTATTGAAAATTTAAAACGACTTCTAAGTTACAATGGGTAGGTACAACATAAGTTAATATAGGGTGTAATGTTTTACATATTATTACCTATGGAAATACTTAAAAAATGCACTTTTTGACATTCGGTAAAATTTTATTACGTTATTTTTAATAAAGAAGATTACATTTTTTCGAATTTATTTGCAATGTGATCAATTTTTGGGTTCCGGGATTTTTTCTATAGCGAATGGCATGAAAAACAATATGGCGGCCATAAGAAAAACAAAAGTTGACTTTGAAAATCCCAAGATCTAGTCGGCTTTGTAAATTTTTGAAACGTCAAATGTGTGGCTCATTAAGGCTTATGTAAACCTACATAAAATTTTTTTTTTCAATAATAAAGAAGATATGACTAAAATAATAAATCTGCATGTTTCAAGTTTTTTTCAGGATATTTCAGGAAATTCTGGGAATATTGAGAAAAAAAAAATTGCCAAATACTGCGCAACTTTTTTGTAATGTAACCGACTTCGTATCTCTTACAGTTTCATGCAGTTTTTTTTTCCTCAATGGGACAAGTATAATTAAATTAAACGACGACCGGCTTTTCTGAAAGGTCGTATTGTAAAGTAGATGACATGTACTATTATTGAAAATTAAAAACGACTTCCAAAGTAGGTACAAGACATTAAGTTAACATAGGGTGCATATTTTTACATGCTATTCCCTATGGCAACACTTAAAAAAATGCACTGTATAGTTTGTATGTTGTTTTTTGTTAGTCACGCAACTGCATGTTTTTGTTTATTTGAATGTCATTTGCAGTGCTGATCAACATTTTTAAGTAACAATTTTTGATATTGTCGAAAATAAATAATTTTACTTATAACAATAAATATAAATAAATAATAAAATAACTATTTTACTCTTTGGTACTATTCGTGTTTTAGGACAAAGCTCGTATACGATTGCAAAAATTTTATGTCAGACTATTCCATTTTAGGTTTCAGACCAAGCACAACTTTTTATGGAGAATAACTTTTTTTCCAAAAATGGATAATAAAAAAGTGACCACGAATTGAAATTTTTCGTTTGGCGCGTTATTTCCCAATAAACTTTAATATCAGCTAGGAAATTTATTAAAATAGCTATTTATGATATTGGTGTTAAAAGTGAAGTTTTATTTTGTGAGTGAAAAGGTTTGTGAAATGAGCGAAGCGTAGCGGAGCGAATTTTACAAATTCACGAACATATAATAAAATCACTTTTAAAACGAATATCATACAATGGTTTTTGTAAAACTGCTCTATTTTGATAATAAAATTGATGAATTTAGAATGACACAACTTCAAATTGCATTTTAAAATATTACATCAGTACAAGTAGTGTACTATGCATAGAAACCGTTGCCGACGCTATGGTTACTAACAAATAAATGCGTGCATACAAATAAAAGAGATGCCATAATAATAATTATTATTGATTGCAATTTCTGAACAATTATTATTGTCTTGAATTCTTGACTAGGTACTTATTTTTTTATTAATATGTTTGCCAGTAATAAAAAGAATATGAAAAAATCTTACTACCTATAATTTTGTCTGATTTCATCATGAGAAAATGTAGTTTAAAAAGAGAATGTAAGTACAGAAAAAGTAGATAGAATTACTTTTAACACGAGTGTTGTAATGTACTTTTAACACTAGTGTTAAAAGTACTTTTAACACGCTTCCATTTAAACAATCACTTTTAACACTGTCAGCTGTCGTTAAAAGTGATGTATGTGTCTTTTAATGGCAGTTGCACAAAAACATTTTTTGTGCCATTGAAGCCTATGGAAGCGGGTTAAAAAAATTTGTAACAGTGTTAAAAATACATTACAACACTCGTGTTAAAAGTAATTCTATCTACTTTATCTGTACTTACTTACATTCTCTTTTTAAACTACATTTTCTCATGACGAAATCAGACAAAATTATAGGTAAGTAATAAGATTTTTTCATATTCTTTTTATTACTGGCAAACATATTAATAAAAAATAAGTAGCTAGTCAAGAATTCAAGACAATAATAATTGTTCAGAAATTGCAAATAATAATAATTAATATGACATCTCTTTTATTTGTATGCACGCATTTGTTAGTAACCATAGCGTCAGCAACGGTTGCTATTGCATAGTACACTACTTGTACTTACTTGTCTGTAATATTTTAAAATGCAATTTGAAGTTGAGTGTCATTGTAAATTCATCAATTTTATTATCAAAATAGAGCAGTTTTACAAAAACCATTGTATGATATTCGTCTTAAAAGTGATTTTATTTTGTTCGTGAATTTGTAAAATTCGCTCCGCTACGCTTCGCTCATTTCACAAACCTTTTCACTAACAAAATAAAACTTCACTTCTAACATTAATATCATAAATAGCTATTAAATTTGTTTTACCGCCGCATATGTTTCATCAATGAACTATGAATTATCAGCCGCGCTTCTTAGTTTTTTGTCGTTTCAATTGACTTTGTATAAACTCTACTTTAAAAGTTACCAAGTTTTTTTTGTGAACATAAAATCGCAACTTTCAAACATTAAGATGATCTTTGATTGACTACCACCATCGCAAGTTTCATCTTTTAGTTTTAAAAAGCAAGGTCGCAAGGTATATTTCTTTTAAATAAATTGCTATAATGCAAAAATACAGTCAGAAAATCTGAACACGATAATGTAAAAAAATACGTTGTTCTATTTCAAAAAATTAACCGGGTAAAAATGGGACACCTGTACCTATACCTATAGCTGAAAATAATGTTGGCTTATGCATACGTAGGAATTTTAGTTTAAAAGTTCTGTGCTAAAATTGTTAAAATACCAAGAATTTATGAGGTGATCCAAGAATGGTTGATTGGCTATTATGCGGTTATTATACGAAACGCAGCTCGTAATGCTTGCGCTGGCGACTGTAAACACAGTTGCTCTCGGGTTAAATTATTTTACTGGAGAGGAGATTGAAGAGCTCGTGATGCTTATGAATTGATGTAAACATATCATCACTCAATGCACCGTTGCCAATTTTACCGGGACTCGAATAATCGGCTGTGCGTCTACAGGCTTCGAAAAATGCTCGACATATACACAATTATATACTAACGTGCGCCGCTCCCTCTGTAGAACGTTTCGTTGAACTATGTCGCGTATGTTTTAGGGTACCCAGGTGTCAAAGTGATGCCCTGGGCAAAATTTGTCCAATGGTTCCACCGATAGATGGCCATGCTGTACGACGTTTATACACGTTAAAATTTTCGAAGCCCGAAGTCGGGCTTCACATGGTAGGTCCAGGCTTCGAATACTCAACTGAACATAGCATTTTAGGCTTCGTATGGGCTCTTAATATGTCTATATATATATAGTGGGCAGGTGAATTTTGGAAAACCACTTTTTCGTAATCTGGGGGTCATGATCGGTGGACATTTGATGAGTTTGGGTGATTTTTGGAAAGTGATGTCGTCCTCAATAGTGTATTTTTTTATTAAAAAATACACTAAAATGCAACAAATCATCGACGAGCAGGTTGATGAAATGCTGGAGGAAGGTATAATAGAACCGTCTAGAAGTCCATGGAGTTCACCAGTAGTTCTAGTTAGGAAAAAGGACGGGAACTATAGGTTCTGTATAGACTTTAGAAAAGTCAATGAAGTTTCAGCGAAAGATGCGTACCCAGTTCCGTACATTTCGAGTATTTTGGACAAATTAAGAAGAGCTCGATACATCAGTAGCCTAGATTTGAGACAAGGATATTGGCAAGTCCCACTGACCAACAGCAGTAAACCAGTTACAGCGTTTACAGTACCGGGTCGTGGACTTTTCCAATTTAAAGTAATGGCGTTTGGACTGCACTCGGCACCAGCTACATTTCAGAGATTATTAGATTCAATAATTGGTCCGGAAATGGAACCTAAAGTATTTGCCTACCTCGACGACCTAATTGTCTTGGGTGATACATTCGAGGAACATTTAGACATACTAAAGGAAGTTTTCAGGAGGTTGAAAAATGCGAATTTAAAAATTAATCCTGAAAAGTGCCAATTTTGCAGGACATCGTTAAAATTCTTGGGGCACAGTGTTACGTCAGAGGGGATACACACTGACCCAGAAAAAGTAGAAGCCATTAATGCAATGTCTACGCCAAAGAATCTAAAGCAATTAAGAAGATTCTTAGGAGTATGTTCTTGGTACAGAAGATTCGTAGAACATTTTTCGGAAATTGTTAGTCCACTAACAAAGTTGTTAAAGAAGAATCAGAAATGGGCATGGGGGGATCAGCAAGAAGAAGCGTTCAAGAAATTAAAAGAAAAGCTGACCACCGCCCCAATTTTAGTATGCCCAGATTTTTCGAAAGAGTTTGTGTTACAAACAGATGCATCAGACCTAGGATTGGGTGTGGCATTAACACAAAATCAAGAAAATGGAGAAAGAGTTATTGCTTATGCAAGCAGAAGTCTGTTAGCCGCAGAGAAGAAATATACGGCAACAGAAAAAGAATGTCTAGCAATTGTATGGGGGATAGAGAAAATTCGTCCATATTTGGAAGGGTACCACTTTAAAGTACTAACAGATCATATGTCTCTAAGTTGGTTTCAAACCATGAAGTCACCCTCAGAACGCGTAGGAGCATATACTTGCAGCAATATGACTTCGAAATAAAGTACCGAAAACAAGCATTAAACAGGGTCGCAGATGCTTTATCAAGGGATCCGCTCCCAGTCGAAAACGGCCAAAGTTCTAAAGAATTATATATTTCAACGAAGCAAACGTTACATGTAGTTGGTATAATAAAAAACTGGAAATGATAAAAGCGAACCCCGATGCTTTTCCTGACTACGCAATCAGGAACGGTAAACTTTATAGACATTTTTGGGAAAGTAATAATTACAACGAACCAGGAACGGTTGATCCATGGAAATTATGCATACCCAAAGAAATAAGAAAAGATATTTTGAAGGAAAATCATGATGAACCCATAGGTGGACATATGGGCATTGCAAAGACGATTGCAAGAATATCCAATAATTATTATTATTGGCCAAAAATGTTTCGTGATACCGCACGATACGTTAGAAGTTGTGAGTGTTGTCAAAAATATAAGGTATCTCAGCAGCAAACACCAGGGAAAATGTAACCTTTATTAGCAAAGGAGCCTTGGGACAAAGTCTGCATAGATCTTGTTGGACCTTTACCTAGATCGAATAAAAAAAGGAAATAATTTTCTGTTCATGGCACAAGATAAATTCACCAAATGGGTAGAATTTAAGCCTCTGAGAAAAGCTACAGCTCCGGCAGTAGCAAATGCACTTTTTAAGAAGGTAATCAGCAAATTTGGTTGCTGCAAGACGATCATATCGGACAATGGAAAACAGTTCATCAGCAAAGAAATGAAAAAACTGCTTGCCGATATGAATATGTATTCGCCAAAAATTTACACCTGTTTACACTCCGCAAGCAAACGCGGTAGAGAGAGCAAACAAAACTTTTAAAACAATGATTGCTCAATTTTGCAATAATAACCAACGTAACTGGGACGATCATTTACCAGAATTAGGTTTCGCGATGAACACAGCTAAACAGGAGACAACGGGATTCAGTCCAGCATATTTAAATTTCGGAAGGGAATTAATAGTACCTAAATCAGTCTATACTAGAAATAGGGAAAACAATATTGATGACAATGGAGACAATCCAAATGATAATGAAATAAGTAATAGGACAGAGATCCTGGGTAAATTAAAAGAAACATTCGAATTAGTGCGAATTCAATTAAAACGAGGTTTTAATAAACAAAGTTTTCATTACAATTTACGGCGAAGAGAGTGGCGATGTAAAATAGGTGACTTGGTGTTGCATCGCGAACATCCACTATCGTCAGCCATTCAGGGATTTGCAGCAAAATTAGCGCCCAAATTTTCGGGGCCTTATAAAGTAATTAAAGTAATTTCACCAGTTGTATACGATCTTGAAGACCAAACAGGCAACAAGCTAAGGAAAATACACATTAAAGATCTTAAGCAATATAAAAGTGATTTTTCAGATTTGTCTTAATAGAAAAATCGTGAAACAAGTAAAAAAATGGTGAAGCAAGCTTTGAAAGGTCGAGTACCAGGTGAACCACCGAGAGGAGCACCTTTGGCACAGGTATTTAATCCCGCCAAGGACCTGGCCCGAGCCGACAAGGAGAAATAAAAAAAAAATTCTCTCGTAAAAGCAATAAGCCAAGACATGAAAGCCTTAGAGCTTAAGGTCACGACAGGCGAAATAATTGGAAGAGGAGGGTTTGGGATAGTAAGGAGAGCCAAAATGAAGACAACGGGAGAACTGGTGGCGGTAAAAACGATAAAAGGAGACGTGGAATGGAGAATTCAGGAGGAAGAAGCTCTGAAGGGCCTTAATCACAACCACGTGCTAAGCCCATTAGAAGTGGTAGTGACGCCCATAGCCCATCATTTCATTCTACCATTAATGGAGCAAAGCCTATGGGACATCATTAAGAAAGGAGGCCAATTTAAAAATGATTTTTTAATCAAATCATTAATAAGTCTAATGGACGGTCTAGCGTATGTCCATTCAATGGAAATAATCCATAGGGATATAAAACCCCACAATATTTTGATAAAAGGGGGAATAATTAAAATAGCAGATTTCGGGCTGGCCATAAAGGTAAAACCCGGCGAACCAGTCCCAAGGGAATTTGGAGGCACTCCACACTACATGGCACCTGAGATGTGGAAAAAGACAGGATATGGGCATCCATTGGACGTGTGGGCGGCAGGGATTACGGCTCTACAAATGGGAGGAGCAAATCTCCCATTTGATGGAAACACTAAACCAATCGGGACAAAGGTGCTTGAAGTTAAAACAAAATACGACGGACCGGAGCTAGAAGCAATAGAAGAGAACATAAAAATAATCGTGGCGGCAATGCCAAACGTATCCCCTGCCAAACGACCCACCGCCTTACAGGCAAGGGATTTACTGATTAACATAAATAAAGGGCAATCAAATAAAGAAAATATGGAGAAAAACAAAGATATTGGTCTAAAAAACAGAATACTGACGAACAGCATGGCGGCGTATATACGCGCCAACAAAGCACGTTGGTCACCAAATTTAAAAAAAATAATGTTACCATTCGTGGGAGAAAAAAGATATGGAAAAAAAATACGAATAAGATTCGAATGCGAAAATAGGGAAAAAATTCGCATTCATAATATGCCACCAATACACGAATAATTTTCCTTACTGTCGTGCCAGAAGTAGGCATTATTAAAAGAATTTTTTTTAACATATGGGTGACTCCAGCAAGCAAGCAAGAAATGATTGAAGAAACTCAGCTAATTGTATATAATTTCAGTCATGGAGTCTCCAGAAGACGTACTCATTCTACATTGCGACTGGGAAATTTCGGATGACCTGTCTATTGTAGAAAAACAATGAATTAAATCAAAAGAATCCAGGGAGGAATTTTCTTCGAAAAAAGAATCACCTTCAGTTCCAGAATACATCAAAATAGAGAAAAATCAGTGCTGGACATGTGGTAAAATAGGACATAATAGAACACAATGCAGTCAGCCAAGGAAAATTTTCTGTTCAAGATGTGGGAAAATTGGTGTTTTAAGTTGCAAATGTTTATGCAAAACAGAATACATAAAGAAGATAAAAATGAAGAAAAAGAAGATGAAAATTTTAGAAAGAAACGTAAGAAAGTTATAGAAGAAAAGAAAAATTGAAGTTGAAGTTAAAGTTTAAGTGAAAGACATTGAAATGTAAAAATGACTGTATTCAAAAACGCTTTGACAGTGCAGTAGAATCAGTATAGAGATAAATATTAGAATAGATTAGGTTAGGTATTGTAAATTGTAAATATGTTCACGCAAAATTAGGTGAGATTGATAGAAAAAAAAAAGAATTTCAGATTCTTTTTTTTTATTGGAAGTAAGGGAGGAGTATAACGAAGTCTCTCGTTATAAAGAAATAATTGTAAAGTTCATTACCATTCACTTGACATTTTAGTATATCTCGAGCGTTATAGAGATTAGAGAAAATGATAGGGGAATGTAAGTAATATCATTTGATAGGGAATGGAATAAGGATAATTTTGAGACCAAACATCATAATTAACAGATGTAAATTATAATTTTAATTGTAAATAGAAAATTAGATTCACGAGAACAACACAGCCGAGGTAGGTATTTTGGTATTTGGTATTATAACTATATACCAAGGAGGTAGGTATGCTTCCGGTGTTGTTTCGAGCGTCATCAAGATTATGAATAGAGATAGGGACTCAAAAACACTATCAGTAAATAGATTATTAATTAAGGAAAAGATTAAGCCTAAATAGCATAGCAATAAGTATCCGGATCTATTTTTAAATTACATTTCAAGTAATAAATATTTGGAAGGAAATATACAGTACGCTATAATGCGACTCGTCTGCTTCCGCGGACCGAGCCGAGCCGCGACAGCCGACCGACACGCCCCTCCAATGGCAAGGCGGCAGCGCAGCCTATATAAGTAGATGGAGCGAGATTATGACATGATTACGATTACAGCTCTCAGCTGAATACAAGCAAGGTAAGTTCCAGAGCGGGTCTGGCCAACCGTCCGATCCAGAAAGAGATGTGTTAGTTATTTGCTTACCGCCCTTTTCCCGGCACTTCATAGGTCGGGTGTCGGTTTCCTTTGTGGTGAGTGCGTTCTAAATAGAGGAAATCGGTGCTCGGGAAGATGGAAGTAAAGGACTCGAACTGGGCGGGAAAGTAATATAGTAGGAACGAATGCTTTCCTCAGGTACTCTCTTGTCGTTACGTGTGTTCCTTTTAGTGGAGTGATGTTCCCTAAGATGGAGGATGTGTGTCGGTGGGAGGGGAGCCCGACGAGGGTATCCCGTAACTACTTTGAATTAATTTAAAATCTATGGGAATAATATCAGGCTGCACCCAAGGGGGGAAATTTTATATTAATTAATGATGAAACTTGCTTGTTTGGTATCTCGTTTGTTTATTGTTGCTATAATTGCTATTTTGTTTGCATGGGGAATGCACAGGGAATCGTAATCACCTTTCACCTAACTCACCACTCATTTCGCTTGCATGAGCATAGTTAATTATTGTAGGGGCTAGATTTAGCACCAAATTAATAGAATGGATGTAAATAATAATAATAATAATAATTTTCATTTCACTACCGTTGCATTTCAGTTCTCATCGCGGTAGTTTAGTAGCATGCAGTGTTGCACGATTGTATAATTTTTATTAATTTCTAATTAAGATTACTGTTTTATCGTTGCCTAATAAAGTTCTGCTACCACCTTTTAAATTAAGCGTTTTCTCCAGAATTAGTTGGAAAGTAATTGAAGCCTACTTCCCAACTAAAATTACGAATTAATAAACACATTGAATTCCTGGATTGAAATCTTCACTGAGTTATTGCGGGTAAAAGCATAAATGGAGATCCAGCAGATATCTCTTGCGGGGAACTGACCTCGTCACCTGTAGATACAGGGAAAATAAAGTTGGCGTCCGGGGTTATTACGAGTAATGCAACACCCTGTATATCGCTAAATAATACGTCACCGGAATTTGTACCGTGACATTTGGCGCCCGAGCAGGTCCCTTATTGTTAGGTTTGTAGGGCCAGTTTTGGGGTGTGACAGCGGCAAAAAGGGCCATAAGGCCAAAGAATGTAGGAATGAAGAGGAAGCATGTCTTATCTGCCAGGAAGTGGGACACAAAACCGGAAGCGGGAAATGCTTAGCTTTTCGCAGAGCCCTCTCCAGAGCTAGAGCCACGGAGCGACAAGTAAGTTCGGCCAGCCTCCCCGCACAGTTTTCCCCGCACATCTTTCCTCCTCAAAATAACTAGATTTCTGCAAATCAACGTTAACAATAGCAAAACATCGCAAGATCTAGCAATCGCCACTGCGAAAGCGCATCGAGTAGACATCCTATTCATCACGAAATATAATAGAGTAGGAAGCAGAAGATGGGTGACAGACAGAACCAAGAGAGCGGCAATAGTTGTACTGTGCGGGAAAAGAGTAGAGGAATATGAAAGCCGGAATGGATATGCGTGGGTAGTGATAGAAGTATCGCGCTACGTGAGCTACTATTTCTCCCCTAACGACTCATTGAAATTGTTTGAAAAGAATTTAGAAGAACTGACTGGGGACATGGGACTACGGGGCAGGTCAGACACCATAATAGCCGGCAACTTTAATGCTAAAGCTCACGACTGAGGATCCCCGATAGAAGACAAGAAAGGCAAACTACTGGCTGAACAGACGTCACCTTTTGCACAGTCAACTCATCGAAAAACATCAGCGGATGGAGGGTACTGGAAGAAGAGTCGTTGAGCAGCCACAAGTATATAGTGTGGGGGCCAAGGAATGCCAGGAAGGCCCGAAAGGCACCAGGGGTTGGAATCCCAACTCAATAAATATCGAGAGTCTAAAAAACTTTTTAGAAACAGCAGTGCCGAATAGAGCACAGTCCACCAGTGCAGCGAGCCTGGACGAGCTGGTAAAGAAAGCATCAAATAGGTCTATGGAGAGAAGATATACAGGAAATCGTAAACAGACCTACTGGTGGAACCCGACTATAGCGGACCTGATGAGGGAGTGCATACAAGCAAGAAGGAGGTATACCAGGGAAATGTCCAAAAACAATGGACTCGATGTCACTCTTAAGGCAGCACTCAAGGATATTAGTAATCGGCTGAGGAAGGAAATAAATAAGAGCCAGCGAGAGTGCTGGAAGAAACTATTAGAAAGAGCAAATCGACGAAGACGCCTGGGGAAAAGGATATCGCATTGCAAAAGGGTAAGTTGGGGCTCAAGACAAGGAACAACCTCAGCGACGAACAGCTCACGAAAACAGTCGAAACCCTCTTCCCAACGAGAAAGATCAAAATCTTCGAGACGCTGGAGGTGTGCCCACGCGATATTCCTAGGATCACAGAAGACAAAGTCAAGAAACTGCTAGAGAAAGTAAGCCCAGGAAAGAACCAGGGCTCAATAAAATACCAGCGGTCCTATTGAAGCACTTGGCAGATATGAGACCCGATATTTTGACTTCCGCCTACAATAGTCTGCTGGAGTCGGGACACTTCCCGTCCAATTGCAAAATAGCCCTTCTGATTCTGATCCGGAAGGTGACCCCAAGTCGTACCGCCCGATATGTCTGTTGAGCCACGTAGCAAAAGTCTTCGAGAGAGTCATCAACAGAAGACTCTGCGAAAAAATAGAAGCTCATGGCAGCCTCGCACAGGACCAATACGGGTTTTGGAAGGGCAGGTCAACGGTCCATGCCCTGGACTGGGTGATGACAGGCTCGGGAGGCAAACAAGGGACCCAAAAAACAAGAGAAATGGTCGCGGTGATTACTCTAGACGTGCAGAACGCCTTTAACTCGGCAAACTGGAGTAAGATCATGGTTAAACTAGGGGGTAGTTAAATATATTTTTTTTTTTTTATTTTTTTTTTTTTTTATTCTTTATTCACCCAACGGAATACAGATTCCAATTACAAGGTTAGCAATCAACAATAGTAAAACACAAAAAGTAAAAGGTGATTCTACATTGCCAAGCCGATAACAGTCCATCTCGATATAAAATCAACATGCATAATATGCACTTCATAATTAATCAACCAACATAATAATTAAATATGCATTAGTGTGGTCGGTAAAACTGGGTAGAGCTCCAACATATCCCTGACCACAGGAGCATCAATGCGACTATTAACTAATTTATACAGCAGGACCAAACCTGACACTGTTCTTCGACTGGCAAGTGACTGAAAATCAAATTCACGAAGAAGCAATCCATAATCGTATCCCCTATCCGGATATGTTCCGGATATCTGAGAAGAGTGGTGGGAGACTACCTGCGGACAGGACGTTGGTGGCGGAACTGAGTAACGGTGAATACAGAGAGTGGAGGATGACGTGTGGCGTTCCGCAGGGGTCGATTCTGGGACCGACCCTGTGGAACGTGTTATACGATGGAGTTTTGCGAATGCGGCTGCCGGACGGGGCGCGCATTGTTGGCTTCGTGGACGACTTGACTCTGATTGCGAGGGCGGGATCGGGAAAGAAACTCACAGATATAGTAAATGGATCCCTCAGGAGGATAAGCGACTGGATGATGAAGCACGACTTGCGCCTGGCACCGAACAAAACCGATGCCATACTTATGGTGGGAAGACGTAGGATCCCTGAAATGAGATTCACGCTGGATCTCTCAGAAGTGAAGACCACAAGGAACCTGAGATGCCTGGGAGTTACGCTGGACAGAACCATGGCATTCACCGACCACGTGAAGGCAGTGATACCAAGGGCTCTAAAGAGTGCGGCGGGCGGAGCTCTCAAGACTGATGCCCAATGTGACAGGGCCGAGAGAGAGTAGGAGAAGAATTCTCGCATCGGTGGTAAACTCCATCTTGCTCTACGGGGCAGAGATATGGGGACAAGCGCTGAAAATAAAATGGGTAAACTAACGCCTAATCAGTGCGCAGAGGAGAATAGCACTGAGGGTGACCTGTGCTTATCGAACAGTATCGACAGAGGCGATACAGGTGCTGGGTTCAATGCCCCCAATAGATCTCCTAATTGAAGATACACATACAGAGACAAAAACACCCCGAAAAGAGCAAGAGCGAGATCAAAAGGGAGGCAAGAGAAAAACTGGCGAGAGGCTGGCAGGATAGATGGAACCGGGGCGTGCATGGCAGATGGACAACAAAGCTGATTTCGAACTTAGAGATCTGGCAGCGAAGGGCCCATGGCGAGGTGACATACTGGCTAACCCAGGCCTTCACGGGTCATGGTTGCTTCGAAAGCTACCGACAGAGAATAGGAAAGAGCAACACAGGGACGTGCCGGCATTGCGAAGAGGGTGTGGAAGACACTCCGAGCCATACACTCGTTGCCTGCGAAAGATGGCGAGAGGCCAAACCACGGACGGAGAGAAATCTT
The DNA here is from genome assembly GCA_910589415.1 of Malachius bipustulatus. NCBI lineage: Eukaryota > Metazoa > Arthropoda > Insecta > Coleoptera > Melyridae > Malachius > Malachius bipustulatus. The sequence continues at coordinate 3,938,787 of OU342638.1, read as the reverse complement.
AGAGGAGTCGTCCAAGAGGCATATTTGGTGGAAGAAATGCTAGCCACCCTGGCAGGGTGGAAGGCAAATGCAAAATATATAACCGAGATTCTGAAGTGAAAGAACTCGAAGAGAGAGATAGAGAGACAGCATAGAAAGAACGGTCTTACCCCGCAGTAACGGTTCACGACGGTTCCGGGGTAAGATGGCAGGATGAGGGGGACGGGCTTAGTCGGTAGGCGCCCTTAGGTGAATCCGACACTCCCCGGGTGGATTTTTGGGGGTCTTTCGAAGATTCCTAATCCCCTCAAATAAAAAAAAAACGGTCAGGCCAGGTCAAGACTACTAAAAGAGTCATAGTTACTCCCGCCGTTTACCCGCGCTTGCTTGAATAATACAGTGTTATATAGGTCAGATCAGGTCAGATCTCGTCAGGTCAGGTCAGGTCAGGCAGGTAATGCCACCCCAACCCGAATAAAGGAAAGGGGAATGCACTGTTAATAGAAGTGAAAGACGGAGTTTTCAACGACATCCTCAGGGAAATAAAAGCTAAGATTGATCCCAAACAAATAGGTGTCGAAATAAAAGAGATCAGGAAGACGAAAAAGGGTGACATCCTGATAGCTGTAACAAAAGGCAAGGAAGACCTGGACCGACTCAAGAAAGAAATTAATGAAAAGATACCCGCAATAACCTCTAGAATATTGCAAAACACAACCGTAGTGCATGTCAAGGGGCTTGATGGCGTGACAACAGAAGAGGAGGTCCGAACAAAAATAGCAGAAAGTGCCGCTATAAAACAAGAAGATATAGAAGTCAGGTCAATGAGACCGGCGCATGGAGGAAAGCAAAATGTGACACTATTCGTCACGGGACCCGGGGCGAATAAAATTACCCAACTCGGAGAAGTCGATAGTGGGTGGAATAGATGGAATGTCTCAGAAAGAAAAAGGGAGCAGAAATGCTACCGATGCTGGGAGCTGGGACATACAAGGGATAGATGTAAAGGGATCGACAGAACTGGGCTTTGCCTGGTCTGTGGCAAGGAGGGCCACAGGGCGGCGCAATGTAAAAATTTAGCGCACTGCGTTATGTGCGACCAGGATGGACATACGTCCGGTAGCAAACTATGCCGGTTAAGGAGGCCAACAAGGACGGATACACTGGAGTCAGAGACGGACTCGGTCTTCACGTAGCCGATGTACAAAAGAAAGCGAACTACCGGTAAGGAACTAACTGTGATAACTGTGATAACTGTGATAACTATGATAACTGTGATAACTGCGATAGCGATAGAAACTGTGAATAACGACTGTGATAGACACTATTGTGTACGGAAAGGACTGTGATAGTGACTGTAATGGCATACGGGTATTGTGGTGTCTGTGATAGTGTGGTGGTCAGACTGGACTTGCTAGCACCTGGTGCAATGATAAAGGAATGAAGCTGAAAACACTTCAGATTAATACCGACAGGGTAAGGGCAGCCCATGACCTGACACTCAAACACGCTAGGGAAATGGAGGCGGACTTATTACTGGTCTCGGAGCCAAATCTGGGAGTAACCCGAAACACAGATTGGCTGTTCGATGAAGACAAGGATGCGGCAATTAAAGTGGTAAACAGGACGATTGATATAAGTGAAACGGGAGGAGGTAAAGGATATGTCTATATAAGGCTGCAGGATGTACTGGTATACTCCTGCTACTTCTCCCCTAACAAAAGCGACCAACAGTTTGCCACCTTCCTGCAAAACATTAGTGACAGTGCACGGGGAGAGAGGTGCATAATTGCAGGCGACTTGAATGCGAAATCCCCACAATAGGGGGGCATGGTACAGGATGCAAGGGGGAACATTATGTGTGACTGGATCGCGGCCTCGCGGCTGGTAGTCTTAAATGACGGATTGACACCCACATTTATTAGAAGAGGAGCCAAATCATATACAGGGTGTCCCAGACTTAATTGACCAGGCCATATCTCATATACAGGTTGAGATAATCGAGCCGAATAAAAGGCATATTATTATAATTTTTCAAGCTGTATAACATGACAGCATGAAAACAACCCCCACTCCAACATCCCCTAAGTTGCAGCCCCCACCCTTAAAAAAATGAATAGCACCCTGTATATATTTTTGTATATTCAAAACCAGTATTCGATTCTCTATTCAGATGATTTTTCAGATTCAAAATTGGTTCAGAAATAACCAAGAAAAAGTTCATCAAGGTGGTCATGACTTTTTATCTTAACTTTACCTGAATGACTTTAGCTGCCAAAATTTATCAATATTTTGGTCATAGTTTTTAATTAGCAGGTCACAGTCATCATTAAGGTTCATGATAAAGTGCTTTATCTCTTGTTTTATTTTTTAAAATTTCCCAACAAATCAGAATTATCAAATAAATTGTTTGGACTTTAATTATAATAATAACTATCACCTGCCTGTTAAAAACTATGAATAAATTTTGACAGCAAAAGTCATCCAGAGAAAGTTAAGATAAAAAGTCATGACCACCTTGATGATCTTTTTCTTGGTTATTTCTAAACCAATTTTGAATCTGAAAAATCATCTGAATAGAGAATCGAATACTGGTTTTGAATATACAAAAATATATACAGGGTGCTATTCATTTTTTTAAGGGTGGGGGCTGTAACTTAGGGGATGTTGGAGTGGGGGTTGTTTTCATGCTGTCATGTTATACAGCTTGAAAAATTATAATAATATGCCTTTTATTCGGCTCGATTATCTCAACCTGTATATGAGATATGGCCTGGTCAATTAAGTCTGGGACACCCTGTATAGACGTGACACTGATATCGGAGGAAATGAGTGGCAGGCTCAATGAATGGAGGGTGTCACAAGTAGAGACTATGAGTCACCACCAGTACATCCAGTATGTACTGGATATGGAAGGGAGGACCAAGAAACCCTACAAAGAATACCGTGGATTATAGGAGGATGAGGGATATCCTGGAGGCACAGGGAGAAAGAGTGGAACATACGACTAACGACCTTGTAGCGAGTATTCAACGGGCGCAACGAGATGCGACAAGTAGAAGATCCGTCGAGAAAGCCAACACATGCTGGTGGAATGAAGACCTGGAAGCGGCGAGAAGGGAGTGTACGAAACAACGCAGGATGCTACAAAGACACAGAAGAAATACAAGTGTGACAGATGATCATCATGCCATGGAGATAGCCTACAAAGAAATGAAAAGAAACTTCAGGTTGATGATCAGAAGGTCGAAGAAGAATAGTTGGAATGCACTCTGCGAGGACATCGACAACGACGTTTGGGGGCAGGGTTACAAGCTAGTAATGAAACAATGTAAACAGAATGCACCACCATACTGTCCAACAGGGGAAACCAGAATGAATATCATCAAAGAACTATTCCCGAAGTGCAATGGAGACCTTCTGCCCGCGTACGGAATGAGGGAGCCGCCACCGTTCACACCCGCTGAACTGGAAGAAGCGAAAAGGAGGATAAAGTCAGGAAAGTCCCCCGGATCTGATGGCATTACCCCAGAGGCGCTCAGGGTGTCCATCGAAACTATTCCAGAACATATTCTGGGAGTAATGAACAGACTTCTGAAGGAAGGAACCTTTCCTAAGAGATGGAAAAGGGCTAAGGTGGCACTCATATGGAAAGGAAAGGGCGACATCGATGATGCGAGGGCATATAGACCCATATGGCATATGGGCATATGTCTCATTGATGTGTTGGGGAAGATGCTGGAGAGACTCGTACTCTCGAGACTGCAGCATGCCATCGAGGAAGGGGGAGACTTTAGCCCTCAACAATACGGATTTCGTAAAGGACTGTCCACCGTGGATGCAGTCCGGCGAGTACTGGCAGAAATAAAATCCCCAGTCATGGGAAGTCAAAGAACCCAGTATGCGCCCTGATAGCGATAGATATACGGAATGCATTCAACACAGCACGATGGAAGAAAATACAGGAGGCGATAACACGGTACTCGGTCCCATTATACTTGAGGAAAATCATAGACAGCTACCTCTCTGACAGGGCCATCATCGAGGATGGCAAAGAAATACCAATCACTCAGGGGGTGCCGCAGGGATTGGTGCTCGGCCCCACCCTGTGGAACGCATTATATGATGGTCTGCTCCGCATCGAGATGCCAAGGGGAGTGACACTGGTGGCATATGCGGATGACCTCATGATGGTCATTAAGGCCGAGACAGATGTGGGAATTGAGAGGAAAGGTAACGAGGCGCTCCGAAGAACAAGAGAGTGGCTCAAAGGGGTAAACCTAGAGATGGCGCCGGAAAAGACGGAGGCGGCAATATTCACAAACTCGTGGAAAAAAAGGGAAATTAAATTCAGTATTGACGGTATAGAGATCCCGATAAAGAAAGAAATAAGCTACCTAGGGGTCACACTTGATCAGAAACTCACATTTGGGGAACACGTCACGAGGGCGGTGAATAAAGCAAGAAGGACATGGAGAGCAATAAGTGGTCTCATGCATAGGATGGCTGGCCCTAGGGCAACGAAAAGGAGGATCTTGGCCGGTGTGGTGTACTCGGTGGCCCTATATGCAGTCCGGTATGGCATCAGGCGTTAAAAACAAAAAAATACGAAAACATGCTGGGAGGTTTGCAGAGACAAGCGCTAATTGGGGTAACCTCGGCGTACCGCACAGTGTCGCTGGCCGCACTGCAGGTGATATCCGGAACGCTACCTATAAAGGAGCAGATCCATATCAGAACGGAGGGATATGAGACAGCGCGGGCGGGACAGAAAAAAACGAAGGCCTTACTGAGGAAGGAGGCTATGAGTCGATGGCAGAACGACTGGGAACGGAGTGAAGATGAAAGGTGGACAAGGAAGTTAATAACTCATGTGCAGACGTGGGTTGATAGAGATGGAGGAGACGTCGACTATTATATAACGCAATGTCTCACAGGACACGGGGTTTTTTTGGTCCTATCTTAACCGTATATGGAAAAGAGACACCGAGGAGTGCTGGTACTGCGGAGAGAGGGACACGCCTGAACATACTTTGTTTGTGTGCAAGAGATGGGAGACAGAGAGGAGAGCGATGGAAACCAGCATCGGCACAGAACTGAGAACAGATAACTTGATCTCGAAGATGACGGAGAACCGACTGGGATGGGAGGCAATTACAGACTACATGAGGACGATAATGAAGCAGAAGGGAGGAGATGAGAGAGAGGATGGGATGCTGCCATGAGATAAGAAGATAGGCCAACGTTCTGGTGTCGAGGTAAGCTGCAATGCAGCATTGGTTCCGACACTAGAATGAAGATAGGAGGGGGTTTAGCCGGTAGGTGCCCAAGTCCTACTTGGGTAAGTCAGGCACTACCCGGGGAGGGAGGAACCACCCCGGGTGTCCATGAGATTCCCCCTCCACAAAAAAAAAAAAAAAACAAGGCAGGTAATGCCAGGTGTGAAGCCTTCAAGAAGACAAAGGCGGAGGCCCAAGTAAGACAATAAAAATGACCCACAAACGTCTGGCCGATAAGATATCGAAATTTAAGATATCCAGATAAATGTGGATAGGATCAGGGCGGCACAAGATCTGCTGCAAAACACAGCTATCGAAGAAAGAATAGACCTGATTTTGACAAATGAACCAAATAGGAGCATGACCGATAACACATCGTGGATTAGGGATGAAGACGCAGACGTGGCGGTAAAAGTTGCAAACAAGAATCTACAAATAAAAGAAACAGGAAGAGGCAAAGGCTTTGTATTTGTGACGATTGGCGGACCTGCGAATTTACTGCTGCTGCCCAACAAATAACTTGCAGAATACGAGAAATTATTAGACGAAATCACGAAACATAACAAACACCGGAAATGCCTGATAGCCGGTGACTTCAACTCTAAGTCGGCAATGTGGGGCAGCAGGGACCTGGACAAGAGAGGCAAAATTACAATGAATTGGATGGCAGCAAACCACCTGGAGGTAGCCAACAGGGGGGACACGCCTACTTTCGAAAGGGGATCAGCAAAATCCTGCATAGACGTGACCGCATATCGGAGAGCGCTAAGGAGCGGATTCAAAACTGGAGGGTGATGGACACTGAATCGCTGAGAGGACATAGGTACATCACCTACGAGGTGGAGGACAATGGAAATCACTTACACGAGAAGGTCAGGATAACAGCAACAAACAACGCACAAATTAGACAGGAACTAGAGAAACAACTACAAGAAGAAGAGGGAAAACCACCTATGTATAATCCTGAGGAAATCATTGGAAAACTATACAGAGCCCAGGAAGCGGGCACCAGAATAAGAAACGTCCACAAAACAAACGTCTATTGGTGGAGCGAGGAACTAGAAGAAGCCAGAAGACTGAACGAGAAAGCCAGGAGGGCAACCATACGGAGCAGACAGCGGGGAGTACCAGAAGAGGTGAGCACAAGAATACTGGACACCTACAACGCCCACAAAAAAGAATATAAAAGACTTATTAGGCAAGCAAAGCGACAAACATGGAAAAGTCTATGCGACCATCCTGAAAACGATATCTGGGGAGATGCCTACAAAACGGCACTGAGGGGCCTAAGGCAACTAGATTCGCCATAGAGACCCTCCAGGGAACTGAGATGAAAAATAGTGAGTACCCTTTTCCTAACTGATGAAATGAGACCACCGCATGAATACAGGGTGAAAAGCGTTCGGGAATTTTCCCTAGAGGACCTCAAAAACGTGACGAAGACGGTCAAAACGAAGAAGGCCCCGGGACCCGACGGGCCCCGGCCAACACGCTAAAGCTAGCCCTGGAAATAAACCCCGAGTACTTCCTAACCACGCTCAACAATCTATTCAGAAAAGGGCACTTCCCTAGACAAGAGAAACGAGCAAAGCTCGTGCTCATTTGCAAGGGTAAGGGGGAAATATGCGACCCAAAATCCTATAGGCCAATCTGCCTACTGGATGTGGTGGGCAAAATCTATGAGAAATTAATACTGGCACAACTAGCAGAAGAATTAAATAGCACAAGAGCCATATCAGAAAACCAATACGGTTTCCGTAAGGGAAAGTCAACAACAGACGCCATAGAAGCAGTAGTTCTAGAGGCAACAAATGCGAAATACGGCCATAGGGACAGACTCGGCCTGTGCGTCCTCATTACGTTGGATGTGCGCAACGCTTTCAACAGTGCCTCGTGGCGCTTCATCGAGGAGGCACTCGGCGAAGCCCAGGTCTCGCTGCACCTTCGGAAAGTCATCGGCAGCTACTTCCAGGATAGATGTATCCTGGAGGAAGGAAGAGAAGTAAGGGTTACAAGGGGCGTTCCACAGGGATCAATACTAGGCCCTACACTGTGGAACGAACCCATAATCACCAACAAAGCTTGCCTTTCAAATTCGTAAGTTTGATACGCCACTGGGTCATCCGCCATTTGCAAAACCCATCCCGGTCCAAGTGGGATTTCGTATTTGCTCCTTCCTCCTGAATGTCTATTCAAAGGTTGGGCCACCCTGGTATGTAAGCGAAACCCAAAATGTTGGATATCGTTGTAAAGAGAATTCAAGTAGCTTTCAAATGATGTATCACTCGATAGCTGTTCCCTATGATGATAATCAAAAGGGTAGCTACCCCTGCCAAGGGGGTGAACTTGGGTAGTTAAATTTGTCACGAAAATATGCATATTTTAATAACAAAACCGACCTGTTTCGGCGTTTTTCGCGTACATCTTCAGTTTCCAAGTTATTAGGGCGAGTTACGTTATCGTTGGGCCCTTTGAATAGACAGTTAGTAGGAAGGAGCATTTTGCCTTCGACAGCGCACGATCTTGTGAGACCAGTCGACATCTACAAAACCCCTTTATGACTACTCAGCGCTCGCGCTCGGTGGTTTGGTTTGTTTACCTTTGGTTGTGTTCACGTTCTGTTGAGTTTCGAGTCGTTATTTGATTAAAATGGTTAGCTGTGCAGCATGAGGCTGTTCGCAGACAGCAAAAAACAAATCCTTGGGAATAACATTTCATCAGTAAGTATTGTTTTTTGGTTTTCAAATTATAGAAATGCACGTTTACACGGAAATATTTGCAATACGCTGGTGTGTGATTCGGTGTTGAGGTTATGCTGAAGTTCATAGGCGTTTGTTAGGAGTGGTAAAAGGTAATAATAATTATTAAAATGATTATTGTTTTCAGTTTTCCTAAGAATGAAAACATATGAGAAATTTGGTTGAGTCTTGTGGAAAAGCAGAATTTGACCGTGAAAAAGAGTAGTGTTCTTTGTTCGCAGCATTTTACTTCAGATTGGTTTAATCGAACATCAAAACTAAAAGTTAGATTATTACAAAATGCTATACCAACTAAAGAAGTGAATAGATTAAAATATGTAAGTTTCTTGAGTCGATTGTTATCTATAATGTTTTTTAATTTTGTTGTTTGTCGTAATTTTAGGTGAGGAATTTTAATCCAACAGATATAAAAGATGCACAAGGCGTGCTTCCAGCAAGTTCTGCAGAAGGAGTGGAGTCAACTAGTATTTTGGATGAAAACTTGCTAAGGAATCCTGCATTAGAGTTTGAATCTTCAAATATAGATACTCCTAGAAAAAAAAAAATTAAAAGAAAAATTTCTGAATTGAAAAATATCAATAATTTGAAGACTCATAAAATAAGAAGATTACAGAAGCTGTGCTGGCGACAAAAGAAGACTATTAATTCTCTTAGAGATATTACCAAGGATTTAAAGAAAAAAAACTTGATGCTAGGAGAACACGAACAGGTACTTCTCGATAATTTTGGACCTAACAAAGAAATTATCACACGATTGCTAAAAGAAAGTCAGCATGGAGTAGTTGATAGAAAATATGAGCAATCTGTTCGAGATTTCGCTGTAACGCTTCATTATTTTTTACCGAAAGCTTATACGTATGTTCGACAAAAATTTTTGAATTGTTTGCCGCACCCTAAAACTTTATGCAAGTGGTATTCCTCAATAAACGCTCGCCCAGGCTTCACTTCAGAGTCACTGGATTTTCTAAAATCCAAAGTGTTAGCATCAGATAAACAATTATTAGTTTGCTAATTAATATTTGATGAAATGTCAATCCGTCAGCATGTTGAGTATGATGGTGAGACCTATCATGGCTTTGTTTATTTTGGCGGTGGACTAGCTCTTGGTGATGGTACGCAAGTAGCTAAAGAACCATTGGTATTTATGTTAGTTTGCATCAACGAATCCTGGAAGTTACCATTAGGATATTTTTTTATTTCAGGTATAAATTGTGAGCAAAAAGCCTCTATGACGAAGCAGTGCCTTACATTATTGAAAGATTTAGGTATTACAATCACTAATATCACATTTGATGGCTGTGCAACAAACTTCAGTATGTGTAATGCTTTAGGTTGCAACTTGGATACAGCAGATTTAAAAACTTCCTTTATTCATAATAATGTAAAATATTTTGTTCTCCCGGATCCCGCTCACATGATCAAGTGCATAAGAAATTGTTTTGCTGACAAAAAATTAGTTATTGACTCAAAAAATAACCTAATTGATTTCTCTTACATCACTGCTTTAAATGAGCTACAAGAGCAGGAAGGAATGCACCTTGCCAACAAGCTACGGAAGCAGCATGATTGCTTTCTGAAACAAAAAATGAAAATGAAGCTAGCTACTCAATTGCTTAGCAAGTCAGTTGAAGATGTACTGCTTTATTGCATAGACAAATTAAAGTTACCTCAATTTGCAAATTGCGGACCCACTGCCCGTTTTATTTTGATAATAAATGAATAACGCCTTCGATATACATATTAAACTCAAGAAAATTATCTGATGAAGGTTTTAAAAAGGCAGTGTGTCCTCAGAACATTGAGAATATTAAGTTTTTCTTTTCGAGTTTCATGAATATATTTTTAATTTTGAAAGGAACTATTTAACCCTAGAGGGGAAAAATAGTCGCTGAGAGCATGAGACAAGAGAAACAAGGGTCGTAGGTTGAGTCGCTAGTCTAAGAGGGTCAACAATAACAAGCGGGTCAGCAGAACAACAGGTTCTCTTTATTAAAATATAAAATATCACAATTATTATGAATACTATTAACTTGAGCACGGTTAACAGATAGTAAAAAGAATAACAAGAGCGTGCGGTGCTAGTCGAATGAATTGGTAGGATGGTTAAAAGGCACTTAGCTTCGTCTGGCTCTTCAGAGGTCTAGCTGGAAGTGGCCTGGGTCTTCTTGCTGGGCTCCGGACAATCGGCCTGGCACGGAAAAGGCAGGTGCCTCCGGGAATAATGTGCCTCCAGGTAAAAATGTGATCCGTAGAAAAAAATGTGCCTCCAGGTAAAAATGCAATCCGCAGGAAAAATGTGCCTCCAGGTAAAAATGCAGTCCGCAGGAAAAAATGTGCCTCCAGGTAAAAATGCAGTCCGCAGGAAAAAGCTGCAATTTTCATGTGTATCAGAAACACTCTTGCAATAATAAATGATCCGATCGAGTCTGCTTGCCAAGGTACATAGAATTATTCCCGTCCTCAAGATAGGTTGGGATAAAAAGGTGACTGACAAAATTTTGCATGCGAACGAACTCGATCGGTTTAAAAGCTATAATTAAAATTAGCATACGGTATCAAGAAAAATAAATATGGTCGGTATAATTCTAGCACAATTAATAACATCATTTTACGACACTTACCAAGCCAAAAACGTGGGCGATGTTTAGAATAATTAAAAATAAATAACGTGAAAGTTCACGACGCCATTTCAGGAACCTCAGGTGTTTTGCGGAACCGACCTTCCTTTTGCGAGTTCCAGGAGAAAAAGAAGGTGAAAACGCAGGTATGATGCTGAAACGCACCTCATTGCAACTTGACAGTCGAGGTTACGACTCGAGTTGGTCGATGCACTAACAACCACTGTCACTCACGAACTGCGCACGCCCGCCGTTGTCTCTGTTTTACCGGCTATGTTACCGGCATCTAGCCGGTACGTACGAAATGTACGTTACATCCCCTCTTCCCGGTAGAAAATTTTGAACGTGAGGGAGAAATTTTTTCCTTAATTGAAGCTAGCAATAAGCGTGACACAAGAGACAAGTTTAGGCGTCGCAGCCCGCGAGCGATGGGTGATACCTGGACTAGAACGAAATAGATGACATCGTGGGTGGCGTGAACTATAAATGGCTTGGGATATGATCATAAAAGAGAAATTCTGCGGAAATATGGAAATATATACAAGAAGTAGCACCGTGTAATATGTGCACTATAAGGCACCAAGCAGACAATAGCATTGATATATATACAAAGATAAATTAAGAGTACCGAAAATATATACAAAATTTACACAAGAGCACCGGCGACACAGAAGTACCGCTGACTAATGTCAAATCAGGTTCAATAGGGAACCTAGATAAATAAAAACACAGATAAATAAAATGTATACCGACACGAAAAGACACCATCGAGAAAAAAAAAATCTATCGTCATTGCAAGGAATAGGCTAATCATAACTAAGAGACCGACACGATAAGAGATCCGGCAACAGGGTGTAGAGAAGATAGTGCGGAGGTGTTGTTATCAAATAACGAAACGTGGGCGCCAGCAAGTCATAAGGGGCTTGCACCTATATAAGCTATCATCCTTGCGAGCTTTACTATTGTTAAATATTGACATACTAAACAAACTGAACAATCTGTGACCTGAACCGACGAACTACGCATGACTGACATCAAAGAAAGCTAACTCTACATCAAATAAAATTAAGATATATAGAGCAGCGATCCTCAATCAAAACAAAAGAAAGAAAAAGAGAAGAAAAATAAAGGTTGGTGCTGGAACTGTGCGGCCATTCCTTCCTAAGAACCCGTCGAGACTTACCCAGACACCTTAACTCAAAATTCAAAATTGGTACCGGAACTGTGCGGCCATTCCTTTCCGGGAACCCGTCGAGACTTACCCGGATACCTTAAATCAAAACTCAAAAAAATAACGATTGAAAGTAGTACTGGAACTGTGCGGCCATTCCTTTCCAGGAACCCGTCGAGACTTACCCAGACCCCTTAAATCAAAACCTCAAAGTAGCTCCAATCTACGCTCAAATTTTTCATACGAACTGCATAGAAAAGAGAAACCTCAAGCAAATTTAAAAAGATAAATACGATAATATAATTACTATAATTAATATAATAATTATTACGATATACTAACGATAAAAAAAATATAATAACGATATGTCAGTCGGGCCAGGTACGAGATAAAAAATGACAATGCCTAATTGTACGAAAGGGTTATAGTTAACGGTACAGAAAAAAATTACGGTAGATAAGATAGTTTACAAGGTAATAAATTACAAATTTCAAAGATAATGAAGGTAAATTTTACAAGTTCATAAAAACGAATATCAAAGGCAATAAAGTTAATTTTACGAGCTCGCAAGGAATCTCCATAATGTAAATAAGATAAAAGTCCAGACAGTGTCTCGGTGACATGGTCTCTCGGTTATTAAATAAAACAAAAAATACTTGAAAACAGATAAATCGATAAGAACACTAAACAGACGATAGATAGATATCCGAAATAATCGGTAACGAAAATACACGAAACAAAACAGTTAAAATACCTCCTGGAGAAAGATTTCGTTTTTGGCTTGCTTTCCTGCTATAAAATGTGACGATATTAAATTCGATAAAGGTAATGAATAATAACGTTAAAGTAAATACGAAAAATTAAAAGGTTAAACGACCAGTTTCATTCGCTAGCTTCTAGAGCACCTGTATATCCACCGGACCCACCGGTCACTGCGAACCTCAAAGACTGCAACTCCCTTAAATGTTGGGCGCCACTTGAAAGGAACTATTTAACCCTAGAGGGGAAAAATAGTCGCTGAGAGCATGAGACAAGAGAAACAAGGGTCGTAGGTTGAGTCGCTAGTCTAAGAGGGTCAACAATAACAAGCGGGTCAGCAGAACAACAGGTTCTCTTTATTAAAATATAAAATATCACAATTATTATGAATACTATTAACTTGAGCACGGTTAACAGATAGTAAAAAGAATAACAAGAGCGTGCGGTGCTAGTCGAATGAATTGGTAGGATGGTTAAAAGGCACTTAGCTTCGTCTGGCTCTTCAGAGGTCTAGCTGGAAGTGGCCTGGGTCTTCTTGCTGGGCTCCGGACAATCGGCCTGGCACGGAAAAGGCAGGTGCCTCCGGGAATAATGTGCCTCCAGGTAAAAATGTGATCCGTAGAAAAAAATGTGCCTCCAGGTAAAAATGCAATCCGCAGGAAAAATGTGCCTCCAGGTAAAAATGCAGTCCGCAGGAAAAAATGTGCCTCCAGGTAAAAATGCAGTCCGCAGGAAAAAGCTGCAATTTTCATGTGTATCAGAAACACTCTTGCAATAATAAATGATCCGATCGAGTCTGCTTGCCAAGGTACATAGAATTATTCCCGTCCTCAAGATAGGTTGGGATAAAAAGGTGACTGACAAAATTTTGCATGCGAACGAACTCGATCGGTTTAAAAGCTATAATTAAAATTAGCATACGGTATCAAGAAAAATAAATATGGTCGGTATAATTCTAGCACAATTAATAACATCATTTTACGACACTTACCAAGCCAAAAACGTGGGCGATGTTTAGAATAATTAAAAATAAATAACGTGAAAGTTCACGACGCCATTTCAGGAACCTCAGGTGTTTTGCGGAACCGACCTTCCTTTTGCGAGTTCCAGGAGAAAAAGAAGGTGAAAACGCAGGTATGATGCTGAAACGCACCTCATTGCAACTTGACAGTCGAGGTTACGACTCGAGTTGGTCGATGCACTAACAACCACTGTCACTCACGAACTGCGCACGCCCGCCGTTGTCTCTGTTTTACCGGCTATGTTACCGGCATCTAGCCGGTACGTACGAAATGTACGTTACATCCCCTCTTCCCGGTAGAAAATTTTGAACGTGAGGGAGAAATTTTTTCCTTAATTGAAGCTAGCAATAAGCGTGACACAAGAGACAAGTTTAGGCGTCGCAGCCCGCGAGCGATGGGTGATACCTGGACTAGAACGAAATAGATGACATCGTGGGTGGCGTGAACTATAAATGGCTTGGGATATGATCATAAAAGAGAAATTCTGCGGAAATATGGAAATATATACAAGAAGTAGCACCGTGTAATATGTGCACTATAAGGCACCAAGCAGACAATAGCATTGATATATATACAAAGATAAATTAAGAGTACCGAAAATATATACAAAATTTACACAAGAGCACCGGCGACACAGAAGTACCGCTGACTAATGTCAAATCAGGTTCAATAGGGAACCTAGATAAATAAAAACACAGATAAATAAAATGTATACCGACACGAAAAGACACCATCGAGAAAAAAAAAATCTATCGTCATTGCAAGGAATAGGCTAATCATAACTAAGAGACCGACACGATAAGAGATCCGGCAACAGGGTGTAGAGAAGATAGTGCGGAGGTGTTGTTATCAAATAACGAAACGTGGGCGCCAGCAAGTCATAAGGGGCTTGCACCTATATAAGCTATCATCCTTGCGAGCTTTACTATTGTTAAATATTGACATACTAAACAAACTGAACAATCTGTGACCTGAACCGACGAACTACGCATGACTGACATCAAAGAAAGCTAACTCTACATCAAATAAAATTAAGATATATAGAGCAGCGATCCTCAATCAAAACAAAAGAAAGAAAAAGAGAAGAAAAATAAAGGTTGGTGCTGGAACTGTGCGGCCATTCCTTCCTAAGAACCCGTCGAGACTTACCCAGACACCTTAACTCAAAATTCAAAATTGGTACCGGAACTGTGCGGCCATTCCTTTCCGGGAACCCGTCGAGACTTACCCGGATACCTTAAATCAAAACTCAAAAAAATAACGATTGAAAGTAGTACTGGAACTGTGCGGCCATTCCTTTCCAGGAACCCGTCGAGACTTACCCAGACCCCTTAAATCAAAACCTCAAAGTAGCTCCAATCTACGCTCAAATTTTTCATACGAACTGCATAGAAAAGAGAAACCTCAAGCAAATTTAAAAAGATAAATACGATAATATAATTACTATAATTAGTATAATAATTATTACGAGATACTAACGATAAAAAAAGTATAATAACGATATGTCAGTCGGGCCAGGTACGAGATAAAAAATGACAATGCCTAATTGTACGAAAGGGTTATAGTTAACGGTACAGAAAAAAATTACGGTAGATAAGATAGTTTACAAGGTAATAAATTACAAATTTCAAAGATAATGAAGGTAAATTTTACAAGTTCATAAAAACGAATATCAAAGGCAATAAAGTTAATTTTACGAGCTCGCAAGGAATCTCCATAATGTAAATAAGATAAAAGTCCAGACAGTGTCTCGGTGACATGGTCTCTCGGTTATTAAATAAAACAAAAAATACTTGAAAACAGATAAATCGATAAGAACACTAAACAGACGATAGATAGATATCCGAAATAATCGGTAACGAAAATACACGAAACAAAACAGTTAAAATACCTCCTGGAGAAAGATTTCGTTTTTGGCTTGCTTTCCTGCTATAAAATGTGACGATATTAAATTCGATAAAGGTAATGAATAATAACGTTAAAGTAAATACGAAAAATTAAAAGGTTAAACGACCAGTTTCATTCGCTAGCTTCTAGAGCACCTGTATATCCACCGGACCCACCGGTCACTGCGAACCTCAAAGACTGCAACTCCCTTAAATGTTGGGCGCCACTTGAAAGGAACTATTTAACCCTAGAGGGGAAAAATAGTCGCTGAGAGCATGAGACAAGAGAAACAAGGGTCGTAGGTTGAGTCGCTAGTCTAAGAGGGTCAACAATAACAAGCGGGTCAGCAGAACAACAGGTTCTCTTTATTAAAATATAAAATATCACAATTATTATGAATACTATTAACTTGAGCACGGTTAACAGATAGTAAAAAGAATAACAAGAGCGTGCGGTGCTAGTCGAATGAATTGGTAGGATGGTTAAAAGGCACTTAGCTTCGTCTGGCTCTTCAGAGGTCTAGCTGGAAGTGGCCTGGGTCTTCTTGCTGGGCTCCGGACAATCGGCCTGGCACGGAAAAGGCAGGTGCCTCCGGGAATAATGTGCCTCCAGGTAAAAATGTGATCCGTAGAAAAAAATGTGCCTCCAGGTAAAAATGCAATCCGCAGGAAAAATGTGCCTCCAGGTAAAAATGCAGTCCGCAGGAAAAAATGTGCCTCCAGGTAAAAATGCAGTCCGCAGGAAAAAGCTGCAATTTTCATGTGTATCAGAAACACTCTTGCAATAATAAATGATCCGATCGAGTCTGCTTGCCAAGGTACATAGAATTATTCCCGTCCTCAAGATAGGTTGGGATAAAAAGGTGACTGACAAAATTTTGCATGCGAACGAACTCGATCGGTTTAAAAGCTATAATTAAAATTAGCATACGGTATCAAGAAAAATAAATATGGTCGGTATAATTCTAGCACAATTAATAACATCATTTTACGACACTTACCAAGCCAAAAACGTGGGCGATGTTTAGAATAATTAAAAATAAATAACGTGAAAGTTCACGACGCCATTTCAGGAACCTCAGGTGTTTTGCGGAACCGACCTTCCTTTTGCGAGTTCCAGGAGAAAAAGAAGGTGAAAACGCAGGTATGATGCTGAAACGCACCTCATTGCAACTTGACAGTCGAGGTTACGACTCGAGTTGGTCGATGCACTAACAACCACTGTCACTCACGAACTGCGCACGCCCGCCGTTGTCTCTGTTTTACCGGCTATGTTACCGGCATCTAGCCGGTACGTACGAAATGTACGTTACATCCCCTCTTCCCGGTAGAAAATTTTGAACGTGAGGGAGAAATTTTTTCCTTAATTGAAGCTAGCAATAAGCGTGACACAAGAGACAAGTTTAGGCGTCGCAGCCCGCGAGCGATGGGTGATACCTGGACTAGAACGAAATAGATGACATCGTGGGTGGCGTGAACTATAAATGGCTTGGGATATGATCATAAAAGAGAAATTCTGCGGAAATATGGAAATATATACAAGAAGTAGCACCGTGTAATATGTGCACTATAAGGCACCAAGCAGACAATAGCATTGATATATATACAAAGATAAATTAAGAGTACCGAAAATATATACAAAATTTACACAAGAGCACCGGCGACACAGAAGTACCGCTGACTAATGTCAAATCAGGTTCAATAGGGAACCTAGATAAATAAAAACACAGATAAATAAAATGTATACCGACACGAAAAGACACCATCGAGAAAAAAAAATCTATCGTCATTGCAAGGAATAGGCTAATCATAACTAAGAGACCGACACGATAAGAGATCCGGCAACAGGGTGTAGAGAAGATAGTGCGGAGGTGTTGTTATCAAATAACGAAACGTGGGCGCCAGCAAGTCATAAGGGGCTTGCACCTATATAAGCTATCATCCTTGCGAGCTTTACTATTGTTAAATATTGACATACTAAACAAACTGAACAATCTGTGACCTGAACCGACGAACTACGCATGACTGACATCAAAGAAAGCTAACTCTACATCAAATAAAATTAAGATATATAGAGCAGCGATCCTCAATCAAAACAAAAGAAAGAAAAAGAGAAGAAAAATAAAGGTTGGTGCTGGAACTGTGCGGCCATTCCTTCCTAAGAACCCGTCGAGACTTACCCAGACACCTTAACTCAAAATTCAAAATTGGTACCGGAACTGTGCGGCCATTCCTTTCCGGGAACCCGTCGAGACTTACCCGGATACCTTAAATCAAAACTCAAAAAAATAACGATTGAAAGTAGTACTGGAACTGTGCGGCCATTCCTTTCTAGGAACCCGTCGAGACTTACCCAGACCCCTTAAATCAAAACCTCAAAGTAGCTCCAATCTACGCTCAAATTTTTCATACGAACTGCATAGAAAAGAGAAACCTCAAGCAAATTTAAAAAGATAAATACGATAATATAATTACTATAATTATTATAATAATTATTACGAGATACTAACGATAAAAAAATATAATAACGATATGTCAGTCGGGCCAGGTACGAGATAAAAAATGACAATGCCTAATTGTACGAAAGGGTTATAGTTAACGGTACAGAAAAAAATTACGGTAGATAAGATAGTTTACAAGGTAATAAATTACAAATTTCAAAGATAATGAAGGTAAATTTTACAAGTTCATAAAAACGAATATCAAAGGCAATAAAGTTAATTTTACGAGCTCGCAAGGAATCTCCATAATGTAAATAAGATAAAAGTCCAGACAGTGTCTCGGTGACATGGTCTCTCGGTTATTAAATAAAACAAAAAATACTTGAAAACAGATAAATCGATAAGAACACTAAACAGACGATAGATAGATATCCGAAATAATCGGTAACGAAAATACACGAAACAAAACAGTTAAAATACCTCCTGGAGAAAGATTTCGTTTTTGGCTTGCTTTCCTGCTATAAAATGTGACGATATTAAATTCGATAAAGGTAATGAATAATAACGTTAAAGTAAATACGAAAAATTAAAAGGTTAAACGACCAGTTTCATTCGCTAGCTTCTAGAGCACCTGTATATCCACCGGACCCACCGGTCACTGCGAACCTCAAAGACTGCAACTCCCTTAAATGTTGGGCGCCACTTGAAAGGAACTATTTAACCCTAGAGGGGAAAAATAGTCGCTGAGAGCATGAGACAAGAGAAACAAGGGTCGTAGGTTGAGTCGCTAGTCTAAGAGGGTCAACAATAACAAGCGGGTCAGCAGAACAACAGGTTCTCTTTATTAAAATATAAAATATCACAATTATTATGAATACTATTAACTTGAGCACGGTTAACAGATAGTAAAAAGAATAACAAGAGCGTGCGGTGCTAGTCGAATGAATTGGTAGGATGGTTAAAAGGCACTTAGCTTCGTCTGGCTCTTCAGAGGTCTAGCTGGAAGTGGCCTGGGTCTTCTTGCTGGGCTCCGGACAATCGGCCTGGCACGGAAAAGGCAGGTGCCTCCGGGAATAATGTGCCTCCAGGTAAAAATGTGATCCGTAGAAAAAAATGTGCCTCCAGGTAAAAATGCAATCCGCAGGAAAAATGTGCCTCCAGGTAAAAATGCAGTCCGCAGGAAAAAATGTGCCTCCAGGTAAAAATGCAGTCCGCAGGAAAAAGCTGCAATTTTCATGTGTATCAGAAACACTCTTGCAATAATAAATGATCCGATCGAGTCTGCTTGCCAAGGTACATAGAATTATTCCCGTCCTCAAGATAGGTTGGGATAAAAAGGTGACTGACAAAATTTTGCATGCGAACGAACTCGATCGGTTTAAAAGCTATAATTAAAATTAGCATACGGTATCAAGAAAAATAAATATGGTCGGTATAATTCTAGCGCAATTAATAACATCATTTTACGACACTTACCAAGCCAAAAACGTGGGCGATGTTTAGAATAATTAAAAATAAATAACGTGAAAGTTCACGACGCCATTTCAGGAACCTCAGGTGTTTTGCGGAACCGACCTTCCTTTTGCGAGTTCCAGGAGAAAAAGAAGGTGAAAACGCAGGTATGATGCTGAAACGCACCTCATTGCAACTTGACAGTCGAGGTTACGACTCGAGTTGGTCGATGCACTAACAACCACTGTCACTCACGAACTGCGCACGCCCGCCGTTGTCTCTGTTTTACCGGCTATGTTACCGGCATCTAGCCGGTACGTACGAAATGTACGTTACAATTTAAACGATTGTTATTTTAAACGACAATTTTAAATACGATCCATTATCGTTGTATTGTGTTGAGGTTGTTATTTACATAGCTGGTTTTGTTGCATTTAAATTAGGGAACAAAATAAAATGTGAAAATTGCCAGCAACATCTTCATGGTGATCAACACAGTTTTTTTTTATTCTTTGATTCATTTGAAATCAAGGGGAGGATTAACTTATCCAAGTGAAGATGTTGTGGAAAATTTGTAAACAAACTGAAAAAATTTTTCAAGAGCAAATAATAGTTTGCAAAAATAAAGTACATAAGAATTTGGTGTTTTTAAAAATATTAGATTATTTTAAGTCTCGTGATATATTTTCAACAATGAAATTTCATGGATCTGTGTTAAATGATCATAGGATTTTATTAATTAAAATTATCTGTTTTACGTATGTAGAAACACGTATGCATTATGTATGTCGCAATTTATAATATGTGAATACTTCTAGAAATATTTTTAATAAGTTAGTACTATTTAAAGGACAATAAATCATATTATTAAATCTGGAACCTGGTTTTATTATTTTAGTCTACTTTAGTAGCAAGTAATTTAATCGATGTCTAACTACTTTGACAACTAATAATTTTAATTATTATTTTCAAAAATCAATTTTAATTAATATAGCTTTCAATAATTATGGAAATATTATTCTTTGAAATTTTAGGTCAATTCTACTTTCGCGTACTAGTACACACTTTAACCCACTAGGTAGTGCGTTTAATTTTTACTGTTCACAGTTGTTAAACAAAATGTTAACTATCTGAATACTAAAATTAATATGAAAATTTCATTTAAAAAAATTACAAATAGGCTATTGATCTTTGATACCTAAACTTATTAAAACCGCAATTTAAACCACAACCGTTAAAAGTGCTATTGAATTCGGGGGTGCATTTTTAAGAATGGGGTGGATTTGTCACAATTTCATTTTTCTCCAAATAACTCAAAAAATATGCATTTTTAGAGAAAAAAAGTTAGATTTTTCATGCGAAATTAAATTTCATATTCAAATACTACTGTCTGTAGTTCGAAATTTTTTTTATTAAAATAAAAAATTAATAAAAAAATATTTTATTTAAATTATGTACTAATTATGAAAACTAAGATATAATTATTTTTAAACATTTTTTGGCTAAAAAATAAATTTTTTTAAAGTTTTAAAAGTAATACGTGAGGAACCTATTTAATTAAGTTCCACATTAATTACTAGCAAAGCTTTTGGTCATTCGCAAACATTTTCTTGCCTCATATGTTATTATTAGAGTACCTATAACCAACAAGAAAGCTTGCCTTTCAAATTAGTAAGTTTGATACGCCACTGGGTCATCCGCCATTTGCAAAACCCATCCCGGTCCAAGTGGGACTTCGTATTTGCTCCTTCCTCCTGACAGTCTATTCAAAGGTTGGGCCACCCTGGTATGTAAGCGAAACCCAAAATGTTGGATATCGTTGTAAAGAGAATTTTTTTAGCTTTTTAGCTTTCAAATGATGTGTCACTCGATACTTCCCTATGATGATAGGCAAAGGGGTAGCTACCCCTGCCAAGGGGGTGAGCTTGGGTAGTTAAATTGGTCACGAAAATATGTCCCCCTCGATAACAAAATCGACCTGTTTCGGCGTTTTTCGCATACAGCTTCACTTTCCAAATTATTAGGCTTGTTACCTTTTCGATGGCCCACTCTGTATAACCCAGCTGTTGACTGGACACGGCTCCTTTGGGACCTATCTCAATAAGATAGGTAAGGCAGACAACGACTCATGTAGGTACTGTGATGAATCAGACACACCACACCACGTGATCTTCGAGTGCGACAGATGGCAATCACAGAGACGGAAACTGGACAACGAGATAAGGGGATGCATTACAATGGAAAACCTAATGGAACTGATGATGGGTCCCAGGGAAGAGTCAGAGAAGATAGTCAGGTTTTTTACGGATATCATGGGGAAAAAATGTGAGTGGATCAAACAGGAACTGACAGCAAGAAGACACTACAATAAAGGATGGGAGCCCCAATGGGACATGCCATGCCAGGTCAAGAAGACAGGAGGGGTTTTAGCCGGTAAAAGTCCGGCACTACCCTGGTAGGGCAGAACCACGCCAGGGTGTCCATGAGGATTTCCCCTCAAAAAGTCAGGTCAGGTCAGGTCAGGACTATTACCTCCTCAAGGGTGCCACCTTGACGTGTTGAGGAGGCTGGGCGTGGGACAGCGAGCGGCGGAACGGGACACCTGGGAAATGCTCCTGAGTATTCCCGGAGGTCCACAGAAGTCTGTCCAGGACCACGTCTCTAAGTGCATCCACATTCCTCGACCCTTCCTCCCAAACTCATTTTCTTCCCCTCCACGGGCGACCTTGTCTGATGCGCCCCTGAATGCACGGGTCGCGGGAGGCTTGCCCCCCCCCCCTGCGTGCGTGGCTGGGGGCGCGGAACGTCGAGGCTGCTCAGGTCAGGGTGCTGGAGGACCACCATCCAGTATTCCAAATTCATTCCTAACCCCTCCCCAAAGATTTGGTGGTAGTCCCGAAAGGGAAACTGCCCAATCTAAACCCCTATCCTAACCCTTTAAGGCGCGGGCGGGACTACTGAAAAGGAAACCGCCCAAACCCCCATCCCATCAACCCCCCCCCCCCCCCCCCCAAGGATTCACACCTGGTGGATACGGGCTTGGCAAACCCGGGGTTCCTAGCTGAAACAATCCCTCCTTCAACCAGTCTTGGGAGAGTTTCCTTTCACCTTCAAGCTGTCCTATCGGTCCCCCTGGACCAAACTCTTCTTCTCGTCTGTCTCCTTCTTTTTCCACACTATAGGGAATGGAAACCCCGTCTTTAGAGTCCCCGGCCCTCCAAGGATAGGGGGTTATATGACTGGAAATGAAATGGAAGGAAAAAATGAAATAACGTTACGGTGCAGAGGAGGGACACCTCAGTACCGGTCGTCAGCGTGGGTGGTGGAGCAGGCCCTGGTCGACCGTTATCCAGCGACTGCGGTGAGGAAGGAGTGGAATCCCAGGCTCCCCCACATAGTGCTACTGGAATAGAAATCTCAACAAGAGAAAAGGAAGATCACCAGAACACGACACCTGGAAGGGACAGAGCAGTCCCTCAAGTCCAGGGAGCTCGGCCAAAATGTGGTGACATTCCAGATTCTTTCAAAGGCAGAAGAAGCCTAATAAGGTCACCACCGAAAGAGAGGTCAGCATCGGTCCCGGAGCTGGACCTAGGAAAATACATACAACAGAAGATCGATCCTTCAAACAAAGGAAAC
This sequence comes from Malachius bipustulatus, assembly GCA_910589415.1. Lineage (NCBI taxonomy): Eukaryota > Metazoa > Arthropoda > Insecta > Coleoptera > Melyridae > Malachius > Malachius bipustulatus. Next base: position 3,915,782 of record OU342638.1, on the reverse strand, counting down.
CAGTCCAAAAAGAGGAAGCTAAATTGCAGCCAAAGGGCAGAATTTAATATTGTTTGTTTGATCAATGTAAACACTACAGGTGGGACAGGTGGGTGTAGTGAGAGCTAGAATAGAAGAGATGATAGACATACAACAATGTTATACATGCTGGAGATACGGGCATATAGCAACAGAATGTACAGCGAAAAATGACCTTTCAGGATGCTGCTTGCCATACTACAAATAACTGCGAAAATGAGGAAGAATGTATAGCTTGTGGAAAGAAGGGACATAAAACTAGCAGCACTAGATGCATAGCATTTAAGAAAGAACTACAAATGAGGAGAAAAAGTACAAAAAACACCCCTCAAAAAGGCCCAACAAACCCGGTCCAGCGAAGCGGACTGGAGGTAGAGACAAATACTTAGACAAAATGCCTAAGTTAATATGCCACCAGATAAACGCTAATAGATCTAGGACAGCGATGTCTCTCATACAGCAAACGGCGTTGGAAAAGAACACTCACCTGGCAATTATCCAGGAACCAAATAAAGGGTACAAAAATCCAAACAGCTATACAGACACACAAAAGAATGCGCAGAAATGGGTGATGAAACCGCGAGGTGAAAGTAGATCTATATGCAGCTGAATCTGGTTTTGTGTGGGTGAAGATTAGAAAATAAGTGATATATTCGTGTTATTGCTCGCCAAACGAAAGTATTGAAGGCTTCAAGAGGTATATAGGTAACCTATCTGACTCCACAGATAGACAAAAAACTAAAAAACTTTTGATATGTGGAGATTTAAATGCGAAATCCCCCCCCCCCCTATGGGGCTCGAAAAGAATAGACAAAAGAGGAGAGATACTGAAAGAACTGATATCCGAGAAGGGATGGATAGTATTGAATCGGGTAGGGAAACCGACCTTTAGCGGTGCAGGCGGGGAATCTTTTATCGATATAACACTGGCAACACAAGAAGCGGCTAGACAGATAAATGAATGGGATGCTGAAACTGAAAGAGAAAATTTGAGTAACCACAAAGTAACATTTTCTTCACAGTGGAAGAAAACCTCACAGACACAGCAAGACAACATGGATTCTAACACAACAGAAATGGATTCTAAACGAAACCAAAATTGAGGAATTCTCACAGAAATACAGCGAATACTGGGACATATCACAGGATATCAACATCCAGGACGTTATAAACATAGTAGAGAGAATAGCTAAAGACACATTTGAAGTCCAAAAGGGACATAAAAGTAGGAAATCAAACTACTGGTGGACCTCAGAAATCCAACAGCAGAGAAAAAAGACAACCCGAAAAAGAAGAGAGGCCATGAGACTCAAAAAGAAAAATATTGGGATCACAAACCCAGAGAGACTACAAAGCAAAATAAATTAGTATAACACCAATAAAAAAGAACTGAGAAAAATGATCATAAGGGAAAATAGGGAAGCATGGAAGAGACTTATAACAGAACTAAATGATGACCCTTGGGGAAGAGGATATAAAATTTTTAAGAACAAATTTAAGAGACAGGTCCCGCCACTTAGAAAAGACGAGATCTAAGAACAGATCAATACACTTTTTCCGACTAAACCGATCTGCGAATGGATAAAGCCAGACTTTCAAGGGGAAGATTTTACCCCCTTCACCGAACAGGAACTAGAGAAAGCACTAAAACAAACGCCAAATAAGAAAGCCCCTGGTCCTGACGGCATGCCGGCAGAAATCATAAAGGCGGCTGCCGAGGAAAATATATCGATAATACTCAATGGAATAAATGAGTTATGGAGAAAAGGAGCCTTCCCGGGGGTATGGAAAACCGCTAAATTAGTCCTCATCGACAAACCTATGAAAACAGGGAGAAGCGCAGAATACAGACCTATCTGTCTGATAAATACCATGGGGAAGATATATGAGGGACTACTGAAAGAGAGACTGGAGAGAGAGATAGAGGATAGGGGAGGCCTATCCGACAGACACATGGGTTTAGGATTTAGGAGAGGTAGGTCGACGGTGTCGGCGATCAAAATGGCCATGGAGATGGAGGAAGGTATAAAGAGGAGAAGCTATAGACATAGAAAATTGTGTGTGATGGTAACATTAGATATAAAAAACGCTTTTAATTCGGCTGATTGGGCAAACATAGTTAAGGAAATTGCAAGGAGGCGAATAAGCGGGAGGATGATAAGCGTAATTCAGGTACTTGACTGATAGATTTATCAGGGCGGACAGTAATGATTGGAACTAAAAGACACATTCAGACCATTAGTATACCAATAAACGAGGGCTTTATAATAGAGACAACAAGGACTTTGAAATACCTTGGAGTCACACTTGACACGAATCTCACAATGAGAGAACACGTGAGAGAAATAGCAAGGAGAGCGGAAAGGACTGCTATGGCAGCGATGAGTCTGACAAAAAATGTTAAGGAACCACGTCGGAACTTCCCACGTTGCGACGTCGGAAATAATGTACGCAGCTCCAGTATGGGAGAATCTGGAAGACAGCTGAATACAAGGACATGCTAGAGAAAATAAACGGGATAATAGCACTCAGAGTGTGCTGCGAATACCGCACATCAAGAAGGGAAGCAGTAAAGGTTATTGCAGGAATGCCCCCTCTCGATCTGGTGGCAGATCAAATGGACGACAGGCAAAGAGGAGTAGAAGGTAAAGAGGCGGAGAAAAGGCTCTTAAAAGCATGGCAGACTAGATGGGACCAGACGGACTGTTGGACAAAGAGACTCATACCAAGGATCAAACAGTGGAAGAAAAGAAAACATGGAGAACTAGGGTATGAACTTACCCAATTTCTGACTGGCCATGGTAGTTTTGGAACATGTATGAAAAAGATAGGGAAGAGCGATGACGACCTATGCAAACAATGTGGACAGCCGGTAACAGATACACCAGAACATTCCGTCTTCAAATGCGACAGATTCCATGCAGAAAGAAATATGTTGGAAACAAAGATCGGACAAATAATAACTGTCGAAAATTTCGAGGAAGAAATTACTAAGGGACAAATAGAGTGGGACGAGATCGCGGGATTTATTGTGAAGGTGATTAGGGAGAGACTGAGCATGGAGAGGAGGGAGGCTACCACTGAAACGGCAACGAGGACACTGCCGTGTCCGCTGAACGAAGCATAGCATAATACAGGCAAACATCAAGACGGGCCTGTGCGGTGATGAAATACCAATGAAGGCGATACCGCCGCAGAGGACATGAAGATGGGTTTAGCCGGTAAAAGTCCGGCACTACCTGTGGCGGGAAGAACTACCCCGGGTGTCCATGAGGATTCCCCTCCTTATATATATAAAAAAAAGGAACATAGGGCGGCGGAAGGGAAAACCCGGGGAATGCTCCTGAGTGTCTCCGGAGGTTTCGCTGATGCCGGCCTACAGCCACGCCTCTAAGCGCATCCACCCCCCCTCCCACTCCTACCTACCCACTCTCAAACCCTACCCCTCCGAGGGCCGCTTTGCCTGAGTCGCCCCTGTATGCGCGGGTCGTGACTGGGGGCGCGGGGCATTAGAGGTACAAACACTCCCACGAAAAGAGAAGACGAGGAAGAAGAACTGGAGATATTCACACCAAGGGGATCTCTAAGAAGAACTCCACCAGGCACGACGAGGTCGAGGATCACAGATTCATTTGGAATTAGGTCGGTGGATCTTACTGAGGACGAAGAGGAGACGAAGTCTGAACCGGACGATACCCGGAGAGAAAGGCCGGCAAAAAGTAGAAAGTGGTCGAAGAGCCCTTTATCCCCGAAGATGGAGGCGACAAACGTCGACAGGATATGGAGAAAGCTAGATATCCTGATCCGAGAGGTGGAAACACTTAGTAAGTCGATAGAAAGGAACAGGCAAGTAAAGGTAAAGGAGAGTACCAATCGTCTCAGAATGATTACTAAAGAGATCAATGGCGAAGCCTTCAGGAAACTATTCGTGACCACAAGGACAATTCGGACCACAAGCAAAGTACCTACCTGTGAGACAAGAGAACAGGGGGAACAAACCGAAGAAACTATGGACCATACAAAGGATCTACATAAGATAATCGAAACACAAGAAGAAACCATAGAACGACAGAACCAACAAATCATGATATTAGAAGAGAACCTGAAAAAAGAGAAAGAGACAGAAAAGACAACCTGCCAGACCTGTGGAAAAAGAAACACGACATACTCAATCGATACAGAGGGATTACCAGAAACCTTCGACGAATTCAAAGCGATAGCCTCCAGGAGCTGGTTGGAATCAAATTATAAGACAACAAAAATAACAAATAAAGATCCTCTACAGATTGCGAATACATGGCCCTGTTCTCAGACATAAACGAGAAAAACAGATCTCCATACGAAGATAATATCCATAATAGATACCCGGAGGCCACAGAAGGAGAGAAGACCCCATGAACAGGAGGAAGTTATTCCTTGATGGAACAGAAGACTACTTACAGAGCACAGGGCACAACAAGGAACAAAACCAAAACTACCATTGTTTTATACCACGACACCATGAGTGATACAAAAAATAGAGACATTTATGGACTGAGAGAAGCACTAAAAAACATACTAGCAGCGGGACCAGAGGGCAGAAACATTAATATTGCGTGCCCCAGAACTATAGAACGAATAACCCCATTCAGCAATAAAAGACACATTTTGGGCAATATGTCGACACAGTTTCGACACATGATTTTGGACACGACACATTTTAAAGACACAAAGTCGTCTTTAAAACCACTATGTATGGAAAATGTGACCAAAGTGGTTATGGAAACGAGTACCAAAATGTGCCCATATTTTGCCCACTAAATGTGCCCTGATTGTTGCTAAAATGCGCCCATAATATATCGTATATGTTCCCAAAATGTTCCCATAATGTGCCCGGTAATGCGACCGAAATGTGCCCGAAATGTACCCGGTAATGGACCCAAATGTGACCGATTTAAGCCCAAAAGTGTTTATAATATTTGGTTACCAAATGGTTGCCGTTTGCTCCAAATTGTTGCTAAGGTGCTGTTTTGAGTCACAAAATGAAACCAAATGGACTCACACTGTTTCTGATTAGAAACAAATTGGATACAAACTAGATACAATAAACAAGTAATTATATTATACAAGCAATAATAAGTAACAATAAAAAAAAGTACCTACTTGTAAAGAATTAAGCGCATAAAATGGTTTTGTATACCTACATAATACAGGGTTACTGGTAACTGGATACATTCCTTTGGTGATCTGATAAAACAAGAGGTAAGGAGTAAACTAACCCCAACATGCACTATACAAAACTCAATAGATTTTGAGATATTTCGATTTTCAACTTTTCTTAAAAAAAATTGTTTCAAATGTCTTGAAATGTAATTTTCGAAAAATCTACTTTAACTTTTTGATTTTTTTTTTGCTGGAATACGTGTCCAATACTATGCTTCCTTCTGGATTAAAAAATATCCTGGAGGTATTTCGATCGTGTGAAAATTTCAAAGAAAAACTTTCACAAACTATTTTTTTTAAATAAGATTTAAAAGTTTTTACAAGTTATTTTCGCAAAATTGTCAAGGCAACTTGCGTACAAATTGTTTTAAAAACTTCCCTAGTGTAGTAGCTATCTAACAAGGTACGAATCTTGTACAAGAATAACAGAATCTCCCCGTTAATGTACCGTTACCGAGGAACAAATCCTTAAGTCGGGATGTTTTAAAAAAAATACGACCCTTAACGGGGGTCTTAAAATTCTCGGATCCGGTCCATTTTCAATAGGTCGTATTTGGGGGTCACGAGCTTCGTCCCTACCAAGTTTCGTCCCGATCGGTAAAACTTTCAGACACTTAGAGTGGCTATTACTAGGCTATTCCCGAAAAATCCCGAAATTCCCGAAAAAATGACACTTCCCGGGAACGGATCCCGCTCATTTTCAATAGGCATCGTGCCACGGTGCGCCTCTTCAATCGAGCCAAATTTCAACTTTCCCACATGAAAACTGGCGGCTCTAGAGTGTTTCCTAGCAAAGTCACAGACAGACAGACCGACAGACAGACTTTTTTCGGGCACAAGAATACGTATACTTACGAAACTTCTGTGATTTTGCTAGGAAACACTCTAGAGCCGCCAGTTTTCATGTGGGAAAGTTGAAATTTGGCTAGATTGAAGAGGCGCACCGTGGCACGATGCCCATTGAAAATGAGCGGGATCCGTTCCCGGGAAGTGTAATTTTTTCGGGAATTTCTGGATTTTTCGGGAAAAGCCTAAGAAACCCCTTAGTGTCTGAAAGTTTTACCGATCGGGACGAAACTTGGTAGGGACGAAGCTCGGGACCCCCAAATACGACCTGTTGAAGATGGGCCGGATCCGAGAATTTTAAGACCCCCGTTCAGGGCCGTATTTTTTTTAAAACGTCCAGACTTAAGGATTTGTTCCTCGGTAACGGTACATAACGGGGAGATTCTGTTATTCTTGTACAATATTCGTACCTTGTTAGATAGCTACTACACTAGGGAAGTTTTTAAAACAATTTGTACGCAAGGTGCCTTGACAATTTTGCGAAAATAACTTGTAAAAACTTTTAAATCTTATTTAAAAAAAATAGTTTGTGAAAGTTTTTCTTTGAAATTTTCACACGATCGAAATACCTTAGGATATTTTTTATTCCAGAAGGAAGCATAGTATTGGACAAGTTATCCAGCAAAAAAAAAAAAAATCAAAAAGTTAAAGTAGATTTTTTGAAAATTACATTTCAAGACATTTGAAACAATTTTTTTAAGAAAAGTTGAAAATCGAAATATCTCAAAATCTATTGAGTTTTGTATAGTGCATGTTGGGGTTAATTTATTCCTTACCTCTTGTTTTATCAGATCACCAAAGGAATGTATCCAGTTACCAGTAACCCTGTATATTGTTATGAAATACTTCCACTTTAATCGAACATTTCGGGTATGTATTGCCTCAATTTTCATTGCGAACGGAATTTCATTGATGATTATAATCAAGATACTTCCGAAAATTGAACGGGACTCAAAAATTATGAATTATTTTAAATATTCACAAAAAAAGTTACAGTTTTTCTTAAAACTAAACTTTATGCATTCTGTGTAACTTATAACATTGTGGTTTTCAAATTTTAAGCTTAAGTTTTGCCAGAAAGTTAAATTATGTTGAAAAAATCCGCATCGGCCGGCCATTTTTCTTAAAGCGCCGGTTCTGTTTCAACAAAAGAATATGGCGAATTTATGCAATGTGTCCAATAACGGTCCAAATTTATTCTATATTGACACAAAAGAATTGATAGGCACATTTTAGCCACATGTGTCTAATTATAATCCAATATTTTTCCAAAATGAGTCTAATGGACACACAGACGCAATTTAGATTTTCCGACACTTTGAGACTAGTTTTTGCCCAAAACGAACCCGATTTGTAACCGGACCCAATATGCGCCTTGCGTGTTCTGAAATGTGACCAGTTTAGCATGCTGAACATACCGACATACACAGACACCTACTACACATAACATAACCTACCTATCGAGGGTTTTTCAGTTTCAGTGTGTGTTGTTGTTGTGTGGATTGTGGATGTCGACGATAATCAGCGTCACCGAAGAGTGGTTAGGGGTTGCACGATTGTTTATTGATTTGCGCTATGTCATTTAAAATAATTAAAACAATTGAAAACAATATAGTTCGCCTGTCCATTGTCCCAACTAACTAAGAGCAGGATGTCATTTTATACTGGCCACCAAAGCACGTAAAACACGGCGAAAAACTAATTTTCGACGCTAACTCCATACCAAGCATAGATTGGGTAAAGATGCATTGTACAGTGAAAGAAACAAATTTGGAAAGCCTTGTGACCGCTACAAAACTGTGTGCTCTATATACTAACTTACCAGACACGGACGCAGAGGTCGAGTAAGTTTTATTTTCAGAAATATAAATCCAACCCAACTTTCTAGTAACAAAAAAAAACTATTTTTTTAGATACTTTGAAAGAAACAAAACACGAGAAAAAAAGCGTTTTTGTAAGCAGAATAATAATTACAGTAAAGAAGTTGACAATTAATTTTAATTATAATTCTGAATTTGAGATTGTTGTTCGAAACGACGAGGAAGAAGGGTTACCAAATGAAGAAATACTGCTACTACTGAAGAAATTTCAATAGTATCTAATAATGCGGCTATTATTTTTGTGGATTCTTTGGATACCATTAGTATGAACAATAATGTTATGTTGCAGGATCACGATGTCTTATTTTCTTGCAGCGAAAACATTCCTAAAAATATTTCAGCAGTGGAGACCACTGGTAATTTTGGTAAGTACCAAATACCTACATTATACCTACAAATACCTACATTATTAATTGGTCATTTATAATGGTGGCCGTAGAAAAATAGATTAAATTTAAATCCCTAACGTTTTATATAATTTTTATTAGCACTGCTATTATCAAAACTTGAAGATATGGACAATAAGATTGATGCATTGGGTGTCAGATCGTGTTATTTTATCAAACATAATGCTGGAATAATAACTCTATTGCAAGAGGTCCTTCGAAGGAACTAATAATGAAACCAGAGAAATTACCATAAATCAGGTCAAAGCAGCAACCGAGGAGGGCATTAATGCTGAATTGGAATTTAATTTTCCACTCGACCGTACTACAGAAATTGATGAATTTGAAAACAAATTAAGTAATAAGGAATTTGAACAAAAAATGGTAAAATCAATTTCAGTAGTTATTTTTAGTGACATAATTATGTTAATTCTAAAATTTTAGTTTTCCCGTTTTACAAATATCGTGAAAAAGTAGCCGCACGATTAATGAACGAACTATTTACAAATTCAGTCCTTTGTTGTTATACGTGGAAAGGCACTTCAACAGCAAAATATGAAGATGGACGAAAAAAATTATATCATTTCTGTTCAAAATTTTACAAGAAGCTGATCAAAAATTCAGCAGGCTGGCAAACGAAATTCGCAAAGGCTTAAAAGAGAAATGTATGTATGACATAATATATTACGTTCTAGAAATTTTATTCACATGTAACGTTGTTAGTGCTCAATTTATTTAGATCTACATTTATCTGTCCAAATAAGTCTTTATTTACCTAAAAAAATCTAAAGGAATCATAAATTAAATGAATAAATGTTTTATTCATTAAGATAATCAAGTTTCTAGTCCCCGTAGGGCCACCTGTTGTAGAGTAGTCGAACCCAGCAAGTTCAAGGTCCCTTTATTTATAAATAAACTGTAGTTCTCTTCGAACAAATTTCTTCCTACCTTTTTTTAAATAAACAAGAAACATAGATGTCTCTACTGACTAGTTTTACCGAATTTTAAATCCGACACCCATCTTCGACCTGCGCAAAAGAAGTCCTTCCGCTTGTTCCGAGCACGACGCGTCATTTTCCATCTTACCTTCTGAAGGAAACAAGCGTTTCCAGCCTTATCTTCAATTACCTTATAAGAACCAATTTATATTGGGTAAGTAGAGTACCAAACTATCTAAAACCATTCTCTAACAGGACAAATATTTTGTTCTAGCTCTTATTACCTACCCTATCATTTTGAGGTACTACCTTATCTTATCTACAAGCTATCTACGAAGCGAAATCTTCAATTATCTTTACCGACGCCATCTTCACTTTTTCAATTCCTCATATCGTTATCTACCTTTATGGAAGTGATCATCGATGTTACATGAGAATTTTACTGCCGCCTGTATCTGAATATTGGACTTTAACATTCGGAGCCTGGTATTTCTGAATTTCAACCCGCCTGGGAAGAATCGCTGCCCGGCACGTGTCTTCACGAGGTTTAGACTTTATAATCTGTCTTTTGCCATCCTTGAGAGAGATTACAACCTTCTCCTTGCGATCTCGAACTGAGCCCTCACTTCTTCAGGTGTAGTTCGACTTTTCACAGAAAAGAAATGTCGATTACGTAAGCAGATCTCATAACCCCTTGTATATATATATTCGTTTGAAATTACAAATTGCAGTCTTACGATTAACATGTTGTTTAGTTTATTAAATTACATATGATTGGTTTCGTCGATCATGGGGAAAAGAACGATCTGTAGGATATTCTGATGTGATGTTGGCATCATGGTGAAGCATTTGCTTTGAGAGATATAGTCTAGGGAAAACCCCATTAAAAAACCTAGACACACCATCCTGTTGAGATTGGTTTGAAGTATTCCAATCACTTTGCAGCATCCGTCTGAGGTTATCTGGCTGTTAATGTAGATTTTGTTTACAAGAGCTTCAAATTCTGTAACCAGTCTATTGTTTCTGTGGAAATTTCATGAATTGCTTGAAAACCTTCAGAAAATTTGGTTAAAGGACATTCATTGACAATGTGATTGATGGATTCTTCAGGATGTCCGCAAATACAGGAAGTGCTTGGTATTAAATTCCATTTATGTAACATTGAATTACATCTACCGTGTCCTGTTCTTAAGCGATGTACTTGTACCCAGACTTTCCTTCTTATTTCAAAACCGTTGACTACCGATGAAGGATCTTCGATTAAATTGTTGTTGAATAAAGAAACACTTTCATTTCGCCAATCATTTCTCCATTCATCTTCAATTTTAAATGGTCGATCCAGGTATGTTTCTAGCCACACAGGTCTTCTTGATTTTAATCTCGTTGTTGGAAGATTATTCAGGTCCGATGTTATTGAAAAATCATCTGGAAATGTTCGGTATTTATTCATGATTTTATGTGTTGCTTGTTGTCTTCGGAGAGTAGATGGAGCAATATTTGATAAAACAGGTAACCAAGGGATCGGAGTTGAGGAAATTGTTCCAGTAATAATTCGTAATGTTTGGTTCAATTGAATATCCACTTTTGATTGATGTACACTGTTGAGCCATACGGGTGCACAATATTCCGCTGTTGAATAAACAAGTGCAAGAGCTGATGTGCGAATTGTTTTTGCATTGGCTCCCCAAGTTGTTCCAGCAAGTTTGTATAGAATATTATTTCTTGTTTTTAATTTTTGTTTCACTTTTTCTAAGTGTTGATTATAGGTTAAAGATATATCCAAAGTCACACCAAGATATTTTGGATTGAAATTATGATTCAGTGACGATCCGTTGAAAGTTATATTTAGCTTTTTAGATTTTTGGTGGTTATTGAGATGGAAACATGTAACTTCTGTTTTTGAAGAGTTTAAGCAAAGACGCCATTTCTTAAAGTAATCATTCATGATTTTCAAATCAGAGCACAGCGTTTCTTCTAATAAATTAAATTCGCTGTTTTGGTAAGTTAAAATAATGTCATCGGCATATATGAATTTTCTAGATTTGGTTGCAGGCAAATCACTAATGTAAATATTGAATAGCAGTGGAGATAAAACAGAACCTTGTGGGACACCATTATTTAAGATTCTGTATTTACTGCTCTTTTCGTTTACGAAAACTTTTATTTTTCGGTCTGATAGCATATTTTCCAATAGATTCATAATCGTCTTACAACCAATAGTTTTATATAATTTGTGACAGGCCGCCCTGGGGCTGGGGAAAACTTACGTGTGTCGGCGGAAATTCTTCTCGGGTGCCAGATTTTTGTGAGGGTTTACTCCCTGGGGAAAGTTCTCGCAGCGTTTTCCCTGTGCCTGATGCACAATGGTACTTTCTTAGTACCCTTGTCCCTAGGGTAGCTCGTGGAGAAAGGAAAATGCCAGGGGTCGGATTAAGTTATCACCAGGTTAAAGGAACTAATCAGGGCGATGTTCTTTACGCACCTACCTGGTAGACTGGCACGTTCACGGAGCTAAGATGTCGGCGAGATAACGGGGGGATTGATATAGAATACGACCCAATATTACACAAATTTATTTTAAATTTACAATAAATGAAACGCCGTGCAAGTTTTTTTTTGAAACAAATCAAAAAAAAACAAAATGGTAGGTACTTACGTGAATAAAATTACGAACGGGTTTGTTCGGATTAAAGGAGACAGATCACAATAATAATCTCATAAATAAATGAATCACCCTAGCTACTTACGTGGTCAAATAATAATTATACAATATAATAAAAAAATTACATAGGGGTATAACCCTCCGTTCCACCCCGATCAATTTTCGGGGAGGTTAGGAATGCTATTTAGCAGCCAGCTAGCTCAAAATGAAAATTTAACTATTGTTATGGCAATGCACACAAATGAACAACGTCACAGGCAGAAGAAAATTCACAAGCAAATTTTAACAGTTTTTATTAAAGTAGTAAATATAAATAGACAGTAAAATAGATAATAACCAATAGATTAAATATCACAAAAATACATCAATTAAATGGAATTTATTAATTTAAATATCACAAAAGGGAGAAATAGCAATTATTGGTGAATTATAAATAATGGTATCACAGGTAGGTACATAGTTAACAATAAAATATAATATCAAATTCACAGAAATTACGAAATGATTATAATAATGAAATGGGTATTAAATGAGAAGAACAAAATGGCAAAGCACAAAAAAGATTATATTGAAACCCACACGATGACGTGTGGGGGCGATATTAATAATAGGAATAATAGGAAGAAAAATTGCTTTATTAAATGATGAAAAATTACAAACTGCAAAAATTATGACATAATGAGGCACTAGAGCCCTGGAGGTGAAATTAAAAAGCAATTAATTGAAAAATGAAAACAGCAACCAGGCTAGGTATACCAGTGAAGAACTGAACCACTTATCTTTGTAAAGCAGGTTGTGATGGTGCCTGCCTCAAAAGTGTTCAACACGACTTCCCGGGGATGTGCCATGGATAGTGAAAGTGCTGGTGGTAGTGCTAGTCATGCCGTGGGCACATGGCACCGTACTGCCTGGGAAGTCTTCTGGTGCTGGTGCTGGTACTGATGCTGGTGCTGATACCGTTGCTAGCTAGCCGGCCATGTTGATGCTGCTACCATCATTGGTCCTGATGGGTCTTCTTGGTGTTTTAAAAGGCAGCCATGGAGAAAGGGGCGAACTCCCTACAGCAGATCAGAAGATTTCAGACTCAGCATAATAATGATCGGCGCGAATCCTCGAGAGTAATTAGAACGTGTTGAACTTAAATAGCTCAACCCTTCACGTGATAAAAATTGAGGTTAATAAAAAGTAACCTCCAAAACTCTCGAGAATTCACCGTCAATAATAAAATATAAAGCAATATAAAATAATAGCAACAACGATAATATTAACAGTAATAAAGAATTAATGACATTAATTTAAAGAAATGAAATGAGATCGGCCATCTTGACCCGTCACTTAACCTTCACATGGTATTGCAAAATAAAAAGCAATATTACAGAGAATGCTCCACACTTACCTACTGAGTGGGTGAAGGGCTGCTTTCTAGCTGCGAGACATTATGTTTGAAAAACAATTAAATTGAACAGGTGTTTGTTCTAAAATATTTAACAGGAATCAACCACTCATTACTGTGTTGTACCTTATATTAATTATTTCCCTCCCTGCAGGTACCACGAAATGAAGCGAAGCGCGACTCGGGAAGTACGAACGGTAGTGTCGCCACTGAGCGGTGTTAAACGCAACCTATGAAGGCAATGTATAGTGTGCTCCAGAAATATACAGCTCTTCCTACAGGGAAAATGAATAAAAATTTTACTTATTTAATAATTAATGTAACGGTATCAAAAGAACCGTTACAGGGGTATAATAAATGAAACACAGATAAATCTTTATTAGGGTTACACTGTCAGTCAAAAAAAAAAATAATTAAATAAAACGACTCGTGGTCGATCTAAATTAAGTAGGTACCTACCAGCACGGGATCGGAACGAGCGATCGGTATATTCGCTAAGCGGCGGTGGTACGTGAATTAAAAACCACAAACAAGGATGAAAGCCGGCGAGCCGTGTGTGTGTGTGTGTGTGTGATGTGTGCCAATCTCTATGGGCCAGGCTCCGGGAGCACCGGGTCGCTTCTGTGTGCAATGGGCTAGGGTTAACTTCCCACCGAGCGTCCGGGACCCCGGGACCAGTAGTCACCGTACCCCGGCAAAGAACGATGAGTAGAAAACCACAACTCCCACAGAAGGTCGATGCACGGGAGTCAGGTCAACAGAGAAAGGTCAATAAAAAATCGAGTGGGTTGGTGTGGGTGTATGAAGGGCGTAAGGCTCGGTTTTATTACAAGTAAAAACGTACCTTGTTTCTGCGAAGCGGAGCGGTGTCGGTGCGATATCGGGCGGTTCAGGGGCGTCGCGGTCCAGGCGCTGCACGGGGCACACGGCGAATCACAACGGACGGCGTAAACACAACCCGTTTGGGGAACGATCACTGACTCTATTTGCCAACTCGCGACTACTGTGATTCAATAAAAAAAAATTGGGCTAAACTGCTCTTGCCACGGTCCAAGTAAGGAAACGCCGAACTAAAAATCAACTAGGTATCGCACGGATTACGGACGCACCAAGAATCCCGGAACAATAGAAGCGTCGAAAACGTCGGGAACAACTCACTAATGATACGCGAGACAGTCGGTAAAGATTGCACCTCAAGTGAACTAGTCGGAAATAATTGAGAGCTTCTCCTGGGTTCCGCTACCTTTTATAATAAATGATGACAACATCCAACTCCAAATCGCAAAACGGCGTATTTTCATTGGTTGTCACTGGCAGGGCACGCCGGTCGCAAAAACACATTTCAGAGAAAATGATTTCTAGAAATTATCATAAACGTCGACACGAAGTTGACTTTTTACGTTATGCAAAAACTGCAATCGCCTGATTTGTATTAAATATTTACCTCTGGTTTGCATTTGTTTCGCGTATTTACGGACACAAAAAATTGTTGGATGAAAATTCCCGTCGCTGCTAAAGAATAAAACTGATGCTCGACTGAATTAAATAAAACCAGAAAACAGAAATGTTATTATAAATTGAATAAACCCGGCCGCGATTTCACGGCGTAGGTAGGTAGGTAGGTAGCCAGCTATCGCAAGCCGGTTCACGACACCCGGCCAGCGGGGTTCCTGGAAATGCAACGACCGGATGAAACCCTTTCTATTCGACATCTATTTATTAAATAATCTATCACTTATTGCACCCGATTTTATTTAAGAGAATTTTAGAAATGCTAAAAAGGAACATCAATGACTCTGGACCTGAAATTACCTATTTCTTATCAATTTGAACAGGGGAAAATTATGATTATGCCCATTAAAACGGAGCAATTTTCATTGCTTCGTTACACCCCTCCCACTTCGCAAAAACAAAAGACGCAGTCTTTTGTTTCAGACGGTTACTACTTGTTGTGAAACTGAAATTATTATCTCGTTCGGTACCTCGCTCGTTCCTCACATAATCGTACAATTAAAACTTCATGCTACAGACGGATTTGCAGATGTCGGAAATTTAAACGTCAAAAAAAAAAAAAAGCTTACTGTGGTTGCGTCAACTACGCTCCCGGTGTCCGTTGCTCGCCGCGCTCACTGGCGCCGCCGTGTCAGCGGGCGTTCGGGTCGCTGCTTGCTCGCCAGTGGGGCGCGCAGCATCCATTGGCGCGGGCGCCGGGTCACTGGCCGCGGTGTCGCCTCGGCCGCCGGCTCCGCCGCGGGCAAGAGCGTGCATTGGACAGCTTTGTCCGCCGTCCCCGGCGTGGTCCTCCTGTCGGCTTCCCTCGGCGGATCTTCTCCCTTGGCCGTCGCAGCGGCGGTGACCCACCCGTAGCAGGCGCTCCATGTCATACCCAATGCCGGCAGACGGCAAGGGCAGTCGCGGGACATCACTCCCAGCCGTCCGCACCGTGAACAGAAGGTGCGGTACGGTCCGTCACACTCCGACCGGCGGTGGCCCGGTTTGCCGCACCTCCAGCAGAGAGTCCGGTCGTGCACCGGCAAGAAAACCGGAGGGGGTCCAGCGAGGGGCGGTCGCTGTCGGCGCGGTCGGTACGGGCTCCTGGTGGGCCGGAGACGGGGGGTCGCTCCAATCCCATTGTAGCTCCAGCACATCGTTCATCTGAAATAAACACGATCGGGATTAGACAAGGCCGTCCGACTTCGGGCGGATTCCTACCACCGGCGAATACGGGTTCACGGTACACGGGGGTCGGCCGGTATGCGGATGCGCACCACCCTCTCGGACTTGGTCACGGCCCGCACCTTGATCTCCCGGTCGCACCTAACCCCGGGCGGGCGCAGGCGCCTCAGGCGGTCGTTGAGTTGCGGGGGGCGCGGCCGTGCTTTCATCAACTCCTGCAGGCTCCGAGTCAGGTGGATGACCACCGCGTGCTTCGGCGCGGGGACTATTCCCGGCGTTGGGGCTGTCGACTCGGAGGGCGTCTCACTCCGGGTCGTCGGATTGGCCATCTGCTCCAGTTCCATGGGCGTCGGTCGGTCGGCTGGTGACGTTGCGAGTATGGCGCGCAGCCACGCCTCGGTGCGGTCATCGAGTCCACTCGTCCTCCGGGGAACCCTCGCCTTGGCGCCGCCTCGACGACCGTTCCGCCGAGCGGCGGGTACCCGGTCCCCGACGACCACCCGCCCACCAGTCGCGGCGCACATCAGCGTGGCGCCGCACGACCAGATGTCCGCGCTGAAGCCGTAGTCCCGGTCGCTTTCCACTTCTGGGGCCATGAAGCCGGGGGTCCCAGGGTTCACCCCGGGGGTGCCCGGCCTGGCCGTCGGGCACCCGGACGGCCAGGCTGAAATCCCCCAATTTGGCCACCATGTCTGGGCCCCGCCCCCAGGTCAGGATGTTCCCCGGTTTTATATCTCGGTGGATGAGATTGCTGGATCGGCAGTGGCCCACCGCCCGGAAAAGCTGCGCCCCCAGGTTGAACAGCGTCGGGCCCAGCATGGCCTCCCCGTTGTCCAAGTGGCCACCCAAGTCCGTCTCTGCTAGTTCGAAGGCCAGGAACATGGCTCGGGGGTGACGAATGGAGTCCAACATCGCGACCACGTTCGGGCTGTTCAACTCCAGCCTGCAACGGAACTCCATCATGGCCGTGCCCTTGGCGTCCGGGTCTGACGTCTTGCTCAGTTTCACGGCTCGGTCGGTGCCTCTGGGCACGTGGTGGCAGTATCGTACGGCTCCGTACGTACCCCTACCCAGTTCATCCCCGACTAGGTAATGGCACGCCAACTGGGCCTCCTCCCACAGCTGTTCCTCCCCCCGCATCTCGTCCCCTTCCATCAGGGCTGGTGGACCTACGGAAACGGCGTCGTCAGATTCGTTAGTATACTAAAATTCGGATGGATCGGGGATGGGGCGTTTGGTGTTAATTGGAGTGCGCACACGGCTCGGCCGAATACGGCTTTAGGTCTTTTACGTGGATAATAATAATAATAATAATAATAATAATAAAAGTGCCTTTATTTAGTACGGTAATATACAGTACTGATTACATTTAAAGAGGCGAAGTCTAGCTTGCGCTACTCTACTTAACCCCTTTATAATCTATTTAATAAATATTACCCGTCATTAGCTAAATGGACCCAACAAGAAGAATTAACAAAAATAAAACTAATCTACTTACAAAGTTTCAATTTGTATGAATACATAACTCAACATACATTATTTCTGTCCTCCCTGTTCAGCCAGTAATGATAACTTGAGATGCTTTTTAAAGTAATTTAATGATCGAGTTTTAAATTCCGAAGGAACACTGTTATATGTGCAGACTGCCATTGTAGGTGAACGAGCGCCGAAACATCGCCAAATTATATTTGGGAAGCATAAGCTTAGAACGATGCCTAATAAATAGATTGTGTACATCCCCACGAAATATCAATTTTTCCCTTAAATAAGATGGTGTAGAAGACAATAATATGCGGAAAACTGTCGCCGACATGCGGTATCTAAAATTATTATCAAGTTTGAGCCACTGGAGTTGATTTATCCTATTAGAGACATGATCGTATTTTCTTAGACCGTAAATAAACCTACAACACGAGTTTTGGATTTTTTGGAGTCTGTATTTTGTTACCTGATCCAAACAAGGATAGTAGAGCGTAAAACCATAATTCAAGATTGACAACACCAGCGATTCACAAAGCAGTTTACGCAAGGATAAACTGAGGAAGTGCCTACTTCTGTAAAGGTGTCGAAGCACCAAATATGATCTCTTTACCAACAGGGAAACGTATTCTTTAAACCTGAGCTGACAATCGAATACAATTCCGAGATTCCTGGAGGAGCTTTTAACTGGTATGGCCTGATTGTCAATTTTAATAACAACGTTGTCCAACTCCACTCCACGAGGATTTGGGAAAAAAATACATCGAAATACACTTTTCGGCATTTAGTCTAAGGTTGTGACATCTTGAGTACTCTGCTATGCTATGTAAGTCACAATTTACACTCTCAGCGGCTCTTAACAACAACGAGGGATGAAATGAATAATATACCTGTGTATCGTCCGCAAAGGAGTGAATATTTACAAATTTCACAGTTTTATGCAAATCAGCAGTATATATCAGAAACAGCAATGGGCCAAGTACTGATCCCTGAGGAACTCCAGAAGAAACACTAGAAAAATTTGTTTATCATTTATGACCACTTTTTGATACCTATCAGAGAGATAAGACTTGAAAAACTTCAAGGAAGTGCTGTCAAAGCCATAATACTCTAGCTTAGCACATAATAACTCGTGATCAAGCGTATCAAATGCTTTAGAAAAATCTAGTTGCGTCAATATCGTTCCAAGTCCCCGATCGAGTGATTTTAATATGTCATCAGTTAAATCATGTAGCAGAGATGTGGTGCTGAAATTCTTTCGAATCCTTCGGATTCCTTTCGGATCCTATGGATTCGGCGCCCGGACTTGTCCTCAAGGTCATAGACCACCGGATAGAGAACTTTGACGACGGTATACGGTCCCGAATATTTCGGAGCCAGCTTGGCGGCGAAGTGTTTACCGCCGGAGGACAGGTGGTGCTCGACCCTCATCACCTTATCGCCTACCCGACATCTCCAATCCCGACGCCGCAGGTCGTAGTAGTGTTTCTGGCTTTCCGTTGCTCGACCGAGGTGTAAGCGGACCAGCTGGTATAATTCCCGGAGGTCGTCGAGACGGCGAACACGAGGTGAAAATTCGGCTGCGGACGGCTCCTCGGTGGCGTGGCCCTCGGTCGGGAACGTGCGACTCGGCACGTGCAACTCTCGCCCCATGTTCAAATAGGCCGGGGTGAAACCGGTGGATTCGTGTCGGGAGGTGTTGTATGCCATTGCCAACTCCGGGAGGCGCAGGTCCCATTTACGGTGATCGGAACCGCAAAACTGCGCGATCATTGTCTTGAGGGTGCGGTTCTGCCGTTCGACGGGTGTTCGAATTTATGTAATGTTAAACTTTATATGTAATCGCGTCCTCCTGAACGTACCTACGAAACAATAGATTAACTATTGATGACAGTTTTATAAATAAAAATAAATGCCAGTTGATTCCATGATGCGTGACGGAGAAGACGCAAAATAATTTGCTATCAATTAAAATCGTTATAAGAAAGCTATAGTTTCTCTGCATGGATAAAACCCATGAGTTAACTCGAAAATTGTTATCTGAAACTCTACATTTTGGTCCTTCGAACAGGAGAAGAAAAATAAATCAAGAAAAGAATCAATCTTAAGCTAAATCAGAATTGTCACATTACAGAATCAAGTTGTGGCGACAACTCCGGCTGTCCGGGAAACTGGCAGAGAACGGACGGATTGCTCGGGCGCCAGATTTTTGTAGAGGGTTTACTCCCCGGGGGAAATGGTCTCGCTTTCCTTTCCCAACTCAGCAGTATCGAAGTCATAGTGATATGACTTGCCCAAAATCTTATTAGCCCGCCCCTGTTCCTTTTATAATTTAGGGTTATAATCATTATTTATTATTATTTTTCAATTAAAATTTACATATCAAATCTCCACAATGCCTCATGTACCGTATATCCTGGTCACACGCGCCAAATCTGTAGTGTAACCTATCTTTTAAAATGGAGATCCTGCGTCATGCGCAGTAAATTCAGTAATGTGGCCCCCTTAAATTGAATGACTGAAAAAGAAGAACCCCTTCGACGTTTGAAAAATCAACTTGTCTGTCATGAATGACTGTTTGAATTCCCGCTCTAATGCTTGCTTTGAATTTGAGGTTTTCCCGCCCTGAAATTCTTGGATGTTTGAATTTAAAGATTAACCCGCCCCGATTTCAAATAAAATGGCCAACATTACTTACTGTTTGAGATCGTGGTTTTACCTTGGCTTGTGATTTACCTGGGCTCGTGTTCGTCTAGGTTTCACCTTGTTTTGACCTTCCGTTGTGTTCGTAGTAACCTCTTACCTTGTTATTGGTTCTTTTATACACAGACATGAAGCAAAAGGTGGGAGATTTGAGATTAGTGAAACAAATGAATTTTTAAAAAACACCTACTTTATTCTAAGAGAAACCTAGCAGTGCCTTTTTACGCTCGCTGGGACTCACGAGCAAAAGAGCGTGGCCGAGAAAATCTCGATCATTGTCCCGAAATGAAAAGAGTCAACGGTGGTTTGAAAAGCGTAGATCAATCGTCTCGACAACTGTCACCAAAACTAATGAACCCTCTTTCATTCTGACTCATTTGCGCGAATCATTTTAAACAGAAGCATTACCACAGAAATCTAGGTCTTCAAGATAACCATGGGAATGGGTTTTGTTAGTATGACAGTGTAACGAGGTCTGATTAAGATACTACCCGCCTAGAGTTGGAGGAGCCCCTAACCGGAGTCTGATTAAACTATGCCGACATTATTAAAATGGTTAAAAAAGATGTCGATATACAAAAAGAAGGGATAAGGATAAGGTCAATGAAGTCCACAGTAGCCGGACACCTTCTGGTGGAGGTTGACGGTGACAAAACAAACCTGAATAAGCTTAAAGAAAAAATCGACAAAAACTCGCAGAACTTGAAAGCCTACGAAGCTAAAAACAGCGAAACTTTGTATATATATGACATCGAACCGGATATTGACGAGGAAACACTCATGGCAGAACTCACCAGAAACCTACCAAATGTTGTCAACAGTGACGCGAAGGTGGTGTCTCTGAGAGAGGCCAGAAATGGCAACAAAACTGCCATAATAACGATGAAGAAACACACGGCAGAAGAAATTGCGAAACTTGGTAAAGTTAAAATAGGATGGACGAACGTAAGAGTGAGGAAAAAGGTAAATATTTTGAGGTGCTACAGGTGCTTGGAATTTGGCCCCCACGTTTCTAACTGCAGTGGTACAGGCAGGACGGATGACTGCTTAAAGTGTATGCAACCGGGACATAGGGCTAAGGACTGTAAGAACACATCACACTGCCACAAATGTAATAAAAACGACCACAGGGCGGATTCTGCCAAATGCCCGATATTCAGGAGACTCTTCCGGATGACAAGTAACGCAGGGCAGGAAGAGAGAAGAAGAGCAAATACGGGCTCTATATCAATATAGACATGACGATGAACATTCTACAAACAAATTTAGGACGCTCCAGGGCGGCTCACGACATGGCATACTCTATGGCACTCGAAAGAGGAGTGGACATCACCGTCATTAGTGAACCTAACAAGGAATTAATAAAGAACCCCTCTTACGTAGCCGATAAGACCGGGAATGTGGCAATGCAGGTGATAAATAGAAACGTAGGGATAACAGAGCTTAGACAAAGGGACTCCTATCTGGTGGTCTCTTTCGATAAGTGGAGAATATACTGTTTATACCTTTCACCGAATATAGCAATTAAACAATTTAGAAATACAATAGACTGCATGTTCATAGAAGTAGAGAGAAACAGACAACAAGAAGCGATCATCATGGGAGACTTTAACGCGAAGTCACCATTATGGGGGGCACCAATCACAGATAGAAGAGGGGAGTATCTGACCGAATGGGCATCCAAACTAAACTTGATAATTATGAACACCGGCGAGGCCACTTTCGTGAGAGGAGCAAGTAGAGCCCATATAGACGTGACGAAGGCGACCCCCAAGATTGCAAGGAGAATAACAGACTGGAGGGTACTAGATGAAGAGTGTTTTACACACCATAAGCACATATTCGTGAGCGTGCTGGAGCGCCCAGTAAAAAACCGAAACAAAAACTTGCAAGGTGAAATAATAGACATGGAAAAACTGGCAAGAAACCTCAAGATCCTGAAACAGGGTAACCACAACGCTAAAACCCTAGTAAATAATATTAAATATTAATACAGAAATGTATTAAAGACAGCAGCGTTAAGAAACAGCCAGATAGAAGGATGCCTTACTGGTGGAATAAGGAAATCGAGGCGGCCAAAGAAAAATACCTTAAAGCAAGACGAAAATTTACCAGAAGTAACAGAAGAAATGAAAATCAAAACTCTGAGGAAGATAATACCGTAAATCTGAGGGAACAAAGCGAATTGAAAAAAGACCTCAGGAAAAAGATAATGGAAAGCAAAAAGAGACTGCTGGAAGGGGCTCTGCCGAGAACTCGAAAATGATCTGTGGTGTAAGGGTTACCAAATTGTCACCAAGTACTTTGGTAAACAGGGTGGACTCCCCTATGATCCAACCAGCGAGCAGAAAATAAAGTGGTGCAAAGAGCTATTTCCATCAGGAAAAGAGAGAACCACGAAATGGAAGGAAGACAGCATTAAACCCACTTTGTTCACAAGAGGGGAACTAGAAGTAGCGACGGACAACATGAAAACAAAAAAGGCTCCTGGCCCTGATCAGATACCTACTGAAGCGATAAAGATGGCTGTCAAAATATCACCAGATACTTTCCTAATGGTATTCAATAAACTTCTGTTAGACCAAAGCTTCCCGCTTGAATGGAAGGAGGCAAAGGTGGTGCTAGTGTGGAAAGAGAAAGATATGCTAAAAGCAACATCATACAGACCGATATGTCTGCTAAACACTACAGCGAAACTGTACGAGACGCTGGTCAGAAATAGACTGGAGGTTGAGATGGATGAAAGGGGAGGACTTTCAACAGAGCAGTACGGTTTCCGCAAGGGAACATCCACCATAATGGCTGTGGACAGACTATTGAGGAAAGTCAAGTCATCGAAGGGAGTATGGGTCACAGCAGTGACCTTTGATATAAGGAACGCCTTTAACACTGCCTCATGGACGCATATAATCGACGCTCTGGGAAGAAAGGGCATTTCTACCTACATAATCAACGTTATAGACAGTTACCTCACAAACCGGAAAATTTTGCTGGGAGCAAATAAGAGCATGAGTATTACAGCAGGAGTCCCACAGGGTTCCTGCTGTATATTGGGCCCAACGCTGTGGAACATCATATACGACGAACTTCTACAACAAAAACTAATAACAGGCAGCTCAATGCTGGCCTTTGCAGGTGACTTGGTAATAATCACCGAGGCACCGGATGCAAGGGAACTGAGGTACAGAGTGGAGGAATCTGCAAGACAGATTGAAATGTGGCTGAGAGAACATGACCTCAAGCTGGCGGAAGACAAAACGGAGGCGATAGTCCTAAAGGGGCCCAGGAAGAGAGATTTCCTCAAATTCAGTATTGCGGGGAAATTAATTACGCCAACAAAGAAACTGAAATACCTCGGGGTCGTCATAGACGATCAGCTTATCTTCGGCCAACACGTTACACACGTGGTGAAGAAAGCAGAAGACAGACTGGCGACACTGTCGAGAATGATGCCCAATATAGATGAGCCAGGAAATATCAAGAGGAGACTGCTTTACAATGTAATGGAGTCTGTTGTCCTGTATGCGACGCCCATATGGAACGGGGGAACCAGAATAAAAAGATATGGGAATATGCTAGACGGCATTCAAAGGAAAGGACTCCTGAGGGTGGCTAGTGGCTACCGAACGATATCCACAGCAGCGATCAGGGTCATTACCGGAATACCCCCGATAAGTCTCACTATAGACGAAAGGGCGAGGCTACACAGAGTGGAGAGTGGAATAACAAGAGCAGATCGACAGGCGCAACGGACAGAGACAATGAAAAGATGGCAGAAGGAATGGGAGAGGGAGAGGGAGACGCATGGCGACTGGACGAGGAGATTGATAGGAAAAATTGAGGATTGGGTCAACTGTGGATTTCGAAGAGTGGACTATTATTTGACGCAATTTCTGTCAGGCCATGGCAGCTTCGGCAGTTACCTGAAAAGAATTGGAAAAAAAGGATGAAAACTGCCCCCACTGTAGGGCACAGGACGATCCGGAGCATGCAGTGTTCGGATGTACTAGATGGCGAAGGGAAAGACGAATCCTTTCCAGGAACAATCCTTTCGTGGAGGAAAGGATTGGAGAGGAACTCAGCGTGGGAGGACTTATAGAATCAATGATAAGAACTGAAGAGAACTGGAACATAATCCATGAGTTCGTAAGTCAGGTCATGAAAGAGCGACAGAGGCTAGAACAAATAGGAGAAACCTGAGGAAATTAAACAACGACGCTGGCACCGAGGCAAACCACATTCATGGTGTTTCCGGTGTTAGTGGGAGCGACACGGAGGGGGTTTAGTCGGTAAGAGTCCGACACTACTTCGGGCGGGAGGAACCATACCCGAAGTGTCCATGAGGATTCCCCCTCCACAGAAAAAAAAAGGTCAGGTCAGGTCAGGTCAGGTCAGGTCAGCTCCCTCCTCAAGGGTGCCACCTTGACGTGGTGAGGAGGCTGGGCGTGGGACGGCGGGCAGCGGTACGGGACACCTGGGAAATGCTCTTGAGTATTCCCGGAAGTCCACGGGGGCCTGCCCAGGACCACGCCTCTAAGCGCATCCATATCCCCCACCACTTCGTACCAAAATCACTTCCTTCCCCTCCACGGGCGGCTCTGTCTGATGCGCCCCTGAATGCGCAGGTCACGGGGGGGCTTGCCCCCCCCCCCTGCGTGCGTGGCTGGGGGCGCGGGACGGTAGAGCTTCTCGGGTCACAGTGTTGGAGGACTCCCCATCCTACATCCTAAAATCTATTCCTAGCCTCTCCTCATGGATTGGATGCTCGTCCCGAAAGGGAAACTGCCCAGTCTAGACCCCTCTCCTAACCTCTGTGGCGCGGGCGGGACTACTGAAAAGGAAACCGCCCAGACCCCCATCTCAACCCCACCCCAAAACCCAGGGACTCACACCTGGTGAGTGCGGGCGTGGCAAACCCGGGGCACCCTGCCGAGACTCTCCCTGTTTCAACTAGTCTTGGGAGAGTTTCCTTCTACTTTAATCTTGTCTGTCGCTCTCACACAACAGCAAGAAGCGGGAAACAGGGACAAGATAATGTACACAGGACACCCCAAATCAAAAAACGGAAAGGACCCAGTAAACTGAGTCCTTTCATAGCTCCGCTCACATCGAAAGCGGAGGCAAATACAGGGTGTCCAGGTATGAGTGTAAGAGCTACACGTGGCGACCTTCCTCGGACTATTTTGAGTAAAAAATCTTAATACAATAATGCTCTGAACCTCTTCACGGTGCCACACGAGGTCATCAAAGTTAGAAATTCTGGGTCACAAATATGCATATTATTGAACTTCTGTTTCCTTTTGCAGTTACGGTTAACATTTTCAAAGACTTTTGCAAAGTCTCATTTCATTTAATTTTCGTAACAGTGCAATTATTATTTTTTTTAACATTTCCTAATTTTTTTTTTAGAAATGTAAAAAATCTCAAGCGTTCAAAAAACTAATAAACGACATGGAGGACGATATATGGGGTAAAGGGTATCGCATTCTGACCAGTACATATAGAAACTTCACATCCGCACCAGACGAAGCAACGACAGACAGTCAAGTTAAGAAACTGTTTCCTGAAGCCCAAAATACCCACTTCGAAAGGAAGAGGGTGAGAGGAGAAATAGCGCCCCTGACACCAGAGGAATAATTATTAAAGGCAATAACTAACACTAAAAACAAAAAAGCACCAGGGCCGGATGGGGTAGCTCCTGAAATAATAAAGGAAATTTACAATGGGAATGAAACACTTATGATGTCCACTGTGAACGATCTCTGGATGAGGGGCATATTCCCGACAGAATGGAAAACCGCAAATCTTGTCCTTATTTGAAAAACTCACGAAGGAAGATTAACCTAGGGAATATAGACCAATCTGCCTCCTAAACGCTATAAGCAAAATATACGAAAGGCTCATAAAGCAAAGAATTGAAGACTCATTAACAGGGCAAATGAGCCTGTCTAAATACCAGTTTGGATTTAGAAAAGGGCTTTCCACGGGGGACGCAATACGAAATGTCTTCCAGACGGTAGAAGAGGTAAATAAAGCAAACTACAGGGACAGAGATGTTTGTGCTCTTATAACATTCGACATCCAAAATGCGTTCAACTCGGCCAGCTGGGTACAGATAATTGAAGCTCTGCAAGCCAAGGGCATTGATGCACATATTGTTAACATAATAAAGGATTACCTGACAGATAGGCAAATAGTGACCCAATACAACAAAATCTATAAAGTTAGCTCGGGGGTCCCGCAGGGTTCGGTCTTGGGACCGACCCTGTGGAATATCCTGTACGACTCGGTTCTTAGAATCCCAAAAGAACCAGGAACCACACTAATAGCATTTGCTGATGATCTAGCCCTGGTAGTGACAGGCAAAAATGGGCAAGAACTAGAGAGGAAGGCTTGCACTATGATCTCTAAAATAGGGAGACAGCTGGGGAAAATTGATCTCAAACTAAACAAAGGCAAAACTGAAGCAGTTCTGTTAAGTGGCAGGAGAAAACTAAAGCAATTATCTATTCACCTAGAAGAAAGCACAATAAAGACCAGTGAATGCATAAAATATCTAGGACTCACACTCGATAAGGACCTCAGACTAAGCAAACACGTGCAGGAAATGGGAAAAATGGCGGAAAAAAAGGCTATGGCAGTCCTGAATGCACTCCCAAATGTGGGAGGGCCAGGGGGATTTCCCGGCGAATGTATGCGCAGACGGCAATATCGATCATACTGTATGCGGCCCCGGTCTGGACCAAAGTGTGGAACATAAAAAAATACAGAGATCAACTGGAATCCGTGAACAGAAGACTTGCAGTGAGAGTAGCCTGTGCGTATAAAACGTCACGCGCTGCATCGATACTGGTCATCTCGGGAATGCCTCCTTTGGAGCTTCTCGCGCAGAAAAGAGTGGACCGTATAAAGGGACAAAGCAAACCTGAGGCCCGAGAGAGACTCCTAGCCACTTGGGAAGAGAAATGGAAGAGCGAGACCAGCTGGACAAAGATTCTAATCCCAAAGGTCGCGCCATGGATGACGCGGACACATGGTCGGCTAAACTACAATTTGACCCAGGTATTGACGGGGCACGGAATTTTCAACTTCTATCGGAAAATAATAGGAAAGACAGAAGATGAAAACTGCTGGTATTGCACCCCATCCATAGTAGATACGGCGGAACATACTGTGTTCCAATGCAAAAAATGGGAAGAAGCAAGAAAGACAGTAAGCAGAAGTATTGGTGGTTCCCTGCAAGCCAACAAACATGACCCAGAAAATGCTGATGAGCGTAGAAAACTGGGCAACTATAGATGAGCTCATAAATGGGATCATGAACGAAAAGCAAGTACGCGAAAGAGAATGAAATGTTAGATAAATAGAGTACTAACGAAGGCAACGCACCATGCGAAGTAATGTTTTTCACAAACGGTTCCGCGTGGTTGCGAAGACGAGGGAGGGGTTTTAGCCGGTAAGAGTCCGGCACTACTCCGGTAGGGAAGAATCATTACCGGAGTGTCCATGATGGATTTCCCCTCCACAAAAAAAAAAGGTCAGGTCAGGTCAGGTCAGGTCAGGTCAGGTCCCTCCTCAAGGGTGCCACCTTGACGTGATGAGGAGGCTGGGCGTGGGACAGCGGGCGGCGGTACGGGACACATGGGAAATGCTCTCGAGTATTCCCGGAGGTCCACGGGGGCCTGCCCAGGACCACGCCTCTAAGCGCATCCATATCCCCCACCCCTTCGTCCCAAAATCACTTCCTTCCCCTCCACGGGCGGCTCTGTCTGATGCGCCCATGAATGCGCGAGTCGCGGGGGGGGGCTTGGGATCCCCCCCTGCGTGCGTGGCTGGGGGCGCGGGACGAAGAGTTTCTCGGGCCGC
Source organism: Malachius bipustulatus (assembly GCA_910589415.1). Taxonomy (NCBI): domain Eukaryota; kingdom Metazoa; phylum Arthropoda; class Insecta; order Coleoptera; family Melyridae; genus Malachius; species Malachius bipustulatus. Next base: position 3,887,733 of record OU342638.1, on the reverse strand, counting down.
GGTGTTGGAGGACTCCCCATCCCACATCCTAAATCTATTCCTAACCCCTCCTCAAAGATTGGGTCAGTCCCGAGAGAGAAACTTCCCAATCTAAACCCCCCTCCTAACCCCCAAGGAGCGGGCGGGATTACTGAAAAGGAAATCGCCCAAACCCCCATCCCATCTCAACCCCACCCCAAAACCCAAGGACTCACACCTGGTGAGTATGGGCGCGGCAACCCCGGGGTACCTTGCTGAAACTCTCTTTGCTTCAACTAGTCTTGGGAGAGTTTCCTTCGTCTTTCACCTATCTATCGGTCTTCCTTGACCTACCCTTCTTTCCATCTTACCCTTCTTTAACCTCTACCCCCAGGGCGTACGGAAACACTTTCGTGCGACGGAAAATGGCAAATCCGGGGCCTCCCCAGCCACGACGTGAGCAGCCACTCACACGTAACACCGTAAACCTACCCCGTGCTTCAACAACCCTATAGTGGCAACACAGTGGTACGTCGCACGGACGTGGGAACGGGGGGTTTGCCTTCAATGTAGTGGTGTGCCAGATGGTTATTTTTACATACTAGTTCCAACTGTTCCAGTTCCGAGATAGGAATAGGTTCCAAGCCACTGTTCCGAAATAACAGCGTTACGGTAGAAACACCGTACCTCTGTAACGTGAATACGTTACTGTTACTCATCCTTACAAAGTTTCCTTCGTTTTAAAAAGAATTGTAAAACTACAGTTCCCCACAACTCCCTATAATATAGATCGCATCTTTGAACTGGCTACCCACACTATATCTCGATGCTGGTGCTGTCCGGATAACTCGCTACTAGATGGCGTTGCACGTTTCGTTTCAGTGCGATTTTGAGTTCCTTCCAGGAACCAAATAAGTTGTCGTTTCAGTTAGATCTTGAGTTCTTTTCAGGAACCAATTAAGTTGTCAACTGTCAATCAGATTTCAGTATCTGCCCGTGACATTTCTCCTTTCACCAACCGAAGGCGGATTTCCTCTCAAGTTCACGGAACCGAATTCACTTCCTTTTTATCTGTCCACCAAGAAAGTTGATTCTCTTGATCGTTCCTATCGAAGCCTGTTGTTCAGGGTAAGTCGCCATTGCGGATATTTTTGAAGAGAGGCTCTAATTCGATTATTACTTATTTTTAGCTTCGAGGATTTTATCTCAACTTTACCTTATACCTTTATCTTTACCTTTTACCTTTGGTAAATACCTTGCCTTCTCCGGTATTTACTGATCTGGATTAATTGCCTTTTTGTGAAGAGGAAGCCATCTTGAACTAAGAGACAAAGGGAGCGTGGCCCATTTTTATTCTGCAACTATCTAATTCATCCTTGAATCCTTTTCATTTATCCATGGTGAAATAAATCAACATTTCGAAGATCTTCAATAACCACAGAACATTTTCCCGGTGCTAGTGCTGTTCACGACCTTTCAACCCCAGGAGCTTCGTCAGGGCACGGTCCCTACACCTGCTGGTTTTCTTCTGGAGATTTCAATGCTCGATTAGACATCACCCGCATCAAAGCAGGCAGCCTAAGTTAGAAAGTCCAGGAGTTATTAATATCCTTTTTACTGTCAAAATAAAGACAGTTTTTACCTCAATCAGCTTCATCCCGGAAACTGTAAGTTGCCTTTTATTTTATCTCACCGATCATGACGAGGAAGGACTAGAAGATCAGTGCTAACTTAGAGAATTAATTAATTACCACTCACGAACTTTATCTTTCCCGATATAAATGATATCGGAAGTATTTTATTCTTTTGTACACAGCTGTACAAAGTAAAGGATCCTTTATTTTTAAACAAACTGATTGTTTAAACATATATATCAATTTTAAAGCTTTTAAAATAAGACAGGATAATTATTTGATTTAAATTAAACAGGAAATGTAAACCATAATTTGCTCATTAAACATCTGTACATTTTAACTTATTCTTTGAAAATCAATTAACATCTTTATAACCCTAAATCTACTTTTTATTAGTTCTTCATAGAGTTTAGGTAGCACAATAAAAATAAGAACTCGAGCAAATCGAGTTAATAAGAACTTAAGAACTCTTTGGCATCCCTAACCTACCTTAGATACCTATATATAGGGTGTACCCTTTTAATAATTAAAGCAGCAGAATAACTAGCACTCTGATAGTATTTGATTCAGTTTTCAAGTTATTCAACATCATTATCTTCAGAGAAATTTGTCGTGAAGGTTTCTTTTGCAGTATTATCGTTTTTGCCGAAACAACATTTTGCCCTTCGCTTGCACTGCAAGCTCTCGTTACTGCTACTTTCGACATTCCATGATTTTATAATTTTATTTTGCTCACGCAGCAAAACTTTTATTTGCTGGCGCTGCAATTTAAACTTCATTTTGCTCACGCTGCAATTGGCATTTCCCCGGCGGGAATTCGAATACACCCACAAACTTTGGATTAGAAACTACCTTAAATAAATAAAAGCACTTGATCTCTTCCTAGTTCCCATTATAAATGGAAAACTTAATATTAACGTCATAAATTATTTAGCTCAGATGTATCGCATAGTTATCTTATTTTCTTGATGCATGATTATAGTTGCATGAACTCGCATGTTAGTCTAAGAATGTCTTAGTTAGTTATTGTGTTTTTACTGCTGGTGAATAATAGTGTCGTGACGCGAAAATACCTTATCTTCTTACCGCTACACTGCCGCTAAGGGGTAACCTTGGAAAAGGAGCCTTACGGGGTGGTTGTTTATACCGTCGCGAAAGTCTCGAGTATGCTTTAAAAGAAGTTTGACCCCGTGCAAAGAGGATACTCTTGAGAGAGCTTTGCGATCAAATTGTCTTTGAAAGTTACATCCAAATATTTCCTTCATTAACATTATCTCATACCTTCGCTCATGAATTAAGTTACGTTAAATTCGAAATATCTGAATTATCGATCAGCTGTTCCAACTGGTGTCCCTCTGTCATTGTCGTACACTGACAGACTGCTAAAGCAACGACAATTCTTTACGTCTAACGTAGAAAATGAATTCTTTACGTGTAAAGATACGTCATGGCGACATGTACTTCTTCCGATCCCTACCTTACCGACTCTAGAGAATATCTATACTTACCTACATACCTATGCATATTTAAATATTGCCTTATCTTATCTTAGTATCTCTCTAGATTACCTTTTATCTCTCTCTCTACTAAGAAAATATATCTTATATCGGTATTTTAGTTTTTTTTTTTTTTTTTTTTGAAATACCGTGACCTATTTTCGTTTTATAACGAAGGGAATTCTTTTGAATTTAAATCTCTCTCTCTCCCTCTGGTACTGGTGACGTAACGTCACAGCCAAGTCAAGTAGGCCAGGTTTATTCTTTCTTTATATAGGCCAGGTTCATTCTTTCCTTATTTAGGCCAGGTACACTAGGTGCTACGTTGCCTACCTGTGCTGATAATACTACTGTCTTCTCTCTAGAATAAAATAAAAAATTTTTTATTCTTATTTATCTATATTATTATACTGCCGTGCGACGGAAAAACGCCGTATGTGCAGTTGAGGTAGTTTCGAGAAATCGGCCTTCAAAGTTTTAACATTTTTAAACGCCTGTCTTTTCAAAATTAATTAATCAATTTTGTTCTGATATTTTTTATTCACTTACTAGTGTACCGTATTTGATATGAATTTTTTCTTGTAAACGTATAATACACCGTTATATTATTTTTAGTCAAAAATGTTCACATATGGCGTTTTCACAGACTATCATCTACTTACTTACTAGACATAAGGAACGTAAGTGACCACCCAATGTAATTTCATATACATACTATACACATACGTTGTTTCCATTAAGCTGATTTTGAGAAAATTAATTAACCATGGTACATATAAACGCCGTATTTAACCACATACGGTGTTGATGTGTAGTATTTCTAAACGCTTTATCCAATTATTTCCACATGCGGTAAAAATGGGAAGAAATTCATACACATACGTTTCTATTGCGTAGTAAATTGCTGAATGTGAACAGAAAATTACAAACCGTCAAAATTCAAAAATGATTTGTTCGGTCATTTTCGAAAATGTTTTCTTCATTTATTTTTTATTTGATAGAACTAACCATGAAACATCCAAAACACCAAAAATTCGAATTTTGAAAAAAATGCACATACGTTCTTTTTCCGTAGCACGGCAGTATAGTACCTACATTTTTCTAAAATGAACCCCGCTTCAGCCCTGCTCAGCGATGAGCTTACCTATGAGATTGCGTTGAGGAACCAAACACCTCAAAGTACGCAAGACAAGCGAAGGAAACAATTCCGAGCGCTTATTAATAGGGAAGATTCTACGGTAGCGTTAGATTCACCCTACGATTTTGATAAGGATCTTTCTGAAATCAAAGCAACTTTGCTAGATTTAAAGAAAAAGATTCCTGAAGCTTCTGGATTGTTCACTGATCTTGCAAGCAGACGTATCCCTTTTCGAGTGGATCATGTTATCGCTCGAATAAACAGATTAAATGTTGAAGCTGATGCTTCTAAGAAATTTCATAGAGATGAGGCTTATGGAGAAGCACTCCAATTAGAGGGAGAATGGCTTCTGAAGTTGGATGAGAATGAACCAGTCGTTCCTCCTGTTTCTGATATCTCGCAATCATCTACCTCAACAACTAGTACCAAGTACAGTGTCCCTGTACATAAGCGGAACCTAAGGTTTTCAGGCTCTAATAAAGACAACCTGATTTATTTCCTAGAAAGGGTTCGTGAATTGCAAATCTCCCGGAATGTTTCCGATGGGAATCTTTTTACTTCAGCAGTTGACTTATTTGAGGATAAGGCCCTCACCTGGTATCGCAGTGTTGCCAGTTCGTTAAAATCTTGGCAAGAAATTAAGTTGAAGTTGAAGGAAACTTTCTTACCCCTATCTTACGATGATGATCTTCTCAATGAGATAAATCATCGCACTCAAGGAGAAGAGGAGCTAGTAGCCCTGTATGTAGCCTCCATGAAAGAACTTTTCAAAAGACTTTCAATTATTCCCTCAGAGGAGGAACAGTTTAAGATCATAAAGCGGAATCTACACCCCTACTTCTTGAACCATTTGGCTCTGGTTGAAGTGTCAACTGCCAATGAGATTATCTCTATATGCAAGAAGCTAGAAGACAATAGGGCCATGATTTCTAAATATCGACCCCCTCCCTCAAAGAAGGTGCATAGCCTCCTTAGTTCAGACCTGGCATGTCCAGATGAGGCCATTCTAACATCGGCAAAACATTCCTTTGTCCCTTCAAGGTCAACTTCTCGTCTTTCAGGAAAACGTGATGCAGGTCACGACCAAGTTTCTTTACCTTTCTGTTGGAATTGTTCTAACCAGGGTCATCTTTACCCTAAATGTCGAAAACCCAGAACTATTTTCTGCTATGGTTGTGGAAAGAAAGATGTTTTTAAACCAAAATGTCCCTCTTGTTCACCGAACTATTCTCGCCCAAAAAACGAGATGACTGCGCGTCAGGGTGCAACGCAGCAGGAGTCAAGACACCCAAAAGTATCTCTCCCTTCGAAGAGGCCCGTGGATACAAACCACGCAAGCCCCTCCGAAAACCAAAAGTAAATATCTTTACGACTGCGGACCTCCACCATCAAAGGAATATGTGGAAGGTCTGGTTAAATAGAGTCTCTGATTTCTATCGGACTCCAATTGTCATCCCTAAAAATAAACCTAGTAGGTCTACGACCCCTGAAATGATACCCCCAATCGTGTCTCAAATTCTACAACCCGATCCAGTAGATAACCGTCCCTATATCTCGGTGGATATGCAAGGAAAGCGTTTCACTGCTCTTTTTGACACTGGAGCGAATATTTCGGTTTGTGATGTAGAAGTCATAAAAGAAATTTTCGGCAGAACCCATGATTCCTCTGGAAATTCAGATCTCTTATGTTCCCTTCGAAATGCAGATGGTTCACCATTACCCGTCACTTCAATCTTGGACCTTACCTTAACTATTGATGACGTCACTAAAGTCGTTCGTTTTCATGTTGTACCTTCTATCTTGCCCGAGATTATCTTAGGTATGAACGTAGCCATAGCTTTCAATATCTCTATTGATTTTTCCAGAGATTCATTTGAGGTTAGAGACCGAGTGGATCCTCCCTCTTGTTTTGATGAGCCCCAGGTTAGCACCATAAGTAGAATCCATGATCTTTCTACTCTTCCTCCTAAAGATGTCGTGAAATTGAATCCGATTATCGAAAAATTTCAAATTTTATCTCCTATCGATGTGCTGCCAGAAACTTCTGTTCTCTGTCATTCTATAGAGACCCCGAATGCCAAACCTTTTAGGCAAAGGCAGTATCCCTTGTCTCCGGCAGTACAAAAATTTCTAAATGAGGAAATTGATAAGCTTTTGAAACTTAACATCATAGAGAAAAGTAATTCCCCCTGGTGTTCGCCAGTCCTTTTAGTGAAGAAAAAGGATAATACCTATCGCATGTGTTTTGATGGGAGAAAACTAAACGAAGTTACCACCCATGATGCATACCCTCTACCTAGGATAGATTCCATTCTCTGTAAACTGCGAGACGCAAATTTTCTTTCCTCTATAGACTTAAAGCAAGCCTTTTTCCAAGTACCTCTAGACGCTGAATCACGTCCAAAGACAGCTTTTATAGTACCCGGAAGGGGTTTATACCAGTTCCGGCGTATGCCTTTTGGTTTGCGGAACAGCGCACAAACGCAACAACGTCTCATGGACAGGATCATTGGACCTGACCTCGAGCCGTTCGTTTTTGTTTATCTGGATGACATAATTGTTGTCACCCATACCTTTGAAAAACATCTTGAAGTTCTAAATGAAGTCTATGAAAGGTTACGTAAGGCCAACCTCACAGTGAATTTTAAGAAGTGTCAATTTTGTCGCGACTCTCTTTCTTTCCTTGGATTTATTGTAGACAAACAAGGTCTCCGTGTTTGTGAAGATAAAGTAAAGTCAATCACAGAAGCTCCCATTCCTCGCAACACCACAGGTGTCAGACACATTCTAGGCATTTTGCAATATTATCGTAGATTCGTCAAAGACTTTTCCACTATTAGTGCCCCTATCTCTGCGCTTTTGCACAATAGAAAGAAGGGACAGTCTATTACTTGGACTTCAGAAGCTGACCAAGCCTTTAAACTTCTTAAAGAACGCCTAACATCGGCCCCTGTCTTGGCTAGCCCTGATTTTTCCAAGCCTTTCTGCATACAAACTGATGCGAGTGACTATGGAATCGGCGCAGTTCTGTATCAAGAAGACGAAGGTTTCGAACACCCAATAGCCTACGCTAGTCGCACTCTCTCTAAGGCTGAGAGGAAATACTATGCTACCGAAAAAGAATGCCTCGGAGTCCTTTTCGGCATAGAGCATTTTCGTCCCTATGTTGAAGGCACCAAATTCACGGTCTATACCGACCATGCCTCTCTTCTCTGGCTTAAAAATTTTAAGGAACCCACAGGTCGTTTAGCTAGGTGGTGTGTACGACTTAGTCAGTTCAATTATGAGATGAAACATCGCAAGGGATCTTGTAATGTTCCAGCAGATTTCCTTTCTCGAAATATCTCTCTCTTAACCGCGAATGATCTTACACCAGATGAGTGGTATAGGAAAATGGTGGAAAACGTCACGGGAAATCCAGATAGTTACCCGAATTTCACGGTTGAAAACGGTCTTCTTCTCAAACATCTGAAGCCGAACCATTCCTTATCGTCAAATCTTTCCAATTGGAAAATAGTCATACCTACACCAAATAGGGATGATGTTGTCGCGTCTTTTCATAATCCCCCTACTTCGGCCCATTTCGGCGTAAGAAAAACCAAGGCACGAATATCGGAATTCTACTATTGGCCCAAAATGGACCTAACGGTAAAGAAATTCATACGAAATTGTCAGGTTTGCGGTGCTCACAAATCGACTAATGTCGCTCGTGCTGGTTTAATGGGTGGTTACAAAAGCATAAGCTTCCCTTTCCAATTTATCTCCATAGATTTTATGGGTCCCTTTCCTAGGTCGAAAGCCAGGAATACACAACTTCTCGTAGTCACAGATTGGTTCTCTAAGTTCGTACTGGTAAAACCCATGCCGAACGCAACCGCAGCTGCAGTTGTAAAATATCTCGAAAATCAAGTTTTCTTGATCTTTGGTGTCCCTCAAATTGTTCTCTGCGACAATGCTCAGATTTTTAAGAGTACTCAGTTCACCAAGTTATTGGAAGAGTACCAAGTTAATTTGTGGTATAGTGCTAGGCACTTGTCACAAGTCAACCCTACTGAGAGGACCAATCGAACTTTGCTTACCGCTATCTCGTCTTATGTGAAAGATAATCACAAAGACTGGGATAAAAATGTCTACAAGGTGGCCCAGGCAATTAATTTGTCTGAGAACGAAGTCACCAAACATTTTCCTGCTTTTCTTGTTTTCGCTCGAAACATACCTATTGACGGAACCTTTTATGGTCCTGTCGAAAATAACTACCTTGCCCTACCGGAAGATCTTTCTTATGTGCATAGGGAAAATGATATCTCCAGATTACCTCCTATCTTTGAAGATGTCAGAGTCAAATTAAAAAAGGCTTATGACGTAAATAAGAAGTATTATGATCTACGTAAGCGCCCAGATGTTTTCCAGGAAGGAGAGTTAGTATGGAAACATACTTACCCCCTTTCGAATGCTGCAAAGAACTTTGCTGCCAAACTGGCCCCCAAATTCGTACTTTGCCGAATTTCCAAGGCAATATCTAAATTAGTGTACGAACTACAGGATCAGGAAGGCAACCCGCTAGGTCGCTGGCATGTGAAGGACTTAAAGGCGTATGGAGGCAAAGATCCGCCACAAATTGATGAATAGTTCACTTCCTTCTCTCTCCAGAAATTTTATTCTTACCTAACTTCTATCTTCTCTACAGCATATACAAACTCCTGTTTGGAATGAGGTTCGACAATACGCGAATTGAGGATGCTATGTCTTTAGTCGTATCTAGAATGAATGAAGAATGTATGCAGAATGAGCACCGTATCTTTCGAAGCGTTCTCAAGGATCTCGAAACTAGTTGTGTGAATGTGAGGCCAAAGTATAAATGTTGCTAATTTTGGGATCGGTATTTGTTATCCTCAGTCTCTTATCTTTTTCTATCGCTCAAATTTTGAGAACCCATAATTTTTCTGGTTATCTAAACTTTTACCTTAAGAAGAAGCTATTCATCTATCTTATCTGGCTAACGTTTACGAGTCTAATGTTATCTCTTAAGTTTTCTTGTGTTCATTGAACCAAAGGAAAACACTATCTTACCGTTGTATCTACCTTACCTTGTCTTTTACCTTTATCTTACCACCTCGTTTGATACCGGGTGCTTTCCCGACAGTTTCCGCCCTGCTTTAGGCTAAAGAGAAAACTGCCCTGTTTGTCCAAACAAAAGACAGCAGGTTATCTTTATCTTATACACCATCTCTGTTGAGTATGGGTGCTTTCCCGACAGTTTCCGCCCTGCGTTAGGCTAAAGTGAAAACTGCTCTGCTTGTTCAATCAGACGACAGCAGATTCCTCTTATCTTATCTTATCTATACCTATTAGTACCATAACAAAATGGTGGCTAGTGCTTATCTTAGATATTCTTTTCAATGAAGGAAAGAAATTATCTTATCTTACCATACCTTATCTATTAGTTCCATAATGAAATGTGGACTAATGTTTATCTTAGATATTCTTTTCGAAGAAGAAAAGACATTATCTTATCTTACCTAAGTATCTTTATCTATTAGCTTCATAATGAAATGATGGCTAATCATTATCTTCTCTGCGAATATTTTCCCAGACGGAAAATAGAAATCTGTGAATTCAAGTTCTGAATTTGCAAAGGTGGCTTTAGATATTCAGTGCTGTTGTAAAGGAATCTGAACACTGATATCGAATATCCCCTATCTCAGCGATGAAAATGGTTTTCCATTTTCCTATCTTTCCGAATGATTGAATTACCTTACCTTATCTTAAATGTCTATCTAGTAATCCAGGCGATTATTGATGATTTCTTGAAGCGATTATTGGAAGTATCCAAGTAATTTGTTCCGTATGACCTTTGAGATTTATCTGACAAGGACACGTAAAGTGACTTTCAATGACCAGTTATCTTAGTTTTGTCCCTTTGTAACTAGTAGTAGTTAGAACAACTACTTATCTATTTCGAAACTTTCCCATAAAGGAGTAGAATTATCTACATTTCGTTTTCTTGCATTTATATCTCTCCCTATCTATTTTCATTGTAAGGAATGAAAATTATGTACATTATCTCTTCCCATTCGCATATGTTTGCGAATACCTCAATCTCTCTATATATGTCTGATTGTATCTACCCCGCTACCTTGACTTTTTAAGAAGAAGTCAGAATTTCTGGATTTGTTTAGTTGTCCATTCTATCGAGTAGCAGCCCTGTCTCTGAGAGTTTTAGTTTATGTGAAAACCCCCATAGCAATTTTCTTAATCCTTCAGTGTTGGCGGTTTTTGAAACCCCAGGCTGAAGTAGTGTTCAAAACTATGGGTGGTTGAACATCAAACAGAACAGCGCAGCTCTATTAACAGCGAATCTGTTATACCGAAATGTTATAACTTAATTTTAATTCTTGTATATACAATATCTAGTTATAAGTGTTTATAATAATAATCAGCTTAGAAGCATGTTATCTAGAAAGAATGCATGTACATTTTCTTTTATCTACTTAGCATTAAGGTTTTGTAATTATAAATTTAATCTGCATGAGCGAATTAAATATTTCTTTTTATATTATATAGCTAGTTAAAGTGACTAACTGTGTGATATTATCTGAACAAATAGTAAACATGGTAGAAAACTTTTACAAAGTCTGTTTTTGTAGAACACTATTCTCCCTCTTTTTCGATTTGTGTCGTCCTTGTTGGTCATCCACAACCATACCTTCATGTATACCCTTCTACGGGTATAGAAAGAACTAGAATTTTCTTCTAGTTTTTGAATTTTCTCTTGCATCGGTAAGGGGAGGTGTGTAACGTGAATACGTTACTGTTACTCATCCTTACAAAGTTTCCTTCGTTTTAAAAAGAATTGTAAAACTACAGTTCCCCACAACTCCCTATAATATAGATCGCATCTTTGAACTGGCTACCCACACTATATCTCGATGCTGGTGCTGTCCGGATAACTCGCTACTAGATGGCGTTGCACGTTTCGTTTCAGTGCGATTTTGAGTTCCTTCCAGGAACCAAATAAGTTGTCGTTTCAGTTAGATCTTGAGTTCTTTTCAGGAACCAATTAAGTTGTCAACTGTCAATCAGATTTCAGTATCTGCCCGTGACATTTCTCCTTTCACCAACCGAAGGCGGATTTCCTCTCAAGTTCACGGAACCGAATTCACTTCCTTTTTATCTGTCCACCAAGAAAGTTGATTCTCTTGATCGTTCCTATCGAAGCCTGTTGTTCAGGGTAAGTCGCCATTGCGGATATTTTTGAAGAGAGGCTCTAATTCGATTATTACTTATTTTTAGCTTCGAGGATTTTATCTCAACTTTACCTTATACCTTTATCTTTACCTTTTACCTTTGGTAAATACCTTGCCTTCTCCGGTATTTACTGATCTGGATTAATTGCCTTTTTGTGAAGAGGAAGCCATCTTGAACTAAGAGACAAAGGGAGCGTGGCCCATTTTTATTCTGCAACTATCTAATTCATCCTTGAATCCTTTTCATTTATCCATGGTGAAATAAATCAACATTTCGAAGATCTTCAATAACCACAGAACATTTTCCCGGTGCTAGTGCTGTTCACGACCTTTCAACCCCAGGAGCTTCGTCAGGGCACGGTCCCTACACCTGCTGGTTTTCTTCTGGAGATTTCAATGCTCGATTAGACATCACCCGCATCAAAGCAGGCAGCCTAAGTTAGAAAGTCCAGGAGTTATTAATATCCTTTTTACTGTCAAAATAAAGACAGTTTTTACCTCAATCAGCTTCATCCCGGAAACTGTAAGTTGCCTTTTATTTTATCTCACCGATCATGACGAGGAAGGACTAGAAGATCAGTGCTAACTTAGAGAATTAATTAATTACCACTCACGAACTTTATCTTTCCCGATATAAATGATATCGGAAGTATTTTATTCTTTTGTACACAGCTGTACAAAGTAAAGGATCCTTTATTTTTAAACAAACTGATTGTTTAAACATATATATCAATTTTAAAGCTTTTAAAATAAGACAGGATAATTATTTGATTTAAATTAAACAGGAAATGTAAACCATAATTTGCTCATTAAACATCTGTACATTTTAACTTATTCTTTGAAAATCAATTAACATCTTTATAACCCTAAATCTACTTTTTATTAGTTCTTCATAGAGTTTAGGTAGCACAATAAAAATAAGAACTCGAGCAAATCGAGTTAATAAGAACTTAAGAACTCTTTGGCATCCCTAACCTACCTTAGATACCTATATATAGGGTGTACCCTTTTAATAATTAAAGCAGCAGAATAACTAGCACTCTGATAGTATTTGATTCAGTTTTCAAGTTATTCAACATCATTATCTTCAGAGAAATTTGTCGTGAAGGTTTCTTTTGCAGTATTATCGTTTTTGCCGAAACAACATTTTGCCCTTCGCTTGCACTGCAAGCTCTCGTTACTGCTACTTTCGACATTCCATGATTTTATAATTTTATTTTGCTCACGCAGCAAAACTTTTATTTGCTGGCGCTGCAATTTAAACTTCATTTTGCTCACGCTGCACCTACATAGTAAATAGGAATGAGAAGTGAGAACTGCGGAACAGCGTGGCAGACTCTCGAAGCCGGAGCACTAGGGAGGGAGGCAGAAACCGGAACAGTGTTCCGGGAACACGCAGTAGAAACTGGATGGGTCCTTACCTAAAGTTGTAAATTATTATAATAGTGTCAGTGTTTCTTTATCTACCCGTGATAAAAAATATACTTCTTATTGGATGTTTCGTGAACTTCAAACACTAATAATAATAATAATTATACATGATATATACATTCCTTTTGTAGGTGCATTTTAATTTTTTAATTAATTTACTTTTTTTAATTAATTTCATCATTATAATTAATACCTATTTCTAGGAGGCTACACCTATATTTTATTGGTAGGTATTATTTGCTTTTAAATACAAAATACATTTTTTGAAGACAAATAGGTATCACATTTAGCAATTTAATTTTTAATGTCTAATATTGGGAAATACGACCATAAGGGGCTTGACGTCGGTCTAGTAATATCACTATTGTCACTCATATTTACAAAAGTAAATTGTAATAAATATTTGTTAATACCTAATTAATTATAATAATTATTACTGTACTGATTCCAAATCAGTACGTGCTAATAATACGTGCTAATAATAACAATTATCACTTTGGTGATGAGAGGAGACAGATGTCACAGTGAGGGGTGTGGGATAATTAATAAAGAATAATAAGAAAAATCACATTCAAACAGCCCCAAATAAAGGGAAATAGTTGATATACCGATATACAGTGTGTCCCAAATTGAGTAGGATTGCATGGCTATCTTTGTTATTAATTAAGATACAAACTTGGTTAAATGGGCAATAATGTACAGTTTCTTATGGTGGATAAGAATCTGCTGAGAAATCTCGAAAATTCCGAGTAGTTCCGAAAATATTCGGAAAAAACCTAAAAACTCCATTTTCGAAAAAGTCCAATATTTCCGTTATCGTAGGAATTATGAAAAATTTTTCAAAACAAAAGTTGCTTGTTTTGTCAAGATAAACTTATAAATATTTTCAAAAAAGAAATCACTTTCGTTGTTTTTGAGATAGGGATAGTAACTTTGTTTTTTTTAAATGGGCGCCATCTTGGATTATGTCGTAAAAAAATTGCATTTTTTTTTCTGCTTCCAATGATACTGGAAATACTGGAAACAACATTAGAAGGCTTTTTGGAAGAAATACCCTTAGCACAAAACTTTGCCATATGGTACCAACAAGATGGTGCTCCTGCTCACAATGCCAGGAATGTTATTAATTATTTAAAAAACCGCTTTAATAACCAAGTAATAGCTACTAACACACCTATCAAGTGGCCACCCAGATCAGCAGACCTAACACCATTGGACTTCTTTCTATGGGGTACCATAAAAAACAAAGTGTGTGGTAGTAATTTCAATTATAATAATATTCAAGAATTACGGGAATCTGTTCAAGAAGCTTTGAATAGTATTAACCGTCGCACATTGGCTAAAGTAACTAATAGTATCTTAAAACGATGTCAACTTTGGCAAACAATGGCCAGCATTTTGAACATTTGCTTTAATTAACGTTTTTGCTAACCTGTCAATATTAAATTGTGCTTAATTCTTTATTAAAATAATTTGTTTTCATGGCCTACCTAGTGTAATATAATAATTTTCAAATGCGTAGCAATTTATTACCCGAATCCTAGATTGTCACACATCATTGGAAGCAGAAAAAAAATGCAATTTTTTTACGACATAATCCAAGATGGCGCCCATTTAAAAAAACAAAGTTACTATCCCTATCTCAAAAACAACGAAAGTGATTTCTTTTTTGAAAATATTTATAAGTTTACCTTGACGAAACAAGCAACTTTTGTTTTGAAAATTTTTTCATAATTTCTACGATAACGGAAATATTGGACTTTTTTGAAAATGGAGTTTTTCGTTTTTTTCCGAATATTTTCGGAACTACTCGGAATTTCCAAGATTTCTCAGCAGATTCTTATCCACCATAAGAAACTGTACATTATTGCCCATTTAACCAAGTTTGTATCTTAATTAATAACAAAGATAGCCATGCAATCCTACTCAATTTGGGACACAGTGTATACTTACCTAAGTACTTCATAGTGGTCGGAAGATAGACCGTATAAGTTGTGGATTACTTTGAGAAGCATCCGTCAAGTGAATATTAATCTCACGGGAAGGTGTGTGGGTGTGTGTCCTTCTAGGCAGATAACGCCACACGCTCAACCCCGTCCGAAGGACATCAGTACCCGGGTCAAGGTCAGTTTGCCCACTTCATTACTAGTTAAGATCACCAGGGATCCAGATTAGCAGAGCAGAACTCTGGTGTACCCATGTTTTATTATTTAAATAACTGTTATTTATTATTCGACTGTTCGACTAACTATACCTCTGTTAAAAAGAGTGTCGTATTTCTTTATGGACTCCATATCGGAGGTTTAAGTGTTAAGTAATCCATTGGTGCAGTGAAGTTGCTCTTAGATAACTACCGCCCACTCTGTACTCGGTGAAATTGTTTAGTTTAAGGATTTTATGTTTATTTTACAGGCCATCGGCGGGTACCCAGCTGGACGGTTCTGATTTTGTAAATGTATGATTATTATGTTCTTTTGTAAATCTGCTACTAGCATCCCGGAATAAATAAGCTTTTCTGAAACCCAGAATTTATTCATCTGTGAACTCAGACCCGGACGAGATACCTAATTATATTAAATATAAATTGAAGATTTTTCGAAATTGTACATTTGGCGCCCAACGCGGGGCAGATGAAAGCTGTTTATTTTGGGAAGGTGGAAGTCTGAGGAATATAATATATATTATATTCCTCAGGAATATATCCTATATTCCTATATATAATATTATATTATATATATTATGTAGATATGTACCTACTTAGGTATAGTGAATGGTTTTTACTTGAATCTGAAAGAGTTTGACGCCGTTGAACGGTAATTAAAATCTAAAAGGAAGGCGTACTGATCATTAAGGGTTGTGATATTCTTAGATTTCATGATGATTTATTTCAGGCTCTTCCGTTGATAGGTAACTACATTCGTTATGATAGGGCATCACTAAAAGGTAAATTAATTTCTTTGATAACAATAAGGTTAATTAATTTAATTTTTCTTAATAATGACTGCCAGAACTCCTGTTAGGTCTCACTCCATGGAGTTGCGGAAGAAAACTTTTGAGGTTAGGAAAGTGTTTGAATCCGAACCTGAATCAAACACTGTTAAAATATTGGGTAACGATGAGGTTACAATGAGGGGGGGGGGGTACGTCAAAAGGGGGTTTCAGCCCTCAAAATTCTGATCATGACGGACGACAGTCGAGCAATAGCGAGACTTCGGTGTCCGATTCTGGTGGCGAACAGGCCAAAGGGTTTTCTCTTGTGACAGAAAAAAAAGAAGGAGTTCACGGCGTGTTGCGGATAATCAATTCAAGGAATCAATGGCCCTGCTTGCCAATTCTATGAACGAGTTGGTGAAGAAAAGAGAGGAAGAAAGAGAAGAGCAAATGCGACTAAGAAAGGAAGAAAAACAAGAGCAAAGGCGATTAATAGAGGTACAAAGGGAAATAGTAATGCAAAATCAACAAGGGCAGGAAAACTTGGCAATCCTGCTCTCTAATTCGTTTCAGCAAGGTCAATAAAATTTGACCGCCTCGCTTTCTCAGTCTCTCCAGGAGGGCCAAGAGAAAGTAGCCACCATACTGTCCAAATCTTTTGAGGTTTTGGGAAGTAAGTTGGATGACCAGAAAAACCTTACAGACGGATTAACCTCCACTATTTCTGAGGTAATTTCCCAGACACTGGGTAAAAAAATGTCAGAATTTACAGGCGAAATGGGAGAACTCCAGCAATTGCTGGTTTTAAAGCCGGTTGATCATGGGAAAAATGAACTCCCTTCGGGGTATCAGGAAACTGTAGTGTTGGACCAGAATAGATTTGAGCAAATATCCGCGGGCGCAACCAATTGAGTTGCGGCTGTTAATAATGGTAGCATTGATAACCATTTTCTTTCTCTTCTAAAGGAACTTAAGTTTGACCCGTGATTACCCCAAAAAGGCGATCCGTTGGATTTTGTGTTAGATTTAAAATCGCTGCTAGATCAGGCAGGTGTGCCGGAGTTCAGAAAATCTGATTTGGCACGCGGCTGTCTCCGTGGTACCAGTGCCCAGTGGTGCAGGGACATAATTAATGAAATACAGTCTTTTGATCACTTTATAGATCTGTTCTTAAAGGAATATTGGACTCCTCCTAGCAAGGGAGAGGTTCTGAAACAATTATATCAGGGGGGTACGACTCGCGAAAGGGCAGTCGTGTATCCTATTTTCGCAATTTGCAGAGAGAGCTTTCTCAAGTTCAGCATGACTTATCTGACGACGAGATTAACATAGAACTAGCTAAGCATTTTAATATTACAGAAAGGTTGAACTTATTGAGAATTCACAATTTAAAAGATTTTGAGGAGGAACTCCGGTTGTTCGACTTGGTAGAGACTCAAGATCATCAGCTGAGGTGGAAGCCTAATTTCAATCCTTTTTCATCCCCTACAGGTAATCGAAATATTCCCGTGCGAGGTCATGATTCTCATCGTAATTTGGAAATACAAGGTGGCCCCAAACATACCCCTATCGTTCGGGGATTCCCGGATAACCGTCACCAAGGCCCTCGGGAGAGAGAGAGCGATCCTGGAATGAACGACCCGTGAAGGGTATTCCTCAAGTAAGCCGGTGGAATGCAATCAGGCGTCCACGTGGGAACGAGATAGGGATCCCGACCCACTAAATTCGAGATTCGTCTCGAAAAATGAAAATCATAGACCCGAGCAGGTTTACACTAAGGCCCATTCTACACGAACCACAAAAACGCGACCGTTTGCCTGCGAGCGACACGCGTGTGTCACAGAACCACAGAGTTTAAATGGGGCATACTACACGGGCAACTTTGCGGTCGCGTGTGGACGCGTTCGTTGGCGTGTCAGCGTTTTGAACGCAAGAGGTTGCGTAAAAGTCGCGCGCCGGAGACCGGCGTGTCATTCTACAAGTAGCGACTTGCAAGCGTCTGGCCGGCCGAACCGATTTGTCCTTTTTTATATTATTACAGTCCACGATTTTAGTAGTGCACATCATTGATGTGCTTGCTTCCAGTAGCGGAGTTCCGATTAGGCTAGGTAGGCTATAGCCTGTGGCGGCAATTGTTTGTAGGAGGCAAATTTTCGAAGACGAAAAATATTTTCGAGTGCTAGGAAATTGCGTGACCCTGGATATTGATAAAAGAAACTGCCTGGGGCGCTTTATCGAGAGGGGAAAACCGTTTCGAACCCTTTCGAAACCTCGCTTCGCCTTTGAATTCATATTCTTTTTGAAGCCTACAAGAACACGACCTGATTTACCCCCTTATTTATAAAATAAAAATATTGGCATACCTATTTGTGATCTTTTCATCACTTTTTTAGCAAATAATTCTAAAAATTTCGGACCCCCTTGTTGCTTGGGAACCCCCCAGGTTTGTCCGAATAATTTAATACCTGTGGAATAAAATATACTGAAATCTAGAAATTATTTATAATTATACTTCCGATACGTCACTGATAAGTAATTAGACAGACATCATATTAATAATTAACCTGGGGGTGTCAAAACTCTATTAATCACTTCACAATAGGCACAAGAAGTCCGCAAATTTTCTTATATTTAAAAAAAAATAACACCATAGGAAGCGATTTGATTCAGCATATAGGCGGCGCATTTTTGTAAATCCGCCTCTGTGTGCTTGGTGTCTTTGCAAACAAGATGTTTGACACTGAACGATTTATTTGTGAAATCGAGGGTCAACCTCCTCTCTATGATGTTAAAAGTAAGGATTATTCTAATAGGGATTCTAATAGGGAAAGCTAAGTGTTGGGTGAGAGTAGCAGAAGTAATGTTTGAAGATTGGACATATTTTGATATGAAAACAAAGGATGGAAAAGGTAAGATCAAAAAACAAACTTTATTAAGTAAACTGATACAAATTGTTCATAATTGTCACAGAATTACATATAGGTACTTTCCAATTATTTATACTTTAAACATATTTGTTTTGCCAAGAAAGTGCTCCAGAACCGTTGAAATATTGACAGAACACTTCTCTTACATCGATCCCTTTTGACATGCCCCCTACAGCAGCGGATTCTTGCATTTCCTGTAGTGGACAGGTTAGAGTATCCTCAAAAAGGTAGCCATCTCTTCTTCGCACAAAATTATGCAAAACACAACAAGCCTGCACTACGATGACAGCAAAATCAGGATGTAATAACATAGAAGAATGTAGAACACGCCATTTGTTAGAGAGAATTCCGAAAGAGCATTCTACAACACGCCGTGCTCGGCAATGTCTGTAGTTGTAGATTCTCTTTTGTTGCGATAATCCCTTGGACGGGTATGGCCGCATCACATGCTTTGACAACCCAAAAGCCTCATCCCCGAGCAAAACATAGGGTACCTCGGAACCTTGCTCAACATTGTCAGGTACTGGTAGGGGATTATCTGCAGGCAGGTCTAGTTCGTTACATTTGAGTCTCAGTCCAAAGTTTGACTTTTTGAAGATCGCAGAGTCACCTTCGCGTCCAAAAGATCCAATATCAACAGCTGTGAAGTTATAGTTTGCGTCAGCAACCGCCAAAAGGACAATCGAGAAGTATTTCTTGTAATTGAAATACTCTGAAGCAGAGTTCGGGGGACAAATTATCCTGATATGTTTTCCGTCGATACTTCCAATACAATTCGGAAACTGTGTAATCTGATAAAATTTCTTGGACTTCTGCAACCACAGCTCCTTCGTAGGAAATGGAATTTCTTGAGGTTGAATAACATTCCATATGATCAAACAAGTTTCTCTCACAATTACTGGTATTGTTTTCCTTGAAATTTTAAAACCAAACTCTAAGTCTCCAAAGTTCATACCAGAGGCCAAATATCTGAAAATATTGACATTTAAAATCATATTGCTCAGTTATCACTAACATTGAAGATAACTTAAGTATTTTATACATGTACAAAATAGCTTTATACAGGGTGTCTGCTTAAGGCTGGCCACCGGCTATATCTCGGAAACTAATGGGCCTATAACCTCAAAATAAAAAATTTCCAGACATAAGTGATCACGAGAAATTCAATGAAAATATTTTCAAGATGGCCGCGCTTCCGGAAATACCGGAAGTTGACACCTACTTCGTTATTTTAACAGGAACACCCTGTATATTATTATATTTTTTAAATGTCTGAAAAAATCGAATACAGGTGGTTTTCACCATTGGAATTTAGAAGGTTAGGTTTATGAGTTATAAACAAGTGAAAATCGAAAATTTTCAACTTCAAAGCAGTCTAGAACTAGAACGGCTCAAGATATCCAAAAACGGTTTACATGTCCCTATCCTAACTTTTCACGTTTTATCCCAGTATGTGGAGTAAATTTTAATACAGGGTGATGAAAATTATCCGATTTTTCATCACCCTGTATTAAAATTTAAACCACATAGTAGGTTACTATGTGCAAAGTTAAGATAGGGACATGTAAACCGTTTTTAGATATCTTGAGCCGTTCTAGTTCTAGACTGCTTTGAAGTTGAAAATTTTCGATTTTCACTTGTTTATAACTCATAAACCGCTCAATCTAAATTCCAATGGTGAAAACCACCTGTATTAGATTTCTTCAGACATTTAAAAAATATAAAGTTTTACAGGGTGTTTCCGTTAAAATAACGAAGTAGGTGTCAACTTCCGGTATTTCCGGAAGTGCGGCCATCTTGAAAATATTTTCATTGAATTTCTCTTGATCACTTATGTCTGGAAATTTTTTATTTTGAGGTTATAGGCCCATTAGTTTTCGAGATATAGCCGGTGGCCAGCCTTAAGCAGACACCCTGTATATGTACAAAAAGTCGCCATTTCACACTTACAAACTACATGCAAATGAACAAAAAAATCCAACAATAGATGTTTGTCTGTTTTAGTGAAGGAACTTATGAAGAAATGGAAGGCGATAAGAGATTGCTTTGTGCGAGATCATCGCTCAACCACCGCTGGAGGAACAGGTACATCTTTTACGACCAGCTATTGTTTCTGTTACCTCATGTGAAAGGTAATTCCAATACAGGTTCAAACATTGCTCCACTTCACAGTCACGAACAAGTTAGTGAGGAAACTCAGATGGAAGATATTCAAAATAGTAGCACACATGAAGAAATAGATGATGCCATCAGTGTAAATTCCCCCCCTCCCTCAACTTCTTTACTGAACCAAGCTGCAAGAAAACCTAAAGGCCCGAAAAGGAACAATCTGACAAATAGTAATCCACCCACTGGCAAAAAGGCTGCTTTTGAGAAAAATATTTTGTCTTCATCAAACGATTTGACTAACATACTAGCTTCAAGCTTAGAATGGCAAAAAAATGAACAAAAATCTGATAAACATGGCCACAAAGCGTTTCTTCTTTCTTTTGCTCCTGTTCTTGACAGTATGCCGTTCAGTAGCTCGATGTTATTAAGAGGTCAAATATCACAGTTGTTTTCCAACTACTTCGTTCAAAATGAGAATCATCCAGAATCATCAACAATGTATTCGACTTCGTCCATGTCCAGCTCAGCTCGAACCACCCCGACGGCTGGCAATGTACTTACCGAAGAACGTGATGATTACAACATTTCTGATTATATACAATTGTAAATACTATTTGTTCAATGTAAATCAATAAATAAAACTATCTTATTAAAGTTTGTTTGACTTCATTACCCTAGTCTACGTTGTGGTAGGTACCAAGATAGTTAAGTTCATCTGAAAATTTAACTGACATTTAACATTTAAGTAATTAGGTCAATGTACAATAAATATTGCGTTGACTAAAAATACTTAAAACTAGTAAAAACGAAAAAAAAAAGTTTAAATATGTACATTGTCCAGGTCAGTGAAAGCAAAAACTAGATTACCAAAATTACTATTTATTTTAACAAATGTTAAATGGGCTACTTGATGGTCAAACAGAAGTTGAGTAAAAAAACGCCCCTTTTAGTTAATACATTGTTAATTTTACTCACCTCAAGGTCACTACAAGTCTCTCTGCTGGTTCTATACTTCTTCTCATAACTGTGTTTTTTTTTTTGCTATGAATGGAGTGATTAACCCCAAAAGTTCGTCAAATGTCTCTTTAGACATCCGGTAATACTGAAAAAACTTCTCAGGATATCTTCGATGTTCTGCGAAGCTGAGATGAAACACCCCTAAGGTCAGGCGATTAGCACCAACCGGGTGTACCCACCAACGTCTTTTTTTGCGTTTTTTGGCCAACAAACTTAATAAGGTTAATTGATGAACAGCGATACACCCAACTTGTACGGGATCCATATCAAATATGAGCCGTTTTGTCGCTAGTTTAGAATGGGTCGCGTTTCACTCGCCGGTTATACGCACTACAAAGGCGCGGCGTCTACACGCTCGTATAGAATGGGCAAAATTTTCAAGCGACTAAGCGACTTTGTAGCGCGTATAACCGGCGAGTGTAACGCGACCCATTCTAGACTAGCGACAAAACGGCTCATATTTGATATGGATCCCGTACAAGTTGGGTGTATCGCTGTTCACCAATTAACCTTTAAGTTAAGTTTGGTGACCAAAAAACGTAAAAAAAGACGTTGGTGGGTACACCCGGTTGGTGCTAATCGCCTGACCTCAGGGGTGTTTCATCTTAGCTTCGCAGAACATCGGAGATATCCTGAGAATATCCTAATTTGCCTGTGGGTAAATCAGGTCGTGTTCTTGTCGGCTTCAAAAAGAATATGAATTCAAAGGCGAAGCGGGGTTTCGAAAGGGTTCGAAACGGTTTTCCCCTCTCGATAAAGCGCCCCCAAGCAATTTTTTTTTTAATATTCAAGGTCACGCAATTTCCTAGCACTCGAAAATATTTTTCGTTTTCGAAAATTCGCCGCCTACAAAAATTTGCCGCCGCAGGCTATAGCCTACTTAGCCTAATCGGAAATCCGCCACTGCAAGCACGTCAATGATGTGCACTACTAAAATCGTGGACTGTAATAAAAAAGGACAAATCGGCTCGGCCGGCCAGACGCTTGAAAGTTGCTACTTGTAGAATGACACACCGGTCTCCCGCGCGCGACTTTTACGCAACCTCTTGCGTTGAAAACGCCGACACGTCAACGAACGCGTCCACACGCGACCGCAAAGTTGCTCGTATAGTAGGCCCAATTTAAACTCTGTGGTTCTGTGACACACGCGTGTCGCTCGCAGGCAAACGGTCGCGTTTTTGTGGTTCGTGTAGAATGGGCGTAATAGTAATAACAAACCCAACTCTTGGCGGGACAAGAATGATCCAGCCTCGAAAACTATCCATGTGTTGGAGTCAGTTAAAATAAATCCTGTAAATGCGGCGAATGGGCAGGATAAACATGAGCTGCCTGAGATTAGGATGAAAGGTAAAGAGAGCCTGGACTGGGGGGGTGATGATTCCACATTCCCCAGGGAAGTCCACTCTCTTTTTACGGATCAGGATTTACTGGATGAGCTGCCGTTAGGTTCGGAACTCAATCCTGCTCCCTGTCCGACCTTGAAAGTGTCCATTTGTGATTGGACTGTATCTGCCTTAGTAGATACAGGTTGTCAGTCGTCCTGTATAAGTCAGACTCTATACAGGAAGTTAGTAACTGAGGTTAAAATAAAACTGCCCATCTTTTCTGTAAGCGGCGTAACTGTTGAGGCTGCCCTGAAAGAACCAAAACAAAGGCAGAAGGTTTCCCAGCAAGTTTTTGTAGAATTCTCGGTAGAAGGTGAGAAGTTCGAGACCTGTTGTCTCATTGTTCAGAATTTATCCCGTGACTTTATTTTAGGTTACGACTGGTTCCAAAATAATAAGATTACTTTGGACTCTCCGCGACGTTGTTTAACTTTTAAAAATCAGGAGAATGTCAATATCGTGATTCACCTGGAAGGTGCAGAATTGATCGACTTTGCCATAGGCGTTAATGAACTTATGAACATCGCAAGTGACAACATCGGCAACAAAGACCCAGGTGCAAGGGAGTATTCCTCCACCCCTGGAACCTCTTTGACTTTTCAAGAGGTTGCCGAACAAGGTAGCGGTTTGGACGATACTGAGAAAGTGGCTCTAATTCGGTTGCTGAACCAAAATGAGTCTGCATTTTCCAAAAAACCGGGTTGGGTCCAGAATTATGAACGTAAGATCGTCTTGAAAGACGACCATACCCCGTTGGGTATTCATAATGTTAATCTTTTGAAGAGCTTCCACCCCGTAGTGGAATCCGTTAATTTGTCATTCAATTAATTTTAGGTAAGCTAGGTGAGCCAAGGGTTTTCAGAATATTTCCATTTCTGTTGCATTAAACCGTATTAATATTTTTGAGTTTCTTATTTCCGTTTTATAGTTGGCTTAGAATTTAGGAATGGTTAATGGCAGTCTCTTCCTCAGTCTTTGTTAGGTTCCAGTCATCGGAAGAGTCTCCCATTAAGGGGGGGTATATGTACTGATTCCAAATCAGTACGTGCTAATAATACGTGCTAATAATAACAATTATCACTTTGGTGATGAGAGGAGACAGATGTCACAGTGAGGGGTGTGGGATAATTAATAAAGAATAATAAGAAAAATCACATTCAAACAGCCCCAAATAAAGGGAAATAGTTAGCAGGTTAGCAGTGGCGATAAAGCTTGTCGGAGGTAAAATTCCAGACTGGTAGCTCAAAACCCTGCCGCGGACCACCTCCCCTAACCTGGTTGTCGTGTCGTGACTAAAGGTCTGCACTAGGGGTAACGGCGCCAGAGATGTCCGACTGTGGACTATCTGATATACCGTATCATCTGTTGTCGTGGACATGTCTCGCGGACAGAATGATGTGGGGGTCTGGGCTTAATCGCCTGAACCAAGAGGAGACAACCTCGCTAAAAAACCTAAATCCTAAGGTGGAGGTCCAGGCTGATGGGATGCGTGACTGGATAGTAGACCAGCCACCACTGGACTTAACCTTGGGGCACCAGGGGGCACCCCATTGTATACACCTCTCACCCTTGCATGCAGGGCTCTGCTTGGGTGAAACAACCCTTCCCTAGCTATTCGTGGAAATAACATGAATAAAGAAGGAACACAAAAACCATCGCGGGAAATCACCGCAAAACAAACTGCTGGTTCAGTGGGGCATGCCACCCACCAGAGCCAGCAAGCCGGTCCCTCGCACTCGAGCTCACCTCGAGAGCGAGATACCAAAAGCGAAGAAGCCAGGCGACCCAAGAAACCTGGAAAACAACCCCTCCCCCCTCTCGGTCAACCTGGGGGCATGGATGACCCCAGAAGAAGAAGGCTAAGTGGGGCCAAAGTAAAATGGTACCTACGCTACCTTACACAGGGCATGACACCTGTGATGATGACACCAGCATTGAAAATGCTGGAAATTATTTTCAAGTTTCCAAGATGGCTGCCAGAGGGCGTTTGCACCATCTTGAATTACATAAAGTTACATTTCTTGTGATTTTCCCCAATCAATGTAACAAAAAAATATTTGCGTTTTAATGTTAACTTAAAGTCGAATATTTTTTGTAAAAATTATTTTCCTTTATCTTTCGAAATGAAGTGGTGGGGGGTATTTGAATGTTGTTTTAAACAAATGCCTGTAACTTCGAAACGGCTTTAATGATTTTGGATAAATTTGGTATAATTCGAAAGAGCATTTCTTGGGCTGTTAGGTTTCTTGTGATAATGACAGTTGTGACCTACACGGCCGCCGATAAAGGGCGTTATTCGATATTATAACCAAAATATTGGATTTTCTCAAAAAATTTAAATGCGATGATATGACTTTTTTTAGACTAGAAAATAGACAAATGATCAACCAATAAGCCTGCGCAAACCGCATCTTAATATCTTTTTCCTAACTCAAATTATTAAAAAAATACCAAACCAAGAAAATTCATATATCCCCATTTAAAAATGCATCGGTCGCTTTCGATAAGAAGGCAAGTAGTAGGCCATGGAAATAAAAGACAAACTCCTAACTTAAATATTGGCAAGTAACGTCAAACTTCTGTCACACACGCAGCCCACTATTATTGTTGATTGCATATAATTTGAGTACTTTTTAATCAAAATGCTTCTCACAAAATTAAATAATGAAGCCGTTGACATGATTGCGATTTATTTCGAGTGTTTTCAAAATGTAGCTATAGCTGCAAGACAGTACGCGGCACGGTATCCAGATCGCCTTCATTACGGGAGAAGAATGTTTCCGCGCTTGGTACAGCGATTACGCGATACTGGAAGTTTTCGTTGTGCTAAACGTCGCAGGCGTCGCAATGGAAGGACCGAAGAAAATATTATCAATAGAATTTACATAGAATTTTATAGACATGTAGAAACTAGAACATTGTCTCTAGACTTGGGAATTTGTTGCACGGACAACTGTTAGAAATATTTTGAAAGATTATAGGTGAATAATTTTATCTTATTCCAAGTATCTTAGCACATACCCTCAAATACAAATTCAGTGTTATTCTGGTTTTATTACTTTTTACTACAAATTATGTTGTTTTCTACTTTTATATTACATCCTTACCACATAGTCTTGCACCAGGCGCTAAATAAACAAGATTTCGATAATAGATTAAATTATTGTCATAATGGATGCTAGGCATACTTGAGGAAAACGGAAATTTCTTAAAGGAAATTCTCTGGACCGACGAGGCTACCTTTAATAGTGATGGTAGAGTAAACCTTCATAATATGCATTATTGTTTCGCTGAAAATCAACGTTGGTTATTAAGAGAGAGAAGTGCAGCAGCAGGGACGCTGGAGTCTAAATGTGTGATGCGGTATCATTGGGGACAGAATTATTGAACCTTACTTTTTTGATCAAGCTTTAACTGGTAACCGCTTCTTAGAGTTTTTGATCAACGACTTGCCAATTTTGTTGGAAGATGTGCCACTCGAAACTAGGAGAACTATGCTTCTGCAATTAGATGGTTGTCCGGCACATTATTCAATTATGTCCGAAACCATATTTACTGGATCTTTCGAGAACGCTGGATAGGAAGGGGAAGCCGATTTCCTTGTCCGGCAAGATCTTCCGACTTGACATGTCTTGATTTTTACTTCTGGGGACGCTTAAAAGACATTGTTTTTCAAACTCCACCAACAACACGAATAGATATGGAAAACAGAATTCGAAACTCAATTCCTCAACTATTAGCGGCAGAAATCAAGGCTGCGGTTCTGCTGACTCAAGAAAGACTGGAACAATGTGTGGAATATGACGGAAGGCAATTTGAACACAGAAGGCATTAATCTTTTTTCAAAATGGGTCCTTTTCAGGACCACAACTTTATTTAAAAGGAAAATCGTTACGAAAACGCGTGAGGAGTTTGGCTTTTGTTTCCATGGCCTACTAATTGCCTTCTTATCGAAAGCGACCGATGCATTTTTAAATGGGGATATATGAATTTTGTTGGTTTGGTATTTTTTAAATAATTTGAGTTAGGAAAAAGATATTAAGATGCGGTTTGAGCAAGCTTATTGGTTAATCATTTGTCTATTTTCTAGTCTATAAAAAGTCATATCATTGCATTTAAATTTTTTGAGAAAATCCAATATTTTGGTTATAATGTCGAATAACGCCCTCTATCGGCGGCCGTGTAGGTCACAACTGTCATTGTCACAAGAAACCTAAAAGCCCAAGAAATGCTCTTTCCAATTATACCAAATTTATCCAAATCATTGAAGCCGTTTCGAAGTTACAGGCATTTGTTTAAAACAACATTCAAATACCCCCCACCACTTTATTTCGAAAGATAGAGAAAAATTGTTTCTATAAAAAAATGTTAGACTTTAAGATAACATTAAAACGCAAATACTTTTTTGTTACATTCATTGGGGAAAATCACAAGAAACGTAACTTTATGTAATTAAAGATGGTGCAAACGCCCTCTGGCAGCCATCTTGGAAACTTGAAAATAATTTCCAGCATTTTCCCTTGCCCACTTAACCCATAAATTTTTTTACCGTAACTCTCTACGATCATTAGTTTCTGAGATACAGCCGCTTACCTCGCTTATTGGCCCAGCCTGTACATTACCTAAATTGTTTCACGCGTTGAAAAGCGTTGAAAATATTCATAATTGAATCGCATAAAAATACACTATCTATGCGATGGATGCGCAAGAAGGTTTTTTATAATCTATACACCGTGTTTTATATTAAGTCGGCACTATTGCTAACTTCGTTATTATTTAACCTAGAAAGTCGGTTAAATTAGCAAACTAGTAGTATTTTTACCGCTGAATAAAATAGCGAAAGCAGCGAAAAACAATTGAACATCGCATTTTCGAGATATTTAAAAAGATGTATTTTTCTAATGGAACACCCTGTATATTTTTAGATGGATCGATTGCAAATTTTTTTTAAAGGGAAAAGTCTTTATACACTATGATCCTAAAATAATAAATTTATTAATTATTCATTATTTTATTACTCCCAAAGTAGGCTGCGACAATTACTGTAATTTAGTGTACCTACGTAATGTAAGGTAAAAAAATTATGTCGTCCTCAATAGTGTATTTTTCTATAAAAAAATACACTAAAAATAAGAGTTGTTACCTTGAAAAGGATTTAATTTTACATAAACAAATAACAGAACTTGTTTGTGTGTAAAATGTTATTATTTTAGGATCATAGTGCATAGAGACTTTTTCCTTTAAAAAATTTTTTGCAACCGATCCATCTAAAAATATACAGGATGTTCCATAAAAAATATCCATTTTTTTAAATATATCGAAAACGCGATGTTCAATTGTTTTCCTGTTTTCATCGTTTTATTCACGAGAAAAAATACTACTAGTTTGCTAATTTAACCGACTTTCTAGCTGAAATAATAACGAAGTTAGCAATAGTGCCGACTTAATTTAAAACACAGACAAGTTCTGTTATTTGTTTATTTAAAATTAAATCCTTTTCCATATAACAACTCCTTTTTTGTGTATTTTTTTATTGAATAATACACTATTGAGGGCGATATATGTTTTTACCTTACATTACGTAGGTAGGTACACTAAATTACATTAATTGTCGCAGCCTACTTTGGGAGTAATAAAATAATGAATAATTAATGAATTTATTATTTTAGGATAATAGTGTATAAAGACTTTGTTCTTTAAAAAAAAATTTGCAACCGATCCATCCAAAAATATATAGGGTGTTCCATTAAAAAAGTTACATTTTTTTAAATATCTCGAAATCGCGATGTTCAATTGTTTTTTTGTTTTCGCCATTTTATTCAGGAGAAGAAATACTACTAGTTTGCTAATTTAACCGACTTTCTAGGTTAAATAATAACGAAGTTAGCAATAGTGCCGACTTAATATAAAACACGGTGTATACCTACCTACTAATGCGGATGAGGCTTCAGGGAAACCTGGGAAACTAAAAACTAAACAAAACTCAAAAGATTATAACAGTTTAAGACGCAAAAATAACAAGAATGATTGGGATTTTTAATTGGTAGGTTCTCTTTTAGAAATATTGGATTGGAATGATTCTGTCATACTCTATATACAGTGTGACCCATTTGTTCTTGAAACACCCTGTAGAATCTTAATTTATGGTGCGATTTTAAAGAAATTTCTTTTAAATCATAGAGCTTGATAAACTATATTTTGGGAGCAAAAAGCGTCTCATTCCTACAAAATCTACTAGATCAGCCTACTAGATCAGTGTTTACTTGTAAAATCTCAAAAATTCATATTAGCGATTTTTTTAGAAAAAAACTGTGCACGCTACTGGATTCACCAGCCCTCAAAACGGTACTGTACTAAATTTTATTGGAAATGTCAGAGTAATAAGGATCTTGCAGTTATTTTAGAAATTCATAATAGAACTCCGAAATTTCATTAATTTATTCGAAAAGGTCAAGAGAGACAAAATAGAAATTGTACGTCTAGTTGGTGATAATGTAGGTACTTTAATTTTTTAATTATAATTTTTTATTTATTTATTTATTTTTTTTATTTTTATTGTTTATTTTTTTTAAATTTTTTTTTTTACTTTTTTCAATTTTAATTTTTACTTATGATAGCTTTTGACCTTTTTCAAATTAATTTATGAAAATTCGGAGTATAATTATGAATTTCTAAAAAAACTACAAGATCCTTTTTACTCTGACATTTTCAATAAAATTTAGTACAGTACCGTTTTGAGGGCTGGTGAATCCCGTGGCGTGCCCAGTTTTTTTCCAAAAAAATCGCTAATATGAATTTTTGAGATTTTACAAGTAAACACTGATCTAGTAGGCCCTGGATTTTGTAGGAATGAGACGCTTTTTGCTCCCAAAATATAGTTTATCAAGCTCTATGATTTAAAAGAATTTTTTTTTAAATCGCACCATAAATTAGGATTCTACAGGGTGTTTCAAGAACAAATGGGTCACACTGTACATATTCTATAAGCTGCATTGTTCCTGCTAGTATTATCCAAGGAGAATTAACTGCTGGTCGTATGAGTATTTTATGACTAATATCTGTCAGCTCTGGGGATGCACCAGCGATTTATAATTCTTTATTGCTTTTCTAATGGCATACATTTGTATATTATTATCCTATTCCTTTAGAATTCATTGCCGGTTATTTTTTGAACCGAAAATACTAGAAGGTCGAACGCTTACCTACTTAAACGAAAACCGCAATTTCATGGAACCGTTAGTGGAACCGGAATAGTTAAAATCCAGCCGGAACATTCGGAATAGCCTGTTCCACAAGCGGAACAGTTCCAATATAACAATTACGTTATTTTTGTCACATCACTACTTCAATGGCCGGCTCGCGAGAAGGAAAACTCTATAAAACCCAGGACAGGCCTGTAAAAAGCTGCGGGGCACCAGGCACTCCTCGCAGTATGAGCGCCCCTGGCCCGGAATGAGCGTCACCCGGACCTTGAGAGCAGACCGTCTCATACTCGTGGGAACAAAATGAGCTCCAAAGATACAAACAAAGATGAAACAGTGATACTCAAAGAGTGGGAAAAGAGAAGATCATCAATATCGAGATCCCCCCCGTCCCAAACAGGAACACCACACAGATTTACAATACAAGCCAAACAATCGGGAAACTATATGGACCTGACTAGTGACGAAGAACAACAGCAGTCGGACACCACCCACGACCGACATCCAAAGAAAAGAAAGAAGAAAAATAGTCCTAGTACCACCGAGCAAAATAGCGAGCAAAGCAGAATACTCTTGACGACCGGTGAAGGCGCAATAGAAAAATTGAGAAAGAAAGCAGGTGAACTGGCGAAATTCTGCGCCAAAAACAATAACGTACACAAAGAAGTAAAAATTGTCAGTAGGATAATACTGACCTTAGTGGAGGAAACTGTTAAATATGAGGCAAAAATGTACAAGGACATCGAATACCTTAAGAAACAGAATGAAAACATCCAAGACGAATTACGGTATCTATACGAGGGTATAGAAAGCAGAAGTGCTTAAGAAAAAGACGAACTGGAACACTACAAGAGGGAAAACGAAAACCTTAAAAAACGTCTAACTGAAGTAGAAATGGCTGAAAATCGAACAATGGACCAATTACAAGAAGAACGGGAAAAGAACAGAAACAGAATAGACAAAACGGAAGGGAAAAAAGTCAATAAAGTAATACTGAACCAGATCAACGACTTCGATGGATTTACCAAAATGGTGCACCTGTATTGGGAAAAAGACGTCTTCAAAAACGTAGAATTAATCGTGGGTAACCCGGTTAATCTGACAGAAGCAAAATGCACCCTAGTGATCACAGAGGGCGACGATATCAAGATGGAGAAATACATTCAAAAGAGATTCAAAGACAAATATCCGGAACTGGAAGAATTATCAAATGAAAGCATGGACATATTAGAGACCTGCACGAAAAGGAAAAGGGGAGGCGAAGTAATAGAATCGAAAAAGCAGATCATAAGAGTGACATGCAACAACCAAAATCAGCTGTGGCAACAACTGACAGTCGTAAGGGAACACTCAAATGACCAACATATACAAGAAATCATCACACACAAAACAACTCTCACAGATGAACACTACATGAAAAAGATGGTGCAAACCGTATGGAGGGACACAAATGTTAGTTTGAAGATATATATCCCAAGGCAAACCACAACGAATACAGAGAGAGCAATAAATAGGGACAGAAATACTTACGCCCTCATAGTCAAGAAAAGAGACACACCATATAACTCTACTAAATGAGATAAAAAATACTCTGAAAAACAACTACGACAGAAATGCAATACGTACCGTGAGAAGTACAAGGGGCGGAGAACTAATGGTAGTAGTGGACAAGGATGACGAGAAGCTTAAAAGGATAAAAGACACAATCTCCAAAGACATCGGCAACACCACAGTCAGAGAGATCAAGGATAAAAACTCACAGAAAAAAGTACTCCACATAAGGGAAATGGACGCAACAACTACAGATGAAGATGATCAAAAGTGCTCTTGCAAATAACGGAGTTATGCTCGATGAGGTAAAATTAAGCAAACTCAGACCCATGTGAGGAGATACGCAGGCTGTTACCGTCATAACAAACTCCCAGACAGCAAATAATTTATTACAGTTGAACACGATAACCGTCGGACTTTCGAGAGCCAAAATCTCGGAGAGACAAGAGATCCAGAAATACTACCGATGCTGGGGATATTTTCATACGGCACGGGGTTGCGACAAGGTAGACCGGACAAAAGACTGCTTTAAATGCGGGCAAAGTGGACATCAAATAAAAGACTGCAAAAACGATGAAAAATGCCCACTCTGTGGGATACAAGGACATAATAATGACGGGCAGTAGACAATTTGCAGAACACATAAAAGCCCTACGAGCTGTGAGAAGAAGTACATCAACACCACAGAAACAGAATATCTTGAGACCAGATGGAAAACCACCAAGTGCACCACAACCAATACTGCAAACTGAGGAAAGAATGGAAAGCAGTATGGACCCTGACAGCCAAGTAGACAATGAGAGCGATATTGCGACAACCTCCTCACTCCAATGCCCGCAATAACAAAGATCAATTTCCTACAAGTGAACCTCAACAGATGCCACGGAGCACACGACCTTATGACACAATACGTCCGAGAAAATAACTTTGATATAGTGATCGGCCAGGAACCCAACATATCAAGAACAAGCTGGTTTATCTGGATAGATAGCAGCGTGAACATCAAAAGAACCTCAAGCGGCAGTGGCTTTGTGTGCGCCGAACTGCCGGACGTGCTGGTATACTCCTAATACTTCTCGCCCAACAGGACCACACAAGAATTTGAGAGATATTTGGATGCCCTGGGCAGACACATGGCTAATTAAACCTGCAAACAGAAAGTAATAGCAGGAGACTTTAACGCCAAGTCACCAATGTTTAATTCATTCACGACGAATAAGAGAGGCAGCATTATTGAAGAATGTATCAGCTCCAATGAGCTCGTCGTCATGAATAAGGGCAATTATAGCAAATGCGGCAAATCAATAGTCGACATCACACTGGCTACAGGTAAAATCAGCACCTTAATTGAGTCCTGGCAAGTGAGAGCTGATGAAGAAAATATGAGCGATCATAGGAATATCAGCTTGTGACGTTACAGTAACGTCGCGACGCTGGAAAGCGACGCCATAATTTGAACAAAATATTATTCACACGAAAAACGAGAAGAAATCATGTAGGAATTATTCAAGTAGTAAATTATTAAAATCCAAGCAGATAAATCGGCGACAACAAGATAAGGGAGGTTTTTTATATTGGTATCAGTTGTTGTTTACAGAAAGTGCCTCTAGGAAGGAACGGAAACAACATTTTATTCAGCGAGAAATATTAAAATATTAAATCCAAGCGAATAAATGCGAAGCCGATAGGAAAACAAGATAAGAAGTTGTTGTTGTTTACGTCCGGTACCTATATAAAGGGACCGAGATTAAAGGAACGGGAGCAGATGGCAGCTGGCCTTCCTAGAGAACTGATCTAGGATAGCCGGTCCGCCATCCATGGCTCACCCCCTTGCCCAGAGGCCCGAGTACTGATCGGGACTTCTCCTAGAGCGAAGAAGAAGAATTGACTCTTCCAAGCTCACACCTTAACCTACCCCAATGCGAAGCCTGGGTACTGACCAGGAGTCAAGTTGGGATATCACGAGAGAGTAGTATTGATACTCTTTCGTCACCCCCTAAAGCTTATCAGTCTCGAACGTGGACCCAGGTGAAGCGAAGAATTGATTCGCGTCCCTGGTCTAATTACTCTGAGAAAGCATATACCTAATCCCCCCCGTGACTTCCTAATTCCCCGTGACGAGTTAGCAGGCACGTAGAAGGTCAACCTTCGGTTGCGAACGAGAATTGACCGTCACGCAATCGAAGACGAACCCAGTCACTCATCAAATAATAAAACCCGGGGTCATTTTCATATAGCTAGAATTTTCCCCCGAGCTAATGTAATTTATTAATTAAATTATTCATTTAAATAAAAGGGAATTTTTCATAAATTGAGACCATGATAGATTTCATGTAAATAATATTAATCGAGAGTTTTATTCAGTTCATTTCTCATTCTTTTATCGACGCGATAAAAATAATAGTAAAATCATTCCGTTCTCGTCTCATATTGCACCACTAACATTTTATTTTCCAGTTGACTGAACTCCGCAGAAAAACTTGTCCTCCTCGACCTACTGGCATAATCTCATCGTCGAGCGGCGGCCGGGACACTGTTTTTTACCGGGTGCTGGGCCGGGAAGATATACCGGGCGTTCACCAAGCATGCTGAACAAATCGACTAATTATTTCACGTTTATCGCAGTTTTATGGAAACAATAAATTTACGTTATTTTTTTAAATGTCGTGTATCATTTGTGTAAATCCACCCAAATATCCCGTCTGAAGGCATTGGTTAAGAAATAAATTAACCAAATAATTAAGACGTCCTCTCCAAAAAAGGAGAGACGTCACAAGCTACACGCTGCTGTCTAAGAGAGCCTCTCAGAGCCAACGGATCAGATCGGCTAATAGAGGATGGAAGATCACGACTCAGGGGATAAGCAGACTCACAACAGAGGAGGGTGTAAGCCTGGCACGTCTGGGAGACAATTCTACCGCAGATGAACTTACCGCGGAATTAAAAAGGAAATGTGATAGGTACCTGGACCGAAAAAGATGTACAAAAAACGGAAAACCTCCAGTATACTGGTGGACATCTGAGATCAATGCTAAAATGAAGATGTGTATCAAACAAAGAAGAATCTTGGTTAGAATAAACAAATCTCACACTTGCATACAGGAGAAGAATACGGCCTATGAACACTATAAGTCCTCTAAGAAGGACCTAAAGAATGTAATCATTAGAGAAAAGAGAGCTGCATGGACAAAAATACGTGATGAGCTGGAAAATGATATATGGGGAAAAGGGTATCAAATCGTCACTAAAAAGCTTGGACTGAGGAAAAGAAATGTTCTAAGTAGGGAAGAGATAGCGGAGCAGGTCGTCAAGCTTTTCCCGGAACATAGGGTAGGAAGTTGGCCGGCAACCATCGTAACCCCGGATCTGATCCCGCTCTTTGAGGACGACGAAATCATCACTGCGGCTGGGAAGATTAAGCATAGGAAGACGTCAGCTCCGCATTCAATACCGCCCGAAGCTGTGCAGGCAGTCATCATGGGAAATGTTGCAAAGATCAAAAACATAATGAACAACATCCTGGTCTCCGGAATCTTCCCCAATATATGGAAAATATCACGATTGATATTAATCGAGAAGCCGAAACGCGATTTGCAGGCACCACCGTCATTCAGGCCCATCTGCCTCCTTGACGCCGAGTCAAAATTCCTCGAGACATTGCTGAAATCCCGACTGGAAAAGGAGCTGGAAGAGAAGAAAGTCCTACATAATGACCAATACGGCTTCCGAGCGGGGAGATATACCGTCGACGCACTGAAAAGAGTGATTGATA
This sequence comes from Malachius bipustulatus, assembly GCA_910589415.1. NCBI lineage: Eukaryota > Metazoa > Arthropoda > Insecta > Coleoptera > Melyridae > Malachius > Malachius bipustulatus. The sequence continues at coordinate 3,851,935 of OU342638.1, read as the reverse complement.
TACCCAAAAAAATAAGGAAAAAAGCCCACAAAAACAGAGAGCTCTGTGTGCTGATGACTCTTGACATCGAAAATGCGTTCAACTCAGTGACATGGACGAGGATCGTTGAGAGTCTTAGAAGGAACAAGAAACCCTATCCCATTAAAATGATACAGTCGTACTTTACCGACAGATACCTCATTACCCATGGGGATGAAACACACCAAGTCACATACGAAGTCCCTCAGGGCTCGGTACTTGGACCGACTCTTTGGAACGTGTTCTACGACGAGATAATGAGAGTCGGAATCCACCCATCGGTTACGCTGGTGGCCTACGCTAACGACCTGGCCGTCGTGGTAACGGGAAAGACAAAAGACGAAGTGGAGGAAATGGCTCGACTAGCCCTGATGATCGTATCCTCTAAGCTGGAGGAAATGGGCGTAAGACTGGCCAAGCACAAAACAGAACTCGTCATACTCACGGGAAAAAGAAACGTCAGACAGGTTACTGTCGACATTGAAGGGGAAGAAATAAGTAGCAAGGAGGCACTGAAAGTATATGGGAATCCATATTGACCGAGAAATGAGGATGACCACGCACGTGAGGAGGACAGCAGAAAAGGCCAAGAAAACCTTCATGGCTCTATCAAGAGTCATGCCCAACATAGGGGGACCAAGTAATGGAAAGAGGAGAACCCTGGCCGGCGTGGTGATTTCAATCATACTTTACGCGTCTCCAATATGGAGTGGGGCTATACAAGCGTTACCAAAAACAACTGGAACAACAGGTCAGGTCAGGTCAGGTCAGGTCAGGTCAGGTCAGTGTGGGGGGTTTCATAAGTGGGGGGGTTCCACAGGGATCGGTCTTAGGCCCGACCCTGTGGAACATACTTTATGATGATGTCATGAAAATAATGGTATCAGAAGGAGGTACCTGATTTGCTACGCGGACGACTTGCAGTAGTTACTTTGGCAAAAAAACCAGAGGAACTGAAACAAAAAGTCAATCAAAAGCTCCAGAACCTATCACGATGGCTAGAAGACACACAACTGAAGGCTGCCCCTTCAAAAACAACGGCGGTGAGTTTTAACTTGAGCCCTAAGACAAAGGACATACATTTCAAGATGAAGGACCAGATAATTAAACCAGGCAAGTCAGTAAATTATCTTGGTGTTACAATTGATTACGGCCTAACATTCAGCCTCCACGTGGAGAGAGTCTGCGAGAAAGCAGTAAAAGTCAGCAAGGCGATAAGCGGGATCCTACCAAACACCCGAGCCCCCTCGACAAAAAAAAAGGAGAATACTGAGTGCGTCCGTACAGTCAATAATAATGTACGCAGCGAATATATGGCTCCCAGCACTTAGAATCAAGAGAAATAGACAGAGAATAGATGCGTGCCAATGCACAATAGCAATAAGAGCCTGTTGTGCCTACAGGACTGCTTCAAGGGAAGCAGTACTGGTACTGGCTGGCATCATACCCCTACACTTGATGGCAAAAGAAAGAGCGGAACTCCACCAAATGGGAAGGGCTAGCAAAACAGCCAAACAAGAAAAGAGGATAGAGATAATAGATGAATGGCAGAACGAATGGGAAACGACCGAAAACGCAGCTTGGACAAGGACACTGATACCGGATATACGACCTTGGCTGAAGTGCAAATCCCGTAATCTGGATTATTACTCGACACAATGCATGACCGGACATGAATGATTTGGCAAATATAGGGCCAGAATAAAAAAGCAGGATACAGAAAAATGCGAGTACTGCGATTCATACTTGGATGATGCAGAACATACACTCTTCCATTGCAGGAAATTTGATGAGGAGAGAGATAGACTTGCCAGACTGATCGGTAGCCGAATAACCCCGGAAAATTTAGTTGGAAATATGATGGAGAGCGAGGACAAGTGGAATAACATAATAGAGTACATGAAGGAAATTATGAAGGTCAAAGAGGCAGACGAACACAGATAGATAGAGACAATTTGCTGGACCTGATGTTAGGTAGAAATACGGTTTCCGGGTCTAGTAAAGAGAAGAAGGAGGGGTTTTAGCTGGTAGGTGCTCGAGAGAATCTCGGGTGAGTCCAGCACTACCCGAGAAGGGAAGAACCACCCCGGGTGTCCATGAGGATTTCCCCTCCTCCCCCCCCCAAAAAAAAAGGTCAGGTCAGGTCAGGTCAGGTCACACCAAATGCCTCAATATTGAAGCTTACAAATATATTGACAATGATACAGAACTTCACGAAGGCTAATAGAAATGTTCATGTTGAACTTGAACAATATGCGACTCATTTAAGCCGATGTTTTGAGATCGTAACGAAAGAGCTTAAAGAAGAGAGAGAGCGACACCACGAAGAACAAGAAGGAAAACAAACAGAAAATGAGCGTTATAAAGAAAAAATTTCACAACTTGAAGAACAACTCAGAGAAAGGACACAAAATCCGGAAGACCAAAACACCACAGGAAGTACTAAAACACAAAGTAATAGCGAAGAAATTGAGAAATATAGAAGAGAAATTGAAACTCTAAAAACAAGACTGATTAAGGCTGAGAATGAACTGGCGAAACTACACGCTTCAGATCCTATAAGTAGGGCAGTCGAAAAAATGGACGATGAAGAAGAAATAGCAGAACTGGTGGCTAAAGAGTGGCCAGAAAAAGTTTACAAAGTCACAGGAGTCGACGAGGCTAACCCACTGCTGGCATCCGAAGAATGGGACCTCATATTGGTAACAACAAATAAGGAGGAGGATGAAATGAAGAGGGGGATCCACAAACAGTTTAAAGACAAATACCCAGAACTTGAAGATATTTGGGATGGGGAAAGCGGCGGAAGGCTGCAATACATTACAAAAACAACAAGGGTAGGTAACGAAAGGGGAGAAAGAACAAGTGAAAGGAATATATTCAAAATAGTCAAACACGGAAGAAAAGGAGGATTATCACATGATACAGACGTTTAGAGAGAAACTCAAACAGGTCAGAGAAATTATGAATAGAATGGGAAGACACCACCTAGCGACTCCACTCTCAAACTCCATGGGCATGAGAGTAACAAGAAATACAATGGAGTGTGTCCTTAGGAAATCGGATATAATGGCGATGATATGCACGCCCCAAAGCAAAAACGGAAATATAAATACGAATACAACACGGGAAAAAACGCCGCAGCAGAGGAGTAGGCAAAAGCTGACGAGCACGGGAAGACAGACAGTTAAAACAGAGGCAATAATGGTTAAAGCAGGCACGAAGACCTATGCAGATCTTCTGAGAGAAGTAAAGCAGGGAGTCATGGATTCGGGAATGAACATCAATATTAGGTGTATAAGAAGCACTCAAAAAGGAGACCTACTAATAGAAACTAAGATAGGGGGAAAAAATGTGGAGGACTTGAAAACATATCAAGAACAAAATGGTGGGACACGAAGTGACTCACATGGGAGGAGAGAGGAGAAGGACCATACATATAAGAAATATAGACGGAGATATAACAGAGAGCGACATGAATACCGCTCTAAGAAAGATAACGGAGGAGGAACCAAACCTCGGAACGATTAGATTAACGTCGATGAGACCAAGCTATGGTAACACACAGGTTGCCACAGTGCAGACGACGGATAGACTGGCCGAAAAATATGATACTTATTTGTCTATATATACCATGTAGACAAATAAGTATCCACATAAACGAAACAGAAAGAAAAATATAAACACAAATGTTGGGAAGAAAAACTACAATTCAGTTCAGGTAATGGTCAAGGAGGTAATGTGATAAATTGTGTTATTTATTTTGCTGATAAAACTTTTTTTTAGCTCGAAACAATGTGTAGAAGGGTTCCCAATCTTGGCTAAATCTTTAGATAAAGTAAATTTGTTTGAAAGAACTACAAAATACGCAAGTTTTAAAAAACCACATATGATTTTTCTTAAGTTATTAACAACACATGAACTGAAATCTCGAATAAAATTTTCTTCTCGATTCAGTTTAATGATGCCAAGGATTTTTTTACCGCAATTGTAGCATTTTTCACGTAGTTTTAGAAAGCGGCACCAAACTTTGAATAAAATGCATATAGGGTGAACTTTTCGACAAAACCGAAAGATATCAAAAAAAAAGAAGTACGGCCCTGTAGTTTTCGAATCGGCGAAATATGCGAGGTATTAAGTGTCATTAGTAGAGCATATCTACCAAATTTCGTTAAATTCGATCAATTCGTTCAAAAGATATCGCTCATTAAAGATTTCGGCAAATTGCACAACACCCTGTATAATCGAAACGAAGGGCCTCAGGAAAATTTCAAAACCAGATCCTGAATCGCCTTGAAAAACTACACCTACCCTTAAGCTATGGCAGTCATGTCGTGGGACACCCTGTATAGAAAGAGGATAGGCGACGAAAGGAAGGCCCTTAGAACACCTACACCAAGTATAGATTGGTCGATGCCGGAGAAAAACGCTCCGCCATCTTCAAGATAATACAAATTAACGTTGATAGAGTTAGAACAGCACAAGAACTGCTGTACAAAACCGCGGAAGATGTGGGGGCGGACATAATACTGGTAAACGAACCGAACAGAGGGCTGGTACAGAAACCCGACTGGATAAAGGATGACAGAGGAGACATAGCAATAAAAATTAGAAACAGAAACCTGCAAGTCAAGGAAGTGGTAAGAGACAAAGGATACGCGTTCTTCCGAGTGGAAGACATCTACATATACTGCTGCTACGCTTCTCCCAATAAACCAATTGAAGAATATGAAAATCTACTGGATAGGCTGGCAACTAACACCAGAGCAAGAAAATGCATAATAGCCGGGGATTTCAACGCGAAGTCACCACTTTGGGGAAGTACAATATGTGACAGGAGAGGAAGACTCATGATGGAATTGATGTCTGCAAATCAGATGGAGGTGGCGAACAAGGATAGCACGCCCACCTTCACTAGAGGAAAAGCGGCCTCTCACATTGACATCACACTGGTGTCGGAGGATATACAAAGAGCGGTCAGAGATTGGCAGGTGTTGGAGAAGGAGTCACTCAGTGGACATAAGTATATCACATATGAAGTGGAACACAGTGGGGGTCAAGAAAGGGAAAAAACCATGACGTTCACCATAGACACCAAACTTCTCAGGAAAGAAATACACAGACAAATGCAGAAGGGAGATATACCTACACCAGAAGAGCTCACGACGAGGATCATCACGGCTCAGAAGACAGCCACAAAAAGAAGGAGGGTATATACAGACAATGTATATTGGTGGAACGAAGACTTGGAAGAGGTTAGAAGTGATACAGAGAGACTGAGAAGGAACATTATTAGAAGAACAAAAAGGGATCCGAACGACGAGACACTTCCACAACTTAGAACAGAACTAAAGGAAAAGAGAAAGAGCTATAGAAGACTAATCAGAATATCCAAAAAGAATAAATGGAGGACCCTGTGCGACGAGGCGGAAAATGATATCTGGGGAGACGCCTACAAAATGACGATGAGGGGACTGAAACTATTGAAACCCTCTATATAAACCATATAGAGAAACCAGATTAAAAATTATAGCAGGCCTCTTTCCTACAGACATAGTTAGAATTCAAGAAGACTATGAAGTGAGAAGATGCCCAGAATTCACAATGGAGGAATTGATGACAGCTGTGAATAAGACAAAAAAGGATAAGGCCCCGGGACCTGACGGAATAACCACCGGAGCAATAAAGGTGGCAATAGAAACTAACGCCGAATACCTCCTACAGGTCTTCAACTCCCTAATGAGGAGAGCGGAATTCCCTGCTCGGTGGAAGGAGGCCAAACTGGTGCTGATATGGAAGGGTAAGGGAGATCTAGAGGAGGCAACGTCGTACAGGCCGATATGCTTGCTAAATACCCTGGGGAAACTCTACGAGAGACTTCTGCTTGGCAGACTTCTAGGAGAGCTCGAGGTGAATAGATCCATCTCAGAGAACCAGTACGGTTTCAGAAAGGGGAAGTCTACTTTGGACGCGGTGGAGGCGGTCATGGAGGAGGCAAAGAGGGCCAAGTTTGGATGCAGAGGGAGACCGGGGCTGTTCGCATTAATTACCCTCGATGTGAAAAATGCTTTTAATAGCGTCTCGTGGCAGAGCATGGAGGAGGCGCTGGCGAGGGTGCCGGTGTCCCTATACCTAAGAAAGACACTGAACAGTTACTTCTCAGAAAGGTGCCTGCTTGAAAGGGGTAAAGAAGTCCCGGTAAGGAGGGGGGTCCCACAAGGTTCCATCTTGGGACCAACCCTCTGGAATGTCATGTATGATGGGAGTCCTGAGATTGATGATGTCTCACGGGGTAAAAATTGTGGCGTTCGCTGACGACTTGGCGATCGTGGTTGGAGCGCCTACGAGGGGATCATTGGAAGAACGTGGGAACAAGGTCTTAGACAGGGTCACCGCGTGGTTGAACAATAAAGGACTGAGCCTCGCTCCCCAAAAAACAGAAGCGATGGTCTTCACAAACTCCAGAAAGGAGCTGGAAGTAAAATTCAGAGTTAGTGGAGTGGAGGTAACGGCGGGAAAGGAGTTAAAATACCTTGGTGTGACGCTGGACAGTAAGACCATCTTTGGAAAACAGGTGGAGGCATCAGTCCGGAAAGCGATGAGGACATTGTCGGCGCTCGGTGGAGTAATGCCGAGAGTTTGAGGGCCGAGCTCGAGGAAAAGAAAATTGCTGGCGGCGGTGGCCCAGTCGACAGCGCTGTACGCGATCCCAATATGACATGGGGCACTACGAATTAAGAAATACGATGAGATGATGACCTCATTGCAGAGGCAGGCTCTGCTGAGAGTGACGGCAGCATACAGGACTGTCTTGACAGTGGCGCTCTGTGTGGTTGGAGGGATGCTACCAATAAATGAAGTGATAACAAATAGAGTGGAGCAACACGCACAGAGGGACAAACCGGATAAGAAGCCGAGGAAACAACTCCAAAAGGAAGCAGTCGAGAGGTGGCAAAGGGAATGGTCTTGTGGCAACAAGGGGGAGTGTACGAGGACGCTCATCCCGGAAGTTGGGAAGTGGTTGGAGATGAGGGCAGTGGTCGACCACTATAGTACGCAGACCCTGACGGGACATGGATCGTTCGGGGTCTACCGGAAGAGGATCGGGAAGGCGGACGATGACAAATGCGCGTACTGCGGGGAGGTGGATACTCCAGATCATACTCTCTTCCGATGCGAGAGATGGGAGAGGAATAGGGAGGGGATCAGGATAAAACTTGGCGAAGACATGAGCAAGAAAAATGTGGCGAAGAGGATGTCCAGCTCAAGGGAGGATTGTAGAAGGATATTAAGATATATGAGCGAGATAATGGAGATCAAATGCAGAGAGGAGATAGAAATGGAGGGAGGTAGGAGAGGATAAAGGAAGAGACGCGTCGGGATGGGAGCCTCTATAGGGTATTACCTCGACGCGATCAAAATTCCAGAAGACGGAGGGTTTAGACTGGTAGGTGCCCAGGTCTCACTTGGGTAAGTCCGGCACTACCCGGGGAGGGAGGAACCCCCTCGGGTGTCCATGAGATTCCCCCTTCACCAAAAAAAAAGGTCAGGTCAGGTCAGGTCAGGTCAGGTCAGGTCAGGTCAGGTCAGAAGAAGCCTAATAAGGTCACCACCGAAAGAGAGGTCAGCATCGGCCTCAGAGCTAGACCTAGGAAGATACATAAGACAGGAGACCGATCCAACAAACATTGAAAAACAGAATAAAAAAAGGAAACTAAGGGCCGGTTGTTCGTACGTCAGTTAAAAATTTTGAGATAACTACTGATTTTAAATTGCAAATTTTGAAAATACGGCGAATATAATTAATGATCTTGTATTTTTAATCAGTAATTAACTCTTCTTAAAGCGAGCAGAATTCATTTTCAGAAATATCAGACCAATGGTTTGATAATACAGGGCATTTTAAAATCAGTAGTTATCTCAAAATTCTTAACTGACGTACGAACAACCGGCCCTAAATTACAGCCCAAGAGCAGAATCAAATATGGGATCTATCAATTCGATAGATAAACTTAAATGAATCACCGCAGACCTATCAAAATTCTGTGGAGCAAATAACAATGTACATAGAGATATTAAACTATGGAGCAAGCAATTAGTAGCCCTAACAGAAGAAGTAATAAAGAAACAGAACAAACAAAGGGAAGAGATGCTTACCATACAGAGAGAATACAAGGAAGTATATGACAAATACGAAGAATTAAATGACACAGTGTTCCTAGAAGAACAGCACAAAACCCAGAAAATCGAAAAAGACAATATTAGACAACAAGAGTTGGAGAAATACAAAAAGGTCAACGAGGAAATGAGACAAAAAATAAAGGATATGGAAGAAGAAATCCTCAAAATCAAAACCGGAGGAGTGCAAGCCGAGGGGGGTTGAAACAGAAACAACAGTTGGAAAAATATAAAAAAGAAAACGAAGAAATGAGACAAAAAATAAAAGAAATGGAGGAAAAAATCCTCAGAGCCACAATAGGAGGAGCAAAAACGGAAGACGTCGGAGTACAGACAGAGTGCAGGAAGGCATGACTGCAGACAGTAGACAAAGAAAAAATAGACTCGGTCACAACATATAAAGACTTCGAAAAAATAAAAAACATGAAATGGGAAGAAAATATCCTCAAAAACATAGAGGAGGTTCCAGGCAATCCGCTATATACAACGGAGAAATATACAGCAATAATAATAGAACCCCAAGACAAAGAAATGAATAGAAGTATATAAAAAATGTACAAAGACCGATACTTAGAACTAACGGAACTCAAAGAAAATTTTGACATGTTGGAAATAACCACGAAGGTGGGAAAAGGGGAACACAAAAGAGAAAAAACAGACAACTAATAAAAGTCGAAATAGAGGATCTCTCCGCAAACATGTGGACACAGATAGAAAAACTAAGAAAATACGCGGTGGAAAATAATATACAGAAGATAGCAACATACAGACTTTCTATGCAGAACTTAGCAGAAACCAAAAAAATACTCCAGGCGGTCTTCAATAAAACCGAAATCAAGATACAGATATATACACCAAAAAACCTGACAACACAACAAATACAGAGACAAAAGAACGAGCCGCCAAAACAGTACAACACTGAAGCAATCATCCTAGGAAAGGATAACACCACCTACGAGATACTTTTAGAGGAAGTAAAAAACGCTGTCAGCAAAACAGAACACAAAGAAATCATACAGACAATTAAAAGCACCAGAAACGGTGAAATGATAATAATAACTGACAAGGAACCTGAAAAGGCAGCTAAGATAAGAGAGGCAATACTTAAGGAAATAAAGGATGTTAAGATCAAAAAGACAGGAAGAGACAGGGAAAAATACACAGCAATAAATATAAGAGACCTTGATGCAAATAACACAAAAGAAGAGGTACTCAGGCAATAGAGAAAATTGCGAGCATACAAATGGAAGAGATAAAGACGGGAAGCCTAAGGCCTGCGAGAGGAAACACACAAGTTGTAACGATATCACTTCCTAAAAAAGATGCAAAGATGATATTGGAAAAATCACATCTGCAGGTAGGTGTAGTGAGAGCCAGAATAGAATAGAGGATAGACATACAACAATGCTACAGATGCTGGAGATATGGGCATATAGCAACAGAATGCACAGCGGAAAGCGACCTTTCAGGATGCTGCTTCAAATGCGGCAAAGCTGGCCATACCACAAAAACGTTTACGTAAACTCAGAAAAATCAGCGATGATAATAGACTACAGTAGGAAGTACAACGTCTACGGCACTAAAGAAGGCAGCTGTTATATATGTGTAGAGACACACATGGGATATCTAGTGTCGGTCTATCTAAGCCCAAACTCCACAATGGACAGCTTTGAGTCTAACCTAGAAGAACTGGCAAATATGATAAAAAGAGTCAACAAAGAAATAATAATAACAGTAGACTTCAATGCAAAACATACATATTGGGGATCAAAGGTAACCGATAAAAGAGGACAAACTCTCTTAGACTGGATACAGCCACTAGAACTTTACGTGATAAATAAAGGCAAAAAACCGACAATGATAAGAAAAAACTGCTCTTCTCGGGTGGATATCACTATGTCCACGGAGAGAATATATGGCAAAAACACGGTGTGGCAAGTACTAGATGATGAAACTATGAGCGATCATGCCCATATACTTATTGAATTTCAGGGCGGTAAAAGCCCTAATAAACACAACTGGGTACACGGAAACATAGATAGCCAGCGCCTTACCGAATACTTCAGCAAGTCCATAGAACTACGAAGAAATAGAAGACAGGATGCTAAGGAGATAGAGAAAATAATGAAGAACAAGGAGACAACATCCCTCATAAGAACGAACAAAAATTACAAGACCCCGTACTGGTGGAGCGACTCCATACAAACAAAGATATTGGAATGCAGGAAGCAAAGGAGAAGATATCAGAGAATTACGAGTAATGACACCCTAAGAAAACAAATGTTTGAAGAATACACACATAGACGCAAAAAACTTCGGAAGGAAATCACACAATCGAAAAGAAAAAAGTGGGAACAAATATGCGAACAATTAGAAGGTGACATCTTTGGAGATGCATATAAAATAGTTAAAAACCAAATGAAAAACCCGATCCCCAGGACTGTCCTGGAGATCAACGAAAAGGAGAGAATCTTCCAGGAAATGTTTATGATAGATACGGACAGACCTGAACCCAGAACACCGGAAGCCAGACAAGAAACGACCCCAATAGATGAGGATGAAATAATCAGAGCATCTAACAGAATAAAAAAATGGCAAGTCCCCGGGGCCAGATGGCATCCCACCGGAGGTAATAAAAACACTTTTAAAATCTAATACAGACTTCTTTAGGGGATTCTTTACCACATACCTAAATAGAAATATAGTTCCGAGGGAGTGGAAAGAAACTAAACTCATTCTCATTGAAAAACCAAAAAAGACAGAAGATAGTAATAAGAAATACCGCCCTATCTGCCTGATAAACGTAATCGGGAAAGTCTACGAAAACATAATACACGACAGATTACTGAAAGAGATTGCCAAAAGGGATGACTTCCACCCCAACCAATATGGTTTCAGAAAGGGAAGAGCAACAACACACGCAATAGAGAAAGTAATCAACATAGTCAAAGAGGGAAATGCACAGAACAAAAGATGGAGTGCCCTTGTATTAATAGATGTTGAGAACGCCTTCAACTCGGCTTCATGGAACTTAATCATATAAAAGTTGAAAAGAAAACACATCTCCAATTATCTGGTGAACATCATAGACTCATACCTGAGCGACAGGTCAGTATATATAGACAAGACAGTCGCAAAAACCATAAGTGGGGGGGTTCCACAGGGATCGGTCTTAGGCCCGACCCTGTGGAACATACTTTATGATGATGTCATGAAAATAAAGATACCTGAAAGATCACACCTAATCTGCTACGCGGACGACATTGCAGTAGTTACTTTGGCAAAAGAACCAGAGGAACTGAAACAAAAAGTCAATCAAACACTCCAGAACCTATCACGATGGCTAGAAGAGACACAACTGAAGGCCGCCCCTTCCAAAACAACAGCGGTGATTTTTAACTTGAGCCCCAAGACAAAGGACATACACTTCAAGATGAAGGACCAGATAATAAAACCAGACAAGTCAGTAAATTATCTTGGTGTTACAATAGATTATGGCCTAACATTCCGCCTCCATGTGGAGAGAGTCTGCGAGAAAGCAACAAAAATCAGCAAGGCGATAAGCGGGATCCTACCAAACACCCGAGCTCCCTCGACAAAAAAAAAAAGGAGAATACTGAGTGCGTCCGTACAGTCAATAATAATGTACGCAGCGAATATATGGCTCCCAGCACTTAAAATCAAGAGAAATAGACAGAGAATAGATGCGTGCCAACGCACAATAGCAATAAGAACCTGTTGTGCTTACAGGACTGCTTCAAGGGAAGCAGTACTGGTACTGGCTGGCATTATACCCCTACACCTGATGGCCAAAGAAAGAGCAGAACTCCACCGAATGGGAAGGGCTAGCAAAACAGCCAAACAAGAGAAGAGGAAAGAGATAATAGATGAATGGCAGAAAGAATGGGAAACGACCGAAAACGCAGCCTGGACACGGACACTGATACCGGATATAAGACCTTGGCTGAAGTGCAGATTCCGTAATCTGGATTATTACTCGACACAATGCATGACCGGACACGGATGCTTTGGCAAATATAGGGCCAGAATAAAAAAGCAGGATACAGAAAAATGCGAGTACTGCGATTCATACTTGGACGATGCAGAACATACACTCTTCCACTGTAGGAAATTTGAAGAGGAAAGAGATAGGCTTGCCAGACTGATCGGCAGCCGAATAACCCCGGAAAATTTAGTTGGAAATATGATGGAGAGCGAGGACAAGTGGAATAACATAATAGAGTACATGAAGGAAATCATGAAGGTCAAAGAGCAGACGAACACAGATAGATTGAGACAATTTGCTGGACCTGATGTTAGGTAGAAATACGGTTCCGGGTCTAGCAAAGAGAAGAAGGAGGGGGTTTAGCCGGTAGGTGCCCAAGCCAAAAGCTTGGGTAAGTCCGGCACTACCCGGGGAGGGAGGAACCACCCCGGGTGTCCATGAGATTCCCCCTCCACCACAAAAAAAAAGGTCAGGTCAGGTCGAATGAGAAGCGTTATCCAGCAATACTTAACAAACAGAAACATCATCGTGGAACAGGGAGAGAGGCACAGACTCACTTGTGGGGTTCCGCAGGGAACCCCACAATTCAGTGCTAGGGCCGACCCTGTGGAACATCTTATACGACTCGGTGCTCTAAATAAAAACTAACAGAGACACAGAATTGATTGCCTACGCAGACGACCTGGCAATCGTCACCAGGGACAGAGACACCGAAGAACTACGGTTTAACGCAAAGATGGTAGTAGTAGTATGGTGGGTTGGGGTGGTACACCCCAAGCGACTAGGCCACCGAGGGCCCTTTTCGCCGTACCCGAACCATGGTGAAACTCCTACTCGAACCTCCCCGACCTTTTAATAAAGGCCAGAAGGTTGTTGTATGAGAGGAGTTTCATTTCTTCCTCTTGTAGCTCCTCAGACCCAAAGATGTTGAGCCTGAGGTTGCTGTATACCTCGCATACGCCCACATAATGGTGGGAGTCCTCGTCATCCATTCCGCATTTAGAGCAGACCGGGTCCCGAGTGACCCCCATCACTTGCAGGTGTCTGTTCAGACTGCTGTGACCGGTGAGAACCCCGACTAGTAGTCTGAGTTCCTTCCGGTTCATTCTGGACATGCTGGTCCATCTGTTTCCGGTCGGACCAGCCAGAAACAGCCTGGTCTGTCTGCAGCCTGGTGCTGTTTCCCAGTGGTTCTCTAAACCCTTGCGAGTCCATTCTTTTATAGATTCTTTGAGAAGATTTTTGGTCAGACCCAGGACGGGCTCCGGCCCACAAAAGGTTTCCCTGGTCCCAAGCTTCGCGTATTGATCTGCTAGCTCATTGCCTGGTACACCTGAGTGTGCAGGAACCCACACGATATGCACCGATTTTCTGTCCGCCAGTCTGTTCAGCGCCTCGACACACTCCTGGACCAGTGGGGAGCTGGGCAAAGATGGTGGTAGACATGGTAAACAATAAACTTGACGAAATTGGACTGACACTTCACAGGGAAAAGACCGAGGCGGTGCTGATAGTGTCCAAAAGGAGAATTCAAAGTCTAACCATTGAGATAAGCGAAGACTTCATTATACGAACGTCTCGAACATTGAAATACTTGGGCGTGAAACTGGACACCAATCTGACGATGTATGAGCATGTCAAGGAGATCGCAACGAAAGCCGAAAGACAGCAATGGCAATAACTTCTCTGATAAAGAGCGCAAAAGGACCAAAGAAATGGTACGCAGAATGTACGCAAGCTTGGCAATCTCTGTGATTATGTACGCAGCTCCTACATGGAGAAAAGTTTGGAAAGTGACAAAATACAAAGATATGCTGGAGAAGGTAAATGGAAGGCTGGCACTAAGAGTCAGTTCTGCGTACAGGACATCAAGAAGAGAAGCGGTCAAGGTAATAGCGGGAATGCCACCGCTAGATTTGATTGCGGAAATGATGAATGACAGACGAAATGGGATGACGGACGTGGAGGCGAACGAAAGACTGGTCAACTCTTAGCAGGATAGGTGGGAGAACGTAGAATGCTGGACCAGAAAGCTACTCCCGAGGATCGAACCATGGGTGAAGAGGAGACATGGCGGAGTGAACTACGAGCTAACCCAGGTACTCACAGGCCATGGTAGCTTTGGATCCTTTCTAAAAAAAATCGGGAAAAGGGCAGACGACCTATGCCAACAATGCTGGGAGGGCAAAATAGACACACCCAGACATGCAATTTTTGAGTGCCAAAAGTTCAACGCGGCAAGAAACCTACTGAAAATAGATATCGGAGAGATAACACCCGAGAAGTTTGAGGAAATGATCACCGAGAGCCAACATAACTGGGACAGCATCGCACGGTATATATCAGCGGTAATGAAAGAGCGAAGTAAAGCGGAATAAAGTCACAAAATATTTATTTTTTTATTTTATTTATTTTATTTTATTCACCCAACGGAATACAGATTCCAATTACAAGGTAAGCAAACAACAATAGAAAAAGACAAAAAGTAAAAGGTGATTCTACATTGCCAAACCGATAACAGTCCATCTCGATATAAGATCAACATAATATGCATTTCATAATTAATTAACTAACATAATTAAATAGGCATTAGTGTGGTCGGTAAAAGCAGTCGGTTAAAAAAAAACAAAAAACAACAGGTATACTATGGTTCACAAAAGTACTCTTTAGCAACAGACAACAAGGTTCCCAATGTACAGCTGAAGATGTCACACCGTGCAGAGTTCTGATTATAACTGCTTGCTATAACATATAAAGGTGACTTTAACATGAGGTTGGTGTAGGCCCTAGGCAACCTAAATACTTGGTGCGTTCTAGAAACACTTCTTGCTGGGTGGAGCTCTAACATATCCCTGACCACAGGAGCATCAATGCGACTATTAACCAATTTATACAGTAGGACCAAACCTGACACTGTTCTTCGACTGGCAAGTGACTGAAAATCAAATTCACGAAGAAGCAATCCATAATCATACCCCCTATCCGGATATGTTCCGTGTTTCCTGAAAAACAAAAACTTTAAAAACTTCCTCTGTACTCTCTCTATACTACTTTTGTAAGTTTCGTAATATGGATTCCAAACAACAGAAGCATTCTCAAGTTTGCTGCGAACAAACGCAAAGTAGAGCGATTTCACAGCAGACAGGTTGGTGAAACTGCGCGTGTTTCTGATAATAAAGCCAAGCATCCTGAGTGAATCAGAAACCGCGCCGTGTACATGTCGACCAAACAATAATTGACTGTCAAACAACACCCCAAGGTCTTTTATATACACCTCGCGTTTCAAAGAATCAGATGAAATCGAATACGAATACTCTATGGGCTCTTTCTTTCTCGTGTAGGAAACGATTTTACATTTTTTTATATTAAGGTCCAATTTGTTCTCCCTGCACCAATGTATAAGAAAGAGACCCCAACTGCTCCTGCAAGACCACGCAATCGTTTGGGGAATCAATCTTCATAAATATCTTGAGGTCGTCTGCGTAAAGCAGTTTACCACAGTTTAAATGATCCGGCAAATCATTAATAAAGACTGAAAATAAGAGAGGACCCAGATTTTAACCCTGCGGTACGCCCAGTGAGCTCACATATGGCAGTGATCTATGGCCACCATATGCCACATAATAAAGCCTGTTTTCCAAATATGATGCAAAGAACCTACAAAGACTGGGACCAACGCCAAAGTTAGACAGTTTAGATATAATCCTATCATATCTGACCCGATCAAAGGCTTTCGAGAAGTCCGTATACACGACGTCAACCTGCCCACCAGAATCAACAATGCTTGAGACGCATTGTGTAAACGATACCAGATTAGTGACTGTTGAGCGTCCCTCAAAAAACCCATGCTGATGAATCGTAATCCGATCCTTTATCTGCGGGAACAGCCGACCATACAAAGTCATCTCAAGTACCTTAGCGAAATTATTGAGAAGGCAAATCGGTCTGTAGTTTTCAATGTTCGATGGATTCCCGGACTTCAAGACAGGGCACACCCGCCTCACGCCACCGGTTTGGAAACTTACACAAAGTCAATGACTTGTTAAAAAGTATCTTCAAAGGGATGACAAACACACTTGCACAGTCTTTCAGGATGAACGACGGAATGCCATCAGGACCAGAGGTCATTTTATTTCTCAATCTATGCAGTGAATGAGATACGTCTCTCTTCGAGAGAGAGAGAGAATTTCTATGATATTCGGCAAAGCAGCGGCCTCTAAGGTCCCAGCGTCGGTCGAACCATGACCACCTCCAGAGTAAACATCAGAGAAGTGTCTCGCAAAGCCATTCACTATCGCTTGAGGTGTGTCATAGGAGATACCAACACTATTCCTCAGGACACCACCAATACGTGCGCTCTTTCTCATCTGATTAAAATGCCTCCAAAACGACCCCGGATCATCAATTACCGAATCCTGAACAGATCTCAAGTAAGCACCATATGCATCCCTAATCTGTCGCTTCAAGCGAGATCTCAGTTCCTTAAACTCATTACAATCAGACACTACACCATACCTCCTATATTTCCTATGTAAAACCGCCTTCCGACGCACACCCCTCTTAATTTCGGGCGTGAACCAGGAAGGATACCTCGATCAACCCGAGGGGAAACCTTTCGAAATTCGAGAACGTCAGTTGAACCACAAGACTGAAAGGGATGGTAATAACACCGGCCATCAGTATATACATCTTGGACATGTACCTCCTGCATTTAGTAAGCATACTATAATTAGGTACATAAAGAACAAATTGAATATTACGGGATTTATAAAAATCAAGTCCTAAGTAAATCAGCCTGACCAAGGTAGAATGGACAAACTTAGTTTCACTAACTATATGGTCGGAGTTCGGGGCGATGAGATAGAGAGGATTCTTGATCCGTCTTTTTGGCCATATAACATCAGTGTTCGCCGTTTCGAACGGTTTTCTGAAGACAGTAGAAAATCTCCAGAAGCTGTTCCTACAACGTCCTCTCTCTCCACATCCCTGGAAAGGAAGAAATTGCAAAGAATAGGTCAACCTGCAACACCCACAATAACCTTGTCATCTGCTCCAGATAAGTTAGCACCAACCCCTGATATACCATCACCAAAGCGCAAATATGAAAACTTCGTCCCAGCGTCATCTAACGATACTTCGGAAGCTGTAATCGAAAACGATAGAGTTATTAATGAAGCTCCCATCTGGCTTAGGGCACTCTGGCCACCACAAGCCAGAATGACTAAAACATCAGCTGAGAACGAAGGGCTTTACTTGCTCTCACGACTGCGACAACCTGAACTGCTGCAAAGCGTTCGACTGTACTTGGCCTATCTTCATGAAAGGAGTGATTCAACATGCGTGCATGGTGAGACGAGAAGCAGCATCAGATTACGACTTGCTTCTGAAGGTTTTCCTACAGACAAAGATGCTCTCCTTAAGTTCTACAAACAGTTTTACGAAAGCTATGGTTTGACAGGAACTGAAGCGGACTCGGACTTGAAGGCTTTCAGATCTCACCTGGCTACAGAAAATACCAACTACCTACTGAAAGCACGTGACAACTCTAGACTTTACAACTCCCCCATTCATAGGAGATGACAAGACCGAAAATCTTCGACTTCGACATCAACCCCTCTCCTTTTGCCCCAACCTCCTCTCCCTTGCAATAAGCATGATATCCGCGTTGTTATGTCTTCCATATTAGGGAAATATATTACACAGTGACAACACTGTAAACTACCGGCTTCTCGGCCGGAGTCCTGTATACACTCCAGCCACTGCAGCATTAGCAATTAGCATACAGACCAGCATACAGATTACATTACACATTGGTCTGAACTACAGTACATTCACCAACGATAAATATTACTTCAAGCTTTCTTATAATCGTTTTACATACAACTGTATATATTAGTGTTAAGGATCGAATAAAGTTAATTTGTGTATAATTCAATATTATTACAATAGTACCTACAACTACACTGCCCCCAGATACACAACAGTTTGGCGACGAGGATAAAGAAGAACCTTATTACAAAAGTGAGTACCTACAGTGAGTTCCTAACACAAGTGAAAATTATCTATTAGTTTTCCGTGAGTGAAATTTATTACACACTTCCGAAATGGGTAAAAGCAACAAAGTTACGGGAACACCAATCAAAAGTACGGATACATCATCGGACCAAGAAGTTACTACAGTACAGCATACAGTGCACACTACATTCACAATTGAAAATTTCAATCAAAATACGACAACATTTGAAAGATGGTTGAAAAGGTTGGAATCAGCTTTTAGGGTTTTCCATCTATCAGAAGAAAACCGCACTGACTACCTACTACATTACATGGGGGCAGAAGCTTACGATCTTTTGTGTGACAAAATGGCACCGGAAGATCCATCAGGGAAAACATACGCAGAGCTTACACAGCAAATGAAACAATATTACAATCCCGAGCCATCGGAAATCGCCGAAAATTTTCGTTTTAATCAACGGAAACAACAGGAGGGAGAAACTATAGAAGACTTTCTCACCGGACTTCAGCGATTGGCAATACATTGCAAATTTGGCGATCATTTGAAGAAAGCGCTACGGAATCAATTCGTCTTCGGATTAAGATCCGAAATCATCCAAAGCAGATTGTTGGAGTACAAGGACCTAACTCTAGAAAAAGCAGTCGAAGTAGCAACCAACATCGAGCTATCCACGAGAAATGCAGCGAAACTACATAGCAGCGAAGGGAGAGTGCACAAAGTGAAGGCGTATAATACAAAACCAAACTACTCCAAGAACGAAAATGTAAGTACACCTAAAACTTCATTCACTTCACATGAGCGAAAATTTCCTACAAGAAATAATAATACGAAGAAATCTAAGTGTTACAGATGTGGCTCATATGATCATTTAGCAGATAAATGCAATATACGTAATAATTATTGTTCTTTTTGTAAAACTAAAGGTCATACAAGAAACGTTTGTTTCAAGCTAAAGAAGTCAGATCAGACAAAAAATGTAAACTCGCTAAATGAAATTTGTCAGATCGAAAGTGAACAGGAAAAGTTCAGGGAACAATATACGTTAAATTTACAAGTGAATGGTAATAACATTTTATTTGAAGTAGATACAGGTGCATCAGTTAGTGTAATTAATATTAATACTTTCAAAATGATTTTCAATGAACTTCCAATACATAAGAGTTCAATTATTCTAACTACATTCTGTAAGAAACGAATCGATGTCATTGGTTTTGCTGAAGTAAAGGTGAAATACAAAGGAAAAGAAATTCCACTAAATTTGTACATTACGAATATAGATAAGAGTCCATTATTAGGTAGAGAGTGGATACGGCAATTAAATATTGACTTAGGAAATATTCATCAATTACAAGAGAATCGTTCTCTAGGAACAGATTTAGACACGCTACTCTCACAATATAATACAGTTTTCGAGGAAAGTATCGGTAAAATTTCAGGTATACAGACCGCGCTAAAGTTGAAAGAAAACGTACAACCGGTATTTCTTAAAGCCAGGCAAATTCCTTTTGCAATAAAATCGAAAGTTGAGGATGAAATAAACCTTTTAGTCAGGGAAGGTATACTTACAAGAGTCGAACATTCTCAATTTGCTACGCCTATTGTACCAGTGGTGAAAGCAAACGGTCGGGTCCGGATATGCGGTGATTTCAAGGTAACGTTAAATCCAAATCTAATAATAGACGAGCATCCCTTACCTACTTTAGATAGTTTGTTTGCATCTTTATCTGGCGGCGACAAGTTTAGTAAAATTGATCTGAGTCAAGCCTACCTACAACTAGAAGTTCGCCCTGAGGATCGCAAATATTTGACCTTGAATACTCATTTGGGACTTTTTCAAAGTTCCAGACTTATGTACGGCTTAGCGTCCGCACCAGCCATATGGCAGCGTGAAATTGAAAATATTTTAAAGCACATTCCAGGAATTTCAGTATTCTTAGACGATATAGAAATTACAGCGCCAGATGATAATACACATTTGGAGCGACTGAAATTGGTATTACAAAAATTTGCCGATCATAATATCAAAGTAAACCGTAGTAAATGTGAATTTATGAGGGATCAAATCGAGTACTGTGGTTTTATTATTGATAAAAACGGTATACACAAAACTAAATCTAAGATTAGTGCAATACAAAATGCTAAGATTCCTGAAAACAAACACGAGATTAAAGCATACATTGGCTTAATAAATTATTACGCTCGTTTCTTTCCAAATTTAAGCGAAATATTACATCCATTAAATCAATTATTGAGGCAAGATACACCTTTCTTTTGGAGCAGGGAGTGCCAAAATTCTTTTGATTACATTAAGAAAGAAATACAATCCGATAGGATACTTGCTCATTTTGATCCGAAACTACCGCTAGTTTTAGCAACAGATAGCAGTTCTCATTGCGTGGGAGCAGTCTTATCGCATTTATACCCAGATGGATCAGAGCGACCGATTCAATTTGCATCAAAAACACTTTCGGAAACGCAAAAACGTTATCCCCAAGTAGACAAAGAAGCTTACAGCATAATTTTCGGAATTAAGAAATTTTATCAATTTTTATTCGGGAAAAGATTCATTCTTTATACAGACTGCAAAGCATTGACGCAAATTTTCAATCCAAATAAACAATTGCCAGTGCTATGTGCTACGAGAATGCAACATTACGCAATATATTTACAAATGTTTCAGTTTGACATAAAATATCGGAATACGAAATTACATGGCAACGCAGATTTTCTATCTCGTTTACCAGATACATCCGAAAAATTACTTGCAAATGAATACGATGAATGTGACATATTTTATTTAAATCAATTAGAAACATTACCAATTACAATTGATAAATTACAGAGGGAAACAAAAAACGATCCCGAATTGTCCAAATTAATATTAGGATTAGAACGTGGCTTTTTGTTAAAACCTAAGGTTAGATTTAATATTAACCAAAATGAATTTACTTTAAAAGACGGTTGCGTCATCCGTAAACAATGTACAGTTATTCCGACCTCACTCCGTAAAGAAATTTTACAAGAATTACATTCTGGACACATGGGAGTCGTAAAGATGAAAGCTTTAGCGAGAAGCTTTTGTTGGTGGCCAGGTATATCCCAAGAAATTGAAGAAGCAGGTAGAAATTGCTTCGAGTGTAACAAATTTAGGAATAACCCACCACCCGTTGAGACCCATTCATGGGAACCAGCTACAAGACCGTTTCAGAGAATCCATATCGACTATGCAGGACCATTCATGGGCTATTATTTTTTTGTCCTAGTCGATGCATACTCTAAATGGCCGGAAATACACGCTGTAAAGAACATTACAACTCATACAACAATTCAATTATGTAGACAAATTTTTAGTTCCTTCGGTTTACCTAATTTATTGATTAGTGATAATGGAGCGCAATTCAAATCGTATCAATTCCAACAGTTTCTAAAAAACAATGGAATAATGCACAAATGCAGCGCACCTTATCATCCTGCTACGAACGGGTTAGCTGAAAGGCATATACAAACACTGAAAAATTCGCTTCGTGCAGCTACAGCAAATAATAATAATACTCAAATTTCGGATATCTTACAACAATTTTTATTACAATACAGAAGAACGCCACATACATCTACGGGAAGTAGTCCAGCCAAGCTTATGCTAGGTCGTGAAATACGTACACGATTAGATTTGATTAAACCAAATTCCAATGAGAATACGAACGGTACTAAATCACCTGAGAAAATTATTAGAAATTTTAAAGTAGGAGAGAGAGTATCAGTTAGGGATTACATTCATCATGAAAAATGGAAATTTGGAATTATTCACAAAAAATTAGGTAGATTACACTATTTAATTAAACTAGACAATGGAATGACGTGGCGCAGACACGTTAATCAAATACGCTTGATAGGGAAATACACTCCTAGAGATTCTACATCAAATAATATTATACCGGATACTTCAACAGAGGCAATGACTGACATTCAGGTAAATGATAATAATATAAATGTTACACCACCTAATATTTTAAGAACAACTAGAATAAGGAAGCCAGTTGTTAGATTGAACCTATAATTATTGTTTAATATGTTGTTTTACTTAAGGTAACCATGTTTATGTATAAGTATAATTACAAACATATTCTCATTTAGGTAGTTACATATCTTAATTACTTTGTTTACCTTATTAGTAGTTTTAAGTTAAAATAGGAAAGGGAGAGATGTTATGTCTTCCATATTAGGGAAATATATTACACAGTGACAACACTGTAAACTACCGGCTTCTCGGCCGGAGTCCTGTATACACTCCAGCCACTGCAGCATTAGCAATTAGCATACAGACCAGCATACAGATTACATTACACATTGGTCTGAACTACAGTACATTCACCAACGATAAATATTACTTCAAGCTTTCTTATAATCGTTTTACATACAACTGTATATATTAGTGTTAAGGATCGAATAAAGTTAATTTGTGTATAATTCAATATTATTACAATAGTACCTACAACTACACTGCCCCCAGATACACAACACGCGTGCTACAGATCAACATCAGCTCCCTCAATAATTCAGTAGATGGTCTGGAAGTGTTGATCTCTGATCTCGGATTTCCTGAGTTTCTCTGCCTAAATGAACACTTCTTAATCGCAGAGAACATTCAGAACATCAATATTAACAATTACAATCTCTCCTCTTCCTACTGCAGACAGTCGGCTCGCGGGGGCTCGTCAGTCTATAGCAGATGTGACATTCAGAGCAGAAATGTACAAAGTCTTTGCTCCCTTTCGCAACCCCTTATATGTGAAATCTCGGAATCCGAAACCAAATTTCTTTCGCAAAAAGTAATCATACTGTCTGTATACCGTACACCTAGCTCACGTGTAAGAGACTTTATTTATCACCTAGACGGATTACTTGACGCGGTTTCTCGGATTACAGCTAATGTGGTTCTGGCTGCCGATTTCAACATTGACGTACTTTGTGACAACTCGAGCACCTCCAGTCTGACCGAGATCCTCTCTTCCCATGGCTTCCGTCTTTGCTTTAGCACCCCCACAAGGATCACCGCTACTTCGGCAACTTGCATAGACAACATAGCAATTTCCGGTATGCTGAAACTATTCGACAGCAACACACTGCCTACCTTTTTATCGGACCATGAAGCATTGCATGTTACCCTTCTGGCTTCTACCATGAAACAGTGCTGCAAATCCATCATTGATCCCATTAGATGGAAACGAGATATAAAAAATCCTCTCCTACTTCTCCAATTTAGGAACGAGCTTCTACATGAGAGTTGGCAGAATGTGCTAGACGCACCAGATACAAATTCCAAGTTCTCTTACTTCTCGGATACTGTATCTTTTTACTTTGACAAATATTTCCCACTCGAAAAATCTAAAAATCACAGCACTCGACTCGCCGGGCTCAGATTGCTCACCCCCGAAATACGCCAACTCTACGACAAAATTAATCTCCTCAGCCCTCTGAAAAATACTTCCAACGCCCAGTTCAAATAATAATAATAATAATAATAATAATATAACTTTATTTGCAAAAAATTAGCACATTAACAAATTTAAAGAAAAAGTGAAATATCAACTATCACAAAAAAGTTGGAGGCTAGTTAATGCACATTGGCGAGGTTAGCTAAGCTAGCTAATTCTAAACCGATATTTTGTTTTTTGTTAAATAATTTCTTGAAAATATTTTTATTAGGTATATGTATTAGTTTTTATTAAGATTTTGTTTTGATAATAAATTTTGTTTATATTTAATTGAAAATGAATTTGGGTTGAAATATTTAATGTTATCTGGTACTTCATTGTATAATTTACTACTTAAATATGTAAATGATTTTTTATATATCTGTTTATTAATTTTAGGGATGTTAATATTGTTGTTATATCTGGTTGATCCTTCGTGAATTTGATTTCGTGTACATATTTTGGATCGAAGGTATTCTGGCTTAGAAAAGAAAAAAATTTTATGAACTGTATTAACAAAATAAAAAGTAATTTTGTTTTCTATATTAAGCCAATTAGATTTTATGAGAAAAAAAAAATCACAACTCATTAGTCTGCAACGAAAGTTTAAGTACTTGATAAGGCAGGAAACAAAACGACGCAATGATATCTTCATTAGCGAATCTGAAAATCCAATTAAATCTGGGTGGACCCTTATAAACAAACACCGCCAGTCGGCGACCCATTCTCAAAAAATCGTAGAGCTGAACTTTCAGGGTACAACTTCGGAGGATCCTGAGGAAATGTCTGAAATGCTTAATAGCGTTTTTCTCTCAAATGATTCCCTCGTCAATCATACTCATGGTTCTAACGTAGCAACTTCTGTTTCTTCGTCATTCATGTTCTACCCCACTTCACCCGGAGAAATCAATCGCGTCGTCCTCAGGTTTAAGGGCAAAATGTCATCGGGCCTAGATGAGATTCCCTCCTTCATTGCCAAACATTGCATATCCGTGCTGGCTCATCCACTCGCAGATATTATAAATAGCTCCTTTCTGACTGGTGTATTCCCCGAACAACTCAAAGCCGCACTCGTTAAACCCATTTTCAAAAAAGGCGACGGCAAAAATCCCGAGAATTACAGACCGATTAGCCTGCTTTCGGTCTTTGACAAAATTATTGAGTCACTGGTTTCCCACCGTCTCTTAGACTTTCTTGAAAAGACTAGGACTCTGTCTGACTCCCAGCATGGTTTCTTAAGGAACAGATCTACTGAGACTGCTCTTGTCCAACTGACGGAGTATATCTCTGGGGGAATGGAGGACGGCATCCGCACGGTGGGATGGCTTCTGGACCTCTCCAAGGCATTCGACAGTGTGTGTCATGAGTGCCTCCTTCTAAGACTGCAGGCTATGGATATACGCGGACTGGCCCTCTCCTGGTTCTCCAGTTACTTGCAGGGTCGAACTCAGGCGGTGGAATTGATTAGGTCAGATGGGCTAGCGACCAGGTCCCTCTTTGCTCCTGTCTCCTCTGGAGTTCCACAGGGCAGTGTCCTTGGTCCACTCCTGTTCCTCATTTTCATCAACGAATTAGGTCCCAAAATAACATCTTCAAATTCCATCTGTGTTAACTATGCAGACGATACAACCATTCTCATTAAGATAAAGACAAGCGACATTTCGGAAATTATATCAACCGTTCAAGATCCACTGGAAAAAGCCTCTACATGGCTTAGAGTCAATAGACTAAAACTGAACTTGAAAAAAACTGAATTGATAGACTTTCATTCTTCCGGATCACGTCTACCACCCCTACCTGACATCCCGAATGAAAATTCCCTGATTAAGCCCAGAAAGGTCGTGAAATTTTTAGGCTTTCACATCGATCAAAATCTAAACTGGGCAGCTCACACAGACCTCTTATGCCACCGACTAGCTAGCTCCTGTTTCCTTTTGAGACGACTCCAACACACTGTCTCCCATAATATTCTGCTCTCTGCATATTATGAACATTTTTATAGTCACGTAGCCTATGGCATCGCCGTCTGGGGCAGCACTGAGAAGTCCCTCAGTAAAGTCTTCCTTCTTCAGAAGAGGGCTCTCAGGATCCTGGCAGACTTATCCATCCGCGAATCTTGCAGGGTAGAATTTAGACGACTTGGTCTACTAACATTGCCAGCCCTGTATGTTTTCTCCCTCCTCAAACTTATTTACAAAAATCAGGCTAAGCTTGATCCTTTCCGATTCTCACACAACTATCATACTCGATTCAATCTATTTAAACTACCAACCCACCACCTCTCGTCCACTGAAAAGACGTTTACATACGCGTCTATAAGATACCTAAACCATTTCCGACTTGACCCTTCAACCGTCAGATTCTCTCAGTTCAAGTTATTTCTGCGGAAACATCTCACAGAGCTTGAACCATATACTACCATGGATATACTGTCTTCCACCCCCCCCCCCTCCTTCCCGACTTAAACACTTGAAAATAAAGATACTTTCGTTTGCTAGTATTTAGTCAATTCGACTTAATATGACGATATAGTATTAGGTACTATGTATAGATAGATTAATGTTTTAATGTACACTTTTTGCTATGTTCAAGCTTTCTTTGTTCAATCGCGTGCGTACCACCTTTTGAATACGCATGCGATTTGTTTGGATTAGTTCGTTGTTTTTTTTAACATTATTAAACTTAACACTATTGTACTGATGCAATGATTGTTATAATTTTACGTACAATAAAGAGAGTTATTATTATTATTATTATTATCTCAGAACCCCAAAGCGAGGTACAAACTCATCAAAGACCCTATAAAGCTCGCAATAGAATGCATCACAGGCTATGTCTATATTCTCTATGTTATGCAAAAAGTTCCAATTTACTGACTCCAGAGCATTATACAACCCATGAAAGTCTGCCCCTCGGAAATTATATGAGCGTGACGAGGATCGGAGATCAAAGCGTTCCCTCCCACCACCCAATGATACCTCCATGGCCAATGACAAAGCCGGATGATGGGAATCTTCCTTGACCATGGGGCAGTTATCACGCACTACGGTGACATCAAAATTAGCTAAGACAAGGTCAAGCAAGCGTCCCCTCTCATTAAAACCGCATTACACTGTGACAGGCTATTACCTAACATGAAATCTCTAAGAAGCACAGATCTTGGGTCAGCAGCCGCGGAGTCATGAAAATGAGGTATATTAAAATCTCCCAGCAAAATCAGCTTGGAATCTCCAAGATTGAGCCGCTCAAACATATCAAGAAAATATTCAAAGTCTGCCAGTGGCACTGTCGGCGGAATATAAACACAAATTACATACAAGCTACATTTCTTAGATATAATTTTACAGCCATCAATATCCACTAACGGTAAGTTTGTTCTTACTTCAAACAAGTCTTGCTCGAGCTCAACACATTGAATTTCCCTGTTCACCGCTAATAATACTCCCCCACCACGCCCGGAACCCACAACATCACACTTACGATCCCCTCTGAAAACTCTGTAATGTTCCGGAAAAAATTCACCATCAACATTCCCATCACACAACCATGTCTCAGATAAACCGATAATTTTATATTCACAATCCGCACACGCAGCGAAAAACTCTTGCGATTTTCCCCGTATACTCCGAGCATTCTGATAATACATATCCAAGGCAGTAAATCCGTTGGGTCCACTCAGTTTTCCTTCACGATCCTTGGTATACCGGAGACACGGCGTATTCTCAAATCATTCTCACCGTTGCGCCTTCTTTCGGCGAGCTGCTTTTTCATCTCACGGTACTCAGCCTGCTGCCGAGGTGTCTGATCAACAGATATGGACACATTTCTATAATTGGGGAGATTTCTTAACTTGTTAGAGTTCCTAATTAGGCACTGAACATCATCCTCCATACTCATCACCACCTTAACTGGTCTAGTTTTGTTCGGTGATCGAGCTCCCACCCTAGAGACCACAACCCGCTCCGTCAGACTGATACCACAGCCACAGGTCAGAAGCTTTCCTCAGCTGCAGATCATCATGTGGCGACTCAGACACACCGAAAATAATTATATTACGCTGGCGCCTTTGTCTCTCATTAAATTCCTCGAATGCCAGATTGAAGGCCCTTTCACTCTCACGATGCGCCTGTTCCGAACATTGACCGCGTGATGCATTCCTAAGTGAATCGTCAATCACTGACAACTTGTTCGCAATCTCGACGATCTGAGCTTCGTGCTTACTAATGGACTCGGCATGAGTTGCAAGAGAAGCGCTGCAGAGATCCAAGGATCCACCCAATTGCGCCAATTTTGTTTTGACTTCATCAGCAAAACTTGTCTGGGTTTTCTTCATTGACGCTATGTCAGTCTGAATATTCACCTGAATCTCTCTAATAGATCTAAGCTCGCACAATATTGCACCCAATTTATCTGCTTGTGACTCGCCAGTAAATGATATGGGGGGATCTGGGGAAATAACCGATCCCACAGGTGAATTAGTTCCCAAATTCGTTGATGGGTCCACAGGAGGTGGCATCATGACATCAGTCAGCGTACCCGACTTTGTAGACGAATTACTTCTCAGGCGACGACCAGCCTTCAAACACACCGTGCATTTCCAGCACTTCTTCTGAATCTGCAGATATTTCAAGTCATCCTCCTTTAAAAATACGCAGCCTAGGTGGAAGGATCTGAGACATTGCTGACATTTAGCAGAAAGCCCCTCAAGAACCTTAGAGCAAATTCCACAGGTATCCATTGTGACAAGTAGGGCAAAAGCAGGAATCAGCTGTTATTTCTCCTATATCGCCGGGTTGCTTGTTTATTTACCTTTTTTTTTTCTTAATTTATATCCTCCTATTAAGATACGAAGTCGACACGGCAAGACAATCAGCCGTCCGATAAGAGCATCAGCTGTGCGGTGATAACGAAAATATTTTCCACACAGAGATAAGTAGGTATAATTATTATATTCACTCAAGTACCAAGCAAATCAAACTTTATAACGCAACCAAAGCGATTACCTACGTAAAATCTACATCCTCAGGTGCAGAAGCACTAGAACTACAACTTAACAAAAACTCGCGAATTAACAACTCACAGGACAGAATGAGGAGGATGACTGTTCGTCTCCGGGGGGAGGAGCACCCCTCCAGGAGATAACCGGGAGACCCAACGGAGGGTATCTGGACGAACAGCTGGACACTAGCCCGGCCTACAGACTAGAGAACCAGGGAGGAAATGCGGAAGCAGGCTCGGACATTCGGACGAACATGCTCGAAACAAACCCGGAGGAAACAAACTTCTTGACAAGAGAAAATGGCAACCAGACGGCAAGCCACGGAGGGGCTATTCCAAAAATTAAAACCGCAGAAAGGAACAGAAAAGTGCGAGTACACAAACGCCGGAAACCCTGGACAAACATCTTTGACAAGCTACTGCGTGACTCGGAAGACGAAAGGGCCAGCGACAACCTAGACGCTATCAGAATAGTTAGCAGCTCAACCTCAGGGGATGAATCCCTAACGGACAGCACCCAAAGCCAGACAGAAACAAGGGAAAAAAAGAGACAGCGGGACTCCCCCACACCGAAAACAACAGCGAAGAGGAGCAAGCACGAAAACAGGAAACAGAAGGGTAGCGTAAATGACACCCCCAATAGAGCCCAACAGGACGAGGAAGGAAACGCGCAGAAAATACTGCTTATGAGGAAGATCTTTGCAAACATAGAAAAATTGGGAGAAATAGTTGACGGTCTGCATAACCCGAAGAGGGAACTTAAACAGATAACCACAGCTCTCACAAACCAGAGTAGGGAACTGGAAAACAAAAGCTGGGAGGAAAACTTCACCACCAAGGACAGCAACAAGGAGATCGAGGAACTGGAGATACATCTTCAAGAAGAGAGGGAGTCAAACAAAAAGCTCAAAAATAAAATTAACGAGCTCGAGAAGAAGCTAAGAGATCAAAAGGGAAACACACCAAAGGAAAAATCACACCAACAAAGCCAAATAGTACTAAATGCGGAAGAGATAGAAGAGCTACTGGATAACGTAGACTCGGAAGGGAACCTAGAAAAGCTCCTCACAGCCAGGTGGACAGAGGATGCGCTCACAAAAACCGAGGTGAAAATAGGAAACCCCCTCGATTCCAATGCTGACTGGGCAATAATATACGGAGGGAAGAAAGACGAATGGGACAAGGGAGTGGCCAAACAAATTAAAGAAAGATGTCCAGTCATCGCAAAAGTAAAAGATGACACGATAGTGGGGCACGTAAGGCAGGCACACTACATTGAGGGTCAGGACGGAGCTGACACGATAGAAGTGAGGCACATCTACAGAATCTTGATAGATGATCAAGACGAAAAGAAAATCTTGCGAGCATTCCAGAAACTAAATAAGGAACTGCTCAAACATGGGGTGAATGAAGTCGCTATGCCGAGAATGAAAAACACAGAAATATACAAGATGAGGAAGCTGATACAGGCGGCCCTTAGAAGCTCACCGACAAAGATCTACATTTACACCAAGAAGCAGGAGCCCGCCAACCCTGGAAAGACAACCAAGGGAAATACGCCGAACCCTCCTAAGAAAATGGGTTCGGCGGTATGCATCTCTAAGGTAGGAACCAGCTACTCCGACCTCCTTAAATCTCTAAAGAACCGAATGGACCCTAAACAGATGAATATCGAGATTAAAAATATAAGGAAGACACGCGACGGGGACCTATTGGTGACGACAAGTAATAGGACCCAGTCAGAAAACCTGACCAAAATGATTCAAAATAAAATGGAAGGAACTAAAACAAGGGTCCTTGGACGAGAGGGGATGACTCTAACGATAAAAGGACTAGACGAAGTGACGACCAAAGAAGAGGTTGAAGAGAAAATAAATGACATGTTCCAGACGGACAACAGGAGCTATAAGAACACTCTCCCTAAAAACGTCTTGGGGAGGCAAGCAAAACCTCACAATAATAGTCGAAGATACTATCGGGAAGAAAATGCTAGAGCAGGGACACATTGATATCGGTTGGCTAAGGTGCCAAATCGAAAGAAAATTCGATCTCCGTAGGTGCTACAGATGCTGGGCATACGGGCATCGAGCCTCCAACTGCTCAGGAGAAAATAGAGAGGGGAAATGCCTCAGGTGCAGTAAGGAAGGTCACAAGGCCAGCGAGTGTAGCGACAGCTCATTCTGCCCTCTATGCAACAAACACGGCCACCAGGCACGCAATGCCAGGTGCGAGGCTTTTAAGAAGGCAAAGGCGGAGGCCTAAGCTAAACAATAAAAATGCCCCACAAACGCTCGACTGACAGGGTATCAAAATTCAAGATACTCCAGATAAACGTGGACAGGATCAGGGCGGCACAAGACCTGCTGCAAAATACAGCTATTGAAGAAGAAATAGACTTGATCTTGACAAACGAACCCAACAAGACCATGACGAACAACACATCGTGGATCAGAGACGAAGAAGCAGAAGTGGCGGTTAAAGTCGTGAACAAGAACCTGCAAATCAAACAATCAGGAAGAGGCAAAGGTTTTGTGTTTGTGCAGATTGGTGACCTGCGAATCTACTGCTGCTACGCATCACCTAACAAGCAGCCCGCAGAATATGAGAAATTACTTGACGATATCACAAAGCATAACAAAAACCGGAATTGCCTGATAGCCGGCGACCTCAACTCCAAGTCACCAATGTGGGGCAGCAGAGATCTGGAAAAGCGAGGCAAAATTACCATGAACTGGATGGCAGCAAACCACCTAGAGGTGGCAAATAGGGGGGACAAGCCTACGTTCGTGAGAGGAGCAGCAAACTTCATAGATGTGACCGCCATATCAGAGAGCGCCAGGGAGCGGATTCAAAACTGGAAGGTGCTGGACACCGAGTCATTAAGCGGACATAGATACATCATCACATATGAGGTGGAGGACCACGAAAACCATCCACGCGATAAGGTCAGAGTAACAACAACAAACAACATCCAAATAAAGCAGGAGCTGGAGAAACAACTAGAGAAAGAAGAAGGGAAAACACTCACGTATAGCCCCGACGAAATTACGGGAAAACTACAAAAAGCCCAGAAAGCTGGCACCAGTACAAGAAACGCCCATAAAAAAAACGTTTACTGGTGGAACGATGAATTGGAGGAGGCTAGAAGATTAAATGAGAAAGCCAGGAGGGCGACCTTACGGGGCAGGAAGCGGATATTACCAGAAGAGGAGAGTACCAGAATTTTCGAAAACTACAACGATCACAAAAAGGAGTACAAAAGACTGATCAGGCAGGCGAAGAGGCAAACATGGAGGAATCTATGCGACCAGGCCGAGAATGACATCTGGGGGGATGCCTATAAGACGGCAATGAAGGGCCTAAAGCAACTTGACCCACCATATAGACCATCTAGGGAATTGAGGAGGAAGATAGTCAGAACCCTCTTCCCAACCGACGAAACAAGACCACCGCACGTATACAGGGTGAAAAGCGTTCGGGAATTTTTCCTAGAAGACCTTAAAAACGCGTTGAAGACGACCAAAACAAAAAAGGCCCCGGGACCCGACGGGATCACGGCCAGTACGTTGAAATTAGCCATGGAAGTAAACCCGGAATACTTTTTAACCATGTATAATAACTTACTAAGAAAAGGGCACTTCCCTAAACAGTGGAAGCGGGCAAAACTCGTGCTAATCTGGAAGGGGAAGGGGGAGACCAACGACTAAAAGTCCTACAGGCCGATCTGCCTGTTGGACGTGCTAGGAAAGGTATACGAAAAATTGATACTTGCACAACTGACGGAGGAATTAGACAACGCACGAGCTATATCAGAGAGCCAATACGGTTTCCGCAAGGGCAAATCGACAATAGACGCCATAGAAGCGGTAATTAAGGAAGCAACAAAGGCGAAATACGGCCATAGGGGCAGACCCGGCCTGTGCGCCCTTATCACTGTAGACGTGCGAAATGCCTTCAACAGCGCCTCGTGGCGCTTCATAGAGGAGGCACTTGGCGAAGCCCAAGTCCCACTCCACCTTAGAAAAGTTATAGGCAGCTACCTCCAGGATAGATTTATCCTGGAGGAAGCGAGGGAGGTAAGGGTCACAAGGGGCGTTCCGCAGGGTTCAGTACTAGGTCCTACACTGTGGAACGCCATGTATGACGGCGTCCTGAAAAGCAAAATGCCGCACGGCGTCCAACTGGTGGCCTTCGCGGACGATCTGGCGGTGATCGTCAGCGCACCCAGCGAGGGGCCGATGGTGGAGAGAGGAAACGCTGCTCTAGAAAAGATAATTAAATGGATGGAGAGCAGATGTCTGGCCGTGGCTCCCCAAAAGACGGAGGCCATGATATTTACTAATTCAAACAGTAAGCCGGTGGTAAACTTCACTGTGGGGGGCGTCGGGATACGAGCGGGAAAATCCCTAAAGTACCTGGGCGTGACCCTCGATAGGAAGATACTGTTTGGGAGCCATGTGGAAGCTACGATAGCCAAGGCGACCAGGACACTGGCCGCGCTAGGGGGCATAATGCCGAGGATCGGTGGCCCGTCCTCTGAAAAGAGGAGACTCCTTTCCGCGGTAATGCACTCGGCGCTTCTGTACGGGGCGCCGATATGGAAGTCGGTTCTGACGATCAAAAGGTACAACCTGATGCTGGGGGCCCTGCAGAGACAGGCGCTAATAAGTGACCTCAGCGTATAGGACGGTGTCCCTTGAAGCGCTCCAGGTGGTGGCGAGGGTGCCCCCCATTGAGGAGATGGTTACGGTGAGAGGAGAAATTTTCGACCAGAGCGGCCTGTCCCAGGACGCGAAAAGGACAAAACAACAGATAAAGGAAGAGTCCATCGATAGATGGCAGAGCAAATGGTCCCAGGGACATAAAGGGGAATGGACCAGGGCCCTTATCCCCGACCTCAGAAAGTGGATAGACAGTAATGTTCCAGCGGATTACTACATAACCCAGATCCTAACGGGACACGGCTCCTTCGGGACCTACCTGTATAGGATAGGCAAGACAGATAGGGACTCGTGCAGATACTGTAACGAAAGGGACACGCCACAACATGTAATCTTCCAATGTGACAGGTGGCAACCGCAGAGATGCCAACTGGAGAGGGAGATAGGGGACCACATATTCTAGCTGGAAGCTTGGGTAAGTCCGGCACTACCCGGGGAGGGAGGAACCACCCCGGGTGTCCATGAGATTCCCCCTCCACAAAAAAAAAGGTCAGGTCAGGTCAGGTCAGGTCAGGTCAGGTCAGGTCAGGTCAGGTCCCTCCTCAAGGGTGCCACCTTCACGTGGTGAGGAGGCTGGGCGTGGGACGGCGGGCGGCGGCACGGGACACCTGGGAAATGCTCTTGAGTATTCCCGGAGGTCCACGGGGGCCTGCCCGGGACCACGCCTCTAAGCGCATCCACATCCCCCACCCCTTCGTCCCAAATTCATCTCCTTCCCCTCCACGGGCGGGCTTGTCTAATGCGCCCCTGAATGCGCGGGTCGCGGGGGGGCCTGGGCCCCCCCCCTGCGTGCGTGGCTGGGGGCGCGGGACGTAGAGTCACTCGGGCCGTGGTGTTGGAGGACTCCACATCCTACATCCTACATCCATTCCTAACCCCTCCTCAAAGATTGGGTCAGTCCCGAGAGGGAAACTGCCCAATCGAACCCCCTTCCTAACCCCCAGGTGCGGGCGGGATTACTGAAAAGGAAACCGCCCAAACCCAATCCCGTCTCAACCACACCCCCAAAACCCAAGGACTCACATCTGGTGAGTACGGGCGTGGCAACCCCGGGATACCTTGCTAAAACCTGTTTTGCTTCAACTAGTCTTAGACGGGTTTTCTTACTTCCAGCTTTCTATCGGTCTCACTTGACCAAACTCTCCTTCAAAAAACCTTTTTTCTTCCCCTTCTACTCTTAGGATATGGTAACTTCTTAGAGTCCCCGGTACCCCACGGTTAGGGGGTAGAAATACATGGAAAAATGGAGAATAACGAGAATAAGTTTACGGAGCAGGGGAGGGATACCCCAGTTCCGGTAGTGGGAGGTGAGCGGACGGGCCTCCCAAGACCGTCGTCAAGCAACCGTTCTGTTCCCTCGGTGAGCAGTCAGGCCGGGGAGGACAGCGTAGTTACTGGCTTGGATAGCCTGGAGGACGAGGTATTTTTAATAGCGGAGGACTTGAATCCTTTCAGCGCAAGGACTAGTTTGTCGAGATCACCAATCAGAGAACGTCCCCTATCGACATCGAACATAGCGGAAGACGAAAGGACAAGAGAGGAGAGTAATAAATACAAAAAGAGAAAGGCGAGCCATAGCCCGCAAGTGGGTGAGATCATCAAGTCTACAGGCGCACTGGTGAAGCTAGTACGAAACGTGGCCGATCTGGCTAAATTCGTCTCAGGAAATAATAATGTCCACAAGGAAATTAAAAGCTGGAGCAAGACGCTGTTATCCCTAACAGACGTAGTTACAAAAGAAGAAAAAGTGTTAAAAGAACATATACAGAAGATGCAGAAAAAATATGAGGAAATACATAACAGCTACCAACAACTGAACGAGGTGGTACGCAAAGAAGACAGCGGAGAATTACATAAGTTCAAAACAGAAAACGAGGAGCTAAAAAGGAGAATTGGACAATTAGAGGAAAGATTAACCCGCGAAGCGGAAAAAAGGAGAAGTGAGAAGGTAGACAAAGAAACACAAACGGAAGCAAGGAGGACGTGGATACAAGTAATAGGAAAAGATGCGCTTAAAAATATAAAGTCCCATGAGGATTTCGAGAAAATAAAGCACAACAGGTGGGAGAAAGATATCTATGAGAATATAGAGGAAATTGTAGGAAATCCGATCTACACCAAAGAAGGTCATACCGCAGTCATAGTAGAACCACACGACAAAGATATGACAAAATACGTCCAAAAAATATACAGGGAAAGGTATCCAGAACTCGCAGGTCTAAAGGAAAACTTTGACATAATGGAAATGATCACAAAAACAGGGAGAGGAGAACAAAGTGCTGAAAGCAGGAAACAAATAATAAAAATAGAAATAGAGGACACGACGAAAAGCATGTGGAAACAAATGGAGAGACTATGTAAATATATGAAAGACAACAACATAAACAAGATAGTTACCCACAGGATAAGTACCTTAGGTGTAGAAGATACAAAAAAAATAATACAGGCAGTATTTAAAGACACGGACATAAAAATACAAATATATGTACCGAGAAGTATAAACTCGCAGAATAACCCAACACAAAACAACAAATCAATTAAGCAGTATAACACAGAAGCCATCATCATACATAAGGAAGGCCTAAGCTTCGAAGACCTTCTTAAACAGGTAAAGGAAACAGTGGGTAAAGAGGCAGATAAGGATGTGATCCAAACAATAAAGAGTACCAGAAACGGAGAGATGATCATAATCACAGATAAGGAACCAGAAAAGGTAGAAAAGATAAAGAAAGCAATACACAGAGATATAAAAGATATTAAAATGAAGAACACGAGAACAGAGAAACAACGATACCTGGCAATCAACATCAGAGACTTGGACGCCACCAATACAAAAGAAGAAGTCATTCACGCGATACAAGGAAAAATAAAAATAACATACAAGATATAAAAACGAGCGACCTCAGGCCTGCCAGAGGAAACACCCAGGTGGTGACAGTATCGCTACCTAAGGAAGAAGCCAGACAGTTACTCAAAAATAATCACATACAAGTGGGAGTCGTACGGGCAAGGATAGAGGAGAAGGTAAATGTAACACAATGCTACAGATGCTGGAAATACGGTCATGTATCTACGGAATGTAAGGACGAAATTGATCTTTCTGGCTGCTGCTTTAAATGCGGAAAGACGGGCCACACAACCAAGGAGTGCGAGAATGAGGAGGAATGTGTGGCATGCGGAAAAAAGGGCCACAAGACCAGTAGCACGAGGTGCACGGAGTTCAAGAAAGCACTCCAGGAAAGGAGAAACAGCACCAGAACACCTAAAAATACTCAAACAGGACCGGGACCACAA
Source organism: Malachius bipustulatus (assembly GCA_910589415.1). NCBI lineage: Eukaryota > Metazoa > Arthropoda > Insecta > Coleoptera > Melyridae > Malachius > Malachius bipustulatus. The sequence continues at coordinate 3,815,230 of OU342638.1, read as the reverse complement.
ATGGCAGCAGTAACAAGCACTCAACACATCCAAAATGCCTAATATGAACATATACCAGATAAACGTCAACAGATCCCGGACCGTCATGTCCCTATTGAAACAGACGACATTCCGGTGCGAGAGGTCGAACGTATCGGACGTATCGAACAGCGCATTAAGTGAATTTATTAATTTTCAATCCTTGTACGACAAACTTAGTGTCTCAATAGTTAAAAGTGTAGTAAATAAAGTGAAAAATATAATATAATCGCCAAGCAGACCGACGGGCCGCTGCTCGTTGGTCACCTTACTGGACAATAGGTATGAGCAATAAAGATCAACTTAATTTAAATGTTAATCTAATTGACGTCGATTCCGCTGATGAATCGGCAACTGCCAGCTCACAATCGAATAAAAGAAAAGGCTATCACTTATCTCCTGATATCAGTATCAGTAACCATCAGAAAAAATATGTCCTGGATCCATCGCAGTTAATTTCACAAAATAAATACTACCTACCAGAAAAACTACAATCAAAACTAGATGATAGTAATTACGCTGAAACAAACAATACTCCTATTAAGAATAAAAACCCCCCATATTTCTTCACAATGCAAATGACTATAAAGCTGTTAGAGATGATATTAAACAGGTCATAGGAAATGAAGAGTTCACATTGCAATGCAAAACTAACTCAATAAAAGTGAACCTAAATAACTCTGCAGACTATCGGAAATTAACCGCATTCTACGACCAACAGAATACACAATACCACACGTTCCGTAATCCAGAAGACACATATTTATCAGTTGTTATAAGGAATTTATCTGTATCACTAACAACCGAATAAATTCACGCGGAGCTCTCCAAAACTTACTCTGTTAAAAAAGTTACTCGCCTCCTCAACAGAGATAAATTCCCGATGCCTATGTGTGTAGTTGATCTTGCAAGAGAAGACAAATCAAATGAAATTTTAAACTTAACAAAACTGGATCATTCCATTGTGTCCGTGGAGCCACGAAGAAAATCTAAGGACATCCCACAGTGCATTAGATGCCAACGCTTTGGGCACACCAAAAACTATTGCAAACTTCAGCCTCGATGCGTCAAATGCTCCGAAAACCATCATTACAGTCAATGCCCTCGAAAATCGGGAGAAACACCCACCTGCGTCAACTGCGGGGAAAACCACACGGCCAATTATAGAGGTTGCCCCTATTTCTCAGACTTGAAATCTAAAATAGAAAAACAGCAAAACCAACGTAATCCTAATACTTCTCAGCTCACGAACCGTCTCAATCTACCAACAGCCTCACAGATAAACTCCAATCAGCAAATCAGTTATCCCAATCAGAATCAATCACGCCACACTTATTTCCGAAATCAACGCTCAAATCGAACCTACTCAGAAGCCACCAAAAATAACCTCAACCAATCAAATCCAAATTCAAACCTAATGAATAGCCTTGTAGAGCAAGTAATTGAAATGATTACTCCATATATGAACAAAATCAAAGAATTTATAAGCACAATGATTAAATCACTGTTTACTGATATAATTCAGACCAAATAATACTTTAAATCAGATAACAATTGCAAACTGGAATGCAAACGGACTAAAGCAAAAACGCTCGGCGTTTATACACTTTCTTATCAATCATAACGTTGACATTGCCTGTATCACTGAAACTCATTTAAAATCAGCGCAAACGCTGAAAATTCCTGGATACAAAATCTATAGAAACGACCGCGAAGCTGAAGAAGCCTCAGGAGGTGCTGCTATCATAATCAAAAACTCTTTAAAACATTGCCAACAACCCCTACCAGAACTTACCACAATGGAAGCCGTTATGATACAAGTCGAATTTGCAGATGACAATAACATAAATATTGCCTCCGCCTATAGGTCTCCAAATAGAAATCAGTTCCAACAAGATCTACAAAATATATTTAATAACATAAATTGCCTACTTCTTTTTGGTGACCTAAATGCCAAAAACACTATTTGGGGATGCCGAGCGAACAACAGGGCAGGGGGTGTGTTATATAACCTGTCAGTCCTACATAACATTATTGTGTCAGCACCAAATGAATACACATACTTTCCATTTAGAAGCGATCACCAACCTGATATTTTAGACATAGCCCTAATCAAAAACTTCAACGCTCCCTTACATCACCAAGTATATACCGAACTCGACTCCGATCATCTGCCAGTTATTACAACATTTATAGAAAAACCAAAACTAAAAACGTCCCCACCTCGACTAATAAATGGCATAGTCAACTGGGAGCTCTTCCAAACTGGAATTGACGATAATTTAAAATTTCCACAAGAGAGATATGATAAAGAGAGCATTAATACGTATTTATTGCACTTTACCAAAGTAGTCGTTACGTCGATTCATAATTCAACATCACTAACAAAACGACGGCCAAACCCAGGTCACCAAAGTACTCCAGGATACATTATAAATCTTATTAAGCAAAAACATGCAACACGCAGATTAGGGCAAATAAATCGCTCCCCCCAACTAAAATACAACTTGAACAGGCTAACCCGTCAAGTCAAATGGGAACTTGATAACTACCGAATTAAATGCTATCAAGAGTACGTCGCAGAACTTAACCCAAGTGATCACTCCCTGTGGAAGGCAACAAAACGCATCCTACGTCAACCAACCATAATGCCACCAATTATAGCGTCCGGAAACACTTATGCCACCGACCAAGAAAAATGTCAGGTTTTTGCTAACCATCTATCGGAAACGTTTAACATCTCAGATAACGAAGACCAGACACAATTTACCAGACATGTAAATGAAACAATTTCGTCCTTAGCTCGCGTAGATCTAGCAAATGTCAAAACAACCTCAGCAGATGAAGTCCAAGAAATAATTAGTAATCTCCAATTGAAGAAAACCCCCGGATACGATCTGATTCCTAATATGGTGTTCAAACACCTAAGTGGAAAAGCACTGGAGTATCTGTCCATCATCTTCAATCGATGTCTATCAGTTGGGTATTTTCCAAAACTCGGGAAACACGCCGAAATCATTCTCTTTCACAAACCAGGGAAGCCAAAATCCAGTGCAAGCAGCTATAGACCAATAAGCCTATTAACCTCTCTGTCCAAAGTATTTGAAAGAATTACTTACACTCGCTTATCTGAGTTTGCCACGGACCAATCAATAATCCCTCCCTACCAGTTTGGTTTTAAATCCAATCACTCCACAACTCACCAACTTTTGCGTTTAACGGAAATAATCCAGAGAGGCTTTGAAGCGAAGAAACATACAGTTATTGTCTTCTTAGACATACAACAGGCATTTGATAAAGTATGGATAAATGGATTAATTTATAAACTAATTATGCTAAGAATACCTACTTACCTACTCCATGTCCTTACCTCATTTTTAAGCGAACGAACTTTCAATGTCAGAATAAATGGCGAGCACTCAGAACTTAAAAATATTAGGGCTGGAGTACCACAAGGATCAATCCTAGGACCCATACTTTTCAATTTGTATCTTTCGGACATGCCACAACCGGGTAACACCATCATTTCAATTTGTATCTTTCGGACATGCCACAACCGGGTAACACCATCATTTCAATGTATGCTGATGACACGGCTCTCATATCACAACATTCAGATATTAATATTGCTGCTACCACCCTACAGACAGCCATCAACAGGCTTAGCACATATTATGATAAGTGGAAAATAAAACTGAATGCAAGCAAATGCGAAGCCAAAATCTTCACGCTAAGAAGACCAGCCGATCCTCCCCTAATAATATTAAACGACCATCCAATACCATGGAATCCATCAGATACCACAGTCAGATACCTTGGACTCCATTTGGACAGGAAACTAAGTTTTAGAGCTCATGTAAATAAGAAACTCAACGAAGCATATGCACGTCTTGTGATGCTGTACCCGATCCTAAACAAGAAATCCGAACTGAAGCTTGAATGTGCAGTTCTAATATACAAATCAATCCTAAGACCTATGATTATGTATGCCTGTCCCGTTTGGAGCACAACCTGTAAAACGAACGTAAAGAAGATCCAAACATTCCAAAACAAAGTACTGAGAATAGCAACGCACGCACCTTGGTTTATACGAAGTACCCAGATCCACAGAGAGACGTCAACCCCATATATCTCAGATTACATTTCTAAAATTACCAAGAAATTCCTTAAAGATCTACACAAGTGCCCAGCAACCGAACTCTATAGACTAGGGAGCAAAACCCAACAAAGAAGACTTAAGAAACGCCTACCACAAGATCTTTATTTATCCAGCGATTCTGATGACAATGAATATGACGCCAGTCAACACGTAAGATAACATGAAAACTGCTGATATCAACATTGTTACCAATCGTTGTTCTATTGCATTCATCCATATATTTACCTGCGTATTACTATTATTTCTCCGGCTATGCTGGACACACAATTATGTAACCCTGTTCCCCCATTTTCCTTCTTTTCACCATATCAAACTGTGATAATTTAATTTAAGTTCCTTTAAATACTTATGATCTCAACCTTGTATAATATGTAATATATTGAGCGGGTTAATAAAGATATTATTAAAAAAAAAAAAGAAACAGACGACAACAATTGAGAGATGCATAGACATAGTGCTGATACAGGAGCCCAGCACCACCTTTAAAATGAGTAATAGCTACACGGATACAAGATGGGATGCGCAGATATGGATAATGAACACCCAGAAGGTGAGAGTGGAGGAACATGGGAGAGGACCGGGATATGTTTGGGTAAAAGTTGGCGACTACATAATGTATTCATGCTACCACTCACCAAACACAGGCATAGATAACTACAGGGAGTACATAGAACGAATAGCCCAAGCAACTCGCAGACATAGGGAAAGAAAGGTAATATTGGGAGGGGACTTTAACTCTAAGTCACCACTCTGGGGCTCCAAAATGAGGGACAAAAGGGGAGAAATCCTCGAGGAGTTAATATCAGAAAAAGGATGGATGGTGATCAACACGGGCGAAATACCCACCTTTAGCGGCGCTGCCGGAGAATCGAATATCGATGTTACACTTACCACAACAGAGGCAGCAGAACATGTCAAGAACTGGAGGACTGAAGCAGACAGGGAAAATCTTAGCAACCATAATGACATCTTCTATACGATAGAGCAGAACAGCAATAGAGTCAATGCTATATCGAGACAAAGGTGGATCCTTGCGGAGGATAGAATGGAGGAGCTTGCTATGAAGATGGGAGAATACTGGGATCTCCCCCCAGAGATTAATATACAAGATGTAGTTGACGCTATAAAGGCAACATGTAAGACTGTCCTGAAGACAAAGAAGATCCAAAATGGTAAACCAACAAACTACTGGTGAAACGCACAGATAGCAGAGCAGAGACGAAAAACCATCAAAGACCGGAGAATGGTTATGAGGCAGAGGAAAATAACCACGGATCGAACAGGTGGGGAGAGACTTCGAGACAAATTGGATAGGTATAAGGAGAGCAGGAAAGTACTGAGGGCAATGATCCTCAAGGCGAAGAAAGAGGCATGGGAAAGACTCCTGGAGGAACTAAATGGCGACCCATGGGGAAAGGGGTATAAAATAGTGGCGGAAAAGTTAAGAAGACCCACAACGGAACTAAAGGAGACCGAGATCAAAGAACAGATCGAGAAGCTATTCCCCTGTAGGCCACATCAGGAATGGGAGAAGCCGAGTTTCCAAACAGAAGAATATAAACCCTTCAGTGGAGAAGAACTCATCGAAGTAATGCAAAAGATGAAAAATAAGAAAGCCCCGGGCCCAGATCAATTACCGGCCGAAATCATAAAGGCAGCGGTGAAGGGAAACCCAGATATGATACTGAAGGCAATGAACAATATGTGGAAAAGGGGAGAATTCCCTGATATATGGAAGACGGCCAGGCTGGTGCTTGTGGAGAAGCAGGCAAAAAACAACAGAGGGAAAGAATATAGACCTATATGCCTGCTAGACAGCCTAAGCAAGGTCTATGAAAGATTAATAAAGGGCAGACTCGAGGAAGAGATTGAAAAAAAGGGAGATCTGTCTGGGAGACAACACGGTTTCAGGAAGGGCAGATCAACGATCACAGCTATAGAGACTGTAATCAAAATAGAAGAGGACATAAAGAAGAGGAATCACAGGCACAGAAAACTGTGCCTGATGGTTACACTTGATATCAGGAACGCCTTCAATTCTGCCGACTGGCACAAAATCATACGGGAGATATAGAAAAGGAGGGTCAGCAAAAGAACTATAAATGTCATACAGGAATACCTGACGGATAGATATGTAACAGCCCAAGACGGGAAGAGATATAGACTAAGCTGCGGAGTTCCACAGGGCTCGGTCCTGGGTCCAACCCTGTGGAATATACTATATGATTCAGTGCTCGAAGAAGATACAGACTGTGACACCGACCTAATAGCCTATGCTGATGACCTGGCAGTGGTCACCAGGGGCAGAACAGCGGAGGAGGTGGAGGAAAACGTCAAGTATGCAGTGACGAGGGTGGTTAATAGACTGGAGGAAATGGGACTGACCTTGAATGTTGAAAAAACAGAGGCCCGTCTTGATCGCCACAAAGAGAAACATCCCAAGAATGCGGATTGAGATAGATGAGGAATTCATCATCGAAACAGGGGACACCTTAAAATATCTAGGAATCTGTATTGATAGGAACCTAATAGGAACCTAACCTTCAGAGAGCACGTTAAGGAAATTGCGGCAAAAGCGGAGAAGACAGCCATGGCGACAATGAGCCTATTTCGGAACACCAAGGAACCCAAAGAGAAAATAAGGAGGATGTATGCCGGAGTAGCCATCTCCGTGATTATGTATGCGGCCACAACATGGTGTAGGGTATGAAGGATCACTAAGTATAGGAACATGCTCGAGGGAATAAACGGAAGACTTGCGGTACGAGTGAGTTGTGCGTACCGCACAGCAAGAAGAGAGGCAGTAAAAGTAATAGCGGGCATGCCACCACTGGACCTACTGGCAAGAAAGATGGAGGATAAATACAGGGGCGACACGGAGGAGGAGGCAGAGGAAAGAATGCTACACGACTGGCAGACAAAATGGGAAACCTTGGAATGCTGGACAAGGAAGATGATACCGGAGGTAAAAACGTGGGTACAGAGAAAATACGGCGAGGTCAACTATGAGATTACACAGGTGCTGACGGGACACGGGAGCTTCGGTTAGTTTTAAGGAGGGGTTCCAGATAGTAAAAAGACAGTTGGCCAGTGCGACTCCCCCTTTCATCCCAAAGGGCGAGGCTAGGCTGCGAATACTGAGGGAACTCTTCCCTCAACAGAGAACGAACACAACAAGGCAAAGACCACCCAGGGAGCGACCAGTTCCTACCATCACCCAAGAGGAACTGGACGAAGCCGTCAAACGCATGAAGACCCGCAAAGCCCCCGGACCAGACGGAATCACCCCGGAGTCTGTCAGGGTGGCAGCGAGCGTATTTCCAGACGACCTCAGAAATTTGCTCGACGCACTATTAGAGGAGGGCCTTTTCCCGGACATCTGGAAGGAAGCGAGGGTCGTCCTTATATGGAAGGGGAAAGGGGATACACATGAGGCAAAGTCCTATCGACCAATCTGCCTCATCAACACATTTGGAAAGCTCTTCGAAAGAATTATCCTAAACAGAATCAACTTGGAGATGGAGGAGAGACAAACTATCAGTCCCAGACAGTTTGGTTTTAGAAGCGGTCGCTCGACGACAAACGCGGTACAGCGAGTGCTGGACGACATAAGGGCTCCAAATGAGCGGGGTGGAAGAAGGGCCCCCGTGCGCGCGGTGATAGCCCTGGACGTCAGCAACGCATTTAACACTGCATCGTGGGATCGGATCATGACTGCGGCGGCTGGCATCCCCCTCCCAGCATATTTGATCCAGATTCTAGGGTCCTATTTGTCAGGTAGGAAGAACAGAGAGGGAAGAACAACACTTCCAGTCACGGGTGGGGTCCCGCAAGGATCAATCCTGGGCCCCACCCTCTGGAACATCATGTATGATGGGGTACTTCGTTTGACCATGCCGTCCGGAGTAAGCATGGTGGCCTATGCGGACGACCTCATGTTGATAATAAGAGGAGAAGACACACAAGTAATAGAGAGCAGGGGCAATGAGGCGGTGTCCAGGGTCTCCCTGTGGATGTCGGAGAACGGACTCCGGCTTGCGGCGGAGAAGACCCAAGCAGCAATATTCACTAACTCTTGGAAGAAGCGGAACATAGAGTTTAATGTGAGAGGGCTGAAGATACAGGCAGCCAACTCTATCAAATACCTGGGGGTAACCCTCGACAAGGCGCCCATACTCGGGGCACATGTTGAGGAAGCGACTGCAAAGGCCAGAAGAGCATGGAAGGGAATCAGCGGGCTCATGCCCAGAGTGGGTGGATCTGCGGCGACAAGAAGAAAAGTCCTTGCTGCTGCGGTCATGTCGGTCGCACTTTATGCGGCACCCATATGGTACGGGACAATGAGGATCAAAAAGTACAGAAACAGGATGATCGGACTTCAAAGGCAGACGCTCATCGGGGTTACATCAGGGTACAGGACGGTATCCGCAGAGGCCCTACAGGTCATTGCGGGGGTACTCCCTGTGGATGAGACCATACGCATGAGGAGCGAGCAGTTCCACAAGAGGGACTGTGAAAAAAGCGCCCTCCAAAAAGAAGCAAAACATCGGTGGCAGGCCTCGTGGAACACCACAACAAACGGGGCCTGGACAAGGAGACTAATTCCAACAATTGAGACATGGACAGACCGCAAGTGGGGTGAGGTGGGCTTCCACCTCACGCAATGCCTCTCGGGACACGGAGTGTTCGGGGAGTACCTGCACCGAATAGGGAAGGCGGAAACAGCTAAATGCTGGTACTGCTCGGAGGGGGATACCCCCGAGCACACCATGTTTCACTGCCCGAGGTGGAGCAACGCAAGATTCGACCTAGAGCTAACAACAGGAGAAGAAATAAATACTGACAACATGGTTAATTTGATGCTTAATAACGAAGAAACATGGAAGCACATCGCCTCCTACCTGCGTCAGATAATGACACAAAACGAGGAGGACGAAAAGAAGAAGATATGGACGAAAAGCTAAACAAAGGCACCCGTGACGATGAAAGATCCAATAGGGTCCTTAGTACCGGCACGGGCGCAGAAGAATGGAGGGTTTTTAGTGGGTGCGAGCCCCACAGTCCCCTACGATTGAGCTAGCGTAGGGGCTGCGTTAGGCATTTTTACTCCAACAAAAAAAAAAAAAAAAAGGTTAGGTCAGGTCAGTTCAGGTCAGGTCAGGCCTGTAAAAAGCTGCGGAGCACCAGGCACACTCCAACAGTATAAGTGCCCTCCTCGCCGTAAGGGCCCACTGCGACGGGGAGTAGAAGACTTGGACCCTACTCGTGGGATCACCATGAAAAACCATAAACACATACAACAGAAGATGGATCTAACAGAAGATCAGGCAAGAGGTCAATCAGGGAAAAAAACCAACGGAGAAGACAGAAGAAGTAGCTCAAGATTCTCTCCCATAGAGGCGGAGATACAAAGAAGTGCGGAGATAAAATCTTCGTTGAGGAAATTTAAGTCAATGTTGGACATGGCAGTTATAACCCCGGGAAGGGAAACAGTTTCTCCCCGGGGGGGTGACTACACAGAGGCAGAAAAACAAGGCAACAGGGAGAAACAAACAGGTGAGGTGAGTAGAGATAAATACTACTGCCTCACGGGAAACATAACCCAAGAAGAGAGCAGTCAGAAATCATCAGAGATCAAGACACTAGTGATGTGACAAAAATAACGTAATTGTTATATTGGAACTGTTCCGCTTGTGGAACAGGCTATTCCGAATGTTCCGGCTGGATTTTAACTGTTCCGGTTCCACTGACGGTTCCATGAAATTCCGGTTTTCGTTTAAGTAGGTAAGCGTGAGACCTGCGAGTATTTTCGGTTCAAAAAATAACCGGCAATGAATTCTAAAGGAATAGGATAATAATATACAAGTGTATGCCATTAGAAAAGCAATAAAGAATTATAAATCGCTGGTGCATCCCCAGAGCTGACAGATATTAGTCATAAAATACTCGTACGACCAGCAGTTAATTCTCTTTGGATAATACTAGCAGGAACAATGCAGCTTATAGAATATGTATATTAGAGTATAACAGAATCATTCCAATCCAATATTTCTAAAAGAGAACCTACCAATTAAAAATCCCAATGATTCTTGTTATTTTTGCGTCTTCAACTGTTATAATCTTTTGAGTTTTGTTTAGTTTTTAGTTTCTCAGGTTTCCCTGAAGCCTCATCCGCATTAGTAGGTAGGTATATACTTGCGAGCGCGTGAAACAATTTAGGTAATTATAATTAATTAGGTATTATCAAATATTTATTACAATTTACTTTTGTAAATATGAATGACAATAGTGATATTACTAGACCGACGTCAAGCCCCTTATGGTCTTATTTCCCAATATTAGACATTAAAAATTAAATTGCTAAATGTGATAATTATTATTTGTCTTCAAAAAATGTATTTTGTGTTTAAAAGCAAATAATACCTACCAATAAAATATAGGTGTAGCCTCCTAGAAATAGGTATGAATTATAATGATGAAATTAATTAAAAAAAGTAAATTGATTAAAAAATTAAAATGCACCTACAAAAGGAATCATGTATAATTATTATTATTAGTGTTTGAAGTTCACGAAACATCCAATAAGAAGTATATTTTTTATCACGGGTAGATAAAGAAACACTGACACTATTATAATAATTTACAACTTTAGGTAAGGACCCATCCAGTTTCTACTGCGTGTTCCCGGAACACTGTTCCGGTTTCTGCCTCCCTCCCTAGTGCTCCGGTTCCGAGAGTCTGCCACGAGTGCCACGCTGATCCGCAGTTCTCATTCCTATTTACTATGTAGGTACGTACGGTGTTTCTACCGGAACGCTGTTATTTCGGAACAGTGGCTTGGAACCTATTCCTATCTCGGAACCGGAACAGTTGGAACTAGTATGTAAAAATAACCATCTGGCACACCACTACAAGACACCCGACTCTGAGGGATGAAGGGAAAAGGACTTTCTCACCCCGAGAGAAGACAATTGGGCGGAAGATGGGATCGACAGCCCCACCCTCCTATTAACGAGTGATATGGGAGAAAGCAGAGAGGAAGTCCAAAGCCCAGATAGGGCTGAAGGCACCCAAACGAAGAAAAAGCCTCAACGGTACTTTAACATATTCCAACAGTTACTGGACGAGTCAGACGAGTCAGAAGACGAGAGAAAAAAACTCGACGAAACCGGGAAATAATACAGGAAACAACTAGACCCGAGCGTTCTATAAATGACGACTCCGACGAGGACGTCATAGTTGCGCAACCTTCAAGAAGAACTAATAAAAGAAAAAAGAAAAATAGCCCGGAAAAGGGTAGAGACAGAGAAGAAAAAATCCAAGAACTGACTGAAATGGCGGAAGCCCTGGAAAACAGGACCAGACAACTCCTTGACAAAATAGAAAAGTCTTACAATCCAAAAACGGAGATAAAAAACCTGGCTAGAGCAGTTAGGGACATAGCCAAAAGCCTCACAACGGGCATGAGAAACATCCCACAGCCAAAACCTATCAAAGAATCCAAGAAAATATGTGTTAGCATAGGAACCCAAACTGTGGAAAGCGGAAACGAAGACATCAACGAAAGAGAGGTCCACCGCATAACCACGGCAATCGACAAGCTAAGGGATGAAGATAAAATCGCAGACCTAGTAGCCGAAGAGTGGCCGGAAGAGGTCTATAAGGCAACTAAAGTTGACACAGGCAATCCAGTGCTCGCCTCAAATAAATGGTACCTGCTGCTTATAGTATCCAACAAGGAAGAGGACACTATGACAAAAGGAATACAAAAACAATTCAAGGATAGATTCCCAGAATTGGAGGAAATCTGGACGAAGCCAGCAACGGAACAATTCCAGTACATAACGCTGACGACAAAGATTAATAATGCCGGTGGAGAAAGTAAGACCAAAGAGAGAAACATCTTCAAAATCGCGTTAGATCCAGGTGCAGGGGAGGAAACGACAGTAAACATCCTGGCAGAAAGGATTAAACAGGTGAGACACACTATGCAAAGCATGGGAAGAGACCACCTAGCAACGCCCCTAGTGGAATCGATAGGCAGAAAAATTACTAGAAACACCCTAAAATGTGTTCTGAGGAGGACACAGATCAGGGCGATGATATGCACCCCAAAATCAACGGCAATAGTCAACATTCTAAACACACCCACCAGCAATAACATAGGCAGAAAAAAATACGCGGGATGGAACACCAGGACAGATGCCATTATGACTAAAGCGGGGACAAAAAGCTACGCAGAACTACTAAGAGAAGTTAAACAAAGAGTCAACGAATCGGGGCTCAACATTGGGATAAAATGCATACGAAGTACGCAGAGAGGTGACCTGCTAATTGAAACAAACAAGGGGGAAAAGAACACAGACCAACTGAAACAAGTGATAATAGGGAAAATGGTTGGGCATGAAGTAGTGAAACTGGGAGGTGAAAAGAAGAAAACCCTCCATATTAAAAACATCGATCAAGAGACCACAAAAGAAAATATTGAGGAGGCGGTTAGCAGAGTATTGGGTAAACAATGTGAGCAAGAGATAGCAAAGGTTACATCCCTGAGACCGAGCTATGGAAATACCCAAACGGCCACATTACAAATTACTGAGAATCTGGCAGACCAAATAATGGACACAGGAGTGATAAGGATCGGGCTAACAGAATGCAAAGTGGTCAAAAGGAAAAACGCAGCATACTGCTATCGATGTTGGGGATACGACCATATAGCAAGGAATTGCAAGGGAGAAGACCGCTCAAGCAAATGTAGAAAATGTGGCCGAGAAGGACACGTAAGTAGGCAATGTACAGAGGTAGCTCACTGCCCAAACTGCCAGGTTGAAGGTCATAGAGCTAATACCATGGAATGCCCAATGTTCCGTAGGAGGACAAACCAAGAAGCTGAGACCCCAGGACAACTAAAACCCTTATTACAGTGGCCGATACCAGCGAGGAAAATGGCGTCAAACATAGTGTGACGTTACGTCGAGCGTCACGACGCCGCAACGTCGAATTATACAATTAATTTAATAAATAATAAATTAATTTTTAATTTTTAAATACAAAATTCGATTCTTTTATATTTTATAAAATGTTTCATATTAATATTCAAAAGGACGGTAGTAACCGATAAGAAACCGAAGCCAAGCCAACTGAAGAGATAAGACGGCGTTGTTTACGGTCGGAAACTAGCGTCACTGGTAAAATTTGTAATATTTCAAATTAAATAAAGGAATGTTGTTGTTGTCATGAAGAAGCAACAGGCAAAAAAGGGACGCGCCCGATAACACGGCGTTGTTTACGCGAAAACCGGCTATATAAGCAGCGGACGAAGAATGAATCAAGGAGAGCGAATACAGACGTCTTAGGAAGTTGACCTTCGATATTCTGCTAGCTCTCCGAATCCTCCAAAAGGAACGAAGTGTTGGAAAGTTGCTCCTCCACTTATGTACTTTTAATCCAATCCCGAATCTCGCACGTTGCGCGAAATTCATCCAAGTTCACGCTGGAGCTAGGAAGTTGACCTTCCTCCAGGTGGCTTACCAGAGCGCGCCCTCCGGGCTATCGAACGCGAATCAATGGTAGCATGTTGCACTGCCCTGATTTAATTGTTCCGGAGCGGTGTCATTTCTTTTCCCTAGACGCTAGAATGTTGCTCTAGCGCCAAGTCACCGATCGAGATCTTCTACGTAAGTTGCACATGGAAGATCTAGTCGGTTAGACGTAAATTTAATCTTCTGTATATCCTATAATTGAAAGTTGATCAATTATGCGGTAGCAGAGATTTTATTCCCATGTAGTTTATTCGATTTGTAAATAATTTCATTTTTTATAAAGATAATAAATTTTAAGTCATTAAAACGCCATAGAGCGTTATTATTTCAATCAGAAATTATTATAGTAAATTTACCACAAAATAAAATCAAACTCATTTTTATTTCATTTTCAAATTATTGCCGCCTTGATAAAATACCAGTTTTTATTCAAGAATCACGGCATCGAGAAATCTTCTGTTGGTAAAAACCCTTATCTGAATCGACACCAACCGAGGTGTGTTATTATATCTCTCTCGCTCCCGTGCTGCAGTCGCTCCACGGGTAGATGCATTTAATCTTGTATTTTTGTATGTTTTTGTAGCAATCTGACGGCATCAGGCGACCAGATGAAGCGATGACCTTGACCCAGACATCCCTTGCGATAGGTGAACTCGACGCCAGCCGGAAAACCAAGAATATATAATCGGTTCACGATATTTTGATTTATTAATTTAAATAAATAAATTGATTTCGTGTTAGCACATTGTTGTGATTATTTTCATATATGTGTCTGTCCTCCCAACTGTCTGAAGGCAAATAAAAGTAACATTCCTTAAAAAAAAGGACGTTACAATAGTAAGATCTAATACCCAAAGTCACATCCAAGCAGAGGAAGGACACACAATGGGGACGAGCGGCAGTCCCGGGAGAGCCCCTCAGCCCTTCCAATGACCCCCACTAAGACCCCTACTAGGATTGGATCTGTCAGCACCATCAAAGTGCTACAGATAAACACAGATAGAATAAAAGCGGCACACGAACTTGCCCTAAAAACAGCCGCGGAAATAAAAGCCGACCTACTGCTCATCTCGGAACCCAACCTGAATGCGACCAGACAAGCCGGCTGGCTACTGGATAGATCAAACGATGCAGCCATTAAAATACTGAACAAAAACTTGGAAATAAAGGAAACAGGAAGAGGTGCCGGGTTCGTTTACATAAAGCTGGGAAACACCTATATATGCTGTTGTTACTTCTCCCCGAACAAAACAGAGGAGCAATTCAGCAGCTACCTCCAAGACATCAGAGCCTCAGTAAGTGGCAAAGAAGTGGTGATGGCAGGCGACCTGAACGCAAAATCCCCACTCTGGGGAGGAAGCGTACAGGACTCCAAAGGTGACATCTTGGGAGACTACTTGGCGGCCGATCGATTGTCTGTAGTCAACAGGGGACAAAATCCAACCTTTATTAGAGGGTCCTCAGCGTCGCACATTGACGTTACACTGGTGTCAGATGGAATGTATGAGAGAATCAAAGAGTGGACAGTTATCCAGAAGGAAACAATGAGCCACCACCAGTATATATCCTATCTAATAGATATAAACCCAGTAACGACACAGCATAGGAGGGAATATACAGGGTGTTACTGAATAGGTGTTACAAACTGAAAGGGCATGTAGGAAATGCAAAAATAGGCGATAAATTTTCTGTAGATATTGGTCGTTGGAGCTTTAGTTTTCGAGATACAGGGTGTTAAAGTTCTTCGAAAAATTTAATATTTTTGGAATATCTAAAAACTTACTGATCAGAATAACTCGAATTTTTTGACAGCTGTTGTCCTAATAATTAAAGTACATGATTTGATACTCCCATTGAAAAGTTATTCAATCTAGTGGCAGAGATCTGGGTGCGTTGTTACTTTTTATTAAACAATTTCTACGCCACTGACTTTTATGCAAGTTATGTTATTTTCGTTAGATACGTCGTTTTGTTTAGAGAAGAAAAGTATTTTTATGCTTTTGTTGTAGGACGCACTGTTTTCAAGATATTTCACAATGTAGGAACCCATGCAAGCTTTTTGTAATGTAACATTATGTAATACGCTTCAATAACGATCACAAAAATGATATTTCTGGAAAAACTCAAAAGCATTGATTTTTAGGATATTTTATTACCTCGTACGGGTTCCTACATTCTGAAGTATCTTGAAAACAGTGTGTGCTACAACAAAAACATAGAATGAATTTTCTCCTCTAGACATAACGAGGTATCTACCGAAAATAACAAATTTGCATAAAAGTCAGTGGCGTAGAAACTGTTTAATAAAAAAGGTAACAACGCACCCAGATCTCTGCCACTGGATTGAATAACTTTTCAATGGGAGTATCAAATCATGTACTTCAATTAGGACAACAGCTGTCAAAAAATTCGAGTTATTCTGATCAGCCGCCAGTTTTTAGATATTCCAAAAATATTAAATTTTTCGAAGAACTTTAACACCATGGTGGACGGATGAGCTAGAGACCAACAGGGACGAATGCACCAAACTACGTAGGAAACTGCAACGAGTGCAAAAGAACCCCGCAGATAGACCAGCCCTCTTAAGCCTTGTGGAAGAATACAAGAATAAGAAAAGAGCATTCAGACTGCTACTGAGACAGGCCAAAAGAAGGTCTTGGACTGACGACCTCTGCGACGATATAGACAACGACATATGGGGCCAAGGATATAAAATTGTTATGAGGCAGACCAAACAGAACGCACCGCCATATATTCCGATAGGCGAGACTAGATTGAGGGTACTTCAGGCATTGTTCCCCACAGGGGTTGATCGCACCCTACCGGAGCACAGAGCAAGGACCATCCCGCGCTTCAATACAGAAGAACTAATGGATGCTAAGACCAGGATAAAATCGGGAAAATCACCTGGCCCGGACGGGATCACCCCCGAGACTGTTAGGGTCGCGATCGAGAGATGTCCGCAATACGTGCTTGCGACCATGAACCAACTCCTGGAGAAAGGCAAGTTCCCCAAAATCTGGAAAAAAATAGGGTGACCCTCATCTGGAAAGGTAAAGGAGAGCTACAGGATCCCGGGTCATACAGGCCCATCTGCCTCATAGACACCTTCGGGAAGCTTCTGGAAAGACTGGTCTTTCCAGAAGGGAGACTACAATCTGCCATAGAAGCAGAGGGAGGTATAAGCTCCCAACATTTTGGCTTCAGGAGTGGGCTCTCAACGGTCGACGCCATCGGGAGAGTACTGGCCAGAGTGCGATCATCGGAGCAGAGTGGTAAAACAAGGTCCCCTGTGTGCGCACTTATCGCATTAGATATTAGAAATGCGTTCAATACGGCCCGGTGGGATGCCATAGAGTGTTCACTGGCAAGGCTCAAGGTTCCCCTGTATCTCAGAAAAATAGTGAGCAGCTACCTTTCGGAGCGAGTCATTGTAGAGGGAGGGGAAGAGATCAGAGTGACCCAGGGGGTTCCTCAAGGATCCATCCTGGGCCCAATGCTTTGGAATCTGATGTACGACGGACTGCTCCGCACTGACATGCCGCCAGGGGCGGAACTGACTGCTTATGCCGACGACTTAGTAGTGATAGTGAAGGGAGAGACTGAGTCGGCGATAATAAAAGTCGGCAACGAATCCATAAAGAGAATAGAGTCATGGCTAGAGGGAATTGGACTCGAACTGGCACCCGAAAAAACGGAAGCGGCGATTTTCACAAATTCCTGGAAAAACAGGGAACTCCGTTTCAACATAGGGGGGATAGAAATACAGGCGGGGAAAACTATAAAATACCTCGGAGTCACCTTGGATCAGAGGCTTTTGTTTGGAGAACATATCCAGAGAGCGACGGCGAAAGCAAGGGGAACCTGGACAGCATTAAAGGGACTTATGCCGAGGATTGGAGGACCCAAGACGGCTAAAAGAAGAATACTGGCGAGCGTGGTACACTCGGTTGTGCTGTACGCAGCCCCAGTCTGGGGCGGAGCGGTAAGGCTCCAAAAATACAGACTAATGCTGGAGGCACTGCAGAGACAGGTTCTGCTTGGAGTGACATCCGCCTACTGCACGGTATCAACCGTGGCCCTGCAAGTGGTAGCGGGCACCATTCCGATCGTTCAAATGGTAAGGATGCGAAAAGAAAGCTATGAAACAGCTCGTGCCGGACACAAAACACAAAAATCCCTTGTCAGGAATCAGGCGCTGGCTAGATGGCAGACGGATTGGGACACTTCGGACAGGGGCACTTGGACAAGGAGACTCATTCCTGGGGTAAAGGAGTGGGTGGAAAGGAAACATGGGAATGTTGACTTCCACACCACCCAATGCCTAACGGGA
Source organism: Malachius bipustulatus (assembly GCA_910589415.1). Taxonomy (NCBI): domain Eukaryota; kingdom Metazoa; phylum Arthropoda; class Insecta; order Coleoptera; family Melyridae; genus Malachius; species Malachius bipustulatus. Next base: position 3,797,178 of record OU342638.1, on the reverse strand, counting down.
CACGGGGTATTCAGCACTTACCTATTGTAATGAAGTCGTGTAATTTCGCCTTGATTTTACAACAATTAGCAAATAGAAATAGATTCAATTTTATAAAAATCCAATAATAATTATTTCCGATCCATTCACTAAAATCAAAGACGCATTAAATTTTATAGATAGAGTCAATTCATGACAGTAATCAACCCAGAGTCAACGTAAAAACACCGATTGCCATTTTTTTTTCGCGATAGCCACCGAAAAATAAGATAGGGAGGGTATAAATACGGGCAGATTTTAACGCTCACGCTCTCTTTTTCTCCGACGACGTTCCCGCTAGTTGCCGAACCGTTGAAGCCAGAATAGAGTCCCGCTACGAACCAAGTGATTTTTGAAGTGTTAAGAAAGCCCTAGTGCATCTCATAACCGTCAGTCAACCGAAACCGAGGTAGGTGCCCGATTTAATTCAATTAATTCGCCGTAGATATCCTAATCCTGTTCATACCCGCTCTCCGGTTATTCCCGACGCCCATCGCCACCCTCGAAGGTCATAGAAAGGTCCGCTAGTACTTCTAGACGTAAGATAGGCAGTAAAAGCGGTTCCCCCTGTGACTGGGAAGCTGAGACGGCGATTAACCCCGCACCTAAGAGATTTCCATCATAACCAACTCTCCCAGATCTCTCACCACACCCCCGCACCATAATCCGTGTAGTTAGGTAACCGTATCTCGAATCGCATCTAGTTCTAGGAAATCAATTCATATTTTTGTGAAGCCAGTCGTTGATCTCATTCGCTCTCACATAACTGTTTATCCCGGATAGTTTGAACTTTTTTTACCGCAGCCCTTCAGAGCATTAAGTCACCCTGCATAATTATTTGGGTTATTAAAGTGTATATTTTAATTTCATTGTTTTTGCATTTCATTACCGTTAATCTATTATTCGAAGTGATCTTAATTTCTTTTTCTTGAATTTCATTACCGTTAATTTATTATTCGAATTGATATTATTTTATGTAAATAAAGTGTTGTTATTAATTATAACTGGACGAGTTCATCATCATCCCCATTATTTCACACCGATCCTAATAATTATATTTTATTTAATAAACCTGCCATATTCTGAGATCCCCGCACCACCGCATTAACATAAATAAGCCTCGTTCATCTGTGCCTACCGTCGGCCCCAGCACCAACACCAGTACCGTGTATCCGACGCTCCAACCGCCCGTCGAGCCGAGCGTACCGGCACAGGCCGCCGGCAGGAATACGTAGGTAGGTATCTCGACTGACTACCACCAGCACCAGCACCGATCTCGCATCAACTCGCTTAACAGCTCCGCTCTTATAAGGGAAGCCCGGCATTTCTTCGAGGAGGCGCCTAAAGACCGCTCTCCCGAACACCATTGCACCGGCGATAACTTCAAACGACCCCTGGCTTTCCTCTCTTCTTCACTGAGCTACCCTAAGGACCAAGATACGACAAACGTATCGTTTTATGTGACCTCAGGTAATTGGGAATACAAATTAGCGAGAAGAATTCCCCGGGGGAGCACACCTCCAGAAAAAAGCTGGCGCCCGAGCAACCCGTGGTAACACCGACGTGACCGTAACTGTGAAGATTCCCAGAAGCCGGAGTTCGTCACACTATATAGAATAGGAAAGGCTGTGGGAGAAGAGTGCTGGTATTGCGACGACACGGATACACCGGAACATACCATTTTTCACTGTGAAAGATGGGCCGAGGAGAGAGCTATAGCGGAAAGAAAGATGGGAAGAAGGATGAGAGTGGATAATCTCACAGCACTTATGCTTGAGAGTGACAAACACTGGAAAACGGCCACCGACTATACATGGGCACAATAATGAGGAGGAAGGAGATCGACGAAATAGCCAGGATGGAATAATAGACAATAGTCCCAAGTCGAGGTAAGTCTCACGACATGGGTTCCGACTTGGGACAAGAAGAACGGAGGGGTTTTAGTGGGTGGGAGTCCCACAGTATCCCGCGATTGAAATAGCGCGGGGTCTGCATTAGCATTTCCCCTCCACAGAAAAAAAAAAGGTCAGGTCAGGTCAGGTCATCAAATAAACGCATTGAAAAGTAAAAAAGTAATTTCTAGTGGAATTTCTAGTGGAATTTCTACTAGTACAAATAGTGATCCTACTGAAGGGCGTAATTATTGAGTGTTTTCTACTTGTAAACACAATATAGTCCTTGACACATAATTGTTGATAGTTATTGATGTATTCATGTTAATTACTCATTACCACTTATGTAAACAACCTCCAGAGTCAGGTCAACCTGCGCCCTTGTCACTTACGCGTATGTTACAGGTCTGTAATAACAATGCCTTTTTCCTTTCTTGATATTAATACATGGCACTCTAGCCACTCCCTATAAATTCCATCAACGACTGCTTGCTGGCAAGTCAAATCAGATTCTAGCACACTCTCCCCATCTCTCTTGTCGATCAGACATGTACCATTTCTATCTCTCTCTGCGCCAGTCCCCGCATTATTTAAAAAACTTCCAGAACAGTTAAGAAAAGTTCGTCATTCGATTTTGATCCCAAAATGGCTTCTTTACGTCTAGATAACAGACATGTCTATTTTATTTTAATTATTCCTAGTTCTGAATCTAGGTATTATTCATGGGAGGTGTTATTCCCCATGACTATTTTATTTAATAACTTTTAACATTTTTAACCCTACTTGTGTGCTTTGTGTGTTGTTTAGTGGTGTAATCGGGGAGTTTTTTCCCCTTTTTTAGCTGTTTTTCACGTGGTCTAGTCATAGTCCTTACATGAGACAATCTCCACAACATCTCTAATAGAGTGAATCATCGGTAGTTGCCATAATCATAGCTATGTTTTCCTTGTTCCCTTGCCGGATAGTAAGCGTTTCGCCTCCAATAGATGCTCGCAAAAAAGATTATTGTAATTCTCAACATCTTGTTTTCTAAACAAAGTGTAGGCAAACCTCACATTTCGGTAAGTCACTTCACCTATAAATGGATATCTACCTGCGACTATAATACCTAGTTGTTGACCGCCTGAATTCTCATTGCAGTTTCACCTGATGAAGGAGTGTTGCGTAATTTAATTACTCCGAAAGCTTGTGACCTCAGAAATATAGAGTACACCTAGCGATTTGTTTTTGACTGAATACCCCATATAAATATATATATATTTATATATTTAAAAATATTAGATTTGTTTTGGCTGTAGGTAATTATAAAATATTGATAATTATGTTGGGATAGCAGCCAATTAAATACGCAGGTTTTCTCTTTTTTCTTTTTAATCAACCCAAGCTTTCGAGCTTTTCTTTAGCTCTTCGTCAGGGGTAATGAAAAGATTAACAATAAATAATTGTAAGTATACATGAAAAATTAGGAACTAAAAAATTACATAATACTTACAGAATATGAGTAAAAATTGAAGATGTTTGTTAATCATTTTCATGGACAAGTGTAGATGATAAAAACATACAAACATGAACTAATAAACCAAATAAAAATTAAATAACATAGGAAAGTTAATTCCAAAAAAGGTTTAAAATAATTTAGAAGCTTTTTACATTTTTTTTAAGAATAATTTTTATTTAAATTTTTGAAAGAAATCAATTTGATCATTTTTGATTTCATTGTAAGGAAGGAAGTAGGTAATTAATTTATTGTTTAAGAAAGTGAAGTTATTGTAACACACAAATACCTAGATATTTACTGAAAAATAATCGAAAAAATATTTAACAGAGTAAAAATAATTTTTGAAAGACACTAAATTTGGAAATTATTTATTCTTATTTTTATCTATTTCTAATAAGGACTGGTCTGGTATTGCACTTGAGCAAAGTCGGCCGAGCCGTTTCAAAATGGCAGCCATTTGAATTTTCGTAAAATTTCCTATTTTTTGACGAAAAATAACGAAAACATTATTTTTGGTTGATTTGATAATCGTTCAAATGCATTTTTTTTTTTTTTTTTTGACACAAAATTGCAAATATCTCAAAAACGGACGCCTCTGGGCAAATTAAACAAGTATGGCTTTTTTATTGTAAAAAGACCATTCAGAAAAAAGTAATAAGACATCAAAAAACCTAGCCCTTACTTTTTTAAAGAGGGAAAAGTGTCAAACGACCCCTGTTTCTACGCCACTGGCTTAGTGAAATAAACCGAAAATTTGTCTGATTATTGCTCTTTATAACTTGTTGTTACACACAAAAAATTGTCTCAGTCGGGTTATTGTTTCAACAAATATTAACAAAAGAGTGGTCTGTCGGTCGACTCTTTAACACCCTGTATCTCATCAATAAAGCCTTTTCGAAAAAAAATTTCCCTACATTTTCGTATTTTTTTAACTTTATCTACAAGTCCTCCAATTTATGGTACTCCATTTAGAAACACCTTGTATGTAGGTAGAATTCCGTCTGAAATGTTGAATGGACAACGTGACATCGTTGCTATTTTCTGCCATGAAGTCCCGCCAATGTTGAGGGTTGCGTTCCGGCATGCTAAGTCGTAAAATTTGTCTTAAAAAGAGAGATAGGGATAGGTCAAACCGTCAGTTTTTGAACAGAGCACGCGTGAACTTTCTTTCCGAAGCGTCGTGTGACGAACAGTATATATAGGGCCGTTCGCAGAACGCGAGGCACTTTTTGACTATTCCTCGATAACATCGTATTTAGTTACAGTTCAGAAGTGTTACAATTTTCCCTTGATGTAGAAGTGAGTGTTAAATAATCGTACAAGTGGCAGATAGAGTTCTACGTAAGTAGTTTTTATTTTGTTTTTAGTTCTAATTCGCTAACCGTTCTTTTCTTCTTTTTGTCTTACAGACCAGGGACGTAGGGAAACGTAGGGAGATGTAGGGAGACGTAGAGAGATATAGAGAGATTTAGTGAGATGTGGAGACATAACACTTGTAACGAAGTCCGGAAATCCGGCCTCCGTTTTGCCTTAGTGTCAGGGGTTGTGTCAGGGATTCCCATTCATTTACATTTTTCATTGTCTTTTATTATTTTTGAACTAATTAAATTAATTGAATCATAATGCAAAGTCGAGTCCCGGTTAGTTTCCCGATATTTAAATTTATTATTAATATACCTACCTACTTGGTTTTTTATACATAAGCCGTAAAAATAACATTTTTAAATCGTCTAAAGCTGCGTACTCACTAGAGCACGAGCCCCGAACTAGCGCGCCGAACAGAGCAGAGCCGAGCATTCAGGGCGTTTATATTTTTCACCCGAGCCCCGAACGAGCATTCGGTTTGGCACTGATCCAGTTGTTCGTAGGTACATAGTTCGGCAGTAGAGCTGGTTAATCCCGTCCAGACTGAACGCGAACATCCTTTGATGTACCGACAGAGCTCGGATCGGTCTGAGCACGTTCGCCGAACAACCTGAGCGTGCTCAGCTCTGTTCGAATGCCCGTCCACATCTGAGCGGCTCAGCTCTGTTCGGGGCGCTCGTTCGTGGCTCGTGCTCTAGTGAGTACGCAGCTTAATTCATACACCGAAGCTGAAGACACCAATCGCCGAGGAGATAACGCTACGCGATAACGGCCGCAATCGCAGGTAAATTGATTAATCCAAGAGAAAAACAATGTTTATCGCTAGCGTGGCTTCGATTCTTTTACAAATTTAATAAAAATTTTTAGATTACGACCGCGGTAGGGATACGGGCATATAAGGCCGGAACGCGAAGAATCTATCTCTCTGCTCTTCTCTACTGCTCTCCGTGTACTACTGCCTGCAAAGTGTTAAGAATTATTGTTTCCGCCCCGTCTGGGAATAGTGACCGGTGTTATTATTTGTGTGTACCTACGCAACCGCTTTAGCAAAGCCGCGACCGTCAGCAAGAGTTTTCCCGCAGAATAATAAGGTAGGTGCGAATAGAATATTGAGTCGAAGTTTAATTGTGCCAGTTTGTCGTGATTTTAGTTATTCCCGTCCGAGATTAGCGACGTACCCGATAGATTAGGCTCATTAGGTAGGTACCATCCACCCTGTCGTAGAGTAAAGAAGTATTTGGCCCCTTAATACGAGTACACTAGGCGGTGTGTGTACCTACGGACGCGTGATACCTGACTTTCCATGCGGTGTCAAGCCCGGAGAAAATTGTCGTCGTAATCAACTATTAGAAAGGTTACATCGCGCCATACCTCTTGTTACATTTTAACTCCCGCGCACGGCCGAAATACTCCGCCGTTCATCGTATTGTTCGTCTCGTGCGAACAAGAACCGTCTTGCTTACGTTTTATTTTATCTCATCTGTGTTACATTATTTTACCGACCAGACGACTCGCTCAGATCAACCGCCGAACCTGCAATAAAATTATTTTACGCACAATTGAATCAAAATTGGTTGTTTACGTCTTAGTTACCATGGCGGAAACTTTGACTTTACGACTAGCGGGCCGTAAAGTAGAGAAAAAGCCCGGCGGGCCGTAAAGTAGAGAAAAAGCCCGGCGATTATAATAATGTATGCTTTGTTGTTTGAACTGTTATTTTTATTTATTAATTTATTATAATAATAATTAATTATTTGCAATATTAAAATAGCGTTTCTGCGAATCTGACCAAACAAAAGTGTTCGTGGCCCAGCGGGGAATCGAACCCTTGACCTCCTGATTACACGTCAGGTGTGCTTACCACTACACCACCCAGGTCACTTACTGTTGCTTTGATCAGATCGGCTATATGAGTTGTTGTTGTTTCTCTCTCTGTGTGAACGAGGAACAAGTGGTCGCTACAGTTGGAAACATTCTGGAAAGTAATTCCATCAACCAGAAGTCGCTTTTGAAGAATGTCTCATTGCGAAATAATTACAAGTTGACTTATCGATTATATTAATTATTCGACGTCAAACGCTGCTGTCAAATAATTAATTTTAAACGAACGTCAAAAATTATTATTTTATATTAGGAATATTATTGTTATTGTTTTGATGCAATTGTGCGTAAAACGTTGTACGTACCTCTGCCCGAAGGAAAGATTACGCCCTTAGCCGAATAAAGGCCCTCCGCTGGCGCGTCGGGCCTCAAACTTCGTCCGCGGGCGTAATCTTCTTCCTTCGGCCCTCTGTACGTAAATAACTATTAATAAAGGATACAAATATAGCTTGTTTTCATTTATCTGTGAGTTTTATTTTGTGTGTGTACTGTTACCAACTACAACCGCCTTCTCGCCCACATCTTCGCTCCGTGAATTGCCCAGCGCTCGTGGCTCCGTGCCTAAAGACCACGCGACCACGCACGATTTTATTTTATTGATTTTTGCGTCCAACCAACCGACCCCTGGGCTAATTCCGTCTCCAGTGAGCTACCTTAGGGACAAGGGCACCATAACGGTGTCGATTGTGTGAACAGGTTCAACAGGGAATTCAGCGAGAGATTCCCCGAGGGAGTAAACCCTTCCAAAAATCTGGCGCCCGAGACATCCGAAGGTGAGTACCACCAAACCACGAAACCGGATCCTCAAAACGCGAACAATCGTCACACACTATGTTGAGTTACATGAGATTTTGGGCTCATAACCCAGAATAAATCATAAAGGGTTAAAGCCTCTCTTTTTATTATGAAATCTTCGAATTAAATAATGTAGTACTTTCCTTAAATTAACATGGGTTTGATACCTTTAACTCTAAATTCAAGAAAGTTTCATCTTTTTAAAATTTAATTAACGTCGAGTGAATTCCTATTTTGATATCCAAGTTTTTCTTCCTCCATGGATCATGATTTTGAGTAAAATTATTTCACTACTTCAATGGTTACTGATGGGTGTTTGGACAGTTATTGTGTTTCGCTGCTGCAAGGACATGGGGAAGATAGGCCCCTTTTATTCGGTTTTGATAGCTGGTGGTTGCCTACTACCGGTAGTGCAGCTGCTGTTGCCGCTGCTGGTGATGGTGACGGTGCTGGTGCTGGGTTTTCGTGACCTACTTCGCGGGTCGCCAGGTTTGCTGTTGTGAGAGCTGTATACCGACCTACCCTTTTAATCATTTGAAGTTTTGAAAAAGTGAATAAAGAAATGTGATGTTTTGTTAACCTCATTTGAGATTATTTATATCTACTTTGTGTATCTATGAACTTTGATATTTCTTGGAAAAATTTAAAAGTGTTTATTATTATCATGTATTATTCCTGAAAATTTTTCTAGGAATTTTGAGTTAGAGAAAGTAATTGAAGTAAAATATTTTCGAAATTAATTATATTTGTTTTGTAAATACTTACGATCATATGACTCTGTAAATTCTAATTGACACTGATAATTTTCTTTTATTTTTTATTAACTCCAAATTCCTGAGGTATACATATACCTACTTTGAATTTTTATTTTACGATGTGTAGATTCAGAAAGTTTTAATTATTTATTATATTAAGTATTTCTTTTTGCATTTGAACTTTAAGATTGTCTTATCAGAAGACCGTGATATCACAGGTATTAAGATAAATTCTTTTATGAACCTCGGATTTTAGAATAACTTTTATAAAATGTTTCTCAGTAAACAAAGGATAAATATTCCTAATAAATTTTGGATAGTTATCTGAGTAAAATTTTCATTATAAATATTTTCAAGTTATTTTTACATGCCTAGGTAGGATGTATGTAAGGTTAAAGTTTTTTCAATTAAATGTGTATTACAATTTAAAATGATGAGATTAATATTTCAATAAAACTTTTTTAATAGGTATTTTTAATATTTTGAATAATTCATTGAACCCTCATGATCAAATATAGTGGTTTCTTTTCAGATAATTTTTGCGTCGTAAATCTCAAAGTGAATGAGAAATAACACCGGGTCAATTTTAGTTAGGTAAATTAGTGAAAATTAAGCTAGGAGTTACTACGGGTCCAGTCAGGTCAGTCGGTATTGAATTATAAAGGAAAATCTTACCAAACTGACTGTGACTGGATAAACACAACGTCTTGGTTTGAGTCCTTTGTTATTCTTTTTTTATTTAGTTTTGGCTTTGACGATTACAAAATTTATTTTTCAAAATTTAATTTTTGTTTATTGTTTCAAAAATTGGGTAGGACATTATATGTAAATCTTATATGTCCTGCTCGACAGGTCAATGTGTTTCACAAATCAACAAATCTGAGCAAACACATTTAGATCTGTCAATGACCACCTCCTCCATTTGATTTTAGGTAAGTAATTATTTTTTTTATGAGATAGGAGAAAGGAGGCAGGTTCCAACGTGGAGTTAGATAACGAAGATTTCTTTGCTATGGATGTGGAATCTGTTAAGTTCTTTTGTAGGTTGTAGGACTTGTAAAGTTAAATCTATTGTGCGGTACTTTAAAGAAAGTGTTAATTTGGCAGACGAGTTGAGGCAGGGACAAGTCATATCTGATACGGGAAGCACTTATCGATTAATTCAATCTGCACCTACACGACGGAATTCGGAATTGTACCGGGTGTCCCAACACTAGTGTCCACCCCCTAAATCGAGCTTAATTTTAAAGATAAAAAATTGAAACTTTGAGGATTTGTATACTTGATATAGGACCACGGAATGGCATAATTAGTTTCATTAAAAAACATTTTTAATATCTTTTTAATAATCACCTTTTTCATGAGTCCATACTACGACACTGTCCAGTGCAGGTTCAGTGTGCCGGCTAGCCCAGCAAGAGCCGTCCTTCTATTTATTGGGGCCTCATTTACTTTGTCATAAAACTTATTCCATCTACCGTTTTCAGATTATATTGATTATATTGTTCAGATTATATTGTCTACCTGTCATTGCTATATAATTATATTTTATTTAATTAAAGCCTTATAATTAGTTTTTTCACATTTCTTTCAAGCGATATTGATTTTATTAATCGATTTCTACGTATGTATTGAAAAAAAAATCAATTTTTTTTTCGACAATTTACCACCATCTTACAGTTTTTTATCGCTGGCACCCGAACTAATTTTTTTTTTAATGAAACTGATTATGCCATTTCGTGGTCCTATATCAAGTACACAAATCCGCAAAGTTTCAATTTTTTATCTTTAAAATTAAGCTCTATTTAGGGGGTGGACACTAGTGTTGGGACACCCGGTACATGTTGCAAAGATTTGTTAAATTGTCAGGGGTTATTGCACCTATTTTAATTAAACACCCGAATTCACCACCAATGACTGATGCTAGTGAATTACAAATCATTAAAGAAGTTTCGGAAATTTTAGGTCCCATAGAAGCAATATCTAAAGAAATTTCTGGAAATCAGTATTTAACGTGCAGTAAAATTATTCCAATAGATAACTGTCTGCGACTTAAACTCCAAGCTTTGTCACCTTCCTCGGAACAAGCTAATACATTCCAAGAATTGACCCTGAAAGGTCTCGAAAAACGTTTTGGGGCTGTTGAACAGGCACATTTATTAGCTTTTAAGACCCTTCTTGATCCAAGGTTTAAGAAGGTTCATTTTAATAATGCGATTGCATGTGCAAATGCAATAAACGCAATTGATAAAGAGTGCAAGTCAAAAATTAGTAGTCGCAGTGAACATACAACAGATTCTACTGAAAAATTAACTTCTGTATCTACAAGTTTTACCACTGATCTTTGGTCATTTCATGAAGCGTTAGTTCAGCAGACAAACCAAAGAGCAAGGCTAGTTGCAACTGATTCAGAACTCTACTGCGATTTCAAAAATTATCTCAGTTTGCCACTGGTTCCATTATCAACTGATGTAATAAAGTATTGGAACAAAAGTCCATTTGACAATAAAATTATGACAGAAACTGCTTTAAAATATTTGTCGGTTGTAGGCAGTTCTGTGCCATGCGAAAATTTATTTTCGCAAGCGGGAAATATTATGACCCCAAAAAGAAATAATTTAAGTGGAAAGAGGCTTTCTGAACTTTTATTTCTAAAGTCTCTAGAATTAAAAGACTGGCACATGTAATTATCCCAATGACGTCTAAATAAAATAGACCCCCTTGTTTACATTTTTATAGAATCATTCATTGCCCCTCCGCAATTGCATGTTTGCCAAACCGTTACTGTGACCAGATTTTTGAATACTATCGTTCTTGAAACCATGGCGTAAATATGTAAACAAGACATTATCAATACAAACCGCGCGAGGTACTTCTTACTAATAATTAAATAGCATAATATTTCTAATAAACTCGAACAACAATAATGGGATAGACGTCATTTAAATCATATTTGAATATAATTTTCAATGTTAAGAAATGAAACACAAAATGCGCGGCAACGTCGTATGTTTACGCGACTACGATATTTTTACAAATTTTTAAAATTCATTCATCATTTCGAGTGCGGTGTTGTCCCTATTTTGATTTCATTAGACGGGTATTTTAACCAAATTAAACTGCTTCCTGCTATTATTTTCACCAATTTAAAATTATAGACTATAGACAATAGTGCGAACTTAGTTGATGTGCAAGAAAAGTGACGATTTAAACCCAGAAGTTTGTTTTCGTAGGTGAGTACCAGTAAGTAAGGCTATGTTCATATCAGTGCTGTAGTCGCCGCAGGGAAAAATCTTTGGCAAATCCAGTAAAATTATCCTCTGAACATTGCAATTAGGTACCTACTGTGACAAATTTCAACAGTACGTCCCATTGTAAGTATATTAGGTATTATTTTGATAATAATTATTGGGTTTTAGGTTCCGGCTTACTATTTTCGAAGTTTTAGATTTTGACAAATCTAAATGTCATAATTATATTTTATATTTTAATTTTACTTTTAAATTTTTATTTGTACTTTACTTATTATTACCTGTGATCAAGGGACTAATCAGTCTCGAAACGTTAAACTTCCGATTGGTAACTTCGAAAATAGTAATAAGCCGGAACCTAAAGCCCAATTATCAAAATAATCCCTAATATACATCATCGGCGTCAATTTGGTTCAATATTTACAATTTTCTAATTATCCTCTAATACCGTTATCTTAGAAGATGTTCACAAATTGGATGACTTTACAACTTCAACTGTTACACCAGTTCCTTCCTAAGATTTGCGTTCCTGTTTAATTTAGAAATATCTATACATTTTGTCCAAAAAATTTCACAAATCACCTTTATTGAGGGTCTAATAAATAACAAAAAATATTATGAATGTCTTTTGTAATCTACTAGTTAAATATGCTAAAGTACCTATGTATTGTCTTAGCTTTCCTGTGAATCAGGAGAAGAGGTTGCTTTGGCTTTCTGTACATCTAAGAAAAGTGTTTTATAGGATTAATCTTCATACAGACAGATAAGTACGGTATTCTATTAATCATACAAAGTAACCCAAACTCGCTATTTTTCGTCCTAAATACACAGGAAATAATAATTATCTTGAAAAACCCTACGCCACTGGCTCTCATCGCGAAGGTCTCTGACAGCATTGCCATTTTCGCCGCAAACCTCTGTTTATGCGATCGGTCACTCCTTTTCCCACTCACATGAAGATACAAATTAGATGATGGATTTCGAATATTTCATATTTATGAATGGAATATTGGGTCTATTTATTTAGACGTCATTGAATTATCCCATATTTTGTATAGATTATACTAAAATCTATACAGGGTGTTCTACAAGCTCTATGACAAACTTTGACAGATGGTAGGTTGCTTGATTTTAAACATATTTTTCTTAATAAACACTGGTCCGATTCGTTTTTGTTTAGAAGTTACAAGCATTTAAAAAATCGTAATTTTTCAAGTTCAAGGCCCTGTAAAAGGAAAACGGTTCAAGATAGAGAAAAACGGCTTACATGTCCCTATTTTAACTTTTTATGGACTATCCTATGGTATAGAAACATTTGTACTTTCTTTGATTTTTTTAAATGTGGAGAAATCTCAGATTTTTTCAAATTTTTTATCACCCTGTATAAACATTTCATCTACATCATTGGATAGTACATGAAAAGTTAAAATAGGGACATGTAAGCCGTTTTTCTCTATCTTGAACCGTTTTCCTTTTACAGGACCTTGAACTTGAAAAATTACGATTTTTTAAATGCTTGTAACTTCTAAACAAAAACGAATCGGACCCATGTTTATTAAAAAAAATATGTTTAAAATCAAGCAACCTACCATCTGTCAAAGTTTGTCATAGAGCTTGTAGAACACCCTGTATAAGATAATTACATGATTTCTGAAAAAAAGCATTATTGTTTTTCAACAATTGGATTGCTGTAATTGATATAATAATTCATTATTGTTCAATTTGTCCCAGAAGATGTTTATAGAAGCCCAGAGGCCTCGCTATTAATTCAGCCCGCGTTGTGTCCTGGTAATTATACCTTATTCCTATTATCCCCACCTGAAAATAGCAGCGTCATTATTCGGTTCCAGCGGCTCAGTGCATCATTTCCTCTAATGGGAGCAAATGCTGCGCGTTTTGACTTGTTTGTATGGTGTTTTTTTATATTCATTCCCATACCCATACTACATACAAAATATGGTATTATCATGTGGGATGTATTTATTTTGTCCCAGTGGTATTATTATAAGTAAAATGGGTTCTTTTTCCAGATAAACCTTTGTCTACGAGTGAGTTGATGGAACTGTCAGAAAATTTATCTGATATGGAGGACGGACCGTTTGTTGATTATGGTTCAGTAGATAGAAGATATCCAGTCATCTTCAGGGGCCTTAAGTGATGAGTTTTTGGGACTATCCACAAGTAAAAACAAAAGAAGTAAAATCACAGAAATATTCGAACCAAATAAAAATTTTAAATTCACAGAAAATTCTTCCATATCAGAAGGTTCTTCATCAGACGATTCTGAAGAAAATGAGGATAACGCAGCAGTGAAAAATATTCCGATAGTAATTTTAGATCAATGAAAAGTTGTAGACAACAATTTTGGTCCAAGATTACGTATTCCAAATGAAAAACCTGCTACAACAGTTCTGGCAAAACGTGATAGGTCATCTTGTACAGAAGGAAAGGTACATTCAAATGCCAAGTAGTGAGACTCTTGTCTTCTTATACAGCTGGAAACAAATAGAGATCTTGCCGTTAAGAGAACAAAAGCTGACAGCATATTTCGACTCCACGGGATCCGTAGTACGTCCTTTGAGTGCCGGCTCCACTGTCTATTATTATGCTCTAGAAGCAAACATTTGCAGAAAAATAGTGCCAATTTGCGAACTTATTTCTTAATACGCAGCACAATATGGCAACAATTTCTGGCTTTTTTATAAATTTTCAAAGGAATTACACAGCCTTCACAAGCCTTGGCCTCTATTTAGTTGCATAGTTACTGACTGGAGCTTTGCCCTGATTTCTGTAATATGTTTTGTACTAAACGAAAAAACGAAATTACGCTTCATAAATACCTCAGTACTGTCTACTATTTTATTTTGAATAAGTCACGGGACATGAGCAATTTTTAATTATATTGAGATGCTGCTGTACACATTTTATTAAGATGATAATAATTAATAAATTATACAAGAAGTCTCGTCATCAGTTAAACTATTGTGATGTAACACACCTAAATCCTGGTCACTACGGCACCAAATCTGTAAAATGTAACCTACCTTTAAATGGGATCCTGAATCTCGTGTTTCTGTAATTTGGCCCCCTTAACTGAACGATTTAAAAAAGAACCGCTTTGACGTTTGAAAGGTCAACTTATTTGTCATGGATGTCTTTTTGGATAACCGCTCTGAAATCTGATTTAAATTTCAGGTTTGATTATTATTGAGGAGAAAAAAGTTAGGAACGGCTGTCAAAAGTTGTCCACAAAATTGCTTAATTTTCAGTTAAATCGAAATTTACCGGACAAAGATAGTTATCAGAAACTTTCACGTGATTTTTTTGAAATCAGAAGTGCAGAAGAAGAGTGATTTGAGTTTGATCCGAAGGTGAACGGTGGTGGTTTAAAAAAGGCACAAGAGAAGTGTCATAAAGGGACAGGATACTGACAATTATCGTCCCTGTGTAAGAACAACCCATTATTATTCCTAAAATACATTATATAATTAAATAATTAATATTAAATAATTCGCTAAAACGACACCTATCATATAATACATTACAATGGATTCCCCCATGGGGGAGGATGGTGATCTTCCCTCGTCTCCTGGTCTATTTGCTGAAATGATTACTACGTTAAATAATTCGAAACTAGAAAATTTAATCAACAAAGAAAATTACAATAATCCTCTACTTCCCAATAATGAAATAATTGTCAACCAAGCAACAAAAATGACCAGACAAGCAAAAAACGTGAATTAATTCATGATCAGGCAACTGACATTGGACCATTTCTGGTGAGAATTGAATCGACAGAACAAAAAATAGGCAGATATAGCAATTTAAAAATTGCCAAGGAAATTTTCAATTTACAGTTACGGGATATGAAAAAAATCAATTCTAAGGGCTAAAATAAGATAGGTGTATAATTTACCAGCTACATAGCGGCGAATAACTTCATAGATAATAAAATAATTAGAGACAAGGGACTAGAAGCATACTTTCCATACAATCTTGTAACCTGCAAAGGAGTGATCAGACGGGTGGACCCCGATTTATTTGTTGAGGAGCTGAAAATGCTAGTCACTAATAAAAAATATAGAAATCTTGAATCTATAGTAAGGGCCATAGTTATAATGCAGCATTTATAGTACTTCTGGGAAGCAGGCGTCCACGAGCGTACGCTCTTCATTGTGAAAACGATTTAATTCGTTGCACTTCTGTAACATTTTATACCTCCGCAGACTGCTCTTTTAACATTGATCTCGTTCATAAATGAGGATTGCACAACATGGAACAGCACAGTAGAGTTTATCACTTCATACATTAATATTACAATATTCAGATATTAATTAATTATTATATTCTTTTGAATCCGTCAAAGTTTATTATATTCTTCTTTTTCAAATTAATATCCATTTTATGAACAAACTTGTTTCGATTGTTTAGTAAGTCAGAACATATTCGTAGGTGTAGGTATAATACATAGATACTTATATTGATAATAATATAATTAAGTATAAGTTTGACTTATTATTTATACTAAATGAATGTAAATGCTATGACGCGGTATTTGTCATTCCTTCTACAATTTCTTGCGAGAACACATTTCCTAAAAATCTACATTTACTTACTCCACAGAATAATTAGGTAGATGCGGAATGTGAATTTTCAACTGACAGATACTCTGTTGTAGTGGCAATAATTGACGTTGCGTTGGTAACCAAACATTGATAATTAAGTAAATAATAAAATAATAAATAATAAATAATAAAACTGTCACGTTAATTACAGAGGTCATAAAATAATTCACGAAGTTATATTTATTTTTGTATTATTTCTTGAATACTTGAATAACGGAAAGCGATTTTGAGTCTCAATATTATTTTTCTGCACTTAAGCTAAAAACCAATACACTATTCCTTCTTTCTCGGAGACAGTGCGTATGTTGTTTTGTTTTTTTAAACAAAAAGAAATATTCTTGGACCGCAACAACCATAGACCTAGAATATAATGGACGAACCTTTGAGACTAAAATTTGTTGCCAACCAACGTTAGGCAACCATACATACAAGTAAGGGCAAAGCGACGAATTCAATTCAACAAAACAAATTCAAACAAAGAATAATCAAAAATTCCGCATTCTTGGTGTTTTTTGAGTGATAGAACAATAATTAATGTTAATATTATTATCTGACATTAGTATAAATAAATAAATATTTATTATTGGCCTTGTATGGAAATTGTAGGTGTATAACAAATAGATCTGATTTTAATATCCATACTGGTTAAAAGCATATTAATATTTACTTTAAATATCTTCTCTGTGGATTTAAAATTTAATATTAATAATGGTCCAGTCTTGTGCAGCTTATAATTGTGTAAATCGTGTATCAAAATTAAGAGATATATATTTTCATAGGTAAGTGAAACATTTTATCTCTGTAATTGTAATAAATAGTTATTCTATTAGAATTACACCATATAAAAACAAATAATAAAGTCGTGTTATTATAATTTTTATGCATTCATTTTCTTATTCTTTAAAAATAACCATGTTCTTCCTATAAAATACCTATGTGTAATAAAAACAAAAAATTTGAATTTCGTATTATTTCTTCATATATTATTTAGTAGTTTTTGCCCTTACACTGGCAACAAACTTAGTACAGTAAAGCATTGACAACTATTATCAGTCCATTATATTCTAGGTCTATGGCAACAACAAGTTCTCAGTTCAACAGCAAATACCTAGGCTCCAAGCTAATACGAGTGTTGATGTATATTTAATTTAATATTTTGAAATATTTAATTTGAATCAGTACTTAATTGAATTAAGACTGAAAAATCACATGTTAACAGACTCATTGGTAACATCCCCCTGAGAAGAAGAATAAAGTAAGTACTTGACCTAAAGTCCCCTGAAGAAAAGAAGTAATTTGCAAGTGATAGGCACTACGTGAAGATAGAAGATGATTATATGATTACATTGCCGTATACGGCCAAAGGAGAATCTTATACATAACAGGCAAAAATACTGAGACATCTACTCGAAGTTGTTTTTTCTAAAAGTGTTAATGAATATATAAAATGCAAAGGCAGTATACCTGCCTATCTATCAAATAATCGTCACTTCCCAAATAGGGAAGCCTTGATAAATAAAGTCATCAATAAAGTAGCGAGAAATAAAATTTTATCAACAAGCACTACGATTTTCATTTTACCTACCTCTTTAAATAAGGAATGTGTTCAAATAATATTTTTATAATGTAAAAGCAATAGCCACAAGCATTGCAATATGCAGTCTATACGTTATACAAACATCAAAAATTATTACTTTTTGACATTTCAACAGAACCTCAATTATTTTTGTCTAGAAATCCTGAGAATAGAAATGTCAATTATTATCTTTCGATTTTAATATTTTTATATGAACCTGTGGCACTGCTTGCATTGAACTGACAACGCTGTCAGTTTTTTGCCCATTTAAAATGCATTGCCCTATGCTACCCACACTGCATATTATCTATGGCCATTACTATTGTAATATAGAGATCTTGAATTTGCGCAGACTGAATCGAAAAATAATAAATAACAAAGAAAAAGAGTGCATCCCTACATCCCCTATTTTTATTACATTCAGAGGAGTAATATAATATAAGGTAAGGGTAATATTACCTAGAAATATTGAGATATGTCGACTCCCCTTCAGGGTGTCACCATATATTCCTCCGGTTACTCAATGTTACAAATGCCTCTTATACGGATACACAAGCACTCAATGCAAGGGTAAGACTAAATGCTTCAACTGTTCAAATGTACACGAAGACAATAATGTCCAATGCAACACAATTAAATGCTACCATTGTAAGAGCGTAGAACATCGTTCTAATGATAAAAATTGCCCAGAGTATAACAGACAAGAACAAATAAAGAGACTGATGGCTCTTGACAATCTATCTTTTTTTGATACTTCACAACTATGCCCAAAAATTATAAATACTGACGACTTCGTAATACATTCTAGAGACTTCCCTAATCTTCTCTTAATTTCTACCCCTAAAGATGACAGAATAAACATCCACATGCGTCGAAACGCAGACTTCGAACAATCGTCAAAAACTAAAAGAAGCTACTCTCAACACTTACAAGCAATCCCAGCGAAAAGGAAAATCACAAACATGCAACCAAATTTTCACATAACAAGACATAATGAATGTCTGATTAATCCCAACGGACGACATATTTCAAACGCAGTAGAAACTCAAATAAAAGCTAATACGAGCAACACAACACCCCACAATATATCAAGCGACTTCTTGCCCCAGATTGGCCAACCAAAAAGTGCCTCACAGAATTACGATCTACAAACTATGTATGACTTCTTTCTCCAAGCTCCACAAGACGCACAAGACAAAATAAAAGATCTTATCCTGACGTTTTACAAACTTAAAGGAACAATAATTGTTCCTTCGAGTCAATTATTGACCCGGATAAACCAGGTCAAAAGTGACTTGAAAACAAATACTATCTCATTGAACAAATCAAAACTCATCAACACTTTCGCTGACATCAATAATTCAAATACACTGAAAATGTTACAATGGAACATAAATAGTTTACTCAAATCGAGCTGACCTGATAGGTTTGTTGAATGAGTTCTCACCAGACCTGGTTCTATTAAATGAAACAAAATTAAAACACAATTATAGATTACATATACGTTACTACACTACTTTACGACAAGATAGACCAGACGGATATGGAGAAATAGCCACCTTGATTAAAACAACCATTCGACATGAAGAAATTAGAATCGATCCACCGATTAATGATGCATTGTGCCAGTTTCTAGTAATAACAGTAAATAACTAAGTGAACATAATAAATGTATACAATCCCCCCGTAACAGATTCAAATCCACTACGTTCAATCACATTTTCACTAAGATTAAAGGCCCTACAATAATTATGGGAGACTGCAATGCTCACCACATCATGTGGGGCAGCACCAACAACAACCCCAATGGTCACACAGTGATAGAAATTATGGACACACACAACCTTGTCATCCTTAACGACAGAACTCCCACTATCTCGCAGACTGCGGTAGCGGTGAACACTATCGAACATATTGTGAAATCTATCATGCAAATAAACCCTGGACTAATACAACCCAAAATCAAACGCACACACTTAGACAAAATCACAAAGCCGACTGGCTAAAATATCACAATCTTATAAAGGAAGTGCACCCAACAACCCAAGTACTTGATTACGACAATCTCACTCAAATACTAAACATTGCCGCGGACCAGAGCATTCCATTAACTAAAGAAAGGCGCAATTCTAAGCCTTCTAATCCCTGGTGGGATGAGGAATGCAGTCATACCAAGAGCGTGAACGAAACATACAAGACTTTAAAAATAACCAACTCTTGAAAAATACATCCAAACCAAAAAAGTTATTGCACAGACAAAACGATTCCTTAGGAATAAGAAAAAACTGTCATTCAGACAATTTTGTTCAACACTAAATAGAAACGGCAATCCAACATATACAGGGTGTCGTTATGTTCAAATTTTTTGAGCATATAGTAGGCTTAATTTTGAGCCCAAAAAAACCCAAAAGCGACAGGTCTATCTTTATTCGTTACGAAGTTACAGGCCTAAGAAAATTATGACTAGTAAATAACAAAGGTTCAACTTTGAAAACCACACAACCACATGTGTTGTGGTTTAGGCTAATGATTTATTGTTATGGTAACGACATGAGTAAATGTCACCAAAATAAACGATCGAAGAGGTTCTCCTGCTCATACAAAATCGCATTTGGATTCAAATATATGGGGCATCAGCATATTTCGGAATTGACGTTTGTAACTAAATTCCAAAAAGCAATTATTATATTGGATCGTATTCAGCATGCTGGTCAAGAGATCGGTCGAGAAAAAAGACGAGAAATTAGAACTGTTACTTCTGCAATAAGCCTCCGAGCACAAGTTTGTATTCAGCAGGGAATGGGGCATTTTTAACACATGATAAACTAAAGATTTGGTCAATAAAATAAGTTTTATGTGGTTTTCAAAGTTAAATCTGGTATTTCCTAGACATTATTTTCTTAGGCCTCTAACTTCGTGACGAATGCAGATAGACCTGCCACTTTTGCTTTTTTTAGGCTTAGAAATAAGCCTACTATATGCTCACAAGATTTGAACATAACGATATGGGACACCCTGTATATGGAATAACGTCCGAAAATTCGGCGAAAACCAATAAAAATCAAGTCACTGCTTACCCAATCGAAACCTAGCGGAACCCCCATAGCGGAAGAAATCGTAAACAATCTATCCATTTGTAACATCCCCCCAAATTTCAACATGATTCCTAACAACAATAGGCACAGATCTTTCTCAATTCACGAATTAAAAGCTACCTTGACAAACAGAAAACCCTCAGCTCCAGGGATGGACAACATAGTTTTACGGGTCTCACAATAATAAATCACCACCAAAGTCTACAAATTCCTTTATTGTCTTATTGACTTACACAAGTTATATAACCTCTAAATCTCAATAATAAACACAGCTGTTCTCTTATCTCCACTCACGTCACAGATACTATACTACTTGTCTATTATTTATAATCCGCTATACTACAAGTCACTACTGGCTTCCTTACTTCACACTTCACTTCACTACTTCTCTGTCTATACTTCAGTCTTCACCAGGCACTGCCAGGATACTACTACTCTGTCTTCCTTCAGCTTCAATCCTCGTTCAAGATTCTACTACTGACTCGCAGCCATACGGCGGCCCTTATATAGTCCCCCGAAGCGTCATCGAAACAGTAGGCACATTCTAGTAGGTTGCAGAACTCACGACGGCCGTGGATTCTGGAAATGTCAGATTGTTCGGCGAGACCACTCCAGTAATTCATAGAACTAACAACTTGTCTGTCAATGTGTCATATGACATGTGACTGGAATTGTCGCGAACGTGTCATTGACTCAGTATAAAAAAAGGAATGTAATGTAAACAAGCAAATGGTGGACTAGAATGTTAAAGATTAAAGAAGCTATTACTAGAATTTTTACAGAGCGGTCTCGTTATAATATCTATCCAATGTTGAAAAACCAACCTACCCACACTTTGGAGAATATATTGTTAAAACGTAAAATTATTGCTGGAATAGCAGTTCTTCGAGGCTCTAGTCCTTCGAAAAACAGGCAAAATTCCCCACGCAAAAATGCTTATGTAAGTAAGTCCTTACAATTTGTATAAAATTTTAACTGAACACAATCTAAATATTGAAATGGTACCTAAATCTAATATTCAAACTAATCCACAATAAATATCTACTTGTGAAGGACATTGAGAGTAATTTACAAGGACCCAAAATGAGTACTCCGGGGGGATTCCCTTGAACTCCAATTGTCTTCAATATTTATTTATTTTTATTTATTTATTTAGGAATCAACTGCCTAACAGGACAAAACCCTTAAATGGCAGGAAATAAAATACAATAGTGAGCTATACAGAGAAACAACGATACATTATTACAAAATCACTACACCTAACCATGATAAAAAAGCAGTTACATTAAAATAAAATATAATATAAAATATCCTACACCAGTAATTAATTTTACAAACTTAAGAAAACATTACATCCCTCAGGCTCCCCAATGAAATCGTCAGAAGATCGCACACCGAAGTGAGTCCATTACAATGACTATACATAACATATAGAGGGGAAAATTTCAATAAGTTGGTTCTGGGAGCATCAGGATAAAACAATATTTCTGATCTTGTCCTTCGTGCTGGATCATGCAGACATCTGTTCACAGTCTCGAGGAGATCACGTGAGTCAATCTGTCCTCTCAAAAGCTTTATCATAAAAACAACAGATATATACATCCTCCGCTTTGAGAGTTCCATGACATCAAAACGGGAGAGCAGTCTGTCGTGCGGGAAGCCAATCACAGGATAAGATCCCTCTAATTTGAACCATAAATATTTTAAAAACCTTCTCTGAATTTTTTCGATTAAATCGATATAACCAATGCTGCTTGGGCCCCACACAACAGACGCATACTCCAGCTTAGAACGCACAAGTGAAATAAACAGTGACTTTAATACATTCTCGTTTGTAAACTCTCGAGAATTGCGTATAATGAAACCCAATGTACTGTAGCACTGTTTTGTTATCTTCAGTATATGACTCCTAAAGTTCACTTTGCTGTCAAATGTTACGCCAAGGTCCAGTATCTCATCAACTCTTGGCAACGCGATTCCATTCATTTTATAGTCGTAAATTAAAGGTTTTAGTTTTCTAGTGAAAGAAACTACACTACATTTGGCCGCGTTGAGAGGTAATTTATTCTCCTCACACCAGAGACCGACATTCTGCAGCATTTCCTGCAGATGCACGCAGTTACTCAGGGTTGACACATTATAGAACAGCTTCAAGTCATCTGCATACATAAGATTACCACAGTGCAAACCGCTCGGCAAGTCTGCAACGTAGAGAATGAACAACAAGGGACCCAAAACAGAACCCTGCGGAATTCCAGATGAAGGTGAAATGACACGCGATGTAAAACCCCGATAGCAAACACACTGCCCCCTGTTCACCAAGTAATCCCGAAAGAAACGCACTAGATCTGCCGAAAAGCCCAGAGAAAGCATTTTTTGCAAAATAATTCCATGGTCTAACTTGTCAAAAGCTTTTGACATATCAGTATAGATAACGTCCACTTGTCCACCAGAATCCAGCACCTCACATAGACGTTGAGTTATATTTAATAAATTTGTGACCGTAGATCGTCCCTTCATGAACCCGTGTTGGGTTACTGGAATAAATCCACTAACTTTTTGATAGAGTTTTTCATGCAGTGTATTCTCAAAGACCTTACTGAAATTTGATATAATGGAAATTGGACGATAGTTCTCAACTAGATTGCGCCCATCCTTCTTGTAAACTGGACAAATTTTAGACATCTTCCATCGCGTTGGATACGTGTGTGTTTTTAAAGAAAGATTAAATAAAATAGTTAAAGGACGAACAAAAGCGGAAGCGCAGTCCCTAACAATAAATGATGGAACACCATCCAACCCAGCGGTGAAAGTGGGCTTAAGTCTCTTCAAACCCTTCGAAACTTCTTCTTCAGTAAGAGTGATAATGTCAATCACTCAATATATTATGTCTCGTCAATATTCGATCTGATCCCTCAGAACATGACTCTAATATCATATGCTGACAACTTCATACTACTAAATACTAGATAAAGGAAAAGACGAACACACAATGACACAACAACTTAACCTCACTTTGGACAAAGTAGCTTACTGGATGAACCAAAATAAACTCGTGATTGCCCACACGAAATCGGAAGCAATTCGATTCAGTAAAGTACACCGCAAAACAGCTCTTCCGCCGATTCGAATCGGGGACCAGAAAATAAAATACAAAGACAGGGATACATATCTGGGAGTAACATTCAGTAGCCACTGGAAATGGAGACATCTTATCAATAACATTACAGGGAAAGCACATAAGGGAATAAACATCATGAGGGCAATATGTAGAACGTGGTGGGGTGCAGACCCCGTCTATGCAGACGTAACATCTATGCAGGCTTCGGGAGATCACATCTAGAGTTTGTCGGCATTCTACTCCGATCCATCAGCAAATCACTCAAAAACAAAATAAACACTACCCAATCTAATGCTCTGAGAATCATTACAGGATGCATGAAATCCACACCAATCCCCTCCCTCCTTCCAAAATCTTCTGAGATGACAATAGAATATCGACGTAAATGGCTAGCCCAAATTTATGACAAAAACACTCTATAAATCTCATAACCCATTACGTGATATCCTGCTCAAATTAAAACGGCACTGTAATCATAGTAATCAATATTGGAGAAATAAAGAACCCCCCCTCTTAATAGAAGCCCTAAGGGATCTTTTACCCTACAAAGAACGAGAAAAACTCTCCCTTGCTTTGAGTATGATTATGAATGTCAAATGACGAAAATCCCAGTAATTGACCTTAAAATGAGGAAAAACGAAATATTACCCCAATAATAAGGCAATATTTCATTTAGCAACCGAGGAAATCTCCAAGACCCATACGTTTGTATATACAGACGCCTCGAAAAAAGGAACGGCTACCGGATATGGGGTACATATTCCGAAGCAAGCTGAGGTAGTAGCAATCAATAAGGGCTGTCTCTTTTGCATTGAAAATAACTTTAAACAATCACTAATACTTTCGGATTCGGAAAGCGCAATTTCAAAACGTAGAATAACAGGACTAGATGGAAAAGCAGATAATATTACGCTCGCAACAAAAGAAACAATAGCCAAGACAAACTAGAAAGGTTTCCAAATATCATTAGCCTGGATACCCGGACACGCAGAAATAAAGGGAAATGAAAGAGCCGAATTTTTGGCCAACATGGGCAGACAAATGAACATTCATTCCTTCAAATGTAAAACCAAGTAGCCAATCTTCAAGCAATAGTCAAAAATTTGAGACACAATGGCGAGACAAACCTAGATCAGTATGGTACAAAAACATATAGGAACACTACCCGAGACAACCCTGGCAGCAGAAATTGCAATATACAGGATGTCCCCAGATTTCTTTATCAAGGGATATCCGCGTTATTTCAAAAAATAAACAAATGAAATTCGGGAAATTCCAACCATACCCCTAAGGCTTTGCAGCTGCACCCTCAATTCTCCTTTACGCCTTTCCACCCCTAAGTAATCATCCCCTACTTTTTTTGTTCAAATGACACCCCCATAATTTTTTTGCTCGGTAGGATTGTTGACATCTCTCTGAATACAATGTCATATGATTTTTTTTAAATCGAGACATATCTAGCACGCCGAAAACAATATAATATCATAACAAACGAGGGTTGTCAAGGAGTTGCAATTGCTTGTTTTTTGTGTTAATGTTACCTCCAACCACCTTAACTAGTACTACCGGTGTTACTGGATATAGGCGTTAATAATAATAATTGCTTCTGTGATTTTAATGTCATATTAATGTTAATTGTTATTCCTTGACAACCCTAGTTTGTTATGATATTGTATTGTTTTCGGCGTGCTAGATATCTCTCGATTCAAAAAATCCGATGACATTGTATTCAGAAAGAAGCCAACAATCCTGTCGAGCAAAAAAAATATGGGGATGTCATTTGAAAAAAAAAGTAGGGGATGATTACTTAGGGGTGGAAAGGTGTAAAGGGGCATTGAGGGTGCAGCTGCAAAGCCTTAGGGGTATGGTTGAAATTTCCTGAATTTCATTTGTTTATTTTTTTAAATAACGCGGATATCCCTTGATAAAGAAATCTTGGGACACCCTGTATAGACCGTAGACATACAACTACAATCACCAGAATGAGAACAGGCCATGTCACGACAAAAGCCCACCTACACAGATTGGGAATACTACAACATCCATATTGCGAATGCGGTCAAATTGAAGACCTTAATCATTATATTCTTCACTTGTCCCATAAACACGCCACTAAATTATGATATACGAGTATACAACGAGTTGAGAAAACGAATAAAAACATCCCCAATTAATATATGAACACAGTACTCGCAAATTTAGATGGCGAAACCATATAAAGATAATTCTTGGATTCTTAAATTATATTAAATAAAACAAATTACAATAAGATAAATTTATGATAAACAAATAATCTGAACAAAAGTACTCTAAAAAGAAGAAATTAAGTATTAATAATTCAGACCACCCGAAGAAAATTCAAAATTTAGACACCTGCAGATGGTTCCGAGCCAGATAAATGCAGATGTCCTGAATGAGCTGGTGAACTGTCCATAAGGAACAACCCCAAAACTGAAGAAGAAGAAGAAGAATTTGAGGTTATCCCGCCCTTAAGTCTTGGATTTTTGAATTTGAAGTTATCCCGCCCTGATTCAAATGTTTCAAAAAAACTGGCCGTCATTACTTACTCTTTGTGATCGTCTAGTTTTCATCTCGTGGACCTTTACGTTGTGTTCGTTGTAACCTTACTTTATTGGTTTATTGGTTTTATTATGTTTATTGGTTCTTTTATACACAGACACGAAGCAAAAGACGAAAGATTTGAGATTAATGAAACTGATGAATTTTAAAAACACCTACTTTATTCTACGTTACTGAAAATTCTAACAGTGTCTATAAGCTCAGCCTGGGACTACCGAGTAAAAGCGTGGCCGAGAAACTTCTCGATCGCAGTCCCCAAATAAAAAGAATCACAACGGTGGTTTCTGAAAAGCGTAGATCAATCGTCTCGACAACTGTCACCAAATCTAATGAACCCTCTTTTACACCGAGACATTCGCGCGAATCATTTTAAACTGAAGCATTACCACTGAAATCTAAGTCTTTAAGATAACCGTGAGAAGGGGCCTTGTTAGTATATTCGTTTGCACGGAAGGTAGCGAGTTCCGGCTAAGGAGACTACCCCCCTATAGTTGGAGAGATTCCATTTTTCCGAGGTCCTGGTTGAGAAGTATTGTGTATTTTCATCGGCAGGCCATTATAACTAGAAATGTTAGAAATGAAGAAGAATAGCCTATATATGTAAATCATGTCAACTGTCATAATATGTCATTTATTTTGTTAATTTTAAATTTAATCATCGATAAAGATAATAAGAATCACTTTCTATTTTACTGGCAACGTGAACGATTGCATTCTCAATTAATGGTTATTATTATATTTGTGAATAAACGATCAGTTACATTAAATCTTTACTATTATTGCACAAGGGCCAATTCTCGAACCCACCTAAGTCTCAACAAGAAGGCTACCCGTTGGCTGTTTAAATGATCTCCTTGGCAAGGACGAAAATTTTAGTTAGATTCACATAAGCTCATTCATTCGTAGTTCAATAGATCGGTAAGCAATCAATCAAAATGATCCACCCCTTTGAATTGAGTTTGACGAAGAACGAGAACTGACTTTTACGTTGATCGAATTCACAGAAAAGTATTAATTACAATATAAGAGAATCTGAATTTGCATTTACAAAGATCAATTTGAAATCAAGATAAATAATAATGGATTGGACAGGTATGTTGAATAAATATGTTCATGAAGTATAAATAAATAAGCAAAAGAGTATAATTCATTAAATAACAATTAAATCAGGAATGCTCTGTAGACAATTTAAATACGGCATCGATTAAGTAAGTGGTTAAATAAACGGCATGAAAAATAAGAATAAAGATCGAACATGTGATATGAGAATTATGAGATAAAAGCATGGCAAGACATAATAAGTAGGTACATGATTACAAAATGTGGATGGCAGTAATCAATAGATAAATGGTTAGAAAATATGCAATACGAAGGATATAATTATAGGATGTCCAATTACTATTTCGGAGATACACAAGATTGTTTGATCGATAAATGGTTCGGTTAGGTTACATTCTCAGAAAATCGTATAAAATAAAATGTAAAAGGTTTAAGTAAACATTTTGACACACAGATTAATAAAAGCAGTCATGAATTGTAACATAAATAAATAGAGACGAGCTATGCGGTTTTAAATTACAACAAAATAAAATAAAAGGGTGCCCCCCAAAAAAAAGAACACATGTTTAGTTCAGTTTCGAAGGATACATAAAATATAAAATAAGGGGAAGAAGTTCTTTACAATTTGTCAATCCATTTCCAACAAAAGCCACGTGTGAGAGGTGTGATAAAATGAGATCGTTAAAAAAATAACCCTTGTAGGTACCTACAGGAATATGGAAGTTGGAAATTATTCCTTAATCAAAAACACGTTATTTAGAAATTGTGAAATAAATTATTTTAAATAAATCTGTGTAATAAACTGAAGGTAAAATGAACAATGGAATGTAAAACATGATAAAGTTCTCACCTTTATTAATTATGAAAGTTAAATAATTTTGCTATTGAATTTAAATGATTAATTGAATTATGCAGTAGATATGTAGGTATCCATTTAGGGTAATGTCAGAAAGACAATTTCAACAATAATTCCTGACAATTAATCTACAATATGCAAAATGTAAATAAATATGATAAAATAACACGTGGAAGTGGATACTTACAAGAAATATACAGGATAAAACCTTTGCTCTGTTTTCGAATAGGTAGTGTGTTGGGCGAGGTAGGAAAAAGCTTCTTTTAACTTTTTGAGCACGAGGTAACTTTTAAACAAATCACAGTCAACTTGATGTGGTCGTCTACCCAGGGAGTGCAGAAGAAAAAAGACCACGTTTTGGGGTCGCACACCCTTTTTATAGCCTCTTAAGCTTATTAGTCGATCATTAGTGTTTTGAATCAACAAATATGCCTTCCACTTCCGCAAACTTTTTTTTGTATGTGTGTTTTTTTAAGGGGGAGCATCGGTCTTCACTATGTAGTTAAGACAAAGTCGCTCCACACCGGTAATATGGGTTTGGAGACTCTTGCTCATACACCCAGCCTCAAGCGTGCCAAATAAATAGTAGAAAGGACAACACAGACACCCAGAGCCTTCACCGAGAATTGAACTCAGTCCGCCGGGTCCAGTGATTCAGCAGATCGCCCACTGAACCACTCGGCCACCGGTGTGCTCGATTTGTAGATAGAATGAGCTCTAAGTTTTCGATTTTACTATAGACGCTTCACTATAGAGTCTCTTGTTTCCTTATTTAGAGCTTTAATGGTGATTTTGTTAAGTCCACATATGACTAGTAGTGTTAACAATGCTAAAAAAGTATTCCTGGGTCAAGATCATAATGAAAACTTCGAATTTTTCGTCGATGTAGAAGGCACTGATGAAGGTAACGATGAGTGGAACCAGGAACGAGGAAAATATCTTGATTCGTCCTTTTATATCTTGTTCTTGGAAAAGACATAGCTGAAACTGTTTCTAAAAATGGGGAGAATGTTAATCTAGAAAAAACCACCTATGTTCTGAAGAATTGGCTACTTAAATTTTGCATCATTGCATGCCCTTTGTCTCTCTATGGACGGGGTTTTAAATGTATTAGTAAAAGATGACGTTGAAAGGTTCAGATTTGAATGTGGAGTGTTGGTTCAAGATTGTCAAAAAAGATATTCTATAGAATGAAAGAAGGCTGAAAATTGAAAAGTTCATCGAGAAATGCAAAGAAAAAATAGAAACGGTTATAAAAAGTATAAAATGTGACATTAGTAAGAACCCAAGGAAACAAAAACGAAAATCCTCCATTGAAAACGATGTTTATTGTAAAGATCTTAAGCTACAGATTGATAAAACCATTTAAAGTAGAAAAATGGCGACCGAAAAAAAGTGTGCTATATCGACAAAAAAGTGCTTCAAAGATACTTAACTAGAAGTCTAAATATTCGATGCTGAGCACAGAAAAAGAGTCTCGTATTTCGGCCCCCCCTTGACAAACTCAAGAAAAAACTAACGATACAAAAGACATAACAAAGAACAGACATAGTTCAGGCGTTATTTTGACCCAGTCGGAACTGACATTTAAAGATTTTGAAGAAAAATATATTAAGGCCAGATTAGCCGAATATCTTAAACACAGTATTTTTATTATAGAGACAGTAGACAGCATCATCATCACTGAAGATGATAAATTCGGTAGACATTTTGATCTCGAGTCCTGACCTGGAAGTTTTAATGGAAAAAAAGAGGGATAACTCAAAATGTCTGCTAGTGGAGGTGAACACTAGTACAGAAGAAAAGCACACCATGAATCATGAATCCTTTGATGTGTATCATTATCTGGAAAACGGACTGATGTTCAGTCCTTACTATTAACTCCTTTCACAAAAGACTGGTTAAACTTTTTTGTGTTAGGTTTTTATGAACACGAAGGCCACATTTTGAAATTGTATAGCAATTCATTCGCGACGTTAGAATTAAAGAATTAATTGACTTACCTATAAAGAAAATTAATCTTTATTTTCCGAGCTTGTCCGAAGATATAATTACATTGTAGTTCCCGTGAAACCTACACGCCAGCACGAACTTAGAGTAAAATATAAAGGTGACTGTAACTGTTATCTCTTATCATGATATCCGACCGCTCTTGTATTTATTCCGTTGGAGTGACAAAATAAAAAAAAATCACGTCCCGGGGAGGGTCCTGACGTGGGGATGGGTGGAAGGTTTTACTTATCAAACATTACCTGGAAATATTATTATAACAACTTTATTAATATGCAAGAACAAAAAATTATTATATATTCTCTAAAGTGTATTTTATAATGTTATAGGTATAATTAATACAGGGTGATTGATTGAAACGCCGCATTAGAAAAAGTTCGACTTCCAAATGATCTAGGGATCTGAAATTTGGAACTTAGGCAACATACCTAATAAGGAGTCAAAATGAAATATTACCAAGATGGCGGCACATTTAAAAATGGCGAAAACAATGGCCATCTTTGTTTTTTTAAATAGGATACCCCATATATTATTGCATTTTCAGATTGTCTGAGAAAATGTGATAACAATGGTGCTTATAGTTGCAGTTTAAATTGAGTCGGCTATGAGTTACAAACAAGTGAAAATCGCAATTTTCCAAATTTAATCCCATTTACCACGAAAATGGCCCATAATATCAAAAAACGACTTACATGTTCCTATCTTAACTTTTTATAAGGCATCCAATTATGCAGTTGAAATGTTTATACAAGGTGGTGAAAATTATCAGATTTTTCATCACCATGTATAAAAATTTAAACTATACAGTAGGATACCAGATAAAAATTAAGGATAGGGACATGTAAGCCGTTTTTTGATATTATGGGCCGTTTTCGTGGTAAATGGGTTTAAATTTGGAAAATTGCGATTTTCACTTGTTTGTAACTCATAGCCGACTCAATTTAAACTGCAACTATAAGCACCATTGTTATTACATTTTCTCAGACAATCTGAAAATGCAATAATATATGGGGTGTCCCATTTAAAAAAACAAAGATGGCCATTGTTTTCGCCATTTTTAAATGTGCCGCCATCTTGGTAATATTTCATTTTGACTCCGTATTAGGTATGTTGCCTAAGATCCAAATTTCAGATCCCTAGATCTTTTGGAAGTCGAACTTTTTCTAATGTGGCGTTTCAATCAATCACCCTGTATAATACAAATAGTACAATGAATAAATAATCGAACTATTGCTCTATTCCACAAATACATTCACGAATAATACTAATTATGAGTATTATAGAAAAAACCCTCACCTAAGAAGATAATTGATTTAGTTCAGAGTTTAAGTACCTATGTACTTAACTCTTGAAAATTTTTTAGCCCTATCCGGTAGGTATACTTGCCCTAACAATGGCATTAGCAAATGTTTCATTTGACTCTTGGAGTGGCATGTTATAGACTCTAAAGAAACTATTAGAGGACTCTGTCCACCCAGCTGTATTTTTGATCTGGTTTATAATGACGCCTGCTCTTAGGGCGGCAGAAGTTGATGCATGACGTACACTATGAGCTGAAAAGAAGGATGTATCTAGTCCACCCAATTTGAGAGATGTTTTAATCCACCGACTTATAGTCTGCGATGAAGCTCTGTGGTGTGGTTTTTATATGAGTGATAATTAGATATTGTTCTTTGTTGCGTAGTGGTGCTGTCTTTTTTTACATAGAACTCAATACTAGACGCCACACATAATGACGGTTTATCTTTGTAAATTGGGAAAATTAACGGTGGCTGTATTTTTCCTGCTGCTGATGAGACGCCACGCATAATGACGGTTTATCTTTGTAAATTGGGAAAATTAACGTTGGCTGTATTTTTCCTGCTGCTGATGTTTTAATTCGATCAGGAATTTTTATTTCTACCTTATCTAATGATTTGGAAATTTTGTCTGTTCTTATTAATGATAAGGTTTAAACTCTACTTGCAGATGTAAGGGCCATAAGAGTTACTAACTTATATGTTAAATGTTCTAAGGATAGGGATGAAAGTGGGTACCATTTTCCTCGGGATTTGCAACCATAATTCCTCGGGATTTCTCATCTATGATCTTTTCTAACACCCTCGTAATAATCGAGAAGGGGGGGAGGGAAGCGTAAAAGTAGTATTTCGAGCAATTTATCGTAAATGCATCGACCGACAAGGAGTCAGGATCAGGGAACCACGAAAAATATATAGCGCATTTCTTGTTAACTCTTGTCGCAAATAAATCTATTTCAGGTTCTCCAAATCTTTCTACTATATGACGGAATGCTATGTCATTGATTTCGTATTATGTATCGATAGTTAATAACCTTGATTCCTTGTCGGCCTCCACATGTTCAGAGGAAGGAATATAGGTGGCGAAAACCATAATTTCATTTTCTTGGCACCATCGCCACAATTCCACGGTTGCTTTATTCAAATAAGAGTATTTTACACTACCCCCTCGATTTATACACGAGATAGCCGTTTTGTTGTCTATTCGGAGCAATATTCGAGCGTGTCGTGTACTTTTAAGCAGTGACTTTAAGGCATAAAGGGCAGCTTTAATTTCTAGATAATTTATATGTCTCTGTTTTTCTTGTCCCAAAAACCATGACTCTTGGCTCCTTTACAGAAGGCACCCTCGTTAGTGAGGCATCCGAAAAAATTACGACTGAGAATGCCTGAGACTTAATTTTCTGCCCTCTACCTATATTTGTTTCCCACCAACCTAGTTCTTCTTTTAAATCAGCAGGAATTCTGATTTTCCTGTCATACTTTTTGTAATCACCTGTAATGATAAATGTTTTATTCGTTCGAAAGGTTTGATGTGAATAAATGCATATTTGGTGACTGGACAAGCAGCTACTAATTTACCTACCAACACTGAGAGTTTCCTAACTGTACTGATATCTTTTTTGCGTAAATTAACTATTAGATCTTTAATTTTTAGAATTTTCTCAAGCGGAAGTGATATGCTCATATTTACCGTATTATATAAAAAACCCAAGTATTTTATCTGTTGGGGGGGGGGGGGGGGGGTGTTAAGTTACTTTTCTGTGCATTTACAATAAACCCTAAGCCTCTCAGGAGTCGTAGAGTGGTTTCTGTACTTCTTCTACATTCGGATTTGGTGTTACCTTTATGAGAATGTCGTCCAAATAAAATACCAATACTATACCCAGTAGTCGCAGTTTTTTCGCTACTGGCTTAAGCAGCTTAGTAAATATGAACGGGGATAAATTTAAACCAAATGGTAGGCAAGTAAATTCGTAAAGAGAGTTCCTAAAGTGAAATCTGAGGTATTTCTGATACCTTTTTCTCACAGACCAAAAAATAAGCGTCTTTCAGATCTATATTTGAGACATAGCAACCTGGACTCAAGAGTTTCAGGACTGTCTTATAGTCCTCCAATTTGAAGTGGGGAGCCTTAATATAGTTGTTAAGTTTTTTTAAATTCAGAATGAACCTGTTTTTTCCGTCGTTTTTCTTCTTAATAAGAAAATAATGAGATAAAAATTGGCCGTTTATTGGGCGACATTCTTCAATAGCACCTAACCTTGTAACTCTTCAATGGATTTTTGATATTCACAAAAGTGATTTGAAGGAATTTTTACAGTGGGTTCAATAAATTGTCTAGGTTGTTGGTTAAACGGAATTTGAATCCCTTTTACCCAGCTTAATACTCCAGGGTCACGAAAGCTCTTCCCACGCTCGTAGGAATTTGGAAAGTATACCTGCATAAGGGCTTACCATTGAGGATTGTATCCTTTGCGTGGGTAATTCGCAAATTTTCCCCGCATCTTCCAGTCTTGACTTATTGGTCGCTTCGGTTTCTTTATTTGCGCTTCGACCCTTGGGTCGATAACGCTGGTAGTTTAAAGACTGAGTTGGTTGAGCTCTGGATGTACTTGGCAGGGTAGATGGTTGTCGTATTTTCTTTTTAAATTCGTAACTTGTCTTCTTAATAGCTTGATCGTTTTTAAAGACTTCTGCGAAATTTTTGCTAAATAGAA
This sequence comes from Malachius bipustulatus, assembly GCA_910589415.1. NCBI lineage: Eukaryota > Metazoa > Arthropoda > Insecta > Coleoptera > Melyridae > Malachius > Malachius bipustulatus. Next base: position 3,762,783 of record OU342638.1, on the reverse strand, counting down.
ACTCATCGATTTTGAGATTTTTAGAAATCTTCTTACAGTCAGCGTTTAAATAAGGTACAATTTTATATTTTCTGTGCATTGATATTCCATGATGCACATTAGTAAACAGCAACATTAGACAAGCCTCAGAAAGTATCTTTAGGTTGCTCGATTCATCCTGGATTGGGGAATTCGATCTAGCACTACCCCAATTGCTGCACAACCATGGGCTACTTGTTGTTGTAGAGCTACCATGAATCTGTCATGTTCGTTAGCGTGTTTGGGTAAACACGGTGGTATTTCTTTGTTTATTTGTGGAGTGATCAAAGCTGTACAATTGGCTGGGAGCCGATGTTTTTCTATTAGTTCTTCGCGTACTTTCCTATTTAGCCCTTTGGTTAGGTATGTGTTCCAGCGCACTACAATTTCCTCATGAATTGGTTGCCCTGTTTCGTTATTTTGATTTGGCCTTGCACCAAAGGCACTAAAATCGTGTTCGGTGTTATTCTCCTGAACCTCATTCAGATCCTCAGTTAAACTTATTTCTGGCTCTAATATGTTTTCAAGCCCGTGTGTCTGTTCTCCCTGTTCATCACCAGATGATCCTTTAACCGTTCCCAAAAATATTGGTGGTAGAATCAATTATTTTCATTTATATATTCGAAAAGAAATAACGCACGTTATTCTTTAACTAGAAATCAGATGATATTCTGAATTCTTATTATAATACGAATGAGATTAGATTCATAATAATTAATAAATAATTTGCATTGCAGGACTGCAATTATTTATTTTATATATCCCTACCGACTTGTTTTATTTCTTCATTCTTTTCAAGTGATAACGCTCGCTATCTCAGATTTTTATTAAGGTGTCAGTTATTGCTCATCATTCAAATATAAATTGTTTGAATCTAACATTTAATTTATTATAACACATTATGTAAGTTCTTATTTTAAGGAATTACGCACGTTATTCTCCTTAGTGCAATATTATATATTGCAAAAATATTATAGATCATGCTAATAATTAGGTGAAAACCTAAGTAGGTATTCTAAAAAAGTTTGTCGGCAATAACGCACGTTATGCCTTTTGTTAATAATATTTTACTTTGAGATTTTTTCTCGACTTCGAGCAAAGTCCTGGGGTTTCAACGAAAACTACAGCAAAAAATAAAAATAAAATTAGTAAATAGGAGAAAAAATTCAAAAGAATGACGCACGCCATTTCTTCTTTGTATTTTCTATTTACTAGTATGTATCATTGTCGATAAGGAAAACACGCCCGTGTATATCCTCATTATTTTGAAGATGAGATTTAAGAAGCTTAATATTAGTCTAGCACTTCCCGCCATTAAAGACCTGAATACACCCTATGGTAGGTACATACCTGATATACCAGAAGATGAAGAGCTTCTCGACTGAATATTTTCTAAGTTGATCACTCATTTCCTTGAGTAGATTTTTTAATTTCTTTATTTCATCCATTTTTCTGTCTTGGTTGGTATGCTTCCTTTTGGGCATTTTCACTTTCACTTTCACTTTAGCTTACACTATACTACCTATAGTGTAAGTCCGGTATAGTTGGACCAGCGGGAGAGACGGACCACGGTGTGTATTTGTAAAAGTGGTTAGCAGATGTCGCCAGAAGTCCTCATTCCATTATAGGCAAGCTCTACTGTATTGGTAATCAGAAGGTGGACGTTGAATAAGTGCTTGACAAATATTTGTGAGCGATTCAAGTTTAACACTACATAGAAAATTTTCGGTGTGTTTTATAGTGTGATAAATAATTAACTCAAGGTAGGTTTGCGCGAATGATCTGTGCATAAGATAGAATATAGGGTCCATGTAGATTATTCTAACCTAAAAACTAGTGATATAGCATAACGGTTTAATACGAATAATCACTGGTCCATCTGTCCCATAACTTTGGGCTAGACGGACCACGTATTTTAGGGTGAGTTGGACCATATATCGATGGTATTTTTGCAAAAGGGCGAACGCACCATTTTGCTGATTTGGCGTATTCGCCCTTTTGCAAAAACACCATCGATATGATATTGCCGAATAACATTATATTGTATCAATTTATATAGTTTCCCTTCTTTCATTTTATTTACAGAGTCATGCCGAGTATATATAGACGCAAAGGTACAGCAAAACGAGGAGAATGGACAAGGGAGTCTCTACTTCACGCAATGGAAGCTGTGACAAAGGGTGAAATGGGGGTACAATCTCATTTAGGTATGAAGCGGAAAAGAAATTAGTGAATCACATTCTTAAGTTACAGAAACATGGGTTTGCACCTGATAGAGATACCGTTAGAAAAATGGCTTATAGTAGGATTAACTTTAAAAAGTCAGATGTGACGTCACACTAACCGTCCGAATTAATAGTTTTAATTTCACCAGAAAATGTCAAACAGTTAATTGTCAAGTCGTGAACGAGCGTAAATAGTTGAAGGAATCATTCAAACAATGAATTGAAGAGCTTACGTCAGTTTGAGAGCCACTGACAACAACATAAAATTTATTCACGTAATGACATTCTATCCTCTGTGTTGTGCATTTAATTCTCATTCAAAACCAATGTTGACGTATACTTATTTATGCGGGATGGAGTGTTTAGACGAACTGGACGGTTACTATAAAAACCACGTATATGAAACAAAATAAATCGAACTATCAAAAGGATGTGTATTCTTAATCGATACGTATGACTTTTTAGACTTTATTGGACTATATGAGCTAGCAGAGACACTCAAAATAAAGCATACCTTTAACAGCGATAAGGGTAAAGCAGGTTATGATTGGCTCAAATTATTTCTAAATCGTCACCCGGAGATTTCAGTTCGAAAAGCCGAAGGAATTTCCTACTCAAGGGCAACAGGTTTGTGCAAGGAAAATGTAAGAGAGTATTTCGCTTTGTTAGGGCAAGTCTTGGATGGCAATGATTTGAATGATAAACCGGGCAATATACAGGGTGTCCCATAATATGTGGGCAATCTCCCGGATTTGGGTAAATTTCATAAAAATAAATGAAAAAATAGCTATAAAATTAATTCCTCAGAGACACCCCTACAAAGATATTAGCTGTTGAAGTTGAGGATTGAAAATCAATTTTTTGCAATAACTTTTTTATTTCTTGACCGATTTTGATAATTTTTGGTTTTATTTTGTATTATTTTGGACTGTTTAGAATAGTGTTTCATAATCTTTGGCAGCACATACATAGACCTCGGGATGGCATAACCCCCTCATGCACTTGAAAGAAAACAATAAAAATAATAATTTTACAGTTTTTTAAGGTTAGTTTTCTTTTTATTTGACATTTTTTACTTAAAAAATGTATCTTTATTTATTTCGATAGAGCGAACCGTTATCGAGATAAACGTCCTTCTGATAGGTGATGCGTCGCAGGAACTTACTAAATTTCAAGTAAATTTCAACAAAATGGCTGACCTTTGACAGTAAATTGAGCAGGAAACAAAACAAAACCTTAATTACATACACGTCAAATAGTGTCAAAGATTTCATTTCATGCAGATTCAATTCTAACTGATTTTAAAATGAGTTACACAAACGCTGAATATGCAGAAAATCAGTTAGAATTGAATCTGCATGAAATGAAATCTTTGACATTGGCGTGTATTTAATTAAGTTATTGTTTTGTTTCCTGCTCAATTTACTGTCATAGGTCAGCTATCTTGTTAAAATTTACTCGAAATTTAGAAAGTTCCCGCGACGCATCACCTATTAGAAGGACGTTTATCTCGATAACGGTTCGCTCTATCGAAATAAATAAGGATACATTTTTTATGTAAAAAATATCAAATAAAAAGAAAATTAACCTTAAAAAACTGTAAAATTATTATTTTTATTGTTTTCTTTCAAGTGAATGAGGGGGTTATGCCATCCCGAGGTCTATGTATGTGCTATCAAAGATTATGAAACACTATTCTAAACAGTCCAAAATAATACAAAATAAAACCAAAAATTATCAAAATCGGTCAAGAAATAAAAAAGTTATTGCAAAAAATTGATTTTCAACCCTCAACTTCAACAGCTAATATCTTTGTAGGGGTGTCTCTGAGGAATTAATTTTATAGCAATTTTTTCATTTATTTTTACGAAATTTACCCAAATCCGGGAGATTGCCCACATATTATGGGACACCCTGTATTTAATGTAGACGAGACCGGTCTACAATTAAACAACAAACCAGGTCACGTACTAGCTAAAAAGGGATCAAAATGCGTCGCAAACATCACATCAACAGAAAGAGGAGAAACGATATCTATAGTCGCCTGTTGCAACGCAGAAGGTATTTTTCTGCCTCCGTATTGCATTTTTAAGGGCAAGAATAGAAAGGACGAATTTTCAAACGGAATGCCCCCTGGTTCATGTGTTGCCATGTTAGAAAAGTCTGCATATATAAATGCTGATATATTTCTTCATTGGTTGAAAACGCATTTCCTGCCCCGAAAACCGAATGGGAAAGTTCTGCTGATCTTAGACGGACTTGCTTCGCACACGAACTCTGTAAGTGTGTTGGAGTTTCAGAAGAGAATACTTTTGTGCCTACCGGCACTTACAATTGAATTTTCTACAACCGTTGGATCGCAAGTCATTGAAAACGTACCATTACTCAGCCTGCAATAGCTTTATGAAAGCAAATCCTGCAAGAAAATTGAGCAGACTTCAGTTTGGTGAATTGTTGGGATGTTCTTGGAGTAAAGCGGCCACGGTACACAATGGTGTATCCAGATTTAGAGCAACGGGTATTTTTCCATTTTGGCCAGACTCAATATACCAGAATACGCTTACCTTGCTACAGAGACAAACATTAACACTGCTTCTGCAGAAAACAATATGGAGGCTTCCTCACTGCCACGTAGTACAGCTTTCATCCACAACAATTTGTCATTCATCACAGATAGTCCTCGACCAAGTTGTTCTCATCACGTTGACAAGGTTTTTAATATGCCTGCGTCTATAAAAAAAGTTACACCTGGAAAGCTACAAGAGGAGATATCACCAGTTCCTGTTTCTACTTGTGTACAAAAGGCTAAGAGACGCGGACGTCAACTTGCTGAAGTTCTCAATACTCCTGAAAACATCGAGGTTATCAAGAAAAGGAAACGTCCACTAACCAAAGCAACAGCGCCAATGCAAAAAGGTAAATTACCTCTGAAAACGAAATTAAAGACATTAAAAGCTCATATCTCCGATTCCTCAGATTCAGACAGCCTTGAACTTGATGATAAGAGTAGTGACGATGAAGCAGAAAATAATGCTGAGTGCGTAGGCTGTGGAGAAGAGTATTTGAAAACAAAACGTAAAGATGAATGGCTCTGCTGCATTATTTGCGAACGTTGGACGCATGAAGGGTGTACCGGTTATACCAACATATGCAACGACTGTTCAAAAATAGCGACAAAAAAAATAAAAATTTTCTGGATCGATAAAAAATGTTACTTATAATGTTCCCTTATAGTATCGTTTTTGTTTTGTTTGTTTTTTATTTTATTTTATGTTATCATAATTATGTTATTATTACTTGAGAACCTGTTTTCAAGGCCTGGGTACAAGTGGTCCAACTAACCCAGAAGAGGTCCATCTCACTAAAGAATATAATTTTGAGTTTTTCAGTATATTTTTTTTTGAGACTTGATTATTTTTATTGAACCTTGCTTCTTATTAGTTGTTAAATGTTCTTCTTTGTTTTGGGTTTTAGGTTCGATATTAAAGTATTATTTTTCACAAATATTTTTATAAATTGAACCGTTTCGGGACCGATTGGTCTCTTGTTCACTCATAAATAATTGTAAAAAATATGTAAAAACTTAAAAAACAATAATGCTTTCTGAACGACACACTTACTCCAACGGTATGGCGAAGACAGAGACATCGATGTTTCAATGGTTATTTCCATCTCATCAGTCTGTCACATCGCCACCACTAGAGAAGTGTGCCGATCAGAAAGAAAATCAAAAGCTTTAAGCAAAATGATTTGTCGGAAACATAGTGACTTGCATGGCAAATGCCATCTGATGACTGAAAAGTACAACTTTCAATGTGTCAATCAGAGATTCTCCCAGAGAAATCTGCAATTATTTCCGACAAATCATTTTGCTTAAAGCTTTTGATTTTCTTTCTGATCGGCACACTTCTCTAGTGGTGGCGATGTGACAGACTGATGAGATGGAAATAACCATTGAAACATCGATGTCTCTGTCTTCGCCATACCGTTGGAGTAAGTGTGTCGTTCAGAAAGCATTATTGTTTTTCAACAATCGGATTGCTGTAATTGACATAATAATTTATTATTATTCAATTTGTTTCATGTAAAAACTTAAAAATACTTTAAAAAATCATAATTATTATACTAAAATGTCGTAAATGGTGTGTTTTTAAATTTAAATTTTCAAGATCAAAATGAATTTACTTATATTTTTTCTAAAATTTAAATTTAAAAACACACCATTTACGACATTTTAGTATAATAATTATGATTTTTTAAAGTATTTTTAAGTTTTTACATATTTTTTACAATTATTTATGAGTGAACAAGAGACCAATCGGTCCCGAAACGTTTCAATTTATAAAAATATTTTTGAAAGATAATACTTTAATATCGAACCTAAAACCCAAAACAAAGAAGAACATTTTTTGAGACTGATATATTTAAGTTTTGTAATGATCAAATTACACACATTTTTATAATAAATACTATAACAAATATTTAGACTTTTGCTAATAATTTTGAATGAATGGCAGAGCGATTTATAAAAGTGGTCCAACTATACCAGACTTACCCTAAGTTCAATATTCCGCAAAGTGAGTCATCAAAATAGTGCAAATGTTAACTATCGAGCGGCAAAACCGCTTGCTTGTAAAATTTGGAATAATTGTTTAAATTTTAAGAAATTTTGCCCCAGGGTACGAACTTGAAACGAACTATTTAACCCTAGAGGGGAAAAATAGTCGCTGAGAGCATGAGACAAGAGAAACAAGGGTCGTAGGTTGAGTCGCTAGTCTAAGAGGGTCAACAATAACAAGCGGGTCAGCAGAATAACAGGTTCTCTTTATTAAAATATAAAATATCACAATTATTATGAATACTATTAACTTGAGCACGGTTAACAGATAGCTTTTTGTATAATTATTGTAGGTAATAGTAGAAATTATTTTATAGAATTGGAAAAAATGGAAACAAACATTGAAAAAATAAGCAAAATGTCAGCTTCGGATCAATTTGATTGGCTGGATAGTATCACCGATGTCCAGGCAATTGAATCTGATGTAGGGGGAGATTCTGATGCTGATGATGCTCTTCCAAATATTTCTACACCATCTGCTAGCACGTCAAGACAAACTAAAAGGAGTTTCACCCAAATGAACACCACCTGCGATTCCGACAGCGACGAATCTGTAAAGAACCCTGATTTTGACAGTGACGATTCTGTAATGGACCCGGATTTTGATCCCAATCCTACAAGAAAACAACCGACTGACCTAATTAGTTCTTCGTCCGATGAGGAGGAACCTTTGTCTAATTTCATCCCCAAGTCAACATTCAACACACACGTGAAAAACCAAAATGATGACTTCCCGTGGACAAAATCACCTTATCTACCACACATCTTCCAGGCGGCTAGTTTCGAAGAAGTTCCAGGACCCAGCATTCCCACAAGTGAATCACCTGTTGAAATTTTTTCAAGCATTCTTGGAGATGATTTTCTTGAAATTATTGTGACAGAGTCCAACCGATATGCTCGACAAAACAACCAATCATTAGACTTGACACTAGAAGAGTTGAAGACTATGCTTGGAGTGCTGATAATAATGGGTTTTAATTCGTTGCCAAGCCTACGGCTTTATTGGTCATCTGACCAAAATTTTTATCATTCAAGGATATCGAATATTATGTCACTAAAACGATTCCTCAAAATACTTCGTTTCTTACATATAAGTGACAATGAAGCTATGCCAAAAAAAGGACACGATGATTTTGACAAATTATATAAAGTGAGACCTATGATATCCTATTCGTCAGATAAATTTTTGTCAGCCTACATTCCAGGCAGAAACATAGCCGTAGATGAGAGCATGGTTGCTTTCAAAGGCAGAACACATTTGAAGCAATATATGCCTCAAAAGCCGATAAAAAGGGGCATCAAGATATGGGCATTAGCTTGTTCTTCAACTGGATATTTGCTTAATTTTTCTGTATATGAAGGAAAAAAACAAAGTGATGAAGATGGTTCTTTGGGCGAAAAAACTGTTCTTGAACTGACTAGACCATTTGCAAATGAAAATTATTGCGTTTATTTCGATAATTTTTTTACTAGTTTTGGTCTTCTTACTAAACTACTGGACCGAAAACTTTTTGGTTGCGGAACAATGAGATCCAACAGGAAGAATTTTCCAAAAGATCTATTGGTACCAGATAAGGATCTTGCGTCAGGAGAGTTCGATACTGTTGGCACCAGTACGATAACAGTGAGCAAATGGAAGGACCGAGGGAAGAAATGCGTTCTTGTGGGTTCCACAATGCATTTAACAACGGAAAAGTCAACTGTGCAGAGAATGACTAAAGAAGGAATTAGAGTAACTGTTGATTGTCCGAAAAGCATAGAAGATTACAATAAAAACATGGGTGGAGTCGATTTGTTTGACCAACTCCACTCTTGTTATAGTATTGCCTGGAAGTCGCGAAGATGGTGGCTGAAAGTGTTTTATTACCTCATCGATGCATGTATCGTGAACTCATACATCTTATACAAAGTAGGTTAAATGTTAAATGTTAAATGTTCTTTATTTTCCAGTAGACAACTTTACAATGAATTGCATAGGAATAGTCAAATATAAAACATCATGAAAGACACAGAGAACACCGACTGTAGATACAGCGCATAAACACACATAGCAACAGCAAATAAAAACTGTCATAATCAATCTAAATATACCTCTGTCGAGTACAAACATTTATCCACTAGATATGATTTAAGCTCTTTTCTAAATTTAGTCAAGGTATCGCATGCCTTTATTTCATTTGGTAGTTTGTTAAATAAACGGGCTCCCATGCATCCAGGAGCCTTGTACGCCAACAGTCCCCTTGAGAATGGTACACGTATATCCCCCCTTTTACGGGTATTTTTGTCATGAATATCTGTATTCAAGGAGAACTTTGACCTGCTCCCAAATACATAGGCACACATTTCAAGAATATACAAAGCAGGCAGCGTTAGAAGCTTCAGTCTCGAAAACACATCTCTACATGAGTCAGTAGCTCTCATCCCAATAATAGACCTGATTACACGTTTTTGAGATACAAAGACATTCTGTGCGCTGGCTGACCCACCCCAGAAACACAACCCATACCTCAATCTAGACTCAACATGTGCATAGTATAAGACTAGCATCTGATCCTGTGTCAGGACACGTTTTAAACTTTTAAACAAATAAACAGTTCTGTTAATTTTAGAGCACACTTGCTCACAGTGATAGCGCCAGCTCAAACATGGATCGATGTACAATCCCAAAAATTTTGTATGTTCACTGTTGGCAGAGAGGGACATACCATTCAGTTGTACTTCCATATTGGGCAACCTTTGTTTCCAATTATGAAACTGCATTAGTACTGTTTTCTTTTCATTAAGGTATAGATAATGATTACCAAACCAGTCATTCAAACCTACCATTGCGTCCTGAACTCTGCTTCGGAGCTCCTCTCCCGCCCTACCAGACAACACAATAGAAGTGTCATCAGCATAGACCGAGAAGTGTCCACCATGCATGCTCCTGTCTAGATCATTTATACAGGGTAAGTCATTGATATGGGAAAGCTCGATTGCACCTACACCATTAAAGTTATCGAAATGAACCAAAAAGTGTTGTAAATGGGAGGGTAAAGTGCAGTTTGTAAAATTATTTTCAGATACACAGGATGGCCCAATATCGCTGTACGCCATTCAACTTTGTTATTTTAAATAGGACACCCTCTACATTATTACATTTTCATATTGTTTGAGAAAAGTCAAAAAGAATGGTTTGTAAAGTTGAAGTTTGTAATGAGCAATTTATGAGTTATAAACAAATGAAAATCGCGATTTTTCATTTTCAAAGCAGCTTATATTGAAAACGGCTCGAGATATGGAAAAACGGTTTACATGTCCCTATCTTAATTTTTAATTTGGTATCCTATCATGTAGCTGAAATTTTTATACCGGGTGATGAAAATAATCAAATTTTTTACCACTCTGTATAAAAATTTCATCCATCCAATAGGATACCGCTTGAAAAGTTAAGATAGGAACATGTAAGCCGTTTTTCCATATCTGGAGCCGTTTTCAATATAAGCTGCTTTGAAAATGGAAAATCGCGATTTTCATTTGTTTATAACTCATAAATTGCTCATTACAAACTTCAACTTTACAAACCATTCTTTTTGACTTTTCCCAAACAATCTGAAGATGTAATAATATAGAGGGTGTCCTATTTAAAATAACAAAGTTGTATGGCGTACAGCGATATTGGGCCATCCTGTGTATCTGAAAATAATTTTACAAACTGCACTTTACCCTCCCATTTACGGCACTTTTTGGTTCATTTCGATATCTTTAATGGTATAGGTGTAATCGAGCTTTCCCATATCAATGACTTACCCTGTATATACTGAGAACAATATAGGACCCAGCACCGAACCCTGAGGAACACCCATTTTCAAAATTTGTGTCCCAGAATTGACTGTGTTTTTTCTCTGTCCAGTGTCTCCAGTCATAATACTTACATACTGTCGACGGTCATGCAAGAATGACCTCAACCAGTTCAGTGGTTGTCCCCCTACACCTATATATTCAAGTTTCTTAATCAATAGGCCATGATTAACACAGTCAAAAGCCCTGCTTAGATCACAGAGTATACCAACGGGACACTCGCCTCCATCTATGTAGCTCGTAATTTTTTCATATAGACTATGAACAGCCGTATGAGTTGACCTTCCAGGGTAAAATCCATGCTGACACTCAGACAATATGTCATGATTCATCAAGAAGCTAAGAAATCTGTCCAGATAGCAGTATTCAAAAATCTTTGAGAACACTGACGGGATTGTGACCGGTCTGTAGTTCTCCAATCTTTTACCACCTTGTTTTTTATATACAGGCAGAACTTTTCCTATTTTTAACCTATCCGGAAATACGCCAGTACAAAAAGATAGATTAATTAAATATAACAGCGGTTTCGCTATAAGTCCTATAATTCTTCTGACTAAAAAGGCTGGAATGTCATCAGGACCACTTGATTTTTTTGGTTTCAATTTTTTCCCAACCAGATCACAGAGTTCATCCTCTGTCAGCGGGCACAGTGAGAAAGACAGCTCACTATAAGTTCCACTTCCAGACGGATTTGTATATGAATTTTTTCTAGAAGTAATTTTTTTAACAACGTTCATTGGCGCATTTATAAAGAAAGAGTTGAACGTTTCCGCTAGTAGGTTCGGGTCTGATATGACCTCCCCACTGTCTCCCTGTTTCATCACCCCCTCAAAATCCTCATCGGTTTTTCTATTTTTACCAGACAATTCATTGACAACATTCCACACTGATTTAATATTATTCTCTCCTTGGTTAATTTTTAGCTGATAGTATATTTTTTTAGTTTCCCTTACTAGATTCCTATGCTTCCTCTTTTCACGGTTATATTCTTCCCTTGCTTCTGGAAGATCACAAGTTAATGAATAGGTGAGTTTTAAGTTATCACTAGATTTTCTCAGTTCTTCTGTCACCCATCCCTTACAGCCGCTTTTTGCATATCTTCGAGATTTCGGAAATCTAAATTCAAAAAAATACAGAAAAGTATCATAAAATTCATCAAAAGCCTGATTTAAATTTCTTTGTACATAAACCGAAGTCCAATTAAGTGACTGAAGGTCATGCTCAAACTCCACCACCTGATCCTCCCTATATGATCTGCTGATATATGAGTTCAAGCCTCTCAAAGAACCTCCATCAAAACCAACACCCGAAAGCACCGTTCTGTGATCCGAGATCTGATTGTCCAATACACATGTTGAGCCCTCAACTGTGAAATTTACAAAAATTAGATCTATACAAGAGATAGAGGCGGCAGTAACGCGCGTGGGCCAACCAACAATATTCTTTAGATTATATTGTTTCACAAAATTTTTAAGCTTCAAAAGATTACATGATTGACAATAATAATCTATATTAAAATCACCACAAAGTACAATGTTGACCTCTGGCTCAAATATCCTATCAAAAGCCTCCTCTAGATTATTAAAAAACACACTCAGATCTCCTGAAGGCGATCTGTAACAGTTAAGTATCACAAAAATTTTCTTAGTTGAATCCCTAAAACGTATCGCACACATTTCACAATGTTTTTCAACACATAGATCAAGAAGATTAATTTGCTTGAAAACTCTGTCCGACCGGATCCATATAGCTACACCTCCCCCCTTTAACTCAGATCTCGAATAGCTACTTCCCAGCACAAAATTATCTATGTACATACCTTCAATAGACTGACTGCTGGCCCAAGTCTCCGTCACACACAACACCGTCAAACTTGCAAAAGTCGACGTATCCAAGATCAACTCATCAATTTTACCACTCAAAGACTGAATATTCAGCAGAAGAACTGTAGGTTCAAAATTCACTCTGCAGTAGTCCGAGTTCGTCGATATAAAAAACGGCGAATACAAGTATTCTGGGGCCACAGTGTAGGATCCATTGCACTTTTGAAATTTTCTTCATTTATGTCTACTCTGAACGATGAGTATCTCTCAGGATGTTTAGGAATCAACTCTTCACACTTTACCTCAGGAAAATTAGGTTTTAAATAATTTCTTAACATATCACCTGATGTGCCAGGTGCCAGTCTATACACATGAAGACTTATCTGTTTCGGTACACCCTTCAAAGCAGTGTCATCATCAGCTTTCCTTCCAATAATCGCCCCTTGACGCCCCTTTCTGTGCCCAACTTGCCTCCATTCGCCCATTGCCCCCTGTGTATTTCCAGACAGAGTCTTTTTTGTAGTATTCGTATTATTGACTACATCATCTCCAATAGTTTCTTGCTTTTCCTCTGGTTTGCTATCCCTTCCATGCAAATGAGCCGAATACAATTTATTAGTTGAAATCTTGAACCCCGGAATTACTGTTTCCTCTCTAGATACCGGATCAGCTGATTTCAATTCTTCCGCATCATAATATTTACCTTCATTATCACCAACCTTCGGGTCGTTATCGTATCTTGTTTTTACGGTCTTCATATCAGTCAGACTGCCGTGAATATTTGCATTTTCTTTCCTTCTTAAAATTGTATCTTTTTTAGGTCTGTTACCATTAAAATGGATAGAGTCCTTCTTAAGTATCATAATCAGATCTTCCTGATTTCTCGTCCGTAACTCCAGTTGTTCACACAATTTACTTGTCAATGCAATTTCCTTCCTATAGCCCGTACAATTGATGCAATCCCTGTCATTCTCAAGAACATCAACGACACCAGCTCCATCACTCTTTCTTTCACCAGAACATGTAAACACCTCATCTTCACACATAGACTTCATTAGATCATTGAGAACCACATTGTTACATGCACTATTAGGTAGTTTACGATACAAAATTATATCAACTAACTCTGATTTCTTTAATTTAACGAGCTCAGCGACACCAGCACGTCTGACTTCGTCGGACGCCATGTTTTTTTTTTTAGGTGTCTCTGCCAAACAGTCAAAATTCAAACCGAAATCACATCTGGTATTCAGAAGTATATTAGCCAATCAACTAATAGGAGAGTTTTCGACAAGAAAATCGCAAGGGTCCTGGTTGGTGATCGGAAAAAATAAAATGAAAAAGAATGATGGCTCGTCTGTCAACGTGGAAAACACGGTCAGAATGACAAATGTGGGTGATCACTTACCTACAAAAACAACTTCAAGAAGATGCGCAAGGTGCAGCACAGAGCAAAAACCAAAACGGTCAAACTTATCATGCAGAAAATGCCAAGTCGCACTATGTTTACCATGCTTTGCACCATTTCATAATAAGTAGTTGATATTGCATTTGTTTTCATATGGAATGTGCTTTTTTTGTAATTTTTTGAGAGCGGTTAATATTTCGACCAGTGTTTTTAGAGTTACAGCTGTTGACCTAGTGTAATACTGGTCGAAATATCAACCTGCTAGAAAAAAATACTGCTGATATTTTCGTAAAATATAAAATATTAATTTTGCCACCCTAGACCATCAATCAACCAGTACCTATGCCAAAATTAGCCATTCCTTTATCCTTGTAATCTGCCCTATAAAGGGTTAAAGTATAAAATATCACAATTATTATGAATACTATTAACTTGAGCACGGTTAACAGATAGTAAAAAGAATAACAAGAGCGTGCGGTGCTAGTCGAATGAATTGGTAGGATGGTTAAAAGGCACTTAGCTTCGTCTGGCTCTTCAGAGGTCTAGCTGGAAGTGGCCTGGGTCTTCTTGCTTGGCTCCGGACAATCGGCCTGGCACGGAAAAGGCAGGTGCCTCCGGGAATAATGTGCCTCCAGGTAAAAATGTGATCCGTAGAAAAAAATGTGCCTCCAGGTAAAAATGCAATCCGCAGGAAAAAATGTGCCTCCAGGTAAAAATGCAATCCGCAGGAAAAAATGTGCCTCCAGGTAAAAATGCAATCCGCAGGAAAAAGCAAGCCAAAGACGTGGGCGATGTTTAGAATAATTAAAAATAAATAACGTGAAAGTTCACGACGCCATTTCAGGAACCTCAGGTGTTTTGCGGAACCGACCTTCCTTTTGCGAGTTCCAGGAGAGAAAGAGCAAGGTGAACGGGCCGGTATGAAGATGAACACGCCTGATTACAACTTGACAGTCGAGGTTACGACTCGAGTTGGTCGATGCACTAACAACCACTGTCACTCACGAACTGCGCACGCCCGCCGTTGTCTCTGTTTTACCGGCTATGTTACCGGCATCTAGCCGGTACGTACGAAATGTACATTACATCCCCTCTTCCCGGTAGAAAAATTTTGAACGTGAGGGAGAAATTTTTTCCTTAATTGAAGCTAGCAATAAGCGTGACACAAGAGACAAGTTTAGGCGTCGCAGCCCGCGAGCGATGGGTGATACCTGGACTAGAACGAAATAGATGACATCGTGGGTGGCGCGAACTATAAATGGCTTGGGACATGATCATAAAAGAGAAATTCTGCGGAAATATGGAAATATATACAAGAAGTAGCACCGTGTAATATGTGCACTATAAGGCACCAAGCAGATAGTAATATACACAATATATACAAAGATAAAATAATAATAACGAAAAGATGTACAAAATGTACAAAGAGCCCCTGCGACACAGAAGTACCGCTGGCTAATGTCAAATCAGGTTCAATAGGGAACCTAGATAAATAAAAACACAGATAAATAAAATGTATACCGACACGAAAAGACACCATCGAGAAAAAAAACTATCGTCATTGCAAGGAATAGGCTAATCATAACTAAGAGACCGACACGATAAGAGATCCGGCAACAGGGTGTAGAGAAGATAGTGAGGAGGTGTTGTTATCAAATAACGAAACGTGGGCGCCAGCAAGTCATAAGGGGCTTGCACCTATCAACTATCATCCTTGCGAGCTGTACTATTGTTAAATATGCAAAAATACTAAACAACTGAATAATCTGTGACCTGAACCGACGAACTAAACATGACTGACATCAAAGAAAGCTAACTCTACATCAAATAAAATTAAAATACATAGAGCAGCAATCCTCAATCAAAACAAAAGAAAGAAAGAGAGAAAAAAAAATAAACAACTTAAAGTTGGTGCTGGAACTGTGCGGCCATTCCTTCCTACGAACCCGTCGAGACTTACCCAGACACCTTAACTCAAAATTCAAAATTGGTACCGGAACTGTGCGGCCATTCCTTTCCGGGAACCCGTCGAGACTTACCCGGATACCTTAAATCAAAACTCAAAAAAATAACGATTGAAAGTAGTACTGGAACTGTGCGGCCATTCCTTTCTAATAAGAACCCGTCGAGACTTACCCAGACCCCTTAAATCAAAACCTCAAGGTAGCTCCCATCTACGCTAAAATTTTTCATACGAACTGCATAGAAAAGAGAAACCTCAAGCAAATTTGAAAAGATAAATACGATAGTATAATTACTATGATCAATATAATAATTATTACGAGATACTAACGATAAAAAAATATAATAACGATATGTCAGTCGACTCAGGTACAAGACAAAAATGTTTATGTAGTAATAATAGATAAACGATACAATAATAATTAACGATATGAGAAAATTTTTTCCGGTATACAAGAGAGAATTTACAAGTTAATAAATTACAAATTTGAAAGATAATGAAAGTAAATTTTACAAGCTCGCAAGGAATCTCCATAATGTAAATACGAGATAAAAGTCTAGACAGTGTCTCGGTGACATGGTCTCTCGGTTATTAATTAATTAATAAAAAATACTTGAAAAAAGATAAATCGATAAGAACACTAAACAGACGATAGATAGATATCCGAAATAATCGGTAACGAAAATACACGAAACAAAACAGTTAAAATACCTCCTGGAGAAAGATTTCGTTTTTGGCTTGCTTTCCTGGTATAAAATGTAACGATATGAAATTCGATAAAGGTAATGAATAATAACGTTAAAGTAAATACGAAAAATTAAAAGGTTAAACGACCAGTTTCATTCGCTAGCTTCTAGAGCACCTGTATATCCACCGGACCCACCGGTCACTGCGAACCTCAAAGACTGCAACTCCCTTAAATGTTGGGCGCCACTTGAAACGAACTATTTAACCCTAGAGGGGAAAAATAGTCGCTGAGAGCATGAGACAAGAGAAACAAGGGTCGTAGGTTGAGTCGCTAGTCTAAGAGGGTCAACAATAACAAGCGGGTCAGCAGAATAACAGGTTCTCTTTATTAAAATATAAAATATCACAATTATTATGAATACTATTAACTTGAGCACGGTTAACAGATAGTAAAAAGAATAACAAGAGCGTGCGGTGCTAGTCGAATGAATTGGTAGGATGGTTAAAAGGCACTTAGATTCGTCTGGCTCTTCAGAGGTCTAGCTGGAAGTGGCCTGGGTCTTCTTGCTTGGCTCCGGACAATCGGCCTGGCACGGAAAAGGCAGGTGCCTCCGGGAATAATGTGCCTCCAGGTAAAAATGTGATCCGTAGAAAAAAATGTGCCTCCAGGTAAAAATGCAATCCGCAGGAAAAAATGTGCCTCCAGGTAAAAATGCAATCCGCAGGAAAAAATGTGCCTCCAGGTAAAAATGCAATCCGCAGGAAAAAGCAAGCCAAAGACGTGGGCGATGTTTAGAATAATTAAAAATAAATAACGTGAAAGTTCACGACGCCATTTCAGGAACCTCAGGTGTTTTGCGGAACCGACCTTCCTTTTGCGAGTTCCAGGAGAGAAAGAGCAAGGTGAACGGGCCGGTATGAAGATGAACACGCCTGATTACAACTTGACAGTCGAGGTTACGACTCGAGTTGGTCGATGCACTAACAACCACTGTCACTCACGAACTGCGCACGCCCGCCGTTGTCTCTGTTTTACCGGCTATGTTACCGGCATCTAGCCGGTACGTACGAAATGTACATTACAAACTACCGGCAAAAAATTGATATTTTATTGAGCTACAAGAGCTGATAAGTTTATCTTTATTATTGATTATAATACAATGGGTCTACTTTTATTCTCTGTCTTCTTTAGTCTACTGCTATACACCTCATCACATACTCTCTTGTACGTCTGAGATTTAACCATAAGCTTATCTTATCTGTTTTCTTGTTAAAAAAGCATTTATCGCACATGCAGAAGCGTTTTTTCATAAATAATTTCAGTAGCGTTTCGAGCGTTAAGTAAAAAGCAGTAAGTGTTGGAGCAATTTTTAAAATTCAAATAGATTTTTGTGTTTGAGTGATTATTGTGTTGAAAAACAAAAAAAAATATACCCGATAACATGGTTGTTAGGAAAAACAAGCGTATCACTCTGATACCGGAAGTGAAAATTTTAATTAAAAACGTTTTTGATGGTCTAATGCCCGGTTTGACCAACAGCAAATAAATCTCTAAATAACTATTGAATGAATAAGTTTTATTCTCTAGTTAAATCTATTCTTGTTTCGAAAGAAATGTGAAAAAACTGAATATAAGGCTTTAATTAAATAAAATATAATTATATAGCAATGACAGGTAGACAATATAATCTGAAAAATATAATCAATATAATCTGAAAATGGTAGGTGCAATAAGTTTTATAACAAAGTAAATTAGTCCCAAATAAATAGAAGGACGGCTCTTGCTGGGCTAGCCGGCACACTGAACCTGCACTGGACAGTGTCGTAGTATAGACTCATGAAAAAGGTGATTATTAAAAAGATATTAAAAATGTTTTTTAATGAAACTAATTATGCCATTCCGTGGTCCTATATCAAGTACACAAATCCTCAAAGTTTCAATTTTTTATCTCTAAAATTAAGCTCGATTTAGGGGGTGGACACTAGTGTTGGGACACCTGGTACATTTATGCATGAAATTGCAGTAATGTCACCTTAAACTTTAAATAAAATCTTAATTCGTGTTGTGTATAGTTTAATGATTTATTCGTTCCTACGTGCGCTTCGCGTGGATACATGCATGTATACCTATTATAATTATCAAATAAACCATTGTGTATAAACTTTTTAAGAGGATGAACAGCAATGGAGAGTGAAAATTAAGCGAACCCTCATATACAGCTTTTCCCAAGTCACTCCCAGCAACTTGCATGTGCTTTTTGGAAAGCAAGCCGAAGGACTAAAGAATGAATATGAAGCAATTCTGATTTTCACTCTTGTTCAAGTGTGCAAGGTTTCTTCTGGCTGGGACGCGTTCTTGCCTCATGCTCTTCATCTGATGACTCGAAAGAAAACGATGAAGATGTTGAAAGGCTAGTTCGAAAAATAACTGATTATGATAGCAGTGTTTGATAATTTAATTATTATAAACTTTGTAGGTAGTAATTATTGTTGATTAAATAAAAAACAAGGTTTTTGTGTTTTTTTCACCTTTGATTGATCAATCACTCGCATCAAATACACTAGGATTAAGTTTATAGAGTGATTTCTCACAATAACCAGTGTCGTAGAACTTCAGAAGGGAAATTGAGGTTAGAAAACTATGAATATAGACGTTAACTGGAACTATTTGGCTGGTTAGTTTATTTGCCGATTTATTCATAGAATAGAGCTATTTGTGTTTGGTGAAACAGAAGCTGTCATTTTTTAACCAATGAATAAGTTTAATCTATGAATAAGGTCTTATTTACTGTTGGTGAAACCGGGCATAAGAGAAAGAAATCCTAATTTATCCGTTACAGAAGCAGTGTTAATATGTAGCTGCTCAACAAAAATGGGGAAAAGCAGCTTGTATAAAGCTATAAATGAAGAATCTAGCTCTACTACCAAAGTAGAAACGCGTGGGAAAAAAGGATAATTCTTGACGAGGACACGAAAAGATCCATCCGTCGGAAAGTGCATTCCTTTTTCTTTGAAAATGAACTGCCAACTTTGGCAAAAATTTCAGCCGCTATTAATGGTGACGCCGATATGCCAAAAGTGTCAATACGAGTGCTAAAACGAATTCTCCATTCTATGAACTTCCGATATTTGAAAAGAAATCGAAAGAGTGTTTTTTTAGAAAAACCTGACATCGTTTTATGGCGGCGAAACTACTTGCAACAACTCGTCAATACAGGATGGAGAATCGCAAGATTTATTATATGGACGAAACATGGCTAAACGAAGGCCATACCGTTCAGAAGGTTTGGCAAGACCTTAATGTCACCAGCAGTCGACAAGCTTTCATGGAAGGTTTATCAACAGGGTTGAAAGCTCCTTCCGGTAAAGGAAGACGCTTAATAATCACGCACATTGGCAGTGATAGTGGTTTTGTAGACGGCGGTGCATAATATTTGAATCAAAAAAAAAACAAAAAAAAAACAGTAGACTATCACGAGGATATGGACGCCACGCGTTTTGAAGGATGGTTTGCTTCAATTATACCAAAGTTGGAAGCAGGTTCTGTAGTGGTGTGATGGATAATGCACCATATCACAGTCGACGGCTAGAGCCATTGCCAACGTCAAGTTGGAGAAAAGGGCAATTAATTGATTGGTTGAAAATGAAAGATATTGCCCACGAAGAAACCATGCTAAAAGTGCAATTATTGGACTTGACCCGTCTTCATAAGAAAAGTTTTGTAAAGTATGCTGTAGATGAATTGGCTCGGAAACATGGTATTGTTATTCATCGTTTGCCTCCCTATCACTGTGAGTTTAACCCAATTGAGTTAATCTGGGCTCAAGTAAAATCTGAGGTAACAAGGAAAAACAAAACCTTCAAGATGTCAGAAATAAAAATCTTATTAGATGAAGCATTAGATCATGTGACACCTGAGAATTGGCAAAAATGTATCCAGCATATTTTTAATATCAATTAAGAAGCAATTCAAGCATATTAAGAAGAATCTCGTATGTGGGATCTGGATGTACGCGTTGAAGTAATTGTTGAACCTTTAAGTTTTGTTGTTGAAAAGAACAGTGATAGTGATTCCGAAACTGATTTTGATTCTGATAGTTCATCTGAAGTTTAGAAATAATCTTATTGGGTATGTACTTTTCTTATCATAAGTACCTACGAGACGAGCATCGTAGGTACACCGTTTCGTGAGCTCCGTATTTTGTTTGATTTTTAGTGGTTTATATGTGATTTTTGAGAACAGTAAATAGTGAATTATAATCAACACATAGTACAGTGTAGGAATAGCGTGGTTTTAAGTTGTGATTTGCAGTAGATGGCCTATTTTCTTTGGATTTTTATGTTATGTTACCGTGAGTGGTAGACTAATTCAGTTCGGTCTTGATGCGGCTGATTGTCAGCCGTTATCACCTGCCACCGATATCAACCTTGGGCGAAAGTTGTGTTTTGATTTAGCAGCTGTTTATTGTTTACTCGTATCAGAATGCCCAGTTATTGCTTAAAATGTAGTTCTGCAGTGACTCCAACGACTCCATCCACTAAATGTTTTGGTTTATGTAAGAAATATGTACATCTTAAATGCTTAAGCATAGATGAACCTGATACTGCGAAGCTGGCAGCAAATACGTGGAGATGTTCTACCTGTGTCGGCAATGACAACTCTCCGCAGGTGGCAGTTATAGAGGAAGTAATGAAGCTTCAGTTTGAGTCATTCAAATCTTCGATAATGGAAGTCATAAGTAAGGAATTCTCAAAGATTAATAGCAGACTGAGTATATTGGAAAAGGACGTTGGTGTTATAAGGAGTGAGCTAAACCAGTTGAAGCAGGATTATATCCAAGATGGGGTCTCGGTGAACTGCAACATCGCTGATGTTGCATCTCGATCAAAACTCGATCGATTCGGTTTTAGTTCAAAATTGATCTCTCTTATCAAATCTTACTTGCTTGACCGACTTCAATACGTCTCATACAATGGCTATATAGTTCACCATCCTTCTCACCTTCATCCGGTGTTCCCCAGGGCTCCAACTTGAGACCGCTCCTATTTCCGATATTTATCAATGATATTACGGACACCATTCGCACTCTGAAGTTACTCTTTGCTGATGACCTGAAGGTATTCTCTGTGGTTGAGAACGAGAATGACTATCTTCTCTTGCAGACTACCATCAATAGTATTGAGCGATGGTGTGGGTCTAATCATATAAATTTGAATATAAATAAGCGTCGAGTGATGTCATTCACTCGGAAAAAGTGTCCAATATTATTTGAATATTCATTGGGATCCACACCATTCACCCGCGTGGATGTTATGAGAGACTTAGGTGTTGTCTTCGACAAAGTTCTTTCCTTCTCTGAACACATCGCGCACACAACGAAGTCAGCCCTGAAAATGCTGGGCTTTATCTCTAGAAATAGTGTCAATTTTACAAGCGAACACTCTTTGAAAGTTTTGTATTATGCGTACGTTAGATCAAGGCTGGATTATTGTAGTTTAGTTTGGTCGCCCTAGTACTATTGTCATATTAACGACCTGGAGCGCGTCCAGAGAAGGTTTCTTAAGTTACTGAACTTTCGTTTGTACCACATATATTCTCCTAGGGGTGGTGATCATGGGCTTCTGCTGGAGCGATTTGGATTCATGCCGCTAGATAAACGGCGGAAAATGATGGCAGTGAAATTTCTTTATGCTCTTTTCCGCGGCAAAATTGACTGCCCTGAGCTGCTCTCACAGTTCAATATTCGAGTACCAAGTTTTGACTCTAGAAATTCGACCATATTCTATATGAAGGTTGCCAGATCCAATGTGCTGATGTGCTGACGAAATCACCCATTTACCTAATGTCCGCTAGCTCTAATTAGTGAATATTGTGATCTTAACACAAGCTCGCTGGCGGATATATTGACTTACGCTGAACGAGTACTATGATTCGGTTTTTTCTCTGTGGATTCATCTACTTACAGAAGTGATTTTGTTTTTGTATTGATCTTTTTTTTCTTTTTTGTTAAATTGTTTTGTTATTTAAATTCTTAAATTAAGTTTGGAATTGATATGGATTTTGGTTGTTTCTGTGTGTACTTTAAATGTACTTTAATTGTAACATTGTCCTGTTATCGGATGTTACCATCTGTTGGGCAATAAAGGTTATGATTATTATTATCATCTCCTAAAATTTCAGACATGATTTCGAAAATTGAAGATCGTAGGAAGCGCTGCTGTAATGTAATTCTTTATAACGTTGAGGAGTCTACGGCTTAAGGTGTTAGTGATAGGGTTCTCGATGATCTGAACCGAGTCAACCGGATTCTGTCCCAATGGGGTCCTTTGCCAAGCCAAAAAAGATTGTTCGGATTGGCCGGGCACGGAGTGATAGAGCAAGACCTTTGAAAATAATATATGAGAGTGAGAGTGAGGCTAAGGAAGTTTTGCGGTCTAACAAGCATAACAAGGATCGGAAAAGCCACTTTCATGCTGATTTGGCAAATTGGCAGCATGAAAGGAGCGGATTGGTGGTTAAGGAGTTCAAAAGCAGGCTTGCAGCTGGTGAGAAGGATATTAGGTTGAGATATAAAGATGGCTGTCCACATGTGGTAGAGAATAATAAGAAGAAGATGACTCAATCAAATCCTCCAAAAAACATCTAGGATCCCAACAGAATTTTGTCTGCTACTTGCAGAATGTTCGTGGTATGCGCTCGAAAATTTCTAATTTTTATGTAAATGTGCATGACATAGACGTAGATTGTGTTGGATTGACTGAGACGTGGTTATCCTCGGAGATGATGAGCTCGGAGTATTTCTCGGATCGGTTCATTGTCTATCGCAGAGATCGTCAGTTTGATCTGGTGAATAAAAAGCGTGGTGGTGGCGTAATACTGGCTATAAAGAGGAAATTTATTTCCACTTCACTAAATCTGAATTTTCTTTTGGGAATTATTCCATCGATCAAGTGTGTTGGCTCTAAGGTGAAATTAGGTAGTGGTTTCTTGCATATATACTGTATTGATATACCACCTGATATATCATCAACGGATTATGAATGTTTTTTTGATACATTTAATTGTTATTTATCAGGTATATCTAATGTATTGGTAATTGGTGATTTAAATGTACCCAATTTTGATAGTGCGGGTGCTTGTAGCCCGAAAGATGTAATTTTACGTAACTTTTTAGTATATAATACTTATGATCAATATAATACTGTTAGGAATATCAATGATCGCACCTTGGACTTGGTAATTAGCAGCAGGGCCTGTGGAGTAAGTCGTGAGTGCTTACCTATCGTTCCAGAGGATGATCATCATCAAGCCCTATTGATTAGGATTGATGGATCTACAGCTGCAGTCATTAACTATCCATGCAATTCACGTGAGTTGAGATACAACTTTAGGAAGGCCAATTTTCATGAGCTGTATCATGTCCTATATGTTGAAGACTGGTCTGCTCTATACAGAATCAATGACGTCAATGAGGCTTTAAACTATTTCTATCAGGTGATATACTCTCTTTTTGACAGGTTTGTTCCTAGATTTAGTACCAAGGCCAAAAGAAAATTCTACCCTCCGTGGTACAGTAGGGATGTTATAGAGGATATTAAATGTAAACATAGATATCATCGCCTTTATAAAAGTACAAATAATTTATTTTACCTAGAGAAGTTTAGGCAACTCAGGTTATCAGTTAGAACAAAAATTAAACGTGCTTATGCTGAATACATTGGCAGATTGGAGAGTGAGTTACCTAATGGCCCTAGACGATTTTGGCAATACTTGCAGAACAAGAGGGTGGGTTCGATGATACCTGGCTCTATGGTAGATCATCGGGACATAAGACGCGACAATCATGTTGATATATTGGATAGCTTTGTTGATTATTTTCGTGATGTTTATTTGCCAGCCTCTAATAATGATGTCGGTATGCAGGATGGCTGCATCAATCCTCCTTCGTGTACTTCGCGGTTTATTCATGCATCGGAACTGGATGCGGATGATGTCACTAAGTCCATGGCGAGACTTAACCCATTAATGCCTACAGTATGATTTAACATACGTAGGTTATGTGATACTTTAAGTTCACGTGTTTGCTGAAAGCTTGACATATAAACATTTCTATTGTCCGGTCTTTGTTGAATTAAAATTGATTTATATAATAAAAGTGCATATGGTAGTATTTAGTTAACTATACGCCTTGTGTAGTGAACATTTTTTTGACCTGTGTCTTCTAAATTGAAAATAATGAGTCTTAGGTAAGGTTATGTATATTATATTATTGTTTATTGAATTTTATTGCGTTTTTTGCTGTATTATGTTTCAATGCATTCCAGTAGATGCAATTGATAACTCTCAAATAATTTTTATATTGTTTTGAAGTAATTAGAGCCATTAAAACATTGCGTATGAAGTATCATACGGTAGGCACCAATGAGTGTAAATACAAGATTTACTTTTTCAGAAAAAAAATGTATAATCCTTCGGACCCAAGAGATGCTGAAGAACTCTTACAATATTTGGACGAAATTAACTCAGATGATGAAGAATTTCATAAAATAAAAAAATGTGATCATATCGACTTGGTTCTATTACCACCACAAGATGGCGAGGATAGTGATATAGACGATGCGCCAAGTGACGATGACGGTACACATGGTATTCATGATATTGGAAAAGGGGTCTTGAAACAACCTTTGGAAGTTTTTGCCGTCAATGAAAAAGAAAAATCGCAATTGCTGTTGGAAAACCTCAGCACCGAAAATAAAGTCAACAATGAAGCAACTGATAGTGATGATGACGACGTACCTCTTGCAAAAAAATATAAAATAAAAATCCACCCTAAGCAAAGTAAAGCAACAACTTCCAAAATACAGAAGACAAAAAAGAAAAAAACAAGAAATTGGAGGGAAAAACAACTGCAACGTAGACATGAAAAAGTAACTATTATCAAAACTGCGGAACCTAACATCGTCAAAAAAATAAGAGAGGAAGATTTGAAACCAATAGACATATTCAAAATGTTTTTTACAGAAGAGTTTGTTGAATACATATGTAACGAAACACAGAAATACGCTATATTGAAAGGAAAACATGATTTCACAGTCTCTGCACCCGAAATGTATACGTACATGGGAATACTGCTTTTATCAGGGTACTGTAAAGTTCCGTGTAGAAGAATGTTCTGGGAGACCAAAGCAGATACTTATAACACATTAGTGAGTAACAGCATGTCACGAGACAGATTTGAGAGTATCCATCGCTTTTTACATTTTAATGACAATAACAGAATAGAAACCAATAATAAAACCTACAAAGTGCAGCCTCTGATAAACCAAATAAATCGTGTATCTCAAGAATTAGCTGAAGTACTAGGATCTTCATTCTCACTTGATGAAGCCATGGAGCCATACTATGGACACCATCACATGAAGCAGTTTATAAGAGGTAAGCCTATAAGATACGGATTTAAATTTTGGTGTCTAACAACGGCTGAAGGCTACATACTAAAGTTCAACCCCTATTGTGGCGGTGGAGATAAGGTGGAAGGTAAAAGCTTAGGTTCAAGTGTGACCGAAAAACTCTGTCTTGGGTTCCTTCCAGGCGACTCTACAGTTTTTATAGACAATTTTTTCAATTCTTTGCAATTGCTGGAAGATCTAAAAGAAAATAAAATATACTGTATTGGTACTATACGTTCAGATCGTGTGGAGAAAGCTCCTTTAAAGGAGATAAAGAAAGAAAACCGAGGGACTGCACATGTCCTGCAAGACCTAGATAGTGGCCTAACACTTGTGAGATGGAACGATAATAATCAAGTAAATATTGGTACAAACTTGGACAACAATGATGTTTGTTTAACAAAAGGACTATGCAAAAGGTGGTCCAAACAACAAAAAAAATACATTGAGGTCGATCAACCTACATTAATTAACCTTTATAACCATGGCATGGGAGGAGTAGACTTATTTGACAAAATGAGAGGATTATATCGAATCAGAATTCGTTCTCGAAAGTGGTATTGGCCTTTCGTTAGATTTTGCATAAATGGTTCTGTTGTCAACATGTGGCTTTTATACAGATTTGTTTACCCAAAGATGCCACTTTTAAAATTTATTAGAAGTATTGTTCTGACACTTCTTAGTGCCCCTGAGCATTTGAATGGTCCTAAGCCTAAGCGTAGCAAAAATGTACTAAAAGAAGTAAGATACGACAGAACAGACCATTTTATAGACAGACAGGATACACAACGACGTTGTGCATACTGCGGTAAATGTGCAAAATTTACATGCCTCAAGTGTAATGTCGGACTACACCCAGCCACATGCTTTAGACAGTATCATACGGCACCACAGTAGAATATATATCATATCCACTTGTAATCTCACGTTATATGAATAAAGTTTTTTTGTGAAATATTTGTATTCTGTCAAATATTTGTATTCCTTACACATTCAATTATTCAGTTGAAAAAGTACCCACTATTGCCTATCGTATGATATATCATACGTCAAAAAAAAGTACCAAAGAGTTATGAAAAAAATAAAACATTGACTTTAGTAATGTTTAAATCCCTATGTTGATCACCTGTTAAAAAAATATGAAAATCTAAAAAAAAAAGTTACTCAGGCATTAATGGGTTAAGAACAAGTCCACAGCAGGGACTGATCAGATTCCCAGCTATCTCGTTAAGATTGCTCGCAGGCTCTGACGGAACCTTGAAATTTATCTTTAATTTGTCCCTTAGGACATTTATATTTCCAAGTGCCTGGAAGGTGGCCAGAATATGTCCTGTACTAAAGAGTGGCGATCCAGCGGTGATCACTAATTATCGGCCTGTATCTATTCTAAATAACTTTGCTAACGTCTTTGAGGCGTCCGTGTATTCTTGTGTGTATCCTGCAATTAGAAGCTATCTATCCTCTCGTCAACACGGTTTTGTGGACGGTCGCTCTACGGTGACGAATTTATCATGCTTTACGTAGTATGTTGCTGAAGCTTTAGATAATCAAAAGCAGGTGGACGCGGTTTATACGGACTTCTCGAAGGCTTTTGATAAGATTGACCACTCTCTTCTCTTGACGAAACTGGAACGTTTTGGTTTTAGTTCATCATTGGTTTCAGTTTTCAATTCGTACCTATTTGAGAGACTTCAGTATGTCTCGTACAATGGCTACAATTCACCATCATTCACTCCTTCATCTGGCGTTCCCCAAGGTTCCAATTTGGGGCCGCTACTGTTTTTGATTTTTATGAATGACATTGTGGACACCATTTACACTCCTGTGCTATTGTTTGCGGACGACTTGAAGATATTCTCTGTGGTGGAAAGCGAGAATGACTGTTATCTGTTGCAGGCTACTATAGATAATATGGAGCGTTGGTGTGAGTCCAATAAACTGATCATTAATATGGATAAGTGTCGAATAGTTTCGTTTTATAGAGGGAAACATCCCCTGCTGTTTAATTATTCATTGGGAGATGTACCTTTCACTCGTACTGATACTGTGCGTGACTTAGGCGTTGTCTTTGACTCACGACTGTCCTTTTCTGGACATGTGGAATACGTGACGAAACATGCCTTGAGAATGTTTGGGTTTATATCCAGAAATAGTACGCATTTCACAGATGCACGTTCTTTGAAAATCTTATATTACGCGTACGTCAGATCTAAATTAGAATATTGCAGCATGGTCCCCGCAGTATCATTGTTACATTGACGAACTGGAAAGGGTGCAGAGGAAGTTCCTTAAGCTCCTGAATGTGAGAGTGTATCACATTTATCCGCCTAGAGGCCTTGATCACTCCTTGTTATTGGAGCGATTTGGAGTTGCATCACTTGACAAAAGGAAAAAGATGACAGCAGTGAAATTTCTATATTCGCTATTCAACAACAAAGTAGACTGCCCTGAGCTGCTTTCAGAGTTTAATTACCGAATACCAAGTGTCAACTCTAGAAATCTTGATGTATTTTACACAAAAGTTGCCAGGTCCAATGTGCTTTTAAGATCGCCAGTTTATGTTATGTCGACTACTTTTAATCAAATTAGCGAATATAGCGATCTGAATGCGAGCTCTGTAACAGGCATTCTAGCCTGCGCGAAATAAATTTTTTGAGTTAGGTAGGTAATTTTTATATTATTGAATGATTATTAGTTTAAGGGTGTACATGCATGATATATAGGTATTTTTGGAAGACTTTGTTTTTTCTTTTAATTTGTCCTGTTATTGGAGTAATCTGTTGGGCAATAAAGGATATTATTATTATTATTATAACATGTCATTATCTCATATAAACACTGTATTTTTCTTTAATATTCTCAGTTAGTGCATCCCATATCAGATTATTATGCACGGCTATGAAATTTTCTTACTCCGCGCGTCTCTGTCCCCCGTTTGATGCGATGATTCACTTTGTCGTTTATTGGACTTCGAGGTTAGTCACTAATATATGAGTCCGACGATGACGAGCACGAAAAACGGAATGAAAGTTACATACGCCAGATATTCAAGGCCAATGCAAGCTCTGCAACTTTGAAGGTCTTCATAGGAATATTGTCTAGCTTATAAGAATAGTCCTATTGTTATCCGAATGTACCATTTCTATCTTAAATATAAATTACAAAGTATTAATTATTCACTCTTAGTCTTGCCAGCACACGAAATAGACGCTAATTTTCTCTTTTGTAGAATTTAACGTTTTCTTCTATAAAATAAAGTAATTTAAAAAAAAGCTGCTGTTCGTTCTCGATTTATTTCTCTAATACAAGAGCGGCCGGATATCATGATAAGAGATAACAGTTACAGTCACCTTTATTTTTTACTCTAAGTTCGTGCTGGCGAGTAGGTTTCACGGAAACTACAATGTAATTATATCAAGGACAAGCAAAGGAAAATCAAAATACAATGACGATTAGCCCCAAATAACCGATCAAAAAGAAAAATGGCTATCAGATGATTGTATTGACGCAGCGGCCTATAGTATATTGAAAGATTATTCCGATGTATGCTATGTAGATCCAGTATCAACGAAATTATTATTTTCAAAAGCATGCGACAGCTTTAGGATGTTTAAGCCTTTTCATACGTTTCGGATTTTTTTCTGTCAACTTTGAAGATACTCACTGGTTTCTATTGGTTTTAATTATGAAATCCAGAACTAGTTTTGTTATTTTTTCAGGCAGCTTCACCACATACACCACAGCCGTCTTGAAGGACATTGTTAGTTACATTTTTTAACTGAGATATCAATGACAAGGAGCCGATGTGTTAAATATTGAAGAGTGGGAGGTGCAGGAACCTAAAGCTGTTCCAAAACAATCTGATGCCATTAACTGCAGGGTACACGTTATATATTTCGTGTTAGCCATAAGTCGATCTAAAAGTGTCCACGGAATCGATGTCTTTCTTGGTAGAACTTTCGATCCTGGAAGATTTAGAATCATCTTGCAGCAATTGCTTCTACTCGCATCCATTGACATGAAAAGTTTTTGCCTCAATTGTGGTAATCGAGTCCCTAATAAAAAACAGACCTGCTGCTTCTACACTCGGACAATACATTCCGAAGACTGCACCGGAACAAACGTTGTATCAATTAAAGATGACCTATGCTCTTTATGCAATGTCTGCAACGATCCGTTCGAGTTGCGATCCTGTAAGAACAGTTCGTGCTGCATTGTAATAAAACTTACTTAAACAGCATAGTTAACAGCAAGGATGTTAACGAAGAAAGTAGAAGATATCGGGAAATAACTGATCATGCAACTCACATGAAATGGGATTGTTCCACTACATTCTTTGATATGACATCGTCACTGGAAATCTCAAAACTACTAAAGGTCCATTAAAATTGCCAAAATGACTACTTTTGCTATGTTCTTCTCGGTCTTATAAATAAAAAAAATATTTCATGCTGTTACGTTACAGTAACGTCGTGACGCTTTAAAGCGACGCCATAATTAAAGAAAATATTATTCCCACGAAAGGCAGGAAGAAATCATTTAGGAATTATTCAAGTATTAAAATATTAAAATCCAAGTAGATAAATCGGCAACAACAAGATAAGGGAGGTTTTTTATGTTCGTATCAGTTGTTGGTTACAGAAAGTGCCTCTAGGAAAGAACGGAGACACAATTCAGCGAGAAATATTACAATATTAAATTCAAGCAAATAAATGCGAAGCCAGGAGGAAATCAAGATAAAAAGTTGTTGTTTACGTCCGGTACCTATATGAAGGGACGGAAATTGAATGAACTGTAGCAGATTGCAGCCGCCGTCTATAGCTCAACCCCCTTGCCCGGAGGCTTGCCCGATCAGAGTACTGATCGGGAATTCTCCTAGAGCGAAGAAGAATTGATTCTTCCAAGCTCACGCCTTAACTTTCCCAATGCGAAGCCTGGGAATTAAGTTGGACTAACGCGAGAGAGTAGAATTGATACTCTTTTGTCACCCCCCAAAGCGTATCAGAGCTTCGAACGAAGGCCCGAGCGAATCGAAGAATTGATTCGCGTCCCTGGTCCGATTATTCTGAGTAAACGCATCATTCCCCGTGGCTCCCTAACGCGCCGAAGTATTGACTCGACAAGTTAGCTAGGCACGTCAAAAGTCGACCTTCGATTGCGAGCGAGAATTGATCGTTACGTAATCGAAGACGATCATTTCATGGGACTAGAATTTTTCCCCCCGATCTAATTTATTAAATCAATTATTCATTTAAATAGAAAGGGGATTCTTTATAAATTCAGATCGTCATAAATTTCATGTAAATAATATTAATCGGCAGTTTTATTCTGTTTGTTTCTCATTCTTTTATCGACGCGATAAAATCATAGTAAAATCATTTAATCCATTCTCACCTCATTGCCAGAACTAACACTTTTATTTTCCAGTTGATCGATAAGGCCGAAAAAACTCGTCCTACTCGACCTACTCCCACAGAGCCAGCATTACCAGCAAGCGGTAGATGGGGCGTCCGTTTTCTACTGGATGCTGGGCCGGGAAGTTATATACCGGGCGTTTACGAAGCCTGAGCATAAATGATGTTAATAAATTTACGTTTTATGTTTTGATATAGTGTATCATTTGTGTAAATCCACCCAAATATCCTGTCCTCTCCAAAAAAAGGAGAGACGTTACAATGCATATTATGGACTTACCGAGACAATTCACAACATGATGACGTTCTACGCTTAAAAAATAACATTCCCTAAATGAATGCTAGCCGTCAACTTATACGCTTGATGCTATGTTAGAAGAACTAGAAAAAGATTCCATTATGCAAACAGTGATATATATAAGTTTATTAATGTAAAAATTATTATTTTTCATATAAATAATAAATTGTAACGTACTTTTGTACGTCCAATTTATAAGTATCAGTGACATCGTAGGCAACCCGTCGCCCGCGTGTGGTGGTTGGATGGTAGTAACAGTCTCGTGCCATTCGACTCGATGGTGTAGGTGAACGCGTCTGATTGATGTCAACGCGCCTAGCATGAGCGACGGCGTCGAGACTCGATAAGTCGATGAACTCGAGTCAACCTAAAAGAAATAGACACTTTTATAATATAGTTTATTAGAATTTGATATTTGTATAAGCAATCCTCAAGGGTGCATGAGCACACCAACAGGTGGCCTAACTAAGAAAAGAAGAAGATCAATAAAGATATAGTCGTGATGGCGTGTAGACCTTTTATTATTTAAAACCTACATTATTGCTTCCAGTCTACAATTAAAGACTTAAAATATTAAATACAGTAGAAGCTCGATTATCCGGATCGCGATTATCCGGAATCCGCTTTATCCGGAACAAAATTGATTTTTAAAACCGCCGCTTTATCCGGAACGATCGTGGTCCGTATCCGAAATTTGAACGAAAAATCAAGTCATCCGCGTTATCCGAAACGCGCCTTCAAATACTCCGCATTATCCGAAATTGTAATATTTACTGTTCATACAAATAATATACATATGTAAAAAAATATGTATGTTTTTATTTGATTACGAAGATTTATTACTATGTTGAGTTGTTTTTAACAATAAAAAGTCATGTAACTTACCTGCCTACATTATTTTATATATTCGTAAAAAACTCCGTATTATCCGAACTTTCACTTATCCGAAATGGGTTCGGTCCACATTACTTCGGATAATCGAGCTTCTACTGTATAATAAAACCAAAATAGGCGACGTAACATGGCGCAGTCAGTAATTATAAATAACCAGTTTTAAATTTATAAAATAAGGTATAAATAAATGTAATATAAAGTGGATTGGTGAAAATTAAAAATACCAAAATGTCGGAGTTCCTTAAACAGCCAAAACCAATGCAAATGGGTGATTTGGGTAGCAATTGGAAGAAATTTAAAAGAAGCTTTCAAATTTACATGACAGCAACTCAAGCAGCGGCCCGTGGAGATGATGAAGTAAAAATTGCATGCCTTTTACACTGTATTGGAGAGGAAGGTATGGAAATTTACGAAACATTTGAATTTGAAGAAGGGGAAAGAAACAACTACAACGACCTGACAACGGTCAGGTTTGAGCGATATTTTTCACCTCAAACAAACACCAGTATCGAAAGACATAAATTTAACATAAGGAGCCAAATGGAGGGTGAAACTTTCGACAATTTTTTGAAAGACTTGAAAACTGTAGCGAGCAATTGTGAATTCGACCAGATGAGAGACGAATTAATAAAGGATCGAATATAATGTGGTGTGAGGAACCGAAGTTGAGAGATAGGCTTTTAAGAGAACAAAACTTAAACTTAACGAGAGCTATTGATATTTGTAAGAGTGCTGAACAGGCAGAATCGCATGTAAGACAACTATTAAATAGAGCCACATCTACAGATATAAGCCAGTACTGGTAGCAGTAGGAGGTTACAGTCATCGCAAGGAGGAGGAAGACGGTTTACAGAATCAAATCAGAATATTCCCTCATCAAGTAGATATGAAGCTCAGGGACCAGCTCGTCAGTTTCGTGGAGTGTGCTCTAAATGCGCAAGAAACCACAGCTACGGTAACTGTCCTGCTTTTAATAAAGTATGTATTAAGTGCAAAAAGATTAATCATTTTGCTTATTGTTGTAAAAACAGGGTAAATAATGTGCATGCAGTAGATATGCAGTAGGTGAGTGTGATGATGAAACTCTAGAACTTGAGGAAGGTAATGACCCATTTCTAGTTAGTACTATTGTAAGTAAGAATAAAAAAACCTTCTTGCGCATCAATCGCAGAAATAGTGTATTTTTATGCGATTCAATTCTGAATATTTTCACCTTTTGACCTTGAAAATTTTTAAAACGTCAAATGGATAGCTGTTGCCGATATATGCAAGCCAACAAAGAATTATTTATTTATTCCTGACAATAAAAAAGATATAAGCAATCTCATGTGTAGTCTTCCAACAACCGCGTAACGTCAGAAGACCGGAACGCAGCTTGCGCAGTCATCGTCTATCGGCATAGACTGTATATTATGTGTATCTTGGTACCGTGTATCGTGACCGTAAGTTGTTGGTCGTTAAATTGACTTTCACATTGAAATACGTCGTCTTTCACGGTTGGCAATGTCGGCTGTCGCAAAAAAACCTATTTTATTGGCGCGAAGATTATATTAAATGAAAGTTTTTTGGTGTTGCGGTCGGTTCCGGTTCGTCCATCGGTGTTGGTTTGGTTTTAATGACTCTACTTTTACTATTTTAAGTAAAAAGAAAAAAAATAATGACGTCGCCATCACCACCACCACCACCACAAGGAGACAACATTCAAGTAAGTAATAAAATTAATTATTATTATTAAAACCACCGCAGGGAGAACACGAATTATTATTTGGCTTATTATATGACAGGTATAATAGTTGTTATGAAAACCAAAACTCTAATATGTAATGGTTGGTGCGATACCTACTTTGATCTTAAAAAGCTAATTTGATGAAAATTATAAACCTTTATGTGATCTACGTACTTCAATAATCTACCCATGCATGAGTCTGAAGCACGTACTCCAATAAACTATACCCATGCATGAGTCTGAATACTCAAACTTAATATATTTTTTTTCCTTTCAAAATGAGCATGAATTGATTTTGTTTCCACGTGTCTAGTATAATTCAGGAGATAGGACAATTTTCGGTGTATCACTTGCTCGTCGATAAGAATAAACTGAGTCGTTACGGTGTCCATCTTCGAACGATGCCGCCTAAAGCCTGATAGGTGTACATAAGACAGGAACACACTTTTAAAGTTTTTGGAAAAATAATTTGAAAAATTCCTTCAAATGCATTGTTTATAAAAGTCCCACATTTTGTAAATAATATTCACTAAATTAAAATTTCTACAAAAGTATTCAAACTATTGAGATTGAAGTTTTGTAATATTTGCCAATAAAGAAAAATCTACCTACCAAAGATAATAAGGTTTTCTTGAGAAATCTGCATCAACCATCATTGTATATTTGTTATATCACTATCACTTATGTTACATCCCCGTGGTTTTCTGGTTGCATAAGATTGCCCTCCGTCCTATCCTTAAATTCCCCCACTTGGGCACAGATGGATAACCGAAGCCAGCGCGCCGCAGGCAACGCGAGAGGCGACGAGAAAAGGAAGGTTTCCCGTCACGCACTGAGAACAAGTGCACCACCGCTGAGAGTCTGCGGGCTGGAGTCGAGATGCAATCTGCATATTCACGTTTTGTTGTTGTGTTGGTGATGGTGATTTTGTTCGCTCCATCTCCGATTGTTACATTGTTGTCACCGTCATATTGTTGCTACCAATAATTATTGAAACAGTTGAATTATTGAATTGGATATTTGTATATGGTACCTAATTGGAACATTACCTATTGGAAGAATTGTTATTCATTTGCCTGATCGATAAGACGCACATCGTCCATTTTAAGAAACTGCTACGTGGGTCTAGGAGGAAATCAAGGTCAGTGGGTAATCCCTCCTTATCCTTAAATAAATAAACTAAACCCTCCTATTCATTCCAGTTTCTCGCGGACACGGCATTTCCGGGTCCATTACTTAAACCAATTTTGAGAAGAAAGAAGGAAGAGTTTATTTTCAAACAGTCATTATATGTATTATAGTAATCATGTCAATAAACATTTAATTCATTGCCTTGTTTAATTAGTACTCTGGTCCTTCGGTTGTTAATCGTTGAGCTTGCCGAAACATTTTGGTCCTTCGAGCCGGATTATAAAGTCCTATGTTTTTTTTTTTTTTTTTGATACAGTCATTTGGCTGCTCTCTTGTGTGTACTGTTTGAACTTGGCAATGAATTTGTTGTTGTGTTGAGGAAGATTCTTCCTTCTTTACGTTGCGAGTTTTATAATTGTACATTCAAACATTTGTGTTGTTTTAAACACCGAGAATAATTGACACTTATTATTGGTGTTTATTTGTTGGGGAAAGCGTGAGGTTGGTTGACATTTTGCAAGTTAACATCAGGTTGGTACCTTTTTGTAATTTAAAAGTTTTGAAGTGTATTTTATTATTGTTGTTGTTGATTGATTAGGTCATTGTAGATTTATTTTGTAATCGAGATGGCGCCTAAGAAAAACTCTCTTAAGCAGGCTTTGACGGGTCGTAAATTGGCAATGACGACTATTAAAGAGGCATTTGCATTAATTGAAGAAATTTTTGTTGATTCTTCGAAGGATCGATTGTTTTGTGCCCAATTTGATACTTTGGAGGGAACATTTGACGAATTTAAAACTTGGCATTTGGAAATAATTTCGAATATTGAAAATATCGAACTAGAGTCTCAGGATATCATTCGTAAAGATACCTACAGGGAAATTATTTGATAAGGGATGCTCATAAACGATTGACTGAGGTTAAGGTTGAGCCTGCACCTGTTGTTGGTGGTGTTGGCGACGTGACAGTAGGTCATAATAACTTGAGGTTGTCCAAATTAAATCTTAGGACGTTTTCAGGGTCAATTCGTGAGTGGAGGTCTTATATTCAAAGCTTCGATAATTCCATCCACAATAATGGAAGCATTTCAAAATTGGAGAAGTTTCAATATTTGTTAAATACACTTGAAAAGGAGCCTTTGAACTTGATTAAGGCTTTGCCACTTGATGAAGCGAATTATCAAATAGCATATGACTTGTTAATCGAAAGATATGACAATAAGAGAGAGATGGCGATGTATTTCTGGAGGGAGTTGAACTCGTTGGGTCATGTCTCATCAGAGGGTCCTAAACAGTTGCGAAAACTTTTGGACACTTTTAGGGAGTACAAGGCTGCGCTTTGTGCATTAAACTTGTCAGATAACCTTGAGGACTTCTTTTGGTTTAACATGCTTATTGACAGAATCGATCCTGGTACTCGGAGATTGTTCGAGTCGGACTGCCGTGACGTCAGGAATTCGGTACCCACTTTCGATCGTCTTGAGGAATTCATTGAAAGTCAATGTAGGGTATTGGAGTTTTCTGGTGTGAGTGTTGAGGGTGGTCGTTCCCAAAGTTCTCAGGCACAGACAGGGTCTAGTTCTAGGGTCTGGGCAAAGAAAGCTTTGCATGTTAGCACTTCCAACGTTCGGGCATCTCCTAAATGTCTCTCGTGTAAGCAGGAACATCTGCTTTACCATTTCTCAAAGTTTTTGGCGTTGGATCCCAATGCCAGGGCTGACTTTCTGAAAAGGCATTTTTTGTGCTACAATTGTCTCCAAGAAGGTCATTCTGCAGCTCGTTGTTCTTCTCATTCTTCTTGTCGTAATTGTAAGGGGAGACATCACACACTTTTACACAGACCGATGCCTTCATCTGATTCGGGCCAAAGGGGTCCTCTTGATCAGCCTCGTGATGTATCCACTGCCTCGTCATCGGGCCAGAAAGTTGAAATAGAAGCATCTACTTCTAGGATTACTTCTTGCACAAGTGGATGTCGTGTTAGCCAGGTTCTTTTGGCGACGGTTTTGTTGGAGATTCGGGATAAGTGGAACAAGTATCACAAAGTGAGAGCGTTGATAGATCCTGGCTCTCAGGCTTCATTTATTGTTTCTCATCGAGCCAATCAGTTGGGGTTACCCCGCTTTAAAAATTCTGTTCCTATTGTAGGTCTTGGTTGTTCTCAAAATGCTTGTGGGGGTGGAGTCTCTACGGTAATTCGACCGGTGGGAAAGGAATCGTTTGTTGATGTCAACTTCTTTGTATTGTCGAACATTTGTGGTGATCTTCCCAATCGCGAGGTGGATATTTCTCAATTTCCTCACCTAAATAATCTCATTTTTGCTGACCCGCAGTGGAACGTGCCTTCTACGATAGACTTGTTGTTGGGAGCAGACATATACTCCCAAATTTTGTGTGGGGTCCCTATTCAGGGGAATCCGGGTCAACCTACTGCTGTCAACACTTTGTTTGGTTGGACAATATTGGGACCTGTTAGTGGGTTTGCTAATCAAGTTCATGCTTTGTGTGCTCAATTGGGGCCGGATATTGACAGCAGTCTTCGTTTGTTCTGGGAGATTGAGGAGGTTCCGTCGAAACCCTCTATGTCTCCTGAGGAGGTGAAAGTTGATAAAGCTTTTGCGGATTCGGTTTATCGTGAACCGTCCGGTAGATTCGGAGTGACTTTACCCTTTCTTGGTGGGCGGCCCTCCTTTGTAAATTCTAGTGCGATTGCTGATCGCAGATTGGCTGCAGTAGAGCGTCGCTTGCTTCGTCAGCCAGACGTTAAAAAATTGTATACCGAGTTTATGCAGGATTATCTTGCGTCAGGTCATATGACTCGTTTGCCTGCCAATCAAGTTGAGGATGATTCTTACTTTATACCTCATCATTGCGTTTTTAAGATGGAAGGGGGTAAGAACAAAATTAGAGTAGTCTTTGATGCATCCACTAAAGATGCAAATGGTGTATCTCTTAATGATACCGTCCATGTTGGAGCCAAACTCCAGAATGACATTGTTTCAATTTTGTTGCGTTTTCGTCTTCAGACTGTGGTATTTACCTGCGACATTCGTCAGATGTATCGTCAGGTTCTTGTTGCTCCTCCTGATCGAAAGTTTCAATTGATCAGGTATCGATTTGATGATAGTCTACCTACTGAGACTTATCAGTTGAATACCATAACTAACGATGTATCATCGGCTCCGTATCTGGCCATTAAAACAATTAACTACTTGGCAGATCTTTATAAGGAACAGTTTCCGGCAGCTGCAGAACAGGTTCGAAGAAATCTTTATGTTGACGATTTGGTTTGTGGAGCGGATTCGGTAGAGTCGGCCATTGAAATTCGAGAGCAAGTTGTAAAAATGTTTGAGGCTGGTTGTTTTGAATTAAGAAAGTGGACTAGCAACCATCCATCTGTGTTGACCGATATTCCATCTGAACATTGTCAGACTTTTGTTTCTAGTTTTGTGGATGCGTCTGATACGTCGACAAAGATTTTAGGGTTGCAATGGACAGCTGAAACAGATCAGTTCTTGTTTTCTGTCAACTATCTTGAGGACACTTGTACAAAACGGGTTCTATTGTCTCAGGTATCTCGAATTTACGACCCGTTGGGTTTTTTGAGTCCGATATCATTGCTTATCAAGCATATCATCCAGCGATTATGGTCGCTTGGTCTGGGTTGGGATGAACCTCCTCCAGAGGATGTATGCCGGCTCTGGCGGGAATTTTTGTCGCAGTTTCCATCTCTTGATTCGTTGAAAATTCCGCGGTTTATTTTTTCGTTTTCGGTTCGTTGCTGCGAAATTCACGGGTTTTGTGATGCCTCGGAAGTTGGCTATGCCGCTGTAGTGTATGTACGCTACTATCACGACGGTGAATTTAAGGTGAATTTTTTGATTGCTAAAACTAAAGTTGCCCCGTTGAAGCAATTGACTATTCCTCGGTTGGAACTTTGTGGGGCTGTTTTGCTGTCTAAACTTGTTTGTTTTGTTAAAAATGTGTTCGTTGATTTGGTCAAGATTGAAAGAATATATGCTTGGACAGATTCCACGGTTGTCCTTTGTTGGATTCGCTCGTCACCACACAAGTGGAAAACTTTTGTTGCCAACCGTGTTTCGTATATCCAAGAACGCATTTCACCCGATTGTTGGAGGCATGTCCGTACAAAGGAGAATGCTGCGGATCCGGCCTCTCGTGGTTTGTTACCAGGTGCCTTTCTTGTTTTGAAGTCTTGGTGGACAGGGCCTGAATTTCTTCGAGGTGATTCTAGTGAATGGCCAGATCTGTCTCTCGGGCTGACACCCGTTATGCCCTCCAGTGAGAGCAAACCTGGATCGCTGGTTGGTAATGATTCGTTTGAATTACCTGCCGACGATCCTGAGGTGGATCTTGGTATCATTGGGAGTCATATCACTCAGATATCTAATGAAGCATTGTTTGTTCATGAACTTCTTGATAAGTTTTCTTCTCTCAGAACCATTCAGGGTATTGTTGCGTGGTGTTTGAGATTTGTAAAAAATTGTCGGGCCTCGGATAGGACTTCAGGAGCTCTCACTTATCAGGAGTTGCAGTCGTCTTTGTTGGTGTTGGTAAAGGTGATCCAGGGTGCTGAGTTTACAGTTGAGATTAATAATTTGCGCGCCAACCGTCCCTGTTCAAGTACATTCCGAAAGCTTGCTGTCTTTCTCGATAGTGAGGGCGTATTGCGTGTTGGTGGGCGGCTGAAACACGCTACACTGCCTTTTGAAACTAAACATCCGGCTTTATTGCCTCGTCGTCATCGATTAACAGAGTTAATCGTCAATTATGTTCATTCGAAGTATTGTCATCCTGGTGTGAACACAACGTTATATTTGTTACAGCAGCAATTCTGGATTGTTTCCGCTCGACGAGTTGTACGTCATTATGTTTCTTGTTGTAATAGGTGTTTTAAGGCCAAACCTATTCCGGTAATTCCCCCAATGGGATCTCTTCCACCAGCTCGTGTAACACCAGTGAAGCCATTTAGTATAGTCGGAGTAGATTATGGTGGACCTTTTTCGGTTTCGGTAAAGAGAGCGCGTGGCGCTCGTACCTTTAAGGCGTATCTTTGTTTGTTTGTTTGCATGAGCACCAAGGCGGTTCATCTTGAACTGGTTTCAGACCTGTCAGCTGACGCGTTTATTGCTGCTTTACGTCGCTTTGTTGCACGCCGAGGAAGGTGTTCCAAAATTGTTAGTGATAATGGGACAAATTTTGTTGGTGCCCATAAAATCCTTAACCGAATGTTACGTCAGGCCGCTGAGGGAGAAGCCATTTCTTGGCAGTTCATACCTCCTGGAGCTCCACATTTTGGTGGCCTTTGGGAGAGTGGGATTAAATCAGTGAAGACACATCTAGCTCGAATCATTGGAGTCCAAGTTCTCTCCTATGAGGAATTAACGACGTTATTTGCCCAAGTCGAGGCACTCTTGAATTCTAGGCCTTTATGTGTTTTAAGCAGTGATCCCAACGATTTGACGGCGCTTTCCCCTGGTCACTTCCTTACATTAGAACCATTCCCCGCACCGGCGGATCCTAATCTTTGTCATTTGAATATTTCACGGTTGTCACGCTGGCAAATGATTCAGCATATGCATCAACAGTTGTGGTCTCGGTGGCGAAACGAATACCTTCACACTTTGCAGCAACGTGGAAAGTGGTTTGAAGTTGTCCAGCAAGATGCTGTAAAGATTGGAACAATTGTCCTTATTAAAGATGAACAGCTTCCTCCTCTGAAATGGAAGCTGGGGCAAATAGTGAAATTGCATCCAGGGTCTGATGGTATTAATAGGGTGGCCACGGTCCACACAGGTCAAGGTTTGTTCAAGCGTCCCCTAGTGAAGTTGTGCCCCTTGCCTACGCAATAATCAACTTCATGCTTTGTTTAGTTAAGAATATCATTTGTTTGTTTGTTTGATCTGTAATGCTCGTAACTAATTAATATTTGTAATTGTCATTTTTGAAAATCCCGTATCTTAGTGGGATTTTGGTGGGCGGAAATGTTACATCCCCGTGGTTTTCTGGTTGCATAAGATTGCCCTCCGTCCTATCCTTAAATTCCCCCACTTGGGCACAGATGGATAACCGGAGCCAGCGCGCCGCAGGCAACGCGAGAGGCGACGAGAAAAGGAAGGTTTCCCGTCACGCACTGAGAACAAGTGCACCACCGCTGAGAGTCTGCGGGCTGGAGTCGAGATGCAATCTGCATATTCACGTTTTGTTGTTGTGTTGGTGATGGTGATTTTGTTCGCTCCATCTCCGATTGTTACATTGTTGTCACCGTCATATTGTTGCTACCAATAATTATTGAAACAGTTGAATTATTGGATTGGATATTTGTATATGGTACCTAATTGGAACATTACCTATTGGAAGAATTGTTATTCATTTGCCTGATCGATAAGACGCACATCGTCCATTTTAAGAAACTGCTACGTGGGTCTAGGAGGAAATCAAGGTCAGTGGGTAATCCCTCCTTATCCTTAAATAAATAAACTAAACCCTCCTATTCATTCCAGTTCCTCGCGGACACGGCATTTCCGGGTCCATTACTTAAACCAATTTTGAGAAGAAAGAAGGAAGAGTTTATTTTCAAACAGTCATTATATGTATTATAGTAATCATGTCAATAAACATTTAATTCATTGCCTTGTTTAATTAGTACTCTGGTCCTTCGGTTGTTAATCGTTGAGCTTGCCGAAACAACTTATAAAAGCGGATTTGAACGAATTTTACAGTTAAAGTAATTTTGCTAATTTTCAATTACGAACCTAGAGAACGAATTTTTGGGCAAATATATTCGGATAGTAACAGGCTATATTTCTTCTTACTGATTTCTTGGATTGGATTTCCTTTTTGTACTGATTTCTTGGATTGGATTTCCTTTTTGAATCATGAGAACTGCCACACTTACATTTAATTCATTATTATATTTTTTTATAGAATCAGCTGTTGCTGGATCAGATATCGACTTTGCTGCAGCAGCAAAGTCGAGAAGTCTACCATAATATGAGACTACTAAACACGAAAATAAATGAAATAGACGAAAAAAGAGATGCAGAAGAAAGGGAACGGGGAAGAGGAGTACGGGAAAGAGAAGAACGAGGAAGTAAGACAACGGAAGGTGAGCAGGAAAGAAGAGAACGGGAAAGACAAGAACGAGGAAGTAAGACAACGGGAGGTGAGCGGGAAAGAAGAGAACGAAGTAAAACAATGCAAGGTGAGCGGGAAAGAAGAGAACGGGACAATAGAGGAAGAGAACGAGGAAGAGGAGGAAGAGGAGGAACAAGAGGACCAGGCAGGGTAGCAGAAGAAAGGGGATGGCAAGCACGAGGAAGGGGAGGACGAGTAGCACAAGGCAGTAGGGGACAAGGAAGAGGACAAGGAAGGGAAGGACAGGGGAGAGGAGGTAATACTTCAAGAAAAATAATTCTCAACACGCTATAATCTATAGTATATTTTACATTGATTTGAATTTCCCATCAAATTAAGTGAAAAAAAGTATATCAAAACGTTTTTTTGAAAAAGTATATCAAAACGTTTTTTTGAAAAAGTATATCAAAGTTTTTTTTAAAGTAAATTGAGAGCAATAATTATTATTAACAATATAACAAAAATTGAATAAACGTATCGACTATTTAAAACGAAAAATTTTTGTTTTGG
This sequence comes from Malachius bipustulatus, assembly GCA_910589415.1. Classification (NCBI taxonomy): domain Eukaryota; kingdom Metazoa; phylum Arthropoda; class Insecta; order Coleoptera; family Melyridae; genus Malachius; species Malachius bipustulatus. The sequence continues at coordinate 3,719,621 of OU342638.1, read as the reverse complement.
TGAAATGAAAACAAAAAATATAAAAATAAAGTGTCACCTCGACATAATTTAAACTGTTGAATTTTGATATATTATTGTCAATTAATGATATCTCTGTTACTTAATCTGGATTTTTTTTATTTTGAGGCTCTAAGCTCATTAGTTTACGAGATATAGCCAATGGCCTACCTCTGCGGGACACTCGGTACCTATATTTTAAAACTTCCATCCGATAATGTAGCCAACACATTTAAAAATTTCCACCATATTTGATAATGAAGTATTAATGAAATTGGTAACAAATTTTCATTTATTCATCTAGACATCCTTTGTTCTAGGAAACATCGAGAGGCCGACCGTCCGGCTAGTCATTGAACTGGGCGGTCAAGAGTCACGGAGTCTTGGGTCGAATTACGGAGTTTATTAGAATTTTTATTTTTATTTTAGAATTTTTATTATTTTTCATATTATGTTGAATTTTTATTGTTTTATTTTAATATTTAATTTTTATAAATTTATTTTATTTATCTTAGATTTTCAGAATTTTTGTTGTTTTTATATATTGTTTACAGAATTTATATTTATTTTATATTTTTGAATAAAAAATAATGAAAAAATACAACTTTGTTTCCATTTTTAATGATACAACTTAACTGAAATTGTTCTTTGTTTTTCTAATAATATTCCAATGAAACCCAATTACTATAAATAATGTTTACATATTATCAATGATACATCTCTTTCTCCTCAAGTGAGTTTGGAACTGTATTATTATTATTAAAAATAAATAGTTCTTCAAGTGAGTTTTGAACTGTTTTATTACAAAAATTTCAAAGAAAAAGTACACCATATTCTGGAACAATGAATTCTATAACCAATTTATAACAGTATAATAGACGCAAGCGGGAATTCTTAAGAAATTATTTTTGGAAATCACAGTAATATTATAAAACATTATAATTATTATTATAATTATTTATTCTTAATTAATCTCGGTTGTTTCAATTTTTTACTCAACTACGGTGACATTATTCTCATTACTTCTTGTGTTTTTATTTAAGGGATTTTCAGATTTTTCTTAATCTAAATTCCTCAACTGCTTCGATGAATCCAAAACAGAAACATCACCGAGAGAAATCATTTGGCTACAATAACATTTATATAATAATTACTATAATATATGTATTAACTTCTTTTTGCAGACCCATGGTTCAATTTTTTTGAGACATTATTTTTGAGCAATTAAAATAATAATAAACTACTAGCAAGTACAGTTCAATGGCGATTTCATCAGCCAAAGTGTTTGGTCGGTGTTTCAACAGATAGGAAGCTTAAAATTTTATTAACTACCTACAAAATTATTATTTTCATCCCAGAACGATTTAATGAATTAAAAGAGACGTGAATACAAAAAACTAGATCGGCAATGCAAACTGTCGTAATTTTTAGCCACACCATCCACCCCTCTCCCTGTAATAATAATATAATAAATTGTATATACAGGGAGCCACAAACACAGCTTATTACATCGCCGACGAACAGACATTGGCAGTTCGTGACCACGTAAGATTTATTGGCAAATAAATAAAGTTACATAAAACAAACAGTTCCATAGGCATGGATTAGATTTGATCCTACCTTTATCTGGTGTCTCCCTTTAGTAGTTGACTTGTTCGGAGACACTTAAAGAAGAGTGCACTCTCGGCTATTATTTTTTGGTGTGACGCTTGTGTCTACACACTACATTAAATATTTCATTGTTACCATTTGCATTTTTTTGGTGTGACGCTTGTGTCTATACATTGCATTAAATATTTCATTGTTACCATTTGGATTTTTTTGCTGTGACGCTTGTGTCTACACACTGCATTAAATATTTCATTGTTACCATTTGTAACTGCTTGTGTCAAATGGAAAATAAGAAGAGGACACATGTCTAATGAAAAATGAATTTTTTTTGGTGTGACGCTTGTGTCTACACACTGCATTATATATTTCATTGTTACCATTTGTAACTGCATGTGTCAAATGAAAAATAAAAAGAGAACACATGTCTAAGGAAAAATGAATTTTTTTTTGGTGTGACGCTTGCGTCTACACTGCATTAAATATTTCATTGTTACCATTTCTAACTGCATATGTAACTCTCATATGCAGCATATGCATATGCATCTCCGGTTGTTTTTACTTTATCGAAATCATCATTTAACCAGGAAATGTGTTTATATGTATAGACCACTGTAAGGTATTGTGTTTCGAAAAAATATGGTGACAGCTCGGATTAATTCTATACCAGCTTCAAATGTTTGATCGTTCTTCAACTACCGATGAAATAACTTTACTGCATCAGCACGAATATCCTTTAAATTATGAGCTCGGTCTTGTTTTGGCAGTACAAGCGATGCGTTAATTTCAACATTTGATCGTTCTTCCTCTTGTATCCCAGGTAGCAAGTAAAATTGGCGTTTGCCTGGCTAAATATTGATTCAATATTGTTATATTGTAAATGTTTTTTAAACATAGCGCCGATATTGGGCATTGATTGTACAGATCGTGATTGACAGTACAATATTGTACTTATATTGTCCAGATATCCATTTTACTATAATAAAAATATCAATATACAGGGTGTTCTACAAGCTCTATGACAAACTTTGACAGATGGTAGGTTGCTTGATTTTAAACATATTTTTTTTAATAAACATGGGTCCGATTCGTTTTTGTTTAGAAGTTACAAGCATTTAAAAAATCGGCCCTGTAAAAGGAAAACGGTTCAAGATAGAGAAAAACGGCTTACATGTCCCTATTTTAACTTTTCATGTACTATCCAATGATGTAGATGAAATGTTTATACAGGGTGATAAAAAATTTGAAAAAATCTGAGATTTCTCCACATTTAAAAAAATCAAAGAAAGTACAAATGTTTCTATACCATAGGATAGTCCATAAAAAGTTAAAATAGGGACATGTAAGCCGTTTTTCTCTATCTTGAACCGTGTTCCTTTTACAGGGCCTTGAACTTGAAAAATTACGATTCTTTAAATGCTTGTAACTTCTAAACAAAAACGAATCGGACCCATGTTTATTAAAAAAAAATATGTTTAAAATCAAGTAACCTACCATCTGTCAAAGTTTGTCGTAGAGCTTGTAGAACACCCTGTATTGTAGATATAGAAAATTGCTGATTTAGCCAATATTGATCTTCCGTTATTGATTTGTCCAGTGTTGCAGAAATATCGTTTTCCCCATGTTGTTTCTACTTCATTGACACAATATTGATTTTTTTATTTTCTACCAATATTAGCAAGACAACATCCATCCAATATAGATATTTTTTGCTTTAACCATTTTGCTTGCGAGATTTGACCAATGTTGTATTAATATAGGCCTTTCTATGTTGTTTCAACTTCATTGACACAATATTGATTTTTTATTTTCTACCAATATTAGCAAGACATCTATTCAATATAGATATTTTTTGCTTTAACCAATTTTGCTTGCGAGATTTGACCAATGTTGTATTAATATGTAACGGTTTGGTTTTGCGAGTGGCGCGATGATGATGATGATTTCCCGGGTTTCATGGTTTTGTGCACTGACAGTTTTAGAGGTCTACCAGCTAGGAAAAACCATGTGGCGCTCATTTCATTTCACCAAATACACTAGACTATAATACGTCCAACTTCGAGTCAAAACCCGCAGCGAGGCGACACTAGCGAACCTGGCGGCACGAGTTGTTCTACTGGGCCCGGAATAATAATAATAATAATGAATTATTGAATAGTAACTTATTATTTACTCTTATTATTTTTATTGACACCGACCTCTGGCTTCTGTCCACGTTGTGATCTGTTTTTTGTTTTCTTGTTTGCTTTTTTACTTCTTTTTGCTACTTATTGTTTTAAAATCAGTCTTTTTCAAGACTATAAATTAGTTTCCTTCCTGTCTTGTGATTGTGTTTTTTTTACAATGTCCTGCAAGAGTGGTGCAGTGTATGCTTGTATATGGTTGCAATAATTACAAGCAACAAAAAAAGCAAATCATTTATTCATAAAAAATCATGTAATTGAATTCATAAAAAATTATGTAATTGATTTTTTTTTAATTTCATAGGGGTGGTAGGTGTGAAAAAATGGCAATATTAAAACAATAACAAACGGGTTTATTTGACCTAGCATTTAGATAAGGCAACACTCCCACAAATTGCTTAAATACATATAATAGGAAAACATTATGTAGGTAGGTATTTACAATTTAGGTTTATAATAATTATTAGGAGTCTATTATTTAATATTTTATTCATTTATTATTTATATTTATATTATTTAGAATTATTATAATAATTATGCCTTTAAAATTATTGCAATTCACAAATTTTTTGAACTAGTATTATTCCCTTTTGGCTGTCATTTAAACAAAATGCAAGTTACAGACCAAGTATAAAGATTGATTTTTTTCCTGCCTTTAAATAACTCCAAATAGACAATTTTAACATTTTTACTCTTATGGAATGTTTTATTATATCTATATCACTAGTATTTGATAATAATAAAAAAATTATCTTTGTCAGAAATTAAATAAAAAAAGTTTAAAGTTAGGTATTTTTTTCCTAACTTTTTTTCATTAGTTTCCTATTCGCGGCTTGGCGCAACAACTCGTGACAGCGGCTGCCTTCGAAATGCATGTAAAATTGCCGGAGTTGGACGTATTATAGGTAGTCTAGTGTATTTGCCTACACTAACTGAGAAAATTTTTGCAAATATGATCGGGAGTTATTGCATACAATAATTCGAAACCCGTTCGACAGCCTGCGACATGTCCGTTCTAATGTTCAACGACAGTCAGAGGGGGGAAGCTGCGGCTAGTGTCGTGACTCGTGACGCGTAGTGCTAGTGAGAACACCTACATAAGTTTACATGCGGACTATTGGAGACGACGTTTGTCGTTACGCGCCGCGTCGTAGGACGTCGTATAAGAAAACTTACTTAGGCCACAGAATAGACTAATCAGAAGCCAAACTCGCCGTCGGCGCCTTTGTACTTTTAGAGTCAACCCCCACCTCTAGCGGCCACACGTTCGGGTTTAGAAGTCCAGGCCCGCATTCAAAACTAATGAAATCAGTTTGTGTAAGAGCGCACAGGAGCGTACTAAAAATATATGTTTATATATTATTTTATTATTACTATATTATAGATGTTTTCAAAAACATCTATTATGTGTATCAGTTTACTATTATTACAACAGTAGTAGTGATAGTGATAGCTAGTAATAAAATAAAGGTTAACAGATCCATAAAATCCACAAAAGAATTAAATGACGGTAAATGGCTTCGTCATAAATGCGCATATAATAGAAGAATAGAACCATTCAAAGCTATAAAAGTAGAAAGAAACAGAAAAAATCACATACAGCCTACCAGGCCGACCAGTGGTTCTGGAACATTTTTATAGTTGTTATTTTTTTTTATTACTTTTTTTGAATTTTACTTTTTTTTAGTTATTTTTTAAATTTTGAATTAATTTTGAATAATTTGATTTTAATTTTTGGATATTACATTATAAAGGTTCCTTTTATACCAATACTTCTCGAGTATTTTCCTTTTTTTAGAAAATCATTCAATAAATCAGCACACATGTTAGGATAAATGCACAAAAAAAAAACTCAAAATTTACAGGAACACACAAAAAAATGTTTTATTAGTAAAAAATATTATAATACCTTTACAGTACAATCTCTTTAATCCGACAATTAAATGCACGGGGAATGTCCGGATTAGTGATTTGTCCGGATTACTGGATGTATTTGAAAAAATGTAATTTCATATGTAGGTATCATATTATACATTTTGTCTGCATGAATAAGTAGATGACAAAAAATTATTCTAAATCACAATAAAATTATTATTATGTATAGGAAAATAATTGGTGATGTTTTTTTTTGTTTTTTAGCACCTTATTTCTGCTTTGAGTGCTTCGTTAGGAAGTTCTTGCCGCAAAAACATTTGATAGGGTGGTTGGGCTGGTTATTCTTCAATACACCGGAAATCTGGGTAATAAAGGGCAATAAATCTCGAGCTCAAGGGCATCCAGCTATTGAATCTGTAAGTATATAGAATACAAAACATGAATGTCTGTTAGTGTATTTTTTAACAAAAAAATACACTATTGAGGACGACATCACTTTTCGAAAATCACCCAAACTCATCAAATGTCCACCGATCATGACCCCTAGATCACGAAAAAGTGGTTTTCCAAAATTCACCTGCCCACGATATATATATATATACATATTTATAAAATATTGATAATTATGTTGGGATAGCAGCCAATTAAACACGCAGGTTTTCTCTTTTTTCTTTTTAATCAACCCAAGCTTTCGAGCTTTTCTTTAGCTCTTCGTCAGGGGTACTATTAAAAGTTAATCTTTTCAGTACCCCTGACGAAGAGCTAAAGAAAAGCTCGAAAGCTTGGGTTGATTAAAAAGAAAAAAGAGAAAACCTGCGTGTTTAATTGGCTGCTATCCCAACATAATTATCAATATTTTATAATTACCTACACAGCCAAAACAAATCTAATATTTATATATATTTATATATATATTTATATATTTCTCCAAAAACGCGAAATTTCGATTTTCAAAACGCTCCTGTAGCTTTATCTTTGAAGATTAGTGAACGAAATTTTGGATCCTTATAAAACTTTGGAATGATGTTAGATTTTCGTTGAAAAAATTTCCAAAAGTCGAGTCACTTCTACAGGGTGTCCCTTCAAAATGCCAGAAATCCGGTTCTTGTGGTATCATTTCAGGTCGCAGTTTTCAATCTAGGAGGCTGAAATTTTTGTGGGAGTAAGATATCCACAAGGAGTGGTCTGGTATTGCACTTGAGCAAAATCGGCCTAGCCGTTTCAAAATGGCAGCCATTTGAATTTTTGGAAAATTTGCTATAGTTTGAGTCCCTGTATGAGCAAGATGGCAATAAAACTTTAAAATAAAATTAACAAGATTGGAAGAAAACTATTTGAAATTTGAATTAAAGCAACAAAAATGGCATTATTTATATTAATAAGCCTGTGGCGTGGGTAGGAAAAGGGTAAAAATGTCTAAATTTTTATACCCGTTTATGAGTTCATTTTTTAAGAAATTGAACTGAAATTTTCACAGTAGGCAAGTACACTAATATCATTTAATCCTTAAAAGTTTCAAGAAGTAAATAAGAAAAATGGCGGAGATATTAATATATTTTCATATGATGTGTATTTCTCTAAAATTTTAAAACCGGTGCTGTAGCTTCATATTTAAAGATTAGTGAACGAATTTTTTTTACCCTTGTGAAACTTCAAAATGACATTTGATTTTCGTAAAAAATTTTCCTAAATCTGCGTTATTTCTACAGGGTGTCCCTCCAAATTAAAAATAAAAACCGTCTATGAGGCACGGTTTCTGGTCGCAGTTATCAATCTAGAGGGCTGAAATTTTTTTATGAGTAAGATAGCCGCAAGAAGTCGTCTGGTACTGTATTTGAGTAAAATCGAACCGTTTCAAAATGGCGGCCTTTTCAATTTTAGAAAAAAATGCCAGATTTGGAACCCCTCTATACCTACCTACCTATAAGCAAGTTAGAAAAACAAATTTAAATCAAATTAACACGATTGGAAGAAAATTATTTTAAATTTGAGTTAATGCAGTAAAATTAGCATATTTTTCATTAATAAGCCAGTGGCGTGGGTAGGAAAAGGGTAAAAATGGCTAAATTTCTATAACCGTTTATGAACCTTTTTTGAAGGAATTGAGCTGAAGTTTTTCCAGTAGACAACTATACGAATAACCCCTAACTCTGAAAAATATCAAGAAGCAAATAAGAAAAATGGCGGAGATATTCGAATATTTTTACATGATGTTTATGATTCCTCTAAAATTTCAAATTTTCGGTTTTCAAAATTCCCCTTTCACTTTTTGCGAATTTATTAAAGGTAGTGTAAAGAATAGTATTTTTTAAGTAAAGTTAGCCAGTGGCGGACACAGGAAAAGGAATTTTTCTTTTAATTTGCCATTTTTTTTTTTTTTTTTTTGTTAAATTTAAAATCCATTCTAAGGCACGTTTTCAAACTAAATGAAATGAAATTTTCTCAGTAAACGACTACGCTAATATGACCCGACTATGGAAAATTTCAGAAAGCCAATTCAAAAAGCCTTGAAAATATTCAGAATTGAATCGCATAAAAATACACTATTTCTGCGATTGATGCGCAAGAAGGTTTTTTACATTAATAAGTGTGTGTTCTAGAGGAATTGAATTTAGTTTTGTTAACTTGAAATACGCACATATTTTATAATTGCACGAGTTCCCAATTTCATTGTCCGGAGTACCTAGGTCCTAGGTGCGTCCGGACTATGACTCTGAGAATTGAGTGTCCGGATTAAAGAGGTTGTACTGAATACAATTTACAAACCTAAGTGTATACCTACCTAATTGAAGCCAAAACTGAAACGAAAGTTATTTCTTCACCTACGCTATAAAAGCGATAAGGCATATCCGAAATAAAAAATAAAATATTCTACATTGAGCTTATCCTAAAAGTTGTAAAAAAGTCTAAAAACAAAAGAAAGCATACATATTAACGCTATTACCAATAACAATATACAATAATAAACGAAAAAACATAAAACGATAAATCAACGTCTGAAGCTATAAAATTCGCGGTTATAGAAGAGCGCCACTCCGCCACTGGTACTACAGGCAACGAGCGATATAGATTTAACTGACTCCGTTGCGCTCCGCCTCTGACTGCCGCTGAGTTCTAACCCCATCTAAACCCGCGCGAGCAGATGCGCGAACCCGGTATTTTTATTGAAGTTAATATTCTGATTAGTTAGTATATTACTCTATTAGGCCTCTAAACCAGTCTTTATCAATCGTGTCAGACTTGCTGCTGAACGTGGTATTTTTATTGATGTTCGATCCTTCCTTCATTGCAGAACGGCTACGGTAATCGTAATAGTCATCGTAATTTATCGTTGATCCCGCTTTCACGAACATCTCGATTAATTTAAATTTTTCTGTTTGAACGGCAACATCCAGAGGTGTTCTCCCGTGAAGATTCTTTGTGTTCACATCGATCCCGTCGTGTTTCAACAAAATCTCCACGACTTTTATCTTATTTTTATCTTCATATTCATATTCATCTTTATCTTCGTATATTCTCCTAATCGTACTGTGTAGCACGGAGTTGTCATACCAATCCTTCCCGTTCACCTCTTCGTATTTCAAGTCATCTAGAAAATATTTCACGATATCCACGTGACCTTCCTCTGCTGCTCGATGAAAGGGGGTGACTCCTCGATTGCCATGTCTTTTATAATCACCCCCGTGCTCGATTAAGAGACGGACCATCTCGAGGTTACCGGTATTACAAGCAAGATCTAGCGGGGTCAGCTGGTCGGAGTTCACTACTTGATTGACGTTCGATCCGTGTTCGATTAAGAGACGAACCATTTCTGGGTGGTCGTTTAGAACGGCTAAGTGAAGAGCGCCATTGCAGCCAGAGCCATTTATGAAGTTAAGTAAATAGGGCTTAACCGTGTCGCTTACGTTCGTTAAATAGTTTCGAACGATTTCCAAAGAACCGTTTTCCGCCGCGAGCATGATATCACCCATCGGACCAATTTCTTTTTTTAATAAATCGATGATTTCTATGATACTTGATGACGCAGAGGTGATCCGAGCGATGAAGTTTTCAAGAGCGTTCAAGCACTCCTGGGCGGGCCATTGATAAAAATTGGCGTTTATAATTCGATTCTGCATTTCTGTTGATTGCGTTTCAATGAATTGGACGAACCAATCCATGACACGTGTCTGATTACGCTTACAAGCGACAAAGAGGATGGCTTTTACAAATGGCTTTTTTACAGTTAAAAACGATACGAAAGCCTGATCATGATGCTTCTTGAATGATCCCAGGAGAAATATCACGATACCCTGACAGTTTTCGTTGTTTAATCTGTAGAATATATCTCTAAGTAAATACCCTGAGTCGTTAATCAACTCCTCAACAATTTTGCGAGAATAAAATGGAGCATCTTCGGGAGTTATTTGCGAAACGTACGTCTCCAGAAACATCCGGACGATACTAAACTCCCAAGACCTAAAGGCTTTGTTCATGAGAAACTTTAGCAGTTCAGGTTGCTTATCCCCGCGTCTCTTGTTACGTTCCTTCAACCAAGCAAAAATTTGACGGGCGAAATAAAACTCCTGGATCGTCTGATGGATGAATTCGGAGCCCTGGATCAATCCGGTCTCTTGCAGGACTTGCAGGGTCTCCGATTCGTCGAAATTGTCATCATCGAAGCCGTACTTGCTAGCGGAGAAAGCTCGTAGTTGCTCATCGATCGATTTGAGGTAGATTTTCTTGGACGAGGACGATTCCCTGAGATCCTCTTTATTGCAAGCAATAGCGAGCTTCTTCTCAACGAAAGCTTCGTAAATGCTCGTTAAACTGTCTGGATGAAGCTCCAGCGAGATCCGATCGAGATTTTCCTTGGACAAGGACGAGTAATCCGGCGCCGCCACTTCGGTCAATAGTTTCATTTGAAGCGGGATTCCGATGAAGTTGAGAATTTTCCTAGCGAAGACCTCCGTCGCTTTATCGAGGAGTCTCCTGGTGTAATCGTTAAGACCGTCTAACGTCAATCGTTTCAGTTTCAAGTCGAGATGAAACAAGTCTTTCCAGTAATTGGTTAAGTACCTTTCCACATTTTTTCGTTTCAACCGTTTGAATCGTATCGAGAAAGTTTTCAGGGCGTTTTCGAACATCTCTCGCTTAGTCTTGCGACATGTTACGATAATCAACGATTTCGTTTCGTCGCGCAGATACAGCAAGAACTCGATTATCGGTCTCTCGTATTTTTCATCGTAGGACGAGTCGAATATCTCGTCAAATAAGAACACAACTCTGATCGCCGTTTTGCCGGCGAGATGATACTTGAGGAAGTCGAATTCACTGTTCGTTTTGATCTTGAGCAGCTGCTCGGATATTCGATCGATCTCAAAGTTACCGTTCAGTCTTGTAACGATCGTCGCGCAGTCGTTATAGGTCAGTTTGAAAACACAACTGCGTTCGATTTTCGAGATCAGGTTCGTTACGGTGGTCGATTTACCGATTCCAGGATCTCCCGTTATTAACACAAAGCCCCGATCAACTAATTCCTGTTCTGTTAACGAACAGTCACGGGATATCGTTAAGAAATCACGAATGTCGCAGATCTCGTTATTGTAATCCTTCCCGTCATAGACGTAGACAACTTTATCGCTTTTTCGATTTGCCCTGAAATTGCATTTCACGGGTCGTTTGTCAATTTTCGTTAATTCAACAGTAACACGTCTATCAGCTCCTTCGTTTCCTTGCCGCAATTGTTCTTTAATCGAATCCGTTACTTTCCTTTCGTCGAGAACCATTTCGTAATAAAATGTTCGGGGGATGTATAATTCGGGATTGTAAATTTGTTGTAATGAGACGTTCTGATCGTAGTGGAACCAGTAAAACTTCCTAGAACACTCCTCATTGCAGCGTTCTTTGAAGTATTGCGACGCTTCGTTAAGGTCGGTCTTTTGTAATTGATCGCAGGGGATTTGTAAGTTTAGTCGGTCGCGGATGTGCGTTATTAGAATTTTTGATTTGCTTAAATCGCATTCGGGGTTCTCGATTAGCTTAACGAAATCGTCACGCGAGTAACTTTGATCTTTGTCTGCTTGAATGTAAAAATTTTCCAATCTCGAGAGATTGAGCGACTCGTACTTCAGTTCGATGTAACGATCGTTTAGTAACAGATCTAAGAATTGATAATCGTTAACGATTGGTGAGTTTTCTGTCCAGTCATCATCGGCCGCGTTGAAGAAAGCTGCTAAAGAATAAGTCTCGTTCCGGAATTTAATTATTTCTTTATTTAACGCCCACTGTTGACCAATCACCGTTAAATCGGCAAATTTGAATTCGGGCGATGCGATTTCTCTACTGCTCATTGGAGACAGATCAATATTTGAACCGTTTACTATAACAACTTTACGAACGCCTTTCGCGAATCCCTTTATCAGATTCGAGACGTCGTCGTTAACGGTTTCGTTAAGTAAATCAACGAATAATAATTTTAATTGTGAATTTATAACTAAATCGACCTCGGTGTATTTAAATAACGAGAGTAGATACGATTGATCAACGAATAGAAAATTATTGTCTCCGCTGTATTGATGAATATTAACGTTCTGTTTGGATCTGATTTGTTTGAAAACGTCAAATAATCGCAACATCTCGATTTTATAGTTGTTAACATTCGGTTTGATCAATAAAACATTCTCTCTCGCTTCTAGGAAAGCCTCCAGTTCAATCGAATCGCTAAAATCAACGTTACAATTATTAAATGATTCGTTATAAGAATCAACGGCGACCTTCATAATAACCTCGTGCGTTTTTGATAAAAGCGAACTCAAACATTTTTTGATTTCTTCGGGATACCAACGAAAGATCTGCTTGCACCTTTTAATGGTCTTCTTCTTCGACGTCTCATCAGGGAATATCAAATCATCTCCGATTTGCTTGAATTGAGAGAATAAATCTTTTAACGGTCGATTTAGCGGGGCGAACTGCTCGTTAATCGTAACGTCTGATTGAATAATCTTTAGCCAATGCTTCAAGAAGAACAATTCGTCCTCCGAGAATAACGAGACGTTACAAGACTCAACCGAACTTCTATTTAAAGAGTAACGAATCTTATTGAAATGATTTTTTTCAATAGCTTCGTCAGGATTTGGGTGGAAATGATTTTCCCTCCTACTGTACTTGAAGAAATTCCTGTACTCGTCATTATTGAAGATGATGCCAGTCAAACCTTTACCGATAACGGGCCAGTCAGAAACTTGATCGACGTCAACTGAAATTGTTACCTCATCCGGGTCGAAGACGGATTTGATATTGTCCATACTGTGGACCTTTAAATGGTAAAGTGCGGTGTGTGCGGTCAAGAAACTCATCTCCTGGAACGGAAACTCCAGTCTCAGCAAAACTCCGACGTGACGGTTGCACGTGTTCACTTTATTCGGGGCGGAGAGGTAAGCGGTCACGTCGAGGGTGCTCGGGAAAATTGTTTTGAGATACCTCAGATCGCAGTGGTCGGTTATCCGATCCAACATTTCCGCGCAGCCCGGATTATCGAAGGTGACGCAGTGGCCGTGTAGTCCTGTCACTGCTGCTTTCAGGAACACGTCGTCGTCGTATCGTTGCAGGTATTTCACCCCGAAGGTTGTCATCTGCGCCAGAAAACCTCCCAACGAGTGACCGGTGAAGGACAGCTGGTACCGCCAGCTCTTCTCCGATTGAAGTTCCACAATTACGCCCCGAATGAAATCTGTGAAAGTTAAAGCGGAGTGGATTTGAGTGGAGATGGAGCCCCAGACGATGCTTTTCAGATCGGTCCAAACGGCGTTCAGGCTGTCCGTCCCGCGATGCGCGATGATTATTTGCTGCTGGACGGGGTTGAAGAACGCGGCCCCTACGTACCCGTTCCCTTTGCTCGTGTTGGTCACTCTTATCAGTAATTTCCAGTCACAGTCGTCGGGGATGGTGCAGTTGTCATTGTAGACTTCGGAGGCGAAATGGGCCAGGCGGTAGTCGCTCGGATGTGGTTCAAGGTCGAGTATGCCTTCATAGGTGATGGTGCTCGTTCTTAGTTTTTCCGTTACTTCATTTTTACGTTTTCTGAGATATTCGAGGATGCATTTGTCGACTTTGAGTTCACTGGAGAAGGGTGCCGGTGGTGGTGGCGATGATGGTGATGGGTTCATCGTGAGGCACTGAAAGAGATAAATAAACATGAAATTAGAAAGCCTCATTTTAGGTGGAGGAGAGTTTGAGATCGATCAGTTCAGAAACCATAAGTATAAATTGAAGAAGAAAAATTATCTCTGGTTTGAGGTCATCCAAATATTCAAAAGTCTTTTGCAAAACATGCGAAACAAGATCCATAGAAATAGGCGTGGACGCCCAATCGGAGGAGTTTCGCACGCTTTGCGGGGACTTCATTTATAGTTAAGCTCCTTGTCAAATTTTTGTTTTGTTTGTTTACTTTCAAAAAGTTAGCAGTCGATTTGAATATTTTCGAGTCGTGCGAGTAACTCCTGTCGATTTCATACGAAAATTTGATTGTCACAACTTCTTTGTCGTATCCTTCACCTTTTTACTTTGTGGTGCTCCATTTCAACTAACTTCCAATCTAAACTGACCGTAGCTACTGTCACGGCGCTCTTATATACACGCCGGATGTCGATTCTCGATGGCTCGGGACGATTCACTGGTGCCTCCAGACGCGGAATGTTCTAATATTCTGACATTCTGGATCGGAATATGACATTCTTGTCATGTCGGCGAGACTTTCGCGAATCAGCTGACTAGACAGGCACTAATCAGGGAAGGTAAATGTAAACGACATCCCAGGTAGCAATGAGACGTCAGTTTCGGTCATTTTGACGTCATATACACGTAAAATACGTCGCCGTCTCGTTCCGTCATTTGTTGACGTGATTTTGACGTCACAAATTATCGACGATTAGACGTCTTCTAATCTAACGTCTGTGTTCACGTCTTAAAGACGTCAGCATCAAACATTTTTAAAGTCTAGTGGTCTGGTGCTATAATAGGTACAAGTAATTATTTTCAGTTTTTATTCTGGAGCATTAATTATAAATTATAATAGTAGGTAGATACCTACTTTCGCAGTGAAACTCGAAATAGATACACTACATTTATTTACTTATACTGAAAATAAAAATTAGAAAAAATCCATTTTGATTAACCATTACCAAATTTGATAAATGTAGATTTCTAAACTAAAAGATACCTTAGTAGAATAAAATATCTTGTCTTGTTAGTGGTATTGGTATTGGCACTATTGGCATTGGTTGTTGGTTGGCTCTTCTGTGCTATTGCGCCACTTACTGCGTCTCGGCTAAAGCAATCTCGACAGCGTTGTCAAATCGTAAAATTTCTCCTATAAAAAAATAATTCTAACATATTATTAGCATAATAATTATTACGAAGCGCATGCTGGAAAATATAAAAATGTTGGAATTTTCAACTTAACAACAATAATTTACCCTTTAGGCTATCAGTTTCAGTACTACCGTCAATCGGATAGGTACCATTCACTTCATCTGCATAATTGCATGGATGATTCAAATTTCGTATAATAAATAAATTCAATAAACAGTATTGTGTATTTATTTATCCACGGAAAAATTAATTTTCCTATTAGGGAATACAGTAATAGGTACACGTAGAAATAAAATAAAAAGCAACAAGCTAATGTGGCAACAGCGATCTTGTTTCGAAGCCGTCGCGCTTGCGTGCTGCCTATGCATGCCGCCGCAGCCCAGGCCGAGGCCACCTTCATTTTCTTTGTTCTTTCATTGCTAGATAATAGACAGGTGGTTTGGTGGTTGTGTGTTGTGTTGTCTTTATTAGTTTTATATTACATTAATTTACAGAAGTGGTAAGTAAATTATCGAATATTAATTGGGGATGTATCTGGTGTGCGTTTACTGAGTACATTTTCGGCTTTAAATAGGAAATTTAACGATGAATCAATCTAATTCAAGCACTAGCGGCGATCTAAGCCGTGAAATAATAGCGGAACCGGCGTTTGTAGGCGTGCAATTCGAAAGTGATGGCGGAGGCTTAGGAGTTGTTCACGACAGCTGGTTAGGTTAACGCCAAAGAAAAAAGAAATTTGGTGGCCACCATATAAGCAGCAACATCTTTTTGAAAAGTCGATTAAAAAGGGCGAATCTCCAGATGTAAAAACGTGGAGTCTTCATTGCATCGGTAGAATTTTCTTCCATGAAGGTAAGTTCGAAAGGGCATAATTTAGGTGCTTCTGTTATCATAAAATTAATCATCCGTGCTTTCTTTGCCAGTTTATTATAGCTAGTCATACATTTCCGGGTTTAACGGTTTATGATTATCTCCAATTATAGTGAATTCTTAGCCTTACTTTCATTGCGGACCTATAGGAATAGAACTCGAGAATGTTGCACCTTCGCGAGGATAATAACTCCCTTCCACTAGCCCCCCTCAACTAAGTCAGCTCTTTGTCAGGTTAGGTAATTTTTTCCTTGAAATTTAAACCCCTTACGGATTTTTCTCTACCTTCAATATTTATTATACTTCTATCATTTTCATGAAATTTCACGGACAAAAAATACCTAACCTGGCCATCAATGATCTGACTTAGTGGAGGGGGGACTATATAGTTTTGGGGAATTATCCTCGGGAAAGGCGCACCATTAGCTAGAACTCATATACCCTTGTTAAAAAAAACAAAGGGGAACGCAGAAAAGTCCTGAATAGGTACTACTTGTCATGTAAAGGTAATGCTTTCTCTTTTTAGAAAATTATATAGTATATGTCCCGCCTGGGATACCGTCTCACATGTATGAGGATTTTTGCGACGGTTTGACAGCCATAGAGGACCTTCACAATTGTGACCTCATATTTGTGGGGGACTTCAACTTACCAGAGTATTTCCGTGCCGTCTCTAGCGGTGGTACTTTTAGCAGTAAAATATTGGCACTTGATAACCTATCTAGCTTTTATGGCCTTGTCCAGCGTAATGATGTTCTTAACGACAACAACGGGATTCTAGATTTGATTTTTACTAACATCGACTCATGTTCTGTTACTAAGACTGAAGGTTTGGTGAAAGAGGATGCGTATCATCCGTGCTTGTCTTTACAACTGTTTGCGAAATATAAGACTGACGATGAAAAATTTCCTACAAACATTAATGTCGCTTCCTATAAATTTAAAAAAGCTGACTTTTCTCAATTATATAGATGTCTAGGTGAGGTTGATTGGGACTTCCTGATGTGTGCCAATAGTGTCGATAAAGCCGTTGAGGAATTTTACAGTAAGTTGGACTTGATATTTTCGAAATGCATACCAAAACATAGGCCTAAGAAATGTAGTAGATACCCACCATGGTTCAACAGAGACTTGATAAGTGACATTAGTTAGAAATAAAAAAACGTTGTTATGATAGGTGTAAGAAGTATGGTCACAGCTACTATATTCACGCGTTTAAACAGCTCAGGAGCAGAATCAAATATAAAGTCGACATGCTATACAAGAGATACTTACGGAATATCGAGTGTAGGATTCGGTCTAACCCTAAATATTTTTGGTCCTATATTAACAACAAAAGAAAATGCGCTTCCCTTCCAGACACGTTAATTTATAAGGACTCCACAGTGAATGGTCCCCAGAATATTGTCGACTCTTTTGTTGATCACTTTGCCTCTGTTTATTCGCGTTCCCGTAATGATTAATCGACATTTAATCTCTTGGGAGCCCGTAACGCTGCTGGTGGGTCGGTTGACGTGATTGACATTATCACTCTTACTGAGGAAGAAGTTTCGAAGGGTTTGAAGAGACTTAAGCCCACTTTCACCGCTGGGTTGGATGGTGTTCCATCATTTATTGTTAGGGACTGCGCTTCCGCTTTTGTTCGTCCTTTAACTATTTTATTTAATCTTTCTCTAAAAACACACACGTATCCAACGCGATGGAAGATGTCTAAAATTTGTCCAGTTTACAAGAAGGATGGGCGCAATCTAGTTGAGAACTATCGTCCAATTTCCATTATATCAAATTTCAGTAAGGTCTTTGAGAATACACTGCATGAAAAACTCCATCAAAAAGTTAGTGGATTTATTCCAGTAACCCAACACGGGTTCATGAAGGGGCGATCTACGGTCACAAATTTATTAAATATAACTCAACGTCTATGTGAGGTGCTGGATTCTGGTGGACAAGTGGACGTTATCTATACTGATATGTCAAAAGCTTTTGACAAGTTAGACCATGGAATTATTTTGCAAAAAATGCTTTCTCTGGGCTTTTCGGCAGATCTAGTGCGTTTCTTTCGGGATTACTTGGTGAACAGGGGGCAGTGTGTTTGCTATCGGGGTTTTACATCGCGTGTCATTTCACCTTCATCTGGAATTCCGCAGGGTTCTGTTTTGGGTCCCTTGTTGTTCATTCTCTACGTTGCAGACTTGCCGAGCGGTTTGCACTGTGGTAATCTTATGTATGCAGATGACTTGAAGCTGTTCTATGATGTGTCAACCCTGAGTAACTGCTTGCATCTGCAGGAAATGCTGCAGAATGTCGTTCTCTGGTGTGAGGAGAATAAATTACCTCTCAACGCGGCCAAATGTAGTGTAGTTTCTTTCACTAGAAAACTAAAACCTATAATTTACGACTATAAAATGAATGGGATCGCGTTGCCAAGAGTTGATGAGATACTGGACCTTGGCGTAACATTTGACAGCAAAGTGAACTTTAGGAGTAATAATAATAATAATAATAATAATAATAAATCTCTTTATTGTACCATTAAATTCAACAATCATTGATTAGTACAATAGCGTTGATAAGCGATGATAATAATTCACAAAACAAAGAACAAACCGCAGTAGTACACATAAATTCGCCTGCGTAATCAAAAGGTCATACGCAAGCGATTGGCATTATAACACATTGATCACAATCACAAATGCATCAGAGAAAATTGAGAAGAACAAATAAAGGAAAATTTCCAGAATCTAATGCTAGTCATTGTATACACTACATTGTCGTTTACAATTATACATATCCTAGTGACAAGGTGCTAGGTTAATGAATCAATAAGGGTGTGGAGGGGGGGGGGAGGAAGACAGAATATCCATGGTAGAATAGGGTTCCAGGTCTGTGAGATAACTTCGGAGATGTACCTTGAACTGAGAGAATCCAAAGGTTGCGGGGTCTATCCTGAAGTGATTAAGGAATTTTATGGCCGTGTACGTGAATGTCCTTTCGGTGGAAGTGAGATGGTGAGTTGGTAGTTTGAAAAGATTAAGCCTGGTCTGATAATGGTGTGTGAATCGGAAACGATCAAGTTTGGCTTGATGTTTGTAAATCAGTTTGAGAAGAGAGAAGACATAAACAGCAGGCAACGTGAGGAGACCGAGACGCCTGAAGTGACCCCTACAGGACTGATCTATGGACAAGCCTGCCAGTATCCTGATAGCTCTCTTCTGCAGAAGAAAAACTCTGCGTAAAGAACTCTGTGATCCGCCCCATACGGCCAGGCCATAGGAGATGTGACTGTAAAAATGTCCGTAGTATGCGGAGAGAAGAACGTCATGAGACACAGTGTGTTGGAGTTGTTTCAGAAGGAAGCAGGAGCTAGCAAGGCGTCGGCACAAGTGGTCAGTGTGAGTCAGCCAGTTCAAGTTTTGATCGATGTAAAAGTCCAAGAATTTCACAACCCGCGTAGGAGAGATCTCAGTACTAACGGTTGGGATGGGCGGTAAAGGAGGAAGGCGAGAACGGCAAGAATGGAAGTCAATCAACTCGGTTTTTGTTAAATTCAGTCTTAGTTTATTTTCTCTAAGCCATAAAGATGCTGCTTCTAATGGAAGTTTAGTTGATTTTATTATTTCAGTGAGGTCGTTTGTTTTCAACCTGATGAGGATGGTTGTATCGTCTGCATAATTAACACATAGAGAGGTGGGGGAAGAAATTGAGGAGCCCAAATCGTTAATGAAAATAAGGAAAAGAAGCGGGCCGAGTACGCTACCCTGGGGTACTCCTGAGAAGATTGGAGCAAAGTGGGATCTCACAAATCGACCATCAGACGCAGGGAGCTGTACCGCCTGGGTTCTTTCCCGTAAGTAGCTGGTAAACCACTTTAGGGGCAATCCGCGAACACCAATGCTCTCCAGCTTCCGAAGCAGGCATTCGTGGCACACACTATCGAAAGCCTTGGAAAGGTCCAGAAGCCATCCAGCCGTTCGCATGCCCTCCTCCATGCCTTCAGAGATGTACTCAGTAAGTTGTATTAGAGCCGTCTCAGTTGATCTGTTCCTTAGGAAACCATGTTGGGAGCGGGAAAGAGTCTCAGTCTTATTTAAGAAGTCAAGAAGACGCGAGGAGACGAGGGATTCGAGAATTTTATCAAACACGGATAGTAAGCTGATTGGTCTGTAGTTGTCTGGGTCTTTGACGTCGCCCTTCTTGTAAATGGGTTTAACCAAGGCTGTCTTGAGTTTATCGGGGAATACGCCGGTCTCAAAGGAGTTGTTATAAATTTCCGATAAGGGTTGCGCAAGTTCAGATATACAATACTTCGCAATGAAGGAAGGAATCTCGTCTAGACCTGACGACTTTTTGTTTTTAAATCTGGATGCTAGCCTTATAATTTCGCCAGGTGATGTAGGGTACAACATGAAAGATGACGAAGAGACGACAACAGGCACAGTGGATCCGTGAGTGTGGCTGACGGTGGGAGAGTTGTTTGAAAGAAATACGCTGTTGAGTATCTCAGCAATTTCTCCAGGATCCGTCTTGACTGAGTTTTGACAATTAAGTTCCTCGATCTTCCGAGACTTGCTTGCCGACTGACAATGTTTGTTTATGAGAGACCATCCAGATTTAATTGGATTTTCGGATTCGCTGATATATATGTCATTGCGACGTCTGGTCTCGCGTCTCACCAAATACCCGAACTTTCGCTTAAGGCTGGCTAACTGGCACTTGAACTGCTCGTTGGAT
This sequence comes from Malachius bipustulatus, assembly GCA_910589415.1. NCBI lineage: Eukaryota > Metazoa > Arthropoda > Insecta > Coleoptera > Melyridae > Malachius > Malachius bipustulatus. The sequence continues at coordinate 3,699,006 of OU342638.1, read as the reverse complement.
GTATTTTTCAGTTCATTTAGGAAATTTATTCTGTCATAAAGTTGACGTATTTCTGGGGTAAGCCATCGAGGTCTGGTAAGCCCAGAATCACGAATTCGTGATTTTCTGAGAGGAAAATACCAGTCAAAATAATAAGAGAGAGTGTTAGCGAAGCAGGAGTATTTGGAATTGGTATCGGGGGCATCCAGAAGATCCTGCCAGTCAACGTTTAGCAGCTCGTTTTGAAACTGAGCGAGGAGCAGGGGGTCATTTATGTCCCTCTTCCATCTCACCGCGGGATTACTGCTGCTTCCGTGGGCACCGGCCGAGTCCGGAAGTCGAAGCGTAGCATGAAGTGCGTGGTGGTCAGAAATAAACGTAGGTATTGTGTTGCTGCAGAATAGTCTTAGTACTCCAGAAATTGCAATATTATCAATGCAAGTTGCGGAGGTATTAGTGACCCTAGTCGGACTGCTGAAGCATAGTTGGAAGCCATGTGAAGATAGAATCTCGGTCAGACTAGAGGTGCTAGGGTTGTCACAGAGAACATCAATATTGAAGTCTGCGGCAAGAACTACGTTATTTGAGAATCGGGAAGCCGCTTCAAGTAATTCGTCTAGATGATGAAGGAAATCCTTTACAGGACAAGTAGGGGAGCGATATACAGACAGAATCAAAACCTTTAGTGTTTGTAATTTAATTTCGGATGCCGAGATCTCACAGAGAAGAGGTTGCGACAGGGAACAAAGACGCTGAACGATTCGGCTCTCAATATCACACCTGACATAAACCGCCGAGCCTCCACGCTCCGCAGCTGACTGTCTGCAGAAAAAAGAGGAGAGGTTGTAATTATCGATTTTGATCCTCTGTATATTTTCTGATGTTAGGAAGTGTTCATTCAGGCAAATAAGCTCTGGGAATCCCAGATCAAGAATTATGACACTCAGACCATTCATAGAGTTATTTAAGGATTGAATGTTGATGTGTAACACCCGGATTTCGTGTCTATAATTAGGAGAAGAGGAGGGGAGTGATTTAAGAGAAGTAAGATCAGTCCTATTGGGATCCTTTTTGACATGAGAGCTGGAGATGGGGAGGTGAAGGACAGGGGACGGAGGGGGTGTTTCACAGGAGGATTCTTGCTCCTGACGCGTCACTTTTTGTGAAAAGGGGTACTATATAACCTTTGGTTTTCCCTGGCCTTCATGAGATGGTTCGTGTTTTCCGTAGATAGGTGGGATCTAAGGGCCTTTAAATCATCTTCAGCGTCCGATGCAGTTAGTCCATAGCTCTCGTAAAACCTTTTGTAATATATTAGCAGGTCGTTTCTTTCTGTGGGGAAACCTTCAGAGGCTAGGAGTAGTCTGACACTGTTTTTTGTCTCACCATGAAGGCATGTTGATTCTGGTCTGTCGTAAAGGTAGGCCAAATATAGACGGATATTACGGAAGAACTCAGGCTGACGCAGTCTGGAGAGTAGAAAAATTCCCTCAGTTTCGGCAGACGTTTTTGTTAGTCTCGCCAGAGGGGGCCAAATAGCGTTGAGCCATGATGGAGATTCAGGGGTGTTTTGACGTTCGGGCATGAGGTTCTTCCTAGGTTGCTCTGGCTCCTCCATAGACTGTTCAGCCAGGCACTTTCCAGAGCCGGGTGAGGGTTTCTGGATTTCTTGCTCAGTCGTCGGTTGATCGGGGGGCGTTAACTTTACAGCGGAGGTCGGTTCAGCGGACTTCAGATTACTCCTCAAGTTCTGCTCATATTGTTCAGCTGTGTTGGAAGACTGCTCAGCGACGAAATTTCCATAGCTGTTTTTTGATTTTTGAGGAGACTGCGTAGGATTTCCGGTACTATCAGAATCGCACAACATTTGATCCCTCTTAGGTGATAGTGCTGAGGAATGCGGAATGCAGAAAGACGGAGTTTGCGTAGGCAGATTGGAATTTAGGTTTTTATTTCCAGCAGAATCAGAAAAAAACCTGCGAGCGTAGATGTTGTGTGGCCAAAACTTCTGGTCCAATAGTATGTCAGCTTTATTGTTGCAGATGCCTATTTTATAGTTTTTGAATCTTTGGTTTTCGAATGATGATGAAAGAGATTCGATTCTTATAAATTCTGACTCATTTAACTTAAATTTTATATATTTGATGATGGCCTGCTTACTGAATGAAATCGGCACATTTCCAATATGGATGTACTGATATCGTCTTTTGGAATTCGAATAATCATCTGCTTTCTTCGTCATTTTATTGAGGATTGTCTGATGAGTGTCGGTTTCAATATTAGATTGAACTGAAGATGGATGGTGTAGAGAAATGTCCAAGTCAGCGGTTTGAGTTCCGGTATGACAGGTGAATATTTTATTTTTGTCTGTATTTTTTGTAGAGCTCTGTAGGCTTTCTATACCTTTGGTTATTGAAGTCATGTTGGAGTAGATGGCATTGACCTCTTTCTGCACCTTCTTCATGGAACTTTCTATCTGCCTTGTCGCTGGATCATAAATTTCGACCCTTACGGACGTGTCTTCATCTTCACTTTTATAGAATATGGACATGATGGTTGATACTTCCGACTGTATTCGGGTTAGCGTGGTAAGTAGGGCTTGGGGTTCAATGTCGAGTTGATGACTGTAGGGCCGTGCGCAATCAGAATGTTGAGCACTTAGGTTGTTAGAGTGCTCCATCTTCTGACACATATCATATATTTCTTCAATAATTGGTTTTAGGCTTCTAAGATCTTTCACATCTCTCGACAATGCGTCGAATTCATCTCTATTTATCATAGACTCTGATATATTTTTGACAGTTCCGTGTAGGTATTTTAGGTTTTGGGTATCGCAGATTTTACAGACAAACTGAACAGAGCTGTTATTAGCCTTTGCGATGCCTTTGTAAAGTTCTTTTGTTAATTCGGAACATTTTTGACAAAATATACGGCGACACTCACCTGAACAGGTGACCTTGTATCGATCTATTAAGGTGTCAAGTTTGTTGTTGCAAACGTTGCAAAATACCATTATTCTTGTTGTTGTTGATGTTTGCAATTTGTTATGATATGGATTCAATGCAGGACTCGACCTTGCTTAGTTGACGGTTTTATAATTTTGTAATGTAGTTCATAAACAAGAGCACTATGTTTAATAGTCGTGAGATATGGCAAATAAGATTACTTCTCTTGGGATTGGATCAAAATTGATTGTTTCAGCAAAAGCTGGCAGGTTGTCTTCAGCAGATTATGAAGAACACTTTTCACATCTGTAGATTTCAGGCACTAAGCAGCAATTCAGTATTGCAACATTTTAACAAGCACAGCACACAGCACACAAAATAGCTCAACGGAGCACAGGACACGCGTCTGCCTTGGTGAGCAGCTCAAGTCATATACTGAAGATAACAAAACAGTGCTACAGTACATTGGGTTTCATTATACGCAATTCTCGAGAGTTTACAAACGAGAATGTATTAAAGTCACTATTTATTTCACTTGTGCGTTCTAAGCTGGAGTATGCGTCTGTTGTGTGGGGCTCAAGCAGCATTGGTTATATCGATTTAATCGAAAAAATTCAGAGAAGGTTTTTAAAATATTTATGGCTCAAATAAGAGGGATCTTATCCTGTGATTGGCTTCCCGTACGACAGACTGCTCTCCCGTTTTGATGTCATGGAACTCTCAAAGCGGAGGATGTATATATCTGTTGTTTTTATGATCAAGCTTTTGAGAGGACAGATTGACTCACGTGATCTCCTCGAGACTGTGAACAGATGTCTGCATGATCCAGCCCGAAAGACAAGATCAGAAATATTGTTTTATCCTGATGCTCCCAGAACCAACTTATTGAAATTTTCGCCATGTTATGTATAGTCATTGTAATGGACTCACTTCGGTGTGCGATCTTCTGACGATTTCATTGGGGAGCCTGAGGGATGTAATGTTTTCTTAAATTTGTAAAATTAATTACTGGTGTAGGATATTTTATATTATATTTTATTTTATGTAAGTGCTTTTTTATCATGGTTAGGTGTAGTGATTTTGTAATGTATCGTTGTTTCTCTGTATAGATAGAGCTCACTATTGTATTTTATTTCCTGCCATTTAAGGGTTTTGTCCTGTTAGGCAGTTGATTCCTAAATAAATAAATAAATAAATAAATAAATAACAGCGATGATGATTTTCTTGCATCATCCTCATGCTCAGCACTACCTCTGCCACCTCGGTTGACGAAAAAAAGTATACTTTCAGTGAATCATCGCCTTGAGAGCACATCAAGTAGGTTTTATTAATCAAATTATAAAAAAAAAGTTACATACAACATAATTTTACTGTATTAATGTCTGTTTCGTTTACTATTTGTGTAGGTCAGCAGCCTATATCAGAAAATCAAACACCTAGTGCGACTAGTCATCACCACAACGAAGGCAATTTTTTCACCCCCAAATCATTACACCGTAGTGTTATATGCGAGGACTTATCCACTTCCAAGCTCACAAATCAAAAAGATAATGGTGATTTTGTTATTAATAAAAATGTTTACTTCTACATGTGAAACATTATTTGCATTTGAACAAAAACTGTATGCAATAATGGTCCATGTTAAGCATCAAAATAATGAGATTTTGTCATTGCTAAAAAAAAATCAGTCAGCCTCTGGTGCACCACTTATTACGTTACCAGCTGATATACCTGTTGGGTTACCGTTGGAAACATATCAAGATCTGAAAACTTTGGTGGCATACGTAGACGATGCATCAAATTTAGCAGCTGTTGTGAGTAAATTCAATCTGCTTCAATTGGACCTAGGTTTACTAGCTTGGGTACATTTTCAGGTGTGTTATTTCACCACCCTTGGGGGCCGAGATTTAACAACAAAAACAAATTCGATTTTGAAGAATTTGCTAACAAATAGAGTCCCTTCTGAATTTAGTTTCCTGAGAAGCCGTAACGGCAAAAAAGCTTTTTCAAAATTGAATTTGAGAAACATCGTAATACCTATCTACCTTAATTTTTTTTTAAATTTTGTAATATTCCTTTTTAAAGTTACTTCAAGTTTAGCTGAAGTTTTCTTCAAAGTTTTGAACATACTTGAAATGTAGAGTTTTTTAACTTGGGTTCTATTAAATTTTTAAGTTACTTTTTTTCAGAAGCTGTTTTGCGCAATTCGCCTAGTGCTACCGAGAGTGATATTGATGCATGCATCAAAGTTTGGTTGAAACATGCACCGAAGCGACTACAAAAAGATCAACAGCAGCTTTGAGGATCTCCACTAGGCACTTCCTCACTTTCTGATATTGACAATGAGAATTATGTGATTATTTTGTTAGGTTTTTTTATTTTTATTATTGTTATTACCAATTATCTGTACCTGCTGTACGTACTAACGTGTAGGTAGCGCTTATTTATTTAGTTGTTTTGTTTTTTTTCATATATATGTACTTATAACGTTTACATCAGTATTGTCAGCAAAAATGAAACGAGTTAAATTGAAGCAAAAAACATCAGCCTCAAAAAGGCAGTTCTATAGAAGAGTAGCTAAGGAAGTAACGGAATCTTTATCCAGTCACGCTTGTCATCTGACAGACAGAAGTTTTGTAAATGCAGGGGAAAGTAATGAAACTATTGATAACCAGTCTCATATCGTTCCTCTTCAAAGTTATCCTTCTTCGTCATCAGGTTTTAGCGGTTTAATTACAGAGGATAGACTGAGTAATAAAGATGAAGATTTTCAGAATTCAGAAAAAGCAATTGATTTAGAGGATTCAGATGATGGAATTTTCACAAATGACGTGACCAATCGTAATGAACTAATTTTTGAAAATTACGTTGCCTCTCAAAATTCACTAGAACCACTTGCAGATAAACTAAAAAAATGGGCCGTCTTAGAACATGTCCCACATAAAGCTGTAACTAGTTTATTGCATATTTTAGCACCTTACCATTCCGAACTGCCTCTTAGTAGTCAAACTGTGCTACGTACTCCAGGGAAGTATATTATTAAAGAAGTAGGCAATGGACATTATGTTCATTTAGGTTTGCGTAACGCTATAGAGACATTTAAACAAAAAACTTCCGTGCCTAATGGTTCAGTGAAGATAAGTATAAATATTGACGGTTTGCCAGTGTTTAAAAGCTCAAATATACAGCTTTGGCCCATTTTAGGTTCTGTTGCTAATAGTTCCAACAGTAAGCCTTTTGTTATTGGAATTTTTTGTGGACCGTCCAAGCCAAAACCATTAAGTTCGTTTTTATATGATTTTGTTACCGAATTCCTCGACTGTAAAGACACACTTCAAATTAATAATAAGTCTACCAAAGTAGAGATTCATAGTTTTGTTTGCGATGCTCCGGCAAAAGCTTTCATTAAATGTGTTAAGTCTCCAGGTGGTTATTCATGCTGCGATAAATGCAATGAGCCTGGTGAATATGTAAATGGTAGGGTGGTGCTGAAAACTAGTAAAGCACCTTTAAGGACTGATCGGTCATTCCGTTTGAAATTGGATGAAGATCATCATTTAGAAGAAAACTCTCCCTTGCTTTCTTTACCAATTGATATGATCAAAAAATTTTCCAACTGACTATATGCATAATGTTTGTCTCGGGGTAATGCGAAAATTGTTGAATTCTTGGGTGTGTGGTAATTTAAACGTTAGATTACCTGGCAGGTATGTAGGTGTTATATCACAAAAATTAATATCTTTGAGGAAACACATACCCACGGAAATTAATCGAAAGCCTCGATCACTGTCAGAATTGCCAAGATACAAAGCATCCGAATTTCGAACATTGCTTTTTTATACTGGTATTGTTGTATTGGAAGGCACTGTGGATCTTGCTGTGTATAGAAACTTTTTACTGTTTCATTATAGTATGAGATTGCTTGCTTCAAATCATTCACTTAATCTTCAAGAAGACTGCGATTTAGCTTCCAAATTGTTGCAAATTTTTATTAGCCATGGGGAAAGGTTATATGGTTCTGAATTTTTGATCTATAATGTCCATGTTCTAAGTCATATAAGCAATGATTGCTTACACTATGGAGCATTGGATTCATTCTCGGCATTTCGTTTTGAAAATTTTTTGGGTCAGTTGAAACGATTGATAAAATCTCCTTCGAAACCTTCAGAACAAATTATCCGTAGACTATCTGAACTGAATAACGCTGACCTTGAGTGCAATATTCCGTCAAATGATCCTATTTGTAAGTACGAACACAGCTTAGGCCCGTTACTACCTAATATAAATGTATGCAAACAATACAAAAAACTTAAATTTAACAGATTTATTTTAAGTATTTATTCTCATTCAAAGGCGGATTGCTTTTGCTTTATTAATAACGATTGTGTTTTGCAAGTAGAGGATATTATCCATACAGAAGATGGTATTCAAATACTTGGCAAACAATTTCTGGAATATTTTCCTTTCTATGAGTATCCCCTTAACTCTCAGAATATAGGTATAAATTTAGTTAAATGTTTATCCAATGATTTGAAGGTATGCTACCTAAAAGATATCAAAGGTAAGTGTTTGGTCTTACCTTACGAATGTGACATATCGATATCGATTCCACTACTTCATACAAATGAGACACATTAATATCTTAATGAGCTATCAATTCTAAAACATAAAACCAAGGCCTACTATGATAGTTTTTTGGGATCAAAAATTAAGAAAAAGTACTGGGCATTTTTTTATATAAAATTTTTCTACGCCACTGTCTTTAGCACTCAAAACACGCGAATACCAAGTTTTGTTGAAAAGTATCAAATGGAAAAAAAAAACTATGGCGATTTTACTTTGACGATTGTATCATTACTTTACCGAGATATCACTTTTTTTTCAAAAAATTTAAAAATCTTCGATAAATTAAAAATCCTTAAATTAAATTATGAGATTAAAAAATTATTATTTTAATTAAAATTAAAAACTTGATATTCACATGTTTTGAGGAGTGCTGAAGACTGCCGTAGAAATTTTTTTTATAAAAAAATGCCTAGTACTTTTTCTTAATTTTTGACTAAAAAAAAAAAAAAACTGTCATAGTAGCCCTTGTGTTTTATGTCTTAGAATGTGTTGCCTTGTTCTAATGTACAGTTTTTTACCCTCTTTATTTTGAAATAAAATTAAAATCGAACCATAAATAACAATTTTACAGGGGTGTTCTGGTTTTAAGTGGGCCACACTGTATGTAAACAGAAATGTTTCTTAGTTAAGAACACATTAATTTGTTATGTTTATTTTTGTGAAGTACCGTATAACGGATTTTTAAAAAATATCTCCTGGAAAATTATGAATTCCACGACTTATTGAGGGAGTGCAAAGCTTGTGTATTATCTGGGAAAATTTAACTGTTTGTCTATATTCCACATCTGGAAGTACAAAAATGTTTTTTTTGCCATTGTATTGTCTCATACAACTAATTTCTGTATCAAATTTTTTCATCTGCACAAGTAAAAATAAAGTTCAGTATTCGAGTTGATTTTATTAATACCTTCAAACATTTCATAGTTATTCACCTCAATGGCATCTACCGTGTGTCCCCGGATCGACTTTGAAAGAGGAAAAACTTTTTTGTTTTTGATTTCTCAGAAAATTTCACTCTTGATGATCTGGCCTGCTTGATTTCAAATCCCCAAAACAAAAGTTACTTTTTAGGTAACTCGAACGGTTCTTGAGATAATATAATTTTTCTTCAATAATTGCACTTAAATTTTTTTTCGTAATTGTTAGACGTAAGCTTGGTATGATGATTTCATTGAAAAACAACACTGACAGCAGTTGTCAAATCTAACAAATCAATTGAACTGCAAATTAATCTACTGTAGGTATGCTATAAGGTTGACTTTACAACAAAGAATTTATTTAATTCAATGTTACGGAACTGGGAAAGCTCGCATTGAAATCTGTGCAGAAAAAGGAGGAGCATTATTCGAATAGAAAATTAATAGTTGTCCTTTTTGAGAATTTCTTTCATGTTACGATTATTTGAATTTCTTCTGATAAAATTAAATTACAGATGAAAAAAATTCCAATTATTAAAGAAAAATTATATTATCTCAAGAACCGCTCGAGTTACCTAAAAAGTAACTTTTGTTTTTGGGATTTGAAATCAAGCAGGCCAGATCATTTTTTTTTTTTTTTTTTTTTTTTTATTTAATATGATTGATATCTCAACCTTTCGGTCATTGATATCATAAAATACAGACAAGATTTACAAAGTCAGCTACAATCAATTGCGTTATATTATCACAGTTCGTTCATAATGTTTGTGTCTTGAAGAAATGCTTCCAGTTTTTCCAGAGTATTGGGTGTTATGGTTAATACTTCTTTCAGTGTTGTTGACAGTGCTGTACGCCTTCTTTCTTCTTCGTATTTTTTGCAATGTAGGATAAGATGTTCGACTGTTACTTGTTCGTTACATAAATCGCATTTCGGCGGTTCCTGTTTGAGTAGCAGATGTTTGTGAGTGATGGCTGTATGTCCTATTCTTAACCTCCTAATCGCAGTTGCCGTTTTTCTGCTGGAACTTATGGTCATAGTTGGAAGGACTGTGGGATCTATATGCCTGAGCTTAGTGTTTTGGTTCATCCAGTGCGCTTGCCAGCGATTTCTCTGAAGTTTTTTGATGTCAGATTGTACGTCTTTGTGGAGTTGTATGTGCGTGGTGTTGTCTAGATTGGTGGCTTCTCTTGCGGCTTTATCAGCTTTTTCATTGCCCTCGATATTACAGTGGGAGGGTATCCATAGCAATGTGTATTGTTTTGATGATGTCGTCAACGCATTCTGTATCTGCAGTGCGAGTGGGTTTGTTGAGTACATATCTGTTAGGGAATCTATAGAACTGAGGGAGTCTGTGTTCAGAACAACATGGTGTTTTAGTAGCTTTTCCGCCGCTATAATCGCTTGGTATATAGCAAATAATTCTGCTGTATGAACGCTGCAGATAGAGGGGAGTTTGAATTTGAGCTCTCGATTACTCATAATCACAGCACAGCCGACCCTGTCTTGTAGCTTTGATGCATCTGTGAACAAGGATTCGTGATCGCCTAGTTGGTGGATTTTTTCGTAGTATGCTTGTTTCAATTCTTCCTTTGGTGTTATATTCTTGTTATATATACTCAATGATACATCTTTGCGAGGGAGCTTTTTGATCCATGGTAGGACGTTATTTAGAGGGGCTTGTTTCGTGTTGTTGAAATCATATGGATGGGCTTGTGCGTTTATGCGGAAACAGATAGGTCTTGGACATCTTGGAAGCTCGTTAAATAACATGTGTGGATTCTTCGGGAATATATGATCGTGAACAGGGCTGTTCTGGTTGCTGGATATTCTTGCGGCGTAGGTTAATTGAAGCTGCTCTCTTCTAATCCACAATGGCGGTTCGTTGGTTTCTCTGTATATTGACTCTGCGGGACTTGTTCTATATGCTCCGCACGCTAGTCGTAGGCCTGTGTTATGTATAGAGTTCAGTTTTCCCAGGGTTGACTTATTGGCAGAGGCATATATGGTACTTCCGTAGTCTATCCTAGATCTGATTCGCATTCTGTATATACGAAGGAGTAGTGTTTCTGACGAACCCCAGTGGTAGTGTGACAGGGTTTTCAGAATGTTCATTCTTCGCAGGCAGTCATGTTTCAGTTTCTCTATATGGGGTTTCCAGCTCAGCTTTGCGTCGAATAGCATACCTAGGAATGTATGCTCTGTTACCTGTTTGATGTCGTTTTCGTATAGTTTCATTGGTGGCAGAATCGCCGGGCTTTGTTTTCTGGTGAAAAGAAGGCTTTTGGTTTTTGTTGGCGAAAATCGTAGACCACTGGATTGCATCCATGTCTCTAATTTACAAATTGTCGTTCCTAGCTGTTCTCTGAGTGTGCGTGCGTTTTTACCGCGGGTGAAGATCATCAGGTCGTCCGCATACAGTGCGTATTGTACTGGTTTGTCTATGTGTTTCGCTATATCGTCAATGGCAAGTATAAAGAGAGTAGGGCTTATCACTGATCCTTGTGGGACACCGTTTTCTTGTATGTATTCTTTTGACATGACTCCGTTGACTTGCACTCTGAAAGTTCGGTTTTTCATGAAGTTTTGGACAAAGTATAGCAGGTTGCCTCCTAGCTGGTATTCTGTGAGCTTTCTCAGTATTCTGTGTCTCCAAGTTCTGTCAAAGGCCTGCTCTAGGTCAAAGAAAATAGCCAACAAATCTTGTTGATTAATGAAAGCGTTAGTTATCTCTGTTTGTAGTATGACTAGACTGTCTTCTGTGCTTCTTTGAGGACGGAATCCCAATTGAAAGTTGGAGAGACAGTTGTTGTTCTCCAGAAACCATAGTAGTCTCTTATTGATAATTTTTTCCAGCAGTTTACAGAGAGTGCATGTTAGTGACATTGGCCTGTATGATGTTGGGTCTGTTGCTGCTTTGGTTTTCTTGTGAAACGGGAGTATCCTAGCGACATGCCATTGATTGGGGAAGCTGTGTTCCATCCACGCCTTGTTATATATTTTAATGAGATGTTTTAGAGCGTTAGCTGGTAAATTTTTTATGAAGATGACGGGTATATCGTCTGGTCCAGCTGCTGCGTTTTTGGTACTTTTGATTGCATGTATTAGTTCGCTGAAATTTAACGGATTGTTTATTGGCCATTCTGTGTTTCTGTTGAACTCTAGGGGTGTGGACTCTTCCAGTTGTTTCATCCTAATAAAGTCTGCATTATATTTTGTTGTGCTGAATTGTGTGGCAATGGTGTTTCCTAGTAGGTTTGCAATTTCTGTTGGAGATGTGATCATCCGGCTATTTGTATTTTTAAGTGCGGGTATGTGGAAACTTGTACCGGTTCCTTTCAGCTTGTTTATTTTATTCCAGACTTCTCCTGGTTTTGTGTTGACGGAGATGTTGGCGACATATTCTTTCCAAGACTCTTTCTTTCTTTGTTTAAATAACCTTCTAGCGATTGCTTTATAGTGCCTGAAAGTTTCCAGGCATTCTGTTGTTCTTAACCTTCTATATCTGTTCAGCGCCCTTTTGCTGTTTTGCGCTGCTACTTTACAATCTTCGTTCCACCATGGTACTGCTTTGTTTGTTGGGTTCGTATGTCTTCCAATATTTTCCATTGCCGAATTTAAGACAATGTTTGTAAAGTCCGACACGCATACATTTATGTCTTCTGATAGGGTAAGATCGTGTACTCCCCGTTCGACAGGTCTAGCGAAGCCGCTCCAGTCTGCATTTTTGATGTTCCATTTCTCGTATATTGGGGTAGTTGTATCACGGTTGTTGCTGAACATGTGAACGGGGAAATGGTTACTACCGTACAACGAGTTCATGACTCCCCAATTTAATATAGAGGCACTACGTGGGTCACTGAAGCTAAGATCCAAACATGTTTGTTTACCGGAGTGCTCGCAGAAAAATGTTGGTGCTCCATTATTTAATAGCGTTACTCTGCTGTTGCGATTTAGGAATTCCACTATCATGTGCCCACGGCTTGTTGCTCTTTCTGATCCCCATAGTTGACTGTGGGCATTGAAATCTCCCACCATCAGGAAAGGGGAGGGAAGTTGGTGTACCAGGTCATCCAATTCATAGTTTGATAGATTATAGTTTGGTGGTATGTATACGCTACATATAGTTATGCGATTTGGGCACCAGGAGCTGACCGCGACTGCTTCCAGATTTGTGTTGATGTTGATGTGTTCTGAGTACCATTTATTTCGGACTAGAATAGTTGTACCTCCACTAGCTTTGCAATCTGCGTTGCGGTAATAGTTGAAGTCATTATACCAGTTTATTTTGGGCTTCTGGTTAGGCTTAAAATTGGTTTCCTGTAAGCAAAGCATGTCCGGTGAGTGTTCAGATATCAGGTGTTGCAGGTTTTCTAGGTGTGAGTAGAACCCACAACAGTTCCAATGTATCAGACTGAATGCTGTGTTTTATTGATTATTTTGTGAATACTTATATCTGATAATCAGTCTAGTATGATGTGTTCGATTCGCTTTCCGACATGGAAAGGTCATCTAAGGAGGTAGCAGTTGAAAGTTGTACATTTGGTTGCGGTGTTTGAGGGGAGAATTTGTAGTTCGGATCTGTGCTTGTTCTCTCTGCCGTTTGCTCATCTAGTCTGCGAGAAATGCGAGTTAGTCTGTTTTTTAGTGATCGATCTGGGATGTGTGGATACACATCGTATATAATTTTCTTTAGTTCACTTATGTCGTCAGTGAAGCGCAGCGCTTCCGTGAGTGGATCTGATTTTCCAGCCGTATTTTCTAAAAAAGATATAAAGTTAATGGAATTTATCGTGTATTGTGAATGATTTTCCTTGAAAAACTGATCTATATGTTTGTGGGCATCTGCAGTTATTGGCGTCGCCGGTGATAGTGATGATTTTCGCTTTTTGTATTTTGCTGATGAATCTTTGCGGGAGATATGGGTATTAGATGTTGGTGGTGCCATCATTGGGCTTGGCTCTTTCACACCTTCATTCGATTTATCCGCTTGTGTTATAGTGGAAGGCGTGGATGAGGTTGCAGGGGATCTGGTTCTCTTATTTCCTGTTGTGATAGGTTCATCTTGTTGATGAGTGGTGGCCGTAGTTGCAGGGTTCGCGGGGTCTCTTGTCTCTACGTTGGATATGTTCTCTGTCGTGCTGTTTGGGCATTTTCCCGCGAGATGTCCTTTTTGCCTACATACAAAGCAGGTCATATCGTCATAATTTAGAAATATGCGGAATGTTATATCTTCATCTACTATTGGTACAGAGGAAGGTAGACAGATGGCATCGTCAGGCTGGACATATATTTGCCTCCTGAAACTCAGTACATGCGCATATTCATCCCCAGTGATGCTTGCCCTCAGAAATGATATCGGGGATACTGGTTTAAGTCCTAGTTTGGTAATAATATCTAGGAGGGGTTCGTTGCTTATTGATGGACATACATTTGAAAAAATAATTCGCTTTGCTGGTGTGACTAACTTCCTGATGTTCACTTCATAGTCTTTTATAGTTATACTTTTCCAGTTCTCTGAAACCTCATTAGCGAGTTCTTTGCTTGATAGGTATATGCAGATCCTATTGTTGGCTATTCTCGAGGCAAACTGTACATTCTTTGGTCCTACAATATTTCCTATACATGTTACATAGTCTGAGAGTTTCAGTTCTTCTACTGCATTTAGGACCAATGCTTGATCTCTTTTTGGGAATGCTGTCATGCTGGCTCGTTTTGCATAAGATTGTTTACTTGTTGATGTTTCATCTACAGGGGTTGGCATTTGTGTCTGTTGGGAACTCCTGTACTCAGAGGTTCCCGTTGTTATTTCATTCATGTTATTTCAAATTATCTTTGCTATAGAGGATAAACCATACATCCATGGTGTATTTCTGGTTGCTATTTACGAATTGGACAAGAGTCCCCTCTGAGATATGGTTGTTTTTATCTCGTTTTCGGTGATTGATTATTTTTATCAATTATATTTATAAGTTATTGCACTAGTATTTGTAGTTCTAGTGCTTTTTACCACGGATTACCTTAGGGTGGCCTTTAGTTGATGATTGCAGAGCAATAAGGGTTATCTCATTTACATCCACTCGAAAACTTGCTTTTAATGGGTCACAATTTCACTAATAAAACGTTTGTTATGATCGGAGCGGGCTGAACACGCACGTCCACTTTCCAATCTCATTAAACTCCTTCGCCAGATCATGAAGAGTGAAATTTTCTGAGAAATCAAAAACAAAAAAGTTTTTCCTCTTTTAAAGTCGATCCGGGGACACACGGTATATTTCTCTATAAGTGACGTCTTTGAACCACGTCGAAGCGACGTTTTTAAATCACGTCACAGTCACGTCTTATACGTGATTATGACGTGCATTGCTACCTGGGATGCCTGAATGGATAATTCCTCGGTCTCGCAGTGTTCTTCCGTTAAAATATTTGACGAGGTCAGTTTTATGTCACAAAAAGTGGGAAGATTCTTAGTGTCAAATTGAATCTAATTTTTTGCTTCATCCGATTGAGTTGTACCACAATATAAAGGGGAGGGGGGGAGGATTGGATGTCGTCGCACTGACAAACAGACTGTCAAATTTAAATTGTCACGGACTGCGTTTGACATAATCAGCTTTACATCAAAAAGTCGTAAAATTATTGCAATTGAATTTGTGTGTTTTACGTCATCACAGTATTCATGCCAGATTTTTAAGGTTAAGTTTACTTTTTTCTTGGAGTCTATTTATTCATTTATTTACTAATTTTGAAGCGGACGGTAGCTCAGCGGGCTAGAAGTGCAGACTACTAATCCGTTAACTCAAATCCCACTCTTCGCTTGGTTGTGGTGTTCGTCTACATAACTATTTATATGATTAAAACCACTCTGTGTCTATATGAGCTAGTTCTCGAAGCCACAATTACCAGAGTGGAGCGACTGTGTCTTCTCTACATAGCTTCAAGTTCGCTTTTTTTATATAAAAAAAATTATTGGTTTATTCCCCTCGAAGGAGAATTGTTCATTTTCGGATATTGGACTTTGTTCCTCGCGATTTCGGTTCAGTTTGAGTGCAAAAATTAAAAGGGGAAATAAGAAACGTACCGATCAAAATTTCACGAAAGGAAATCTGGCAATAAATAAAAAATTGGTCCGCCTTGGGAATTTTAATCAACTTGCGTGAGAGCTGCTGCGAATTCATTTACCATAATGCGGGATTTCGGCTGTAACAAAGTTACAGATGCTCACTCTCGCATATAACGAAATTTACAATTAGGATTATTTTTTCAGCTTTCCATTTTCCAGTTTCTTAAGACCGGAAAGGGCGAGACTTCTTTATGAGCTGGTTCAAAAATGTACAACGCATGCAGGAGGGCCTCGCGTAAGTTATTTGGAAATCTGAGAAACTTCAATAAGGATTTCAATTCATAAAGGAGATGCATTCAGAAACCAAAACACGATTTACAGGGTTAGAAGTATTTTTTATTGGGGACACTATAAGGATACCCTAACCGTTGAAGACACGAGGTCGGTTGAATTAGAGAAAAGTTGCGTTATTTTATGCTTAAAAGGAATTTTGAAAAAAAAAATCAGAATATTTTCAGCCGTTGCTGGAATATCCTGAAAAAACTGCAAAATCAAAATTTCTTATTCTTGCCAAATCTTTCTTCTTATTGGACACTTATAAATAATTTTTTGTAATAGGCTTAGGTAAGTCAGCAAGATCTATCCATTTGGCATTACAAAAATTTTCAAAGCCCACCTAGATCCCGGAGTACTCATAGCCTACTTTTGTTTTTCTTATGGCCACCGTAATGGTTTTTTATGTCATTCAGTTTTAAAGAAATCATGGATTTGATAAATTTTATTGAACCTTCTTAATTGTTGAATGTTAATCTTCTAATTTAGAAATTTTTTTCTGTTAAAAGTCAATTTATTTTTTCTAAAATTTAATTTAAAAATTTTTTCAACGTCATTTTACGACCAATTTTATTGTATTGATTGTAGTTTTTTAAAACATTTTAAGTTTTTTACATGTTTTTACATTTTATGAGTGTACAATAAGGGACCGATCGGCCCCGAAACGTCTCAAATTATAAAAATATTTTTAAAAAATAATACTTTGATCCAAGAACCTAAAACCAAATAAATTAGAAGACTAACATTCAAAAATCATGGACATACCAAAAATTAGTAACAATAATCCAATAAAAAAAAACAATTTTCAAAAATTTGTCTTTTTTTTCGGAAAAAATAAACAACTTTTGAGATCAAATATCATTATGGGAAATTTGAAAACCATAAAGAAAGTAATATGACTTTATACATGGTGTATCTAAATAACACCGAAAAAAATTAAGGGGTGATTCTGTGATGAAAATTAAGGGGGGTATTTGGTATAGAATGTTTTGAAAAAACTCTCCCCGAAAAAGTTACACCCCTCCGAAGAATTAAAAAAAAAATGGTTTTTATTTTTTATTTTCCCTGTATATTAAGCTAAAGACACGAAAATTGGTAAATATTAATTGTCGATGAAACTACATATTTTGAATTTTTTTCAACCCTGAAGTATGCTTAGAAGGGATTGAAATAGTCAACCCCTAAGATATTTTACCTTACAATTTTTTTAGATTAAAATTTTCCTTTAAAAAAAAAACACGGCTGAATAGCTCAATTATTAATCTACAAACTTTTTTATCTCCATAAGTTTTTTCTGAAACTTGCGCACTTAAGAGAAAAAAATAAATGTATTGCAAGCTCATGTTATAAATAGTGTTTTATTGAACAATAGCCAACCAAAAAATTAGGCAAAGATTCTTACAACTAAAACAATAGTAAACAAAGAATGAAAAAAAAGAAACTGTCGAAGGTCAACAATACAATAATAATGCTATCAGTATTATTGTTTTTATGAATGTCACTGCAAAGCACAGACCACTAGACCTTAAGGCAAAATATCCTCGCGTTAGCTCATCTTTGTGAAAATGCATTTCATTTATTTTTTTTCTCGTAAATGCTTAAGTTTTCGAAACAACTTGTGAAGATAAAAAAGTTTGTAGATTCATTGAGCTATTTAGCCGTGTTTTTTTAGAGAAAATTTTTAATCTAAAAAAAAAAAATTTGTATGGTAAAATATCTTAGGGGTTGACTATTTCAATCCCTTCTAAGCATACTTCAGGGTTGAAAAAAATTCAAAATATGTAGTTTCATTGACAATTAATATTTACCAATTTTCGTGTCTTTAGCTTAATATACAGGGAAAATAAAAAATAAAGACCATTTTTTCTTAATTCTTCGGAGGGTTGTAACTTTTTCGGGGAGAGTTTTTTCGAAAAATTCTATACCAAATACCCCCCTTAATTTTCATCACAGAATCACCCCTTAATTTTTTTCGGTGTTATTTAGATACACCCTGTATATTAACGTGTTTAAATAAGAAGAATTTTGTTTTTCTTTTTCATTGAAAAAAGAATAAAGCTGATTTTTTTTAAAGTTTATTCTTTTTTTTTTCAAAATGTTTTTTTCAAAATTTTGTTTTCGAAATATTTTTCAAAATTGTTGGTTTCCATGCGTGGGCTTTCAACATTTTTGTAATGTCGATAGAATAGCTTTCAATGGCTTGCGTTAACCTGCAAATAGTATATTATTTTATACGGAGGGAAAGTGACACTTTTCATGGCGCGCTCGTGTTTATCAGCCGAACGAAGTGAGGCTGATAATAGAGAGCAAGCCATGAAAAGTCACTTTTCCTCCAAATACAATATACTATTTTTTCTTCAAACGTGGGCAAATTTAAGCAAGAACATCATTTTTAATTGAAGGAAAGCGAATTTTCAAAAGGTTTGGACTGGTATAAGTAGGTGAGTATGGAGTATGGGCTGCTTCTATAGAAACGCGGCGCTGTCAAATTGACACTGTCATCAACGTCAGTGAACATCGAGAAATTATTATTGAAATTATTAAAGAAAAATAATAAAATAATAATTATGTAACTAAACTACTAATCATCGCAAAATCAAAATTAAAAACGTTATAAAAGTTTGTAAGTAAGTTATAAAATTAATGATAACATCTACCTACCTCTTGCTAGACCCTGCTTGGTCAATTATTTTTTCATTTTCTGTTAATGATGATGCCAGTCAGTCAGAAGTTGAATAACTGTGCACTAATACCTATACCTAATAATAAAAATATAAGATGTTGGATTCCTTTATGTACCTAGGTATATGGTTATAATTATTATCCTTGTGTTCAATATTCAAATTTCAATACGGAATAATAATTATTTTTGTTAACCTCGCAATAACCCAACTTTTTTTCTGACGTTTGAGCCGACTGAGCCGAGCACGAGCTCGACTCGACTAAAGTCGACTGTCGACCGTCCGGCTTCGGGTATAATTATGACGTTTCACAGAATTACTTCGTTTCGGGGTAGATTTTCCAAAGATTATGTTTGATTATTACCGAATTCCTTTTAACCTTATTAGATAATAATAAACTAGAGAGTTTTCATATCTTAGGTTGAATTTTATTGATGAATATACGGGCCTACATTAATAAAATTTCAATAGTTGATTCTTAATACAGGTAGCTATGTGTTTGTATGTTGATGTTGCTATGGCACCACTTTAGCTCCGGCGGAGGTAAAGTGTTGCTTGGCAACACTTTAGCTCCGGCGGAGGAAAAGTGAAACTTTGAGACCGGCTACTGAGTCGAGTAATGTCTGATTTACTGACGTTTGAAGAAAAAAGTAATTTATTGACTTTCAGTAGAGGTAAAAATACATACCTACAGCTAAAGATTTTTTTTAAGCTTTATTAAACATCAAATTGCGCAATTTTTCTATAATTTAACCGACCTCGTATAGTGTTAACTACCAACTATACCTCAGTCGACCAACAGATATAGCAATAAAACTGCACACAAACTTTTAAGGTCCAAGTAGTCACATCTGTAGGCAGATAGTGCCTTATTTATTGGTTACCTGGTTCCGACCTGGTTCCGGTAAACCAATGAGAAGGGCATTCTAAGGTTTGTGTATACACTGTGTCTCTTGAATTCCTGGACATAGGGAATTCCCATGTTAAAATAAACTATTGTAAATATTGGCTCCCCTAATTATTTTACAGTAAAATGTCAAATGTAAAACTTCTTAAGGAAAAAAAGCTGCTTCTTATGCTACAATTGCATTTTCATTTGGTTCATCCGTTTTCGAGAAAATCAGGAAAAACTTAACGGTTTTTCGTAGTTTTTCAAGGTTGCTTTGCTTTTGACAGATAATGCTAATAAGATAATAATAAATTTCTAATATTTCTAAGTGCAATTGCCAGAGTAATGTCAATAAATTTTACTTTTTCTTCAATGGTGTTTTGGTGCAATGGTTTTTCTTCAATAATTCATTTTTATAAACAAGTTTTCCTTTAAAAAGTAATACTTTGCCACTTAAAGTTTTAATAATGAATGAATTACTTTTAAACAATCAGTTATTGACAATAATTAATAATTTTTAGCATTATCTGTCAAAAGCAAAGCAACCTTGAAAAACTACGAAAAACCGTTAAGTTTTTCCTGATTTTCTCGAAAACGGATGAACCAAATGAAAATGCAATTGTAGCATAAGAAGCAGCTTTTTTTCCTTAAGAAGTTTTACATTTGACATTTTACTGTAAAATAATTAGGGGAGCCAATATATCCAATAGTTAATTTTAACATGGGAATTCCCTATGTCCAGAAATCCAAGAGACACAGTGTATAATTCTTGTGTATAAGGTCTGCCTACCTGGATTGTAAACTTACCGCGCACTTTTATTACTATATCTTTTGGACGACTGAGGTATAGTACAAAATAAAGGACGTGATTCTGCGACTTATTCTAAGAAAAAAGGTTTCTATTAAAATGGGTCCGGTCCGCAAACGCCCCGTTTTAGAGATACAGGTTGTTCAAATAAAATTGTTTTTTCTTACTTTTTTTTGCGATATCTCAAGAACCGTTTGAGCTACAGGCTCCAGCTTTTGTGCAGATTTTTACATTAACAATAGCTACTTTCAAGGCTCCAAACTAATGTTCTAAGATATGCCAGTGGCGGAGATTTTAGGGTTGCGTAAGGGTTTCACCCCCCTAACTTTCATTGCACTGGAAAAATTATCATTTTGAGAGCAAATTTCACAGTGCCAATGTTTTTTCTACAAAAAAGTACTCCTGGTCAAAAGCTGCAGAAGCCACCGTTCTTGAGAAAAAAAGGCATTTTATGATCAAAAACGTGCAGAATTCAACATGAACAAAAAATTATTTTCAAAATTTTCCATACTGTAACATGGAACAAATTCAAATTTGCACTTATTTTTCTTGTGCTTGTAGCCAGATTGTTTTCAACTTCGTCTAGAATAAATACCTAATAAATAAAATAAAATGAATACATTTATTTTATGTTTTTGTTCATGTTGAATTTTGGTGGCTTCTACAGCTTTTGACCAGAAGTACTTTTTTCTGCAAAAAACATTGGTGCTGTGAAATTTGCTCTCAAATGACCATTTTTCCACTGCCGTAAAAGTTAGGGGGGTGAAACCCTTATGCAACCCTAAAATCTCCACCACTGGCAAAGCTTAGAACATTAGTTTAATTGTTTATTAAATTGTTCTAGCCTGCGGTATGTTTTATGCTCTTTAAATAGTTTGGGTTGGTCGATTTTATTACGGAAAGTGCGTTTTTATCGAATTTCAACGTGTAGAAAATAAATCCGTGCGTGAAATTTTCATTTTAAGACACTCGCATTAATCATGACCATCGTTTCAACACTCAAATCATTTCGTCACATTGTACGATTAGTCATTGCTGCTGTGATTCTCGTTTTAAGAATTGATTTATTTATTTTTTAACAATTTCCCAGAGATAATTAATCGATTAAGAGAAAAGCAATTAGGATTAGGTAATTGAAGTACTTACATAGATGTTGATGAATGATGAAAGTAGAACAACAGTGTGGTCCCTTTCCCTTTCGATTTATTTATTACAAGATCGTCTGAAAAAATCGCTCTCAATGTTGGATTTTATTCAAATGGATAATGACACAGGGGATTGGTGTAACATATGACAAAACTTTTGACGTTTATCAACATCAAGCAGTAAAAACGATTCTGAATAATTGCGAATTTACACAGGCAGGAATGAATAACGGTTAATCAGAATCACCTGATCTGAGATATTGAACTTGATGTTATCGGTCCTTATCAATTTCCTTTGATATTCCCCTAATCAAGTAATAAACAGAACACCACTTATGCATTGCGTTATTAATCCATCAAAATACAATAAGGTACCTATATATTTAAGTAAATACCTTTCTAAGTAGGTATAAAGTTTCGAAATAATACTTAAAAGTGTCTTATTGATTACCCTAAGATGACATTGCAATAAGTCTTATCGATAAATAACGTGATTGAATTATTGTGTTTAATGGAACAGATAAAAATTTGCATCATTTATAAAAAATACTTATGACAATAAAATAAATCCTTCAATATTTCATATTAGTTGCTTCATTCCTCGATGACTAGAAAACGTCAACAATTACCATAATAGCAAGAAACCTGAACGGCAATTCTAATAATGACATATCTAATGTAGAAATTATGCCAGTATGTTACTTGCCAAACTCTTTACCCAAATTTATTTTGGTATACACTGTTCCGCATGTTATAGGTATTCACTTTCTGGAAGCAATAATACTGGTTTTCCCATTATTTATCTTCCAATTTATATCAGTCAATCAACATTCTTTCAAAACAGAAATTTTTTGTTTTAAACCATTTTTTAATATAATTTTCTAATGTTTTATGTCAAAATTGACACAATATTAGTTATTCTTTATTCTATTTTCTACCAATACCTATAAGTATAAAGGTGCAGGACTAGCAACTTACAGGTATTTCATATAAACATAACCTAAATCGGGGTGCCCTGTTTCAGTAAAATCACTGAGATCTCGGTTATATTTTAAGAGATACGAGCCTCTTATTTTATTATAGAGGGTGTTCTACAAGCTCTATGACAAACTTTAACAGATGGTAGGTTGCTTGATTTTAAACATATTTTTTTAATAAACATGGGTCCGATTCGTTTTTGTTTAGAAGTTACAAGCATTTAACCTTTATTAACAATCAACAATAAAAATTTAAATTAAATGATAATCACAAAACTTAAGACTATAAAAATTGTTCGAAATGTCCATCCTCAGCTTGAATGCAAGCCTCACATCGACGAACTAAAGATTCGGTTACTCGAAGAATGAGATTTGGATCATTTCTTATTTGGTTAGCTGCATCTTGAATTCTCTCAAGTAACTGCTGATGGGTAGCGATTTCAACATGGTAGACCAGCTGCTTCATGTGTCCCCATAAATAAAAATCCAGAGGATTCAGATCGGGAGAACGAGGTGGCCATGATATTGGACCTCCTTGACCTATCCATTTATTCGGGAAATGTTCATTTAGCCAAGCAGCAACTTGTCTTCCTCTATGTGGTGGTGCACCGTCATGCTGATACCAAATATTTTGAATAATATTGAGTTGCACGTCATCAATAAACTCTTAGTGACATAGCGACTTAGTGTCACTTCCTGGTTGACTGAAAAAATTACGATTCTTTAAATGCTTGTAACTTCTAAACAAAAACGAATCGAACCCATGTTTATTAAAAAAAATATGTTTAAAATCAAACAACCTACCATCTGTCAAAGTTTGTCATAGAGCTTGTAGAACACCCTGTAGAGACAAAGCTGCAAAGTTTTATCATGACTAATAATCGGAAAGGAAATTTTACCTTTCATCAGTTGTAAAAAATCACCTGAAATATGCAATTTTTGTTTTTTAAATTTATATTTCTACAACTCAGTTTTTTTCGTATGTCGAAAAGATCATGAAATTACACTGTGCTGTACCTACACCAAATTATTTACAGATCGCATTTAGTTTGACATTTTTCTAAATTACCTTTTTTGTATCTTTCATATGTAAGTAAATATAAGCTGGCCAATGCAAAAGTCAGTCACCTGTATAGGTATTGTGTTACTGAACTAGGTGCCTCTATCTGAAATTTACCGTTGAAATATGTCGTTGAGATTATGAGATTGAGAAATGATAAATTAGGTACCAATAATTACTCTGAAAAATTTCGGCAGGACCAATAGTGGGATGCTTATTGCATGCATACTTTAACGAAATACTAAAAGGTCACCAAACGAAAACATACCAAAAAGAACAATGAATAAAGTGTATTTTTTTTTTTCAATGGGATCTGATTATATTTTATTTATCTAGGTACCTATGATATTTTATAACAACCTCAGATTGAGGTTATAACAATGATGACTGATGGACAGCAGACAGCAGGCAGCGGCAGCATTGCAGATTGCAGCAATGGCAATTGGCAATGTGATTATTGTTGTGGTTGTGATACTCTTGTAGTTTTAGTTTACGTGGTTTAGTGCATTTTAATTCCCTAATTATTAGGAATTATTTACTTGGCGACTTGGATATTGCTGTCTGTTCCGCAAAAGATTCGCTTTTAATGCATTTGAAAGTGGGTAAGTGAATCGTAGACATTTTCATAGAAACGCTAACATAACCTAACCAAAAATCATGGCGTCTGTTAGTTTTCCTCTGTCGAATTATGTATATTTCGAGCAGAACAGGTAGTTATCTAAGTACCAGTTCTCATTTTTCACGAAACTACAAAAATTCTGGGTATTAGGTATTAAGTAATATGTATTTTCCAGGTTCGATATTTGATTTGTAATCCGTGCAACGTAATCAAATACTGATCGTATCTGATCCGCCATTTGCTAAATTTGTAGACCTTACCTTGCACTTCTTGCGTTAAAATTATTTTTTATTGCAATAACCAGGTAGGTGCCTACCTATTGCTTTATAATTTGAGTGTTATAATAATAAATTAGGGACTCAATGCAAGTCTAAAGCAACGTGTTTCGCAGGTACAATATACCTAAGTAATATAAAATTTGATTTGGTAGGTACTTATACCTACTTATATTATGCAACATAGAAGTTGTAGGTATTATACCTCAGTAGGTATAGCTACTAGTCCATACTCCATAGTAATACAGACTGTAGACTTCTAGTAATATAGCTACTTATGTTTTTGAAACAACTTGCATGTTATAGGTACCTTAGATATACCTAACCTACCAAATTAAATTTTTAGTTGGTAGGTACCTATAGGTAGTAATAATAATTATTATTATTATAGGTATATCGTTGCAAAGCGAAAAAATACTCTATTTAATTAGTTCATGGCCCACTATGACTTCCATTTAAAAAAATACAACTTTATGTTATAACCAAAAAATGAGAAAAGATATTCGAAATCTGTTGAGGCCATTCCATTCTACTCAAAAAAGTGCCTGAAGAATGTGCAAATATCTTTTCTCTAACTTGAAAACCAATAAAGATATCGACATTTATCGATATCGTGAAAAATCGTATTTTTCATTATAGCTCGAAAACAAAAGAAGATAGCGAGTTCCGGTTTTCACCATTGAGTTCCTCTCAAAAAAAGCGATCGATAATGTGCATAATAAGCATCCATTTTTCCATAGCTCTTATAGTTACCGAGATCTCCTATAGAAACATCCAAATTTGCCCACCCTGTACATAAAAACATACCAGGTGTCCACAAAGCGTGTGAACACTGCTTTGAGTAAAATTTGCGATGGCCGACTGAAAGATGAACGTGGGAAAAAAGGTGGCAAGAAGAAAATAGATGAAAACACAATTCAGGTCATTATTGAACACATTAAAAGGTTCCCTACCTATGTATCTCATTATACCCGTGGTGAAACTCAGGCTTAATTTTTACCTTTTGATTTAACAGAACTGAAAATGTACGAATTGTATATAGCAGAAAACAATCCAAAGGTTAGTTTTGCTTTCTTCAAAACCATATTTTATAAAAATTTCAACCTAAGAAGGAAACCGCCAATAAAAGACACCTGTAATAAATGTGATTTATTTTCTGCTCAAGTTAAAAACATGCAAGATGAAAAAGTCAAGCAAGAAGTCAGAGATATCATGAAGCTCGAACAGTAAGGTGCTCGTCTTGGCCGCTCTGTTTAAATTGTACATTTTGCTAGGAAGTCTTTAAAAGTTATATTTGTGCTACGTGATTACCTAGTGTTCCAGTGTTTCATTTATATTATCAGTATGCCACTTACACAATCGCAAGTGAGTGATATTAAGGAATTAATTGTTAAAACAATAACACAGGTATTTACCGATGGATTCATATCAGACGTTGCTGATAAAGTGATTGAAAAAGTTCAATTCGCTGAAATGAAGGTTAAGGTGGAAAAGCAGGTGATGGATATTCAGGAACTCAACGATGTTAATACCAAACTAATGAAGAGGATAGATATCTGTGAACAGCAACTAAAGAAAAATAACGTAAGAATCTATGGCTTAAAGGAGATGGACGCTGAGGATACACCTATCTTGTTGTCTGGATTTTTTCAAAGCAGGCTGCAGGTACAAGTGCCTGCAGGACACATTGATTATTGTATGCGTGTAGGGAAGAAATCGGCTGATAAGCCAAGGCCGATATGATTGAGACTTGCCAATTTTGGGACTAAGCAGCTGATAATGCGCAATCGAAGCAGGCTGAAGGGTTCCGGAGTTGTTATTGTCGACGACTTGACTAGTAAGCAACATAGATTGGTGGAGACGGCTAAAAGAGATCTTGGGAACAGAAATGTGTGGACCTATCAAGGTAGAATTTTCGTTAGGATTGGCAGTCAAAAACACTGCATAAACACTGAAGATGACTACAGGAGTACGAAGGAGTTGTCGAATAAAGGAACCTAGCACAGTGATTGAGTTTCTGATATGAGTAGCTATTCTGAGGTAAAATTTTCTGGATTGCGGCCGCAGATGGTGTGTGCCTGATAAAGTGATAATTCTCCATTACACCGGACAAGTGGTATATTTGCATATTATATTCTTTTTTTTTGTACTGAATCTAAGTGGGATATTTCACAGCATATATTTTGTACTTGTTAAATTGAGTTGTTTTTTTGTTTTTTCTTACTGAGTTCAAATTATTGCTCTAGTATAAATTGGAATATTGGATTTTTCTAGAATTTTTTGTCATTATCTGTAAAAAGGAACAGTGTGATTTTTGCTATTTTTGTTGTTCATAAATTTTTGTAGTTTATAGCTTAAGAGTTTATATAGAATTGAGCTGGTTTTGTTGCATCTGTGAGCAGTTGGTTGATTTCTTCGACATAAACCGTAAGTCGTTTTCTTTATTATCTTACTGGTCTTTATTATTGAAATTTTGAAAATATAAAATTAAAAGGTAGGTAGGTAACCTACAAAAACTAAATAAACTAGGCAGAGAGAACAAAATTCACCTCAAATGGATACCAGGACACACTGGGATTGAGGGAAACGAACGTGCCCACTCATTGGCAAGAAAAGGAGCATCGACGCCCTTTATAGGACCAGAACCATTCTGTAGCCTTGAAGACACGTTCTTCAAGGCAGAACTTCGGAAAGAAGAAGAAAAACTGAGAGAAATCCATTGGAATAACCTCTCAGGATTGAGACAATCCAAAGAGCTCCTCGGGAACTTTAACCGAGAAAGGTCAAGGAAACTCCTGACCCTCAACAAAGGAAGTCTCAGAATGCTAACAGGATTCCTAACTTGACACCTGAGGAAACTTGGTATAGAAAAAGATGGCGTTTGCAGACTCTGCAGGGAAGAAAACGAGACGCCTCGTCACCTATTGATGAACTGCGAAGCCCTAGAACGTGGAAGAAACGATGTTCTGGGCCAACACCAGCTCAACGGGGGGGCTTTGCCCGGCCTTGATCCCCTTCAAATCCGGAAATTCCTAAGGGAAGCGGAGTTGGAGAGGCTGCTTCAATGAAGGAAATATACTCCAAAGGAGCAGAGAAGAGGGGGCACAATAGATCTGTAATAGGTCGCAGCGCATCTGACACCCTCAATATCAATATCAATCAATCAAGGTAGGTATATGTGCACTCTCTTTGCTGATTATAATTTATCAATTATTATTTGTTTACAGTAGCTTATCTCTGAGGTAGCTGATCAGCTGTTTGATGTTTTGACGATTAAGTTTATATGTGCGAATACGAATTTGGGTATTATACTACGATATAGCAGCGCTTCACGCACTTGATTTTGACTGTTAATTACATCATTCTAATAAGCTTTAGTCCAAGTGACACTTCCCTTGATTACGGCATAGAGCGGTAAACAGCATCGTAGTGGAAAGCAGCACTAAATTTAATAGTTTCTTGATTTAAAATGTGATTGCAATTCAATCGATTGATGTCTGAATCTTAAAAAAAAAAAAAAAAATTTGCCAGTGAGTAATACATGATATAGGATGTATGATTTCTCAATTGCTAATATCAATGTGAGGTCTCTCTTGGGAAATTATGCGGGTTTTCTGCAGCACCTAGACGGGCGGGGCATAGATCTTATAGCAGTTACCGAGACCTGGCTGACCGATCAGGTTGAGGATCACCTGATTGACTTAGATTGATTGACCTGATTTCACCTTATTATTACAATATTTACTATTCTACTCTCCCAAACAAATCTAAATATTCTGTTCCAATAGAACTTCTCAAAAACTAAAGACTATTTTTCATGAAAGAAAAAAAAACTATTACTAGGTAAATAAGCATATTGAGCTTTTTATAACAAATTCCCCTAAATTTGTATGAAGTTAATTTTCAATGTCCATTTATAATTTACTACATACCAATTTATAAATAACCTTTTTCTCTATAAATCATCTTATTCTCTTTCTATTGTCCATTTCCATTTAACTCCTTTTTTCTTTAATTTGTATCCCAGGAAGATCACTTCTTTCTGATAAAATTGTAATTTTTCAATATTTATTTTTAATCCTGCATCATCCAATTCTTTAAATATTATTTCAATGTGTTTCTTATGTTCTGTCTCATTCTTCGAGTATATAAAAATATCATCTATGTAATGTAACGCAAAATCTTCATGTTTGTCCATGAAACTATGTAGTGCCCTGACTAACGCTGAACTTGCACTTTGTAAACCAAACGGGACTACCTTAAACCTATACAACACCCCATCAACGGTGAAACCAGTATAATCTCTACACTTTTCTTCTAACGGAATTAACCAAAAACTGTGTTTTAAATCTATTTTTGTGAACCATTTTGCTTCTGTTATTCTGCCAAATATAGCTTCTGTATTCATCGGAGCTTCATATTGCGGAACTGTGTACTTATTTATATTTCTTGCATCCAAACATAATCGTAATTCTCCATTACTTTTCTTTACAACTACTAGTGGGTTTATAAATCTTGTATTGCTTCTTTCAATTATTCCTTTTTCTATCATTTCTTGTAGATTTTCATTTACTTCTTTCCTATATTTATACGGTATTGGGTACATTCTTGTTTTAAAATTTTCTATTCCTTTTACTTCTATTCTGTGTACATAATTTTCTGCAAATCTATTCTCCTTCCTTACTAATCCCCTATACTTCATTAATAACTCTTTTATTTCTTCTTTATACTTTTCATCATATTTCATTTTACTCATGCTTTCTTCTATACTATCATCACATTTCTTCATATTCATATTATATAACACATTTTTTACTCCATCTTCTACTTTACTTCTTTCATTTTCATTCGTATTATGTACCACAAACTTTATTTCTTCCCCATTTATATTTATGATTTTCTTCCTATAATTTATTATTGCTTTATTTCTATTTAATTCGTCTGTACCCATTACAATATCATTGTTCATACTTTTCACCACTAATAGTTGCGTATCGATGCTTGTTTCTTGAAATGCTATTTTTGCCGCTACTGATCTGTTTGTTTCAAATATTTTCTTGCCATTTGTACTAATTAACGTTAACATTGGCACTTTAATTATATTTTCTTTTAAACTAAATTTTTCTATAATTTCTTCGTTTATTATTGAAGCTTCCAATCCTGTATCCACTAAAATTTTTGCTTGCTTATTATTTATTTTTCCGTTGATGTAAATTAAACTGTCTAAATCGTTGTTATTTTCTAATCCTGGTTCATTGACATATTCTTTGGGATGTTCGCATTGATGGATGTTTAAATTTGGTTTGTGCTTTGGGGAAAAACCTGCTGCTTCCCATTTCTTACTTCTTCTGGACTTTCTCTTCTGTCATTTATTTGCTCCTGCTCGTATCTTCTTATATACAGGGTGTCCCAAGATTTCTTTATCAAGGGATATCCGCGTTATTTCAAAAAATAAACAAATGAAATTCGGGAAATTTCAACCATACCCCTAAGGCTTTGCAGCTGCACCCTCAATGCCCCTTTACGCCTTTCCACCCCTAAGTAATCATCCCCTACTTTTTTTTTTCAAATGACACCCCCATATTTTTTTTGCTCGACAGGATTGTTGACTTCTTTCTGAATACAATGTCACACGATTTTTTTAAATCGGGACATATCTAGCACGCTAAAAACAATATAATATCATAACAAGCGAGGGTTGTCAAGGAATAACAATTAACATTTAATATGACATTAAAATCACAGAAGCAATTATTATTATTAACGCCTAATCCAGTAACACCGGTATTACTAGTTAAGGTGGTTGGAGGAAACATTAACACAAAAAACAAGCAATTGCAACTCCTTGACGATCCTCGTTTGTTATGATATTCTATTGTTTTCGGCGTGCTAGATATGTCTCGATTTAAAAAAATCGTATGACATTGTATTCAGAAAGAAGTCAACAATCCTGCCGAGCAAAAAAAATATGGGGGTGTCATTTGAAAAAAAAAAGTAGGGGATGATTACTTAGGGGTGGAAAGGCGCAAAGGGGCATTGAGGGTGCAGCTGCAAAGCCTTAGGGGTATGGTTGAAATTTCCCGAATTTCATTTATTTATTTTTTGAAATAACGTGGATATCCCTTGATAAAGAAATCTTGGGACACCCTGTATATTAATTTGCCTGTCTCTTCTTTCATTATCAACATTATGTTGTGATCTTGGATATTCTTGTCTATTAATCTGTCCTCGTCCTTCTCCTCTGTTCCATCGCGATGTGTCATTATTCCTATTTCCGTTGTTTCCATCGTATCTCGGTCTGAAATTATTTCCGTTACCATTCCATCTCATTCTATTTTCAGTTTGCCCTCCGTTTTCATATCTTTGATTCCTATTCATATTGAAATTCGTATTCTGTGGGAAGTTTCTTTGAAAATTTCTATCTCCTGTTTCTTTCCTATCCTCCCCAGTCCTGTATGGTCTTTCTATTCTCATTAAATAATTTGTTAATTGATCCAATGTTTTTATGTTTTGGATGGAAATTGTCTCTGAGATTTGTGGACTAAAATGTCTTGCAATGTATAGTATCAAATCGTCTTGTCTCAATTTTGGCTCTAGATGTTGTCCAGTATTGTACAAATACATTGCATAGTTTGTCATACTTTTGTTTCCTTTTTTATCATATTTCCCCCAATATAATTTTTCTTGAATTCTGGCCTGTTGCACTTCTCCCCAAAAATACTTCAAAAATTGTTGCTCGAAATCTTCTAAACTGTTTATTTCACTTTCTTTTGCTGCATACCACAGCGATGCATTTCCAATTAATTTTGTCCTGATAACATCCTTTACCTCTTCTATATCTTCTATGTTCCTTACTCTATTCTTTATCATTTTCATAAAAGTGTTAGGATGTATTTTTCTACTGTCTCCATCAAAAGTTATTCCGTCTTCCACTGTTGGCATTACTACTCTGATTTCTTGCCTTGCTCCTCCAGTTCCTATACAGTTTTTTCTACTTATTTCTTGTTTAATTTCTTGATTTTCCTTTTCTCTATCCTTTCTTTCTTTGTTTATAATTTCTGATAAATTATGCACTTGTTTATCTATCACTATCACATCACTCTGTATAACTTGCACTCTAGAATTTGTTTCATTCAAATTCTTTTCAATAACATCAACGACACTAATCAACTTCTGATCTGTATCTTCTTGAATTTCTACTCTCACTTCTTCTATTTTCTCAAAAATAATCGCTTTATTTTTCTCTATTTTATCATTTACTTCTTCTTTAATTTTTTCTACAGTCCCTTTAACACTCTGTATTTCGTCCATAATCTTCTTACTATTTTCTTCCATTTTCTTACTATTTTCGTGTAAAATCATCTTACTATTTTCGTCCATCTTCTTCATTAACATCATCATCATATTTGCGATTTCTTCATTTGACCCATCCTTCTTTCCCACTGAGTCATCATTAACTTCTCCTGTTTCTGACATATTATCTTCTTCTTGTGTGTCTGTCTCTTTTACGTAATCTTTCCTAAGGAATGTCTGCTCAAATTGTACTTCTTGTTCTCTTTCCTCTTTTTCTAATTGTTCCCTTGTGTACGAGTGCGACATTTTAACTGGTATAAATTGTTATAAAATTAATTTCTATGAATTCCTATACCTATATCTACTGAATTAAATCAAACTTGAGTCTAGTTATCAAATTTAAAGAAATTACTAATGCATAAATTTTCTAGACAGAAGTCTTCTTGTTGGGAATTACTTTACTCTGAACTGTTATAAATGAAAGAGCCCCACGTTGGGCGCCAATTTTGTTATGGTTCGCAGGGACTGTGCGTTCTCTACTCTTTTTTGAAAATTTATGTTCCTCTTTGATTCCCTCTTACCATAAACAATTTATTTATTTAGGGGGCCTTTCTTTTTTAAAAACTAATAAAAGTTTAGTCTGTATGAGACCTCTATTACTCAGAGTGAGTTCAAGTACTTTTTTTTTATAAATTTTTGAAAATTTTCATAACCTATAAACTCCTATTGAAACTCAATTTAAATTTGTTTGAGTTTTATTACAATAAAAAATTTTCCCAACAATAACACTTACAACAACTAACTTAAAAATAACTTAAAACTACTCACAGTTTGTTCCCTTATTCTATTCCCTTGATGATCTTCTTCGTCACCGACTTTCTGTCATTAATTTTTGACAGAAGTCCCTCGTAGGTTAACGAAAGGAATAACCCACGGAATCAGCTGTTGAACAAAGCTTGAAGTCAACTCTAGTAGCCTTGCTGTTTGTGTGTCAGCAATTTCAATGTAGATCTCTGCACGGATATATCCAATTCGCTGCTACGTTTTTCTATCTTCTATGTCAAAATCGCAGAATCCAAATCGCTGCACGGCTGTACCCAAATCAAACTGCAATGGTCAGCTGCCTGCTAGCCAAATCTCTGCACGGCTGTATCCAAATCAAATTGCAGTTGTCAGCTACCAGCTAACCAAATCTCTCCTTCTAACCTATATGTTTCTTCTAGTAGTCAGCTACGGCCTCTGTTCTTTACCAAATTCTTGATGTTCGAAATTTTTCTAGATGTTCACGATGTTTGGTTATGATTTAGTGGTCTACACTGATTAACTTGTGTTTTGGGAATCTCTTTAGATAATCGTTGTTTTTCTATTTATAGTTTTTCTTGTAACTATGTAAATTCGATTGTTATCTGCTTGACAACATATTATTTCTCACTATGACAGCGGATAATTTTTGTATTTTCCTTCCAATCAACATCTATGAAATTCATTTCTCTTCTGGAGTACAACACACAAAATCCTCTTTGGACATGTTATGTTTTCCCCTTTCTAACAGCCAATTTCCATGCTACTAGAGTTGCTGTTCATTTCTTCCAAATTGTGACTTTTTATAATTTTATGCTTGACATTTCCCCATACACTCTAGCTAACTTATTCTAATTATTGTAATTATTTTACAAAAATTATTCTATGACATTTCACCTTATTATTACAATATTTACTATTCTACTCTCCCAAACAAATCTAAATATTCTGTTCCAATAGAACTTCTCAAAAACTAAAGACTATTTTTCATGAAAGAAAAAAAAACTATTACTAGGTAAATAAGCATATTGAGCTTTTTATAACAGTATCTATATTTTCAAGTGTTTAAGTCGGGAAGGAAGGGGGGGAGGTGGAAGACAGTATATCCATGGTAGTATATGGTTCAAGCTCTGTAAGATGTTTCCGCAGATATAACTTGAACTGAGAGAATCTGACGGTTGAAGGGTCAAGTCGGAAATGGTTTAGGTATTTTATAGACGCGTATGTAAACGTCTTTTGTAACGGTTATTTTGATACCGTTACATTGATTATTAAATAAATAAAATTTATTCATTTTCCCTGTAGGTAGAACTAGATATTTCGAGAGCACACTGTAGATGTTGCCTTAATAGGTTGCGTTTAACACCGAGCAAGGGGCACCACCGTTCGTACTTCCCGAGTCGCGCTTCGCTGCAATTCGTAATACCTGCAGGGAGGGGAATAATTAATATAAGATAGAGCGCTGTAATGGATGATTGTATTTCGATGTTCGCCCCGACAGATTGACACACGTAGTTCCACTACTTGTTCTTTATCGAGCACTTTTTTACAGATTTTTTTTTTTTTTTTTTTTTGTCTTATTCCACCGTTATCTCGTCCAGGCCTCTGATTAATCATTACACTATTGTGCTTTATACGAGCAACATCGTGAGTATTTTCAGAAGATAAAGTGAGAAAATGCCTAAAAGAAAAAGTAATAGGGAAAAACAACTATTGAAAAGGAAAAGAAGGAAATTATTAGAAGAACTGGAGAGGTTAGACAATGATAGTTCAACTTCTAGTGCTTCTAGTACTTCTGGTACGTACCAAGTTTGTGTTGGTATTGTTATAAAAACTATTCGTAGGTAAAACTGTTAAACCTATGTGATTAGTTCCTAGCTAAAACTGTTAAAGCTAGAAGTTTAGTGAATTGAGGATTATTGAGAAGGGTAGTACGTACCTATGTACGTATTATAACAATTATAGGTAAAACTGTTGAACCTATGAGAAATCGTGAGGGTTATTATTACCTTTTTCCTTTCTATTTTATACTCACGGAGGTAAGTGGATCATATTAATTCGACATCGATTTAAGGTGACGTCACTTCAGAAGAAGAAGATTTACGGAGAATCGGTGATGAAGCGAGATCGATCGCAAATAGTTCTGGCTCTTTGGACAAGGTGCCAGTCCCAGTTGAGACCCCCGTAGTATCTGAAGAAGTGCTTCGGCTTCTAGGCGAAGAGCCACAAGGTACCCAATTGATTTTTGGTCCGGAAGTTCAGCAAGTCATTGCTGATAGATGGAGTAAATATCTTACTCTTGGACTTGAGAAGGCTGAAAAAGAATTGTTAGGGAAAAAATACAACGTTCCTAAAAATATAGACCTTTTGAATGCACCGAAGTTAAACCCAGAAATTGAGGTTTCGTTGGATGATTCACACAGAAAAGAGGATAAGTATGTTTCACAAATTCAACATCAGATCGGAATCGGAATTTCCGCCATGGTCGGGACTTTAAATAAGTTTTTGACGGAGAACTCCGTGGAAACAGAAATAAAGAATGCTATGTTACCAGGTCTTATTGATGCTGGAAAAATATTATGTGACGCCTTCCATATGCTTACTACCAATAGAAAATACCATATTGAATCGCAATTAAACGTATCAGTAAGGAAAATCGTTAAAGAGAGCAAGCCTGATACCTATTTATGTGGGAAGGACTTCTCGGAAAAGTTCAAGGACATGAAAAATCAACTTCGCATGGGTAGAGAACTGAAACCAACTTATAAGCCTAAAACCACCTCCTACCAACATAGACCATTCTCATCGGCATCGTCTTATCAACCTAGGGCCTCCACTTCAACCTACCAACAAGGAGTGTCGGGTAGTGCCAGCAATCATTCTTTAAACTACAGGCTCCCGTATCACAGGAGCAGGTTGAAGAAGCAGCAGAGCAGGAATTACAATCACTCGAAGCAGGCACACAGGAAGAACTACCCGAAATAGTTGTAAGTACTCAGCGCTATGCTGGAAGAATAAGGTACTTTGTATCAAATTGGGGACGTTTTGTAAAGGATAAAACTATTTTATCCTGGATAACAGGTTATAAATTACCATTTACATGCAAGCCAATTCAAAAGTTCCATCCTAGTTGCAGATCTGTCTCTGAGACGGAAACTAGTAATTACCAATTAGCCTTATCGGATTTAATCCGTAAGGGAGTTGTAACTAAATGTTCTCATATTAGAGATGAGTTTTTATCGTCATTTTTTCTGGTTCCAAAATCCGATAATAATTACCGTTTTATTCTGAACCTTAAACAATTGAATAAGTTTATCAGTGCACCCCATTTCAAATTAGAAAACTATAAGTCGGTGAATGACCTTATTTTAAAAGACATGTTCTTGGCTACTATAGATTTAAAAGACGCATATTACATGATACCTATATTTAAAGGACATAGGAAGTATTTGAGATTTACATTTAATGGGGAATTGTACGAATATAATGCCATGCCAATGGGATTATCATCAGCGCCTTTTGCATTTACAAAATTATTAAAACCAATATTTAATTATTTTCGCATGAAAGGTATTTTATGCATAATTTATCTAGATGATATTCTAATCCTTGGCAGAGAGAGAGAGGAGGTAATAGGTCATGTCAGTAGGGTTACTGCAACCCTAGAAAGGTTAGGTTTTATTATAAACAAGAAAAAATGCAACCCACGTCCCTCTCAAGAATGTAAATACCTAGGGTTTGTTTATAACACGAGACAAATGACGATGACATTGCCCGAAGATAAGAAACATAAATTGTTGAAATATTTAATGTTTTTTAAAAGCAAAAGTAGCGTGAAGATAAGAGAATTCGCGAAGTTATTAGGTATTTTAGTTTCAGCCTGCCCGGCTGTTCGTTATGGCTGGGTTTACATTAAACGTATTGAGAGAGAGAAAATGTTATATTTGAAAAGATGTTCAGGAAATTACGATAAGGATATGCCCTTGTCGGAGCTGGTGAAGGCAGAATTTTCCTGGTGGGTGTACAAGCTGCCAAGGGCTTATAATTTCATATCATCGAATGATTTTAGTTTAGAAATATTCAGCGACGCCTCTAAGACTGGATGGGGGGCTAGTGTAGATTCCGAGGCAACTCATGGTTTTTGGACTCAACAGGAATCTACATTTCATATTAATTATTTAGAATTATTAGCTATCTTTTATGCGTTAAGATGCTTTGCCAGGATGAGAACCAAATGTAATATTCTTTTGAGAGTAGATAATAAGACTGCTGTTGCTTACATAAATAAAATGGGTGGTGTACAGTTCGAAAATCTTAATACCTTGAGTCGAAAGATCTGGCAATGGTGTGAGGAGCGGGATATTTTTATTCACGCCTCGTATATACCTTCAAAGGATAATATAATTGCAGATAAGGAATCCAGAGATTTATCTATAGAGACTGAATATGAATTAGACGGGAATGCCTTTTTAAGAATTATTGATTGTTTTGGAAAACCCAATGTTGATCTGTTTGCTTCACAAATAAACAAGAAATGCGAGGTGTATGTGTCTTGGCGCCGCGATCCCGGCGCATTTAAGGCAGATGCATTCACATTAAACTGGGAGAAAGGCTGGTATTTTTATGCTTTTCCGCCGTTCCCCTTAATAGGGAGAGTTTTAAATAAGATTGTCACAGACAGATCTGAGGGTATCTTGGTAGTGCCATTATGGGTAACTCAGTTTTGGTATCCATTATATATTAGACTTTGCGTTGGTAGGCCCTTAATTTTGGAGCCTTCTAATCACTTATTGCTATCTCCATTTAAGACCCCACACCCCTTATGGAGGACACTTTCCCTGGTGGTGTGCAGATTATCAGGCGATCGTTTTTGAACAAAGGTATTCCCGAGGCTGCTGTTCCGGTGATGATCAATTCGTTAAGTTCTTCAACCCTGAAGCAATATTCAACAACCCTCAGAAGATGGTGGGAGTTCTGTCAACAAGAAAATCGGAACGTCTTTAGCAGCACTGTAGGAGGTATTATATCGTTTCTTAATGATCTCTTCCAACAAGGGGGCACTTATTCGGCTCTGAACTCACATAGATCGGCTCTATCCTTGATTTTGAACTTTTCAAATAACGACGAAAAACTAATAAAACGATTTCTGAAAGGAGCTTTTAGAACTAGACCACATTTTGCTAAATACAGTTCAACTTGGGATCCATCGCTAGTGTTAAATTTCATCAAAGATTGGCACCCCCTGGAGACGATTTCTCTCGAGGAACTGACAAAGAAGCTTGTAGTTTTATTACTATTGGCCACAGGGTACAGGGTACAAACAATTTGTGCGATAAAATGGCAGGATGTTAGGATTTATAATAATTATATTGAAATTCATATATCAGATATATTAAAAACTTCGGGGTATAGACGGATGCAGCCCGTGATAAAAATTAGTTCCTTTGAGGATCGACCAGATTTATGTTTGTTTAAAACAATGAAAGCATATTTGGAAGCAACCAAACTACTTCGGAAGAATAATGAAGCCTATCTAATTTTGACCTATAAAAAACCACATCACAGAGCAGCGCGCCAATCTGTAAGTCGTTGGGTAAAGAGTGTACTTGCACTGAGTGGTGTAGATACCACGAAATTCAAAAGTCACAGCACAAGGCACGCTACGACATCGGCGGCTTACAGAAAAGGCTGGTCTGTAGATCAAATAAATAATAAAGTAGGTTGGGCAAAAGATTCTACAATGTTTGCTAGATTCTATAACAGGCCTTTGCAGGAGGACCTTATTAATTTTGTTGAACTTGCCGTTAGGGCATAACGTTGTATGAAATTTAGGAAATAGATAGATTGTATTATCTATTTTGAATCTATTGTGTTCTAATTCTATTGTCTATTGGATACTTATTATATGAATAGGAAATAATAAAAAAAAAAAAAAAAAAGGGGGGAAAATAGAAATAATATAGAAATTATAGGTTTATAGGTCTTTCTATATCTATAAAATACTAATGAAGGGATTACTATCGATTATGGGTTGATATGATTATAATTTTATAAATTTATTTAGAATAAGTATATACCTAGGTACAAGTAATATGAATATGTAGGTAAAATGAGTAATTGTATTTTTTGTAATTATTTTATTAGGTACCTACCTAGATTTTTTCTAAAAATATAGAATTGGGCTCACATTTTTGTTTTTTCTTCCAGATAAGTTAAAATTACTCATTTAGACAACTAGCTATGGAGGAAAAATTATTGAATGTCTTTGAACATCTACGTGTGTCAATCTGTCGGGGCGAACATCGAAATACAATTATAAGAACAAACGACTTACCTGTAGGAAGTTCGTTCTGAATTGTATGAGATGTTCGTCCCGATAGATTGAACCCAGCCCTATAGTGTAGCCCTTCCCCACAATAATTTTTCCAGGTGATTACGCAAATAGTGTAATGATTAATCAGAGGCCTGGACGAGATAACGGTGGAATAAGACAAAAAAAAAAAAAAAAAAAATCTGTAAAAAAGTGCTCGATAAAGAACAAGTAGTGGAACTACGTGTGTCAATCTATCGGGACGAACATCTCATACAATTCAGAACGAACTTCCTACAGGTAAGTCGTTTGTTCTTATAATTGATTCCTGTTAAATATCTTTAAAACAAACACCTATTAATTTTATTGTTCCAAATCAATAATGTCTCACAGCTAAAAAGCAACCCTCACCCACTCGGCAGGTAAGTGTGGAGCATTCTCCGTAATACTGCTTTTTAGTTTGTATCACCATGTGTAGGTTAGGTGGCGAGTCAAGGTGGCCGATCTCATTTCATTTTTTTTAATTAATTTCATTAATTCTTTATTACTTTTCATATTATCATTGTTGCTCTTGCTTTATATTTAATATTGCTTTATGTTTTATTATTGACGGTGAGTTCTCGAGAGTTTTGGA
Organism: Malachius bipustulatus; assembly: GCA_910589415.1. Taxonomy (NCBI): domain Eukaryota; kingdom Metazoa; phylum Arthropoda; class Insecta; order Coleoptera; family Melyridae; genus Malachius; species Malachius bipustulatus. The sequence continues at coordinate 3,659,653 of OU342638.1, read as the reverse complement.
GGTGACTTTTTATTAACCTCAATTTTTATCATGTGAAGGGTTGAGCTATTTAAGTTCAACACGTTCTAATTACTCTCGAGGATCCACGCCGATCATTATTGTGCTGAGTCTGAAATATTCTGATCTGCTGTAGGGAGTTCGCCCCCTTTTCATGGATGCCTTTCTCCAAACCAAGCACCATCAAGACCGATAACAGCTAGAGGATGACCGGCTAGCGCTAGCAACGGTACCAGCACCAGCACCAGGAAGATTCCCCGGCAGCGCCGTATCATGTACCCACGGCATGACTAGCACTACCACCAGCATTATGAGTGTCCATGGCACATCCCCGGGAAGTCGTGTGGAACACTTTTGAGGCAGGCACCATCACCACCTGCTTTATAAAGATAAGTGGTTCAGTTCTTCACTGGTATACCTAGCCTGGTTGCTATTTTCATTTTTCAATTCATTGCTTTTTAATTTCACCTCCAGGGCTCTAGTGCCTCATTATGTCATAATTTTTGCAGTTCGTAATTTTTTAATCTTATTTATTAAAGCAATTTTTTTTCTATTATTAATATCGCCTCCACACGTCATCGTGTGGGTTTCAATATAATCTTTTTTGTGCTTTGCCATTTTATCTGTCTTACTTAAATAATACCTATTTCATCATTATAATCATTTCGTAATTTCTGTGAATTCGATATTATATTGTATTGTTAACTATGTACCTACCTGTGATATCATCATTTGTAATCCACCAATAATTGTAATTTCTCTATTTCTCTATTTTGTGATATTTAATCTATTATTTATTATATTTTACTATCTATTTATATTTATTACCTTAATAAAAACTGCTAAAATTTGCTTTTGAATTTTCTTCTGCCTGTGACGTTGTTCATTTGTGTGCATTGCCATAACAATAGTGAATTTTTCATTTTGAGCTAGCTGGCTGCTGAATAGCATTCCTAACCTCCCCGAAAATTGCTCGGGGTGGAACGGAAGGTTATACTTTTCAGAGGACGAGAGGTGGTGGGTTGGTAGTTTAAATAGATTGAATCGAGTATGATAGTTGTGTGAGAATCGGAAAGGATCAAGCTTAGCCTGATTTTTGTAAATAAGTTTGAGGAGGGAGAAAACATACAGGGCGGGCAATGTTAGTAGACCAAGTCGTCTAAATTGTCCCCTGCAAGACTCGGGGATGGATAAATCTGCCAGGATCCTGAGAGCCCTCTTCTGAAGAAGGAAGACTTTACTGAGGGACTTCTCAGTGCTGCCCCAGACGGCGATGCCATAAGCTACGTGACTATAAAAGTGTCCATAATATGCAGAGAGCAGAATACTATGGGAGACAGTGTGTTGGAGTCGTCTCAAAAGGAAACATGAGCTAGCTAGTCGGTGGCATAAGAGGTCTGTGTGAGCTGCCCAGTTTAGATTTTGATCGATGTGAAAGCCTAAAAATTTCACGACCTCTCTGGGCTTAATCAGGGAATTTTCATTCGGGATGTCAGGTAGGGGTGGTAGACGTGATCCGGAAGAATGAAAGTCTATCAATTCAGTTTTTTTCAAGTTCAGTTTTAGTCTATTGACTCTAAGCCATGTAGAGGCTTTTTCCAGTGGGTCTTGAACGGTTGATATAATTTCCGAATTGTCGCTTAATATTGCCGGACACACAGTCGGGCTTTCGCTCTGGCTACAGTTGTACCACTGCTCTCCTTAATGTTTGTGACGACATACTGCGGGCCACCGACCAGAATCAGTTATCAATTTTAGTTTTATTGGATTACACAAAAGCTTTCGACAGAATAAACCATCAGCTCCTCATATACATGTTACATTATTTCGGTCTGGAATCGAGTTCTCTGAACTTGGTTCAATCCTATTTAAATGACAGAGAACAGCTGGTTAAACTCGGCGACTCGTATTCTGAAAAGATTAAGGTTACCAATGGCGTACCTCAGGGTATGATTTTGGGGCCTCTGTTTTTTGCTGTTTACACATCCCAATTCAGTAGCGTCACCCAGTATTGTAAGACACATTTTTAAGCTGATGATACGCAGCTTTACCTGTTTTTCCCACCTTCTAACATAGGCCTCGCCTATGGATATATCAACTCGGACCTAGAAGCTATACTGAGGGAATCTAGCGACTCTGGCCTGAGCATAAATCCGACTAAATCTAAGGTAATGCTTTTCGGACGAGATTCTCTTCGACAGAAATTTCGTCATGACATTGACATACAGATAGGAGGTCAGGGGGTGGAGCTCGTTAGTGTCTGTCGGAATTTGGGACTCGAAATGGATGACGGCTTTAGGTTTGATACTCACGTTAATAAAACAGCATTTGCTAGCTTGAAATATTCATATTCATTTCGATCATCCCTTGACCGAGCGACCAGGACTGTTCTGTCTGAGTCTCTGGTACTCTCTTATTTGAATTTTGCAAATGTTGTGTATGGTCCTTTACTATCTAAGTACAATCAAAATAGGTTGCAGAAAATCCAAAATTCATGTATAAGATTTATATTTGGGCTGAGGAAATACGACCACGTGTCGAGCAGGTTGACTGAGTTGAGATGGTTGCGAGTTCGTGAGAGGATGATTTTGCATTGTTGCTGTCTATACAATAAAATATTGACTAGCAGGACACCCCCTTACCTCTATAACAAAATTACTTACAGAACGGATGTTCATAATGTTAACATTAGACTAAAGGATAGAATAACTGTACCTAAACATAACACGAAGCTCTTTCAAGGCTCGTTTTCATATTGCATCGCAAAATATTATAATCTAATTCCTCAGGATTACAACTCAAGTAACCTTTTTAAAAGTAAGTGTAAGGATTATCTGTACGAAAACACTGCTATTTTTGGAAATTAATATTGCGCTATACTCCTACCCCTCTAGGTGTGCTGCACGGGGTTAAATAATTACTAATCGTCATGGCTGCTATATTTTGGTTCGTTTTTCATATCTATTCATTAATAATTATCCTTTGAACTCGTGACGGTGTTGGGCGCCTCAGCGCGGGTCCATGATGTGTCCGTCTGATCAGTATTGGGAGCGCTGTGTTGCAACTGCGTAATTTTGTTAATTTTGTTAATTTTTACCGATGTTGTGAGCATCATACTGTTGTAGTACCTAATTATTTAATTTGTCAGGACGGGTGGAAGAGCAAACATTTGTTTGAACCCTTACCCTTTGATATGCAAGTAGCAAAGTAACTTATTGTATTATATTATATGAGTATGTTATTTCTGTATGTCTGCTTGGATGTCAATAAATCATTATTAAATCATTATTAAGTCCAAGCTGCACATGAGCAACACCTTGCAGATGCAAAGTTAGCGAGAAATGAATTACAAAAGAATATGAATGAAGCAAGTACCAATCCCCTTTTAGAGACTCTCTGCTACGACATGGAGAAGGTTTTAGGTTTACCGAAGCTGCCAACCAACTTAGTGTACTACAAAAGGCAGCTAAGTATGTATAATGAGGGAATTCACCCTGGGTCAACAAATACACCATACGCCTTCCTTTGGAAGGAGGGGATTGCGGGTAGAGGAGCTCAGGAAGTAGGCTCTTGTTTAAAGAAATTTATCGAGTTACATCTAAAACAAGGAGTTCAAGAGTTAATACTTTGGTCTGACAGTTGCGGCGGTCAAAATCGCAATGTGAAAATGGTGGTTTTGTTAAAGAGTATTTTAATTAAGCACCCGACCCTAAAAGTAATTTACCTAAAATACTTGGAGTCAGGCCACAGTTTCTTGCCTAACGATACAGACTTTGGTCAAATTGAGCGGGCTCTTAAACAGCAAGTTCGAATTTATACACTAGATGACTTCAAGTCAATAATAGAGAACTGTAAGAAACATAACCGTTTTGTTGTGCAGGTTATGGAGTCGGAAGATTTTTTCTCAACTGAAGATATTGAGAAACTAATATGCAACAGAAAAGTTTGCATCGAAAAGACTAAAATTTCGTGGTTGAAAACTAAAGTAATAAAACTTGAAAAAGAAAAACCTTATTCAATTTTCCTTAAAGAAACACATGCTTTTGAGGGCGAGTACAAGGAAATTGAAATTTCTAAGCCAGTAAGAGGTAGGAAATCCATAAACGACCTAATTAAACTGAAAATATTGTATCCTGAAGGTAAAGCAATTTCACATAAAAAGTGTGAGGATATTAAAACTTTGTTGCGATTTGTACCCTTGGATGCAAGAGGTTTTTAAAAAATAGGAAACGTGGAAGAATTCGAAGATGATATCGATGGATTTGGCAAAACTTTGGATTTCCAAATAGAAACTACTGATGACTAAAATAAAATAAAACAATAATACCAAAAATACATCACACATGACCTGCTTATTCTAAGTTTATAACAATTATTAGGTGTTTCCAAATGTGAGTTTTTTTTTGAAAATAAAGAATAATGATCTTAATTTTACACATTGCAGTTTTATTGCTTGGGTACCATTTTCTTTAAAATAATCCAATAACCAAATTGGCAATTGGTTCCCTTATAAATTAAAAAAACTTATGTTATCTGTTTATTTAAAAGGAACCATTCACCAAATTTTAAAAAAAAACTAAATTTCTAGTTTAAGTATAACTACCATAACACTTGTTAATTAATATCATAAACATTTCATAAATAACAAAGGGAAAAACTTTATCAAATATACAATATTTTTTTAAGAAACCGCGTTATGTCTTTACGCGCCGATTACTCAATATAGTGAATTGGTTCATGGTTCTTTTTCAATAAACATTATCCAATTAACAGATGTAAAGTATAGTTTTAATTAATTAAAAGAAACATTCGAATTAGTACGAATTCAATTAAAACGAGTGTTGTCTACAAACGTTGATTATAGTGGACGGTATTTTATTTATTTCGAAAAATTGTAAAATTGTGTTAAATTATGCTCTTAAGGCTGTACACCAAAAAAACGAACGCACATTGAAGAGGCACTCACCTTTTGCCGTTGTTGGTCCCGTCGTTGAGAGCTCTCAATGTTGTTTGGTTGTTTCCGGAAAGCAGGATCACAAATATCACAAATTTTAGAGAAAAGTATTTTGGAGCGATTGTTTAGAATGGAGCCTGAATGGGCCTCTGCACTCGTCCGCGCATCTTCTTGTATCGGTTGACCAGAAAGTGGGGCGGGTTTGTGCACACAGAAATATGCGTTTTTCCACGAAAATAATCAAATTTAAATAAAAAGATATTAACCTCGTAATTAGTCATACGAAGTGCCAATAAAATTATAAACAATTAAAACTAATTGAAAATGAGTTGGAGTTGGCACGTGATCCAGTCCCCAACAACGAGGTTTTAATAAACAAAGTTTTAATTACAATTTACGGCGAAGAGAGTGGCGATATAAAATAATAATAATAATAATAATAATAATAATGTTTATTTTTGAAGAATATTACATTCTTTATAACTATAATACTATAATATAATACTTAATTAAATCTACATTAAATCAACCTACTTTCGTATACATTTTTTTCCTATACTAGCTAATTATTTCTTTTTGCTTATTTTGCACTATCATGTTTTATTTTTATTCTCAATACCTATGTTTATGTCTAAGATCGCGTGGTCAGTAATTTTATTATCGTTATTGTTGTTTACAATATCCATTTCATACCTATACTTATGTGTAATGTTTATCAACAATGCAACAATCTGATAGTGTCCTACTTTCACTTGTCCATTGATTTCTACCAAATATTCACCATTTTCTTCTTTTTCTGTTCTATTTTCTTCTTGTATACACCACAATTTACATCAAAAACATCATGACTTACATCCATATTCAAATTTAATTTTCTATTCACCTCAACACAATTGATACATTTCTTCTTTTTTTCGCAGTCTTTTGATAAATGTTCTCCGCTGCATCTAAAACACGCCATTCTATTTTTACATTCTTCTTTTTTATGATTGTATCCCCCACAATTGAAGCATCGCTTTATATATACGTGCTCGTAAACATAACAGCGATCCCAACCAATGTTAATTTTTTGCATCTCCATTATCTGCTTGAACGATGACTCATCCACTTCTGCAATCAAGTCCCAGTATCTCTTTTTCTTTGTTTCTAACAATTTAACTATCTTTATCTGACTCACATAGTTGTTCTGTTGTTTAATTTGACTGATTATTTCTTCGTCTTCATTTACTTCACTCAGTCCACATATTTTTATTCTTCTTTTTACCTTCTCAATCATATCTGCTTTATAATCTGTCATCTTCTTAATAACTTCTGCTTTGAGATTTTCGCCATCCTGTTTTGTTTCACAATTTACTATAATAGCACCACCTTTTGTTTTCTTTATGCTTTTCACTTTGTTGGAGACAGGATCAACAGTATCCCTCAATTCCTTTTCAATTTTTTCATGTTCCTTTTTAACTTCATTTTTATTTATCTCATTTTTAGGTTTAATAATCACAGGTGTGATTGTTTCCTTAATTGCATCCTTATATGATATCTTCTCCTTTTTATCTTCCAACTTTTTTACTATCTTATCTATATTATTTGCTAATACCTTTTGTTCTGCCGCCTGTTCTTGCATTTTTGCATCCATTTTGTAAATGAATTGAACTATCATGTCCAATCCGCCTTCTAAAATCCTTTGTTTGTAAATTTTATAATCATTTCTACAGGATTGACAAATAAACCAAAGTGCAGTACTTTTCTTCAGTACCTTGCATTCATTGTCTGAAATATTCATACACACTTTGTGTACTGGTTTTCTACATAATCCACAATTCCAACCTTGCTCTCCACTTTCAACCTCCTTTGTACACACACTACACTTGCTACTCATTTCAGTGATATTTTTATCCATTTACATTTAAATTATTCGGTTTGTTCATACTATACGACTATATCGCAGTCCGGCAACGATGTGCATCGTGCCGCTGCTAACACACTACTCCTGCTAACACACTACTAAAATAGGTGAATTGCTGTTGCGTCGCTAACATCCACTATCGTCTGCCATTCAGGGATTTGCAGCAAAACTAGTTCCCAAATTTTCGGGGCCTTATAAAGTATTTAATTAAAGTAATTTCACCAGTTGTATACGACCTTGAAGACCAAACAGGCAACAAGCTGAGGAAAACACACATTAAAGATCTTAAGCAACATAAAAGTGATTTTTCAGATTTGTCTTAATCGAAAAATCGTGAAACAAATAAAAAATTGTGAAGCAAGCGTTGAAAGGTCGACTATCAGAGGAACCACCTAGAGAAGCACCTTTGGCACAGATATATAATTCCGTCAAGGACCTGGCCAGAGCCAACAAAGAGAAGTTGAAAAAAATTTCTCTTGTAAAGGCAATAAGCCAAGATATGAAAGCCTTAGAGCTTAAGGTCACGACAGGCGAAATAATTGGAAGAGGAGGATTTGGAATAGTAAGGAGAGCCAAAATGAAGAAAACGGGAGAACTGGTGGCCGTAAAAACTATAAAAGGAGACGTCGAATTAAGAATTAAGGAGGAAGAAGCTCTGAAGGGCCTTAGTCACAAGCACGTGCTAAGCCCATTAGAAGTGGTAGTGACGCCAAAAGCCCATCATTTCATTCTACCATTGATGGAGCAAAGCCTATGGGACGTCATTAAAAAAGAAGGCCAATTTGAAAATAATTTTTTAATAAAATCATTTAAGCCTAATGGACGGTCTACCTTATGTCCATTCAACGGGAATAATCCATAGGGATATCAAACCTCATAATATTTTAATAAAAGGGGGAATAATTAAAATTGCAGATTTCGGGCTGGCCATAAAGGTAAAACCCGGCGAGCCAGTCCCAAGAGAATTTGGAGGCACTCCATACTACATGGCACCTGAGATGTGGAAAAAACGGAATATGGGCATCCATTGGACGTGTGGACGGCAGGGATTACTGCTCTACAAATGGGAGGAGCAAATGTCCCATTTAATGGTAACACTAAAACAATTGGGACAAAGGTGCTTGAAGTAAAAACAAAATACAACGGACCGGAACTAGAAGCGATAGAAAGGAACGTAAAAATGATCGTGGCAGCAATGCTGAACGTCTCCCCTGCCAAACGACCCACCGCCTTACAGGCAAGGGATTTACTAATAAACGCAAATAAAGGGCCATCAAAGAAAGAAAATGTGGAGAAAACCAACAAGGATATTGGTCTAAAAAAAAGGATACTGACGAACAGCATGGCGGCGTATATACGCGCCAACAAAGCACGTTGGTCGCCAAATTTCCGAAAAAGAATGACACCATTCGTGGGAGGAAAACAATATGAGAAAAAAATTCTAATAAGATTCGAATGCGAAAATGGGAAAAAAATTCGCGTTCACATGCCAGCAATACATGAATAATTTGTAACTGTCGTGCCAAAAGTAGGCATTATCAAAATAATTTTTATTAAAATATGGGTGACTCCAGCAAGCAAGCAAGAAATAATTGGAGAAACTCAGCTAATTGTATATAATTTCAGTCGTGGAGTCTCCAGAAGACGTACTTATTCTACATTGCGACTGGGAAATTTCTGATGACCTGTCTATTGTAGAAAAACAATGGATTAAATCAAAAGACTCCAGAAAGGAATTTCCTTCGAAAAAAGAATCACCTTCAGTTCCAGAATACATCAAAATAGAGACAAATCAGTGCTGGATATGTGGTAAAATAGGACATAATAAAACACAATGCAGTCAGCCAAGGAAAATTTTCTGTTCAAGATGTGGGAAAATTGGTGTGTTAAGTTGCAAATGTTTATGCAAAACAGCATACATACATAAAGAAGATAAAAATGAAGAAAACGAAGATGAACATTTTAGAAAAAAAAGTAACAAAGTGTAATAACCTGCTTAATAGGTACCTACTGTACTTTACGAACGCTCTGTATTATTCTTCTCCGAGAATAGGTCCGGCAAATTAGTTATTAATTGGATTAAATATTTACTTATAATAAATACAACTTCCCGCATACGTGATCTCAAATCAGGAGATATCGCTAATGCCTTCTAATTGCCTAGGCCAACGTTCAATCTTCAAAAGTCGGGAATCGTCTCGCTCATTAGTGACATCAACGCCTGGAACTTTACCAGGGTGTAATACTTTGAACCTTGACCCGAGGCCTCAGCACCTACGTGACCCCGTGGTCGTGCCATGCTAAGGGTAATTAGCCACTTATCGATGAGAAGTAATAAAAGAGGGTGTTCGAACAAAATTCATGAGAACATGAGAACAAATTCAGAGTACATGTTACATATTAGTTACAGTCATGTCGGTCTTCCCCATGTAATTTAATATAAATCAATAAATATTGTTTTTAATGTTAAAGATACAATTTTAATTAACTCCAGGTCCCCACGTTAGGTAGTGCCGCAAGCTTTTCAGGAGTTGTCCCATTACAAAAGTGGTGTCAGAAGTGGGATAGATCCACTCGCAAACGTGCGATTAGCGAGTGTTTGAAGTTTAGGTAACTTCGAAATTGAAAAATCTGAAGACTTCACAGAAGTTGCGACTTCCAGCAGCTTGGTCGAGCGGTCACCGCCTACAAGATTACTGGATCCTACCCGTCGGACTTCCAACTAGCTGAGCCAACTTTGAGAGATTCCAAGGGCAGAAGCAGCTCCAGGAGGACAACCGTACATCCGGATTCCATCCGAGTTAATCTCCTGAGTTCCAGCCGAAGACTCCCAAGACGCAGCTCATCTTCAGATCACAAGGACAACCAATGAAGCGTGGTCTACTTCTAATGTGAGTACCTGATTCTATTTAATGCCTGATCCTCTACTTAAAGTAACAAAAAAGGAAGAAATCGAGATGGCGACACCAACTATCTCTATTGAACTTGCAGAAAAAATGCTAATTAACTTTGATGGATCTAAATCAAAATTGTATGAATTTATTGATAATTGTGACAAGGCTCTTGACTTTGTTAAAGAAGAACATAAACCAATTTTATTCGCTATTATTGAAACCAGATTGACAGATACTGCTAGGGCAATCGCGAGAAATCGCTTCTTCTCAGACTGGACTAGTTTAAAAAATCATTTACTAGATGCATACTCTGAAAAAAGAACAATGGCCCAATGGCAACTAGAAATGAACTCCTGTCGACAAAAATTAAGTGAATTAATGCCCGGTTTCACCAACAGTAAATAAGACCTTATTCATAGATTAAACTTATTCATTGGTTAAAAAATGACAGCTTCTGTTTCACCAAACACGAATAGTGTTTGATTCTATGAATAAATCGGCAAATAAACTAACCAGCCAAATAGTTCCAGTTAACGTCTCTATTCATAGTTTTATAACCTCATCAATTTCCCTTCTGCAGTTCTACAACACTGATGATTAATGTGAGAAAATACTCTAAAGTTAATCTTATAATATTTGATGGGAGTGATTGGTAAATCAAAAGTAAAAAAACACAAAAAACTGTTTTTAATTTAATTTTGTTGTCTGGTATGTTGATATTATAATAGCTATACAACAATAATTACTACCTACAATAATATAATAATTAAATGGACCATAGGAAAGTGTTTAAGAAAAAATGAATTATTATTCCATTTAATAGGTACCTACTAAAGTTATTTGAATATTACAAGGTACTTCAATTTATTCTAAATAAGATTTATCAAACACTGCTATCATAATCAATTATTTTTCGAACTAGCCTTTCAACATCTTCATCGTCTTCTTCCGAGTCTTCAGATGAAGAGCATGAGGCGGTTCTGGTGGAGAATACTTCACTCCGAATTTTAGGAAAATTTCTATATAGGATCCTTCCTATATAGAAATATAGCTTACCTTAAAACAAGTCGATTTAAGCAAAAAAAATTTGCGGACCCTTCGTACTACAATTTTGAAAAAAAAACATTTTTTAACTCGATTTTTTCATTTCATCAACAGTTTTCTCGCTCCATTATTTCCAGTTTTGTGCGTGCTAAAAGTGCTTTCACTTATCTAGTAAGATTAATAAAGGTTTTACGAAAGCATATTTACCAGTTTTATGTTTTAATTCAGTCTAATTACTTAAAACACGACATTTTTAAAGCGCAGTGTTTTTGATTTTGTTCTATTATGTTACTTGAAATTTTATAACCTCACTTTAAACGAAAAATGAAAATTAAACTTCTTAAATTCATTCATTCATTCATTCATTCTTCTGTTCAGCATGTCAACTGTCAAAGACTAAAGAAAGATGTTCGTGCGCTGTTGCCATGTTATTTTTATTTAATTTTGCCATATTTTAAAAGATTACCAAACTATCTTTCGAAAGTTTATTGACGTATCTGTCTACTATTTTAAATGTAGGTAACTAGCGGGAATTATTACTTATTTATCCATTTCCTATTTTGTAATTATTAAATAATGATGTTATCCTTTTTCTATTTTGTAATTAAATGATGATGAAAAAAATTAAATCTATTTATTGCAAAAGATAAAAACTTTTATTTTCAAACTACTCAGATTGCCATGGAAAATTATAACAACTGCGGAACTGTTTGACGTTTCTCTTAATAATTAGTTCTGCGTTAAACTTCAACTCCTTCGCATTTAAAATATAAAAATAAAATAAAATATTTAAAATAAAGATGGAAATTAATTCTATTTATGAGTTAAATGCTGTTATACAAACCGACAATGATCGTCTGATTGATTATTTGCAAAATAAATCTTTGATTACAACACAATTCAGATGTAAAGAGAGGCAATGCAGACGAGTATGTGGAATGGTGAAGAGAGATACAGCTCAATTACAAAAAGTTTTTCGCTGCAATAGATGCCGCAAAGAATTTTCATTATATACAGGATCGTTTTTTGAAAATACTAAGCTGCCGATCAGAACCGTAATCCATTTGATGTGGATGTGGTCGTGCAAGTTTACATCTGCTGCAACAGTTAGTTACACTGGTCTGGATAAGAAGTCAGTAGTACAACATTTCCGCTACTTTAGGGACATTTGCTCTTGGAAATTACTCCAAACTAATTTTCAGTTGCGTAAGTATAAATAAATTACAATTGAAGATAGGTATTTTACCTAGCAAGGTTTTTTCAAATGAACCTAATTAATTCTACGATGTCAGATCTATGTTGCGCATGTTTTGCGTGGCTGAATTTGAGACCTACGAGTAGGTATATTTGTCTTCATTTTGACGTCTCATTATATAAAAGTAACTAAATGCTAATAACCAGCCTGATTTTTTTTTGTAATTGTTTAATTGTTTTCCATTATTGTAGGTGGTCCAGGACATGTTGTCCAGATTGACAAGAGTGTCATCGCTCGTCGGAAATATAATAGGGGTCGACTAGTGCGGGAGCAATGGGTGTTGGGAATTTACGACACAACGACAAAATCTGGTTTCGTGCGATACATAGAAAACAGATCCGCCGCTGTTATTATACCACTTATTACACAAAATGTAATGAATGGAAGCGAGATCTGGACAGACAGTTGGAGAGCCTATTCTTCATTAGGCCGCATAGGTTATATCCATCGCACAGTGAACCACTCCCAAAATTTTGTTGATCCCAACACCGGCACCTGCACAAACAGTGTTGAGGGCTACTGGTCGACTCTGAAAACCTTTCTGCGGCGATTAGGTGTGATGAACTCGCCGTTCCTTGCGGAATATATCGATATGTTTCTTTGGTTTAGGGAATATGGTCGTACTTCAAAAGAAGCAATGCGTAATTTGACAATTCATATGTCTGAGAGGTATCATTTCTAATATAATTAATTCATTTTTGTATTTAAGTTTTATTTAAGTTTTTTTTTCAATTTCTTTTGAAATACGACCGTATTCCCGAAACTATTACATTTAGTTTTGATTTGTTTTTGATATGTATTATATAAACTTATTTCTTCTATTTATTTTCGCTGTAAAACTGACTTCTTATCCAAACCAATGTAAGTTCTAACAGATGTAAATTTACAAATCCGCATTCACATTAATTACAGTTCTGATTCGCAGTGAATTTAGTTTCTTAAAAAAAGGATCTTGTATATAATGAATATTGTTTGCGGAATCTATTACAGCGAAAAACTATTTGTAATTCAACTGTATTTCTCTTCACCATTCCACATACTCGTCTGCATTGCCTCTCTTTACATCTGAATTGTGTTGTAATCAAAAATTTATTTTGCAAATAATCAATCAGACGATCATTGTCGGTTTGTATAGTATAACAGCATTTAACTCATATAATTTATGGTTCAAAAAATGTTTTCTTAAAATATCAACTGTTTACGCATCATTCTCTGTTCACCTAACTGTGATTTAAACCTTTAATGATTATAATTATTGATAATTCTGTTTTGCGCAGCTAATTCTTATTACCACTAATAAAATATATACAAAAAAAAAACGATTTTTCTTTTCAGTACTAGTGATAATTCTTTGCTTTCTTTGTAATTAACAAACATTTTTTATACAGGGTTACTGGTAACTGGATACATTCCTTTGGTGATCTGATAAAACAAGAGGTAAGGAGTAAATTAACCCCAACATGCACTATACAAAACTCAATAGATTCTGAGATATTTCGATTTTCAACTTTTCTTAAAAAAATGGTTTCAAATGTCTTGAAATGTAATTTTCAAAAAATCTACTTTAACTTTTTGATTTTTTTATTTTGCTGGAATACTTGTCCAATACTATGCTTCCTTCTGGAATAAAAAATATCCTGAGGTATTTCGATCGTGTGAAAATTTCAAGTAAAAACTTTCACAAACTATTTTTTTTAAATAAGATTTAAAAGTTTTTACAAGTTATTTTCGCAAAATTGTCAAGGCAACTTGCGTACAAATTGTTTTAAAAACTTTCTTAGTGTAGTAGCTATCTAACAAGGTACGAATCTTGTAAAAGAATAACAGAATCTCCCCGCTATGTACCGTTACCGAGGAACAAATCCTTAAGTCGGGACGTTTAAAAAAAAAATACGGCCCTGAACGGGTGTCTAAAAATTCTCGGATCCGGCCCATTTTCAATAGGTCGTATTTGGGGGTCCCGAGCTTCGTCCTCACCAAGTTTCGTTCCGATCGGTAAAACTTTCAGACACTTAGAATGTTTCCTAGGCTATTCCCGAAAAATCCCGAAATTCCCGAAAAAAATGACACTTCTTGGGAACGGATCCCGCTCATTTTCAATAGGCATCATGCCACGGTGCGCCTCTTCAATCGAGCCAAATTTCAACTTTCCCACATGAAAACTGGCGGCTCTAGAGTGTTTCCTAGCAAAGTCACAGAAGTTTCGTAAGTATACGCATTCTTGTGCCCGAAAAATGTCTGTCTGTCGGTCTGTCTGTCTGTGACTTTGCTAGGAAACACTCTAGAGTCGCCAGTTTTCATGTGGGAAAGTTGAAATTTGGCTCGATTGAAGAGGCGCACCGTGGCACGATGCCTATTGAAAATAATCGGGATCCGTTCCCGGGAAATGTAATTTTTTCGGGAATTTCGGGATTTTTAGGGAATAGCCTAGTAATAGCCACTCTAAGTGTCTGAAAATTTTACAGATCGGGACGAAAGTTGGTAGGGACGAAGCTCGTGACCCCCAAATACGACCTATTGAAAATGGGCCGGATCCGAGAATTTTAAGACCCCCGTTCAGGGACGTATTGTTTTTAAAACGTCCCGACTTAAGGATTTGTTCCTCGGTAACGGTACATAGCGGGGAGATTCTGTTATTCTTGTACAAGATTCGTACCTTGTTAGATAGCTACTACACTAAGAGAGTTTTTAAAACAATTTGTACGCAAGTTGCCTTGACAATTTTGCGAAAATAACTTGTAAAAACTTTTAAATCTTATTTTAAAAAAATAATTTGTGAAAGTTTTTCTTTGAAATTTTCACACGATCGAAATACCTCAGGATATTTTTTAATCCAGAAGGAAGCATAGTATTGGACAAGTATTCCAGCAAAAAAAAAATCAAAAAGTTAAAGTAGATTTTTTGAAAATTACATTTCAAGACATGTGAAACCATTTTTTTAAGAAAAGTTGAAAATCGAAATATCTCAAAATCTATTGAGTTTTGTATAGTGCATGTTGGGGTTAATTTACTCCTTACCTCTTGTTTTATCAGATCACCAAAGGAATGTATCCAGTTACCAGTAACCCTGTATAGTGTACATTTTGTGTATCTAAATACCTAATACACACATATAGTGATTATTATTATACAGTATGTCCCCGGATCGACTTTAAAAGAGGAAAAACTTTTTTGTTTTTGATTTATCAGAAAATTTCACTCTTGATAATCTGGCCTGCTTGATTTAAAATTCCCAAAACAAAAGTTACTTTTTAGGTAACTCGAACGGTTCTTGAGATAATATAATTTTTCTTTAATAATTGGAATTTTTTCATATTATGTAATTTAATTTTTCTGGAGAAATTCAAATAATCGTAACATATGAAATGAAATTCTCAAAAAGGACAACTATTAATTTTCGATTCGAATAATGCTCCTCCTTTTCCTGCACAGATTTCAACGCGAGCTTTCCCACTTCCGTAACATTGAATTAGATAAATTCTTTGTTGTAAAGTCAACATTATAGCATACAGTAGAATAGTTTGCAGTTCAAGTGATTTGTTAGATTTGACAACTACTGTCAGTGTTGTTTTTCAATGAAATCATCTTACCAAGCTTACGTCTAAAAATTACGAAAAAAAAATTAAGTCCAATTATTGAAGAAAAATTATATTATCTCAAGAACCGTTCGAGTTACCTACAAAGTAACTTTTGTTTTGAGGATTTGAAATTAAGCAGGCCAGATCATCAAGAGTGAAATTTTCTGAGAAATCAAAAACAAAAAAGTTTTTCCTCTTTTAAAGTCGATCCGGGGACATACTGTAGTAGTGGTGTGCCAGATGGTTATTTTTACATACTAGTTCCAACTGTTCCGGTTCCGAGATAGGAATAGGTTCCAAGCCACTGTTCCGAAGTAACAGCGTTACGGTAGAAACACCGTACCTACATAGTAAATAGGAACGAGAACTGCGGAACAGCGTGGCAGTGGCAGACTCTCGGCTGCGGCTCGGAGCCGGAGCACTAGGGAGGGAGGCAGAAACCGGAACAGTGTTCCGGGCTCCGGGAACACGCAGTAGAAACTGGATGGGTCCTTACCTAAAGTTGTAAATTATTATAATAGTGTCAGTATTTCTTTATCTATTCGTGATAAAAATATACTTCTTATTGGATGTTTCGTGAACTTCAAACACTAATAATAATAATTATACATGATTCCTTTTGTAGGTGCATTTAAATTTTTTATCAATTTATAACCTTCCGTTCCACCCCGAGCAATTTTCGGGGAGGTTAGGAATGCTATTTAGCAGCCAGCTAGCTCAAAATGAAAAAAAAATTCACTGTTGTTATGGCAATGCACACAAATGAACAACGTCACAGGCAGAAGAAAATTCACAAGCAAATTTTAACAGTTTTTATTAAAGTAAGTAATAAATATAAATAGATAGTAAAATGTAATGAATATATCAAATATCACAAAATAGAAAAATACAATTATTGGTGAATTACAGATGATCACAGGTAGGTATACAGTTAACAATTAAATATCAATGAAATATCAAATCACAGAAACTATGCAACGATTCTAATAATGAAATAGGTATTAATTAAATGAGAAGGATTAAACGGCAAAGCATAATAAATTATATTGAAACCCACACGATGACGTGTGGGGGCGATATTAATAATAGAAAAAATTGCTTTATTGAATAAGATTAAAAATTACAAACTGCGGAAATTATTGACATGATGGGCACTAGAGCCCTGGAGGTGAAATTAAAAAGCAATTATTTGAAATATGAAAAATAGCAACCAGGCTAGGTTATACCAGGTGAAGAATTGAACCACTTATCTTTGTAAAGCAGGTGGTGTTGGTGCCTGCTTCCAAAGTGTTCCACACGACTCCCCGAGGACGTGCCATGGATGGTGGAAATGCTGGTGGTAGTGCTGGTCGTGCCGTGGGAGTGCTCCTGGTGCTGGTGCTGGTGCCGTTGCTAGCTAGCCGGTCATGATAAGCCTGTCATCGGTCCTGATGGTCTTGTGGTTGTAGAAAGGCATCCATTAAAAAGGGGGCGAACTCCCTACAGCAGATCAGAATATTTCAGACTCAGCACAATAATGATCGGCGTGGATCCTCGAGAGTAATGAGAGCGTGGTGAACTTAAATAGCTCAACCCTTCACATGATAAAATTTTAGGTTAATAAAAAGTAACCTCCAAAACTCTCGAGAACTCACCGTCAATAATAGAATATAAAGCAATATAAAATATAAAGCAATGGTAACAATGATCATAATTATGAAAAGTAATAAAGAAGTAATGAAATTAATTTAAAAAAATGAAATGAGATCGGCCACCTTGACTCGCCACCTAACCTACACATGGTGTTACAAAATGAAAAGCAGTATTACGGAGAATGCTCCACACTTACCTGCCGAGTGGGTGAGGGTTGCTTCTTAGCTGTGTGACATTATTGAATATTGATTTGGAACAATAAAAATTAATAGGTGTTTGTTTAAAATGCTTAACAGGAATCAATCGTCCATTACTGCGCTGTAACTTATATCAATTATCTCCCTCCCTGCAGGTATTACGAATTGCAGCGAGGCGCGACTCGTGAAGTACGAACGGTGGTGTCGCCCTCGCTCGGTGTAAATGTAAATAACCCTATTAAGGCAACATACCTACAGTGCGCTCTCGAAATATCTAGTCCTACCTACAGGGAAAATGAATAAATTTTATTTAATTAAAAATGAATGTAACGGTGTCAAAATAACCGTTACAAATTTACTTTTTTAAATTAATTTCATCATTATAATTCATACCGATTTCTAGGAGGCTACACCTATATTTTATTGGTAGATATTATTTGCTTTTAAACACAAAGTACATTTTTTGAAGACAAATAGGTATCACATTTAGCAATTTAATTTTTAATGTCTAATATTGGGAAATAAGACCATAAGGGGCTTGACGTCGGTCTAGTAATATCACTATTGTCACTCATATTTACAAAAGTAAATTGTAATAATTATTTGTTAATACCTAATTAATTATAATTACCTAAATTGTTTCATGCGCTCGCAAGTATATACATACCTACCTACTTATGCGGAAGAGGCTTCAGGGAAACCTGGGAAACTATAAACTAAACAAAACTCAAAAGATTATAACAGTTGAAGAAGGCAAAAATAACAGGAATCCTTGGGATTTTTAATTGGTAGGTACTTCTCTTTTAGAAATATTGGATTGGAATGATTCTGTCATACTATATATACATATTCTATAAGCTGCATTGTTCCTGCTAGTATGTATATCCAAGGAGAATTAACTGCTGGTCGTATTTTATGACTAATATATGTCAGCTCTGGGGATGCACCAGCAATTTATAATTCTTTATTGCTTTTCTAATGGCATACACTGGTATATTATTATCCTATTCCTTTAGAATTCATTGCCGGTTATTTTTTGAACCGAAAATACTCGCAGGTCGCAGGCTTACCTACTTGAACAAAAACCGGAATTTCATGGAACCGTCAGTGGAACCGGAACAGTTAAAATCCAGCCGGAACACTCGGAATAGCCTGTTCCACAAGCAGAACAGTTCCAATATAACAGTTACGTTATTTTTGTCACATCGCTATACTGTAGATACCTAATATGTGAAATACGAAATATTTATAAAAAAAATTCAATATAATAACAGGTAATTTTTTATGCAATCCTGGAATCCACACACCAACTGTCTATTGAAAAACAACTTTAATGCGAAAAGTTCAGGTCTTTTGGTCAGGCCAGGTATAATCTCCCTTTATTACGTTTCGTTGTCATCAGACCAAGTGGGGAGACATCGCGTGAAGGCAGGGCGGAGCGACACGATGGTATTAAATAATTAAATAGTATAATTTCCAAAGGTCGACCGAAGCGAAGCTATGATTGGATCCACTAAAGCAGAATCGCATGTGGCGTAAAGTTGGGTCAGGTCAGGTCAGGTCAGGTCAGGTCAAGTCCGGTCCGGTCCGGTCCGGTCAGGTCAGGTCAGGTCAGGTCAGGTCAGGTCAGGTCAGGTCCGGTCAGGTCAGGTCAGGTCAGGTCAGGTCAGGTCAGGACCTGTTGTTAATTCAGCCCCCTGGGACCACATAATGACGGGACTTGAAAACAGAAAAATTGGAAAGCAGATGGTGAACCTTATTGACAACTACTTGTCGGACAGAAAGATACAAATATGTCCCAGAACAAAAATGGAGGTAACAGCGGGAGTACCACAGGGTTCGGTCCTCGGACCGACCCTGTGGAATATATTGTACGACGAACTGCTGGGGACAAAACTAATGCAGGACACCACCATGGTGGCCTTTGCGGATGATCTAGTGGTAGTAATCGAGGCTGATAATGTTAAAAAGCTACTCCACAAGGGAAACGAGAACCTGGAAAGAATAACCAAGTGGATGCATGAACATGACTTGGAACCGGCGCCACACAAAACAGAGGCAATAATCCTGAAGGGGCCTAGGAAAAGAGAGGCCTTCCACTTCAGCATGATGGGAGTACAAGTGACCCATGCGAGACAGTTGAAGTACCTGGGAGTGGTACTGGATGATAGGCTAACGTTTGGCAGACACGTAGCCCACACAGTGGGGAAGGCAGAGGATAGGCTCTCGAAATTAACAAGAATACTGCCAAATGTGGGGGGCCCAAGCTACGCCAAGAGAAGGATATTATATGGAGTGGTGGAGTCTATCATCCTGTATGGAGCACCGATATGGATAGGGGCATTAAAGGTTGCGAAATACAAACAGATGCTCGTGAGTATACAGAGGAGGGTCTTGCTGAGGGTGATAAGAGGATACAGGACCGTGTCGGCTGCATCGGCACAAGTGATAGCGGCGATACCCCCCATCCAACTGATGGCGGAAGAAAGATGTAGGATTCAGGGTAGAAAGAACGGTCATCTGAAAGAGGTGAAGAACAACGAAAGGGAGAAGACGATAGATAGATGGCAGGAAATATGGAGTCATGAAACCACGACGTCAAAATGGACAAAAAGGCTGATTAAAAACATTGACGTATGGGTGAAGTGCAAGCATAGAAGAACCGACTATTTCTTGACACAGTTCATATCAGGACATGGATCGTTTAAAAGTTATACAAATAAAATAGGGAAATCTCCCGACACGATCTGTGAGTCATGCGGAGAGGAGACAGACGACCCGGAACACACGGCCTACCGCTGCCCCAGGTGGAAGAGAGAGAGAGATGCCCTCTGTGAAAGACTGGGAGTACAGGAACTCACCCCTGACAATACAGTGGAGATCATGATCGACACGAAAGACGCCTGGGAGGAGATGCATAAGTTCATCGTCAAGATAATGGAGACAAAGGAGAAAGAAGGGAGAAATGGGTGAGATATACAGTGGTCGAGCACCGATGCAGATCCTCGTAAGGGTGTTTCCAGTGCTCGGCGGACACACAGGAGGGGGTTTAGCCGGTAGGTGCCCTAGCTGAAAGCTTGGGTAAGTCCGGCACTACCCGGAGAGGGAGGAACCACCCCGGGTGTCCATGAGATTCCCCCTCCACCACAAAAAAAAAAAAAAGGTCAGGTCAGGTCAAGTCCAGTCCGGTCAGGTCAGGTCAGGTCAGGTCAGGTCGGGGGCCAAAGGGTGGCATGGGGTCCCAAGGTGCCGCAGCGGCCGTCGGGGTACCGCTGCGGTTACACAAATCTTGCGGCAAGCCCACTGAAGGTACACAATGCTCAATTCAACGAGGGTGTACACAGCTCTGTCACCAAATCCTACTCTCACGTCCTCGTCGTGGCCCCTGGAAACGCCACCGACTCAAAGGTAAGCGGCTAACGAGAGAGGGTGAAAGGCGAACACCAGCGCCTCTAAACTGGTAAATCCCGACCCCCAAAGGACACACATCTGGTGTGTAAGGGAATGGCAACCCCTGGGTACCTTGCTGAGGCTCGCTCTCTACAACATCTCTAACTAGCTTTGAGCGGGCCTCCTAAACTTCTTCATCTGTGTTCGGTCTTCTGTGCTGTCCGCCAACCTCGGCAAACCTCCAACTTCCTCTTCTCCTACCTCAGGGCCCATTCGAGCGGTATTCGAATGGGACGGGACACGGCAAGCCCGAGGCACCCTAGCCACGGCGTGGGGAGAGCCACCCACACGTAAAACCGTAACTCCACCCCGTGCTTCAAAAACCCTGTCAGAGGCGACACAGTGGTACGTTGTGCGGGCTTGGGAACGGGGGGCTTGCCTTAACCGGCCGGCCTTCGAGAAGGAAAACTCTATAACACCCAGGACAGGCCTGTAAAAAGCTGTGGGGCACCAGGCACACCCCACAGTACGAGTGCCCCTCTCATCGTATGGGCCCACTGCATGAGAGTGAAATTAGTTGGACCCAACTCGTGGGATAGAAATGGATGCTAAAGAAAATACTACTAACATAGATAACCAGGGTTCGAGTGAGGAACCGGCTGGTGGAGAAACCCTACAAGCTGAAACGGAAACACACATGCAAGTAGAGCAAGTTGCAAGTATGTACGACCTGCAGAGCCCAGATCCGTTTGGAAAAAGAGGACTGAGAAGATCCCCCCCCAAAGAAAGAACGCCCTCTTTGCCTAATCTGGAAGATTACCAGGTAATTATAGAGCATAGAAACAAACGGAAAAAAGCAGAGATAATCCCTGTAGAAGGCGTTCAGGGATACTCCGTTAAAGGTGAAACCTTGAAGTCAATCTTACGCAAAATACATGCCCAGGTAAGGAAGCTAAATGACGCAATGGCGGTGTCATACCACCCAAAAAAAGAAGTAAAAGACGCCGTAGACACCCTCTCCAAACTAATGACGAGAATCCAAGAAGAGGACTCATGCGGCTGGATTGACGAGGCACAGGAAGGGCTAAGACAAGTAACTGCCCTTAAGGAGCAAAATGAGTCCCTGAAAAGAAAGGCAAAACAGACCAAATATGAAACTGACACGAAAATAGAAGCTCTGATAAAAGGAAGACCAGACAATCCATGTACAGCCTGCGAGAGAAAATGGAGAATAGACGACAAAAGATCCCAAGTAAGAAGTAACAGGGACCTTTCGATCTATATGAAAATATCAGAAGAGGATTGGAGCGATGAGGCGATACCACAGATTCCGAAAACGAGGGACCAAATAATGAATGCACCTGAAAAATACGACATCGTAATACCTTGTGATGAAGATATAACCAGCATCCACCCAGACATAAAGAGGGCAATCGAAAGAATCGGTGGTAAGGATAACATACTCAAACAAGGGAAGAAGAAAGGTGAAGTTGCCATGATGGCAATTAACATGGGTTTTCCAGATAAAGAAGGAAATTTCGAATACACGAAGCGTCATATCTACTTTCCAATAGTAACAGCCCGTTACGATGACTATCTCCCTGACGAACAAGCGACATTCGCGGCAGTTAATAAGATACGGAACTACATGGGCGAAAACGGAAAAACGAAACTAGCTATCCCTTATATAGCGGGAATAGAAGGAGAAATACTGGATAGGATTAGCAGGTTTCTGTTCTGGGAAACAAGCGTAGAAGTGATCACCCTTCAACATGAAGAGACTAGTTATGCTAAATCAGTAGGCAACAACCCAACCCAAAAAACTGGAAGAACCAGACCTTTGAAATCAACAGGGACCAAAAATACCGGAAAGAAAGAAGCACTTTTAATCAAGGTCGGAAATAATGCTTATGCGGAAACCTTGAGGAACATTAAAGAAAAAATAAATCCTACAGACCTAGGTATAGAGATCAAAGAAGTAAGAAAGACGAAATCTGGAGACATACTTATGGCTGTCAAGAAAGACCAAGGAGACCTAGCCATACTCCAGAAGGAAATAAACGAGAAGGTCCCCTAAGTAACGACGCGACTGCTGCTAAATACGTCGGTAATACATATAAAGGGCCTTGACGGAGTAACCAGTGAAGCGGAGGTCAGAGAAAAAATAGCCGAGTGCGCTTCCATTGACCCCCAAAAAAATAGATGTTAGGGCACTACGGCCTGCGTATGGAGGTAAGCAAAATGTAACAGTCTTTGCCTCAGGTGCTGAAGCAGAAAAGGTACTGAAGCTGAACGAAATAAGTAGTGGATGGAACTCCTGGAAAATAACTGAAAGAAAGAGGGAAAAAAAGTGTTACAGATGCTGGGAGCTAGGACATGTACAAAGCGACTGTAAAGGAGTCGATAGAACGGCATTGTGTCTTGTGTGTGGGAAAGCAGGACATAAAGCGTCACAATGTACGAACCCCGCATACTGCATTGTGTGTAGCGAGGAAGGGCACACAACCGGAGGTAGAGGTTGCAGAGCAAGACACCAATCGACGAGAGATAGAACTGAATCGGTAACCGATTCAGTTTTCGTAACGGAATAAAACTGACACATGACGACTGTAGGCTGTCTGGGTGTGGCTGTAAAGAAGACTGTAGCTCACGTACGATCGCCAACATATGAACTTTCTACAGATTAACGTCGACAGAGGAAGAGCCGCACAACTTCTGACTTACAAAGCGGCCAAAAGACTTGGCGCGGACATACTGGTAGTAGCGGAACCAAATAAGAAAATGACAGCGAACATGGCCTGGATATGCGATGAAAGAGCCGACGTAGCGATTCGAATCATGAACAAAAGCATGAGCGTGCAGATAGTCAGAAAGGGACCGGGATATGTCATAGTGAAAATTGAGGACGTACACCTGGTGGCGTGTTATTTCTCCCCGGGCCGTACCATAGGAGATTTTGAAGACTACCTTGACAACCTTAGTCTGCAAATTGGCGGCAAGGAAGCAATAATAGCCGGCGACCTGAATGCGAAGTCACCCCTATGGGGTGGAAACACCCAGGACAGGAGGGGTGATATGCTCGGAGACTGGATGACTGCAGCCGGAGTGGTTCCGCTCAACAGTGGAGAAAGGCCAACTTTTATAAGAGGAACTTCTTCGTCACACATAGACGTGACACTTGTCTCTGAAAGCATGAGAAACAGGGTGACGAAATGGATGGTTGCTGAGGATGAAACTCTGAGCTACCATCAGTACATAATGTACACAGTGGGAATAGCAAAACGAGCTAATGACAGGCACCAAAAAACAGTTATAAACTATGACCATGTCCTGAAAGCCCTTTCACAAGACAACTGGGAGAGGGAAGTCGATACACCCAACAAACTTATCAAATGGATGAAGGAGTCACAAGACGCGGGCACCAAAAAAATTAGCCAAAAAAATGACGTATACTGGTGGAATTCGGACCTAGAAGAGATAAGAGGGAGATGCATAAGGGCCAGAAGAGAGGTAACGAGATTTAAAAGGACTACAGACCCTAGACTACAGTCGGCACTGGACAAACAGAAGCTTTTGAAAAGGGAATATAAAAGAACCATCGGAGCAGCTAAACGACACCGATGGCGTGAACTCTGTGAAAACTTGGACCAGGACATATGGGGAGAGGGATACAAAATCGCCATGCGAGAGTTTCGATACCTTACCCCCCCATACACGCCAGAAGGCGAAAGGAGGGTAGAAATATTGAAGGGACTTTTCCCAGAAAACCAGAAAGTAGAGGCCTTAGAGTATAAGGTGAGGAGGGTACCGGAATTCTCACTCGAAGAGATCGAAAGGGCATGTAAAAAAATCAAGTCCAAAAAAGCCCCAGGTCCGGATGGCATAACCCCTGAGACCCTAAAAATGGCGATTGACATCAACCCGGAAGGGTTCAGGACAGTTTTCAACAAACTGATGACAAACGGCTGTTTCCCGAAGATCTGGAAGAGGTGTAAGGTCAGCCTGATCTGGAAGGGGAAGATGGACTTGGAAAGCCCGTCCTCGTACAGACCCATCTGCCTGCTGGACACTTGCGGGAAGATGTACGAAGGACTCATCCTTCATCGAATTGAGGAGGAACTCGAGGAGCGAGGCGGAATATCCGACACTCAGTACGGCTTTCGGAGAGGTAGGTCCACTACGGATGCCATCATGAGAGTAACGGCTACGATCAAGAAAGCGACTAAGGGACTGAATGGCAATATAGGTCTGTGTGCTGTCGTCGCCTTAGATGTTAAAAACGCATTTAACAGTGCATCATGGGCGGAGATCGAGGCGGCAGTTGCAGGGATACCACTTTCCCTCTACCTTAGAAAAACCATAAACAACTACCTCAGCGAAAGATCCATAATGGAAGGAAAGACGCAGATAAATATATCGGCTGGAGTTCCACAGGGTTCGATCCTCGGGCCCACCCTGTGGAACATTATGTATGATGGACTGCTGAGGCTGCCAACAAAACCGGGTGTCGAGATAGTGGCTTACGCCGATGATATAGCAGTAGTGATCACAGGGACGAGCACCAGTGAGGTAGAGAGGAAAGGAAATGAGGCGATACAAAACATAGCGGGATGGATAAAGAGGAATAAACTGGAACTCGCGCCTGGAAAATCAGAGGCGGCACTCTTTCACAACTCCTGGAAGGAAAAGAAGGTAACCTTTCAGTTGGAAGACGAAAAGATTGAGGCTGGAAGGACTCTCCGCTACTTGGGAGTGGTCTTGGACCAGAAACAGATATTCGGAGATCACATAAAATCTGCCACGACGAAAGCCAGAAAAACCTGGTCAGCCCTCAATGGCATACTGCCAAGGATCGGGGGAATGAGATCCCAAAAGAGAAGGGTCGTAGGGGGAGTCCTCAGCTCGATCCTGCTATACGCAGCACCGGTGTGGCACGGCGTGCTGCGGGTAAAGAAGTACAAGGAGATGCTTGAGAGGGTCCAGAGGCAAGCGCTGCTCGGAATAACCTCTGCCTATAGGACAGTTTCAGGGGAAGCCTTGAGTGTGTTGGCGGGAGTGCTGCCAATAGAAGAGCAAGTGAGGATGAGGGTCGAGACCTATGAACAAAGAAATTTATCCGAAAAAACACCTCAAAAGGAAATCAAAAATGCCGCAATGAGAAGATGGCAGGATGCCTGGAACAAGGGAAAAAACGGCGAGTGGACTCGAACCCTCATCCCCAATATAGAGGAGTGGCGAAACAGGCAGCACGGCAGCGTCGACTATTACATTACGCAGTGCTTCACGGGCCATGGATGCTTCGGCACATATTTGAAACGTATTAAGAAGAGCCCAACAGACGATTGTGCATACTGCGGCCATAAGGACACCCCTGCCCACACAATCTTTGTCTGCAAGAGGTGGGAAACGGAGAGAGGAGAGACCGAGAGGGCGGTGGGACGCAGTCTGAGTGCGGACATACTTGTGGGGCTGATGCTTGAAACCAGCGATAATTGGGAGATACTGACGGGCCTCATGAGAAGCATTATGAAGAAAAAGACTAGCGAAGAAATGATGAAACAACCTTAACATGCAAAGACAGACCTCCGGCACGACGGAAGCCAAAAAAATGGCATTACCGTGCCGCTGGTCGCAGAATAGGAGGGGGTTTAGTCGGTAGGTGCCCTAGCTGATAGCTTGGGTAAGTCCGACACTACCCGGGGAGGGAGGAACCACCCCGGGTGTCCATGAGATTCCCCCTCCACCAAAAAAAAAAAAAAAAAAAAGGTCAGGTCAGGTCAGGTCAGGTCAGGTCAGGTCAGGTCAGGTCAGGTCGGGGGCCAAAGGGTGGCATCGGGTCTCGGGGTGCTGCAGTGGCTGTCGAGCTACCGCTGCAAGCACAAAATCCCGGGAAAAGCCCACTGAAGCGCGCAATACTGGATTCAAACAGTGCGTGCACAGCTCTGCCATCAAATCCTACTCTCACGTCCACGTCGTGGTCCCTGGAAATGACACCGACTCAAAGGTGTGCAGCTAACGAGAGAGGGTGCACAGGCGAGTTCCGGCGCCTTAAAACCGGAAACCTCGACCCCCAAGGGGCCCACACCTGGTGGGTAAGGGCATGGCAACCCCCGGGTACCCTGCTGAGGCTCGCTCTCTCCAACTCCTCTAACTAGCTTTGAGCGGGCCTCCTAAACTTCTTCATCTGTGTTTGGCCTTCTGTGTTGTCCGCCAATCTAGGCAAACTTCCAATTTCCTCTCCTTCTACCTCAGGGCCCATTCGAGCGGTATTCGAATGGGACGGGACTTGGCAAGCCCGAGGCGCCCTAGCTACGGCGTGGGGAGAGCCACCCACACGTAAAACCGTAACTCCACCCCGTGCTTCAAAAACCCTGTCAGAGGCGACACAGCGGTACGTCGCACGGGAATGGGAACGGGGGGCTTGCCTTAAATGGCCGGCTTACGAGAAGGAAACTCTATAAAACCCAGGACAGGCCTGTAAAAAGCTGTGGGGCACCAGGCACACCCCACAGTATAAGTGCCCCTGTGCCCGGAATGAGCGTCACCCGGCACCTGATTTTATTTCGTCTCATAGTCGTGGGAACAATATGGATACCATAAATCAAACGCAGGCTAGCGGACAGGAACTTGACGAAGCACCCCCAGTGACTGACCATGCTGGGGACTACAGCTCGGATACTGGTACGACACTTGCAAGTACACCGACTGAAGAGAACCACATGGAAGAGGGTCCGACGTCACCCCTGACATCAACGCCCGGCAGAGAAGCAGATGGCTTCGTCACGCCGGGCGAAGGTAAGTGGGCAGACGACGACATAAACGACAGCACCTACTGGCTCTCGCCGAGAAACGAGAGTCCCCAAAAAACCGAGGCTGCCGAAGGCGACAAAGCAGACAGGGACAGCAGAAAACCCCTCGAGAAAGGGAACGTGGAAAATAACCCACTAACCTTTGACAATCTAATGAACCAAATGATGGAGAATGATATATCGATCGAACGTCTAACACCGCCTAACAGATCGCGCTCACTCCCGGAAATTCCGTCTGGAGTGAGAATCATTGAATTTGAAGAATATGAGGACTTGAAAGACGACAGCAGTACCTGGAGAGATCGGACCTTTTCAGACGAAGCACAACAATCCGAAGAAATGGAAAACGAGTTAGTTGTGGACCTCACCATCGAAAAGGAACAGACTGGACCCCGGGGCAACTCATCGAAAAAAAGACGCTTGAACACGTCTCCTCAGACACTCAGCGACACTGGACTCAGGGAAAGGAAAGTAGACCACCTGAAGCTGCTAAAGTCCTTTCAGAACAAGATCATATTACTGGATAATATTGTTAGTGGCCTCTACCACCCCAAAAAAGAGCTCCTGGAAGTCACGAAGAGCCTTAAACATATGGAAGAAGCTCTGGACACCAAGGGCATATTGGACCTGTTGAGCAGCCGAGAGGATACCACAAGGGATATCGAATACCTGGAGAGAGAAAACCGAGACTTAAGGAGAGTAATCGAAACCTTGAGAGAGAGGGAAAGTGACAGCGCGGAGGAGGTGAAATGCCTCAAATGCACCGAAGCGCAATGGATGCGGCGCAGGAAGAGGGAGCTCTCAGACCAAATCACATACGAGAACTTCAAGAAAATACAAGAAGAAGACTGGAAAAGAAAAGTAATACCAGAAGCCACACAAGTCGCGAGACATGTCTGGGATGCCCCGCCTGGCAGAATTATCGCACTGCCCTGCACAAGCGATATAGACTCAGACCGTAAGGAAATATCCAGAACCATCAGGAGGTTCGGGGGAGAGGACATGCTGAGACTACAGCGCAGAGAAATATCCATGCTCCCAAGATTGATACACACCCTCAGCTATCCCAAGGAAGACGGCACCATTGAAAGATCGGAAAGAGAGATCTGCTACCCTGTAATAGCAGCCTCGGGGAAAACAGACTTGGCAAACGAAGAGGACATTTTCAGAGCTTTTATGGTCCTCAGATTCCATGCACTCAGAAGCGGGAAGAAGTTTATAGCCGTCCCCATCCCTGAAATCGATGACCCTACAGATAAAATCATGAAGATCCTGAGATACGTCTTCTCTGACGGCAGAGTAGTCTTAGAAAAATATGCTGACACCGCCACATATGCCAACAAGGCTACAACAAGAAGAAAATCTCGGCCGAGCATAAGCACCAACAAGCCAGAACGGAAAGAAGCACTTAAGGTAATGACGGGAGACAAACCCTACGCAGAGGTGCTAGGGAACCTCAAGAAGTCAGTCAGACTACAACAACTAGGGGTTAACGTAGAAGAGGTAAGGAAGACCAGGTCCGGAGAAGTCCTTTTAATCATTAAGGAAGATAAAGACAAGCTAAAAGCCCTCCAGAAAGAGATAAAGGAGAGGCTACCGGGAACTGGAACTGCCATACTCTCGGACACAACTCATCTTATCATCAGGGGTATGGATGCCACTACAAAGGCAGAGGAACTCCGTGCGGCTATAGCCAAAAAACTAGGCTCCCAACAGGAGGAAATAGAAGTCACCAATATGAGACCTGCCTACGGTGACAGACAGAATGCGACTATCAAGGTCACCTCTAACGTCGCAAAAAAACTATGTGCGGTTGGAACCTTGCAGATCGGATGGGCCCAATGCAAGATATCCGAGAGGATCAAAGAAAACAAATGCTTCGGGTGCTGGATGCCAGGCCACAACAGGGCCGAATGCAAGGGACCGGACCGTTCGGGTTTGTGTATGAGGTGTGGTAAAGAAGGCCACCTATCAAAAAATTGTGAAAACCTGGCATACTGCCTTACATGTAAAATGGAGGGTCACACCACAAGTGGTTGCGCCCATAGAGGGAAACAAAAAACCACAGTAGCCACCAGAAAAGAATGGCTGTCTCCAGTCGGGGAGACCATTCGAAATCAAACTCCATCTCAAGATGAGAAAAATACAAACACAGAAAAACTTAAAACCCAAAGACACACCCAAGCAGAGGAAGGACACATAATGGGGACGAGCGGCAGTCCCGGGAGAGCCCCTCAGCCCTTCCAATGACCCCCACCAAGACCCCTACCAGGACTGGATCTGTCAGCACCATCAAAGTGTTACAGATAAACACAGACAGAATAAAAGCGGCACACGAACTTGCCCTAAAAACAGCCGCAGAAATAAAAGCCGACCTACTGCTTATCTCGGAACCCAACCTGAGAGCGACCAGACAAGCCGGCTGGCTACTGGATAGATCCAATGATGCAGCCATCAAAATACTGAATAAGAACTTGGAAATAAAGGAAACAGGAAGAGGTGCCGGGTTCGTCTACATAAAGTTGGGTAACACCTTTATATGCTGCTGTTATTTCTCCCCGAACAAAACGGAGGAGCAATTCAGCAGCTACCTACAAGACATCAGAGCCTCAGTAGGTGGCAAAGAAGTGGTGATGGCAGGCGACCTGAACGCAAAATCCCCACTTTGGGGAGGAAGCGTACAGGACTCTAAAGGTGACATCCTGGGAGACTACTTAGCGGCCGATCGACTGTCTGTAGTCAACCGAGGACAAAATCCAACCTTCATCAGAGGGTCTTCATCGTCCCACATCGACGTTACACTGGTGTCAGATGGAATGTACGATAGAATCAAAGACTGGACAGTCATCCAGAAAGAAACAATGATCCACCATCAGTATATATCCTACTTAATAGACATAAACCCAGTAACGTCACAGCACAGGAAGGAGTATATAGGAACCGTCAACTATAATAAACTAGCAGAGAGACTAGAACAGCTAGAGACACACGGTTGCGACACACCAGAGACTCTAGTTAGGAAAATAAGACTGGCACAGAGAGCCGAAACTAAGAGGAGACCTGTCGTGACAGGAAGAACGCCATGGTGGACGGATGAACTAGAGACCAATAGAGACGAATGCACCAAACTACGCAGGAAACTACAACGAGTGCAAAAGAACCCAGTAGATAGACCAGCCCTCTCTAGTCTGGTGGAACAATACAAGAACAAGAAAAGAACATTCAGACTACTACTGAGACAGGCTAAAAGAAAGTCTTGGACTGACCTCTGCGACGATATAGATAATGACATATGGGGCCAAGGATATAAAATTGTTATGAGGCAGACCAAGCAGAACACACCCCCATATACTCCGATCGGCGAAACTAGACTGAGGGTACTCCGGGCATTGTTCCCCACAGGGGCCGATCGCATCCTACCTGAGTACAGTGCAAGGACCATCCCGCCCTTCAATACAGAAGAACTCATGGAGGCTAAGACCAGGATAAAATCGGGAAAATCACCTGGCCCTGACGGGATCACCCCCGACACTGTTAAGGTCGCTATCGAGAGATGTCCGCAATATGTGCTCGCGACGATGAACCAACTACTAAGGAAAGGCAGGTTCCCCAAGATCTGGAAAAAAAGTAGGGTGACCCTTATCTGGAAAGGCAAAGGAGAACTACAGGATCCTGGGTCATACAGGCCCATCTGTCTCATAGACACCTTCGGGAAACTACTGGAAAGACTGGTCTTGGGGAGATTGCAATCCGCTATAGAGGCAGAGGGAGGCATAAGCTCCCAACAGTTTGGCTTCAGGAGTGGGCTCTCAACGGTAGACGCCATCGGGAGAGTACTGGCCAGCGTGCGATCAACGGAGCAGAGGGGTAAGTCAAGGTCCCCCGTGAGCGCACTCATCGCATTAGACATCAGAAATGCGTTCAATACGGCCCGGTGGGATGCCATAGAGTGCTCACTGGCAAGGCTCAAGGTTCCCCTTTACCTTAGGAAAATAGTGAGTAGCTACCTCTCGGAGCGAGTCATCGTAGAGGGAAGGGATGAGATTAGAGTGACCCAGGGTGTCCCCCAAGGATCCATCCTGGGCCCAATGCTCTGGAACCTGATGTATGACGGACTGCTCCGCACCGACATGCCGTCAGGGGCGGAACTGACTGCCTATGCCGACGACCTAGTGGTGATAGTAAAGGGAGAGTCTGAGACGGAGATAATAAAAGTCGGCAACGAATCTATAAGGAGAATAGAGTCATGGCTAAAGGGAATTGGACTCGAACTGGCACCTGAAAAAACGGAAGCGGCGATTTTCACGAACTCATGGAAAAAAAGGGAACTCCGTTTCAACATCGGGGGGATAGAAATACAGGCGGGGAAAACAATAAAATACCTAGGAGTCACCTTGGATCAGAGGCTGTTGTTCGGAGAGCATATCCAGAGAGCGACGGCGAAAGCAAGGGGAACCTGGACAGCATTAAAGGGACTTATGCCGAGAATTGGAGGACCCAAGACGGCTAAGAAAAGAATACTGGCAAGCGTGGTACACTCGGTCATGCTGTACGCAGCCCCAGTCTGGGGCGGAGCGGTAAGGATCCACAAATACAGAATAATGCTGGAGGCACTGCAGAGACAGGTTCTGCTCGGGGTGACATCTGCCTACTGCACGGTGTCAACCGAGGCCCTACAAGTGGTAGCGGGCATCATCCCGATAGTTCAAATGATAAGGATGAGAAAAGAAAGCTACGAAACAGCTCGTGCCGGACACAAAACGAAAAAATCCCTTGTCAGGAACCAGGCGCTGACCAGATGGCAGACGGATTGGGACACTTCGGACAGGGGCACTTGGACTAGGAGACTCATTCCCAGGGTAAAGGAGTGGGTGGAAAGGAAACATGGGAATGTTGACTTCCACACCACCCAATGCCTAACGGGACACGGGGTATTCAGCACCTACCTATATAGAATAGGAAAGACAGTGGGAGAGGAGTGCTGGTATTGTGACGACATTGATACACCGGAACATACCATCTTTCATTGTGAAAGATGGGCCGAGGAGAGAGCCACAGCGGAGAGGAAGATTGGAAGAAGGATCAGAGAGGATAATCTCACAGCACTCATGCTGGAGAGTCACAAAAACTGGAAAACGGCCACCGACTACATGGGCACAATAATGAGGAGAAAGGAGATCGATGAGAGAACCAGGATGGAATAACAGACAATAGTCCCAAGTCGAGGTAAGTCTCACGACATGGGTTCCGACTTGGGACAAGAAGAACGGAGGGGGTTTAGCCGGTAGGTGCACAAGCCAAAAGCTTGGGTAAGTCCGGAACTACCCGGGGAGGGAGGAACCACCCCGGGTGTCCATGAGATTCCCCCTCCACCAAAAAAAAAAAAAAAAAAAAAAAAAAAAAGGTCAGGTCAGGTCAGGTCAGGTCAGGTCCTGACAGTGTGTTGGTACTGCGACAGCGTGGACGATCCTGAGCACACGATGTTCAATTGCGGACGCTGGACGGGAGAACGCGACCGCATGAACGGGGAGTGCCAGGTTACTGTCACCAAAGAAAACGTGGCCGACCTACTCCTTGGATCGGAACATGATTGGAATGCCATCACGAACATGATGACCAAGGTAATGAGAGCGAAGGAGGCATATGAGCTTGGCTTAGAAGAGGAGGCATAGACACTGAGACGGCATCTGAAGCAATACCTCCGGGTGGTCCCAGTGCCGCCTCAAAGAAGATCGGAGGGGGTTTAGCCGGTAGGTGCCCAAGCCACACTTGGGTAAGTCCGGCACTACCCGGGGAGGGAGGAACCACCCCGGGTGTCCATGAGATTCCCCCTCCACTAAAAAAAAAAAAAAAAAAAAAAAAGGTCAGTTCGGTCAGGTCCGGTCCGGTCAGGTCCGGTCCGGTCAGGTCAGGTCAGGTCAGGTCAGGTCCGGTCCGGTCAGGTCAGGTCAGGTCAGGTCAGGTCAGGTCAGGTCAGGTCAGGTCAGGTCAGGCCCCTCTCATCGTATGGGCCCACTGCATGAGAGTGAAATTAGTTGGACCCAACTCGTGGGATAGAAATGGATGCTAAAGAAAATACTACTAACATAGATAACCAGGGTTCGAGTGAGGAACCGGCTGGTGGAGAAACCCTACAAGCTGAAACGGAAACACACATGCAAGTAGAGCAAGTTGCAAGTGGGTACGACCTGCAGAGCCCAGATCCGTTTGGAAAAAGAGGACTGAGAAGATCCCCCCCCAAAGAGAGAACGCCCTCTTTGCCTAATCTGGAAGATTACCAGGTAATTATAGAGCATAGAAACAAACGGAAAAAAGCAGAGATAATCCCTGTAGAAGGCGTTCAGGGATACTCCGTTAAAGGTGAAACCTTGAAGTCAATCTTACGCAAAATACATGCCCAGGTAAGGAAACTAAATGACGCAATGGCGGTGTCATACCACCCAAAAAAAGAAGTAAAAGACGCCGTAGACACCCTCTCCAAACTAATGACGAGAATCCAAGAAGAGGACTCATGCGGCTGGATTGACGAGGCGCAGGAAGGGCTAAGACAAGTAACTGCCCTTAAGGAGCAAAATGAGTCCCTGAAAAGAAAGGCAAAACAGACCAAATATGAAACTGACACGAAAATAGAAGCTCTGATAAAAGGAAGACCAGACAATCCATGTACAGCCTGCGAGAGAAAATGGAGAATTTACGACAAAAGATCCCAAGTAAGAAGTAACAGGGACCTTTCGATCTATATGAAAATATCAGAAGAGGATTGGAGCGATGAGGCGATACCACAGATTCCGAAAACGAAGGACCAAATAATGAATGCACCTGAAAAATACGACATCGTAATACCTTGTGATGAAGATATAACCAGCATCCACCCAGACATAAAGAGGGCAATCGAAAGAATCGGTGGTAAGGATAACATACTCAAACAAGGGAAGAAGAAAGGTGAAGTTGCCATGATGGCAATTAACATGGGTTTTCCAGATAAAGAAGGAAACTTCCAATACACGAAGCGTCATATCTACTTTCCAATAGTAACAGCCCGTTACGATGACTCCCTCCCTGACGAACAAGCGATATTCGCGGCAGTTAATAAGGTACGGAGCTACATGGGCGAAAACGGAAAAACGAAACTAGCTATCCCTTACATAGCGGGAATAGAAGGAGAAATACTGGATAGGATCAGCAGGTTTCTGTTCTGGGAAACAGGCGTAGAAGTGATCACCCTTCAACATGAAGAGACTAGTTATGCTAAATCAGTAGGCAACAACCCAACCCAAAAAACTGGAAGAACCAGACCTTTGAAATCAACAGGGACCAAAAATACCGGAAAGAAAGAAGCACTTTTAATCAAGGTCGGAAATAATGCTTATGCGGAAACCTTGAGGAACATAAAAGAAAAAATAAATCCTACAGACCTAGGTATAGAGATCAAAGAAGTAAGAAAGACGAAATCTGGAGACATACTTATGGCTGTCAAGAAAGACCAAGGAGACCTAGCCATACTCCAGAAGGAAATAAACGAGAAGGTCCCCCAAGTAACGACGCGACTGCTGCTAAATACGTCGGTAATACATATAAAGGGCCTTGACGGAGTAACCAGTGAAGCGGAGGTCAGAGAAAAAATAGCCGAGTGCGCTTCCATTGACCCCCAAAAAATAGATGTTAGGGCACTACGGCCTGCGTATGGAGGTAAGCAAAATGTAACAGTCTTTGCCTCAGGTGCTGAAGCAGAAAAGGTACTGAAGCTGAACGAAATAAGTAGTGGATGGAACTCCTGGAAAATAACTGAAAGAAAGAGGGAAAAAAAGTGTTACAGATGCTGGGAGCTAGGACATGTACAAAGCGACTGTAAAGGAGTCGATAGAACGGCACTGTGTCTTGTGTGTGGGAAAGCAGGACATAAAGCGTCACAATGTACGAACCCCGCATACTGCATTGTGTGTAGCGAGGAAGGGCACACAACCGGAGGTAGAGGTTGCAGAGCAAGACACCAATCGACGAGAGATAGAACTGAATCGGTAACCGATTCAGTTTTCGTAACGGAATAAAACTGACACATGACGACTGTAGGCTGTTTGGGTGTGGCTGTAAAGAAGACTGTAGCTCACGTACGATCGCCAACATATGAACTTTCTACAGATTAACGTCGACAGAGGAAGAGCCGCACAACTTCTGACTTACAAAGCGGCCAAAAGACTTGGCGCGGACATACTGGTAGTAGCGGAACCAAATAAGAAAATGACAGCGAACATGGCCTGGATATGCGATGAAAGAGCCGACGTAGCGATTCGGATCATGAACAAAAGCATGAGCGTGCAGATAGTCAGAAAGGGACCGGGATATGTCATAGTGAAAATTGAGGATGTACACCTGGTGGCGTGTTATTTCTCCCCGGGCCGTACCATAGGAGATTTTGAAGACTACCTTGACAACCTCAGCCTGCAAATTGGCGGCAAGGAAGCAATAATAGCCGGCGACCTGAATGCGAAGTCACCCCTGTGAGGTGGAAACACCCAGGACAGGAGGGGTGATATGCTCGGAGACTGGATGACTGCAGCCGGAATGGTTCCGCTCAATAGTGGAGAAAGGCCAACTTTTATAAGAGGAACTTCTTCGTCACACATAGACGTGACACTTGTCTCTGAAAGCATGAGAAACAGGGTGACGAAATGGATGGTTGCTGAGGATGAAACTCTGAGCTACCACCAGTACATAATGTACACAGTGGGAATAGCAAAACGAGCAAACAGGCACCAAAAAACAGTTATAAACTATGACCATGTCCTGAAAGCCCTTTCAAAAGACAACTGGGAGAGGGAAGTCGATACACCCAACAAACTTATCAAATGGATGAAGGAGTCACAAGACGCGGGCACCAAAAAAATTAGCCAAAAAAATGACGTATACTGGTGGAATTCGGATCTAGAAGAGATAAGAGAGAGATGCATAAGGGCCAGAAGAGAGGTAACGAGATTTAAAAGGACTACAGACCCTAGACTACAGTCGGCACTGGACAAACAGAAGCTTTTGAAAAGGGAATATAAAAGAACCATCGGAGCAGCTAAACGACACCGATGGCGTGAACTCTGTGAAAACTTGGACCAGGACATATGGGGAGAGGGATACAAAATCGCCATGCGAGAGTTTCGATACCTTACCCCCCCATACACGCCAGAAGGCGAAAGGAGGGTAGAAATATTGAAGGGACTTTTCCCAGAAAACCAGAAAGTAGAGGCCTTAGAGTATAAGGTGAGGAGGGTACCGAAATTCTCACTCGAAGAGATCGAAAG
This sequence comes from Malachius bipustulatus, assembly GCA_910589415.1. Lineage (NCBI taxonomy): Eukaryota > Metazoa > Arthropoda > Insecta > Coleoptera > Melyridae > Malachius > Malachius bipustulatus. The sequence goes on along the minus strand of OU342638.1, from coordinate 3,622,710 downwards.
GGCATGTAAAAAAATCAAGTCCAAAAAAGCCCCAGGTCCGGATGGCATAACCCCTGAGACCCTAAAAGTGGCGATTGACATCAACCCGGAAGGGTTCAGGACAGTTTTCAACAAACTGATAACAAACGGCTGTTTCCCGAAGATCTGGAAGAGGTGTAAGGTCAGCCTGATCTGGAAGGGGAAGATGGACTTGGAAAGCCCGTCCTCGTACAGACCCATCTGCCTGCTGGACACCTGCGGGAAGATGTACGAAGGACTCATTCTTCATCGAATTGAGGAGGAACTCGAGGAGCGAGGCGGAATATCCGACACTCAGTACGGCTTTCGGAGAGGTAGGTCCACTACGGATGCCATCATGAGAGTAACGGCTACGATCACGAAAGCGACTAAGGGACTGAATGGCAATATAGGTCTGTGTGCTGTCGTCGCCTTAGATGTTAAAAACGCATTTAACAGTGCATCATGGGCGGAGATCGAGGCGGCAGTTGCAGGGATACCACTTTCCCTCTACCTTAGAAAAACCATAAACAACTACCTCAGCGAAAGATCCATAATGGAAGGAAAGACGCAGATAAATATATCGGCTGGAGTTCCACAGGGCTCGATCCTCGGGCCCACCCTGTGGAACATTATGTATGATGGACTGCTGAGGCTGCCAACAAAACCGGGTGTCGAGATAGTGGCTTACGCCGATGATATAGCAGTAGTGATCACAGGGACGAGCACCAGTGAGGTAGAGAGGAAAGGAAATGAGGCGATACAAAACATAGCGGGATGGATAAAGAGGAATAAACTGGAACTCGCGCCTGGAAAATCAGAGGCGGCACTCTTTCACAACTCCTGGAAGGAAAAGAAGGTAACATTTCAGTTGGAAGACGAAAAGATTGAGGCTGGAAGGACTCTCCGCTACTTGGGAGTGGTCTTGGACCAGAAACAGATATTTGGAGATCACATAAAATCTGCCACGACGAAAGCCAGAAAAACCTGGTCAGCCCTCAATGGCATACTGCCAAGGATCGGGGGAATGAGATCCCAAAAGAGAAGGGTCGTAGGGGGAGTCCTCAGCTCGATCCTGCTATACGCAGCACCGGTGTGGCACGGCGTGCTGCGGGTAAAGAAGTACAAGGAGATGCTTGAGAGGGTCCAGAGGCAAGCGCTGCTCGGAATAACCTCTGCCTATAGGACAGTTTCAGGGGAAGCCTTGAGTGTGTTGGCGGGAGTGCTGCCAATAGAAGAGCAAGTGAGGATGAGGGTCGAGACCTATGAACAAAGAAATTTATCCGAAAAAACACCTCAAAAGGAAATCAAAAATGCCGCAATGAGAAGATGGCAGGATGCCTGGAACAAGGGAAAAAACGGCGAGTGGACTCGAACCCTCATCCCCAATATAGAGGAGTGGCGAAACAGGCAGCACGGCAGCGTCGACTATTACATTACGCAGTGCTTCACGGGCCATGGATGCTTCGGCACATACTTGAAACGTATTAAGAAGAGCCCAACAGACGATTGTGCATACTGCGGCCATAAGGACACCCCTGCCCATACAATCTTCGTCTGCAAGAGGTGGGAAACGGAGAGAGGAGAGACCGAGAGGGCGGTGGGACGCAGTCTGAGTGCGGACATACTTGTGGGGCTGATGCTGGAAACCAGCGATAATTGGGAGATACTGACGGGCCTCATGAGAAGCATTATGAAGAAAAAGACTAGCGAAGAAATGATGAAACAACCTTAACATGCAAAGACAGACCTCCGGCACGACGGAAGCCAAAAAATGGCATTACCGTGCCGCTGGTCGCAGAATAGGAGGGGGTTTAGTCGGTAGGTGCCCTAGCTGATAGCTTGGGTAAGTCCGACACTACCCGGGGAGGGAGGAACCACCCCGGGTGTCCATGAGATTCCCCCTCCACCAGAAAAAAAAAAAAAAAAAAAGGTCAGGTCAGGTCCGGTCCGGTCAGGTCCGGTCCGGTCGGATCCGGTCAGGTCAGGTCAGGTCAGGTCAGGTCAGGTCCGGTCAGGTCCGGTCCGGTCCGGTCCGGTCCGGTCAGGTCAGGTCAGGTCAGGTCAGGTCGGTCGGGTCCGGTCAGGTCCGGTCCGGTCAGGTCCGGTCCGGTCGAATCCGGTCTGGTCAGGTCAGGTCAGGTCAGGTCAGGTCCGGTCCGGTCAGGTCCGGTCCGGTCAGGTCCGGTCAGGTCCGGTCAGGTCCGGTCCGGTCAGGTCCGGTCCGGTCAGGTCCGGTCCGGTCAGGTCAGGTCAGGTCAGGTCAGGTCAGGTCAGGTCCGGTCCGGTCAGGTCAGGTCCGGTCCGGTCCGGTCCGGTCCGGTCCGGTCCGGTCAGGTCCGGTCAGGTCCGGTCAGGTCCGGTCAGGTCAGGTCAGGTCAGGTCAGGTCAGGTCCGGTCAGATCCGGTCAGGTCCCTCCTCGTGGGTGCCACCTTGACGTGGTGAGGAGGCTGGGAGTGGGACAACGGGCGGCGGCGCGGGACACCTGGGAAATGCTCTCGAGTACTCCCGGAGGTTCCGCGGGGGCCTGCCCAGGACCACACCTCTAAGCGCATCCACATCCCCCACCCCTTCGTCCCAAAACCATTTCCTTCCCCTCCACGGGCGGCTCTGTCTGATGCGCCCCTGAATGCGCGGGTCGCGGGGGGGGCCTGGGCCCCCCCCCCTGCGTGCGTGGCTGGGGGCGCGGGACGGTAGAGCTTCTCGGGCCGCGGTGCTGAAGGACTCCCCATCCTTCATCCTAAACCCACTTCCAGCCTCTCCCGCGGATTGGGTGATAGTCCCGAAAGGGAAACTGCCCGATCCAAACCCCTCTCCCAACCCAAAGAGGTGCGGGCGGGATTACTGAAAAGGAAACCGTCCAAACCCCCATCCCTTCTCAACCCCACCCCAAAACCCAGGGACTCACATCTGGTGAGTACGGGCGCGGCAAGCCCGGGGTACCCGGCTGAGACTCTCCTTGCTTCAACTAGTCTTGGGAGAGTTTCCTTCAACTTTGATCTTTCCTGTCGGTCACTCTGAACCAAACCCTCCTTCGTACTTCTTTAACAACTACCTCCTGGGTATGGTAACCCCATCTCTAGAGTCCCCGGCCCTCTATGGTTAGGGGGCACGAAGAAAAATGGCATGGACATGGAAAAGAAATCAGGAAATTCGGTTACTGGTCAGGGACTCGGAGACCCAGGCCCGGTGGGTGGTCGCGAGCGGGAGGGCGACCGCGCACCGTCATCGTGCGACTTCCCAGTGTCCTTGGTAGAGAGCCAGGCTAGGGATACAGAAACTACTACTGGTTCAAGAGAAGCAGAGAGGGATATTCTTGAGGAAATCTTGGTGGAGGCACTTAAGAGATCTGACGACCATGGCAGTGTAGAAAATGAGGACGTAACAGCCGAGACAGAAAGAGATAGCGGAGGGCTGGATTCCCTATTGATGGATGGAGATCGACTGCCCGACGGAGAACGCAGAGTGGATCTGATGCTAGGACAGAGAGATTCACTGTCAAGGTCCCTACCAGATCTCAAAAATATGGTATGGGAGATATCGAGCAACGAAGAGGAGGATAGAAGCTGCGAAAATATCGAGGAAGTGAAGATCATATCCGGTAAACCAGCGAAGAGACAAAAGAGAAAGAGGTCAGAAGAAGATACACCGTCGCCTAAAACGAGAGAAGAGAAAGCAGGAGAAGAGGCAAGAACCTACAGGGTTACCACCAAGAGAATGATGAAGAATATCAGGGCGTTACACAAGATCGTTGCAGAGTCCTATAATCCAAAGAAGGAGTTGAAAGAAGTTGCGTCAGCACTACTGAACGACGGAAATAGATTTACCGTAATGAACTGGATTAGCCTAATAGAAAATAAGGAAGAGAGTCTTCACCAGGCCAACGAAGAGATAGCAAGGCTCAGAGATCAAGTTAGGGCACTCAAGAATGAAGTGAATGGGTTGAGAGAAGCTGCCAAAAGAGATACAAATGTGGAGGAGAACGTCGACATAGACATCAAGAGGATTATGATGCCCGAGGAGGTCCAGGAGGCAATCGAAAAGATTGAAAAAGATCAGGATGTCAGAGACTTAATGGACGAGAAATGGGAACAAGGGGCTTTTTCCAAGACGGAATTGACGCATGAGGACCCCCTGGACAGGGATATTAGCCTAGTGATATGCCTCAGCAAAGAAGACCTTAAAATGGAGAGAGGATACTTGAAAACTGTCAAGGAGCGATTCCCCCAGATAGTCAAGATGAACGAGGAATTAAAAGTAGGGCACATGTTGCAGACAGTCCATATCGAGGGAATAAGCACAGTGGAGATGAGAACGAGACATCTGTTTAGGGTCCTGGTAGACAAAAACAACGTACAGGAAACAATCAGAGCGTTTGAAGAGCTAGACACGAAACTGAAAAATCAAAATATAAATAAGGTAGTGATGCCGAGGATTGGCGGCATAGACATATTCAAAACCCGGAAGATGATACAAATAGCATTTAGGAAGGCGGACAACCGAGTAGGCATATTCACGAAAGAAAGGAGAGCAAACACCGATAGAAAGAAGACAGCCATGGGCAGGGGATACAGGGGAGTCCCGGAGTCAACAATAATGCTTCGTGTAGGGGATAGATCCTACGCCGACTTGCTTAAAGAAGTAAAGCAGAGGATAGACCCGAGGAAGCTGAACATTAGAGTTACTAGTATCAGAAAAACCCAGAAAGGCGATATATTAATGTCAGCAAACAACAAGGACGAGATAGAAATATTGAAGAGGGAAATAGGGAAAAAATTGGAAGGAACCTCCACTAGAGTCATGGGCAGGAAGGGCCCTACAGTTGTTATCAAGGGGCTAGACGCAATAACAACCAAGGAGGAAATAGAGAAGGCTGTAGAGGACACCCTTAATACTAAGGAGGGATATAGAGTATCATCCATAAGAGCTGCCTGGGGCGGCAGACAAAACTGCACCTTAGAAGTAGACGAAAAAACAAGGAAAGCCTTGCTGGAAAAAAATCATCTTGAGGTGGGGTGGCTCAGATGCAGAATGGAGGAGACCATCGAAGTAGTAAAATGCTATAGGTGTTGGGGATATGGCCACAGCGCGGCTAACTGCAAAGAACCCTGCGACAGGAGCAAGGCTTGCCTTAGATGTGCCTCGGAAGGACACGTAGCGAAAGATTGCAAAGCGAGGGCATTCTGTCCAACCTGTGATAAGGACGGGCACCAAGTAGGAGGATATCAGTGCGAGGCCTACCGAAAGGCGGTGGCAGAGGCACGGAAGAAAAGGTATTAGTATTCAGGATAATACAAATAAATGTAGATAGAGCCAGAGCGGCACACGACCTATTAAATAAGAAGGCAAGGGAAATAAAGGCAGATATTCTACTCGTGAACGAGCCGAATAGACAGCTGACGTCCAAAACGGACTGGATTAAGGACGAGGCAGAAGATGTAGCAATTAAAATCCTTAACAGGAACCTGCAAGTGAAGGGCTTTGGAAGGGGAAGAGGATTCGCCTACATAATGGTGGAGGGGGTATATCTATACTGCTGCTACATCTCGCCAAATAAAGACATAGACTACTATGTAAGAATTCTGGAGGATCTAGCCCAGAGTAGTAAGGGTAAGAGATGTGTAGTGGCCGGAGACTTCAACGCTAAGTCCCCGATGTGGGGTGGTGCGGTCCAGGACGGACGTGGAAGATTACTTATGGACTGGGTGGCAGCAAACCAAATGGAAGTTATCAACCAGGGGGACGGACCCACCTTCGTCAGGGGAACAGCCACGTCTTACATCGACCTCACGATAGCAAGTGAGGGATTCGGAGTAGAGGTAAGAGACTGGAGAGTGTTGGATGAGGAAACCATGAGTGGTCACAGGTACATAGTCTACAAAGTGGGAAAGGGAGTCAGCAGAAAAGAGAAGACTACCATCTACACATTCAATAGGGAACTGACATATGCAGAGCTGAAAACCTCTAGGTCGATACGAGAAGCGGACCAAAGGCCTACAACGGAGGACATGATGGAATGGCTGGATCGAGCACAAATGGCTGGCACAGCCAGGAGGGAAGTCCCAACAGGGAATGTATACTGGTGGAGTGAGGAATTAGAACAAGCGAGACACCAATCGGAAAAAGCCAGAAGAAAGGTAATGAGAGCGAGACACAGGGAAGACACGGGAACAGAACTCCAAGCCATCATTGAGGAGGCAGAAACTAAGAGGAAGATATACAAGAAACTTATCAGGAAAACAAAGCGGCAAAAGTGGAAGAAGATGTGCGAGCTGGCGGAAGAGAATATATGGGGCGATGCCTACAAAATTGTGATGAGCGGATTAAAACAACTAAAACCGCCTTACGAGCCGTCCAGGGAAACCAGGAAGAGAGCAATAAGGCTACTATTTCCAGGCGACGAGCCCGGAAGAGCCTTAGAATGCAAAGTAAGAAGCTGCCCGGAATTCAAGCCTGATGAACTCAAGGCAGCCGTCAGTAAAATAAAGCTAGACAAGGCTCCTGGCATTGACGGTATAACGCCACTAACGCTAAGATTGGCAACAGAGGCCGAACCAACTTTTGTACTGGAAACATACAACGCGCTCCTGAGAGAGGGGTTTTTCCCAAAACAATGGAAGAGAGCCCGTCTAGTACTGATCTGGAAGGGCAAGGGAGAAATCGAGGAGGCTTCTTCGTACAGACCGATCTGCCTGATCAGTGCGGCGGGCAAGCTCTATGAGAGACTTATAGTCACCAGACTGGAACAAGAGCTAGAGGAAAACAGCTTCCTCTCGGATAGTCAATACGGCTTTAGGAAGGGAAGGTCCACCACCGACGCAGTATACGCAGTAATAGAGGAAGCCAAGAAGGCCAAATATGGGCATAGAGGGAGGCCTGGAATGTGGGCAATCATAACGATCGACGTGAAAAATGCGTTTAATTCAGTATCCTGGAGACATATAGAGGAGGCGCTGGCTCGAGTTCCGGTGTCACTATACCTAAGGAGGGTTATAAACAGCTATTTTAACGACAGATGTCTGGTGGAGGGCAGTACGGAGTTCCCGGTGAGAAGAGGGGTCCCACAGGGCTCCATCCTTGGTCCCACACTGTGGAATATAATGTATAATGGGGTGCTGGAAATGAGGATGCCACAGGGAACAAAGCTTGTTGCTTTTGCAGACGACATTGCGATTGTTGTGAGCGCACCGGGGACGAGCACCCTGGAGGAAAGGGGCAACGAAGCACTTCGCAGAGTGAAAGGGTGGCTAAACACCAAGGGCTTGGAAGTGGCCGTCCAGAAGACAGAAGCTCTGGTCTTCTCAAACGCACGGAAGCTGCCGGAGGCCACGTTTAGGTTAGACGGACTGGAGATTAAGGCAGGTAGAACACTAAAATACCTGGGGGTGACACTCGACTCGAGGATGATCTTCGGATCCCACGTAGAGGCCGCGGTGCAGAAAGCACTGTCTACGCTCAGAGCGCTGACCGGGGTGATGCCCAAGACGGGTGGACCGACGTCACAGAAGAGGAGGCTGTTGGCAGCGGTCGTCCAGGCGACGGCGCTGTATGCGGTCCCGGTTTGGCACGGGGCAATAAAAATTGGAAAATATAAGAGCCGGCTCAACACTCTCCAACGACAGGCGCTCTTAAGGGTGACGGCGGCTTACAGAACGGTCTCGATGGAGGCTCTCCAGGTGGTGGCTGGGATCATGCCCATAGAGGAGATGGCCGCCATGAGAGAAGAAGGATTCAGAGCGAAAAAGGAAGGGGAGAAAAAACCACGGCAACAATTGAGGAGGGAGGCGATGGAGAGGTGGCAGCAGTGCTGGTCTAGTGGCGTCAAGGGCGCATGGACAAGGAGGCTGATACCCGATCTCAACAAGTGGATGGACACCAAGGGAGAAGTCGATCACTATAGCACACAGGCGCTAACGGGCCACGGCTCCTTCGGGGAGTACCTTAAGAGGATCGGGAAAGCCAACAGTGAGAGTTGCGCATACTGTGGCTGTAATGACACACCGTACCACACTCTGTTTGAGTGTATAAGATGGGAATCTATGAGGAAAGAGGCCAAGAGAGGAGAGCCGCTGACACTGGAGAAAACCATAGAGATGTTAAGTGGATCCAGGGAAGATAGCAGACATATCCTGAGGTTTATGAGTTTGGTTATGAGTACCAAATGCCAAGAGGAGCTCATTAGACAGGAAGAATAAGAGCAGATAATGAAAATCCAATAGACGTGCCGTGATGGAAGCCCGAACAGGGTAATGCCACGGTGCGAACTTAAGAAGAAGGGAGGGGGTTTAGCCGGTAGGTGCCCAAGCTGAAAGCTCGGGTAAGTCCGGCACTACCCGGGGAGGGAAGAACCACCCCGGGTGTCCATGAGATTCCCCCTCCACCACAAAAAAAAAAAAAAAAAAAAAAAAAAAAAAAAAAGATCCGGTCAGGTCAGGTCAGGTCAGGTCAGGTCAGGTCAGGTCTAAACGTAGATAGAAGCTACCCAGCCCTTGACCTGGCCATGACCACAGGAAGGAAAATAAAAGCTGACCTTGTGCTGATAAGTGAGCCAAATCGTAGAGCCATCAGGAATCGCAAGGACTGGATACAGGACATAAGACAGGACGCAGCAATTAAGTTGATTAATAATAACATCTCAATAGACGCACAAGGGTATGGAAACGGCTTCGCCTACATCAGAACGGGCCAATTGACAATATACAGTTGCTATTCATCGGGCAACAACAGCATAGAAGATCTAGACCAGACTCTACATGAGATAGGCACACATCTGAGAAATGGCGGACATACTTCGATCATAGCGGGAGACTTCAATGCCAGATCCCCGCAGTGGGGTATGCCTAACACAGACGCCAGAGGACGGAAGATTACCGAATGGATGGCAGAGCATGATTTGCTAACTGTTAACACCGGTGACAGTCCCACCTTCGAAAGAAGAGATGCAAGATCAATCCTGGATCTCACGATTGCCACTAGCGACATTGGGAATAAAATACTTAGCTGGGAAGTGAGCGATATGGAGAGCCTCAGCTACCACAAATATCTCATATACAATATCTTGGATGCCGACTCGAATCCTACATGCAGGACGAAAGGAAGTAATGGATGGCAACGGAGGAAGCTGGACAAAATACTTCTAGCAGAGGTAATCATGAACACTCCCATGGCAGAGAATGAACACACAGCAAAGGACCTCTCCGAAACCCTTAAAAAGATTTGCAACCAAACGATGCCGAAAAGGAAGGGATTCCCTGGGAAACAGCCAGCATACTGGTGGAATGATGAAATCGCTGATCTCCGTAAACAGTGCATAGGTCTGAGGAGGCAATACACCAGATGCAGAGTGAAAAAACAACAAGAAGCTGAAACGCTCCTGTGGGAAAAATGGAAGCACACCAAGAAAACTCTGCGGGATAAGATCAAGGCATCCAAGAAGGAAGCGTGGAGAGAAATATGTAGAAACGTCGACTCGGATATATTTGGAGATGGCTACAAAATAGTTATGAGAAGAGTAAATGGATTCCAGACCAACACACGGGTTTCCATGAAACGCATGCTGGAGATAGTACAACAACTATTCCCAAAACATGCAGAAGTAAAATGGGAAAGAAGACAAGGAACGTTCAGCCACTTCACGATAAGCGAACTAGTAACAGCACGAAACAAGCTTAAAGATCACAAAGCACCCGGTCCGGGACTAATACCCCAAGAGATTGTGAAAGCAGTTGCGGAAATCAAACCCGAATACATGAGTAAGTTGTACAGCCAGATGGCGATAAAAACGGAGTTCCCAACCCAATGGAAACGTGCCAAACTGGTCCTCATAGCAAAACCAGGGAAGAACCCGGAAAACAATGACGCCTATAGACCGATTTGCCTTATGGACGCTGAGGGAAAACTTTACGAACAGTTGATATTGATCAGACTTAAAAATGAGATTGAACGAACCGGTGGACTATCTGACCGAGAGTATGGCTTCAGAGAGGGAAGACAAACCGTGGACGCCATTAGGGAGGTGCTGAAAAGGGCAGAACAGGCGGCCCAGTACAGTCATAGGCACGGGAAACTATGCGCAGTAATCACGTTGGACGTTAGGAATGCATTTAATAGCGCATCCTGGCAACTCATCCTCGACACCATGAGGAAACGAGGAATTAATGAGCACTTGATTAACATCATAGCCTCGTACCTGTCCGACAGAAGGATCGTTCTGGAGAGTGACGGAGAAACGCAGGAAATCGGCATCAACAGCGGGGTACCCCAGGGGTCAGTGCTGGGTCCCACACTATGGAACCTGATGTACAATGACCTACTGGAGTTACATATGCCCGCTGGTGTAACGTTGATTGGCTTCGCTGATGACGTGGTGGTGACGGTGGTCGCGAAGGGAGTTGATAACCTTAGGAACATGGCCAACCTTGCACTGCGCAGGGTAACCGGCTGGATGGAGGGGACCAAATTGGAATTGGCGCCCAAAAAAACGGAGGCAGTGATCCTGACAGGCAAGAGGAGGATAGATCCGGTGTCCTTCAATGTCAGGGGAGTAGACATAGTACCCAGTAAGTCCATAAAATACCTCGGTGTACTCTTGGATACGAAATGCACATTCGCCGCCCATGTAGATGCCATAATAACAAAGGCGGAGAAGACAATGAAAGCCCTCACTGGTCTCATGCCCAATATCGGCGGACCAAGAGCCTCCAAAAGAAGAGTCCTGGCGAGTGTGGTGCACTCGCAGATGCTGTACGCCGCACCTGCATGGCACAGAGTGACATCTAACAAAAGAATTATGGAAAAGATGCAGAGATTACAGAGACAGCTCTGCATCAGAATATGCAGTGCATACCGCACGGTATCTACTGCAGGAGTAGCGGTGATGGCTGGGGTCACTCCGATTGGTCTCCTCATCGAGGAGAGAAATGCGGTGTATACGGGGGCAAACCAGTTGGAAGCCAAAGAAAACACTATGTTAAGATGGCAACAGCAGTGGAGCAACGAGACACACGGTCGCTGGACCTATAAGTTGATCCCGGATGTCCAACGGTGGATTAAAAGACCATATGGAGAGGTGGACTACTTCCTGACCCAAGCACTGTCGGGACACGGGTGCTTCGGGAAATTCCTACACGAACGCAAGAAGGCAAACTCCAGTCAATGCATATACTGCGGGGAGGTGGATGACGTGGAACACACGCTCTTTGCATGCCCGAGATGGGAGACACAGCGCACAGTATATTGCATAGAAACAGGAAAACCATTTATAGTGGAGAACGTGGCGGAGAGCCTGGTGGGAACGGAGGCTATGTGGAGGGCAACCTATAAAGCAGTCCGACACATCATAGAGGTGAAGGGAAGAGAGGAGACCTAATAAAAGACAGCCTCCACATCGAAGTAATGCGAGAGCGGGTACCGATGTGGAAGGCGAGAAGAACGGAGGGGTTTTAGTGGGTGAGAGTCCCACAGTCCTCTGCGATAGAACTAGCGCAGAGACTGCATAATGCATTTCCCCTCCACAGAAAAAAAAAAAAAAAGGTCAGGTCAGGTCAGGTCAGGTCAGGTCCGGTCAGGTCAGGTCAGGTCAGGTCAGGTCAGGTCAGGTCAGGTCCGGTCCTTCTCAAGGGTGCCACCTTGTCGTGGTGAGGAGGCTGGGCGTGGGACAGCGGGCGGCGGAAGGGGACACCTGGGAAATGCTCTTGAGTATCCCCGGAGGTCCACCAAAGCCTGCCCAGGACCACACCTCTAAGCGCATCCACATCCCCCACCCTTTCGTCCCAAAATCGCTTCCTTCCCCTCCACGGGCGGCTCTGTCTGATGCGCCCCTGAATGCGCGGGTCGCGGGGGGGCTAGGGCCCCCCCCTGCGTGCGTGGCTGGGGGCGCGGGACGGTAGAGCTTCTCGCGCCACGGTGTTGGAGGACTCCCCATCCTTACATCCCCAATCTATTCCTTACCTCTCCTCAAAGACTGGGTGTTAGTCCTGAAAGGGAAACTGCCCAGTCTAAACCCCCCTTCCTAACCTTTGAGGTGCGGGCGGGATTACTGAAAAGGAAACCGCCCAAACCCACATCCCATCTCAACCTCACCCCAAAACCCAGGGACTCACACCTGGTGAGTACGGGCGCGGCAAGCCCGGGGTACCCTGCTGAGACTCTCCTTGCTTCAACTAGTCTTGGGGGAGTTTCCTTCCACTTTAAACTTTTCTGTCGCTCTCACTTGAGCAAACCTTCTTTCTACTTTAATTTCCTCCTACTCTAGCCCCTACTCTAGATAAAGACCGATGATGACATGGAAAAGAAAAAGGATCAAGCGTTTACGGTGCAGAGGAGGGATACCTCAGTACCGGTCGGCGAGGGGAGTGAGCGAGCAGGCTCCCACCGACCGTCATCAAGCGTCTGCCCAGTAGCCCCGGTGATTGACCAGGCCGGGGACTGCAGTTTAGATACTGGAACAAACAAGATATAGAGTTGAGGAAGGAAACCGCATGGAAGGACATCCGAAGTTACCCTCGACGCCGACAGATAGCGGAGAAATAGAGTGTTTTGCCACGCCGGGTGAAGAGAAGTGGGCAGACGAAGACCTGAAAACCAGCAGCATTTATCAGCTCTCGTCAGACGAGGCGAGCCCAGAGAAATTAGAAGACGGAGGAGGAGATAGAAGCGACAAAAAACGTGGGGGCGTCACGAAGGGCCAGGAGAGGCAGGACTCGTTCTTCGTGTCGCTCTTAGACAACACGATGGAAAGTGAGAGATCAGCTGAGAGTTACGCTCCACCGAGGAAATCGCTTTCCCTCCCGGAAATCCCGCCCAGAGTTAGGATAAATGAGGATGAAGAAGAAAAATTAAAAGATGACAGCAGCAACTGGAGGGAAATGTTCCAAACGGAAGAGGAACCTCAACAGGGAGAGGAGGAAGATTGGGAAGAAGTGAAAAGCCAGGAAGGAGAAAAGAATAGACCCTCAAAGAAGCGTAGGCTACTCACAAGCCCACTTCAAGACATCCAAACAGACAAAAATAACAAAGGACCGAAAGAGTCACAGAAACAGAGGAGGGAGATAGAAAAACTGTGCAAGTATATACAGGAACTAAATGAATTAGTCAAGAACACGTACCACCCAAAGAGAGAGCTCAAGACGATAACAGATAGGCTAGTGAACTTTAGTTCACATATCCGAAAGGAGATGGTCAAGAAGGCAGCAGAAAGAGCAAGAGAAAGCGACGATAGCGAGGAAATAGAGGCACTCCATGTAACAAATGATAGATTACCAAATTCTAGAAGCCCACCTTGGTATAGAAAAAGAAAATAACAGACTCCTTACAAAAAGGGTAAAGGAACTGGAAGAACTGGGTAAAAAGCGGAAGATAGAAATGGATGATGAAAGGCAAGATATGAATATCAAAAGTTTTCTCACATCGGAGGAAGTGCAAGAAACCCTGAAGGGAATATGCAGCGCCCAGGAAGCAAAGGCCATCTTAGACGAGAAATGGGAGCCGGAGGCTCTCACCAAGACGGATGTTACACACGACGACCCGTTGGAAGGCGAAGCTAACTTAGCAATATGCGTTGAGAGGGAAGACATCGCGATGGAACGAGGCTACCTAAAAAACATCAGGGAGAGGTTCCCACAAATCGCACAAATGTCCGAACAACTACAAGTGGGACACATTATACAAACAGTCCACGTAGAAGGTATCGAAAATATAGAAATGAAGACGAGACACGTCTTCAGAGTCCTGATCGACAAAGAAGACGATAAAAAAAACATAGAGGCACTGGAGGGGCTGGAAAAGAAAATCATAGATCAGGGCATTAAACAATAATTAGTGATGCCAAGGATAGGGGGAGTGGACCTGTTTAAGACCAGAAAGATGGTCCAGATAGCGTTCCGAAGGTCAGAAAACAGAGTCGGCATATACATAAAGGCCCAAAAGGAAAAACAAAAGATGAAACCACCCAAAAGCGACGGCGGGAAAAGAGGAAATGAACCCACAATGGTCATCCACGCAGGAGAAAGGACCTACGCCGAGCTATTGAAGGAAGTAAAAAGGAAAATAAATCCGGGAGATTTAAACATCAAGGTGTCCAACATAAGGAAAACACAGAAGGGAGACCTTCTGCTAACAGCAGACAAGAAGGAAGACATCGAGACATTGAAGAGAGAGATTTCCAGGAAGATGTCAGGAACGACCACCAGGATTATGAGCGAGAGGGGACCGACCATGATAGTAAGGGGACTGGACGCAGTCACGACAAAGGAGGACGTGGAAAAAGCACTCGAGGAGTTGCTAAACACGAAAGAGGGGTATAGGGTGGCGTCAATGAGACCGGCATGGGGAGACCGACAAAACTGCACCCTACAAGTCACAGACCATACACGGAGAAGGCTGACACAAAAGCAGTATCTGGAGGTCGGGTGGCTGAGATGCAAAGTAGAGGAAGTGGTAGAGGTCATCAAATGCTACAGGTGCTGCAGTTACGGACACAGCGCGGCACAATGTAAATATATAGACCGGAGCAATCTGCTTGCCTCAGATGCGCAGTGGAATGTCACATGGCAAAAGATTGCGAGGCAGAGGCAAAATGCCCGCTTTGCAAGAAGGCAGGACACCAGGCAGGAGGTAGACGGTGCGAAGCATACCGCAGGGCGGTAGAAGAAGCCCGCAGGAGCAAAACAAGCAATTCAAGATAATACAAATAAATGTAGACAGGACCAGGGCTGCACACGACCTACTCGATAAGAAGAGCAGGGAGATCGATGCGGACCTGATAATCACGAACGAACCCAACAGGCAGATCGTTAAAGGAACGGAATGGTTGAAAGACGAAGCAAGCGACGTCGCAATAAAAGTCCGGAACAGAAGACTACAAGTAAAAGGCATAGGGAAAGGGAAAGGTTACGCATATGTCAGGTCACAGGTCCGGTCAGGTCAGGTCAGGTATAATCTATAATTATAATGTATAATCTATAATCAGGTATATGCGTGCCGCGCCAGCGGCACGCACGTGGGCTCTGTTAGCGGCCCACCAATGGCCGCTAGCGGTAATTTTTATTACTTTTATGCAATCCTGGAATCCACACGCCAACTGTCTATTGAAAAACAACTTTAATGCGAAAAGTTCAGGTCTTTTGGTCAGGCCAGGTATAATCTCCCTTTATTACGTTTCGTTGTCATCAGACCAAGTGGGGAGAGATCGCCTGAAGGCAGGGCGGGGCGACACGATGAAAATATAATAATTAATATAGGACGGAAAAACGATAAAAACGTTAGCGGCCCAGCAATGGCCGCTTGCGGCCAATTTTATGTCTTTTATGCAATCTGGGAATTGGAAAATCTTCATTCACTTACTAAATTGTTGTGTATGAATAGTTTTTTTCCAAACGCGAAGAAAAAATCGAAACTGCGACTTTTTAAGCGTCAAAATTGGAAAATAGCGAGCAAAAATCGGACATTTTAGAAGAGTTGTAGCGCCGCCATTTTTTAAATTTAAGCGACAAAATTTGAATTCCGACAAAGCAACTCTCACTACCTCGCGAAAATGATCCCCTGATCCCCAAGTCCGGGTGCCCGAAAATCGCGAAGATGCCAAAAAACGCCAATCGGCCCATAATGTACCTAGTTGATCACCTCTGGAAATTTCCCCTTATCCTTTTCGCATGCCCCAATTTCTAAGTTGACATTATATTTTGGAATAGACATTTTTAGAGCAAATTTCACAAAATAATGTTTCTCACCAATTGGGTTTATGCTATACGAACCGATTTTATTCAATAATGAGGATGAGCAGAAAGTGACCTATGTCAGGTTAGGTATTAGTCATTGTTAGGTTTTTTTATCTGAACTTTCAAGAAAATGGAAAAAGCAAGGATTGAGAAAAGAAAAAGTATTTTAAAAATCGCTATTTGGCGACCCCTCGAAACGAAAGTAATATTTGTCTTGAACTTCTTGCGTGACTCGTTTGTAGCTTGATATATTTTGGAATAGAAACTTATAGAATTTTATTCACACATTCACAAACCATTACACAAGTTACACCAAATTGTTACATCACAAAATGTAAGTAATAAAAATAAATGTGGCAACGTTGCACTACCATATGTTTATTGATTCTAGAAATCTGTCAGTTTGGCGAATTTAATGCAAATTGAACTGTCATTTTTGGTCAATTTTATGATACTTTAAACTCATTTTTCTCAATATTTTATGTATATTCCGCAAATTTTTTTCAAGATATCGTCTATACTGGTCATAACTTAACGTTTTATGTAAAAATTTTCCCAAAATTCGGAGTGAGTTATACTCCACCATCCCCTTTTTCGCTGCAATAGATGCCGCAAAGAATTTTCATTATATACAGGATCGTTTTTTGAAAATACTAAGCTGCCGATCAGAACCGTAATCCATTTGATGTGGATGTGGTCGTGCAAGTTTACATCTGCTGCAACAGTTAGTTACACTGGTCTGGATAAGAAGTCAGTAGTACAACATTTCCGCTACTTTAGGGACATTTGCTCTTGGAAATTACTCCAAACTAATTTTCAGTTGGGTAAGTATAAATAAATTACAATTGAAGATAGGTATTTTACCTAGCAAGGTTTTTTCAAATGAACCTAATAAATTCTACGATGTCAGATCTATGTTGCGCATGTTTTGCGTGGCTGAATTTGAGACCTACGAGTAGGTATATTTGTCTTCATTTTGACGTCTCATTATATAAAAGTAACTAAATGCTAATAACCAGCCTGATTTTTTTTTTGTAATTATTTAATTGTTTTCCATTATTGTAGGTGGTCCAGGACATGTTGTCCAGATTGACAAGAGTGTCATCGCTCGTCGGAAATATAATAGGGGTCGACTAGTGCGGGAGCAATGGGTGTTGGGAATTTACGACACAACGACAAAATCTGGTTTCGTGCGATATATAGAAAACAGATCCGCCGCTGTTATTATACCACTTATTACACAAAATGTAATGAATGGAAGCGAGATCTGGACAGACAGTGGAGAGCCTATTCTTCATTAGGCCGCATAGGTTATATCCATCGCACAGTGAACCACTCCCAAAATTTTGTTGATCCCAACACCGGCACCTGCACAAACAGTGTTGAGGGCTACTGGTCGACTCTGAAAACCTTTCTGCGGCGATTAGGTGTGATGAACTCGCCGTTCCTTGCGGAATACATCATATGTTTCTTTGGTTTAGGGAATATGGTCGTACTTCAAAAGAAGCAATGCGTAATTTAACAATTCATATGTCTGAGAGGTAGCATTTCTAATATAATTAATTCTAAAAAACTAATATAATTAGTATTTAAGTTTTATTTAAGTTTTTTTTTCAATTTCTTTTGAAATACGACCGTATTCTCGAAACTATTACATTTAGTTTTGATTTGTTTTTGATATGTATTATATAAACTTATTTCTTCTATTTATTTTCGCTGTAAAACTGACTTCTTATCCAAACCAATGTAAGTTCTAACAGATGTAAATTTACAAATCCGCATTCACTCTAATTACAGTTCTGATTCGCAGTGAATTTAGTTTCTTAAAAAAAGGATCTTGTATATAATGAATATTGTTTGCGAAATCTATTACAGCGAAAAACTATTTGTAATTCAACTGTATTTCTCTTCACCATTCCACATACTCGTCTGCATTGCCTCTCTTTACATCTGAATTGTGTTGTAATCAAAAATTTATTTTGCAAATAATCAATCAGACGATCATTGTCGGTTTGTATAGTATAACAGCATTTAACTCATATAATTTATGGTTCAAAAAATGTTTTCTTAAAATATCAACTGTTTACGCATCATTCTCTGTTCACCTAACTGTGATTTAAACCTTTAATGATTATAATAATTGATAATTCTGTTTTGAGCAGCTAATTCTTATTACCACTAATAAAATATATACAAAAAAAAAACGATTTTTCTTTTCAGTACTAGTGATAATTCTTTGCTTTCTTTGTAATTAACAAACATTTTTTATATAGTGTACATTTTGTGTATCTAAATACCTAATACACACATAATATAGTGATTAATATTATACAGTATGTCCCCGGATCGACTTTAAAAGAGGAAAAACTTTTTTGTTTTTGATTTATCAGAAAATTTCACTCTTGATAATCTGGCCTGCTTGATTTAAAATTCCCAAAACAAAAGTTACTTTTTAGGCAACTCGAACGGTTCTTGAGATAATATAATTTTTCTTTAATAATTGGAATTTTTTTCATATTATGTAATTTAATTTTTCTGGAGAAATTCAAATAATCGTAACATATGAAATGAAATTCTCAAAAAGGACAACTATTAATTTTCGATTCGAATAATGCTCCTCCTTTTCCTGCACAGATTTCAACGCGAGCTTTCCCACTTCCGTAACATTGAATTTGATAAATTCTTTGTTGTAAAGTCAACATTATAGCATACAGTAGAATAATTTGCAGTTCAAGTGATTTGTTAGATTTGACAACTACTGTCAGTGTTGTTTTTCAATGAAATCATCTTACCAAGCTTACGTCTAAAAATTATGAAAAAAAATTTAAGTCCAATTATTGAAGAAAAATTATATTATCTCAAGAACCGTTCGAGTTACCTACAAAGTAACTTTTGTTTTGAGGATTTGAAATTAAGCAGGCCAGATCATCAAGAGTGAAATTTTCTGAGAAATCAAAAACAAAAAAGTTTTTCCTCTTTTAAAGTCGATCCGGGGACATACTGTAGATACCTAATATGTGAAATACGAAATATTTATAAAAAAAATTCAATATAATAAGAGGTAATTTTTTATGCAATCCTGGAATCCACACACCAACTGTCTATTGAAAAACAACTTTAATGCGAAAAGTTCAGGTCTTTTGGTCAGGCCAGGTATAATCTCCCTTTATTACGTTTCGTTGTCATCAGACCAAGTGGGGAGACATCGCGTGAAGGCAGGGCGGAGCGACACGATGGTATTAAATAATTAAATAGTATAATTTCCAAAGGTCGACCGAAGCGAAGCTATGATTGGATCCACTAAAGCAGAATCGCATGTGGCGTAAAGTTGGGTCAGGTCAGGTCAGGTCAGGTCAAGTCCGGTCCGGTCCGGTCCGGTTAGGAGGTTGATCGAGGATATCGAAGCGAAGGGAGGCTTTCACGAAAACCAATTCGGATTTAGAGAAGGACGTGCCACCACACATGCAATAAAAAAAGTCCTGGACCTAGTAAAAGAAGGAAGAAATCAAGGAAAGACATACAATGCATTGATCCTGATCGACGTAGAAAACGCATTCAATATGGCATCGTGGAACATAATGATACATAAACTAATCAAAAAAGGAGTCAAGAAACACCTGGTAGAAACCATAAGTTCTTATTTCACAAACAGGCAAATAACGGTATATAAGGGGAAAAGAATGGACTTGGGAGGAGGAGTACCACAGGGGTCTGTGTTGGGACCTACGCTATGGAACGTGCTGTATAATGACGTTATGGAGGAGGAAGAACCAGATGTGCGACTGGTGTGCTATGCGGATGACCTGGCCATGGTAATTACAGCAAAAGACCCACTAACCCTCAAGCATAAAGGAGAAGTAGCACTGTACAAAATTCACACATGGATGGAGAGAAATGAACTAAAGATGGCCCACGAAAAGACACAAGCGGTGGTATTTAACATGAGTCGCAAACTCTCCGAGTTCAGTTTTGAAATTCTGGACACGAAGATCACGCCCGGAAAGGAAGTAGTATACTTGGGAGTCACGATTGACTACGGTCTCATTTTCACGAGACACATAAATAAAGTATGCGAGAAAACCACAAAAGTAGTCAAAGCACTAACTGCTATAATGCCAAACATCAGGGCTCCCAGCACAAGGAAGAAAAAAATCCTGGCAATGTCTGCACAGTCAATAATACTGTACGCTGCAAACATCTGGATACCAGCTCTGAAAATCAAAAGAAACAGAGAAAAAATAAACACCTGCCAACGCATATTGGCCATCAGAACAAGCAGCGCATACAGGACTATCTCTGGGGAGGCAGCACTAGTAATAGCGGGCATGGTCCCATTACACCTATTAGCGGAAGAAAGAAGAAAAATACATGACATGGGAAGAATAACAGCCCAAGAAAGAAAAAGCATAAGGGCGCAAACTACGGAGCGCTGGCAAGAAGAATGGAGCGAGTCGCAGGTGGGCACGTGGACCAGAGCTCTGATACCTAGGATACAACCATGGGTAGAGAGAAAACACGGAGATCTTGGATATCACATAACACAATGCTTAACAGGACACGGCAATTTCGGCAAATACAAACGCAGAATCAAAAAACAAGAACACGCAGCATGCCAATATGGGGACTCTGAACTAGATGACCCGGAGCATACTATATTCAAATGTGACAGATTTAAGAAGGAGAGACGAGAGCTGTATGAAAGAATAGGATTGGAAATGACAAAGGACAATATGATTGAAACAATGATGAAGTCAGAAGACGACTGGGAAGAGATTTCGAAGTTCCTAAGGAACATAATGAAGACAAAGGAAAAGGATGAAAGAAAATGACGAAAGAACGTTAAATGATGCTGGATCTGATGAAATGTACTAGGGTACAGTACCGGATCCAGCAAAGAAGATCGGAGGGGGTTTAGCCGGTAGAAGTCCGGCACTACTCCGGGAAAGGAAGAACCATACCCGGAGTGTCCATGAGGATTCCCCCTCCTTCAAAAAAAAAAAAGTCCGGTCCGGTCCGGTCCGGTCCGGTCCGGTCCGGTCCGGTCAGGTCAGGTCAGGTCAGGTCAGGTCAACAAGTCCATAGAACTACGAAGAAATAGAAGACAGGATGCTAAGGAGCTAGAGAAAATAGTGAAGAAAGCCTACAGGGAGACAACACCCCTCATAAGAGCGAATAAAGATTACAAGACCCCGTACTGGTGGAGCGACTCCGTACAAACAAAGATATTGGAATGCAGGAAGCATAGGAGAAGATATCAGAGAATTACGAGAAACGACACCCTAAGAGAACAAATGTTTGAAGAATACATACATAGACGCATAGAACTTCGGAAGGAAATCACACAATCGAAAAGAAAAAAGTGGGAACAAATATGCGACCAATTAGAAGGTGACATCTTTGGAGACGCATATAAAATAGTTAAAAACCAAATGAAAGACCCGATCCCCAGGACTGTCCTGGAGATCAACGAAAAGGAGAGAATCTTCCAGGAAATGTTTATAATAGATACGGACAGACCTGAACCCAGAACACCGGAAGCCAGACAAGAAACGACTCCAATAGATGAGGATGAAATAATCAGAGCATCTAACAGAATAAAAAATGGCAAGTCCCCGGGGCCAGATGGCATCCCACCGGAGGTAATAAAAACACTTTTAAAATCTAATACAGATTTCTTTAAGGGATTCTTCACCACATACCTAAATAGAAATATAGTTCCGAGGGAGTGGAAAGAAACTAAACTTATTCTTATTGAAAAACCAAAAAAGACAGAAGATAGTAATAAGAAATACCGTCCTATCTGCCTGATAAACGTAATCGGAAAAGTCTATGAAAACTTAATAAATGACAGATTACTGAAAGAGATCGCCGAAAGGGACGACTTTCACCCCAACCAATATAGTTTTAGAAAGGGAAGAGCAACAACACACGCGATAGAGAAAGTAATCAACATAGTCAAAGAAGGAAATACGCAGAACAAAAGATGGAGTGCCCTTGTATTAATAGATGTTGAGAACGCCTTCAACTCGGCTTCGTGGAACCTAATTATAGAAAAGCTGAAAAGAAAACACATCTCCAAATATCTGGTGAACATCATAGAATCATACCTGAGCGATAGGTCAGTATTTATAGACAAGAGAGTCGAAAAAACCATAAGTGGGGGGGTTCCACAGGGATCGGTCTTGGGCCCGACCCTGTGGAACATACTTTATGATGATGTCATGAAAATAAAGAGGCCTGAAGGATCACACCTAATCTGCTACGCGGACGATATCGCAGTAGTTACTGTGGCAAAAGAACCAGAGGAACTGAAACAAAAGGTCAATCAAACACTCCAGAACCTATCACGATGGCTAGAAGAGACACAACTGAAGGCCGCTCCATCCAAAACAACAGCGGTGATTTTTAATTTGAGCCCCAAAACAAAGGACATACACTTCAAGTTGAAAGACCAGATAATTAAACCAGACAAGTCAGTTAATTATCTTGGTGTTACAATAGATTATGGCCTAACATTCAGCCTTCATGTGGAGAGAGTCTGCGAGAAAGCAACAAAAATCAGCAAGGCGATAAGCGGGATCCTACCAAACACCCGAGCTCCCTCAACAAAACAAAGGAGAATACTGAGTGCGTCTGTACAGTCTGTAATAATGTACGCAGCAAATATATGGCTCCCAGCACTTAAAATCAAGAGAAATAGACAGAGGATAGATGCGTGCGAACGCACAATAGCAATAAGAACCTGCTGTGCCTACAGGACTGCTTCAAGGGAAGCAGTACTGGTACTGGCTGGCATTATACCCCTTCACCTGATGGCCAAAGAAAGAGCAGAACTCCACCAAATGGGAAGGGCTAGCAAAACAGCCAAACAAGAGAAGAGGAAAGAGATCATAGACGAATGGCAGAAAGAGAGAAACGACCGAAAACGCAGCCTGGACACGGACATTGATACCGGATATTAGACCTTGGCTGAAGTGCAGATTCCGTAATCTGGATTATTATTCCACACAATGCATGACCGGACACGGCTGCTTCGGCAAATATAGGGCCAGAATAAAAAAGCAGGATACAGAAAAATGCGAGTACTGCGATTCATACCTGGACGATGCAGAACATACGCTCTTCCACTGTAGGAAATTCGAAGAGGAAAGAGATAGGCTTGCCAGACGGATCGGCAGCCGAATAACCCCGGAAATATGATGGAGAGTGAGGAAAAGTGGAACGACATAATAGGGCACATGAAGGAAATTATGAAGGTCAAACAGGCAGACGAACACAGATAGAATGGGACAATTTGCTGGACCTGATGTTAGGTAGAAATACGGTTCCGGGTCCAGCAAAGAGAAGAAGGAGGGGGTTTAGCCGGTAGGTGCCCAGGCCAAAAGCCTGGTCCGGCACTACCCGGGGAGGGAGGAACCACCCCGGGTGTCCATGAGATTCCTCCTCCACCACAAAAAAAAAGGTCAGGTCAGGTCAGGTCAGGTCAGGTCAGGTCAGGTCAGGTCAGGTCAGGTCAGGTCAGGTCAGGTCAGGTCCGGTCCGGTCCGGTCCGGTTTGGTTGGGTCCGGTCAGGTCGGGTCCGGTCAGGTCAGGTCAGGTCCGGTCGGGTCCGGTCGGGTCCGGTCGGGTCAGGTCAGGTCAGGTCAGGTCAGGTCCGGTCCGGTCCGGTCCGGTCCGGTCCGGTCCGGTCCGGTCCGGTCCGGTCCGGTCCGGTCCGGTCAGGTCCGGTCCGGCCCGGTCCGGTCAGGTCCGGTCAGGTCCGGTAGGCAAATCCTACTCTCACGTCCACGTCGTGATCCCTGGAAATGACACCGACTCAAAGGTGTGCAGCTAACGAGAGAGGGTGCACAGGCGAGTCCCGGCGCCGTAAAACCGCAAACCTCGACTCCAAAAGGGCCCACATCTGGTGGGTACGGGCATGGCAACCCCGGGGTACCTTGCTGAGGCTCGCTCTCTCCAACATCTCTAACTATCTTTGGGCGGGCCTCCTAAACTTCTTCATCTATGTTTCGGTCTCATGTGTTGTCCGCCAACTCTGGCAAACTCCGAATTTCCTCTTCCTCTACCTCAGGGCCCATACGAGCGGTATTCGAATGGGATGGGACTTGGCAAGCCCGAGGCGCCCTAGCTACGGCGTGGGAAGAGCCACTCACACGTAAAACCGTAAACCTACCTCGTGCTTCAAAAACCCTGTTTAGGCTCAACAGTGGTACGTTGAACGAGAATGGGAACGGAGGGGCTTGCCTTAACCGGCCGGCCTACGAGAAGGAAACTCTATAAAACCCAGGACAGACCTGTAAAAAGCTGTGGGGCACCAGGCACACCCCGCAGTATAAGTGCCCCTGCTCCGGGATGAGCGTCACCCGGGGCTTGAATCCATCGTCTCATACTCGTGGGAAGAAAAAATGGAAAACATTGAAAAAACAGAGGAGAATGAGAAGGTGACTCCCTTTAAAAGAAGAGAGTCCAGCATAATAAAGAGAACACCACCACAGGGGACCACAATCACGGGGTAACTCGACGAAAAAGAGGCAAAAGAAGCAAACCCTCAGGTAGCTGAAGGAGAGGAGAGCTCC
Source organism: Malachius bipustulatus (assembly GCA_910589415.1). NCBI lineage: Eukaryota > Metazoa > Arthropoda > Insecta > Coleoptera > Melyridae > Malachius > Malachius bipustulatus. The sequence goes on along the minus strand of OU342638.1, from coordinate 3,598,420 downwards.
GAACACCCCCCGACGACAACGGAGGGGACGAAGGCACAGGGGGTAGGAGACAATAGTCTTAGGAGGAGCATCCTAGCCACGACTCTGACAAATCCTGCGGAGGGTAGTGTGGTGACAGGCCCACAAACCCCAGTAAGAACCCCGGATACACCTATCTTCCACACACCTGGTGAATCCAAGTGGGTGGACGAAGAACTGGAAACCAGCCCCATATACCAGCTGGCAGACACTGGTCCAATCCACCAAGCTAAGGAAGGTAACACAGCAAGAAGCACCGAAGAGACCGGAGCAGAACAAACCAGAAATATGCTGAGTAGGACCTCATCAACGAGGAGTATGTTTGATATACTGATAGACGACTCCGAGGAAGAAAGGACGATAACAAATGAGGAAAATAATCACCACTTGATAAACAGTCCCACACAGGGACCAACAGAGAAAATAGGAGAAGAGGGTACGCAGGAAGGAAACCCACAACCAACAACTAGCGACTACTACAACATCGTCACAAACGAACAGATCATCGATACCACTCCAATGAGGAGAGAAAGTAAGAAAAGGAAAAAAAAATAGCCAAACACCCCCTCCAAACAAGCGGGACATAGAACCGGATAATGCGGCAAAAATATGGAGATATCTAAATAGGATACGAGCCGAAGTAGAAACCCTAAACAGTTCCATAGAAAGGAACACACAAGTCAAAGTCAAAGAAAGCACAAAAAGACTTCGAGCCCTCATGGAGGAAACCAAAGGTGAAAAATTCCGAAATCTGCTTGGCACAACGAAACCTGCCGAAGAAGTAATCACAAGAACGACAACAGAATTTAGAGATTTCTTCAAAAGACCCCTACTGCCTCCCACCATCGGAGGAGGAGAGACTAGACCAACAACATCCACCTCGTCAGACGACCGGACGAAATCTGATAATAAAATACAAATAAACGAAGAACTAAAGAAAATAAAAGAGGAATTGCACATCTGTAAGGAAGAGAACCAAAAAATGCGTAAAATTATAGACGAAAAACTAATAGGAAGTAACAACCTCACAGGCAACAAAACATACATAGACGACAACACGCAAACCTATGCGTGGACAGCATTAAAAAAAAAGATCACCCTGGCACAAGTAGAACAAATAAGGACAATAGAAGACTGGAAGAAAATTGCGCAGGAGGAATGGGAAGAAGAATGTTATACTAACACTGAAGTTAAAATAGGAAACTCACTAGGCACAAAGGATCAAGCAGTTAAAGTGGTGATTGTCGAAAATGACGACCTAAACATGGAACGCGGCATACAGAGGCAATTTAAGGAAAGATTCCCCGAAATACTCGAAGGCAAAGAAAAATTCGAAGTCATAGAACAAATACTAAAAATCAGAAATAAAAACGAGGAAAACACTATAGAAAGGAAGATAATCAAAATGACGGATGCAAACACAGACGGAGAATTCTGGCGTCAGCTATTACAGCTACGTAAAGAGACGGAAAGAAATGAACAGGTAGTCATTCACCAGACAAAAGGGCGCAGCCTAACGACTTTGAGGAAGATAGCTGAAACCATCTTCCACGGAGCAAAAACACAAGTAACTATTTACTACAACAAGATAACAAATGAGAAACGACCTCAAACGCAGGAACGAAAAACGTTCGCAATGGTCAAGTTACAAAGACGTGCTGAGCTCACTCAGAGGCACCCTACAGAGCGAGCAAATAAAGAAACATATCAAAACCGTGAGGAGCGATAAGGATGGAAAACTCCTCATTATAACCGAGAAGGACAATGCAGCACTCCAAGGTATTAAGGAAGCAATCCTGGCTAGCAACGCTGAAGCCAGAATAAGGAAAATAGGCGATAGAAGGGAGGATGAAGTCCTGATCATAAAGGGACTCGATCTCTTCTCAACCAAGGAAGAAATAAGAGAGGCAATAGAAGCAACAGTAGGCCCAACGACGAACGAGGACCTAAAAATAGGCGACCTTAGACCCAACACAAATAACACCCAGGCAACTACTGTAAAAGCCAGCAAAGCGATGCTCAGTCATTACTAGCCAATGGCCAAATTAGAATAGGAGTAAGTAGCTGCCAGGTAAGAAAAAGGATACCTGTGCATAGATGTGGCATATGCTGGTCATATGACCACAAATCCACTGACTGCAACGGTCCAGACAGAAGGAACAAATGCATGAGATGCGGGGGGGATGGACACAGAGTAGAGGCATGCAAGGAGCAGCAGGAAATGTGTCTAAGCTGTGGAACACCTGGACACAGAGCCGGAAGCGGCAGGTGCGTAGCATTTAAAAGAGCCCTGTCAAGAGCAAGATACACTGATAGGCAGACAAGCCTACAGCAAGTACTTTCTAACACAACATAATAATGTCAGCAAACATACAAGATAACACAGCACGCACACATAGAGGGACTGAGCCGAGGAGATAGAGCCGGACCCATGGCCCAAAACAACATATGACCATCAGGATTCTCCAGATTAACACGGATAGAGTTAGGGCTGCCCACGACTTAGCAGTGAAGACGGCAAAGGATACAAAGGCAGACCTTATCTTGGTCTCGGAGCCTAACCTCGCCTCGACCAGACAATCTGGATGGCTGCTGGATGAATCGGAGGATGCTGCCATCAGGGTCCTAAATAGAGATCTGGAAGTCACACACACAGGAGGTGGACAGGGATATGTATACATCAAGACGTGTGGAATATATGTCTACTCCTGTTACTTCTCTCCAAATAAGACCATCGAACAATTCAAAAACTTTGTCCAATCTATGGAGACGGAGCTGCGGGGTAAAAAATATGTTATAATGGCAGGGGACTTCAACGCCAAGTCCTCCCAGTGGGGGGGGGGGGGGGACGGTGCAATGCGCCAGAGGAGATATGCTGGGAGATATGATGGCTCAATCACGCTTATCTGTGGCAAATGACGGGCGGTACCCGACATTTGTGAGGGGATCGGCGCAGTCCTTCATAGACCTAACGTTAGTATCGGACAACCTGCGCAGTAATATACACGATTGGGAAGTGATGCAGAAGGAGACCATGAGTCAACATCAGTACATATCATATGATATGAGAATAGGGAGAGAAGTAAAGCACAGGAGTGACCATGAATATATCCGAATAGTGGATCGCGTAAAACTGGCAGAGATCCTAGCGAAACAACCAGAGGAGTCAGTCAGCACACCGGAAGCCCTAACACGATGGATAAGGAGTGCACAGGATAGGGCCACAAGTAGACGCTGGGTCAAGGGGGAGAACATAAACTGGTGGACGGCAGAGCTGGAGGCGAAGAGGCAGGAGTGCACGAGACTACGCAGGGGAATCCAGAGAGTCAAGCGGAAGGAGAAGGGTGACTGTCGGCAACGGATTCAAGAGGATATATACAGGGTGGCCAATTAGTGCGACAAAGGTCAATATCTCCTGTACCATTGAAGATAGCGGAAAACTTTTTCCAAGAAAGTTATTAAGGGTTAAGAGATGCATCTTTTAAAATTATTTTCGACTATACAGGGTGCTCCATAAAGGCGGGACGGTAAAAAGTTCATGTTTTTTAAATGGGACGCCCTATATTTTATTGCACTTTCAGATTGTCTGAGAAAATGTAATAACAATAATGTTTATAGTTGCATTTTAAATTGAGTAGGCTATGAGTTATAAACAAGTGAAAATCGCAATTTTCCAACTTTAAACCCATTTACCACAAAAACGGCTCAAGATATCAGAAAACGGCTTACATGACCCTATCTTAAATTTTTATCTGGTATCCTACTGTATAGTTTAAATGTTTATGCAGGGTGATGGAAAATCTGATAATTTTCACCACCTTGTATAAACATTTCAACTGCATAATTGGATGCCTTATAAAAAGTTAAGATAGGAACATGTAAGCCGTTTTTTGATATTATGGGCCGTTTTTGTGGTAAATGGGTTTAAAGTTGGAAAATTGCGATTTTCACTTGTTTATAACTCATAGCCTACTCAATTTAAAATGCAACTATAAACATTATTGTTATTACATTTTCTCAGACAATCTGAAAATGCAATAAAATATAGGGCGTCCCATTTAAAAAACATGAACTTTTTACCGTCCCGCCTTTATGGAGCATCCTGTATAGTCGAAAATAATTTTAAAAGATGCATCTCTTAACCCTTAATAACTTTCTTGAAAAAAGTTTTCCGCTATCTTCAATGGTACAGGAGATATTGACCTTTGTCGCACTAATTGGCCACCCTGTATAAGAACACGAAGAATGAATTTAGACTACTCCTCAGGCAGACAAAAAGGCAATCCTGGAGAGATATATGCGAGAGAGTGAATGAGGATGTTTGGGGACAGGGTTATAAAATCGTAATGAAGCAGCTCAAACAGCATTCGCAGCCATACATACCTGTGGGGGACACGAGACATGAAATCCTGAGGGAGTTATTCCCAACGAATGAACAGGAGATTCCCCCTCTCCCAGAGTATCGGGCGAGGACAGTACCCTTATTTACGGCAGAGGAGCTGAATGAGGCCAAACAGAAGATAAAGAAAAGGAAGTCCCCGGGTCCAGATGGGATAACGCCGGAGACACTGAGGTTGGCGATAGAGATCTGTCCCAATTGTATATTGGATACGATGAACGGTCTCTTGTTAAAGGGATGTTTTCCGGAGAGATGGAAGAGGTCAAGGGTAACCCTGATCTGGAAGGGAAAAGGGGATATAGACAAGGCGAAGTCTTACAGACCCATCTGTCTTATAGACGCGTACTAGGAAAACTCCTGGAGAGACTCGTTCTCACGAGATTGCAGGCTGCAATAGACGAGGAGGAGGCCTCAATGTAAAACAATTTGGATTCAGAAAAGGAGCGTCAACGGTGGACGCCGTGGAGAAAGTGCTGGATGTCATACGTACCCCAATAAGAGAGTCTACTGCGCTCATTGCAGTAGACATCAGGAATGCTTTCAACACCGCTAACTGGGAGGCGATTCGTGGATCCCTGGCGACCTTCAGGATGCCTTTGTACCTGAGAAGGATGCTGGGAGACTATCTTAATGACAGAACGATTGTTGAGAAGACTGGAACACTTAAGGTGACGCAGGGAGTCCCACAGGGCTCGATTCTCGGACCCACGCTGTGGAACCTCATGTATAACGACCTGCTAGGTACTGAGATGCCCCAGGGGGTCAAGTTGGTGGCGTATGCTGACGATCTCATGATTGTGATCAAAGGAGCTGGGAATTGTAAGAAGAGGCAACGAGTCGATAAAAAGAGTCTTGCAGTGGCTCCGGAAGGTGGGACTACAGATGGCACCAGAGAAGACTGAGGCCGCTGTGTTCTCAAACTCTTGGAAAGACAAGCGATTGTCATTTGACGTTGATGGCACCGAAATTCAGGCGGGCAGGGTCAGCAACTACCTAGGAGTCTCGCTGGACAGGAGGCTAATCTTCGGAGACCATATACAGAGGGTAGTGAGCAAGGCACGGACAACGTGGAACGGCATGAAGGGACTGATGCCCAGACTTGGAGGACCCGTTACCGGGAAAAGGAAGCTACTAGCGGGAGTCATTCACTCGATCGCTCTCTACGCGGCCCCAGTTTGGCATCGAGCCACGAGAATTCGCAAGTATGAGAGACTGCTGGAGGGCCTGCAGAGACAGGTCCTGATCGGTGTGACAAGTGCGTATCGCACAGTCTCAACCGCAGCGCTCCAGGTGATAGCGGGCGTTATTCCCATCGGAGAACAGGTGGAGATGAGGAGGCAGAGCTATGCTACCGCGCGGTCAGGGGAAAAACTCTCCAAGAGGGAAATCAGACGAGGAGCGATTTCACGATGGCAGAGGACCTGGGAGGGTCAAGACAGCGGGAGGTGGACATACAAACTCATTCCAAACATCCTGGAATTAAATGATAAGAGACATGGCGAGCTGAACTTCTATGTCACGCAGTGCCTCACGGGCCATGGAGTGTTCGGTACTTACCTCTCTCTATAGGATTGGCAAGGCACAGGGAGACGAGTGCTGGTATTGCGGCTCTGTGGATACCCCTGAACACACGGTTTTCGTATGTGACAGATGGGCACGAGAGAGGGAGGAGGTAGAGAGAAGGATTGGTGGCGAGATGACGGTAGAGAATATGGTCGGAACCATGCTTGCGAGCGAGATAAACTGGTACGCCATGGTCGATTACATGACGAGGATAATGGCAGCCAAGGAGAGAGACGAGAGAGATCCAACGGTAAATCAGAGAAGATAGACAATTTTCATAAGTCGAAGTAAGTCTCAAACAATTAGTACCGACTTATGAAATGAAGAAGGGAGGGGGTTTAGCCGGTAGGTGCCCAAGTCTCTCTTGGGTAAGTCCGGCACTACCCGGGGAGGGAAGAACCACCCCGGGTGTCCATGAGATTCCGCCTCCACCAAAAAAAAAAAAAGGTCCGGTCAGGTCCGGTCAGGTCCGGTCGGGTCCGGTCAGGTCCGGTCGGGTCCGGTCAGGTTCGGTCAGGTCCGGTCAGGTCCGGTCAGGTCCGGTCAGGTCCGGTCGGGTCCGGTCAGGTACACACAATATGGATTCAGAAAGGGTAGATCTACAATACACGCGGCTAATAAGATACTAGTCTCTGAGGAGATCAAGGAAAAAGCATACAGACACCGACAATTCTGCGCTATGGTGACTGTAGACGTCGAGAATGCGTTTAACTCTGCCCCATGGCAGGGGATCATAGACTCACTGGTAAACACAAAAATCAGTCAATATCTAATAAACATAGTACAGTCCTACTTCACAGATAGCAACACAGATAATTCACACATAACAACAGAATATGGAAAGAAAATCCAAATCACCAGTGGAGTACCACAGGGCTCAGTCCTCGGACCCACCCTATGGAACGCATTCTACGACCAGATACTAAGACTCAGAATGGGAAACAGCGTACAACTGATAGCATACGCAGATGACTTGGCGGTAATAATTAAGGGAAAATCGAAGGCTGAACTGGAGGCACAGATCGAAAAGACAACGAAGGCTATATCAGGAAGAATGAGAGAAATGGGGATAAAGATGGCACCCAGCAAGACAGAGATAGTACTGCTCGAGGGGAGAAGGAAAATCAAAGACGTCACGGCCAACGTAGAGGGAACACATATCAGAAGCAGAAGCGACATAAAATATTTGGGACTGTACATAGACAAGGACGTGAAGATGACGACACATATCAAAAAAATCAGCGAGAGGGCAAAGACAATGATCTCAAATCTATCAAGAATAATTCCAAATACAAGGGGACCCACACAACATAAAAGACGCTTACTCGTGTCCACAATAAGCTCTACAATACTATATGGATGTACCATCTGGAAGAAAGCCCTACAACACAGAATGTATGAAGATATGATAGAGAGAGTCAACCGAAAACTGTCAATAAGGGTAACTGCGGCATACTGCACGGTACCGACCAAAGCCATAATGGCAATAGCAGGAATACTACCAATTAAGTTGCAGGTAGAAGAGAGATGCGACACCCAGCTGAGGAGACAAAGCAGGTATATGGCGGACAAGCAAAAAATGGATAGATGGCAGGAGGAATGGAGGAGATACGAAGGATGGACTAAGACATTCATAAAGGATGTTAGAGTATGGAAGGAGAGGAAATGGGGACAAGTGGACTACCATACCACACAAGCACTGACCGGACACGGAGTCTTCTGCAGTTATCTAAAGAGGATAGGAAAGAGAGAGAGCGACATATGCTGGTATTGCAGAGAGGTGGACAACGCAAGACATACTATATTCATCTGCAAAAAATGGGAAGAAATGAGAGCGGACGCGATGAAGACATGCGGGAGAGAGATCAGGGAAGACAATGTAGTTGTCTGGTCAGTCATGTACTGACCTGGTCAGGTCAGGTCAGGTCCGGTCAGGTCCGGTCCGGTCAGGTCAGGTATAATCTATAATTATAATGTATAATCTATAATCAGGTATATGCGTGCCGCGCCAGCGGCACGCACGTGGGCTCTGTTAGCGGCCCACCAATGGCCGCTAGCGGTAATTTTTATTACTTTTATGCAATCCTGGAATCCCTACGCCAACTGTCTATTGAAAAACAACTTTAATGCGAAAAGTTCAGGTCTTTTGGTCAGGCCAGGTATAATCTCCCTTTATTACGTTTCGTTGTCATCAGACCAAGTGGGAAGAAATCGCCTGAAGGCAGGGCGGGGCGACACGATGAAAATATAATAATTAATATAGGACGGAAAAACGATGCGTGCCGCGCTAGCGGCACGCACGTGGGCCGCGTTAGCGGCCCAGCAATGGCCGTTTGCGGCCAATTTTATGTTTTTTATGCAATCTTGGAATTGGAAAATCTTCATTCACTTACTAAATTGTTGTGTATGAATAGTTTTTTTCCAAACGCGAAGAAAAAATCGAAACTGCGACTTTTTAAGCGTCAAAATTGGAAAATAGCGAGCAAAAATCGGACATTTTAGAAGAGTTGTAGCGCCGCCATTTTTTAAATTTAAGCGACAAAATTGGAATTCCGACAAAGCAACATTCACTACCTCGCGAAAATGATCCCCTGATCCCCAAGTCCCGGTGCCCGAAAATCGCGAAGATGCCAAAAAACGCCAATCGGCCCATAATGTACCTAGTTGATCACCTCTGGAAATTTCCCCTTATCCTTTTCGCATGCCCCAATTTGTAAGTTGACATTATATTTTGGAATAGACATTTTTAGAGCAAATTTCACAAAATAATGTTTCTCACCAATTGGGTTTATGATATTATACGAACCGATTTTATTCAATAATGAGGATGAGCAGAAAGTGACCTATGTCAGGTTAGGTATTAGTCATTGTTAGGTTTTTTTATCTGAACTTTCAAGAAAATGGAAAAAGCAAGGATTGAGAAAAGAAAAAGTATTTTAAAAATTGCTATTTGGCGACCCCTCGAAACGAAAGTAATATTTGTCTTGAACTTCTTGCGTGACTCATTTGTAGCTTGATATATTTTGGAATAGAAACTTATAGAATTTTATTCACACATTCACAAACCATTACAAAAATTACACCAAATTGTTACATCACAAAATGTAAGTAATAAAAATAAATCTGGCAACGTTGCACTACCATATGTTTATTGATTCTAGAAATCTGTCAGTTTGGCGAATTTAATGCAAATTGAACTGTAATTTTTGGTCAATTTTATGATACTTTAAACTCATTTTTCTCAATATTTTATGTATATTCCGCAAATTTTTTTCAAGATATCGTCTATACTGGTCATAACTTAACGTTTTATGTAAAAATTTTCCCAAAATTCGGAGTGAGTTATACTCCACCATCCCCCATGTGGCAAGAAAGAATCCCAGCCATAAAGAGACCTTGCACACTTTAACTAGAGGGAAAATCAGCATTGCTTCATATTCATTCTTTAGTCCTTCGGCTTGCTTTCCAAAAATCACACGCAAGTAGCAGGGAGTGACTTGGGAAAAACTGTATGAGTTTTCGCTTCATTTTCACTCTCCACTGTTGTTCATCCTCTTAAAAAGTTGATAAACTATAGTTTGTTTGATAATTGTAATAGGTATATGTGAATCCACGCGAAGCGCACGTCGGAATTAATAAATCATTAAACCACACACAACACGAATTAGGATTTTATTTTTTAAAGTTTAAGGTGACGTTACTGCAATTTCATGCATAAATGTACAATTTATGGTCGAAATTGTACTGAATATGTGCCTATTTTATGAATAACTAACTGAGCTGTCAAACACGTTGGTGAAACAAGAATAGATTTAACTAGAGAATAAAACTTATTCATTCAATAGTTATTTGGAGATTTATTTGCTGTTGGTGAAACCGGGCATAAGTGAACCTGTGATGTCATTTGCTAATAAAATTGAAAATTTTTATGTAAAATTAATACATTCATTAGACGATTCCTTGACTAAGGAGGTGCGCACTGCTTGCACGAATTTGCTAAAAAATGAAGCTTTGAATACTTTTATTTCAGGACTAAACAAAGATTTAGCAATATTGGTTAAAGCGCAGAAGCCTACCTCCTTAGAAAGTGCAATCGCTCTCGCAATTACAAAGGCACAAGAGCAAAAATCGAAACAAGAAATGTCAAAATTTCAAAATCTTAGTTCTAGTAATACTAAGGATCCGTTCAGTTCTAAATTCTGCAGCATTTGCAAAAGGACTAATCACTTCAGTAGTAATTGTAGATTTAAACCTAGTTATAAAAGTGATCCTAGTGTTAAGTGTACGGTTCGTGATCCTCTTAAAAAGTTTGTACACAATGGTTTATTTGATAATTATAATAGATATACATGTATCCACGCGAAGCGCACGTAGGAACGAATAAATCATTAAATTATACACAACACGAATTAAGATTTTATTTAAAGTTTTAGGTGACATTACTGCAATTTCATTCAACCCAGGCACGAACTTTACCTAATTTATTGTTCTCTAGGATTATTAAGAAATATTAAGAAAATGTTCCCAATATTCATTTGTATTGAATTTCGAGCACACACGTGTGTTTTACAGAAAAAGTCACGATTCCAATCATAATAAAATTAGTTACGATACACTGGACTAATTTCTTAAATATTAATCTATGTGACAATCGAATCGAATGTAAAGTTAAGAAAGAGCACACATGTGTGGTCGTTCCCGTGGGAACGCCAACAACTGTTTTATAATAATTCTGACCACTCCCCAACTGATTAATAAATTAATTACCTACGTCATGAAACTAAAGCTCACAAGGGAGTTGTTCAGGATTTTTACAATCAGTTACTAAGTTGACTTCGTTCTGTTAACAAGGTCTTCGGGTTCTCCGTCGGTTATTATTATATAGATAGGTCTATGTGTAAACCGATGTGAATACAGGTTTTGCATTGTATTAATAGGTGTTTTAAAAATAAATCTTTTTTTAAAAACTTATTTTGAGTTTGCGAAACTTAAAAGTGGCGCAGTCAGTAGGATTTCCAGAAGTTGCAGAAAATTCAGCGGCCCCTTTCCTGAAAATTGCAACTTGTTCACCAGGACTTTATCTGGAAGAAGATGCTACGCATCCCTGTGGTCTTAATGTAAGTCATGTTTATTTTGGCTGCCTGATATATTTCGATTCCTTTTACTCTCAGATATGTTTTTCTATTTCTTTCAAAAGTAAAATTTATAAAAGTGATGAAATATTCGTGTGACTTTGAAAGTATAACACGAAATTTATCGATCCTTAGAACTAACTGCTAATTTTTTCTCTCATTTGAAAACTATTTTAAATCATTGAGTTTGATGAATAAAAGAAATTACAGATTTTAACCAAAATTAAGTTTAAAATACGACACAATCATCCATACCTATGTGGTTACTTCTAGATTCTCTTTGTATGATTTAATTAGCGTTTTATATTTGACGAACTAGTTGGAAAAAGCAACACGCAAGATTTAATATTTTTATCTAAATTAATTAGCAATAATTATTATACATTCCTTCGACGTAAAATTCGTTCCTCAATTTTAAATTTGGATTGTATTGGCAATAATTTGATTAACTTCCTTGTAAGTACCTACTATTGTATGATTTCTTAATTTTTGTTTTTCGTAATTTTGTAGTTTTACATCGTTGTCGCATTTTGGAAGATGGCAAACTTTGCTGAAAATTTAAGATTATTACATTCGCTAAGCCCATTAATTCCAGAATACAACGGCGATCAAAGTACTTTGAGCGATTTTATATCTGCATGCGATTTAGTATTCGAACAAATCACAGATGGTGACGCCGATCACCCTAGACTGATTCAGGGATTTTTGTTTACGATCAAAAATAAGTTGATAGACAAGGCGAAACAATTTATTTCATCCCGTAATTTAAATGATTGGAATGCCATAAAACAATTGCTTGTAGGTCACTTCGGTGACTGCAGAGATACGGAATCTCTCCTACGAGATCTCACAGCATGTGTTCAAAAGCAGGGCGAAACACCCCGGCTTTTCGTACAACGAATAGAAAATCTTTTGACAAAATTACGCAACGCGGTCTCTCTTGACGAGCAATTAAATGACGAAACTCGGCTAGTCTTAAATGAGTCTCATGAAAGAATTGTTCTCAAAACTCTCTTAGCAGGTCTGTCCGACCCGATCAGAACAATTATTAGATCCCAAAGGCCTAATACTATAGATGACTCTATTCATTTCATTATCGAAGAGGAAAATATATTTTACCTCAAAAATAAGAATGCTTCCCAAAATTTCTCTAAACAAAGCCAAAAAATTATTCCAAAATTAAACTTTAATTCCGATCAAAGAACAGATCGAAAAATTTGTTCATATTGTAAAAACCTAGGGCATACAATTAACGAGTGTAGAAAACATGCTTATAATAATCAAGTTCGAAACAATTTCAACAATCAAGGTCGTCCAAATTTTCGACAGAATCCGGGATTCGGACAAAATCAGAACTTTAACCCTAATAGGTATAATGGTAATGGCGATAATTTCGCCAATGGTCAGAATAATCAAAATACGAATCGTCCTTCTGTCATTCAACGTAATCCCGCTGTCAATCATTTAAACTCCCAAAATGGGGCGAGCGAGGGCATCTCGTCCCAGGAATCTCAAAGCCCACAGAACCAGAATCTAGAACTTTTAGAAAATTTCACGTTTTAACTGCAGATGCTTCTAATCTTTATTTTATCGAAGATAAGAGAGGTTTCAAATTTCTTATCGATTCTGGAGCCTCAATATCTATCTGTAAGCCCCACGTTATTCCCAAAAATGTTTCTGCCTCCGACGAAAACATTCTCATTCACGGAATTTCTAATCAAGATATTCTTATTACAAAAAGCTACACTTATCTTCCAAATCCAAATGCAAAAATCAAACATAAAGTTTATATACATAATCTAGATATTAAATATGACGGAATTTTAGGTTTAGATTTTTTCAAATTGTACGATTGTGTTCTCGATATACCTCGTAAGCTCTTGCGTACCAATTTTCGCGATATTCCACTGCAAAATCTCCACGACTGTTTTCGAAATAGCAAACCTAACGTTGAAATGAAACTCCTTGATGACCAGACTCGCGAAAATACTAGTTCTCTGTCACAAAATAATAAAGCGGATTTCCAGAATTATGATTCTTCAAATCCCTACAAAAATTCAAATTCTAAATCTCACACGCCGACGTCAATCGCTCATGCGAAATTTGACATGCCCCAAGACATTCTTGCTTCTATTTCTCACAATCAATTTTCTAATTCGCGCAATAATAAATATTTTATGCAAAATCAATTTTCTAATTCACGCACTAATAAATATTTTACGCAAAATCAATTTCCTAATTCGCGCAATGATTCTTCTATTTCGCAAGGAAATCGTTCTACATATTTCAAATGCAAAATCTTCTATAGCGAAATCTTGCAAAAATTCGAACTTAGGAACGGAGGTCAAAGTTCCCTCACGTATGATTTGCTTCGTGAAGTTAAAGGGTAAACCTACTAACTCTGAATTAGCTATTTGTCCTCGCATGGATTTTTCTAACAAAACAATTCGAATTCCAAGCGCGATAGTTCGCGTTCGAGATAATTATTTTATAACTTCAATAATTAATATCTCTACTTCCGATGTAATTCTCAATATACCAGAAATTGAACTGGAAGAGTTCGCGGAAAATGAAATTCAGACAGTTAATAATTATGAACAAAATTCAGCTCATCCGGATCCCAATAGGTTGGGAATGGCGCTGGACAATCTAAGGGTAGATCATCTAAATGATGAAGAACGTGAAATAATTGAAAATCTCTGCACTAGTTATTCCGATATTTTTTTCATCGAAGGCGATCAGCTATCTTTCACAAACGCGATTAAACATGAAATTCGAACCACGTCTGATAAGCCAATTTTTACACAATCATACAGGTACCCCCAAATCCATAAGCAAGAAGTTAAGAGACAAATAGCAGATATGCTAGATCAAGGTATCATAAGGCCATCCACTTCCCCATGGTCCGCCCCGGTGTGGGTCGTCCCTAAGAAATTAGACGCATCAGGCGTTCAAAAATGGAGAATCGTTGTCGATTATCGACGGTTAAATGATGACGACAAATACCCACTTCCCAATATCACAGACCTTCTCGACCAACTTGGAAAATCCAAGTGGTTCACGACTCTCGACCTGTGCAGTGGTTTTTATCAGGTACAGGTAGCCGAAGATGATATAAAAAAGACCGCATTTTCAGTAGAAAATGGTCTATACGAATTCATTCGTATGCCTTTTGGCCTCAAAAACGCACCTCCAACATTTCAACGAGCCATGGAAAATGTACTGAAAGGTCTCCAAGGCGAACAATGCCTAATTTATATGGATGATATAATCATATTTTCCAGCACGCTCGAAGAACATATCCAAAGGTTGAATAATGTTTTTCAGAGGCTTAGGGAAGCCAATTTTAAAATTCAACCTGATAAATGCGAGTTCCTCCGAAAAGAAGTGGCTTACTTAGATCACTTAATAACAGAGAATGGTGTTCAACCAAATCCTGCAAAAATTGAGGCAATAATCAAATTCCCGCAACCTAAAAATCCAAAAGAAATCAGACAATTTCTCGGATTGGCAGGTTACTATCGTAGGTTCGTTGATAACTATGCAAAAATTATTAAACCTTTAACGAATCTCCTCAAAAAGGAAAGCAACTTCATATTCGACGATTCCTGCAAAATTGCTTTTGAAACTTGCAAACAATTTCTGACTCAAGCCCCAATTCTGCAATTTCCTGACTTTGAAAAAGAATTTTTGCTTACTACGGATGCAAGTGCCTTTGCGATAGGTGCCGTATTATCTCAGGGTCCTCTCGGTAAAGACCTACCAATTGCTTACGCATCAAGGACACTCAATCCTGCAGAGATCAGATATTCAGTTATTCAAAGAGAATTACTAGCTATTGTGTGGGCCGTCAAACATTTCAGACCTTATATATACGGTCGTAAATTTAAACTAATTACCGATCACAAGCCGCTGGCATATTTATTTTCAATTAAAGATCCATGTTCAAGATTAGCTAGATGGAGACTCTCCCTAGAAGAATATTCCTACGAAATAATCTATCGTCCCGGAAAATCAAACGGGAAAGCTGATGCTTTGTCTAGGATTGCCATAAATACCCTTACTGTCGAAGAAGAAGTAAAAAGCCTCGATACTCTCCAGAAATGGCAAGCCTACATAAAAAATATCCCCACTAACTATGAAAGAATTAGTCACTCGAATCATTCCGTTTTGCACGACACTTTTGATAATATTATATTTATCACGACTGACTGTCGATCTACGACTGCAAATGAACCATTGAAGGATAAAATCTTAGAGGAGATAAATGAACAAAATCGACTTCGGTAATAAACTTGAAATCAAACATAGCCTTCGAAATAAACGAAGAAAATTTTATATCATAAAACGCGAAAATAGCAATTGTAACGGGATTTTCGGTTGGGTAGAGATGATCACACAGGGATGGATAATTGCCCCCTTTTACCCGTGACAATTCAGTCTAAATTATAAAAGCATTTATTTACAAATAAACATATTTACACATAACTGTTAATGATTGAATATTAGCACTGCGTCCTGAACGATACGGGCCGGCCTCTTCCCTCGGCGGCCCACTCGATTGGTTGGAGATATCGGCGTCAGAACGCGCCTCTCCGTTAATTGGTCGCCCGGACGGGCTATCTCCGGCTTCGTACTCGCAACGGCAGTCGCTCCACTGCCATCGCCCGTTGCGTGTCGTGTTTGTAGCGGCCGCGGCCTCTGGTATACGCGCCGTGGCGATTTCTGGGAATTATTATTCAAGGGTGCATCAATCTGAAAACATAAGTCCACTCTCGGAATGCCGAGGTGGATATTAGTAATAGCTTAGGCGGCTCTCACACTGAGGCAACAAGCAATAAGCAACTGGCAATACGCAACACACAATAATATTGCTAATAAGTATTTTACATAGAATTAAATTGGGGGTCTCATATTAGAGCAACTCGATATCGGTCGAACCAAAAATATTGCTGATGGTTGCGGGGATAATATTTCTAGCGATACACCGTGCATGTTGAAAAACAATAATTATTGCAGTTTTGCGAGTCGTGACGTACGAAGTTTGTGCATAGATAACTACGTTTTATTATTTTATATTATTAAAAGCTCGAAAATGTCGGACGATCCAGTTCTTAATATGTACAAAATTCGTAGAAATAGTGGAAAAATATCCCTGTATTTACGATTTCACTCGAAAGGACCACAGCAGAAGAGAAGTGATCATTCGGTAACAGTTTTGAAATCTGGTAGGATGGGCTCTGAGCTCCCTTGGGCAGATGATGATGATGATTAATTTATGATTAATTGAGTAAAAGCTGGGTGCACCCAATCTCCTTTTTGTTTGTCGTTTTTTTCTTAAATTCGGCTACATATATCATGTCATCGGAGTCGTCGGATGACATGATGATCAGGGTTTCTGGCAATACTGTTGTTTCAATGCGAGAGAGAACCAAAATAATATTGCGTATTGCTTATTGACAGTTGCTAGTTGCTTATTGCTTGTTGCCTCAGTGTGAGAGCCGCCTTAGGGTCGACAACTCAATACGTTGCGATCCCGACGCTTATGACGTCTGGCCCTCAGTGCAGGCCAGGCGCCGTCTGAAAGGGCCCGCTCGGGACCTCACTACAGTCCCGGTTGTTACCCTGCTGTGACTGGCAGTCGACGGGAGCTCAATTCACTCTCATCGATCTCCCTTTGCCGTATTGCAGTTAGGTGCAACTCAATTCATTGACCCACTGCTACCGGCTGGAGAAATGTGGCGGAGTGCACTCAATGCATGCCTCCTGTTCGGGACCTCCTGGCTCAGTTCACCAGAAGGGAGATGATTCGCGAGTCAATACCTCGGAAGCTCTCCCTTGCTTGTTCGCTGGGTCTGCTTATATAGCCGGTGCTGGCGAGATAACCTGCTAATCACCGCTGTAAAAACTGAATCTTTCTGATAAAACCCCTCGATTAATTAAAATAAATAATAATTAACTACGAATGCCTCGAAATTCGTTACACAATCATAACCCTAGCTATTTTAGAGCATTACTCCCAGTCGTAGAACAATTACCAGAAAATGTTACGTATTATATGCCAGCCCAAGAGTCAATAGCGCTTCCTAAAATATTGAGCAAAATATTTAGGAATAAAAACATCAACTTCGTCATTTGTCATGATAGCATAATTAGGAACCCACCAGTCGATGAAAGGAAAAACATCGCAAAAATGATTCACCTAGATCCACAAAATTATCATAAAGGTATAAACGAAACTTACAGAAAGCTACAGCTGAAATATTACTAGCCCAACATGAAACGAGACGTAATTAAAGTAATAAAAGCCTGAGAAACTTGCAGTAAGGCAAAAATTGCTCGTAGAAATTTAGATTACCCTCTTGTAATAACGGAGACTCCCCATAAACCGTTTCAGCGTATAAATATAGACTGTTTCGACTTTAATAAATATTCGTTTCTAACAATCAATGACGACTTTTCTAAATTTGCACAAGCATATCCCATAGAGACCAAAACTGGGTCAGAAATTAAACAAAAACTGTTAGTATATTTCCAACATTTTCCCATCCAAGATAGAATTCACGCAGATCTCGGTAGTGAGATCAGTAATAACATAATAAAGGATCTTTGCAAAATCTATGATATAAAGCTAACATTCAGTTCTTCAAATCACCCTCAAAGTAACGGTTCCTTAGAACGATTTCACGCCACACTCGGCGATAGTCTACGTTGTTTCTTAGCGAAAATCCTGATCGTAATTTATTAGAGGCTATTCCAATAATCATAAACTCTTATAATCATAGCAAGTCTGTTTCTAGTGGGTATACTCCCCATGAAACTATTTTCGGACATTTAGATGTTTCTCGAAATCTAAACTCTATTCAGGACGATTCCGAAATTGGAAGCCAACAAATTAAAGAAATTAAAAATTGGTCATCTGTCATTTTTCCAAAAATTAAAGACAATATTCAGTGTGCGAAAGAAAAATCCAAAGTTAGGTTCGACAAACATGTAACAAACGACATACCTGAATATAAAAGGGGTCAACTAATCTATCTCAAAGCAATTCCCAAAAATAAGCACTCGCCTAGATACACGGGCCATTATAAAATCTTAAGAATAGTTGGAGAAAGAAATGTCGAAATAAAACTTTCTCGTAAATATATCGTTAATATAGATAAAATCAAATCATATGTATCAGAGGACGATTTTAATCCGTCCGATGACGAACCATTAGCAGATTCCCGAGAACAGCAATGTCAAGTCGATGATGACCTTGTTGTTGCAGGTCCCTCGCATGGACATTAAGCCATGGACAAGTAAACATCACTCCAATTGAAAATACAATTGGACTCTACTATGAACGAGAAGACGATATCAAGATATCGAATGATCACTGGAATCTCATTGTATATAAAGACTTATCCATAATTTTCGACGCCTTTTATCATAATCAATTAATTCTCAGTACACTCGAACGAAAATTCTATGGTCCTAAAAACCCATCATTATCACATCAGTCCTTTATTTTTTCCTTGCGACCCGCACTTTCTTACTTTGAACGCTATTTCAAAACGTATCGGGGACTCCTTATAAAATATTCAACTAGAAACGCCGCGTAGGCTAAGAAGAGGCATATTAAATGGCGTTGGTACCATATGGAAAGCTATCACCGGTAATCTAGACGCTTCCGATGGCGAATATTTCAACGACTGTATAACAAAGTTAGAAAAGGACGATACAGAAATGCAAGGACTGCTTAAAAACCAAATCCAAATCGTTTCTACGACTATCAGAAATTTTAATAACACTATTAGAAAATTAGCTATTGATGAGCAGACTTTAAATGAGGACCGAGTAAAAATTCAAGATTAAATTAACAAATCTAAACAAGACAGGCAATTGTTGTATGAGCAAATCGAAATCATTAAGTTGTGCGAAAATCTACTTGAATCATTCTCGCTAATTGAAAACGAAATTAGAGATGTTATAGACGGTATTACCTTTTCTAAAAACTAGGGCCATGAAACAACCACCGCGGCAAAAATTTAATGACGCTAGCTGAATTTTTTAATGTAACGCTGACTGCAGACCAATTGGTAAACTGGAACAACTCGCATGGTTGTCATTTCCCTATCAGAATGCACCTTGCTTTTTTTTACCTACGTCAAGTAACTGGACGATCGGTAAATAAAAGTCAAAGTGGCAACACTCCAGTGAAAATTACATTTCGAAACCCGAGAAAGAGTAACTGATTTGGAAAGAGGTTTAGAAACCAAAAAGTTAGTCGTGTTTCGGGGACCGAAGAGGACGGTCAGGGCGTTCGCGCGAGAATTTAAAGTAAACGCGAGTGAGTGATTTTGTTCCTTTGACGGGGAGATACCCAGCAGAGCTGCAGTCAGAGCTACAGAAAGGGCAATCCAAGGGCTACGTCTAAGTAGTAAGTCGATGAGACTAACACTACAACTTTACTGTTTTTTCGTTCGAAAGATTTTTATTAGTTTTTATTTTTGATTTAAAGAAATTTTATATTTGATTTTTTTTTATTAACGTCATCTGTGAAACTAAATTAAATTAATCAGATCAGGTACCGCCACAGCGGTACCTGATATTATTTTATTGCCTGACCTGACCTGATTTTATTCCAACAAATAAAATGGTAGTTGATTAGAGTCAGATTGTGCGTAAGATTTTTTTTCCTACAGTTTTTTTTTCTTTTTTTCTAAAATTAATTTTTTCTGTTAAACTTTGCATATCAGTTTTATAATCGAAATTTAGAAGTAGATAATGAAATAATTAAGTTGATATCTCAGTAGTGTACTTTTATTTTTATTTTGGTAAATAATTTTAATCATAACTTTAGTGTTCATATTTATCACCCTTGACCACCCTTACACTGAATTTCACATAAAGCGGGCTCTACTCTTAGCAGCCACCGAATCTACGTGCCTCACACCTCTCTGACCACTATCATTGGCAAACCGCTCGGCTCACTTCAAGCGGTCCAACCCCTTGACAGCCAGAAAGAAGGTGAGTCTACAAAAACTGGTGTCAAGAGGGTAGGCACCCGTCTCAGTACCGTTAAGATCAGAGAATCTTAATCCACCAACAGAGGATCTCATTGATTTGGGACCTCCATCTTCTCCCGATTTGTTTGTCAATGTCAACACCGACTCTGCTAGGTTGCTTCTACACGGCTAGCAATGACAGCACCATGCCCTTCGAAGGAAGGTCAGCCTGCAAATCTAAATGCAATCAATCACATAACGCAGCGACTAAATTCGATGCGCCTGCGACCAGACGATGAACCTGTCGATTTACATGGGAACCGACGTGTGTCGTTCACACAGGCGACATCAAGGGCCCATACGGGACCTATTGTGGAAAGTGTACAGAGTACACAACCTCTGCTTGACCAGGGTTATCAGAGACCTATTTGCGAGCGGTATTGTAGGGATAGTGCGCAAGGCGCACCTAACAGTTTCTTTTGGAGATGGGGTTTGCACTTCGACGGGAAGGGAAGTGTTGCAAGTTTTTTGGAGGATCTTGAAGAGGTAGCTGCGAGTAGGCATATTTCTCATACGCAACTTTTCCAGTCAATGACAGAATTTCTGAAGGGAGATGCCTTGCTATGGTATCGACCCAGAAAAGATACTTGTCTAAACTGGACCGAATTTAAAGAAAGGTTGCGAGACGCGTTCCTTCCGCCGGATTATGAAGCTAATTTATGGGATGACATTCGGAAACACACACAAGGTCCTGATGAGAAAGTGATTCTTTTTGTTTCGAAAATGCAAGGTATGTTCGCAAAACTATCGAGAATCCCACCAGAGGTAGAGCAAGTAAACTTGATTCGTCGAAACTTGCTGCCCTATATGCACACCGGATTGGCATTGCAGAATATAGCGAGTGTGGATGATCTACTCAAAATTGGACGCTCGGTAGAGGAGTCCTACTGGAGAGTCAAACAATATTGTCCTCCTAGCTCCAACTTGAAATTGTTACATGATCCGAGTTTGGTATACAAACCGGAACGGTCAACTAATCCGAGACAATAGCCGGTGTTGATCAAACGCTTAGCCGCTCGACGGAAGTGCCTTCTAACATCACGGTGCCTGAACTATCAAATGAGCATACAACTCCACGGGATATAATTTGTTGGAGATGTAAAAAGTCAGGTTATGTTCGCTCTGTTTGTCCTGGGAAGACAGATGTCAGCTGTTTCAAGTGTGGACTTAAAGGATATACTATTCTAACTTTTCCCACCTGCACAAAAAACGACAATCCGGGTCGACGATAAGCCGGTCGTCTACCTGTGAAATCTTCAGTGAACCGGCTTACAAACAAAATATCATTAACCAAAAATGTTTATTGGACTTCGTGATTTCGCATTCTGATAAGGATCATCGACCGTATTTCCAAGTCTCCGTTCTAGCCCGCAAAATCCTGGGACTCTTAGATTCAGGTGCTAGTTGTACGATTGTTGACAAAAATGGTTGCGAAATTCTCACGCAACTAGGGCTGAAAGTCTCGCCGAGTGCAGTCATAACGTGTACGGTGGCAAATGGTGTTTCTTGCCAGTGCACCGGTGTTATTCAGACACCCATGGAGTTGATGGGAAAAGTTCATCTCGTGGATGTGCTAGTTGTGCCGGACTTGCCGCATACGCTAATCTTGGGTGTGGACTTCTGGGTCGCTATGAATATTGTACCGAATCTGAGGAGTGACGTGTGGCACTTCATGACGAAAAAGCTGAACCATGTGTTTTTGGTATTAAATCAACTACTACTTTACGGGAAGATGAATCGAAGTATTTAGAGATACTTTTGAGTGAGAAATTTGCAAAGTTGGGAGATGGTCTTGGTTTTACTAACCTCGTGGAACATGAAATAATCACTGATGCGAGCCCAATAAAACAACGTTATTTACCAGTGTCCATGGTAAAACAGAAGGTTATCGATGAGTATAAGTATAAACATTCAAAACATGGTCAAATTTATAAACGTCACGAATGTTCTTATGAAACAAGGAAGATTTTTATTGGAATATTATTATTAAACGAAGGATCGAGGAAAATTATTTGACTGAACATTACAAACATAAGCATGCAAACAAAATTCAAGTGTATAACTGTGAGATTTGCAAGTATAAAACAAATTATAAATATAATTTCAATAGGCATTATAAATATAAACATTCCAAAGATCTAGAAAAAACGACAATCCGGGTCGACGATAACCCGGTCGTCTACCTGTGAAATCTTCAGTGAACCGGCTTACAAACAAAATATCATTAACCAAAAATGTTTATTGGACTTCGTGATTTCGCATTCTGATAAAGATCATAGACCGTATTTGCAAGTCTCCGTTCTAGGCCGCAAAATCCTGGGACTCTTAGATTCAGGTGCTAGTTGTACGATTGTTGACAAAAATGGTTGCGAAATTCTCACGCAACTAGGGCTGAAAGTCTCACCGAGTGCAGCGATAGCGTGTACGGTGGCAAATGGTGTTTCTTGCCAGTGCACCGGTGTTATTCAGACACCCATGGAGTTGATGGGGAAAGTTCATCTCGTGGATGTGCTAGTTGTGCCGGACTTGCCGCATACGCTAATCTTGGGTGTGGACTTCTGGGTCGCTATGAATATTGTACCGAATCTGAGGAGTGACGTGTGGCACTTCGGTGACGAAAAAGCTGAACCATGTGTTTTTGGTATTAAATCAACTACTACTTTACGGGAAGATGAAGAGTGAGAAATTTGCAAAGTTGGGAGATGGTCTTGGTTTTACTAACCTCGTGAAACATGAAATAATCACTGATGCGAGCCCAATAAAACAACGTTTTTATCCGGTGTCCATGGTAAAACAGAAGGTTATCGATGAGGAGCTTGAGAAAATGTTAGCTTTAAATGTTATAGAACCCTCAAAGAGTCCGTGGCCTTCCCCCATACTCTTAGTCCCAAAACGAGATGGAAACTACCGGTTGTGTGTTGACTATCGCGCGTTAAACGCTGTCACTAAGAAAGATGCGTACCCGATCCCTTTATGTTTCGGCAATATTGGATCGCTTGAAGGGAGCAAAATACCTTAGCTCGCTCGATATAAGGAGTGCATATTGGCAAGTCAGTGTCAAACCGAGTAGTCGGGAATTTTTACAATTTCCGGTAGGGAACTCTATCAGTTTAAAAGAATGCCATTTGGTTGACCAATGCCCCGGCGACGTGGTCAAGACTGATCGATCGAGTCTTGGGAGCTGATCTGGAGCCTCACGTATTTTTTTACCTGGACGACATCATTGTTATCAGTCCTGATTTCGAAACTCATGTGGGAATTCTGCGGCAGGTTTTCGACAGGTTAATAGCCGCGGGATTAACACTTAGTCGAGACAAGTTTTGCCGACCCTCTCTCAAATATTTGGGGTACATTGTTGACTCCAGAGGTTTGAGAGTGGACCCCGAGAAGGTAGAGGCCATTTTAAGTATGTCTACCCCACAGAATGTTACCCAAGTAAGAGCTTTAATCGGACTCTGCAGTTGGTACCGGCGATTTGTCCCAAATTTTTCGACCACCCTAGCACCACTTACCAATTTGACAAAGAAAAACGTATCGTTTTCTTGGACTCGGGAGTGTGATGACGCTCTGAGGATTATTAAAGATTGTTTGGTTTCTGCCCCTATACTAACCTGTCCTGATTTTGAGAAGCCCTTTACGCTTCAGACAGATGCTTCTGGTTTCGGCCTGGGCGCTGTTCTCACCCAAATTGTCGATGGTTTCGAAAAGGTCATCTGTTACTTGTCTCGATCCCTCACTAAACAAGAACGCAAGTTTACTACAACGGAACGAGAGTGCTTGGCTGTCATTTGGGCTGTTGAGAAATTGAGACACTATCTCGAGGGTGTGCATTTCACAGTGATAACAGATCACTTCTCTCTTTTATGGCTTGATCGTTTAAAAGATCCTACGGGACGACTTGCTCGATGGGCAGTAAGGTTACAACCGTACGATTATACTATTGTCCACCGGAAAGGTAAAGAGAACGTGGTGCCAGATTTTTTGTCTCGCTCGGTAGTTCCAACCGATGTCGTGGCGGTTAATGCTATTGACCTAGAGGAGTGGTCCAACACAACAGATACCTGGTATCGGCAAATGATGGACAGGGTGTCTCAAAATCCCGGGAAATATCCCACGTTTCGGCTTGAGAATAACAGGCTATACAAGCATGTAAACTGTAAATCAGGCGAACTCACTGGAAACTCGGACCCTTGGAAACTTGTGCTTCCAAAAGACCGAAGAAAATCTTTACTTCGAAGTTACCATGACGAGGAACGTTCGGGACATGTAGGAGCATACAAGGTCTACTGGAAGCTGCATCAACTCTATACTTGGCCCAAAATGCAAGCCGACGTCATAAGGTATGTTCGGTCTTGCCAAGTTTGTTCCGCCTACAAGCCCGAGCAAAAAGCTCCGGCCGGATTGATGGGTGACAGACTATTGCCCTCGAGACCTTGGCAGCTGATTAGTCTTGATTTCATTGGACCTCTACCCCGTTCCAGTAATCAAAACAAGTACGTACTCGTTGTCACCGACTATCTCAGCAAATACGTTGTCCTTTTCCCACTGCGTAAGAGTGAAGGATGGACGGAGTATAATTGTGCCCATTGTCCGTTTAAAACAAGCAAAAGGCCTTGTTTTATCATACATTATAAGTATAAACATTCAAAACATGGTCAAATTTATAAATGTCACGAATGTTCTTATGAAACAAGGAAGATTATTATTGGAATATTATTATTAAAGGAAGGAACGAGGAAAATTATTTGACTGAACATTACAAACATAAGCATGCAAACGAAATTCAAGTGTAAAACTGTGAGATATGCCAGTATAAAACAAATTATAAATATAATTTCAATAGGCATTATAAATATAAACATTCCAAAGATCTAGAAAATTTCTAGATCTTAGATCTAATTGCAATATACTTAGAGTAAACTCACGGTTAGTTCTTTAGACTGACCGCTAGATGTCGCTCTATTTTAGACCACACGGAGATCCGTCTTAATTATTGGCTCAAGACAGGCCAACCTCCATTCATCCAGCAGCATCCCTCCGGATACTCCACATGCAGCACACTGATGAGCTCCAGTAGAGCGAAGCACGTGTCTGTGCTTGTTCTGTTACTCTGGCTGGCTCTGCTGTTGGATGTGGAAACTCTCTACGTTGGAATTTCGGGCACTGCCATCATGACAACTGTTAGGGCGATCGAGGAATTCTCCGACCCGTACATAAAAATAATACTTTGGTCAGGTACCAACATTCCTTGGGATACCTTTTCCAGTATAATTTTATTCATATTTGAGGCGAATTATTTTGTACATGAAGGCTGAGCCTACAAGATGATTTTTGGATGTCCCATTGGGAGCTGCTTGAGCCCCATCTTAGCGAACATAGTTATGACATCTCTCATAAAGTCTGCATTAGACAAACTCTCTTTCAAGCCCCCCTTTTTATATCAATATGTGGACGACATCATCACGACCATTCCTGATGATAGATGTGGAGAGATCCTGGAGGCCTTCAACAGTTACGATCAACATCTGGAGTTTACGGTGGAGAGGGAAACAAACAGGTCAGTTCCGTTTCTGGACACCAGGGTAATTAGGGGTGAAGATAACAGATTGAGGTTAGATTGGTACCAGAAAGCCACACATTCAGGGAAGTACATACACCATCAATCTTACCACCATTTCAACACAAAAATTAATGTCATTCTGGGGATGAAACGGAGAATACATAAGATAACGCATCCTAGTTTGTACGAAGATGCGATAAGAAGACTACAGGATCTGTTGTTAAAGAATGGCTACCCGAGGACCTTCCTGAATAGAATTCTCTTCAACTGCGGACATGTCGAGACGGAAGAACGAGTTAGACATAACACCCAATCATCGCCAACAGCAATTCCCATCCCAACTGACGCACAACTGCAGGAGGCCCCCAAATTGGTGTCACTACCATACATCGAGCATCTGACACAAAAAACTGCCAACGTGTTCAATGAGTTCAATCTGAAAATAGCTAAGAAGAACATACTAACCAATAGATCTCTCTTCTCGCAACTCAAGGACAGAACTCCCCTACTTTCACGATCAGAGGTAGTATACAGGATAAAATGCCAAGATTGTGACAAATGTTACATTGGACAATGTTCCACAGCCATTAAACAAAGAGTTGCTTTGCACAAGAGCGATGCCAAACTAAGACCCAATCGCTGTGCGTTGGCCAAGCACATAAGCCACGATGGACACATAGCAGACTTTGAGAATGTGGAGGTGCTCGCGCAAGAAAATAATACTAATAAACGGTGCTTTCTGGAAATGTGTTATATCAACGAAGAAGAGAACGTGATTAATTCCAAGACAGACATACAAGACCTCAGTGTAATATACAGCTCCCTGTTGCTTCATGACAGGAAAACACAATCATGATCGGTTGACTCAAACCACAGATTTTTTGAAATCGTTGGAAATTTCACCAAATTAACAAAATTAATTTTGGATGAAATTTTGTAATGTAGGTTGGCAACACAACATACAGTATGAAAGAAGGATCCATTGGTGACGTTGTTGGTTTCGGATTCGGCGCAGTGAGCTCTTGAGGTGTATGAGACATTTATTCTATGGTCAGCAACTGTTTCACACACTAGCACCGGTGTCAGCCTTCGCTTGTCTTCAGTCGGTTTTGTTAATATTAGTTTACCTTAGAATTGATTATTCTGTACGTCACTCGCTGAAAGTGAAATATCCTTCAGATGTCTTGTCAATAAGAAAGCTTAAAAAAAATTTAATTTTTTAAAATTCTCTTAATTGTTGTAATAGTGAGAAAAATTGCAATTTTTATATTGTTCAGCCATTTTGTTGTGCCAGAACTTCCAGTCCAGTTACATTGTCGTTTGTTCTACTCATAGTTATCTATTATGTCGTTCCATCCTGGACGTGAATAAGTTTTATTTATTATTAAATCAGAACGTTATAATAGTTTGTAACGTACATTTCGTACGTACCGGCTAGATGCCGGTAACATAGCCGGTAAAACAGAGACAACGGCGGGCGTGCGCAGTTCGTGAGTGTCAGTGGTTGTTAGTGCATCGACCAACTCGAGTCGTAACCTCGACTGTCAAGTTGCAATGAGGTGCGTTTCAGCATCATACCTGCGTTTTCACTTTCTTTCTCTCCTGGAACTCGAAAAAGGAAGGTCGGTTCCGCAAAACACCTGAGGTTCCTGAAATGGCGTCGTGAACTTTCACGTTATTTATTTTTAATTATTCTAAACATCGCCCACGTTTTTGGCTTGGTAAGTGTCGTAAAATGATGTTATTATTTGTGCTAGAATTATACCGATCATATTTATTTTTCTTGATACCGTATGCTAATTTTAATTATTATAGCTTTTAAACCGATCGAGTTCGTTCGCATGCAAAATTTTGTCAGTCACCTTTTTATCCCAACCTATCTTGAGGACGGGAATAATTCTATGTACCTTGGCAAGCAGACTCGATCGGATCATTTATTATTGCAAGAGTGTTTCTGATACACATGACATTGCAGCTTTTTCCTGCGGATTGCATTTTTACCTGGAGGCACATTTTTTTCCTGCGGATTGCATTTTTACCTGGAGGCACATTATTCCCGGAGGCACCTGCCTTTTCCGTGCCAGGCCGATTGTCCGGAGCCAAGCAAGAAGACCCAGGCCACTTCCAGCTAGACCTCTGAAGAGCCATACGAAGCTAAGTGCCTTTTAACCATCATACCAATTCACTCGACTAGCACCGCACGCTCTTGTTATTCTTTTTACTATCTGTTAACCGTGCTCAAGTTAATAGTATTCATAATAATTGTGATATTTTATATTTTAATAAAGAGAGCCTGTTATTCTGCTGACCCGCTTGTTATTGTTGACCCTCTTAGACTAGCGACTCAACCTACGACCCTTGTTTCTCTTGTCTCATGCTCTCAGCGACTATTTTTCCCCTCTAGGGTTAAATAGTTCGTTTCAAGTGGCGCCCAACGTTTAAGGGAGTTGCAGTCTTTGAGGTTCGCAGTGACCGGTGGGTCCGGTGGATATACAGGTGCTCTAGAAGCTAGCGAATGAAACTGGTCGTTTAACCTTTTAATTTTTCGTATTTACTTTAACGATATCATTCATTACCTTTATCGAATTTAATATCGTCACATTTTATAGCAGGAAAGCAAGCCAAAAACGAAATCTTTCTCCAGGAGGTATTTTAACTGTTTGTTTCGTGTATTTTCGTTGCCGATTATTTCGGATATTTTTTATGATAGTGTTGTTATCGATTTATCTTTTTTTCAAGTATTTTTTGTTTTATTTAATAACCGAGAGACCATGTCACCGAGACACTGTCTGGACTTTTATCTTATTTACATTATGGAGATTCCTTGCGAGCTCGTAAAATCAATTTTCACTGTCTTTAAAATTTGTAATTTATTACCTTGTAAACTATCTTATCTACCGTAATTTTTTTCTGTACCGTTAACTATATCCCTCTCATACAATTAGGCATTGTGATTTTTTATCTCGTACCTGGCCCGACTGACATATCGTTGTTATATTTTGTATCTTTATTATCTCTCGTAATTATTATATTATCGTATTGATTTATTTTTAATTATCTTTTAAATTTGCTTGAGGTTTCTCTTTTCTATGCAGTTCGTATGAAAAATTTGAGCGTAGATTGGAGCTACTTTGAGGTTTTGATTTAAGGGGTCTGGGTAAGTCTCGACGGGTTCTTATTAGAAAGGAATGGCCGCACAGTTCCAGTACTACTTTTCAATCGTTATTTTTTTTGAGTTTTGATTTAAGGTATCCGGGTAAGTCTCGACGGGTTCTCGGAAAGGAATGGCCGCACAGTTCCGGTACCAATTTTGAATTTTGAGTTAAGGTGTCTGGGTAAGTCTCGACGGGTTCTTAGGAAGGAATGGCCGCACAGTTCCAGCACCAACCTTTATTTTTTTTCTCTTTTTCTTTCTTTTGTTTTGATTGAGGATCGCTGCTCTATGTATTGTAATATACCACCCCCAGGGCAAGCATTTTTTTCTTCAAAATAATCCTCATCAGTGAAACTTAAGGAGAAGCCGGCATTAATTAGGAAAAATCATTTGCAAGCAAGAATTCCAGAATCCTTTATTTACACCGCCGCAACAATGGATTGGACTTTCACCTACACGACGGTTAAAAGCTACGCGGGAATCTTCACCATCACCACGCACTGAAGGCGTGATACATGAAAGGGTAGCGCGAGAAACGGTCAGTGGAATTGAAGAAAGACGGATAGAGATACAAAGGGTTGTGTGAGTATAAAACACCAGCGCTGGCTCGACTCGAGGCAGACCCACGACAGGCAGACAGACTACACACTTGATTTTCATCACTTCTGTAGATCACTTCCTTTCGATTCTTCTAATACTTTGGTGAGTTTGGTGGATTGAGAATACACTCTCCGCTTGTCTTGTTTAATTTGTTTATTTATTTTACTTTGGTGGATTGAGAATACACTCTCCGCTGTTTTTGTTTGATTTGTTTATTTAATTTGACTCGGGTGGATTGAGAATACACTCTCCACTCTTTGGTTTGATTTGTTTATTTAATTGATTTTGGTGGATTGAGAACACACTCTCCGCTTGTTGTTGTTTGATTTGTTTATTTAATTTGACTCGGGTGGATTGAGAACACACTCTCCGCTCTTCTTGTTGTTTAATTTGTTTTACTTGGCACCGGTGGGTTGAGAATACACTCCCCACTGATTTTGTTTTACTCATCTAAAATTATCCTACTGTCGTTGTATAGGAATAGGGAATCGAGTCTCCTCCGGTTTGTCATCTGCCTGTCGATTGCAGAATAAGCCGCTTACTTTATTCCTAGCACCAGCATCGCTGAAGACGTCGCCAAGAAAGCTCCAGCAGGTTTTTATAAACAAGGGTATTTATTTGTTCGCTCTGACAAAAATTCCCGTAGTTAGAAATTATAATTATTCCTTTTATTTCAGAAGCGTATGTAAAGAAATTATAATTAATTCGTTTTATTTCAGAAGCGTATACAAGTGTATCGTATTTATTTATTATTTACTCTGATAAAAATCCCTTAGTTAGAAATTCTAATTAATTCCTTTTATTTCAGAAGCGTAGTAAGTAAAAGTAAAAACTCGCAAAATTGTATTTATTTGTAACATAATAACAGATCTTCCTAACTGTTCCGACGGCACAGTCATTCAGAATTCATCGACAGGGTAGCCAAATTTCTCCCTCTCTCAAATCAGAAAGAATAGGTCTGCTTCAAGTCATTTCAGTCATTGCAAACATTCAAAGAGTTAGGTCAAAAACAATCAGAAAAAGAAAAGAGACGTCTCAAAAACAAACAAAAAGCCAAAACAAACAGAAACAGAAACAAACAAAAGACAGGTCACCTCACTAACCAAGGGAAGTTTAACTTCATTTCTAGTTTGTTTGTTAAGTATCAATTTGTACCTCATTTCGAACTTTGACAACTGAAACCTCTCAGAAACGCAAAACAACAACATTCAAACAAATCGGGGTTTACATCAAAAGTTGGAGTAGAATACTTATAACATTAATAAGAACAAATGAAGGATTAAAACCAAAACAAACAAAAAACAAACAAAACCGAGTTCCGTAATATCAGAGCATAGCCTTTTACGGTAAACTCAGATCCAAAGAGATCAAGGTATTTTCTTTCAGCAGTAGCGCGAATGCGAGAGTGCCTTCAGTGTTTTTATTATTGTGTAAGTCGCGTAAAACCGATGTTCACTTGAACAGAGTGGCCTGAGGGAGAAGGTCAGTGGGATGCTGCCTTCGTCTCTTGTAGGTTCTGGTAATTTCTCTTGGTAAAGCTTACCTGCAAATTGATGACTTAGTCAAATCAGGAAACAGAGAAACAGTCAAACCACAAGCTTGAAATTGAAGTAAAACTTGCCCAATCTCGCAACACCGAAAGCCCAATAGTAGAGCCAACACACCAGCGAAAGTGAAATCATCAAACCATTCAATTCATTGTCAGTTCAGGAATTTTTACGACAACCCTCAAACACACAAAAGCCAAGGCAAACAGAGAGTAAGATGATTGAGATGACTCGAGCAGGTCCTTTTCAAACCAGCTGCAGGAACAGTATTGGAAGATCCGAATAAATAAATGTAAAATTAACTAATAAGAAATTAATTAAGGTAATTTAAGATTCATTGTAAAGAATGAACTGATATCGAGTTTGAAAATCGATGAAAGGTGATATCATTTCATTTTTTACTTTTTAAGGTAATAAATTTTGATCACACAGGTATTTCTTGACTCCTGAGCTTTTGCATACCCTATCCGAGAACCGAGGGTGGCTACGAGAAGAAACGACACAACGAGGTAGGGTCCTGGCCGCTTTTTCTAGACGATCATCGGGGGTAGGGGGGTGGTTGTTACAGTATTTTAATTTTATTTGATGTAGAGTTAGCTTTCTTTGATGTCATTCATGCGTAGTTCGTCGGTTCAGGTCACAGATTGTTCAGTTTGTTTAGTATGTCAATATTTAACAATAGTAAAGCTCGCAAGGATGATAGCTTATAGGTGCAAGCCCCTTATGACTTGCTGGCGCCCACGTTTCGTTATTTGATAACAACACCTCCTCACTATCTTCTCTACACCCTGTTGCCGGATCTCTTATCGTGTCGATCTCTTAGTTATGATTAGCCTATTCCTTGCAATGACGATAGATTTTTTTTTCTCGATGGTGTCTTTTCGTGTCGGTGTACATTTTATTTATCTAGGTTCCCTATTGAACCTGATTTGACATTAGCCAGCGGTACTTCTGTGTCGCAGGGGCTCTTTGTACATTTTGTACATCTTTTCGTTATTCTTATTTTATCTTTGTGTATATTGTTCATATTACTATCTGCTTGGTGCCTTATAGTGCACATGTTACATGGTACTATCTTTCCGTATATATCTCCATATTTCCGCAGAACTTTTCTTTTATGATCATGTCCCAAGCCAATTATAGTTCACGCCACCCACGATGTCATCTATTTCGTTCTAGTCCAGGTATCACCCATCGCTCGCGGGCTGCGACGCCTAAACTTGTCTCTTGTGTCACGCTTATTGCTAGTTTCAATTAAGGAAAAAATTTCTCCCTCACGTTCAAAATTTTTCTACCGGGAAGAGGGGATGTAACGTACATTTCGTACGTACCGGCTAGATGCCGGTAACATAGCCGGTAAAACAGAGACAACGGCGGGCGTGCGCAGTTCGTGAGTGACAGTGGTTGTTCGTGCATCGACCAACTCGAGTCGTAACCTCGACTGTCAAGTTGCAATGAGGTGCGTTTCAGCATCATACCTGCGTTTTCACTTTCTTTCTCTCCTGGAACTCGAAAAAGGAATGTCGGTTCCGCAAAACACCTGAGGTTCCTGAAATGGCGTCGTGAACTTTCACGTTATTTATTTTTAATTATTCTAAACATCGCCCACGTTTTTGGCTTGGTAAGTGTCGTAAAATGATGTTATTATTTGTGCTAGAATTATACCGATCATATTTATTTTTCTTGATACCGTATGCTAATTTTAATTATTATAGCTTTTAAACCGATCGAGTTCGTTCGCATGCAAAATTTTGTCAGTCACCTTTTTATCCCAACCTATCTTGAGGACGGGAATAATTCTATGTACCTTGGCAAGCAGACTCGATCGGATCATTTATTATTGCAAGAGTGTTTCTGATACACATGACATTGCAGCTTTTTCCTGCGGATTGCATTTTTACCTGGAGGCACATTTTTTTCCTGCGGATTGCATTTTTACCTGGAGGCACATTATTCCCGGAGGCACCTGCCTTTTCCGTGCCAGGCCGATTGTCCGGAGCCAAGCAAGAAGACCCAGGCCACTTCCAGCTAGACCTCTGAAGAGCCATACGAAGCTAAGTGCCTTTTAACCATCATACCAATTCATTCGACTAGCACCGCACGCTCTTGTTATTCTTTTTACTATCTGTTAACCGTGCTCAAGTTAATAGTATTCATAATAATTGTGATATTTTATATTTTAATAAAGAGAGCCTGTTATTCTGCTGACCCGCTTGTTATTGTTGACCCTCTTAGACTAGCGACTCAACCTACGACCCTTGTTTCTCTTGTCTCATGCTCTCAGCGACTATTTTTCCCCTCTAGGGTTAAATAGTTCGTTTCAAGTTCAAAGAATTTTAACAGTCTTAGTCAATTGTCTGTGTTCATTTTTGTATGTTTTTATACCATGAAATTTATTACTGTACAAGCAGGATCTCTCCACATAAGAGCCTGTGCTAAACGAAAAGTAACACGTGATTACATGTAACCGAATATAGGGAAGCTGAGATTGAACCAAGGTGCCAACCTATTTATTGGTCACTTTGTTGTAAGTACGCATTGTTATTGCTGGCTTTCATTTACTACAATCACTGCTATCAATTTCAGAGTCCTGATGATGGCCCAAAGTGGGGCCGAAACGTTGGCTATACATTAAAGACCATTCTGTAAAGTTGTTATTCATTTGCCTACAGCCCTTAATTCTTATTAATCTGATATTGTGGCAATTATTTCTTCAAACTATATATATATATATATATATATATATATATATATATTTTCGGAAACGATACAATCCTGAGCCTTCGATAGTAAAACTTAAGCACAAACCTGAACCACGTTGACGATCCTGAACCTGTATATTGGTTCAGGATTGTTTTCCCTTAATAACTGAATTTAAGTTTAAAATTCAGAAATTATATTATTATTCAAAATTAGAGGTGTCATCTGCCGACGAAACTAGCTAACTTTCATTTCAAAATCTCATTTGGAAGCCGAGAGAAACCTGTTTGAATGGTGGTTCAGGATTGGATGTATATAAGTTATTTTAGTTCAGCGATTTGCCGTTTTGGCACTAGGCGCAATTTCAAATATATACACAGTTTTCCATGTATATCACAGGATTATTGCAATTCTGATCCACACTATATGGCAACATTGCTTACTCGTTTTTCTGCGAATTCTTCTCGTATCTTGTTAACAGAACATGCCTTACTACGTTACTACGATTATTAGTTGCAAGCAAGCGTGGGTTTGTTTGTTTTGAAGTCAGCAGTCAGATTCGTGGCGGTTGGCGAGTGTGCTCTAAGTATTTAAAAATGTTTAATAATAAAGGACGTTGCAGATATATAGTTGATTTGTGTTTAAGAAAAGATGAAGGTAAGTAATAAAAAAAAATTCTAAACTAATCAAAACTAATGAAACTTTAACATCAAAATATTATACAATCACTTTCTGAATAATTATAGTCCTAATTTACAAGTTAATATTAACAGAGAAACAGGGTGTCAAAATATAACTTTATTTTTTTATTGCACACAAACCACACAGGGTGTTTCAGTTTGTATGTTCCTAACTGCGGCAAACGGCAGAACACGCAAAAATAATTGTTTTTCTTTTATAAAAATTTGTTATACCTATAAGCTTTTTATTTTCGAGATACAGGTGTATACTCGGAAGAAAAAATCAATTTTATGAATATGTATCTTCTTTATAAAGGTGACTTATAGGAGGCTTAGTTTTTGTGATATTTTGATTTATTTCATGAAAAATAATAATAAATATTCACAATAAATGCTCACACAATAAATACTCAAAATGATTTGCAGTTGTTAGGGGTTTCGGAAACAGAAACGCTAGTCTCCGATTGTCAAAGCCACAACAGGAGAATGTTAATGGACCAATATTATTAAATGACGCCGCGTAATAACTTGTTTATATACAGGGTGATTCAAAATTGAGTGCAAAGATTTTGAGGGCGCATTTACCAGCCAAAAATAAGAAAATTTTTTGATACAATCATATGTCCTAACTTCCTTCGTTTTCTAGATACAGGGTGTAAAAGTTTTAAAAAATAGGGTTTTTATCAATTACTCAAAAAAATCTCTAGTCGACTTAAATAAATTTGGTAGGTTTATTTGTCGTCATAAGGGCCTTCCTTTTATGTTATGAAAAACTGCTTTTCTATTTTTAGGCTATGTTAAATTTTAAAAGAAATTAAGTAAATTAAATGAATTTCAAAAATCGATTAGAATTTATTACTTGTTTTAATAGGGCCAGGTACAGATTTTCATTTTTTTCTTCAAAACAAAGCTAGATACGAGTAAAGCTCAAGAGGCAAGAAAGTTACGTTATTTACCGTTAATTCTAAAAAAAATCAAATTGTCAAAAAAGCAGTGGCGTACCATAATTTTACCCCTAAGTAT
This sequence comes from Malachius bipustulatus, assembly GCA_910589415.1. NCBI lineage: Eukaryota > Metazoa > Arthropoda > Insecta > Coleoptera > Melyridae > Malachius > Malachius bipustulatus. The sequence continues at coordinate 3,562,994 of OU342638.1, read as the reverse complement.
CTAGTAGGTGCCTCCTGAGACGCCACTGGAATTAATAAATTTATATTTTTCCCATCAAAGGAAGGCACTTATCACCACAAATAGGCCCACAAAATTTTAATAAAATCAGCTGAAAGGTTTTTGAGTAATTGATAAAAAACGGATTTTTTAGTTAAACTTTTACACCCTGTATCTAGAAGACGAAGCAATTTAGGACATACAATTATATGAAAAAATTCCTTATTTTTGGCTGGTAGATACGCCCTTAAAATCTTTTCACTCAATTTTGAATCACCCTGTATAGTGTTAAGTACCTACCTATATATGTATTTAAAATATCATATCATTGAGAGTGTAGAATATCAGGTTCATTTCTTTCGTAAAGCTGTTGATCGAGTCCAATAAGCTACTAAATCATTGATAAAGGTGACAAAAGCTAAACCAACCAACATTAGCCGAAACTGGCAATATCTTATGAGCTAATAAAAGCTAAGTCAAAATTGACAATCAATGTATAAATAATTTTTATTGACTAAATAACGCCGGTGAGCGTATAATTATGTGACATTGACCTATAAACGTCGGCGAGCGTATTGTAACAAGTTATTTGATTTGCACAAACTGGCAACACTTATTATATGTCAGGAAATCTGACAAATTATAATAAAACAATCAAACGAAATAAATTAATAATTCAATCAAAATAAACGAGATTAGCCTAAAAGTGTGAAAATGAAAATGACTAAATACCAAATTAATCCGAAAGCCATTTATAAAAAAAATGAGCCATAAAGTTTATTAAATCAGTAACAACCAAATTTTATATGCAGTCATCAACATAAATATGTTCATGAGCAAGCTTATCTATTTCAGAATGTGTACTTACAACGAAATGAAACTTTTATAAAATTTCTAAACATCCAGAAATAGACAAAGTAATTTAAATTGAGAGTCCAAGTTGGAAGCTGAAAATTGTTTTTCTTTAATTAAGGGTATAATAAGCACATGCATATAAAGATTTAGGTACTGTCTAATTTCGTATTTCTCTAGAAACTGAGGACAAATGGTAAAGGCCATAATACCACAAGGGTCTCCAGATCAAGGGATAAATCGAACCAATCCGAAGATTCAGATGAATTATTTTTATAAGTAAAGCCTAATGTACCGCGAGAACTCATTGAAAATTTCATATAAGATCTAGCAAATCACAGTTAACAGGAAAATTAGTACATTTCTGAAAGAATAGCAAATTGTAAATTTCTGATTAACAATAAAAGTCAAAACTGTGAATAGTTATCAAAGAAATATTAATTTAGTCTAATCGAATAATATGAGCTGACAATTAAATAATTAAGCTAATAAATTAAAACATAAATTCCAATCGAACCAGATTTTTAAATAAATGAAACTGTTAATTACTGTAAAATAGTGTAGACCCAGAAATTATTTAATTGTGTTAAAATATAATTTCATAAAGACTAGATGAATAACTGTTGCTGTTGTAAAAATTCCGTTCCTTCCATAATAAAACAATCCAATTCTCGAGGCAAGAGATATTTTGTGTGTTATAATATTTTAGACGATTTATGAATCTTATTGAATGATTTCACAAGTGCGTAATACGCCGCAGCCCTGAAAAAGGATGCTCCTCAGGAATGTTTATTGAACTATAATAATACGATACAATACCGTCTACATTCTTGGGTGTGTAAATAACTAGACTGACGAAATATCGACGGAAGGAAATTTATTTGAATTATAATAAAAAACTGAGATCTTTATTTTGCTCCAATACAAGCTATCTTTCTATTTATAATTTACCAACTGTTTCATTAAGCCCAATTGAATCAAGACTGGGATTCTGTCTAATAAAATGCAAAAGCATTTTAGCTACAAACAAAGGCATTCTTGGAATGAATAGATTCAGGAGAATAAATCAAACCATCTAATTATTATTTATACAAGGAGCGTACACAAAGTTTTATACATCTGAAATAAACTTATGTATGACTATTAATAAATAAATGGCGATCAAGTTACTGGAATAATTTGAAAGAGTAGATAAGTTCATTCTCAATCAAGGACTTAGTCAGCAAAATAGAATAAAATCAAGTTATCGCCATATAAAGGCAGAAACTTAGATAAATGAGTTCTCTAGGTGACAAAGGTACAAACAGGGAATAGGCAAACTCAAACAAAAGATTCGTATATGAACGAATTCTCTTAGTTAAAATGTTTTGTAAATAATTAAGCCCAGAAACGATTCTACAAGGTGAAGGACCCTCTTTTTTGAATTAAATAGCATTAAGGCGAATTGTAAGTAATACCAACTGGATGTAAAATGTATAAAACTGATAATATTGCCAACACCTTGCTAGACAATGTAAATGTTCAAATAAATGAGGGCTAAGGAAAATTATTTTGTCTCATTGGTATCGTATCTCCTCCCATACAAAATTTTCCATCGTTCCGGACTAAGAGACCAACCACAGAAATCAGGGAATCACAGGGATATTTAACACAATCTGCAGGGACCCAGGTAAGCACCGTAACAACTTTATGAAAAAAGTAAAATTATTTTCACGTGTTCTGGCGTTTGACGGAGGTATAAACACATGCAAATAGTGTATTTTTTTTATTAAAAATACACTAATTGAAACACCATTGTATATTTTATTCACAATAATTTGCCTGTAAGAAACAAAGCCAAATGTGATACGAAGTATTTAGTTTTAGTGATTGCAGGCAGCCCTCATTCGAGTCGGTCGCTGTTTGCCAAGCCATGGTTTTTTAAGTTTTTTTTTTCACAAACTCAAATATAGGGTCACAATTCCCATAATCTAAAATTATCTTGGAATATGCAGAGTGCCTCATATGAGAGTGATATATCAAAGTTATGTTTTTTTAATGAATTCTCTTATGTTATTCACATTTTAGTTCTCTGAGAAGTAAAAATAAGACTGTTTTTTTTTACAGAGAGATTTTGAATTGATAAGTTTGAGAGTTATAAACAACTCAAAATTGTCTATCCAACCTTTATAAGCTACTTATAGGTATTTATGAAAACGGATCAAGCTTTTTGTAAAACAACTTTATACAATAATACAGGGTATCAGGGTATTAATTACGTATGGGGTCAAAATTCAGGGGGTTATTCTTTGAGTGATTATAAGACAAAAACTATATAAATATAGGTGTCCATAAATTAATATTTTCCAAGATACAGAGCGTTACACTTTTATTAAAAAATCGTCTTTTTCGAAAATATTATCTTAAAATATATTTAGGTACCCAATATTGTTACATTAGGTTAAATTAGGTAGTTTCATTTGCTTTAGTAAGGGGGCTATTTTAAAAACATCTTTCAAAAAGGTACACGAATGTTTTTTTTCAGTTTAAACAATAATTACAAGTATACAACTTTTTTGTCTATAAATTGATTTCGTGTCTTGCTTCGTTTTTAAAGTAAAACCTCTTGATAGCATATGTCCCCCAAGAACAGTACAAAACTATGAAACTAGCAATAACTGGGATGTACCTGCTAATTTTTTGCGTATCAATAGTCTTTTACTCTATTCCTGTCCATAGAACGTGTTATAAAAATAGTTGCAAACGACTAAAAAAATGCTGTTCTTTTAAAAAAAAATTGTGTTCATGGACATAAAATAAAATGGCTCTTATTATTTGTTTAAAAAAAAAGCAAGATACGAAACAAATTTAATAGTAAAAAAACTTTTGAAACACTTATACATATTTTAACTAGCGCATCATTTCTAGATGAAAAAACAACAGAAAAAACAAACTTTTTGTCACCAGTTTCAGAAATACAGGTACATGAAGATGCCCTTTTAGGTGCGAAGTCAGAATTCTCATCGTCAAAACTCCCTCCTAAAGATGAGCGAAATGCAAAAGAGAAAATTGATAAAGGGGAAAACGGAACGAAGCAACTTGTGGGTAATGCAAGGTCTGATCATGTCACAGATGATACGCGCTTAACGAAAGGTAAGTAATTAAATTTTTATTAATAATATCGATGATGTAAACAATATGTCCGGAAAGTCACGGACCAAAGCTCGGCTAAAGACTTCCGATATCCAATTAGAGCTAATGTTCCTTAATTGGAGGTACAAATGAAGAGGGGAGATTCCTTAAGTAATTAAAAAAAAAGTCCAATAAACATGGGGTCGCAAACGTTTCGTTTTCGAGATACAGGGTGTTAAAGTTTGAATTTTTTTCAAGTTTTTTTTCTCGAAATCGGTAACAGATACGACAAAACTATAGGAGACCATAAAGTTTAGTATAACAAAAAAGCTTTTTTTACATTTTTTCAAATTAACAGTGGATCACAAAAAAAATTATAGAGGAAAACAGGGGACAGTGTTCCAGAAAAAATATCACCCTGTAGATTTGCTATCGAAATTCGCATGTCACATTATGGTGTCATGTCATGTACAACTCTCAATTGTAATATCTGTGCCTAATTTCAATTGAATATCTTGTGAAGTGTAGATACTATGAGAAAAAAACTTTAAAAAATTCAATTTTTAACACCCTGTATCTCGAAAACGAAACGTTTCCGACCCCATGTTTATTGGACTTTTTTTCTTAAAATTACTTAAAATTACTTAAGGAATCTTCCTTCTTCATTTGTACTTCCAATTAAAGAACACCCATCTATCTAAAAGTGGCTCTTTGAAAAGTTAAGGTCCCTCATAGATGAAAATTTTAGATTTAACGTTGTGCACATTTCACTAACCCAAATGGCGATCAAGCTGAAAATTGATACACATCAACTCCAAAGAACGACAGACGATATAAGCGTATTTGTTTTGCATCATAATATTATAGAGGGCGCTGTCGGCAGATTTTTTTATGTTGTTCATATCTTAATTAATATTTTTGTTAGATACTCTGGGTGAACGCTTGATGAAACATACGTCATCATTTTGTCTTTTTACATAAAAAGGGTATCTTTACTTGATGTCGATAAAATGTATCGCTTTCGAAGACGTGCCATGAATGTTATTCAGTCATCATCTGTCGCAGGGATAAAATAGTAATAAAAAAAAAATGCAATTTTTTGCAAAGGATTTTCAAAATAGTCACTCAAAAAGTGAGAAAATTTATGAAATTAAAAATAATGTTTTCCCTTTTAGAGAGAATCTAGGCGAACGTTGTCAGAAGAGCATTGAAAGCTAATGGTGGCCATTTTGAGAATCTTTTGCAAACAAAATATGATGTTTACTAAAAATTTCGTTTTTATTGCTATGACAGAAGGTAACTGAATAAAGTTACTTGAAAACGTTATACATATTTGCCCGTGGTGAAGTGAATAGCGCGTTGGTCCGCCGTGCCGATACATCTTGGTTCGAAACTCACCAGCAGCCGATAACTATATAGTTGTGCTTCTCAAGGCAAGATCGGGATCCACCTATAATCTGTGTGGAACTGATAGCTCGCGCACCGCAGTCATATAATATATGTGATTTAATAGTCTAATAAGTCTACAACAGATATGCGGGTATGGCACTTTAAGACACAACGTTAAATTAAAAATTTTCATCTTTGAGGCGCCACAACTATTTTTAAGGAGTCACTTTTGTACATAGGTACTTAAATATGTATGGCTTAACTTTAACACTGTAACATGAGGTCGGAAAGCTGTACCTCTAGTTATGCGTTCGTCGAATACTTTCCGGACAGACTGCATATGTATCTATAAAATACCTAAAATAAAACCACAAAATAAAGCAAAAATTTGATGGTAAAAATTTTTAGTTGTCGATTAGCTATAAAATATTATCTGTTATTGTATAATTTTTAGATGAGAAAACACCTAGCTATGGTTCACTTTGCTCGAACAAACCCACCATTTTATTACCACCTGATAAAATAAATTTAATTGAAGATTGGATTCTGAGTGTGGAGTCAGAATTCTCATCTTCACTGTTTCCTTCTAAGACTGACGAAAATGCAAAAGGAGAAAACGTAAGTGGGGAAAACGGAAAGGAGCAACATTCTTTTGGTGATGTAAGGTCTGCAAGCGATCACATGGCGGATGATTTGCGTTTAACTAAAGGTAAGAAATTATATCTTGTATTCGTAAGGTATATTGTATATTGTATAAAATGAACACGGCAAAATAAAACAACGAATTGGTAAAAAATATTCGTAGTCGATTAGCTATAAAATATTGTTATTGCATAATTTTTAGATGAGAAAATACCTAGTTATGATTCAGCTTGTATTGCTGAGCATACCATATTACAACCTGCTAAAATAAATTTAATCGAAGATTGGCTTTTGGATCTGCAGCCCAAATGCCTATATTCAAAATTTAATCCTCAAAATACAGAAAAGGATATTGAAAAGAAAGAACAAGGAAAGGAAGATCAGCAGGGTGATGTCGGGGTCGAGTTTATAAGTGATCAAGAAAAAAATATGGAGCCATTGTCCGACGAATGCAAGTCGTATGCGGATAATGATGATCATGCGTTCCTCGCGGGGAAAAAAATTGATAACTCGTATTACACGGATGAAAGTGAATTTATTGAGGATGACGACGACTCCGTAAGAGATCCTGATTATGTTGTAGAAGACAACCGAGCTAAAAAAAAATGGGTAGGTACCTCCTTTTTTATTTTTTTTTAATCTGGTTAAATTTTGACGCTTCCTTGCAGTTCTCAGATTCTAGAATGACACTAAAAGGCAGACAGCCACAAAAATCCGAGAGATTGGTTCAAAGTAGGCAGCGCGAGAAGGAGCATTCCGCAGTAATTTTTAAAGAACTGATTGGAACAGAACTTCAGAACGGGAAGGACGATTCTTCATCAACACTTGAAGAACTGGTTGAAAGAGAAAAGTACGAGAACGACGGAATGTTAATATGGAAACTTGAAAATAATGCCCCTAAACAAAACAGTGAAAGGCAAATCACAGAAGAAAATGAAAAGGAACAAAATAAAGCCGATACTGTTGATCAAAGAATGTCACTTCTTGCTTTAGAAGACAAGGTAACTCAATAAAATCTTGAATTTTTTATTTGAGGTTTATTGGGATTTAGGTTCTTGGTTGACAAAAATAATTTCTTAAAAGATTTTTATACGTGAATAAACCCCAAATAAAAAATTCTAAATAATGAGGAAGGTTCAATAAATTAATTAAAATCCAATCAATTAAAATCTATAGATTCCAAAAAAAAAATATCGACTCCTATAAAACTTTCACAAAAATCTACTCTTTGAACTAATAAGGCAGTAAAATGAAAGAAACAGCTTGAGTCTATTAGTGAGTTCGATTATTGTTTTTTTTTTAGAATCGCTTGAACAAAAACAATAAGTTCTCATTACAAGCTGAAATATGTGAGACTTTGCCCCGTATTCACAAACAATAATTCCCTGTATAATTACATAATTGGGTATATTAGGATTTATTTGGGAATGCAGTCAGTTAATATAAAGAACACTCTTTTTTCCACGCCAAGCTTTCGAATTTAATTTATTTCTTCCTCAGGGCTATCTACAATATGATTTACAATATGGAAATTTAGTTAAAGGTGTTACAACGATGTTGATTTTGTACTTGCGTAATTTGAGATTAAAATCTAAGTTTGTGACAATTGCTAACCATGGGACTAGTGGTGGGTACATTCAACAGCAATTAAAAAAGCTAACAACGATAAAAATACATATTCATGAAATTTGTTTCCAGTTCGAGCCAAAATAATAAAAAAAAATTTAAAAGTTTTTTTTTTAATTTGTCTAAAATACCTAATTGACATCAAAATAAAAATTAAAAAAAATTGAATAGAGATGATTTGATATCTAAGAAATTGTTTTTGACGAGCTCATTACTATGTAGGTTTTCAAGTGTTAGTCTCAATTATATAGCATTCTTGTAATTCTAATGAAAGAAAAACCTTGGAAGAATCGAACAATTTTTAAATATTTCCATCAGAATAAATTTAAATTATGCTTGGTTCTTTTCTTTATCGATTTTTTACTAAAAATGTGTAGATGCTACTTAGATTTTCTACGTCTTTCATAGAGTTCATAGCATTTGAATATTGAATCCAACAAAATTATCGATAACCCCATCCCAGTTATTTAGTTATTTTCGAAATATTACAGGGCAGGAACTCTTTGTGAATATGGGCATTTGTATGTAAAGTTCAATTCCTTACTTTGTAGATTCTCTGCATACTGATGAATGATGAATAAAACGCAACTGTTTACCTACAAAAACTCTACTGTATAATGATGGATATTATCAATGTTTCACGTGTTTCGCAACTTTTAAAATTGCATCTTCAGACATATGTAAATTAATAAAATTATTGATATCATAACATAGCAAACTTAACATAGCAAACTATACGGTACCTATGTGATCATAAATCATAAATCTTGTTACTTGTTTTATGATCATTACCATAGTTGCTATGTTATCAAATCAAATAATTTTATTAATTTACATTTATGTCTGAACATTCAATTTTAAAAAGTGCGAAACACGTGTAACATTGATAATATCCATCACTATACAGTAGAATTCTTTAAAACAGTAGTGTTTTATTCATCATCCATCAGTGTTCTATTTCTTTTCACGTTTTTGCTTCATTCTTCAATTTGTTTTTCAGTCAATGGTCGAAAGAACCTTGAGAAAAAATTACAAAGATCGGAGGGATTTTTGCTTCTATTGTGAACAGGATATATCCCACTTTGCTAGACATATTGCTAAATGGCACTCAGAGGAAATTGATGTCGTTAAAGCATTACGTCATAAGGCTAATTCGAAAGAGAGACGAATAGCTTTGTCAAATTTACGAAAAAAAGGAAATTTCCTCAGAAATAGGGCAGACGCTACATTGAGACCTGTTAAGAGACTAAAACTCACTGAAAAGTGTTCCTATTCAGATGAGTATTTGCCGTGCAAGTATTGCTTGGGTTTCTATAAAAAAAAGTTTTTATTTAAGCATACAAAAATGTGTCCTTCTAATTATGACAAAGAAACTAAAAGAAGACAAACGTCCCAGAGCGATGGACAAACTACTTTGCTTTTACACTCTTTTATTAAACATGACGAGTTATTAAAATCAAAAATTTTCCCCAGAATGCGCGCAGACGACATAAATCTAACTGCTAAAAAAGATCCTCTAATTTGCCAGTATGCGTATTCCTATATAAAAGGCCGTCAAAGTAAAGGCAATATTGACTTGGTAAGGCAAAATATGAGAAGACTTGCCAAACTCTTACAGTTTGCAAGAATGAACAATTCTGACATTAAGCAGCTTATAGATGTTCTCCGTCCAAAGCATTTTCAATTAATAATTTCTGGGGTTAATGACATGGCCAAATATGATACAGAAACAGATAGTTATGGGTCACCAACGTTGGCCATGAATTTTGGCACACTTATTAAAAAATGTTGCGACCTTGCATATATCAATCTTGTTCAGTTGGAAAACACAAGCGATCACCGAAAAGAACTTAAAATATTAAAAACTCTTATAGAATCCCAATGGTGTAATGAAGTTTCTGCACAAGCATGTACCAATTTAAATCAAAACAAATGGAATAAGGAAGAATTATTGCCGCTTACTAGCGACTTAAAGAAGCTTAATATTTTTTTGCAAACAGCTGCAGAAGAATCATTTAAAAATTTGGAATCAAATGAGCGTGATTTTAAGGCCTATAATTCTCTAAAAGATATATTGTATACGCAGGTTATTCTTCTTAACAGAAGGCGACCAGCAGAAGTCGCTCAACTAAAAGTCCAAACTTATAAATCGATCAATTTAAAAGGGAACAACGATAACGAATTTGAAAAATGTTTAACCGAAGCTGAAAAAATTTTACTAAAAACCTACAGTCGTTTTGTTATAAGAGGTAAGCGTGGAAGAGGCGTACCCATATTGTTATCGCCAACAATGAAAAATCATTTTGATTATCTTCTACAATGTAGAGATAACTTCGATATCCAAAGTGATTTTGTGTTCCATACAACAGGCAAAGGATTTCTAGATGGAACTAAAATTGTTCACAAATATGCCAAGAAGTGCAACCTGGAGAGACCTGCAAGTATAACAGCAACAAAACTTCGAAAGCATTTGGCCACCATTACACAACTACTGCAATTTTCAAACAACGATATGGAACAATTAAGCAAATTTATGGGTCACACTCTACAAACTCACTGCAATTATTATCGTTTGTCAGACAAAGTCTATCAGACAGCTAAAATTTCCAAGCTTTTACTTTTAATGATGGAAGGGGGGGCAGAAAAGTACAAAGGTAAAACTCTAGATGAAATTGACATTAATTTATCTCCTCTAGCTGATGATGAGGGAGAAGATATAGAAAATATCTTGGATAATTATGATAATCAAAATGATGATTGTGAGATGCCATCTACTTCAGCTAACTTGGAAAATAATAAAGAACCACCGAAAAAAATGGTAAAACCAAAAACGAAAATCCACATTGATAGGAGACAATCATGGACAAACCGACAAAAAACAATTATTGCAGAATATTTTTCTGACAACATTAAAAAAAGAAAGTCTCCCGTTGAACGGGAAGTTAAGAAACTCTGTGAGGAATATCCTGAGTTATTTAAAGATAGAAAATGGACAAGTATCAAAGCTGTAGTTTATAATATGTATACCGGAAAACTGAAATATTAAATACCTACATGTATTTTTTTTTTGTTGAGAATGTTTAATTTTTATTTTTTTGCTATTTTAGGCTGAATTTTTAAAATTACTTTTAATAACAAAAGTATTTTTATTACTTATATTTAAAAAAATGTACCTACATATAATATGTTTAATAAGTTCATGTTCTTTATATTTAGAAGAAACTTTATTTTTTATTGTTACCTTGTTTTATAGATACAGTTCTTAAACTGTTGTTTTTGACGCTGTGATGACGTGATAAGTTGTTTTTATTAAGTTAAGAAATGTAAGTTTATTTTATTTTTGAATTAAGTATTAATACAGTTAATAAAATTTAAAAAGCAGCGGAAAACCTAAATACTAAATATCTAAGTTTTTTCAAGTATTTTTTTTTTTTTTTTTGTTTACCGCTTTAATTTTAACTGATTTTACAAAAATTACTTTTAATAACAAAAATATTTTTTATAACCTATATTTTGAGAAATGTATGTTTGTTTTTGACTGTGTTGTGATGACAAAAGTTATTTTTATTACGCTAAGAAATGTAACTTTAATTTTGTTGTTATTATTAAAATTAAATAAAGTTTTTAAAATATACATGGTGAGTCCGTTTTTTGAAGCAGGATTATGCCAGTTGATAGAAGATTTTTATGTACATGCATATGTCAGGAATTGCTTAGAAAAAAGATACAGGGTGTTAAATAATTTAATTTTATTTTCGACGCATACTTGAGCATTTTTCAATATTTTAATTGTAAATCAAGGGGTTATTCATTATAATTTAGAGCACACGAAACGAAATTAAACATGTTATACATTTTTCTGAAACTGCCATAGCAGTGCAAAAGTTCGATATCATAAATAAGATTCTATATGGATGCATTAACATACCAAAATTTTCCTGTACACTCCCAACTTACTTTAAAACTGGCAACATCACTTAGGTTCAGGTTTGTACATATACATGTGTATTTGGGTTCAGGATTGATTGAAAAACCAAGGGGTTCGGGTTCGTGTCAATAATATGTAAAATCTCCATTTATATATTTTAAAAGATATTCAGTATTTCTTTTGTATATAAGGATTTTTGGAATCACCACTAAAAATACTGCGTAAGAACATGACTTAGGCAGCTCTATATACTCTAGAAGTGGGTGGTTCAGGATTGTATAGTTTTTTAGATGGTTCAGCTTTGATATAAAGATGTAAATATATATATATATATATATTTAATGAGTAGGGCAAAAAAAAGAGTACTCTGGGTTTTTCTTGAGCCAAACGTTTCGATTTATTTTTAAATCATCTTCAGTGGCTAGTCTAAAAAATACAAAAACAGGAATCAAACACTGAACCACCCATTAGGGCTTGAATCATATCAAGAATTAATACTCACAAAACATGAGGTTTTTCTTAAAATTTGTTCCATGAGAACCAAACAACATCTAAAGCAGGCAGGTAAATTACATTTTATATATCTCAATTACTTTAAGAAGCACTATCAACTAGTCCTGAAAGGCACATGCCATCTTTGGGGCTCTTTGACCTTTTGGTCTGAAACAACCAATTTTAAGGAACAATGACATAGTTTCTCGCAAAAGCAACACTTAAAAACACATTCGCAATTAAAATTTGTTATCACACAGCAGTTATTAATTTAAGGAATCATTTTCTTTGGTTGGATGACTAGCTTGAAAGTTACATGTGCAATTCTTTTTTATAATTTAAATTTCATTTCAGGTTAAGATGGTCGATTACATGGTTCTTCTTTTTTTAATTAATTCTGAAACAATTTTTTTATTTTATATGGTCTAGTTGTCATGAGTTACTGGTAGTAGAGGGAGAGGAAAAGTAAAAAGAAGACAGGGTCTGTGTGTCATGTCAGACTGAATGTAAGAATGAAGGTTGAAAGTTGTCCGAGTGACAGTTGACATCTATACAAAAGTTATTCCTTTGTTAGATGCGTCTCTCTTGTTGTAGGTTGGTATGCTGGGTTGTCAGGTTGTGAAAGTTTTCTTGTAGTATGGGGGATTTTCTTCTGATGATGTCACCGGTGGTCTGGTAGTTTCTTCTCACTCTCTCCTCTCTCCAACTCCAATTGTTGTCCTAAGTGATAGACATTTAAATCAAACTGGTGTTGGGTTGTATTCTTCTGGGGGGGTTAGTGTTAGTTGTTCTATCCCTGAGTTGCTTGTCTTGTTCCAAAAGAAAGGAGTAGATGTGACTAAGGTTGTCTATGTCAGTTCTTTTGTTGAGCCTCCGGTCTTCTTGAGCTATTCTACACATTTCCTTGAAGCAACGTTTTGTGTAAGAGGTTTCCTTATCTAAAATTTGTACCTCATTATACGCTGGCTCATGTCCCGTAGAGATAGCATGTTCTGCCAGAGCACAAGTTTTCTTTTTTGTTCTTTGGTCACTCTTGTGCGATGTGATACGTCCCTTTAGGTTTCTGGCAGTTTGCCCGATGTATGTAGCTTCACAATTACTGCAAGGTATCTTATACACCACATGCGACATGTTGAGGTTGTCTATTTTGTCCTTGGTTTTGGAGAAGAGAGCGGAAACAGTTTTGACATTTTTGTAAGCGATCTTCACATTCGTTGGAGCAAGGATTGCAACCAGTTTGGGGGTGAGTTCATTGATGTTAGGTAGGGTGCCATATCTCACTCTTTCTTCTTCCTCGGATGTGCGTGGTTGTTGTTGGGCTTGGTCTCTGATTTCGGGTGTTTCTCTTACTTCGCTGTAGATGAGTTTTCTGAGCGTCCCCAGAGGGTAGGAATTTTCTAACAGAAGTTCCATGAGTTTGTTCTGGTTTCTCTGGTAGAAATCAGGGTGGGCGATTTTGTGTATCCTGTTCTTCATAGCTAGTACTAAGTTAATTTTCATTTTAGTGTTCACGTTGGACATGTAGTTCATGTATCTCCCCGAAGACAATGGTTTTTGGTACCAGTCAAGTTTAAGGGTGTTATCAGTTGTTCTGATGACTTTAGTGTCTAGGAAAGGAATACTTTGATCGTTGTCTTCTTTTTCGATGGTAAACTGAATATGTGGGTTGAAAGAGTTGAAGACATCCAGAATCTCTTGTGACTTATCTGATGGTATGGCACAAATTAGGTCATCTACATATTTTTTGATGAAAGGTAATTGGAAAGATAATTTAGGGATACAGGAGTCCAGTAACTCATCCATGACATAGAGGGCTATTATAGGTGAACATTTTCCCCCCATGGGAGCTCCCAATATTTGTTTAAAAAAATTGCCGTCATACGAGAAACATGTATTGTCAAAGACAAACCTAATTAGTTCTAGGAAAGAGTCCTTAGTTAATTCACAATTGGGTTGTATTGATTCCCACTTTTTATTAAAACATTCCAAGGTCAAGTCTAAAGGTATATTAGAAAAAAGGGACACAACGTCCAAACTCACCAACACAAAGCCCGTCGGTAGTTGTTTATTATTAAACTGAGTTGCAAATTGGAAGGAATCTTTTATGTAATATTCATTCTCACTATTGTATGCTCTCGTTAATATATCTGTAATTAGCTGTGCGATCCCACTTGTGGGTGAATTGATCGAAGAGATAATAGGGCGAAGTTTTACTGGGTTCTTATGTATTTTCGGTATCCCATAATACCTAGGTGAGATAGAGCAATAGATTGTATATTTTTTTGATTCTACGTTGTTGATCATGTTGTCATTTTTTAATTTTGAGATTAATTTATTGGCTTTCTGTTGGATCGTACACGTGGGGTCCCTACTGATAGCCTGGTAGGTGTTTCTATCTTCAAGAATTTGCAATGATAGTTCTTTATACTGTTCCCTATCCATTATCACTGTTACGGCTCCCTTGTCAGACTCCAGAACCAAAAGTTCGGGGTGGTCAGCGAGAAAGCGTTTGCTCTTTTTTAACAAGTTATCAAAATAGTTGTATTCTATTCCTTTATTAAGATAGTTAGTCATGATGTTAGTAATTTTAGCTGCAAGGATGTTCTTTTGTTCTGGGCCAATCCCAGCTAAAATATATTCGACCTCTGCCAGGTATGTACTATGGGTACATCCATGGGAGAAGATGGTAGGCAAAACTTTGGGCCTAGTGATAAGAGACTTTTAATATCTTCAGGTATGTGTACCTGCGTTAGATTTTTGAGCCAACTGTCTTTGGTTTTTATGACTGGAGTATTCGAAACTATTAGGCGATTTAATTTTGAAATGTTGACTTGTTTTGTTTCATTGAATATTCTATTGTAAGTGACATTATTTCGTCTTTTAAATTCTCGCCAGATGTTATACTGTAAAGCTGAACTGACTCGTCTTTCAAGGACATCACATAGTTTCTCTCTCTCACTGACCTCCCTATACACTGATCTTATCTCTAAGTTAAGTAATCTATGTTTCAACCTTTTTTTAAAATTTTCCAGTTGCTGTGCTTCTCTGCCGTTTGTGACGTTGATTACTCTGGTGGTGTTGGTGGCTGCGTCTTCTAGGTGTTTGGGAAAACAGCCCTTCTGTCTGCATTTCATGAGGAAGATGCGTCGGTTTCTACATTTCGCAAGTTGTAAATTAGTCTTGGCCCATAATTTGACGTCCTGTTCGGTATGTAGACCATAACGGTTGCGGATGTCTTGGTAAAACCCCATACCTAATCAATAATATCCTTTATTAGTCATCGACTAAGTTAAAACAACGATTACACAACTAGTGGGGAGTTCGATGAGTAGGGCAAAAAAAAGAGTACTCTGGGTTTTTCTTGAGCCAAACGTTTCGATTTATTTTTAAATCATCTTCAGTGGCTAGTCTAAAAAATACAAAAACAGGAATCAAACACTGAACCACCCATTAGGGCTTGAATCATATCAAGAATTAATACGCACAAAACATGAGGTTTTTCTTAAAATTTGTTCCATGAGAACCAAACAACATCTAAAGCAGGCAGGTAAATTACATTTTGTAATTATAAATTACAAAAATGTAATTTACCTGCTCAACCTGCACGTTTGGCTCAAGAAAAACCCAGAGTACTCTTTTTTTTTGCCCTACTCATCGAACTCCCCACTAGTTGTGTAATCGTTGTTTTAACTTAGTCGATGACTAATAAAGGATATTATATATATTTATATATATATATATTTCTCCAAAATCGCGAAATTTCGATTTTCAAAACGCTCCTGTAGCTTTATCTTTCAAGATTAGTGAATGAAATTTTGGATCCTTGTAAAGCTTTGGAACGACGTTAGATTTTCGTTGAAAAAAATTCCTAAAGTCGGGTTACTTCTACAGGGTGTCCTTTCAAAGTTCCCCAAATCCCGTTTTTGTCATCTCATTTCAGGTCGCAGTTTTCAATCTAGGGGACTGAAATTTTTGTGGGAGTAAGATATCTATAAGAACTGGTCTGGTATTGTACTTGAGCAAAATCGGCCGAGCCGTTTCAAAATGGCGGCCATTTGAATTTTTGGAAAAATTGCTTTTTTTTGAACCCCTGTATGAGTAAGATGGAAAAATAACTTTGAAACTAAATCAACATGATTGGAGGAAAATTAATTGAAATTTGATTTAATGTTATAAAATTTACATTACTTTTATTAATAAGCCAGTGGCGTGGGTAGGAAAAGGGTAAAAATCGCTAAATTTCTCTAACAATTTATGAGCACATTTTTGAGGGAATTAAATTGAAATTTTCACAGCAGGCAACTATACTAATAGCCTCTAGCCCTTGAAAATTTCAAGAAGTAAATAAGAAAAATGGCGGAGTTATTCGAATTTTTTTTACATGATGTTTATTTCTCTAAAATTTTAAAAACGGTCCTGTAGCTTCACCTTTCAAGATTAATGAACGAAATTTTATACTCTTGTGAAACTTAGAGATGACGTTTGATTTTCGTAAAAAATATTTTCCTAAAGTTTTGTTACTTTTACAGGGTGTCCCTCCAAATTTCCAAAAAAAAAACGGTCATGAGGCACGGTTTCTGGTCGCAGTTTTCAATTTAGGGGGCTGAAATTTCTTTTGTAGTAATGTATATAACTGCAAGTAGTTTGAGTAAAATCGGAAGAGCCGTTCCAAAATGGCTGCCTTTTAAATTTTAGGAAAAATTGATAGATTTTGAACCTCTAAGTTAGAAACAAAAACTTTTAAACAAAATTAGCATTATTGGAAGAATAGTTATTGAAATTTTAGTTATTGTAATAAAATTTGCATTTTTTTTATTATTAAGCCAGTGGCGTGGGTAGGAAAAGGGTAAAAAAGTATAAATTTCTATATAGCCGTTTATTCTATTTTTCTATTTTTGTACTAATCGAACTGAAATTTTTCCAGTAGATAACTATACTAATAACCATTAACTCTGAAAATTTTCAAGAAGCAAATAAGAAAAATGGCGGAGATATTCGAATAATTTTTAAATTATGTTTATTCCTCTAAAATTTCAAATTTTCAGTTTTCAAAGCTCCCTTTTCACTTTTTCAGTTCTATTGAAGGTAGTGTAAAAAATAATATTTTTTAGGTAAAGTCAACCAGTGGCGGGCAAAGGAAAAAGGGCAAAATTGTTTAATTTTACCATTTATTTTGGTTTTGTTAAATTTAAACATCCATTCTAAGGCACGTTTTTAAACGAAGTGAAATGCAATTTTCACATGTAATACCACTAGAGGTCAAATTATTTCCGGAAATTTTTTCGAGCTCACGAATATTTTGAAAATTATCGCGAGCCGAAGGCGAGGGATAATTTTCTTAAAATATTCGTAAGCGAGAACAAAATTTCCTGGTATAATTTGATTTCGAGTGGTATTTGGAAAGAAAATTTCACAACAAAATTAGTTTTGAATAGAAAAATTACAATTTAATTGTTAAATAAAAATGACATGGAGGCGTAACATAATCACGTGACAACGCCAAACTGACGTTTAATAATTGCGCGCCGCCATTATTAGCGCTGTCAAACACAAATTTTAGTTTCTAAACTTCACCAGCCGAGTGTGGTTTTTGATAATGATAAGTCGACAATTGCGGTATAATAGTAATTATGATTAGTGTTGATTAGATGCCATTCTTTCCAAAGCGCAAGGATTTGCTCAGCAGATGGATTCTACCAATAAAAAGTGCCATACATTTAATAATTATAAAGATAAAGTGGCCGAACCCCCATGAATTCGCCGTGAGTTAATCCGAAAAATTATGTAAGTACCTATCTATTTCAAATAGAATTACTAAATTAGGTAAATTAGGTTTCTTCAGATCATTTTTTCGATAGTAAATCCATGATTTCATATACGTGGTAATACGCGAAAACATCACTTTAATATTAAATTACAATAGAAACTTTAACAAAACGCATTGGTTGATTAATATTAATAACAGCAACAGTCAACAGTTGACGTTCATAAGGTTCCGGGTTGTCACTTTTAAACGTCAAAAAATTTCCACTATAATACTCTCCAGCTTACCCCAGCAGGAGAAAATTTCCGATATAATACACAAATAACCATGGCAACGGTAAGCAATGCTCGTACCTTATTGGCTTAAAATTGATGGCGTGAAATTTTCACAGTAAACCACTACGCTAATATGACCTGACTAGGGAAAATTTCAGAAAGCCAATTTAAAAAGCGGTGAAAATATTCATAAATTGGATCGCATAAAAATACACTATTTCTGCGATTGATGCGCAAGAAGGTTTTTTTAAGTTTAGAGTTGTTTGATTATTTTTTCTTGTATGTTGACCAATGTTCCTTAACAATGTTCCTTTTTAGAATTTTATCGTTATGTTGACTTGTTTGAGTGCTTTATTTACCTTTAATTAATATTGTCACCTTGGCAACTACTTTATGTCGATATTCTCTACAATGTTTCTTTAGTAAAGGATTTTTATTTTTACTAGGTAGGTACATGACTCTCTAGTGTATTAGATCTTTTTAAGAAATATTTTTTAAAAGATATCTTGTTTTCAATCCCAAATTAGTTTCTCTGTTAGTTTTAACTAAAGCTCGGAGTAACAACTAGTTTTATCTGAAAATCAAATAAATCAGTGGTAAATTCTAGTTTTGACTAGGTATTACTAGTTTTAACAAAGTCATTTAGTGAAAACGAGTTTTAACTAGGGACAACTAGTTCTAACGGAAAACGGGTTTTAACTGTAACATATACATCCACGTCTCCTAAGTTCCATCAATTTTTTCGGGACCGAGGAGCGAAATAGGGGTGCTGGGTGGGTAAGAAGCTAAAAACAGCTATTGCAAACTAATATTAAGATCTAATACTAAAGCTTCTTTGAAACCAAGGTCACAATTTTTCTGAATACGGGCCTGTACTTGCAGCGTTCGTAGTGGCTCCGTCTTAGTCCTCGATTATCCATTAAACAGAGATCGACATACAAGCGTACACGCTTCGGCCGTCATCTTGGTTGCGCATAAACGATACGAGAGAGAGAGGGGTATACATCCCGCGCAAGTTACCTCTCTCACTAATACTTCGAAGGTTGACGGTTATAAACTTCAGTGGCGGCTCGTTTTATTATATTCTTTATGGCAAGGAATAACTTTGAAATTAACGGGTCGCACCGACGTACGAAATATTTTACCATTTACTTTGGGCATTTAAATTATTTGTAAAACATTTATTATGTTGAATTTGAACTGGGGAGCAACTAATATCTACAATATACATATGTCATGTACTTACATAGACGCCATTTTGTTATTGTAAAATTCGAAATAGTAGAAGTTAAGAGAAGGGAAACAACCCGAGCGGCATTTTAAGGGTGTCTTAGCCCTGGGTACTGGTCTGCAACCATCTTCCATAAAGCGTGAATGATCTGGATACGCCATTCGAAACAGCGCCTCCGCCAAGTAACCCTCGTAATGTACTCTTTTTCCCCCGGCCCGCGGCACCCATAGTCTAATTTCAAGCCAGGCACACTAAATATTTTACGTATGGGCCCCAATCTCTGGGTCGACGAAATTAAGTGAATGATTGACAGTGAAGTTCCGAAACCCTTCATTCTCAATCCCTCTATAAGCTCGCCAGCAGTCGTAAAGTATAGTCGTGCCTGGTCTGACCATTTCTCTGAGAATCCACATCAGCGTCCTCGAATCTCGATTCTCGACTGGGACAAGAAACATATTCTGCCGATTTCCCCGCTCTACTCCCCCGAACAACCACTGTCCAGTTAAATAGCGGCCACGCTGATATTTGCGTCGATCGATCTCCACAATAACTCTTGGTCCGCCAATTATCCTGTCCCTTCCCACATAATGCGGAAAAATCTCGCGAATAAAATTGCACCAGTCAACAATCGTTGTCGGGGTCAGCCTCATCTCTCTCATCAGAAAGGGTTTCCGTGGTGGGTTCTGAAAAAATAACTTTTTCACGAAGGTCACTGGGATCGACAATCGCGCTTTTTCGAAAAAGGTTCCTTTTAGCCAAGACACCTTAAATTCGCACTTTAACCTAACTACGATCCATCCCAACGTCGCTGAAAATGTACTAGTTGGACTCCGGGTGCTATGTCGCATGTGCTTTGGCCACAGCGTCCACACTGCAGGTGACACGGTACGACCCCATGTCGCGCTAGAAATTTCCAAGTGTCAATGTCGGAAATAATAACGGTGCTGCATTGTCATCTAATTCACAACCCGCACACGAATTGAAATTTTCGCACTCCATTGTTGTGATCTAGTTCGTCGAGGCACACACGCCGTATTTTAACATTAATTTCCTTCACCCTTTACTTATCATTCCGTATTTAATATTACTGTCGTGTGGAGAATATATTGGTATGTAGCCCGGAGCGTTTCTTTGTCCACACTGCCATCGCTTGCGTTGGGCACTCTCCAATCTCGCTTGCTGCATGTCTCCACTCCACGGATGCTTGCACACCGGTGGTTCCCCGTTGAATCTCACCATCAGACCACAGCATTGCCACCGGCGGATGCACCCAAGGCCGGCTACCGATATCGCTTCAGCTGCTGGTATACTGTATCGGCGACTGGTACCCCCCTCGATCTTCCCATCTAGTATCTACGACTTGACCCGCATCGCGTCAATGGTTAGTTTTCCGGTTTATCTTGTAACGTCTCTCCCTTTTTTGGAGATGACGTCTTAATTATTTGGTTAATTTATTACTTAACCAATGCCTTCAGACGGGATATTTGGGTGGATTTACACAAATGATACACGACATTAAAAAATAACGTAAATTTATTGTTTCCTTAAAATGCGATAAACGTAAAATAATTATTCGATTTGTTCAGCATGCTGGGTGAACGCCCGGTATTTATCTTCCCAGCCCAGCACCCGGTAAAAACGGTGCCCTGGCTGCCGCTCGACGATCAGACTATGCCAGTAGGTCGAGGAGGACAAGTTTTTCTGCGGAGTTCAGTCAACTGGAAAATAAAATGTTAGTGGTGCAATATGAGACGAGAACGGAATGTTTTTACTATTATTTTTATCTCGATAAAAGAATGAGAAATGAACTGAATAAAACTCTCGATTAATATTATTTACATGAAATCTATTATGGTCTCAATTTGTAAAGAATTCCCTTTTATTTAAATGAATAATTTAATTAATAAATTAGCTCGGGGGAAAATTCTAGTTACATGAAATGACCACGTGTTTCATTACTTAATGAGTGACTGGGCTCGTCTTTGATTACGCAACGGTCAATTCTCGTTCGCAACTGAAGGTTGACCTTTTACACGTGTCTGGCTAACTCGCCGAGTCAATACTTCGACGCGTAGGAAGCCACGGGGGGACGATACGCTTACTCAGAGTAATTGGACCAGGGACGAGAATCAATTCTTCGCTTCACCTGGGTCCACGTTCGAGACTGATAAGCTTTAGGGGGTGACGAAAGAGTATCAATACTACTCTCTCGCGTTATCCCAACTTGACTCCTGGTCAGTACCCAGGCTTCGCATTGGGGGAGGTTAAGGTGTGAGCTTGAAAGAGTCAATTATTCTTCTTCTAGACATACTAAGAGACACGAAACATCAGTATTCGGCACACATTTGATACAAAACAACCACAAATTTGATGTAGAAGAAAATAGTACCATCTTGGTGAACTCTAATGCTAGAGGCCTTCTTTTGGACCTTTTGGAACAATACGAAATAGATAAAGAAATAAGAGAACCCGGTTCCACTTGTTTAAACCAACAGACACAGTTTTTCAGATTTAATCCAATTTATAAATCACTTCCATACAGTTCCACACCATCATCAATTCATAATACAGCATAAAACTCCATCTATCACCACAAATAATTAATTTTAGTTTTTTGATTTGTTAAAACTCAACATCATATATTTTGTATTAATTAGTTATTCATTTCCAACCGATTTCCTTTGTTTTCTTCGCATAATGTTAAATTTGGGATGATTTTTACTCTTGTTTACGTTTTTGTTGTTATTTGTAATATTAGGTTATTCTCAAAAATGTTAATGGCGTTAATTTTTGACATGCTATACCGACTTGACGGATAGCAGCATGTCACAAGTCATCGATCCATCTGAACTTGTCAATGTCAATACAGAAAATGTAAACTTCTTCTTTTTCACATCGATAATTTCAGTTTTTGGCCTCTAAGGTTCAAGTTGTCAGTCATTTGTTACATATTTCAAAATTCAACAGAGAAGTGAGATCCTTTGAGAGAGAAGAAAGTTCCTGATTTAGATAGTTCTTGCCATCCACCATTTTGCTTTGTTTTAATTGAACCCGCACCGGAGAATGTCGCCTCACGACATTTGTCCGTTTTACTTGTTAATAATTTCAATTATATAATTTTAATATGTAAGGTATAAACCTACAGAGTCTTCAACTCAACCCACACCTACTTTCCACTTAGGAAAGTATATCAAATTATGTGATATTATATATTTTACGAATTTTACAAATTTTTACCCCCACGTGTTCATGTTAAATACGTGTATTAATTGTTATATTGTGCTATTCTCATATTTTCGACTATTGTAAAACTGACAAGTAAGTACGTAGTACTATTGTAATTCATAACAAATTATACACAACAACTGCATTTGTGATACCAACAACTTCTTACCTTACTTTCAGTTGTCCTGAAGATGGGTGTCCAAGCCCGAAACCGGTAGACAAGATATTTGAAATTATACCCATTTGACCTACACAATTTGTTTTATTTCTTTCTATTGATATCTTAGTTGGGTATACCATGGCCGACAACCAGTTTTATTATTCTTCTCCTTCGCTCTAGGAGAAGTCCCGATCAGTACTCGGGGCCTCCGGGCAAGGGGTTGAGCTATAGATGGCGGACCGGCTATCCTAGATCAGTTCTCTAGGAAGGCCAGCTGCCATCTGCTACCGTTCCTTCAATTCTCGTCCCCTTATATAGGTACCGGACGTAAGCAACAACAACTTCTTATCTTGTTTTCCTCTCGGCTTCGCATTTATTTGCTTGGATTTAATATTTTAATATTTCTCGCTGAATTAAATGTTGTTTTCCGTTCCTTCCTAAAGGCACTTTCTGTAAACAACAACTGATACCAATATAAAAAACCTCCCTTATCTTGTTGTCGCCGATTTACCTGCTTTGGTTTTAATAATTTACTACTTGAATAATTCCTACATGATTTCTTCTCGCCTTTCGTGGGAATAATATTTTATTTAAATTCTGGCGTCGCTTTCCAGCGTCGCGACGTTACTGTAAGGGTAAAAACATAGTAGAACGACGAGGCTAGAGGCACAGCGACGAGGTAAGCGACGCGGCTTTTATTTCATCGTGTATGGTAATGAAGCCAAACATAGTGAAGAGGTTGACGCAGTACTAAGCGACGAGACAAGCAAGGCGATGCGCGTCGAGATAAAAATTAGATTTATTATCGCGTTGATACTGGACGGTTCTAGCTGCATTCTTTTTAAGTTTTGGCAATTTCTATTCTTAAATATTCAAAAAATCGGTCTGGGTTGCTTGAGCTCAGAAAATAATGTATGGTACTGTCCAAACCGTTTGCGTACTTTATTAATAGGATGTACAGAATAAGTTTTGTCCAAACTTCCCATTGCAATAATAATAAGTCCGCGAAGCGCGGCATTATCGAATAAAATTTCATCTTCACT
This sequence comes from Malachius bipustulatus, assembly GCA_910589415.1. Classification (NCBI taxonomy): domain Eukaryota; kingdom Metazoa; phylum Arthropoda; class Insecta; order Coleoptera; family Melyridae; genus Malachius; species Malachius bipustulatus. Next base: position 3,539,259 of record OU342638.1, on the reverse strand, counting down.
GTCGGAGAACATTGTTCATACTGAATTGAGTTTGAAAAGTCAAAGCAGTAAATCACAACTTCTGTCTCCTCACTATGTGCATGTCTCTTGTCTCGTCGCTTATATCGTCGCTTACCTAGTCGCTGTGCCTCTAGCCTCGTCGTTCTACTATGTTTTTACCCTAACGTCACAATCTATACTGCATGTGAGGTGCTAATTTCAGATTTACAACTTTCTCGAGTTCGGTCTATATTATGCCTTCACGAGATACCGTTTTAGCGTGGAATTTGTTTTGTGAATACTTTCTACTATTCTACCTGTGAAACGTTAAACGGCCCACAGACGATGCAATTTGTCGGACAACAAGTTGTACGATCTTGGTCGGTTCAACCATCTGAACGATAATTGGAACGTGTGTGGTGCTGTAGTACAACTAGTCGTACGACACGGTCGAATCGTTCGGAAGTGGAAGTTTAGCATGTTTAAAAATCTGTCGTACAACTAGTTGGATATACGACAAGTTTGAACGTATGTGTCTATTCGCCGATTTGTTGATACGATTTCAGCGACTAATCAGTGAGTACGGAAGCATTGAGTAGATACTGAGCTGGTCCTAAAAAAACTATACGGTTCAAACGATGGACTTTTTCAAAAAACTTTTTGAAAATTCAAGTACAGAATCACAATGGCCATAATTTAAGATTATTTTGGAGTATACAGACTGTCCCATATGACAGTGGCATATCAAAGTTATGTTTTTTTTAATGGAATGCTCCTATGTTATTGCATTTTTAGATTGTCTGAAAAGAGAAAATAAGATTGACTTTTACAGTTGGTGTTTAAGTTCAGAAGTTTTTGAGTTATAAACAAGTGAAAATCGTCATTTTGCAAGTTCGAGGCCCTGTACAACGAAAACGGTTCAAGATAGAGAAAAACGGCTTACATGTCCATATTTCAACTTTTTATGTACTATCCTATGGTATAGAAACATTTGTGCTTTCTTTGATTTTTTTATTTGGCGACACGTGGAGAAATCTCAGTTTTTTTTTTAATTTTTTATCACCCTGTATAAAAATTTCATCTACATCATAGGATAGTACATGAAAAGTTAAAATCTTGAACCGTTTTCGTGGTAAATGTTTTTAAAGTTGGAAAATCACGATTTTCACTTGTTTATAACTCATAGCCTATTCAATTTAAACTGCAACTATGAGCACCATTGTTATTACATTTTCTCAGACAATCTGAAAATATAATAATATATGGGCTGTCCCATTTAAAAAAAAACAAAGATGGCCATTGCTTTCGCCATTTTTAAATGATCTGTCATCTTGGTAATATTTCATTTTCATTCGTTATTAGGTATGTTGCCTAAGTGCCAAATTTCAGATTCCTGGATCACTTTGAACTCGAACCTTTTCTAATGTGGCGTTTCAATTAATCAGCCTGTAAACTAAACTAGTTGTACAACCGATCGCTTGTGATTATTTCACGTCTGTGGACAAAACGTTGTACGATCTGTCGTAACGATTTACAGGGCAACCGATTGTAGGATCGGTAGTACGACAAATTGCATCGTCTGTGGGCCCCATTATTCCCGTCAATTTCTTTTCATCGACTCCACTACTGCTACTGCAATTACAGCTAGTGTCAGTGGAAGTGACGCACTAAATATTGATTAAGGTTTGTGATTTGAAACGCTTTTAATACGAATTCAGCAGAATTACCTGTAATATTTCACGATGTGATAAACTACGAGTAACTTATTAATTGCGTGAATGCCTAAAAATCTATTGCCTTGTTTTTCTAACGTTTGAAAAATAACGGACAAGGCAAAATGCCTGGGAAACGATTGAACTCCCTAAAGGCCAATATTACAAACGCTGGTTAAGTTAACTGGCCGATTTCTGTGGTCGGTTCTGGAGAAGATATAGACTATAGGTCAAAATTATTGCAATTTAATTACTCTTGGCATAAATGGGATTACAAAAATTTTAATAAAAGTTATTCGAGGTCAATATTAGCTTCAAAATCGGGCACAGAAATCTGCCAGTTAACTTAACCAGCGTTTATAATATTGGCCGTATAAGACGTGGTCTTGTGGTTAAATTGCTAGGATACTGCAGAAACAGAAAACGGAGGTGTTATGCTTTCTTTTAAACGCCAACCAGCAGGTGGGTGACATGATATTTCTATCATGATGATAACAATAATTATCATTCTTATTTACTTGCATTATATATATTTGTTATCAAAAAGTTTCAAGGCTCTACTTCGTCAATAACTTGTTGAAATGATAATTATATTTGTAGGATATTCATTATTCCTCAACACACGCGATTGTTGCTGCGATACCACATCTGGTTCGATTTAGAAATAAATGTATAATGTTATTTAGGTATCTTCTATAGTTTTTCAGGATCGACAAATTGAAATAAACTAAATGGTGTTGCTCTGTAAACAAAGAAATGACATTTAAAGTTTATTGCTTAGCTTTGTCTATTCCTTTTAACATCAGGTCCTTCTTAAAATAATTGAATATAATAATAATCATCACTATAACTACTTATTTTTCATTACAGATAAAATATTTACTGATTAATAATACAATTATTAGCTTCGTTCGCGGATACAATCCAGAACCGGTTCGGAATCAGTTTAGAACTATTCCGGATTGTCGTAGAGCGCATGCCTAAGTGCGAACTGGTTCAGGATTTTATTTCACCGCGAACGAAGCAGGGACCGGATGAGAACTCCGAACTGTCAGATGACGAATGATTCCGTCTAACCCGCAGAGTAAGGACTGAGGCACTAAAAGTTCTTATTTTATGGTCAACAATTAATTCAAAATTTAACCTATATAAAGAATAAACGCTTTGGGCCTTTGTCACAGTATAGTTTATCTGTGTATTATGAAAAGATCTTTTGTGTAGCAGTACCTAACCACACAAACCTTTGCGATTGTTTTGTTTTACTGGTATCGGATACGGTAAATTATTTTTATTATGTTAGGTATTTATTGTTATTGTATTATACGTCAATAAATAATTATATTGGAATAAAAAAGTGCGAATCTGAAAGAGGTAAATACTTTGAATAATATCTACTTATTTTATTATACAAATCATCGACATCAGAGCAGAATTACGCATGAGCAGCGGAACCGAACTACTAGTTCCTGAAAAATCCCAGAACTGCTAGAATCGGTTCTGAACCGATAATGAACCGGTTCGATGAGTACCGCGAACGCAGAACTGTTAGTACTGGTTACTAAAAATTCAGAATTTATGCACCGCGAACGCCGGTTTTCTCACTGCGCATACGCAAGAGTTCTGAACCGGTTCAGGACTGTATCCGCGAACGAAGCTATTATTATCTGATAAGTTCATTCCACCTCTACCTACACCATTACCTGCGCGGCGCGCGGCACAATTCAAAATAAGGGAAATGCATTCTTTCCTTTACATCTCCCCCCTTGGATAAGAAAATTTTCAAGAAATTTTTCACTATACATACAGGGTTATTCACGGTATACGCCACGGAAGATTATGGCCGTGTCTCTGGATTTTAGGATCTTTTTATTTTTGGAGTGGATAGAGATCCGGCAGAGGTACGTTTTAAAATTATATTCATAATGTACAGGTGTCCCAAAAGCATGAAACATATCAAAGTTATGTTTTTTTTAAATGGAATGCTCCTATGTTATTGCATTTTTAGATTGTCTGAGAAGAAAAAAATAAGATTGGTTTTTACAGTTGGTGTTTAAATTCAAATGTTCTTGAGTTATAAACAAGTGAAAATCGTCATTTTTCAAGTTCAAGGCCTTGTTCAACGAAAACGGTTCAAGATAGAGAAAAACGGCTTACATGTCCCTATTTTAACTTTTCATGTACTATCCTATGATGTGGATGAAATCTTTATACAGGGTGATAAAAAATTTGAAAAATTCTGAGATTTCTCCACGCGTCGCCAAATAAAAAAATCAAAGAAAGTACAAATGTTTCTATACCATAGGATAGTACATGAAAAGTTAAAATAGGGACATGTAAGCCGTTTTTCTCTATCTTAAGCCGTTTTCCTTGTACAGGGCCTTGAACTTGAAAAATGACGATTTTCACTTGTTTATAACTCACAAACTTCTGAATTTAAACACCAACTGTAAAAGCCAATCTTCTTTTTTCTTCCCATGCAATCTAAAAATGCAATAACATAGGAGCATTCCATTAATGCTCCTATGTTATTGCATTTTTAGATTGTCTGAGAAGAAAAAAATAAGATTGGTTTTTACAGTTGGTGTTTAAATTCAAATGTTCTTGAGTTATAAACAAGTGAAAATCGTCATTTTTCAAGTTCAAGGCCTTGTTCAACGAAAACGGTTCAAGATAGAGAAAAACGGCTTACATGTCCCTATTTTAACTTTTCATGTACTATCCTATGATGTGGATGAAATCTTTATACAGGGTGATAAAAAATTTGAAAAATTCTGAGATTTCTCCACGCGTCGCCAAATAAAAAAATCAAAGAAAGTACAAATGTTTCTATACCATAGGATAGTACATGAAAAGTTAAAATAGGGACATGTAAGCCGTTTTTCTCTATCTTAAGCCGTTTTCCTTGTACAGGGCCTTGAACTTGAAAAATGACGATTTTCACTTGTTTATAACTCACAAACTTCTGAATTTAAACACCAACTGTAAAAGCCAATCTTCTTTTTTCTTCCCATGCAATCTAAAAATGCAATAACATAGGAGCATTCCATTAAAAAAAAACCTTCTTGCGCATCAATCGCAGAAATAGTGTATTTTTATGCGATTCCATAATAAATATTTTCTTCCTATTTTTTTTATAATGAATATAATGAAAAAATAATCCGATTTTTTTTTGGGAAAACTCCACCTACCTACCAAAAAAAAAAAGAATGATCCTCTCGTGGTTTCGAGCCCGCACCATCAGTTTCCTAGGCAAGGGTACACCCTTGCCTAACTAACTGGCCAAGGTGCGTTTCAAATTTGTAGCGATGATCGGGTAGGTATATGCAGTACGTCAGGTTCCTACACCTACACATTTTATTTGTTAAACTAGTCATATCTTAGTTATTAAAAGAGCAATTTGAATACTTTTTTCACCTGCATGTAGGTGATTTAATTGTCGTTGCGATTGCTCTTTTAATTTTCAGAACCATTCATAATTGAATGTGAAAAAAAATAAAAAAGAAATTGCGAACCATTTCATCAATTTAATAATTTTATATAAGTGTAAGCTAATTTTGCACAAGCGAAAACCTCTTTATTTTTCGTTTAAAGTGCTGCATTAATCGAGGCGAATTGAAGCTAAGACATCAAATTATATGTTAAAGCAAAAAAAAAATGGAAAATTTCGGTTTAACTTCTTCAAAAATGGACTCATAAACGGTTATAGAATTTACACATTTTCACCCTTTTCCTACACACGACACTGGCTTATTAATGGAAAATATGCTAATTTTATTGCATTAACTCCAATTTCCAATAATTTTCTTCAAATCCTGTTAATTTGATTTCAAAGTTTTTTTGCCATCTTGCTCATACAACGGTTCAAAAAATAGTAAATTTTCCGAAAATTCAAATGGTCTCCATTTTGAAACGGCTCGGCCGATTTTACTCAAGTGCAATACCAGACCACTTCTTGTGGACATCTTACTCTCACAAAAATTTCAACCCCCTAGATTGACAACTGCGGCCAGAAACCGTCCCTCAAGGACCGGATTTGTGGAACTTTGAAAGGACACCCTGTAGAAGTAACGTGACTTTTGGAAATTTTTTCAACGAAAATCTAAAGTCATTCCAAAGCTTTACAAGAATCCAAAATTTCGTTCACTAATCTTGAAAGATAAAGCTATAGGAGCGTTTTCAAAATCGAAAAATCGTGATTTTGGAGAAATATATATATATAAATAAATTAGTAGTTTATTTCGACTGTCCAGTTATATTATGATATTAGGAATTATTTGGGTTTGCAGTCAATTAAATCAAAGAACACTCTTTTTTCTACGTCAAGCTTTCGAATTAATTTTAATTCTTCTTCAGGACTATCTATAATATGATTAACAATATTAAATTTAGTATATAGGTGTTACAAAGATGGAAATTATATACTTACAGAATTTGAGATTAAAATTTAAAGTTTGTAAAAATTGCTAACCATAGGACTATTTTTGTATACATTCAAAGCAACTAACACCAACAAAGATAAAATTACATAACTAATGAAGTTCAATTTCAAATTCAGGCCGAAATGATAAAAAATTTTTAAAGTTTTTTCTAATTTAAATGATTGACATATAAATAATAAATTTTTTAAAAAATTGAATAAAGATGATTTGATATCTAAAAATTATTTGTTTTTGACGACTTCATTATTATGTAAGTCCCCTATTGTTAGATAAAATTAATATTATTGTAATAACATTGAAGGAAAAAATAAAAATATCGGAAGAATCAAAACTATTTAAACTTTGGATTAAATTTAGATTATTGTAGGTTGTTTTCTTTATCAATTTTTACTAAAAATGTGTAAATGCTACTAAGATTTTCTACATCTTTCATGGAGTTCATAGCATTTGAATTTTGTTGGATTCTAATCATTTCTATAAAAGTTCTTTTAAAGGTGTTACTTTCTATATCTAAGATTGATGTACCATCATAATTCATTTGGTGATCTTTTATTGTTAACATGTTTAGCTAGAGCACAAGTGCCTGTATTACGTTTTGCATCACTTCTATGGGATGTTATACGAGATTTTAAATTCCTTGAAGTTTGTCCTATGTAACAAAGATTGCAGTTAGCACAAGGAATGCAATATACAACATTTGATTGTTGCATTATTGGAGTTTTATCCTTAATTTTTGAAAAAAGCTGTTTAACGGTCTTCTGAGTTTTAAAGGCAGCTCTATCATTATCTGTTATTTTTAAAAGAGGAGCAAGTTTTGAAAAAAGAGGTTTAATATAAGGAAGAGAAAAATATCTTGTAACAACAGGATTTGTTTGTTGATCATTGATGTTATTCTGATTATTAATTGTAGAAGGTGTAGAATAAATTAGTTTATTTAACAAATTTTTTGGATAAGAATTTAGTCTTAATATTTCATAAAATTTTTTAAGATTTGTTTGTTTTAATGATTCATGTGTGATTTCTAAGATTTTATTTTTTATATTGATTATCAAATTTATTTTACATTTATAAGGATGGTAAGAATAGTAATTTATGTATCTTCCTGAATAGGTTGGTTTTGTGTACCATTCAGTTATTAAATTGGTGTCTTTTCTGATAATTCTAGTATCTAGAAATGGCACAGATGAATTACTTTCTTCTTCAACAGTGAATTGAATTTTATGATGGTAGCTGTTAAATATTCTTAAAGTTTCTTGTACTAAATTAATTGGAACTGAACAAATTATGTCATCAACGTATTTTTTACAAAAAGGAATTTGAAAAGGAAGTTTATCAATACACCAATCTAGAAGATCATCCATTATATATTGAGAAAGAATTGGTGAGATTATGGCTCCCATTGGTGTACCTGTAATTTGTTTATAATAGGTGTTATTATAAGAAAAATACGTAGAATCAAAAATAAATTCAATTATTTTCAAAAAATTTTGTTTCGTAATGTTACAATTTTCTTTTATATTATCCCATCTTTTTTCAATACTTTTTGTTATTAAATCAAATGGTATGTTAGTGAAAAGTGATACAACGTCCAGGCTAATGATAACATAGTTTAGAGGAATGGTGATCTGATTAATGTACCTAGCAAACTCTATTGAATTTTTGATATAGTAGTTATTCTCATTGTTATAAGAAGAAGTTAAAATGTCAGAAAGAAATTTTGATAACTTACTATTAGGACAGTCTATTGAAGAAATTATTGGTCTTAATTTTAATACTACTTTATGTATCTTAGGGAGACCATAATATTTAGGTGAAATTGGATTATAGATCATTAATTTTTTAGCAATTTCTTGATTTATTTGTCCATTCTTTTTTAAAGATGTAACTAAATTGTTTGCTTTTTGTGCCAAAGTACATGTAGGGTCTCTTGGAAGTTTTTTATATGTCTCTTGATCATTCAACATTTCAAGTGATAAATTATGATAGTCATCACGTCCAAGAATTACTGTAACATTACCTTTATCGGCATTTAGAACTATCAGATCAGGATTACTTTTTAAAAATTGAGAAGTACTTTTGAAATAATTTCTAAATTGACTGGTTGAAGTTGAATTATTTTGAATAAAATTTGTAATAATATTAGTAGCTTTAGTAGAAACCAAATTTCTATTTTGAGGTGGTTTACTTTGGTTAATTGCTTCAACATTAGCTAATAATTTTGGGATTGAAAGTTCTTTATTAATTGGTTCTATACTAAATTTAGGACCTAAAGAAAGTAAAGTATTTGTTTCAGATGGAAGTTGAACATTTGAAATATTTTTTAACCAATTATTAGGAACATTAATAGGAGTTATTTGTTCAAGTTTAAGTCTCTCAAGTTTGTTAATATTTTTGGTTTTAGTATTATAGAAATGTCTTTTCCATTTAGATGTCATTCTATTTTTAAATTCAGTAAAAATATAATTAGGAAGGTGATTTAAGATAAAAGATTCTAATTCTTCCAAAATTTTTGAACAGTTATTTAAATTTCTAACATTTAAGGAGATTTCTAAATTGATAGTTTTATTACTAAACCTGTTTAAAAATTCACGAACTTCACTAGCTAGAGGAGCTAGTAGTGGCCATAGAGGTGGCCAACCTTAGCAAGACACCCTGTATATACATATTATATATTTATATATAATATATTTATATTGTTAGCGACAGAGGAGGAAGAGGAAATATCGGCAGAACTGGCAACAAGCCCATCGCCGCCTCATCTCAAGTAGTGCCCGCAGCTGGCCTGCTGGATGCGATCGGGAGACGACGCGACCCAAGGACAAACAACACCAACACCATGACCATGATTCGGATACGCAAAATCCGGCATTCCATTCCAACCCGAACTGCGTGGCTGAATGCATCGCGACTTAATAATTAAATATTCAACACATCCTTAATCATATTAGAATAATCTCTTATTTAAATATTTGTTATTATACTTCGAATATAATTTTGATTTGGATTGAGTCTTGTTTTATTAGAAAAATAAACTCAATTAATACAATTCATATAAAAATAAAAACTTAATAAGTGAAAATTAAAATTCAAAATAATCACATTAAAGCTTAAATCAGAAGTGGGATAGATCTTGCGTTTCAGCAGTGTGAATTATGGAAGAGTTATTGTCAGAAGTGTTGAAAACTTTCAAGTCTGGAAGAACGGCCCCAGAACAGGTCGAGTTGCCAATATTTCGATCAGACAGGGATGAAGCAGAGAGTTGGCTGCAGCAGATCCAGGAAATAAAAGATGAGTTTGGTTGGTCAGACCTGCAAGTGGTGGTAAGATTGGGAAATTACCTTACTAAAGATTCAAAATTGTGGTATGAAAATTGGTCTCCTGTTAAGAGAGATTGGGAAACTTTTAAAAGGGAGTTCTTGGAGGCATTTCCACGTAAGAAAATTCTTGGCTTACTTTTATGTGAAGCAGCTAATTTTAAAAGTTCCTCATGTAATACTTATGTGTCATATGTACATCAAAAATTATCTTTGTTGAAGAGTGTGCGAGCTGCATGGTCTGTGAAAGATTTAATTGAGTTAATTATATTTGGAATCTCTGAGCAGAAAACTCGTGATTCTTTGATTATGCGTGATTTCGAATCGATCTCTGATTTAATTAGTTATTTAGGAACGATTCCAAAGCCGTCGATTCCGAGTACGGAATACAATAATCATAATTATGGGCCGATTGCGAAGCGACCTCGAATAGATCGAGAAACTGCCGTGTCTGCGGGTGGTGCTAGTGCTAGTGTAAGTGCGAGGCATGAAAAAGAAATGCGAGTCTGTTTCCATTGCAACCGGGTGGGCCACATGAAACGTAATTGCCGAGAATTATTAAACGCACATAAAACCCATAATCGATTTAGAAATACAATACCTGGCTCTAAATTATTAAATCAGGTTAATACCCCAGTTGTAACAGAACCTAAGTTGCCTCTAAAAATTGAAAATAAAGACACATGCCAATTTTGTTTTAAACAAGGTCATCTAGCCGAAAGATGTTTCATTAAAAGGGGAATTGAAGACCGTAAAAATGTAAATTTGATAGCAGTTAATAAGAATGTTGTTCCAATAACAATCAAAGTTGATTCTCTTATTTTTATGGGACTAATTGATACAGGAGCAGATATTTCTTTAATTTCCGATAAATTTATTACGAAATTTCAACATAAATTGGAAAAATGTGAAACGAAAATATCCGGCATTGTTCCGGGCATACTTGCGTCTGAATATAAGTTTCAAGCGGATGTCGAAATTACTGGACAACGAACCCGTTTGAATTTTGTGTTAGTACCAGCTGAATGTCTAGACGATTTCGATGTTCTCGTTGGTTGCGATTTATTCCTGAATAATCAGCTGGCTGCGGTTACCGATTGCGATGGAACCCGTGTAGTTCGTCGTCAATTACCGGGCATTCTACGCATATCGGAAAATGAACAGGTTTCTAAATACAACGCTCCTGATGAGTATTTATTGCAGGTTACTTCCTTATTGGATCAATTTTCAGATATGATTGCAACTGGTAATAATGTTTCACTAGTAAATAACACATCTTTGGATATTAATTTAGTTGACAACCACATTGTATATAGGCGACCTTACAGATTGGCTGCAAGCGAGAAAATTGAACTTGGAAAGATCGTTCAAGATTTATTAGACCATAATATTATTCGTGAGAGCTGTTCCCCATATTCGAGTCCAGTTCTTCTAGTAAGAAAGAAAAATAATTCTTACAGAATGGTAGTAGATTTTCGCGAATTAAATTCCCATACAGTCAAAGATCGTTACCCTATGCCGAGGATAGATGATCAATTGGACAAATTAGGTCAAGGCAAGTATTTCACTTCTTTGGACATGAATTCAGGTTTTTACCAGATACCTATTAGTCCAGACTCGATCGAGAAGACAGGTTTCGTCACTCCAGATGGTCATTATGAGTTCGTACGCATGCCATTTGGTTTGGCAAATGCTCCAGCTGTTTTCCAGAGGGCGGTAAATAAAGCTTTGGGTTCTCTTAAGGATAACGTCGCTCTAGTTTATTTAGACGACATATTGATTCCGTCTAAGACTATCCAAGAAGGGTTAGCTTCACTTCAACTTGTGTTAGAAGCATTGAGGAAGGCTGGTTTCTCCCTAAACATTTCAAAATGTTTCTTTTTACAATCAAAAATTGAATATTTAGGGCAGGAGTCTCTTCTGAGGGTATACGTCCCTGTGAAAGAAAAGTCGAATCCCTTCGTAAGGCTCAATCTCCGAAAAATATTAAACAGACCCGCCAGTTCATGGGCTTAGCAAGTTACTTTCGCAAGTATATTCCTGAGTTCGCTCATAGAACTGCCTGCATAACATCACTTACTAAAAACAATGCTCCTTTCCTGTGGACTGACGAACAAGAGAAAGCTAAGCAATATGTTATAGATTGTTTGACATCTGAGCCCTTATTAGTAATCTTTAACCCTAAGCTTCCTACAGAGCTGCATACCGATGCCAGCGCTCTTGGCTATGGTGCAGTATTACTCCAGAAATATGATGGGCAAAATAAAGTCGTGTCCTATTACAGTAAGCGAACTACTCCAGCCGAAGCCAAGTATCATTCATACGAATTGGAAACACTAGCCATAGTAAATGCTTTGAAATTCTTTCGAGTCTATCTGGTCGGAATACATTTCACTATTGTGACAGATTGTAATTCAGTAAAAGCTACTGAACGCAAAAAGGAAATTATTCCTCGAATAGCTAGGTGGTGGACGTATTTACAAGATTTTAATTACGATATTGTGTATCGCAAAGGTTCATCTTTAGGGCATGTTGACTATCTCAGTCGAAATCCTGTTTCCATACTCAGGGTGTCCGCTTATGACTCATGGCTACACATCGAGCAAAAAGGTAACGCCGAAGTTAAGCAGTTGCTAACATTGCTGCGTGAGGGTAAACTCGATTCTAAACAGTATGTAGAGAAAAATGGGCTTTTGTGTCACCAAACTATTTTAGATGATAAAACTAAGATTGTCAGGTATTTTGTGCCGAGACATAGCAGATTGGGACTGTTGCGTCTATTTCATGATGAGCAATGTCATATAGGTGTAGATAAAACTGTGGACTCGATCCTTAAACACTTTTGGTTCCCAAAGTTGAGATCATTTGTTCGCAAATATGTCAAACACTGCTGTGGTTTGTGCAGTAAAGAAAACTCGAACAGGACCACTACAGGGTCTAATTAAATTGTCAGAAAAGCCGAGTGAACCGCTACATACCTTACACATCGATTGTCTAGGCCCATTGCCAGCTGTTGATGAATACAAGCACGTATTTGTAATAATCGACGCATTTAGCAAATATTGTAATCTTGTTCCACTGAAATCCTTAAAAGCTTCCGAAACCGAGCAGGTCTTACAAAATTTTATCTCTTTGTTTGGCACTCCAAAGCTTATTGTCATGGACTCCGGTTTAAACTTTCATAATGCCACAGTGTGCGAACTTCTAGATAAGTGGCACATAGACTATCATTTCATTACTCCAGATGTACATAGGGCAAATGGTCAAGTAGAGCGTTATATGCGCACTATAATGAATTTAATTCGTATTGAAACGCGACTAAAAACAGGATGGCCAAACACCTTGTGGAAAATACAATTAGTATTAAATACCACTGTTCAAAAAACGACACAAGAATCACCACTACAGGTACTGATTGGCATACAAACTAGCACACCACTCATCCAGGCAGCTCTTATTGATTTGAGCCATGATATAACCCCTGTACGCAACTTAGCTTTAGACCGTAGTCGTCTTGTTAAACGTCTGAGACCAAGAGAAGCAGACAAACTCAATTCTAAGAGACGAGATAATGTGAAATATTGCATTGGAGATTTTGTATTGCTATACAGGGCTTCCAAAATGCATGTTAGCAAAACTGATTTTGAATTCATGGGACCATATGAAATTATGTCTATTACTGATCAAGGTAGATTTGAATTAAAACGGGTTGGTAAAAATAAAATTGTCAAGGCGGCGAAAGAACAGCTTCGACCTTGGCCTACTGAGTGGAGTCTTACCTCAGATGTGAGTGACTTACTGGAAATGTTAGAAAATGATGAAGGTAATTTTAATAAATTTATTATCTGTTTTTGCCTTGATTCCGGTTTTTGACAGAGCCGAAGGTGGAGTCAGCATACATCCACGTAGACGCATTGACATGAACCATAGAGAGTCATGTGAATTGTGAATGGAAGCAAGAGATTTCTTGAGCAGAAAAAAAAAATTTATCGCATTAAGTATTTTTTTTATAATAACTATTCCGATAGCTATCATCCAAGTTGAGATGATGAGAATTGTGAGTTGTGTACCATGAGAGTACCTACAACTACTATTTTTGAGTTGTGTACCATGAGAGTACATCACAAGCACCATTTTTGAGTTGGGTTACCAGGAGAGTATCCGCAACTATGATTAAAGAACTGTGTATCATGAGAGTACATAGCTGTGAGATAAGTTTTGTTTCTTTTGAAATATGCTACCTTGAGAGTGCATATTAATAAAAGCTTTGAATGATCTGGGATAAAATATTTATCCCTCGAGGTAAAGTTGTGTTGATTCTATGTTACAGCTGACCCTGAGGATGAAAATTGTTCCGAGAGCGAAACATTAGTCAGTCCGGCCGTGTTAGCGACAGAGGAGGAAGAGGAAATATCGGCAGAACTGGCAACAAGCCCATCGCCGCCTCATCTCAAGTAGTGCCCGCAGCTGGCCTGCTGGATGCGATCGGGAGACGACGCGACCCAAGGACAAACAACACCAACACCATGACCATGATTCGGATACGCAAAATCCGGCATTCCATTCCAACCCGAACTGCGTGGCTGAATGCATCGCGACTTAATAATTAAATATTCAACACATCCTTAATCATATTAGAATAATCTCTTATTTAAATATTTGTTATTATACTTCGAATATAATTTTGATTTGGATTGAGTCTTGTTTTATTAGAAAAATAAACTCAATTAATACAATTCATATAAAAATAAAAACTTAATTAGTGAAAATTAAAATTCAAAATAATCACATTAAAGCTTAAAATATATAATATATATATATATGTTACAGTTAAAACCAGTTTTTAGTTAGAACGCGTTATCCCTAGTTAGAACTAGTTTTTACTAAATGCCTTTGTTAAAACTAGAATTTACTAGTGCTTAAAATTTAATATCAGTTAAAACTAGTTCTTACTAGACAAAACGTGTTTTTCCGAAGCGAATCAGTTAAAACTGTTCAACCGAGATTAAAGTTGATCGTACCTTATTCTGATTGGTCGCGACTCGCGAGACGTCTTCTCTGGATATTACCCAGGAAAGGAATTCCAGCTCCAATAGCGTAGTCAAAAAAGAAGTGAGATATTCTTGTTTCGTCTGGCTTCCCAGCTTGAATGTCATCTTGGAGGTCACTCTAATCCCTTTACAACCTCTGATTTTACCTGTGATAGTGATTTTTATTTGTGGGATATGTCATCCCTTGATGTTACCTGTGATCGTAAGATCAGAGTGAGGGGAAAAAAATGTCTGACATAACGGGGAATACCAAACTTCGAACGATACTTTTTCAACGTTTCGGGAATTCTTTTGAAAGGAAATAAATATATGGACTTATAATACTGTTCACAAGTTGACGAGAAAATGATCTTCTAAAGGGGAAACGCATATGCGAGAGGAGGGTCTTCTCGCGATTTGGATATGAAACTGGAGAAGGAAAAGATGCCTGAGGAGTAAACGTCAAGACACTATGGTGGACACGGCTAAACAAGGTGACAATAATCTCATGCTAATCGCAAACGATTGTCTTTAAAAAATAGTTTAGGCAACAGACAAAATCATAACCCTCATATCACGAATTGGGCTGTCTTCTCTGTATCCTCGAATACTTTAGATACGAGTAATACATTTTCTCTAACGTTTCCATTTTACACTAAACCGGTTGACGCAAAGAAAACTTATTTTTCAACGGAGTGCACCATCTTCCATTTCAAATTTTAACCCTTTTCCTATACGCTCATCAGCATAAAAAGACCTCAAAGTTTTAACAAATGTGAGTCGACTAGTCTGTAGTGGCATCCTAATTTACCTTTGAGAACTGTTGCTAAGGAAGCTAGCAACACAGAAAAAACAGATTCTTTGATTTAAGAATTTCAATTTCTTTGACTTTAATTTGTTTGAAAACAACAAATATTGTTTAACCTAAACAAGATGTTTTTGGCTTAAAAATATGCGTTTTTTTGACTCAAGAGTGCGGTTTCTTTAAATTTATGCAACCAGATTTTTTTAAAGTAACAAATTATAATCTATTTTCAACAAAATATTAATTTAACATTATCAAACAATCCGAATGGTTACTTTAATGCACATGTTGTTTGACTGAAGAAAATTATAGTAAAACCCAACTATAATACTGTTACGGATTTCCTAACCGTAGGCTCGACGGATAATTGGGAAACACAGATTTACTGTTTTATTTATTTATTTAATGTCCATAAGAATTTCAGATTACAATGTTACAAATATCACTACTTCTTATACACAACAACTTTACTTGGTCTATAACACTACTACTTTTCACTAGTCACTTAGGAATACCGCACTGTCTATATCGCCACTAGTCGCTTAGTTCCTCGCTTGTTCTTCGCACACACCGCTAGACTGAACTGACTGAGTTCGCCTGGCTGCTTGCTATTTATAGGACATCCCTACCTCTGGAAGTAGTTTCTGGACGGTTTACCGACGGCTCGCTTCTATTTCCCGAACAAATCCAAGAGAAAGTCTCGAGAGTATTCCCTTTCTGGATGTTCCGCTCCCAGACACTCAAACATCCATTTCTGGAACTTCTCCACAGGAAATGACCAGAGTTTTCCATTCATTTCCTGTGGTTTTCAGCGAGATCCTCTCTCTGGGTGACAGGAGAGCAGCAGTGTACAGGACGTCAGAGTGTTGACGATCGCATACGGGTGGGCGCGTCCGGCTTGACCCCCACCACGCGCCCCAGCTAACACAGTACACCGGAGGCTGTCGCCGGCCAACGCGTTCTCCGTCCCGCCCACTTCTTAGTCCACCCTTTATTCGTATCAATACTTATTTGAGTCAAATAAACCCATTTTCTTGCTCTCGGCTTTAAAAGTTTTGTTGTGAACATCCATAATTTTAAAAACACCTGATATTTCATTGCTGTAAAATGAGGAAGATTTAGATGAAACGAATATTTAGTTGAAATCTACCCACATGGCCAAAAATGAAATCATGAATCCAAACAAATCATTTATTTGTTTGAAAACTACTGCGTATTCAAAATAAAATTTGCTTCCGGAGATTGAGACCAATCGGCATATTGCTAGAAATCAGGTGATGTTTTCCACGAATGAAAACACCGGAATTTAAACTTGATCTTGCGTATGCGTAGGTCAACTGTCTGAATTCTGGAAGAACAACTGCCAACTACGCGTTGGTTTGTTGGATTGTTGGTTTCCTTACTTTCCTTGGTCTCTTGCGTTGTGCATGCCCTACGGTCACCGATTTTCTAATCTCCGTTTCCAGGATAGTGGTTGTGAATTGTGATATACCTACTTACCTTGTGCAATGGAGGAATTCTTCAAAGATATTGGGTTGGAACATCTATTGACTGAATTTACAAGTAAGTATATTATAAAAATAGTATTTAATGGTGATTTTTTGCTGTTAATAATTTGCATTGCCTTTTACCTTGTGCTCTGACAAAATGGCGTATTATACCTACCTACATTGTTTGGAATTTCGTACACCTAATTATTTTATTATTAAAAAGGGTGGAAAATAACATTTGATGTCTTGACGATGTTAATCCATTTTAATTTAAAGTAAGGTAGGCATGGTATACCAAAAAATTAGGTAGGTACCTACCTAATCGAAGTTAAAAAAAAATCAATATTCGGTAGGTGGCTAAAAGAACTTAAAATATTTTCTCTCACTAACAAGACTGGTTAACCACAAGACTTTAATATTATAAATTCAAATAACCTATACGTTTAGTTTGATAAAAACATTCTTCTAGCTAGCATTGTAAATTAATTGAAGCTTCTGAATAAGTAGTCGGAATGGGAAGTTCTGGGAATTTTTTATTTACAATCGAGATTCGACAAGTCGTCTTTTGTCTCATGTCTGTCTCTCTCGTTTTTAATGCTACCAGAGAGTGAAGCAATACCTTGCTTATCATACTATCACTTCTTGATAGTAGTTTTAGTAGATCTTGTATTGAAAAATATTTAATAAGTATTTAAAAATAATAATTAATAAAATAATTATTATTATTAAGAAGGAAGTTTCAACTATTTTCATTGCATTCTGCGTTCTATTCTTTAACAAAATAGGTACCTATCTGCATGTTGCTGTTGCATGAATCCGACGTAATAATGATTTCCATCTATCTTCTCTTCAAGTTTGAAGTGTTCTAAAAATAGCTTGTCCATTGATATTTCAGTCTTTGTCTTTGCACGCACTGGAAATGCATCTATACTTATTATAAAAAATTGTCGATGACGTCATATCTCGAAAAATATGCCTAGCTAT
Organism: Malachius bipustulatus; assembly: GCA_910589415.1. Lineage (NCBI taxonomy): Eukaryota > Metazoa > Arthropoda > Insecta > Coleoptera > Melyridae > Malachius > Malachius bipustulatus. The sequence continues at coordinate 3,521,506 of OU342638.1, read as the reverse complement.
AGCTATGCTATGATTGGAAAAATTAACGCACGCCACACAGAATAGAAGAAAAATTCAACAAAAACTTTTGTGAAGGGTGAAGGGCTTTTTTTCTAAACATTTAACTTCCATTCTATAATGAAAAGAAGGAAAACAATTGTTTTTTTATTTCTCTGGAATTGATAATAATAATTATGAGTGTACCTATACTTCCCTTACTGATCATGCCTGTACTTAAACTTTTAGAGCAGAACATCGACTCTGTAGACTTGCTGTTTTATTTAAGTGAAGAAAACTTGACTGAACTGATTCCCAGCATAGGTGACCGAATTAAGTTCAACATGGGGGTGAGGAAACTTCAAATCGAAAAGGTTAGATTAATATCATACATAAAAAGTGTAAATTTTATGTTTCACATCATAGAGAAATATAATAAATACATAAACAGGGAATTCACATGTAAATTTAACTTTCAAAATATTGACTCGCCTTATTGCCCTGCAGAGAAATTGTTAATAATTTTCATTTCTTGATTTCAAAGCTGATGCTTCTGTTTCTATGGTTTCATTATACCTAGGTCTGTTAAGTCACTTTAGAAAAAAAACTTTTTTTTCGAAAACTCTTCGACTTTTGATATCATTTTTATGATAGCTTCAAATTTTAGCACTAAGTATATAGGTATTACTTATCACATCAAATATTTCCTACACTCTCGAGTCCTTTAAATGACTTAATTTTTAATAGTACAGATACTTAGGTATATCCCTTTATTGTAATAATTTAGGTGTAAAAGCTATTTTTACATCTATATGTTTAAGGGAGAATTATTATATTAATAATTTTTGACGTTTTTGTTTTTAGTTGTTAGAGTACCTACCTAACTATTAAAATGAGATAAAAAATTTAAAAAAATTATAAGTAATTTTTACAAAAAAAAATTCTCAAAATGCCTTATCAACAGACTTTAAATGTACCAAACTATAGAAACTGAAGTATCTATTGTGATTCTTAACAACTATCTAATTTAATTTTTTTCTACAATAAGTAGGTATACAATAATTAAAGGAACCAGTATTCTGTACTTATTAAGGAACTAAACAACATTTTGGACAACTTCTACCCTATGCTGAGAAATTAAATTTCCCACCTAATTTGGTCATATCTTTTCTATTAATGAAAAATATTTTTTTATTTTATGTACCTACCTAGGCCTAGGTACGTAAGTCTTCAAGAGCTTTCCATTTGACATTTCAAAAATTTTCTAAGACGACTATATCCTGCGGTTTTCATAGTTAACTTTTGTTTTTCTTGTGGCTGTCGTATTATATATTGTTATTAAAAAAATCAAGAAAAATAAAACCAAATTATTAATATGAAAAAAAAAACAAAATTATGGTGGCCATAAAACACAAAAATTTGACTATGAAAACCCCACGATTGAGGCTACTTTGAATTTTTTTAATGTCAAGTAGGTAGGTAATGCCTAAACAGTTCTTGACAACTTATGCATCAACCTACAAAAAAAAAAAAAAAACATTTCATTTGTTTTTCTCTGATAATGAATAAGATACGTAGGTATGACGAAAATAAAGAAGTCTTTTGTCGATCTCTATCCAAACTTTTATTTCAAATTCTTTTATCTATGACGTATCTATCATCGTTTTTGTATTCATAAACTTTTCCTAAATCCCCATACTCAGTTATTATCCAAAAAAGTTGATCAGCACTGCAAAATTACATTCAAATATTAAAATATGCAATTTAACAAAAATGTGGTACTTTATCAAAAATACGCATGGTTTTTCAGTAGGTAGTGTTTTAATTTTATGCTGTTTTTTTTTTGTTGATCAACTTATCCAATGATCAACTTTTTTAGGTAACCATTTTTGATATTGTCAAAAATAAAGGTATACTTGCTTTTACTATTTGGGAAGATTCGTGTTTTTTGACATATCCTCATATACGACTACAAAATAATTGTAAAATTATTTACAGGCCACTGTTGAATTCGCAAGAGACACCACCGAACCACCTCCAGCAAAAAAAAGAAGAACTTCAGAACTTCCCGAAGAAACCCATGTTGTCGAATTGCCTTTGTATGAACTACCCACGGTGATACTACCTTCTTCCGATGACACATTACATGATATTCAGTCATCATCAACTACAACTGATATTCAGAACCCCGAATGTGGACCGAACTCCAATTTTTTAAGTTACAGCTCTGTACAGAATGTCAGCAACTTAGACATACTGGAAGTGCTTAATAACAATATACTTGGAAAAGTTATTGTGGCAAAATACAAATCACAGTTAGCATTGGACCCAAAGGACAGAAACATAATTTGTGATTTAATTGTAAGTCACTTTCTCAATCAAGCTTCGAAATTAAATAACGAGTGTTTATCGATATTATCCAGTAAGATAGTTACTATTTTTCCGACTGAAAAAAGAACAACTTATTTTGTTAGTCCAGTTTTGAAACGCAGGTCAGGGAAAAATAAACCCGAAGTTGCAAAAGGCAAATTAGTGGACAAGCATCGTAATAAACTGACTGCAATAAGACGAGTGTTGCAAATTCAAGAAACCGCAACAGAAGAAGTTGACCAGGGTAAATATTTTTTACTGAATAATTGCTATTTTTTCTTTATACTGAAATCGTAGAACCATCCCAATTGGCGAAGGACAGCAAAATTTGGTTGTCTTCAAACAGTGAGCCAGTGGACGAGGTGCTACATCACTGGAGAACTTCCTATCCATTGCGAAGAATCACCCTCAACAAAAACACTCTTATTGAAGATTTCTATCAAGATTGGCCGATCTTCGAAACTCAACTCGCTATTGAATTAGTAAGTATGCTGTTTTTGAGCAGACTTTGTTTTAATTCTTAAATTATGGATAAATTTCAATTTCAACATTCCAGGTTACCAGTGACTTTAACCAAACTTTCAATAAAAGTTTGGAAGACCGTGTTACGGCAGAAGAATTTGAAATTTTTTTTGAAAATATTCTGAAAACACGACGACTCAATTTGTCTGCAGCTGATGAAAGCATACTGCAGTTACTCAACGGAGATATAACTACTGGTATGTGAGCTTTTTGATTTTTCATAAAAAAGTGTTCATTGTTTCCAATTCAATTATTTATGGTATATAAATATATTATAATGAACTGAGTAAATTAATTGGAGGTTTCTTCTAATAGAATAATATAAAATTAGAAAAAAATGTTAAACTGTTTGAAAAAATAAATAATATACAGGGTGTATTGTAACGTCCGCATAATATTAGCACCACACGATTCTACATCAAAAACAGAACAAAAAAGTCCTCAACAGTTTTTTCTTGATGAAAACAGATTTTAAGATATGGACAATTTAACGGTCTTAAATTTTGCAAGACTGGCGCTGGTATAAAAATTAAGATAACTTATTAGACGTGAAGTCATCTCACTGGTATTATAGTGTGCCGTTGCTATGTAATCGAAAAAAGGTGCAACAAGACAAATGTCATGCTGCGACGTGTCAATGTTGCAATTTTGTTTTTAGATTTTTTATTTTTTCAATTTTTTATTCAACAATTAAAACGCGCAGTTGCAATATTGATTGGAAGTATTGGAACTCAGGAAATCAAATAATTCCTAGTTTTGAAATGTTAATAAAACCATTTTTACCAAAAAAAATAAATCTAAAATTTTGGATAATTTGGCTATTTTACTTCTTACTTAAGAATTTTTTAATAATATTGAGCAATATTTTTGAGTAATAAAAAACTTCAAAAATTAAACTACAATGGTCGATAGCTTCGTTATTTGAGGTCTAAGAGCTAAACGGTATTAAAACTTTATGTTCTGTTTTTGATGTAGAATCACGTGGTGCTAATATTATGCGGACGTTACAATACACCCTGTATAATAGTAACTACTATCCAATGCAATTTTCGGAACTTACCATTTGTTTTTATTTATTTTAGATTCCAAACATACAATTCAATTATTCCTATTACCATGACTCATACCACCAAGAAGTCGAACCAAGGCAAAGGGTAGGCAGTGGAAGCCATCTATCACAGAAGCTCGAGATGGGATCTTCATACATGTGAAAACTCCGGGTGACATCGAGAATGCTAAAAGTGCTAAAATAGATTTTATGTACAGCAGAGGGCATACAGTCCAACCTTATCTGGTCATTGTTGGTCCCAGCTTAAGCAACATAACATCATCATATGTGGTAATAAACAATCATATATATAAATGCATGTCAGTATTAGATGCTCTTGACTTTTGTTTTAAATCCCACCATGTGTTCGATGCAAAATACACATTCGAATCCCACCATCTGTGGTACCTTATTCAATGGCTTGTGTACAATTTAAAAACCAAATCTGATTTGAAGATCCCTTTCATTCAAGATTGTGTTTACAAAAGGTAATTAAAATACTCACCTAATTTTGACTATAATATTTATAAGCATTATTTTATACCTAATAAGTATTGTGTATCTATTAAGCATACTTCTTGAAGGAAAATGGCTTTTTACAAGTGTTTCAAGTGTGGTAAATTTTGCATATCATTAGAGTTATTGTTTCAACATTTAAAAATAATGCATCCATTCCTTCAAAAATTTGAATGTATACAGAAAAATTGTTGCCGCACATTTCAGAGCTTAGCAGCTTTTCGTAAGCATTGTCTTTCAGAACACAGTGTAGCCACTAGGGAATTCCTAAAATCGCCAGTGTATGATGACACACTAGAGTTTAATTATAATGAACTTGATAATGCACCTGAAACAAACAGTCCAGCTGTTGAGGTGGAACACAAATCTGAAAACTTTTCTAAAATCTTGGATATTAAAAGTGAAGTAGTTGCATTTATATCCAGTTTATACAGTCATCAGTCATTACCGAGAAATGAAATTCAGTTGATAATCAAAAGTTTTAACGACTTGGTATCCTCCATATTTGGTTATATCTCTGGTGTTTTAAAAGGTCTTCATTTGGAAAACAACTGCATTTCTAAATTACTTGAAACACTCGATGGTGTTCAGAACTTACTGGCTACATTTAAATCAGAATTTTTATGTTTTAAATATTTTGAGCAATCCGAATGCTTTATACGCCCCGAATCATTCTCTATAGGTGAGCATGCAGTTTTGGATTGTAAAAGTACAGCTGCACAACCGACTTTGTCATTTGTGAAGTCTAAAATAGAAGTGATCCCTCTAAGAAAAATTTTAAAGAAATATTTGGAATTACCCAATGTGTTTCATATTTTACAAAATTATATTTTAGAACAAGAATCGGCAGATTCGTGTCTCGTGTCTAATGTATTTCAAGGATCCCTGTGGAAAATTGTAAAACCTAAATTTTTAAACAAAATTGTTTCCCCCTTTTTATGTACTTCGATGACTTCGAGTGTTGTAATCCTTTGGGGTCTAAAGCTGGTGTCCATAAAATTGGTGCTGTTTATGTTTCTATAGCTTGTGTACCTCCAGCATATTCTTCTTTGCTAGAAAACATTTTGTTAGCTCAGTTGTTTTACTCGAAAGATAGGTCAGAACATGGAAACAAAATAATATTTTCAAAATTATTAGATGAATTTAAATATTTGGAGGAGTACGGAATCGAAATTGAAAGCACAGACGGAAAAAGTCGAATTTATTTTAGTCTCTTGTTAATTTTGGGGGATAATTTGGGGCTTAACTCAATTCTTAGTTTTACTGAAAGTTTCAATGCAACTCACTTCTGTAGAATTTGCAAAACAAGCAAAGAAATTTCTAAAACTCAATGTATCGAGGATCCTAATTCTTTGCGTACAACAAATAATTATGAACAAGATTCTCAGAACTTACAGTTTGGAATAAAAGAAAAATGTGGTTTTAATAATCTGAACTCTTACCATGTAGCAGAAAATTTTTCGGTTGATTTAATGCATGATGTACTTGAAGGAATATTAAGATATGATATGGCACGAATTTTAAATGGTCTCATTGGTAAAAAATATTTCACCCTTGCAATTTTGAATTATAGAATAAGATTTTCGAAGTTTTCTGAAATTGACATAGGTAACCCAATTCCGCCAATAAAATTTGAACATCTTCAAAGGAATTAGTTGAGTGCATCAGAAATGTTAGCATTTGTTATTTATTTCGGAATATTAGTAGGTGACCTCGTACCAGAAGATGATGAAATTTGTTTTTTTTTTTAAACTTGTATGAAATAATTCATATAATATTCAGCAGAACTATATCATTACATAGTGTTGAACTTTTGAAACATTTGATCGAGAATCATCATAGGGCTTATTGTAGTTTATTCCAGGATTCCTTGAAACCCAAGCATCATATTTTACTGCACTATCCCAATTTAATTTTGAAAATAGGTTCTCCGCGATTTATTTGGGCAATGAGATATGAAGCATTACATAAAACACTGAAGAGTTTTGCAGATGTTGTAACATCAAGAAAAAATATTATTTATACTTTGGCAATGAAACAACAGCTTCGTTTGTCATGTAGATTTTTAAGTCTACGTGGTATTTCTGAAAATGTTTGTTATGGCCCTTGTGAAGGTACAATTTCATCTCTCCTGGAATTTTCTATTTTAGAGAGACTACTAAATTCAAATCAAATTAATATTGCACAAAATGAACCTGTCCTTTTATCTTGGATAAAAATTAATAATTTTAAGAATAAAATTCGTTTTTGTTTGCAAGTTTCAGAAAACGAAATCCCTGATTTTATTAGAATAAAATTTGTTCTGCTTGTTGGTGATGAAATTTACTTTATTGGCTGCCCTGTGTATACTGTTGGATTCAACACTCACATTCAAGCATATGAAATTATATTGGACAATAATGTATGCCCAAATGATTTCATAATCCTTTCATCAAGAAATATGCTTAATGTAAGACCTAGTAACATTCATTGTACTGCTGACGGAAAGACTGTAATTTACAACATGTAATGAACCCAAGCATAGGCTCACAAGTTTTTGAGCTCTTAGCGAGTCTCTTAAATTTTGTAATATATTTTGCCAGTTGGCTAAGCTTAGCCACGAGAGTGATTACCAATTTTTTTTTTACAAATTATGATAAGAAACTATGCACCTTCTATTTGGCTCGTCGACAGACATTAAATCGTAAATCTAAATTAAATATAGTCCTCTTATCATAATATGTGAAAGTCATGACATAGTTTTGGAGCTATAAGCGAGTCTGTTAAATTTTGTAATATATTTTTCCAGTTGGCTAAGCTTAGCCACGAGAGTGATTACCAATTTTTTTTTACAAATTATGATAAGAAACTATGCACCTTCTATTTGGCTCGTCGACAGACATTAAATGGTAAATCTAAATTAAATATAGTCCTCTTATCATAATATGTGAAAGTCATGACATAGTTTTGGAGCTCTAAGCGAGTCTATTAAATTTTGTAATATACAGGGTGTCTCTGAAAGGTGCGGAAAAAAAGCTACCACAAATTCCTGAGGCCTAAATAAGCCGATCTAACCCAACTTATCTCTGTCCAAAAGTGGATGATTTCGGAGATACAGGGTGTCAAAAGTTCAATTTGGTTTCCGTTTTTCTTAAATAACTTTTTTAATAATTGGTATATTTTCACAATATTCGGCTGAAGAGACTTTTGTGGGGTGAAAAATTAAAAACTGCAATCATTTTTATTGTAAAATGTAGAGGGCGCCACCTGCGGTACCTTGAACACATTCAAAACGAACTATCTTTTTTGGGCCACTCTGTATTTAACTTTTAAATAAAAATTCTTATTCTCCAACGTCTTTTCCCAAAAAAAGGCATACGTGGTAAGAGTTGATTTGCGCAGCCTTTTCTGAGATATCTGGATTTAAGAAAATCACTACGTGCATGGCCAGGCCTAAGTAAGTAGTTATTAGTAATTATTGTAATAATTAAAACACAATTTTAAGCGAAGGCATTGAATTAAAATTATTTTACTTAAAGGCCATACCAGGTTTCAGTTGTGAGCTACCTCTCACATATGCCTGTGGTGCGCGTACTGTTGAAGTTCACTCTTTTGGGGCCACCCTTTTTATCGGAAGAGTCCGAAAGGCACTATTTGAGAAGTATTACGAGGCAGAGTACTATGCGGTGCTTTTCCATTGCCTTCCACAAGGTGCATCCCGATTTTGGCTCGAGTAGCACAACAAATACTTTTCGGCTGCTGGTGAGTTTCGAACCAAGGTTTACCGGCTGGTGGACGAACGCTCTATCCACTACACCACGGGACCCACTTAACGAATTTACATCAACGAGATCACTGTCACTATAAAGCAAATAAGTAATTGGTGTCAAATCGAATCTAAAACAACAAATTTACTTTAGTAATGGCCGTACAGTATACTAATGAAGAAATGAACGATATGTTATTGGTTTTTGGATATTGCCAAGGAAATGGTTTAGAATCTTGCAGATTATCAGTGAACGATTTCCGAATCGTCGTTTACCAAACCATAAAACCTTTAATGAAAGACGTCTTCGTGAAACAAGGTAGGTTTACGCATGTTTCTATTAATTAAGGTCGTGCACGTACGATAAGAACTCCAGAGGTTGAGGAAGATATTTTAAATAGGATTGAAGAAAATCCTAAACTCAGCACCAGACGATTGCGCTTAGAGCTAGGTGTATGCAAAGATACTGTTAACAGGGTGACCAGAGAACAATTACTGCACCCATTTCATGTTGAACGGGTATAAGACCTTTTACCCCATGATTATGAACCACGTCTAGCTTTCTGCCGGTTCATTTTCAAGAAGAATCAGGATAGGAACTTTACACAAGGAATTTTATTCACAGATGAAGCCTGTTTCACGCGGATTGGCATAACTAATTTGCACAATGTACATGTCTATGTTGGAGAAAATCCTCATGCGATTAAAGTAAGCCATTACTTATTAAAAGTAAGCCATTATCAGCATGAGTTTAAGATCAATGTGTGGGCAGGAATCATAGACACTTTCATAATTGGTCCTGTCATTTTACCACCTCGACTTAATGGCGAAAATTATTTGGAACATCTGCAAAACGAATTACCACACTTGTTTCATCCCCTGCCCTTGGAACTTCAAAGATGAATGTGGTTTATGCATGACGGTGCTCCTCCACATTTTTCGATAAATGTACGTAATTATTTGAGCGAACAGTATCCAAATAGATGGATAGGTAGAGCCAATGATGCACCCACAAGTTGGCCAGCTCGATCGCCTGCTATGACACCGATGGATTACTTTTTATTGGGAACTTTGAAAACCCTTGTGTCTTCTAGGCCATAGTAAATACAGAAGGTTAATTAAGGAGACGTATTGAAACCGGAATGGACGTTTTTAAAAATGATCACGAAATGCTCCAAAGAGTTCAATTTAATTTTTTAAAACGTATAAATCTATCTTTGTATGCACGAAAATGGAAATCATTTTGAACATTTGATAAAAGCATTTTTTTTATTAAATTAAACTAAATTTTTGTTGTTGATAAATCTCTTATTGACTGTTTTAACTTAAGTACTTATAAAGTTAAATCCACATTTTATGTACCTAGTCGTTTTTTTGTAGCTTTCAGTGACAGTTATTTTAATTCAACGCCTTTGCTTCAAATTGTGTTCAATTAATACAATTACTTACTTAGGCCTGGCCATGCACGTAGTGATTTTCTTAAATCCAGATATCTCAGAGACGGCTGCTCAAATCAACTCTTACCACGTATGCCTTTTTTTGGTAAAAGACGTTGGAGAATAAGAATTTTTATTTAAAAGTTAAATACAGAGTGGCCCAAAAAAGATAGTTCGTTTTGAATGTGTTCAAGGTACCGCAGGTGGCGCCCTCTACATTTTACAATAAAAATGATTGCAGTTTTTAATTTTTCACCCCACAAAAGCCCCTTCAGCCGAATATTGTGAAAATATACCAATTATTAAAAAAGTTATTTAAGAAAAACGGAAACCAAATTGAACTTTTGACACCCTGTATCTCCGAAATCATCCACTTTTGGACAGAGATAAATTGGGTTAGATCGGCTTATTTAGACCTCAGGAATTTGTGGTAGCTTTTTTTCCGCACCTTTCAGAGACACCCTGTATTTTGCCTATTGGCTAAGCCTAGCCACGAGAGTAATTATCAAAAAATTTAACAAATTATGATAAGAAACTATGCACCTTCTATTTGGCTCGTCGACAGACATTAAATGGTAAATCTAAATTAAATATAGTCCTCTTATCATAATACTGTTTAATTGTGTATTTCGTTTATACACACATTGTATTATATTTATGTAAAAGCTATATTTTTTAGGAACATATAAGGTAGTATTTTCCCTATCAGCAGCTTAAAATATTATAGTCAATAGTCTATACTATCAGGACAGTCCACAGCATTTTGTGCTAGGATCACTCCTGGATCATAACTTGTTCCTCTTGTTTGGTGACACTGTTTTTGTTGTGTATTTATTTTGTTATTATACTTTAGAATTTGTTTATGTTGTTCTTTCATACTTGAGAAGATTTATTTTGTATGTTGCTCGGCAGCTTAGAATATTATAGTCATACATATTATTCAGTCCATTGTGGTACATTCAGTGGTACAGTTCACACCATTTTTGTGTTCTCCTGGATCCACCATAATTATGTTAATCAACTCTTGTTATTATTATTGTTGGTGACAATGTTTTTGTTGTATTTAGGATATTTATTTTGTTGTTACACTAAAGAATTTTTATGTTGTTTATATTATACTGAAGAAGTTTTTTTATGTTGCACAATCATGTTATACTGAAATACTTTTTTACTGAAGAATAATTTTTTCTTTATTTAATTGTTTACTTGCAATATTTTTTTGTTTTTTATTGATAGAACTTTAAATTTTTGTTCATATGAATCCATTTTTTTGCAAAATAAAAAGAATACTCCATATGCTGACTTTTTATCATCCATTTTCAATGACAAACCTTGTGAGATGTGTATGTATAAATAATGTAGGTAAATGTATGTAATTTCAGTAGTTTAATTGTTTGATCATCTTTTTTATGGAAGTAAAATAATTTTAAAATGAAAATCAACATTTTTGATCCGAATAAGTCTGTACTTGAAGCAAAATAACCATTCTATTGGGTTGAATATGAGCTTTTTTGTTTTCACAATACTTTGTTTTACTCAACATATCTCAACTTTCAGTCAAAATCATATTTATTGTAGGTAAGAGGATATAATATTTACTTTCATTATTATTCTCATGATCCAAAAAATTATTTATTTAAAGCAAGAGATTATTTTTTTATTAATTTAAATGTTGTTTCTTTCATTCAACAAATCATCTTTTTAAACCAAAATCATATTCATTTCAGGTAAAAGGATAAAATTGTGACTTTTTTAAATATAATCTTGATACAAAAATAGATTCATTTAATCCAAACATCCAAGAGTTTAATTTTAATAAATATCTATTTGGATGCAGTTTCGTCAGCACATAAATCAAACAAATCTATGTTTGATTGAAAATCAACTACTGTTTGAATTAAGAAAACATTCCTTCAACTGAAAACTTAGATGATGTTTGATGAGAAGTTTTGTTTATTTTAAGCAACCAAATATTTCTTTGTGTTGAAAAATTTCACTACTTTATTTCAAAGCTGCAACAAATTGAACTAAGGACACATTGTGTTCAGCAAAACTTTTATTGTGTTGGATATTCAAAGAATTGGGTATTTTGAAGTAAACAAGTCATTCTCTTCGCCGTATAGAAAGCAATCATTTATTTGAGACAAGCAAATATTGTTAAATTCAAAGAAATACTTCTCTCTGTGCAGCCATAGGAACAGGCCATTTATCCGCTGCGTACGCAAGAAAGGATGTAGGTATGTCAAAAAGGTGTCTCTGCAAGAAAAATCGGTACCTTTGTAACTCACAATGCCACGATAGTTTGTCTTGCAATAACAAGTAGATCCTCATCTTTTTTTAAATTTAAGGCTGTTTCATTATTTTTTATTGTATGTTTACCAATGTTCCTTAACAATGTTCCTTTTTTGAATTTTATCGTTATGTTCTGTTGACTTGTTTGATTGTTTTATTTACCTTTAATTAATATTGTTACCTTGGCAACTACTTTATGTCGATATTCCCTAAAATGTTTCTTTAGTAAAGGATTTTTATTTTTACTAGGTAGGTACGTGACTCTCTAATGTACTAGATCTTTTTAAGAAATATTTTTAAAAAGATATCTTGTTTTCAATCCCAAATTAGTTTCTCTGTTAGTTTTAACTAAAGCTCGGAGTAACAACTAGTTTTATCTGAAAATCAAATATATCAGTGGTAAATTCTAGTTTTGACTAGGTATCACTAGTTTTAACAAAGCCGTTTAGTGAAAACGAGTTTTAACTAGGGAAAACTAGTTCTAACGGAAAACGGGTTTTAACTGTAACATATACATATATTTGTATATATTTATGCGGCTTCCTCTATTGCTGGACATCCCTTCTATACAGGATGTCCCAATATTCCATGGACATGGAGCAACCACACATTACTGAGGTAAAAAAAAGTCGCTCGGACCAAACTTATCTCTATACCAAAGTTCTTCCCGTTAGAGGGCTTCAAAGTCTTTTGAAAATTTTAGTTTTTTTGAAATAGCTCAAAGTCGGCTGATTCCAATTCGATGAAATTTGGTAGGTAAATTTCTTATTAAAAGTACTAACTTCTGATGTACATGATAATTTGACGGAAACCCGGGAAGGGGTGAAACTACCCCTACCCTCCATTAAAATCGATCGTACTTGTTGATAGGGTAGCAGGAACGCTGTTCATGTTTTTTTGTTTGAAAGATACATCGTTTTAGCCCATTTTTGGTTTCCTACAAAAATCTGTATCTTTCCGAGGTGCTATGTGATAAAATAAATAAGTCGATGATAACCAAATTTTCATTTCATTCTTTTAATTTGAAATCAAATTTTCAATAGTCAGGTGATTATTCTATATAATCTCATAAAAGATGCTCGATGTGGGCGCCGGTTTGGACCCTAGAAAGTTCCATCCTGCGCAAAAAAAAGATATAAACTTTTCTTGGAACCTCGTCGTTTTGCAAACTGTTTACTGCGTTTGAAAAAAACCGTTTGCAAACACCTGAAAAAAAAACCGAACCATACTAAACATCTTCTATGAGATTAGATCAAATAATCACCTGACAATTGAAAATTTGATTTCAAATTAAAAGAATGAAATAAAAATTTGGTTAGGTGCCATCGACTAATTTATTTTATCACATAGCACTTCGGAAAGATACAGATTTTTGTAGGAGACCAAAAATGGGCTAAAATGATGTATCTTTCAAACAAAAAAACATGGACAGCGTTCCTGCTACCCTACGAACAATTACGATCGATTTTAATGGAGGGTAGGGGTAGTTTCACCCCTTCCCGGGTTTCCGTCAAATTATCATGTACATCAGAAGTTAGTACTTTTAATAAGAAATTTACCTACCAAACTTCATCGAATTGGAATCAGCCGACTTTGAGCTATTTCAAAAAAACTAAAATTTTCAAAAGACTTTGAAGCCCTCTAACGGACAAACGAAGCACTTTGGTGTAGAGATAAGTTTGGTCCGAGCGACTTTTTTTTATCTCAGTAATCTGTGGTTGCTCCATGTCCATGGAATATTGGGACACCCTGTATGTTTATGCGGCTTTAGCTGGACGTATAATTCATACATCTATGCGGGTTTTCCTGGACATATTTATTGTAGTGTTGCCATAGTGGGATATTTTTCGTAAAAACTCGGGAAATCATAATATTTAACCTTACTCATACATAATTTGTGCACATGTGGCTTAATATTAAAAAGAAAATTAATATAGTATTCAATAATTTATATAATACTCATTATAATAATACTCATAAATTTAATAAAATGTTAAACTTGAGAAGTAAAAATTATTTTTTCTTTGACTTGGTCCTGTGTAAACCTATTAACTATTTGTTCGAATGATTTATTGCATGTATGATAAATTTATTTCTTTAAGACATTTAAAATATTTCTTTAATAAGATCTAAAGCATCCTTTTATTGGACCACTTATTTTGATTAACAAGATTTGAAAATTTTTATTGGGATTTAGGTTCTAATTTTAATATGCCACTAAAGATCCTTATTCTAAGGACAAATTAGAAACCTTCGCACAGCATGTGACCAGGTGAAGACTGAAGACATGGACGGTACCGTTTCGTCCTTATTATGGACTGATCAGCATGTCACATCAGTCAGACCCACGCTACACATACTGTACGAAAGTTGAAACTTCCAAAATTATCGTCTTCTTTTTTCGAATAAAAAAGTTTATTCACGGAATGACGTCGTATGTAGTCGCAAAATGACGTCACATTGCTTGCTTTAATGGTTATTTATGACTTTCGTTTAAACAGAGCTTATTTTGTTCGAAAATTCGAAAAAGACTACTTAAATTTTAATTTTTTTTTTATGGGATAGATTTTTGGTTTCCCTTATTTTTTAAATATCGAATGACATTAAAAAAATATAACTTCTTTCATAAAATAGGATTTCTTAATTTTCCATTTTTGCAGGATATTTCAGCAGCGTCTGAGGTTTCCATAAATTTTGTTTCGGATTCTTAATAATCATGAAAATATGCAATTTTCTCTAATTTATCTGACCTTGTATCTCTTATCGTTTCAGAGATTCCCATGTACCCGCAGTTCTTTTTAAATGGGACATCCATGTAATAACACTTTTAATACAATAATAAAGCCGTAATACTTATAACAATCTATCACATAACATAATATACAGGGTGTCCCAAGATTTCTTTATCAAGGGATATCCACGTTATTTCAAAAGATAAATAAATGAAATTCGGGAAATTTCAACCATACCCCTAAGGCTTTGCAGCTGCACCCTCAATGCCCCTTTGCGCCTTTCCACCCCTAAGTAATCATCCCCTACTTTTTTTTTTTCAAATGACACCCCCATATTTTTTTTGCCCGGCAGGATTGTTGACTTCTTTCTGAATACAATGTCATACGATTTTTTTAAATCGAGACATATCTAGCACGCCGAAAACAATAGAATATCATAACAAACGAGGATCGTCAAGGAGTTGCAATTGCTTGTTTTTTGTGTTAATGTTTCCTCCAACCACCTTAACTAGTAATACCGGTGTTACTGGATTAGGCGTTAATAATAATAATTGTTTCTGTGATTTTAATGTCATATTAAATGTTAATTGTTATTCCTTGACAACCCCCGTTTGTTATGATATTATATTGTTTTTAGCGTGCTAGATATGTCCCGCTTTAAAAAAATCGTGTGACATTGTATTCAGAAAGAAGTCAACAATCCTGTCGAGCAAAAAAAAACATGGGGGTGTCATTTGAAAAAAAAAGTAGGGGATGATTACTTAGGGGTGGAAAGGCGTAAAGGGGCATTGAGGGTGCAGCTGCAAAGCCTTAGGGGTATGGTTGAAATTTCCCGAATTTCATTTGTTTATTTTTTGAAATAACGCGGATATCCCTTGATAAAGAAATCTTGGGACAGCCTGTATGTATACAGGGTGTTCTACAAGCTCTATGACAAACTTTGACAGATGGTAGGTTGCTTGATTTTAAACATATTTTTTTTAATAAACATGGGTCCGATTCGTTTTTGTTTAGAAGTTACAAGCATTTAAAGAATCGTAATTTTTTCAGTCAACCAGGAAGTGACACTAAGTCGCTATGTCACTAAGACACTATGTCAACCAATGTACACTTATAAAATATACACTTACTTCAATGAAAAACGTAGGCTGATAAATAGAAATATCGGTTGTTATGACAATAATAATTGTTAGTGTCATTTTAATTATTTATTAGATATTTCGTGTGAAAGTTATAAATAAAAAATGCATTTATTCTCGACTGAGGAATATGCAGATATTGTGTTTGTATATGGGTATTCCAATGGTAATGCCAGACAAGCTGCTCAAGAATACCGACGCAGGTATCCAAATAGACATCAACCTGCCCACACGGTGTTTAGTGCATCATTTCGTAGACTTCGAGAAGCAGGTAATCCCGCTCCAAAGAAGGCTATTCGCCCTACTGAAGTAAATGTACAAGATGAAGAAAATGTGATAGATGCTGTCCTCGATAACCCTTCAATCAGTGTTCGGCGTATTTCTAGTAACCTTCATGTATCACCGAATTTTGTATGGCGTGTATTGAACAGAGAAATGTTACACCCGTTTCATCGCCAAAATGTACAGGCATTGCATGCTGGAGATGCCCCACAGCGATTAGGATTTTGTCGCTGGTTACTTCAGCAACAAGCACAAAATGATAGATTTATTTCGCTCGTCATGTGGTCTGATGAAGCATGCTTTACTAGGGATGGCATAAATAATAATCATAATGAACACGTATGGGCGTTGCAAAATCCACTTGCAATTAGACCAAGACGATTTCAGCAACAATTCAGTGTCAACGTTTGGGGTGGCATTTTCAACAATAATTTATTACCTGCGCATGTTCTAAGTGATCGTTTAAATGCAGATCTTTATAGACATTTCTTAGAACACGACCTTTTAAAGTTTATTGATGACGTGCAACTCAATATTATTCAAAATATGTGGTATCAGCATGACGGTGCACCACCACATAGAGGAAGACAAGTTGCTGCTTGGCTAAATGAACATTTCCCGAATAAATGGATAGGTCAAGGAGGTCCAATATCATGGCCACCTCGTTCTCTCTATCTGAATCCTCTGGATTTTTATTTATGGGGACACATGAAGCAGCTGGTCTACCATGTTGAAATCGCTACCCATCAGCAGTTACTTGAAAGAATTCAAGATGCAGCTAACCAAATAAGAAATGATCCAAATCTCATTCTTCGAGTGGCCGAATCTTTAGTTCGTCGATGTGAGGCTTGCATTCAAGCTGAGGGTGTACATTTCGACCAATTTTTATAGTCTTAAGTTTTGTGATTATCATTTAATTTAAATTTTTATTGTTGATTGTTAATAAAGGTTAAATGCTTGTAACTTCTAAACAAAAACGAATCGGACCCATGTTTATTAAAAAAAATATGTTTAAAATCAAGCAACCTACCATCTGTCAAAGTTTGTCATAGAGCTTGTAGAACAACCTGTAGATCTAGCACAAAGAAAAACAACAAAGAAGGAAGCAATAAAATTTGACAATTATTATATAAACAGCCTCGCCGCGCTTTATGCTTCGAGTCAAAATCCAACCGCATAACGTCATTGCACAGTAGTGACCAAAATAATAAAGGCAAACTGTCGTACCGTACACGATACACGGTATGCCGATTGCTGTTACTATTTTGTTTATTACTGCGCCATGACGTCATGTGGTTTTATTTTGACTTAAAGTATTAATCGCGGCGAGGTTGTTTATAAAATAAATGTCAAATTATACCTATTTCTTCCATCATTTTTGCTTGTGTTAGTGTATTTTTTTTCTTTGTGCTAGATCTATTATAGAAAAATCTTTTATTTTTCTTTCGAAAAAAGTGAAATGAAATTTTCACAAATTTTTTAAATGTTATTGATTTTTTGATTTTAATGTTTTTTTTTGTACCAAACGACATAAAAAAACAAATATGGCGGCTATAAGAAAAACAAAAGTTGACTATGAAAACTCTGGGATTTAGTTGGACTTGAAAATTTTTAAAACGTCTAATGGATAGCTGTTGCCGACATATGCAAGCCAACAAAGAATAATTATTTATTTATTCCTGACAATAAAAAAGATATGAGCAATCTCATGTGTAGTCTTCCAACAACCGCGTGACGTCAGAAGACCGGAACGCAGCATGCGCAGTCATCGTCTATCGGCATAGACTGTATATTATGTGTATCTTGTTACCGTGTATCGTGACCGTAAGTTGTTGGTTGTTAAATTGACTTTCACATTGAAATACGTCGTATTTCACTGTCGGCAATGTCGGCTGTCGCAAAAAACATATTTTATTGGCGCGAAGATTATAAATTAAATGAAAGTTTTTTGGTGTTGCGGTCGGTTCCGGTTCGTCCATCGGTGTTGGTTTGGTTTTACTGACTCTACTTTTACTATTTTCAATAAAAATAAAAAAAAATAATGACGTCGCCATCACAACCACCATCACCACAAGGAGACAACGTTCAAGTAAGTAATAAAATTAATTATTATTATTAAAACCACCGTAGGGAGAACACGAATTATTATTTGGCTTATTATATGACAGGTATAGTTGTTATGAAAACCAAAACTCTAATATGTAATGGTTGGTGCGATACCTACTTTGATCTTAAAAAGCTAATTTGATGAAAATTATTTACTTTTATGTGATCTACGTACTCCAATAAACTACCCATGCATGAGTCTGAATACTCATACTTTAACGTATTCCAATAAACTATACCCATGCATGAGTCTGAATACTCAAACTTAATATTTTTTTTCCCTTTCAAAATGAGCATGAATTGATTTTGTTTCCACGTGTCTAGTATAATTCAGGAGCTAGGACAATTTTCGGTGTATCACTTGCTCGTCGATAAGAGTAAACTGAGTCGTTACGGTGTCCATCTTCGAACGATGCCGCCTAAAGCCTGATAGGTGTACATAAGACAGGAACACACTTTTAAAGTTTTTGGAAAAATAATTTGAAAAATTCCTTCAAATGCATTGTTTATAAAAGTCCCACATTTTGTAAATAATATTCACTAAATTAAAATTTCTACAAAAGTATTCAAACTATTGAGATTGAAGTTTTGTAATGTTTGCCAATAAAGAAAAATCTACCTACCAAAGATAATAAGGTTTTCCTGAGAAATCTGCATCAACCATCATTGTACATTTGTTATATCACTATCACTTATAAAAGTGGATTTGAACGAATTTTACAGTTAAAAGTTATTTTGGTAATTTTAAATTACGAGAACGAATTTTTGGGCAAATATATTCGGATAGTAACATGATTTCTTGGATTGGATTTCCTTTTTGTATCATGAGAACTGCCACACTTACATTTAATTCATTATTATATTTTTTTTATAGAATCAGTCGTTGCTGGATCAGATATCGACTTTGCTGCAGCAGCAAAGTCGAGAAGTCTACCATAATATGCGACTACTAAACACGAAAATAAATGAAATAGACGAAAAAAGAGATGCAGAAGAAAGGGAACGGGGAAGAGGAGTACGGGAAAGAGAAGAACAAGGAAGCAAGACAACGGAAGGTGAGCAGGAAAGAAGAGAACGGGAAAGACAAGAACGAGGAAGTAAGACAACGGGAGGTGAGCGGGAAAGAAGAGAACAAAGTAAAACAATGCAAGGTGAGCGGGAAAGAAGAGAACGGGACAATAGAGGAAGAGAACGAGGAAGAGGAGGAAGAGGAGGAACAAGAGGACCAGGCAGGGTAGCAGAAGAAAGGGGATGGCAAGCACGAGGAAGGGGAGGACGAGTAGCACAAGGCAGTAGGGGACAAGGAAGAGGACGAGGAAGGGAAGGACAGGGGAGTAGGTAATACTTCAAGAAATAATTCTCAACACGCTATAATCTATAGTATATTTTACATTGATTTGAATTTCCCATCAAATTAAGTGAAAAAAAGTATATCAAAACGTTTTTTTGAAAAAGTATATCAAAGTTTTTTTAAAAGTAAATTGAGAGCAATAATTATTAACATTATAACAAAAATTGAATAAACGTATCGACAATTTAAAACGAAAATTTTTTGTTTTGGTGAAATGAAAACAAAAAATATAAAAATAAAGTGTCACCTCGACATAATTAAGTGGTGATGGCGCTGAGCGAGTAAACATCTGCTGAAACAGTCCGCATTAACCATCTAATTTTCGCAATATTATTTGTAATTAATTTATAATTTACAACTGGTTCTGTTGAGTACGTTACATTCTGTTGTGTGTGCAAGTTTGGTATCAATTAATAATGACGAATCCTAGAAAAGCCTCAGTCAAATCTAGTCAACCATCCGAAGAGAATCTGGCCAGAAAAATTGATAGATTGGAAAGTTATTTTCAAGACGAAATGAATAAATTCAAGGGAAGAATACGAACTTCGGGAGTTGGAGATGAAGTCCTGTCATTATCTGATTTATCCCGTAAGTTTGATAATTTTGAAACTAATATACACAATGAAATACGTCAATTGAGAACGGAGATAGAAAACAACTCAATGGCAATTAAAAACCTTAAGGATACTATACATAATCAAGAGCGACAAGTGCATGCCAACAAAATGCTTGTGTTCGGAGTGCCTGAAGTTGATGATGAAAACTCCGTAATATTGCTTAATAATTTTGTAAAAACGGTCTCCAAATATGTTAAAATCGATGGCTTAAATTTGTCCATCAGTGATATCTCGAATTGTTATCGTGTTGGAAGAAAACAAACAGATAGCAGGCCGCGGCCGATATTGTTTCAGTTTGTTTATATTTATAAAAGAGATTTAATTTACAGTAACAAATCACTATTTAAGGGATCAGACATAGTAGTTGCAGAATATCTAGCAAAGGAAACATATAATTTATACAAGTCAACCATAAAAAAATATAAGCGTCAATGTTGGACGCAAAATGGTCAGATATTCGTGAAAGATGGTGATAGGCGAAGACGAATTAGATAATCTTCAGATTTGTAGATAGTGTGTACTCTTTAGGTGCCAATTGTTGTAATGTAAATCCACCTAGATACAGAATTGATTGATGATGTTATTTTTTTTTGTTTTTTTCCCTTTTAGGTAGGTACTGCAGGAAAATATTATTTTGAAATTGTATTTAAATAATTTAAATGACGATTACCTGGTCGATTTGTTGTTGTTTATTTTGCGATTGAATAGCGTTGTAAGTTTTGATATTTTTGCGGATATGTTTGGCAGTGTTGCACGATTCCTTTTATTTCCCTAGGACATATTCTTGTTTTGTTGTATACTTGCTGTGTCTTACCTTTTATTAATAAGTTTCTAGTATTACTTTCTATTATTATTGCTCATCTCATTACTGAATATAGTTTATCCTTAGTATTGTGTTAAGTCGTGATAAAGTGATAAAGATGTATGATGCTCGTATGTTGAAATCTAGATGAATTGGGGCTTGTTAATGTTCATAGCTCATTCTTGCTGTTAATAGTCCTGTACTGTTCATGATTTTAGTGTTTTTTGTTCTGACGTAGAGTGATGGCGAGTACAACTTGGAGAGTTCTCCACCTTAACTCGCGTTCACTTGTTCCAAAATTAGATGACGTTCGAGTCTTTTGCCGTAATTCTAGTGTGGAAATACTATGTTTTAGTGAGACGTGGCTGTCGGCTTCTGTATCTGATCACGATATCTCTATCCAGGGCTATACAGTCATTAGGAACGATAGGCGGTACGGAGAATCTCACGGAGGTGTCTGTATATACTTGAAAAGTGAAAATTCTCGCTATTGAGAACTACTAATCTAATAGAACAACTCTGGATAATGCTACAGGTGGGGAGAAAAAAAATCGCCCTGGGTGTAGTTTATAATCCTAGTTCGAGACTCTATGAGGAATTTTTAGACATTCTCTATGAAACAATATCAGTTATATTACCAACTTGCGACGAACTGGTTTGCACAGGTGATACGAATATCGACCTTTTGAACACTGATGGTGCTGAATCTAGAAAATATAATAATATGTGTGAATCTTTCGGACTAACACAAATTGTTGATACTCCCACCAGAATCACTGACTCCTCATCTACAATGCTTGATCATTTTATTGTCTCAGATACAAGCATGGTGAAGTCCTTATCTGTCTTTTCATTTGTGACACACTTAAAGCTCGATCACGAAGCATTGATATGTGATATAGATATTCGCGGTAGTCGAAATAATTTAAGATATAAAAGGATCAGGGACTTTAAGAATATGAACATCGAGAATCTGAGGAGCGACATATCAACGACCTCTTTTAATATTATCTACAACATACAAGATATGAATGAAAAAGTCTTAGTTTTTAATCAACTAATTGCCGACCTCTTCAATTCCCATGCACCCGTAATCGACATCCGCATCACTAAGCCGTCGGTTCCTTGGTTAACAAGCAATCTTAGATTTGCTATGAAACTAAGAGACAGGGCACTCAGTAAGTGGAAGCGTACTCGTAATGAATCACATTTAAAATACTATAGGGTACTGCGTAATCAAGTTACTCTTTTTTGTAGACTAGAGAAGGAAAATTACTTAACACGCTCCATGGAAAATAATAATATGAGGTCATTCTGGCGTTTTGTAAAATCTGATACCTTTATTGAATTACCTAAATGTCTAAAAAAAAACACAAGCTTTTAATGAGTTTTATATATCAAGATCGGTCAGTAATGGAATTAATCCCAAAATCCTTGATATATATCTAAATAGTTATGCCGAAAATGTTAACTTAGAAGACCAATTCAATTTTGAGTTTGTGTCGATGGAAAAAGTTACAGAAATTCTCAGTTCAATTAAAAGGGAAGCTACTGGTTTTGACGGTATAAATATATACATGCTACGAGTATGTGGTGAGGTTTTGATTCCGTATATCACACATTTAGTTAATTGTAGTTTTGAACAAGGAATATTTCAGATATTTGGAAAACGGCAATAGTCAAGCCATTACCAAAGATCAGTACGCCCAGAGAATTCAAAGATCTTCGCCCTATATGCATCCTCCCTTCTCTCTCAAAATTGATTGAGAAAATAATGCACGAGCAGCTTCGTATTTATTTAGAGTCCCGTAAAATTTTACCTAATATTCAATCGGGGATCCGACCTCTTCATTCTTGCGAAACAGCTCTTCTTAACGTAGTTGACGATATTTTAGCTGCAAGAGACAGAGGAATGGTTACGGCTCTGGTACTCTTTGATCTCAACAGAGCATTTGACACCATCGACCACGAAATGCTCCTATCTATAGCTCGTCACCAGGGCCTGGGAGAGAGAGCTTGCTGCATGTTACGTAGCTACCTTACAAACAGACAGCAACTAACACGTATTGATAATGATGACTCTGCTACTGGTAGCGTCCGAGCTGGTGTTCCACAGGGCTCCATCCTGGGTCCTCTTCTGTATTCTTTGTACACCTTTTCAATCTCCTCCACTCTCGGATTTTGTTCTTGTCATCTATACGCCGATGATACACAGATTTATTTATCTTTCACACCCGAATTGGCAGAGATTGCTATGACACGCATAAATGCTGGCATTGCTGCTCTTTTGAAGTTCACTGCGGATCATGGGCTTCAGATTAATAATTCAAAAACCAAATTAATTTTATTCGGCTCCCCTAACCAGCTGAAAAGCTTGTTACCAAGCTTTAGCGTTATTGTGGGAGATACAACGATCTTTCCAACACCTCAAGCTCGCAACCTAGGGACTTATCATTGACAGTTCACTGCGATTTGAATCGCATATTTCTCAGTGCCTTAGGCGAGGTTACTACAGACTGAAACTATTATACCCAAAAAGGCAACTGATGAATCGAAGATCAAGGACAATGGCATGTGATGCATTTATCCTCTCGGTATTAAGTTATTGTGATACAGTCTATGGCTCCAACATTACCAGTGAGGATGCTCGTCGTCTCCAGGTACTCCAAAACTCATGTTTGAGATTTATCTATGGGATACGTCGTCGCGGCCATGTCTCGCATAAACTTACTGAGGTGCATTGGCTTAGCATGAATCAAAGGCGATTGCTTCGTGCAGCCACTTTGTACCATAAAATAATAATTTATAAATCTCCACCATATTTATATAATAAGATAACATACAGAACTGACATTCATAATATTAATCTGAGATTCCGGGATTAATCCCATAATATTAATCTGAGATCACTGTGCCATATCATAAAACAGAAACATTTAAAAGGTCATTTTCATATCAAATATGTCAAATTTACAATGGTATACCAAACGAACTTAAGCTTTTGGGTCTCAGAAAATTCAAAGTACAGCTCAGAAGGGCTTTGCTTGGTGAACGGTGACTGAATGGCTAGGAATGAGCAAATTGTCAAATTGTTAAATATTGATTAGTGACCAATTTCACAGTACCAGCATCTTTTTCTTCAATATGTTTAGATACCAGCAGTTTATCACACTCGCGCCAAATAAATAAAGCATAGAATAATATATAGAAGGTTGAGACAAGCAGAGTGACAATGTAACCATTGTCACAGTTATCTGATCTTCGCCTTTTTTCTCGAGGAATACTCAAAAATTATAACTATATGTATTTGTTTTCTTGTGTTCATATTTCTTTGAGAAAATAAAGACATTATTATTATTATTATTATTTCTTCTGCATATATGTAGCATCTCGGGTCTCATCTCCCGGCGGCAAGCAACCATGTCGGGCTATCACCAAGACAAGGTCGCCATAGAAGTTCTACTACATGTGTTTAGTTTGTGTGTTGTGTCAATTCTGTTAAATGTGTCGGATGTTCATCTATTTGTATGTCTGCGTACAGAAATTTTCTAACGATGTGACATGTACTTATTATTGTGGCTTTCTGTAGTTCTATGTACGTATTTTTGTGCATTTTGAGTGTCTGTAAGCTTTTATGTAGTGTATATGGTACAACCCCTGTAGAGGACAAGACTATCGGCACGATGACTACCCTGTCCATCCTCCAGAGGCGTCGCACCTCCTGTGCTAGATCTATGTATTTTGTATGTTTTTCGGTGTCCGTTTTCTGCAAGTTGTGTGTATTGGGTATCGCTATATCTATTAAATATGTATTTTTGTTTTCTTTGTCTATTAATGTGATGTCTGGTCTGTTATGATGAATTGTTTTGTCTGTGATGATGGCTCTGTCATAGTATAATTTGTGAGTGCTATCTTCTAATACTGTTTGCGGGTTGTATTTGTAATATGGTGTATACATGTCGATGAGTTTGTACTGAGCTGCGAGTTTTTGATGTATAATGTTCGCCACCTGGTTGTGTCTATGTAGATAGTCGGTTTGTGTAAGTATTCTGCATCCAGCTGTAATGTGTTGTATTGTTTCCTGTGATAAATGACATTTTCTGCATGTATCGTCTGTGATTGTGGTGTCCTTGAGTATATGTTTTCTGTAGTTTTTAGTATTTATTGTTTGATCCTGTATAGCAATCATGAACCCTTCGGTCTCCCCAAAAAGGTTCCCACAACTAAGCCACTTGTTCGACGCCTGTTTGTCGACATGGTTCTGGCTCAGCTCATGGGGGTGTCTCCCATGGAGTTCCTTCTGGGTCCACGACTGCTGTTTTGTATTATTATCTGTTATGTGTAGCTCCAAGTTTTTGTTATGTAGGTTTAAAGGTGTATTGTTTCTGTCTGCGATATTTATGGCTTTGTGTAGTTTGGCCGTGGTTTGTTTTGCGTGAAAGAACTCTCGAAGATTATTTATCTGTTTGTGGTGCAGATTGGGTATGTCAATAAGGCCTCTTCCCCCCATCTCTCTAGGTAGAGTTAGCCTTTCTGTGGCTGATTTAGGATGATGTTGTTTGTGTCTTGTGAGTGTTGTTCGGGTTTTCCTCTGGAGGTCTTCTAAGTCTGTCTGTGTCCATTGTATGACTCCAAACGAGTATGTCAGTGTCGGTACAGCGTATGTGTTTATTGCTTTTATTGTGTTTTTGGCATTCAGTTTTGTTTTTAATATTTGGTTTAGTCTGTTTATGTATGTTTTTCTTAGTGTTTGTTTTATTTGTGTATGTTCTGTGAGCTTGGCCTGCTGGAAACCAAGATATTTATAGACCTCGCCCTCTTCCATGGATTCAATCTTGCCGCCATTTTCAAGAGCGAATTCACCTGCCACCAGGGTTCCTTTTTCGATGTTGAGAGTTTTACATTTCTCCAACCCAAACTCCATATGTATGTCCTGTGAGAATGTGTGTGTAATTTTCAGCAGATGTTGCAGCTGTGTTTGTGTGGATGCGTATAATTTTATATCATCCATGTATAGCAGATGCGACAGAGTATAGTGCGTTGTTTTGTTGTCTCTGATGTTGAATCCATAATTTGAATTATTCAGCATGTTTGAGAGTGGATTCAAGGCAAGGCAAAACCACAGTGGACTCAATGAGTCCCCCTGGAATATGCCTCGACGTATAGGTATTTCTTCTGTAGTTATAGTTGTTTTATTGAGCGTAAGACGTAGTGTAGTTCTCCAGTGTGTCATAATGTTCTCGAGGAAGGCGATGAGCGTGGGGTGAATTTTGTAAATGTTTAATATGTGTATCAGCCAAGTATGTGGTGTGCTGTCAAATGCTTTTTTGTAATCTATGTATGCCATGTTTAATTGTCTATGTTGTCTATGTGCCTGACGCAGAACCACTGAGTCGATAAGGAGTTGTTCCTTGCATCCCATGTGGTTTCTGCGGCATCCCTTCTGCTGTTCTGTAAATGCGTTATTGTGTTCCAGATGAGAGTATATTTTGTTTGTTATGTTTGAAGTCAGAATTTTGTAAATTGTTGGGAGACATGTTATTGGTCTGTATTGTGTAGGGTTTTCTGTATTATTGTTTTTTGGCATCATATATGTGATGCCCTGTGTAAAGAATGCAGGTGTGTTCTGCGGATTATTGAGGATATCTGTAAAATGTGTGGCCAGTTTCGGATGTAGGCATGTGAACTTCTTGTACCAGAAGTTATGGATGTTGTCTATCCCGGGTGCCTTCCAGTTATGAATGTTTTTGATTGTATCGCTTATGTCTCGTGGTGTAATCTCGCTGAATTGCATGTCTGTGATGTTTTGTGTATGTTTTTCCTCCTCTCTGATCCAACTCGCGTCCTTGCTATGCTGGACCGGATTGGACCAAAGGGACGACCAGTATCGTGTGAGTTCTTCTCTTGTGGGTGTTTCATAGTTATTTTTCTGTGAACTATTTTGATTCATGTTTCTATAGAATATTTTTTCGTTTTCTGTAAACTGTTTGTTGTGTTGTTTTCGCTGAGTGCATGTTCTGTATCTACGTAGTCTTTGCGTTTTGGCTGCAAGTTTCTGTTTTAAGGTGTCCATGTATTCAGTGATGTGTTGGTTATGATGTTCATGTTTTGTGTGAGTCTTTACTGTCTTGAAAATGTGGTGCATATGCTTCATCAGTGTTTTGGATCTATTATTTTGTAGATATTGTGTGAGTCGGCCCAGATTTCGTCGAATTTCGTCTATCTGCGATTCAAGCCGACGCTCCCAGGCCGGTTTGTTTTGTTTATGTTGTGTCTGCGAGTCCTGAGGTCTTGTTTTTAGGCCATGATACCTAACTACCGCTACTGCTGCAGTATATATCAGTGTGTGTGTATCTGTCAGTGTGGAATCTTCCCGTATATGTTGTGGGAGTATATACTTATTCATGTATTGAAGAGTTTTTTCGAGTTTAGATGATGTATGTATCTTGGGTATTTTGTGTCTTTTTGCTGGGTCCGTTCCTGTGAATTGTAACAATGCTGTTTGCAATGAGTTCTCAAGGGCCTCAACAAGCTCAGTGTCCATGGTCTCCTGTGTATTTATTGTTTCTTCCGTGAGGCTGTATGCTAATGTTGTATCTCTGTTGTCTTCCTGAGGTGTACTTGCGGTTTCTTCTATCTGCGTATTTGTAGTATTTTCCCGTTGTTGCAACTCTTGAGCAACCTGCTGTTTAATGTTCTCGAGTGTTGTCTGCGGAATGAGGTTACGTGCTACGATTGCTCTTCGCTGGTCAGCTATCCTCTGCTCCGTGACCTGTGCGTTTGGGTACTGTTTTGTGAATTCTTGGTGTAATATTTGTCTGTACTGTGTTTTGTCTTTTTCAAGTTTTGTGACTGTGTAATAGGTGCGCATAATAAAGCTGTTTATTTCATTCGTCCACTTCATGCGCACCCTCTGTTTTCCCTCTGTATTATTATTATTATTATTATTATTATTATTATTATTTAAACTGTTGAATTTTGATATATTAATATCAATTAATGATATCTCTGTTACTTAATCTGGAAAATGTTTATTTTGAGGCTCTAAGCCCATTAGTTTACGAGATATAGCCAATGGCCGACCTCTGCGGGACACTCGGTACCTATATTTTAAAACTACCATCCGATAATGTAGCCAACACATTTAAATTCCACCATATTTGATAATGAAGTATGCTTCAGACATGCAAAACGCATTTTGTCCAAAATTAAAATTTTTTACCTGTAGATGGCGTTTGCTTTCTTATATATATTTCTATCTATTAGTCCTATCAAAGACATTCAAACAGCATTAAAATTCGTTTAAAATCTAACCAGAAAATCACTTGGACAAACAAAGCGCATGTTGTCCAACGACAGTGAACAAACAAACCGCGTTATGTCCACAAATTATGGACAAACTTCAGTTTGATTGGGTATAACGGCGAAGTGATCTGTTCTTAGGGTGAACTGCTGTGTTATTTCTTTATTTTTGTCAGTGTTGATGTTTATTTGTTTTAAAAATAATGCAAAATATCGAAGGAGAGCATGTTGTTGGAGATACTGACCGTGGATGTAGAAAAAGAAAGCTAAATTCTTCATCGAGAGAACGCAAAAAGAATGTTAGGTATGTATAAGAGCCCTTTTCAAGGTTAGGTTTACTTATTAATATTCTTTAGTATAGGTTTATTATTTTCATAAAAACATTGTTCATGGTAAATTGCAGATATTCTAATTTGGATCCCGATTTATTGAATCTAGAGATAACCTGCAACCACAAAGGTCAACATTTTCAGTGCCAGAATAATTTAACAAAGCCTATTATAAGAGGACTGAGACATGCATTTTTTAAAGAAACAAAAGAATTTTTTAAATTTCGTGAAAAATTGCTTGCAGTAGAGAATTTTATAAAACAGTTAAAAGGCAAAGACAGTCATTATGGAAGAAACAAATCCAGGAGAATATACTTGCCTCCTGAGTACAGTATCTCTAAACTTTGTGATTTATACAATGAAAAGGCAACGAATAATCTAAAAGTAAATTACAAATACTTCAGTAGGGTGTTTAATAATAAGTTTAACATAGGATTTGGCAGTCCTGCAACGGATGTGTGCGGATTCTGTGTTAGAACAGAAACTCAAATGAACAATACGAAAGTTTCGATTGAAAAACAAAAATTACAAACTGAATTAAAAGTTCATCGAACGCGAGCAGCGCAGTTCCACAAAATAATGAAAGAGAATCCGCCCAATACAATATCGTTTTGTTTTGATCTACAGCAAATTCAGGTACTACCTAAAGTACCAATACAAGATGCTTTTTATGCCCAACAGCTTTCTCTATACTTTTTTTGTATCGTTAAAACTAATGGCGAAAGTCCAATATTCTACTCATGGATGGAACATCAAGGGGGTAAGGGGGTTGTGGAAGTATCTTCTGCTCTTTTACATTTTCTTAAAGAAATAGAACTGTCTCCAGATATCAACTGTATACGACTGTTCGCAGATGGTTGTGGGGGGCAAAATAAAAATAGCTATGTCCTACACATGCTAATGATATGGCTTTATAGATTTGCCCCAGAAACAGTTAGGACTATAGCATTGATATTCCCCGTTCGTGGGCATTCATACTTACCTGCTGATAGAGTTTTCGGCAGGATCGAAAAAATTTTGAGGCGCCACAGTACTATTAAGACACCTGAAAAATATTACGAACTCTATTCTCAAGTAGGTGAAATACGTCAGCTCGGCAACCAATGGTTTTTGCATGACATTAAAAATGCATCGTTATGTTTGAAAAAAGTTACTGGAATAAGTCAATGTAAAAGAATTTACATCAAAAGAGGAAACTCTGGTGATAAAATTTTAGTAAAAACAGAAACCTTATACAGAAATGATGACATATCCAAAAAGGCAGAAACGCTTCTAAAACCACGGAAACGTTTAGATCAAATTCAAATCCCAGAGATACCGCTGGGTCATAAAATAAAGAAAAAAAAACTAGACAGCCTCAAGAAGCTCTTGACGTCTTTATCAGGTGAAAACTGGAGCACCGTGGATCCGGAATTGACTTGGATGGTTCCAATTTTTTCTGAATTCGTTGAAGAAAATGATCTTAATGATGTTAATGATGGTAATGACGAAAGTTTATGTGAATGTAATGACATTGAAACAGTAAATTTTATATAAAAAAAATTTATTAACATAAGAATTACAATTTGTTTACTTGAAATATCAATAGAAATGGTTTTTTATTGTTTCTTTAGAAAAAAAATGTTAATTTTTTAATAAAGCACTTGATTTAAATCTATTTTAATTGGTTTTATTATTATTATTTAATTGTTTGAAAGTACTGATAAACATTTAAAGACTTTCAAAATGAAGTTTGTCCACTATGGACATTCAAAATGAATTTTGTCCTTTAATTTTTTTTCTTTTTGTAAACTAGTATTAACCTTTCTTGTAGAGGCTTTTGGAGCAAACATGTTTTATTTATTTCCTATTTTTAGAAGCAAATTCGATTTACATATCAGGTATAGTTTTGCTACCATAGTTTTTCCTGTTTCCTGTAACTTTACAATATTGGACAAAATGCTTTTTGCATGTCTGCTCCTCAAGTATTAATTAAATTGGTAACAAATTTTCATTTATTCATCTAGACATCCTTTGTTCTAGGAAACATCGAGAGGCCGACCGTCCGGTTAGTCATTGAACTGGGCGGTCAAGAGTCATGGAGTCTTGGGTCGAATTACGGAGTTTATTAGAATTTTTTTTTTTTTAGAATTTTTGTTATTTTTCATATTATGTTGAATTTTTATTGTTTTATTTTAATATTTAATTTTTAGATCTTTTTTATTTATCTTAGATTTTTAGAATTTTTGTTGTTTTTATATATTGTTTACAGAATTTATATTTATTTTATATTTTTGAATAAAAAATAATGAAAAAATACAACTTTGTTTCCATTTTTAATGATACAACTTAACTGAAATTGTTCTTTGTTTTTCTAATAATATTCCAATGAAACCCAATTATTATAAATAATGTTTACATATTATCAATGATACATCTCTTTCTCCTCAAGTGAGTTTGGAACTGTATTATTATTATTAAAAATAAATAGTTCTTCAAGTGAGTTTTGAACTGTTTTATTATAAAAATATCAAAGAAAAAGTACACAATATTCTGGAACAATGAATTCTATAACCAATTTATAACATAGTATAATAGACGCAAGCAGGAATTCTTCAGAAATTATTTTTGGAAATCACAGTAATATTACAAAACATTATAATTATTATAATTAATTATTCTTAATTAATCTCGGTTGTTTCAATTTTTTACTCAACTACGGTGAAATTATTCTCATTACTTCTTGTGTTTTTATTCAAGGGATTTTCAGATTTTTCTTAATCCAAATTCCTCAACTGCTTCGATGAACCTAAAACAGAAACATCAACGGGAGAAATCATTTGGCTATAATAACATTTACATAATAATTACTATAATATATTAACTTCTTTTTGCAGACCCATGGTTTCATTTTTTGAGACATTATTTTTGAGCAATTAAAATAATAATAAACTACTAGCAAGTACAGTTCAATGGCGATTTCATCAGCCAAAGTGTTTGGTCGGTGTTTCAACAGATAGGAAACTTATAAATAAACGGACCAACTGGTTAGTCAGTAATAAAATGAAGGTTTAATTGATTGAAAGGTAACTCAAATATCCTCTGTCCTACATTAGCAACAATGTTGCATGCCTGTTAAGTGTACAAGGGGGAGATAAGGCCCGACTAAAGACTTCAGACTGGAGACGAGCCATTAACACCGACGGGGCGGTAAGGGAGGATAAGAATGCACATTAACCGCAGCTGAGAAGAGAAACAAAATCCAAGTAGCACGCTCGAGCTGGGGTTGTCATGAAGCAGTAGACCAGGTGAATTAGACATTGGACGGTGGAGTTTTACCAAGAAAAGGGTTTAACTGAATAATTGTAGGAACCGCGGATAAATCGCAGCGAATCGCGGGCACCGGGATACTTGGTGGTAGACTCTGTTCGCGAGCACCTTCACGCTAGTCGTCGCTCCGTTTTATTTTACTTTATTTTCCACTATTTTTTCGACTTAGAAGAATTTCTAAATAAGAACTAAATAAGAGGCTACCGGTTAGACTTTTGTCACAGGCACGTTCGCGCCCGGTAGGTGCTTTCCCATTTATTTTATTTCAATTTTCCCTATTTAAAAAAAAAAACACTAATTTATAAAAGTAAGAAAAGACTAGGCATAATTTCGTCGAGCAAAGCGTAGATTTTGGCAGTTAGGGATCAGTAGGATTGAGAGAGAACAGGTTTGCTGGCAGCCCATTATTGGGAGTCCGCTTACCTGGCAATTGCGGATTGTTCTGGCAGCCCATTATTGGGAGTACGCTCAATTTGTAATTGTCTCTTTCTTTCCTTACACTACTTTTTGGTCGATTTTAGTCGCGGCAGCCCAATACTGGGAGTACCTTCTATAATCGAACAAAGTGTAGATTTTTCACTTTATTAAATAACAAGTCCGTCATTCTTAACTTTGCATCATTTATTACAAATAATAAATCCCCTTTGAGTTCTCGCCATTTGTTTCACGAGTGTAAATCCATTATTCGTTTAAAAGTTAAATCTTTTATCGAGCATCTGCCCCGGTCCGGCACTTAAGGTTCAACCACCCGAGTGCCAGATGTCATCTTCCATACGTTAGATTATTCTTCTTCGACCCAGTTGCGAATTTCAGTATGTTCAGTGGCATACCAAATCACTCACTGTTCGTCTTAGTCCATATCTCGGCTGTTCAACCTACTCAATCTCCTTTCAACCCAAAAATTCAACCCCTTGATTCTCTCTTCTTTGTGGTGTGTAGCCCTTCCCCACAAACCCAAATACCTCTGGAATCTTTTTTGTCACATGCGAGGCTGCAGAGCGCCTTGGGATTGTGGAAAGAAAGATCCATCGAGCTCATTGGTCATCTGGTAGCACCCCTGAACCATGCGGTTGCTGTTGGGAGCGCTGAGATTGGCAGGAAGTCTATCAGTGACTAACCCCCTTTTCCCCACACTACCGAATGCTTCTGGAATCTTTTGTGTCACATGCGAGGCTGCAGAGCGCCTTGAGATTGTGGAAAGAAAGATCCATCGAGCTCATTGGTCATCTGATAGCACCCCTGAACCATGCGGCTGCTTTTGAGAGCGCTGAGATTGGCAGGAAGTCTATCAGTGACTAACCCCCTTTTCCCCACACTACCGAATGCTTCAGGAATCCTTTTTGTCACATGCGAGGCTGCAGCGCGCCTTGAGATTGTGGAAAGGGACCCATGGAGTTCTTAGGTCACCTGGTAACTTTCTCGAACCATGCGGTTGCCGCTGAGCGCACTGAGATTGGCGAGAGAGTTATCACTACCTGGTAGTTATTCCCCTAAACCGAAATCCGTCCCTCATAAGAACCTTGGACCGCAATAATTTCGTTTAACAGTTCTAAAAAACTTGATTTTCGCCCTTAGGCCTTATTTAATAATCTGGTCACCAAACCCAGGAAATTCTCTTCAGCCTTACTCTCCCAGTTATTTAAACTAGAGTTCATCCGTCCATTTGGTTGTGGTAAATTAGGAGAAGGTAATAAATTAGAATTCCCTGCAGAAAATCGACTCTTTCCCGCTAGGTTTGACCCAATATTATAATAATACGCAATTTATCTTGTCGCCCCGAACTAAAACAACTTGAGGAAGATTGTCTTCATAATATTAATTTGTAACTTCGACTGTATATTTGTAAATTCAGTCGCGCGCCCCTGAACCCTCTTCCATTTCGCATCCCGCCGCCTGATGCCTGTGGACTCCTTCAGTAAACAGGTGCGGTTGTCGATACCGTTATACCCGTCACAAAACACCCCTGCAGACAGAGAGGGCACGTTCCTGACCTATTAGGAGATTATCGCATCGCTCAGTCAGTCGGCCTTGCCGTCGAAAGCTGATCCAGTGTACTGGTGTTGAATAACTCACAGGAGTGTGTTCCTCTAAGGAAGGACCACTTCGGACGAGATCATGTCCGTCTACCTGAAGGAAATCTTACGTGATTTTCCAATGGCAAATAACCTAGGACTGGCGAGGGAATAGCGTTGCCCCACAGTATCCATCGACGGTTACTTCCGCTGGTTTACGATTACATGAGGTCGTTCGTTTGACCAATCACAACAATTTCTAAATTTGCTGGATTAGCTTGAGGCGAAAGTTTGCGACTGATTATCCTGGATCAAGAATCCACCCCCCGCTAAATAAATTGAGTGAATCTTTTTCCCAGGACATAGCCGACTTTTACCGGTTGGATCGCTGGCATTATGAATGATAGTTTGTTCAATGCACATTAGCATTTTGTTAGATTCAATCGGGCTTACTCTGCGTGAACCAGTTCAAGCTTCCAAATGAGCTAACTTGCGTTCACTGGGGTAAGCGGGACAGGGGTGCTCTAAGCCAAGCCAAGTGTGCTGCTTAGAGTGGGTAATTTTAAAATGCGGGGAAAATGTCAGCATCCGGCGTTGTCACGTTAGAATAGCCCTTCTATACTCCTCACACTTTGAACGTTCTTGAGTTACTCATCTCTTTAATTCACCTACACAATGTTGTCGGGTCCCGACCTATTCTAGACGATCAGAGGGAACACCCTAGTGGTTGAGAGGTCTATTTTTTCGATTCTTGAAGGGGGTGGACCTCCCGAACTCTTACAGTAGTATTGTAGGCTCTGATTGGAATGTCAATTTAGAAATTAAGAATTGTAACTTTAGCTTTAAAATTGATACTGGAGCTAATGTGAATATAATTAATAATGAGCAATTCAAACAGATTAGAAATAATGACAGATCGGTCAATCTGAGACTCGCTACTAAACAGTTAATTTCATATACATGAAATAAAATACAAAAGATAGGTATGTGTACTCTAAAAGTTATTTATAAAAGACGGGAGTATTTTTTGAATTTTTATGTTGTTCAAAACAACTACAGATCAATATTAGGTTTAGAGACGAGCCAGAAATTAAAAATTATTCAAAAAATTGATGAAATTGAGTCATACTCTTTAAATCATGGAGATATGATAAATGAATTCAAAGAAACTTTTCAAGGTATAGGTAAATTAAGTGAAAAATACCATATTGAAGTTGAAAAAGGTGCAACACCGAAGGCTTATCTGGTAAGAAAAATCCCTTTTGAAATAGAAAATCAATTCAAAAACACTTTAGATAAGTTGGTAAAACAAGATATTATAGCTAAAGTAAAAGGTTAGTACAGACTGAATCCACCCATTGGTCTTAGTCAAGAAAAAAAAAAGTATTTTACGAATATGTTTAGTTCACATGAATTAAATAAAATAATTAAACGAGAATATTATAAATTCCCAACAATTGATGAAATATCATCAAAATTAAACGAAGCTAGGTATTTCACCATTTTAGATGCAAACAGCGGTTTCTGGAATGTACCTTTGGACGGAGAAAGTAGTCGATTGTGTACATTCGGTACTCCTTTTGGCAATTTCAAATTTCTCAGGATGCCATATGGAATAAAATTGGCACCAGAAGTTTTTCATAAACGTTTTAAAGAAATATTCAATTTTGCGTGAAGAAGTCTGTACAGGTAGAGTTTTTTTCAATGTTTAGTACAGGGCAGGGATCTCGTGAACTACTGCAGTTAGAGGAACGGGTAAATGGGAAAGTAGTGCAGTTTTATGAGCTTAATTCGAAACAGCTTTTGTTTTTTTGAAAATCTTCATGGCTTCCTAGATATCTAACGTAAAGTAAATTCCGCGAATTTCTTTACACCGAGATAGCAGTCTTATTATTGAGATTAGAGAAAAATCGTAAAGGAAAACATTTTAGACGATTTCATAGACAATGAAACGGCGTTTCAATTTTTTTTATTTGTTGTGTCATTTTCGAGCTATGACGTAAACTTGTGTTTTTTTGAATGTAAGTCATAGTTGGCTATGACATCATTCGATATGTCTTTTTTTTCTAAATACAACGATATAAAACTCGATATCGTTTTTTCTGGAAATAAAAAAGTAAGGACGGTTTTTAATTTTATTTCCTCAAATACGTGGTATAGGCGCTGAATTTTATAGTTAATTTTTAATTGAAAATCTTATATGAATTAATAGTTCAACGGGATAGCTAGTTTTCTAGAACTTAAAAAAAAAAATTTAATTCTAATCTTTCAAAAATCTTGTAACAATACCTACCTACGCTGTAGAACTGTAGACTAAATATTCATATCAAAATGTGACGGTTGCTTAGCAACAGTAACAGAAACAGTGAAATTATAAAATTTGACAGTTAGTTACTTAGAGGCTTACAATTTCCATTGAACTTTAAGTTTGTAGTCAGGTTTTGCAGAAGTTCTTAGATCGTATAACCTGCAAGGTGAATTACTAGTGTGGCGTTTTCCAACCAAGAGAAGCGTGATATGATAGAATGTTATATTTAGTGTCAAAAGAATGCTGTCAGGGCTGCGGAACAATATTTTCGCAGATATTTTAATCCTCGTCAACCTTGTTTAGCGACTTTCAAACGATTATTTGATAATTTAGGAGAGTATGGTTCCTTCACTACGCCGTCAGTCCATGCAAATAGAATAAATGAAGCTCATGAAGTAAACGTGCTGGCTGTTACCATGGAAAATCCTTCAACTTCAACACGACAAGTTTCAGTGGAAACTGGGGCATCTCAGAGAACTGTGGTAAGAGTACTAAAGAAACATCAGTTTCATGCATACAAATTGTCATTATCGCAGAGGCTATATGCTGGGGATCATGAGAGACGTGTTACATTTTGCACATGGTTTAGAGAGACCTGTCGACATGACCCACAATTTTCATACAAGGTACTGTGGACCGACGAAAGTCGTTTTACAAACTGCGGAATGTTCAACAGACACAATGAACACTTATGGCTGCAATACAATCCTTATCATGTTGAACAAAGAAGACCGCAAGTCAAATATGGTTTCAATGTTTGGTGCGGTGTTATTGGCACGACGATTCTTGGACCATATATCTTCGAAGGCACTCTAACCGGAAATCGATATTTACATTTTCTACAGAACGTTTTACCAGAAATGCTAGACGAAGTTGACCTGGAGACCTGCCGAATGTTCCAGTGGTTTCAGCATGATGGAGCACCGCCGCACAATCTAGGTGATGTCAGGAACAATTTAAATGAACGTTTTCCTGACTCTTGGATAGGCAGGAACGCACCTATTGCATGGCCAGCTCGATCTCCGGACCTATCGGTGTTCGACTTTTTCTTGTGGGGCATGGTCAAAGATAGAGTATCTCGAAGATCCTATGATAACATTGACGATCCGAGACAAGCTGTACTGGAAGCCTTCAACAGGATTGATAGGCGTCAAGTTAGAAGGGCTGTTAATTCGATTTTAAATAGATGCAATCTATGCATTCAAAATAATGGTGGCCATTTTGAAGCCCTCATTTTCATTGTTACGTGATAAACCTACTGTAAATAAATATTCAAATGTTTCATAATATTTTCTAGAGTTACTAGATAGATGGGG
Source organism: Malachius bipustulatus (assembly GCA_910589415.1). Classification (NCBI taxonomy): domain Eukaryota; kingdom Metazoa; phylum Arthropoda; class Insecta; order Coleoptera; family Melyridae; genus Malachius; species Malachius bipustulatus. Next base: position 3,483,996 of record OU342638.1, on the reverse strand, counting down.
CTATTGGAAAATTTGTAGTTAATTAAGTAAAATTATTGTTTGCATAGAGGATTACAAATCATTCTGCAAAATTATCTATATATAATTTCAAATTCAACTGAGGCCTATCAGTTATGCTTACATGGCCGCCTAATTAAGTTGAGGAAATAAAATTAAAAACCGTCCTAACTTTTTTATTTCCAGAAAAAACGATATAGAGTTTTATATAGTTGTATTTAGAAAAAAAGACATACCGAATGATGTCATAGCCAACTATGACTTACGTTTAAAAAAACAAAAGTTTACATAGCTCGAAAATGACACAACAGATAAAAAAAATTGTAACGCCGTTTTATTGTCTATGAAATCGTCTAAAATGTTTTCCTTTACGATTTTTCCCCAATCCCAATAATAAGACTGCTATCTCGGTGTAAAGAAATTCGCGGAATTTACTTTATGTTAAATATCTAGGAAGCCATGGAGATTTTCAAAAAAACAAAAGCTGTTTCGAATTAAGCTCATAAAACTGCACTACTTTCCCCATTTAACCGTTCCTCTAACTGCAGTAGTTTACGAGATCCCTGTACTAAACATTAAAAAAAACTTACCCTGTATAATAGATGACATTCTAATTTGGGGTGCGACAGAAAAAGAACATAATATCAGATTAAGAAAAGTTCTAGAAACCGCGAAAAGAAATAATGTGAAATTTAATCTAAATAAATGCAAGTTTGCACTAACTGAAATTACATACTTGGGACATAAATTTTCAAAACAAGGTATGAGAATGGATAGAAGTCAAATTGAAGCTATAGAAGAAATACCAACACCAACTAATAAAAAAGAATTACAAAGATTTTTAGGACTTGTTACTTATGTAGGACGTTTTATCGAAAATCTTTCCGAAAAAACTCAACCACTTCGCGATCTAATAAAAAAGATAGTATATTCCGATGGGAAGAGGGTCAGGAAAAAGCTTTTAAAGAAATTAAGAAAGAAATATTAGAAAATAAAATCCTGCACTATTTTGATCCCAAAGAAAATAATGTGGTTGTGTCAGTAGATGCATCTCAAGCAGGCTTAGGGGCTGTATTATTCCAAAATAAAAACTATCAGCATTTGCTTCTCGCTCAATGATAAAAACGCAGATAGGGTATGCCAAAATTGAAAAAGAATTGTTGGCAATTAAAATTAGAACAGAAAAATTTCACCAATATGTATATGGAAGGAAATTTGTGGTAGAGAATGACCATAAACCATTAGTACCCATATTACAAAAGCAAGTAAATGAATGCCCAGCAAGATTGCAAAGAATTATTAACATTACAGAAATACGATTTTGTGGCCATACATAAACCAGGGAAGGAATTAGTAGTAGCAGATACTTTATCTAGAGCTAATAGTAAAAAATTAGATGAAGATAACTTAGCACTAGATCAAGTGATAATTTAATAATTACTGATTCCCGACTAAATGAAATAAAAGAAAAAACTGAAAATGATAACAGTTTAAAATTAATTTATGACTATATTAGAGGACGTTGGCCAAATAATATAAATAAAATACCTGTAGAAATAAGAAAATATTACAAGCACAAAGCTTATTTAACAGAAAGTTAGGGTTTATTGTTTAACGGAGATAAATTAGTTATTCCAAAATGTATGCTAAAATTAATTCTGGAAAAGATTCACGTGGGTCATATGGGAATAAATAAAGTAAACATAAAGCTAATTTAACACTTTATTGGCCAGAAATGAATCAACAAATTGAAAATATGATTTATAAATGTAGGACTTGCCAAACATACGAAAAATCAAATCCATCAGAAAAATTAATCCCTCATGAAATACCAAGACAACCGTGGGTTAAATTAGGAATGGATATATTTCATTATAACAGACAGAATTTTTGTTATTAATTGATTATTTTTCGAAATATGTAGAAGCTAAAAATTTAGGGAAAGATATGACATCACAAAACATTATAAAAAACTTGAAATCAATCTTTAGTTGTCACGGCATACCGGTGGTTATGTTTTCCGATGGAGGTACTCAATTTACTAGTAGAGAATTTGAAAATTTTGCCAAGGATTGGGTTTTTACACATGTGGTAATATCACCGCATTATCAACAAGCTAATGGATTAGCAGAGAGAACTATTCAAACAATTAAAAATATAATTAAAAAGTCTGAGGAAACAGATCAGGATTTGGATTTGGCTCTTTTAAATTTCAGAAATACACCTATAGTTAATAATTGTACACCAACTCAATTATTAATGTCTAGATATGTTAGAGATACCTTACCTGTTAATGAAAATAAGTTAAAACTAAATATTGTTAACTTTAAAGAGGTCGATAACAGAATAAAAGAAAATCCAAGAAAATATGTAGATAATTATAATAAAAAAGCAAGAGAGCTTAGAGATTTAACAATAGGAGAAAATGTAAAATACCAAATGAAACAAAAAAGTATGTGGAAATATGGAGTAGTTATAGAAAAGCTAAGAAATAGAACTTATAAAATTAAGAAGGAGGATAGAGCATGTCTCATTAGAAATGGTAGATATTTGAAACCAACTGAACTCGAGATAATGGAGATGCCTCGGAATCCGATAATGATTATGATTTATTTGATCATGAATTAATTGAAAGTTTGAAACGAAATAATATTAGTCAAGAAGACAGTATTGTAGAAGAAAATAGTGTTCGTGTAAGTGAATTTGAATCTAAAACTAGCAATGGAAGACAAAACAGTTGTACAAAAACCGAGAATATCTACAAAATATTTTATGTTGTCATTAATAGGTAATTATATTGTTAGATTCCATATGAAATATTTGAATTTGGCGCGCTCTGAGGACCACAATGACCGTCCTCGTAAGATCCGAAACTTCTTTAGGCGCATGCGACGCTCACACGATCCGCCGTCGGTCTGGCCTGGGAAAAAAGACGCAATTGCGTGGTTCCCAGCAACGGAGACGGTTCGGTTCGCTTGACCCTGTCACCATTTTAAAATAAACCGCGTATTCTAACATCAGGTCTGGGGTTGTGAGATACGCTATCTCGGATAAGAGTCGTGTGATAGTGGTAGGTGAAAAGACTCGGGACTCAAGACTCTTTAAAAAAGTGCACCAAGAATGGAAGACCTCGGCAAATCGCTCGGTGCAATAGCAACCGTGTTGGAAGATCTACAACGACGGATCAGCTCTCAGCCCTCGAGCCTCCCTGTAACGCAGGCTGCACCTCAAATGCCTTTCACATTATCCCTGCCCGTTTTAGACCCCGAAAATACCGACAGCAGTGTTTGGTTGACTAAAATAGATGGGTATAAAACTGAATTTTCTTGGTTCGACAGGGAAACTGTAAGTAGAGTTGGTCTATTTTTATTAAAATCGGCACAGCAGTGGTTTACCGCATGGCAGCCTACCGAAGAATCTTGGTCTAATTTTAAACTATTTTTTCCATCGCGTTCCCGAAACAGCGAAATCTCGGGAAAATTTTAGAGGATGCGGTAAATTACCGAAGTGCCGATGCGAGCAGCTATGCTGAATATGCCAGGGTAAAATTGGAAAAATTAAAATCTTTACGTACCCAGTGGTCGGATAATGAGTTTATTGAATTAATAGCACATTTAATAGATGACCCGTCTGTGAGAATGGCAGCATTTAATTGTGGGGCATATTCGGTTGGTGATTTGATTGCGTTCTTGAGCAATTATCTTAAAATGTCTCCGGAAGCGTCAATTTCTAATGAAAAAAGGGCTCCTAAACGAAACAAGCCCCCCATGAATCATCACTAAAGCCAGGTAACATAAAAAATGAATATGCTTGTTTTTCTTGTGGTAAGCCGGGACACCGCTCACGAGACTGTAAGGTTTCACGTAGGGTATTCACCAAGGGCCATCAGATGGGGAGAGCCGAGACCTTGTGCAGGTATTGCAAAAAGTCAGGACACAGTATCGAGGAATGTTTCCGCCGGAAAAACGCCAGGGCGTGAGCATTAGACGAGGCGTCCAAACCAACTTCTTCAAACAAAGTTAAGATAGAACACGTGTATAATTATTTTACCCCTGGCTACGATTATCGCCTACAAACCGTGCCAATTACAATTTGCGGATACAAAACTAGATGTCTTATCGATACTGGCTCAACTTGTTCTTTGATCAAAGAATCTTTGGTAGACGAATTACATGTAAAGAAAAATCCTCGAGTCACCCCTTTACAATGGTTTGATGGTACCATAAGTGATTCGCATTTCTGTACAAGGGCATTGGTAGAATTTCCAGACGTGAGTGTAGAACTCGATTTAGTCATTGTGCCACCCAAACACTCGAATTATGATGTAATTGTTGGAGAAAAATATTTATGAACATGACGTAGTCATACTGAAGGACAAAACTATTCAGAAAATTATTCCTAATAATTCAGTCTTGCGAATTTCATTTCAAACCGATGATCTGATCACTGATTAAAAAGAAAACGATAAACAGAGACTAATAGACGTGCTCTCGCAGTATGCTGAATTGTTTACATCCGGTAATCGTGTTGGAGCTGTTACTACCGGAGAATTGAATATTACGCTATCGGAAAATAAAACACTATATTACCATCCATATCGAATGTCTGAAGTCGAACGCCTGAAGTTGCGAGACATAACCGACGACCCCAAACGAAACGGTATAATACGCGATAGTAATTCACCTTTTGCGAGCCCTGTAATCTTAAGAGAGAGAAAAAATGGATCTGATCGCTGGTGCGTCGATTACCGAGAACTTAATAAAATAAACGTAAAAGATCGGTACTCTCTACCACGCATAGACGATCAGCTAGACCGGTTGGGGAAATGAAAATTATTTACCTCACTAGATATGGCTTCGGGATTTTACCAAATTCCGATTGCACCAGATTCAATTTCAAAAACCGCATTTGTGACTCCGGACGGGCAATTCGAATACTTACTAATGCCTTTCGGGTTGGCTAATGCACCAGCTGTCTTTCAAAGAGCTATTAATAAAGCTCTGGGCAACCTAAAGTATGAAGTTGCCCTAGTATACCTAGATGATATTTTGATACCCTCGGTAACGGTGAAAGAAGGTTTCGAAACATTACAATTAGTCCTCTCTGCATTGCAGAAAGCAAACTTTTCAGTTAATATCGCTAAATGTCGATTACTTGTGAACGACATTACCTACTTAGACCGAGAAATCTCAGCCGACGGGATACGCCCTGATAAAAATGAAATAAAGGCAGTTAAAGACAGTTTAGCCCCAACGAACGTGAAACAGGTGCGCCAATTCATCGGACTGCGAGTTATTTCAAAAAATTTATACCAGCATTCTCTACCAAAGCAGCTTGTATAACTCACTTGACAAAAAATAATCTCCCTTTCGAGTGGAGTAAGTAGCCAATGTTAAGATGCGAGACAGTACATAATACAAAATATTTCTTTTTAGCCCGATGATACTAAAAACACATACTAGAGAGGCAAGCGACTTGCTATATGCGTCCCTGCGTCCGTTTATCGTTCAGCCATCGCGTGAATTCCTTCACAATTTAAAATTCCTAATTCAATAACTATCAAACATACGACAAAAATTTATCTTTTAAAAACTTTCTTAATACTTTAAAGAAATTTTTAAAAATAAAAAAGTTTCTCGCTGACTGAAAATATCAATGCATTTTTGTGGAAATTTTCAATTACCTTTTGATTTCACAATCAAATATAAAGGTCCTAAAAACAAGGTTACCGTCAAAAGAAGCAAGAAATGGCTCAACTACAGTTCCACGATTTTTATCTCAAATCAATTCCCGATTTTTCTGGAAACTCAACCGAACTAGCTGGTTTCCTTAAAAGTTGCGATCTGGTCATGAACCAGTTTTATAAGGCAGATCAGCCAAATTTATTTCTCAATCACTTTTTGATGAACTTTATAATTAGCAAACTTCACGATTCATCTCAAATGATAATTAATACTAATAATTTTAATACTTGGCAGGAATTACGAAATTCACTTGTTCAAAATTTTGACGATATAAAGAGATGAATTGAGTCTGTTGGCAGATCTTTTGCTATTAAAACAAAAATTTTATGGAAAAGCTTTAGAATTTAGTAACAGGTGCCGCTGTATAGAACAGCTATTGGTATCAAATTTAATTTGTTCCGAAGCAAACGCAAAAATTACGGCTATGAATATAGAGACGGAACATTGTCAAATAATTTTAATAATAAATCCATTCAGAACAAAAATCAGTTCAACCAGAGACCTCAGTCTCAAAATTACCGACCCTTCCCAAGCATGAATAATAATTCTCAACCGATGCAAAATTTCTTTAGGCCTAACAAATGAATCACGCAAATTTTTCATCACCTAGACTCTAGTTTCATCAAAATAGGAACCCTTTGCCCAAAGTCGTCTGAACTTTCAGAATATTAATAGGAACCAGAATTCCAACCAAAATAGGTCAGGATTCTTCCAAAATTCACGATTTACTATAACGCTTATGGAAGTCGATTCCTCTTCAGGACTTAATAGGTAAAAATCACAACAAACACGAAATTACTTTAAAAATGTCACACCCAGTTCACCACACTACACCATGGAAGAATTCCATAATAATGAACTAGGAAATGATGAACCGGAGGAAAACGAAAATTTTCAAGAGGCCAATCTACAAGAATTCCCGAGGTAATTGAGATACATTCTTCACAAAATGTAAACCTTCCTTATATTATTCTCCCTGAAATTAAAGGTAAAATTCTAATGGACACAGGAAGTTCTAGATGTTTAATTAATAAAAGTATTGCTTACGAGAAATATAAAAATAATTTAATAAAGGAATCTTTTGACATTAGAACAGCTCATAACTCGACGACACATCAATGGTGTGTAGAAATTCCATTACCCTCAATTAGCAATATTAAGCATAAATTCTATATTTTCGATTTCAATCCCAAGGATAATATGCAGGATTAATCGGTCTCGATTTACTACTTAAACTAAATGCTAAATTAGATTTTAAAAGGAGTAATATAGAAGTAGGTGGAAAAAATTATGAATTTTTCATCGATAAAAACCAGCCAATATTAAGTTCAAAGGTAGAAACGTTAATACACAAAACTATTAAAATACCTGTCACCAAGGCAAATGGTACGGGTGTAATTATTAACAAGTGTAGCATTAATGATATAGAAATCCCAGACTCGTTGGTGTCAGTAGAAAATTTCCAAACTAGTATTAATGTATATAAAAATAGTATGGAAGAGAAAGTATTTGAATTACATCAACCTATGGATGTAGATTTAGATTAAGATATAGCACAACCTATAACGAATAAAGTAAAATTAAATGAAAAAATAAAACGCGATATCCGAAATCAATTAAGATTAGATCACTTAAATTCAGAAGAGTCGGAAACAATATTAGGATTATGCAAAGAATATATTGATATTTTTCATTATGATAGTTTACCCCTAACTTCTACAAATGCCGTAAAACATGAAATAAAAAAAAAATGGTACTCCCATATACAGGGTGTCCGGTAAGTACCTCCTAATCTCTCGGGAGCATACAGGGGAGGTCAAAAAAAACCTAGTCTGTCATAAAAAAAATTCCTTAAGTGTCCCCAAACGGAGATATGAAGCCCTAAAAGGGTGCCCAGCAATTTTCTTTTTTGGCTCCAACTTTTGAACCGACCTGTATAAATGGATGAAATTTAAATACTTTATAGGCGCCACAAAGAGCCATCAGGCCATATTAAAGTCGATGTTTGACGTCGTCAGGGAAGTCAGGAACGGACTTACCATCATACTCGTTGAGTCAAAATTTTGACAGGTGTCACTTTACAGAGCTAAAAACTATTTTTTTGAATAGTCTAATACTTCATCTTTAAAAAAGGTGCTCTTAATTTATTTCTGTAAAACTGACGGTTTTCGAGATAAATCGGTTTTTAGGAATGCGAAACACTAAAAAGTTACTAATGCTAAACACAAACAGGTAAAAATCAGGTTATTGTTGATAAACCTACCTACATATTGGATTGCTATTGACGGAACTTGATCAAAATTCGCATAAAAGTCGATTTATCTTGAGAACCGCTAGTTTTATCGAAATAAATTAAGAGTAGATACCTTTTGTGAAGATGAATGACCAGTGTATTTAAAAAATAAGTTTTCAGCTGTGTAAAATGACACCTGTCAAAACTTTGATACAATGAGTGTGGTGGTAAAACCGTTCATGACTTCCTTGAGGACGTCAAACATCTACTCTGATATGGCTTAATGGGTCTTTATGGCCTCTATAAAAAATAAAAATTTCATCAAAATATACAGGTCGGTTCAAAAGTTAGAGCCAAAAAAGTAAATTGCGGGGCACCCTTTTAGGGCTCCATATCTCCGTTTGAGGACACTTTAGGAAATTTTTTTTATGACAGACTAGGTTTTTTTTGACCTCCCCTGTATGGTCTCGAGCGATTAGGAGGTACTTACCGGACACCCTGTATAATAAAATTTATAGGGATCCCTATATTCATCGTGATGAAGTGAATAAACAAATTTTAAAAAATGTTAGAACAAGGAATTATAAGACCTAGCATTTCGCCCTGGGCTTCACCTCTTTGGGTCGTCTCTAAAAAACTAGATGCTAGCGGGCAACAAAAATGGCGAATCGTCATAGACTATAGAAAACTTAATGAACAGACTATAGACGACAAACACCCAATACCTAACATTACAGACATCTTGGACAGACTAGGCAGGTCAAATTACTTTACTACTCTAGATTTAGCTTCAGGTTTTCACCAGATAGAAGTGCACCGTAAAGACATCGAAAAAACTGCCTTTGCAACAGAAAACGGATTATACGAATATGTCAGGATGCCATTTGGTCTTAAAAACGATCCTAGTACGTTCCATTCCAACGTATAATGGACAATGTGTTGAGGGACTTACAAAATTCTATCTGTTTAGTATACATGGATGATATTATAATCTATTCATAGTATACATGGATGATATTATAATCTATTCAATCTCTCTCCAAGAGAATGTTGTCCGATTGGAAAAAGTTTTTGACAGATTAAGACAATTTAAACTAAAATCCAGCTAGATAAAAGTGAAGTTCTATAGAAAGAAGCCGCATTCTTGGGTCACATTGTAACGCCAGAAGGCATAAAACCAAACCCTGATAAAATACAAGCTATACTAAATTTTCCTATTCCAAAGACACCGAAAGAAATAAAATTTTCCCTAGGTCTCATTGGCTATTACAGGAAATTCATAGAGAATTTCGCAAAGATCACAAAACCTTTAACCAGATGTCTTAAGAAAAATGAAAAGGTAATTCATGATGAAGATTTCATTGAAGCATTCGAAACTTGTATAAGCGCTAAAAATAGGTCAACCAGATGGCTTGGCTCATTGACCGACGTGAACGCTCGTAGGCAGGCAGGGACTTCCCGCGGTACCAGCCGGCCGAGGTGGGGAACGTCGCTTGCTGCGGACGAGTCAATCACGAAGGAAAGGACTGGCACTCTGATCTAGCTCACGCCGGAGGACGGATCATTTTCTATTCATTTTATTTACGCTTGTTCATTTTTCCCTTAATATACGTCTACATTAAAATACGTTCACATTTCCATTTGTGCCTTTTTGTGCGTCTTACTTCTAAAAATATTTTAATTAATCCTCTTATTTTACAGGGCCCAGACTTTTCCAAACCTTTTATAATTTCGAGTGACGCATCTAATTTTGCGGTTGGAGCGGTTTTAAGTCAGGGGGATGTCATTGGAAAAGATAAGCCAATTTGTTATGCTAGCCGAACCTTAAATGAAACAGAATGTAAATATACCACCACGCAAAAATAATTATTAGCAATCATGTTCACAGCAAAAACATTCCGACCATATATCTTTGGTCGAAAATTTAAAATTTATACCGATCATAAGCCACTAGAATGGTTATTTTTCACGAAAGAACCAAACTCTACATTATTAAGATGGCAATGGAAATTCGAGGAATATGATTATGAGATCTGCTATAAAAAGGGATCCTCGAATAATAATAATAATAATAATAGGATGAAGTTCTTCCCCAAGGAATAGAGATATTGTGTGTATATGTGTACCTATATCTTGTATTATATAGACCCAGTGTAAAAACTGAGAAAGATAGATAAATAAATAATAATAATAATAATTTTATTAGCTATACAAATGCGGACAGCCTTTCTAGAATAGAAATACACCCTTTCGATGGCCTAGATTTAGCATCCGTATTAGCAGAACCTGATTACGAAATTAACTTAAAAGGCAACTTATCAGATGACTTTAATGTAGATAAATTCCTCAACAAAGTCTACGAAGAAAATTACGAACCAAAAAGTACTATACATTCAAACGCGGATTTTACGTCAGCAACAGGAATATCCATTACACCGAGAAAACAGTTTCTTCCTGAGAAGAAAACTGCTCCATTTGAACATGAATGGAAACAGTTTGTTAGTATGTAACATGTTAGCTTTGCAGTCACAACGCTATCTTAGAAACGACGAAACAAGAAAGTTTTACACGAAGATAGGATTTATTCGACTCCGCGCGATTATAGTATAACATATTTAATAAATGTAAATATATCAGATTCATAGACGTTTAATCCAAGAAAATATTAGTTGAAAATTATCAAGGAAACATTTCTTACCTTACAATATTTTTATATCTTTACAGCTTTACAATGGTTATTTGAAACCTTCCTCATCAATACAGTCATTCTTGGATTAAAATTACGCATATTTTACACGAGAAAATATATTTTTCATCACTTGAAATCATAAGTTTTCAGTCATGTAAACATTTTAGGTGTGATCAATTATTACTTTAAAAAAACCGGAAACTATATTATACGAAGTAACAAACTACATGAACTGTGTGGCAGAAAGAAATAATATTTTGCGCTGAAAATTCATTTCCTATTTGGTAGAATATAATGTTACATAGCAATAAATTTATACAATACAGCCGTCCTGCCGATCTACTTCGCAGTTTAATAGAAAACTCCGCAGATGAGACATCGAGATTTTGTTTGAACGGAAGTAGGTACCTTAAATTAAGTATTAGAAAAGTTCCACAACAATGAGTGAGTCAACAAAAAATAATATATCTCAACTTCTTGAGAAGTGGGGACTTGAATCTTTGATTCCCGTATTTGAAGGTATAAGTAAATGTTATCTAGGTACTTTAATTAGGTACAGTTATGTTAAAAAACTTAGGTATGTGTGTACAATTTAAATCAATTATGGGTATAAAATAATAACTGATAACAACTAAATAATAAACTTAAGAATCTTATATCATATAGTGAAATTTTGAACTAAAAATGGTATTAATGATAATTATGAAGAGATGCTATGCAGTTAAACTTGGCCAGGGCAAGTTCTACCAATAAAGTGGTGTTTTTGTGTTTGGCTTGTTTTTAATCCTTCAGATTCTGTTTTAACTACTTTGTTTCTTATGTTGCGGTATAATTTATTCCCAGTTAAGAAGTTAACTAACTTGAAATTAGGCTAACTTCAAGAATGTTTTTCAGTATCGATGATTTTTTTTATTTACAAACTTTTCATGAAATAAAAACTGTCACCTCATCTAGATAAATCTATCTCCCGGCAAGTCAGTATCTAAATTTATTTAGAAACAAGATATATCTTTGTAGTGAATATACAGGGTGATTGATTGAAACGCCACATTAGAAAAAGTTCGACTTCCAAATGATCTAGGAATCTGAAATTTGGAACTTAGGCAACATACCTAATAACGAGTCAAAATGAAATATTACCAAGATGGTAGAACATTTAAAATGGCGAAAGCAATGGCCATCTTTGTTTTTTTAAATGGGACACCCCATATAATATTGCATTTTCAGATCGTCTGAGAAAATGTAATAACAATGGTGCTTATAGTTGTATTTTAAATTGAGTAGGCCATCAGTTATAAACAAGTGAAAATCGTAATTTTCCAACTTTAAAGACATTTACCACGAAAACGGCTCATGATATCAGAAAACGGCTTACATGTCCCTATCTTAACTTTTCATCTGGTATCCTACTGTAGAGTTGAAATGTTTATACAGGGTGATGAAAAATCTGACAATTTCCACCACCTTGTATAAAGATTTCAACTGCATATTTGGATGCCTTATTAAAAGTTAAGATAGGGACATGTAAGCCGTTTTCTGATATCTTGAGCCGTTTTCGTGATAAATGTCTTTAAAGTTGGAAAATCACGATTTTCACTTGTTTATAACTCATGGCCTACTCAATTTAAAATACAACTATAAGCACCATTGTTATGACATTTTCTCAGACGATCTGAAAATGCAATAATATATGGGGTGTCCCATTTAAAAAAACAAAGATGGCCATTGCTTTCGCCATTTTAAATGTTCTACCATCTTGGTAATATTTCATTTTGACTCGTTATTAGGTATGTTGCCTAAGTTCCAAATTTCAGATTCCTAGATCATTTGGAAGTCGATTTTTTTCTAATGTGGCGTTTCAATCAATCACCCTGTATATAGTCTATGTAGCCATACATATTGTATACATGAAGTAAGTTTTCTTTGAAACAACATAACTTGCATTAATTTCTTTTAGAAGAAGGTATAACGCCAGATATACTGGATGAAGTATTAGAGCCACAGTATACAGGGTGTCCCATAATATGTGGGCAATCTCCCGGATTTGGGTGAATTTCGTAAAAATAAATGAAAAAATAGCTATAAAATTAATTCCTCAGAGACACCCCTACAAAGATATTAGCTGTTGAAGTTGAGGGTAGAAAATCAATTTTTTGCAATAACTTTTTTATTTCTTGACCGATTTTGATAATTTTTGGTTTTATTTTGTATTATTTTGGACTGTTTAGAATAGTGTTTCATAATCTTTGGTAGCACATACATAGACCTTGGGATGGGATAACCCCCTCATTCACTTGAAAGAAAACATTAAAAATAATAATTTTATGTTAGGATTCACTCAGATCGGAATGCAGACAGAAGGAATGTATAATGGGAATGGTGCGCAAGCTGGTGAAATACGGGTGTGGAGAGGAACTTGGGATAGTAACAGAGAGAGACGAGTAGTGGTTGTATAACCGTCGTAGAGTCAATATATGAATGTTAATAATATACTTCTTCGTCATTATTGTTATTGTATAATTATTATTGAACTGAATAAATAATGTTCCTAATATTTGACAGCGGTGGGATATCCACAAAAATGCCTTTTCTTGGTGAAAGTGAGGTGAAAATTTAAGTTTTTAGCGAATTTCCGATGAAATAAATTTTAACATCGGGTGGTATTGGTGCTGTTGTCGGTACTCAAGCGTCTGAGTCGCAGCGCGAGTTTCCCCGGCGCGGGCCTCGCGTGGGTATTATGTGCTACCTACCTAGGTACTTAAGAGAAGTTCCGCTCCTCCGTTAACAACAATTAAATTTATTAGAAGCTGAATTTAGTAAATTAAAGGAAAACGGAAGCTCAAGAAATCTTGCAAGAAAACACTGAGTATGAAGTATTAACGTATTATTGGATTGATATCCGACTGGTGTCGGTAAGTAAAGTAGATCAGGTATGTAAATGAGGAAGCATATTACAGGTTTTCTAAGGAAAAATTATAAGGGGGTGAAGCAGTGGTATGTTATGAGAAACAGCATACAAGAATTGACCAAAATTAAAGTTTGCGACGTTCGAAGTTGATGGCACTGCAATAAAGTTTATTAATAAGTAGAGTTTGGAGGAGATAAGTTATAAAGCTTATTCCAAGGTTATTCCCAAAGGTAAGCAGCTATTGCCATGTTGAGTAGAGTTGTGATAAGTAAGGATAAGTAATGAAGATTATTCTGAGATTATTCCTAAAGGTAAGCAGCTATTTTTAGCTAGTGAGTTGAGAGATGCATGATAGATAATTATGAGTAGATGAAAAGCATGACTAAAGTTGGGGAGCTCTCCAAAGTCCAAATGGACTTACATATTTTGAATTCGATAGGTAGAAGTAAAGCAAAATAAGCATGAAGCATGAATATAAGGCATGAATTAAGCTGGTATAAAGCATGAAGTAAGCTGAAGTAGAATTGAACCCAAGTAGCATTTTGGGGTTAATTTGCGTCGATTCGACTTGATTTAGGTATACTACCTATGTAATCTAATTCACCTAACATAAATTGCGTGAAGTTTACCTCGAATTTACGTGACGAAGATCAAACTAAGAGTAGATATTAAGTACATTCATCGACATATTTGATTTGAGAATTATCGCTATGAAGTTAAGTGAATTCATAATTCAATTATTGATATGAAGTTAAGGCGATATTACGGAAACATGTATATTCAACGTTCGTCTTAGGTATAAAGAATCGACTTATTACTTTGTTTAAATAACTACCTAATGTAAAGCTAGTGCACATGCAAGCGAGAGAAAAGAAAATAGCCACTAACAAGAGGCCGTGAATTTTAAATAGTTTATATTTTTAAAGTCTCTCACTTTCTATCAAATTCTGTCTGATGCACTCTGAAGTTCTGAACACGCTGTTGGCGCGCAAGGCGCAAGATTAAATTTCTCTTCTTCAGTCAGTGAGTTTTCTACCCTCACAGCATAAAATGAAGAACGAATGTTCACGGAATATTGGATATCATAAATTATTAATATTTAATAGTTGCGTTTAGAAATAATGTGTAGGATGCGAATGCCCGAGTGTCAATTTACATGTCAATGAAATTTTGCCAGGAAACTTATGATTGAAGGTGGTAAATAACAACGTGCCCCGTGAATTGACAGTTTAATAAAGTACGTACCTAGGATATATATAAAAAAAAAAATTGAAAAATTATGTTATAAGTACCTATAGCTTTTTCGTTGTAAAAAAAAAAAAATAAAATCAGATTTAAAAAGTGGGTTTTATGCAATTACATATTTTAATTTTGTGATTAACTATTGATTAATTATAATGTAAACAATGGAGGCCTCCTAATGATTTTGCCAAGTGATGAAGACGAATGTAATTAAAATACTTAGGTACTGAGAAGTAGTGAAGGTAATATTTCTTTATGATAAGATTAATAATGGACGTAATGGTTTGACTACTATGTTAGAATTGTAAAAGAACGTAAGCAGATTCAATCTCTTTCATTATTACATATTTGGTATCGATGTACAAAATATCAGTAAAATAAATATCATACACAATCAAGGTCGACTTAATTAGCATAAAGCATCCGACGCACTGAAGAGCCAACGTCCGCTGCGTGAAGGAAACGAAATATCAAGACAAAGGTTTACTTTTAAGTTCTTTTAGTATTTTTAGTTTGGTGTATTCTGGTGCTCTTATAATACAGATAACAGGTGAGTTGATGTGCTCACTAAATGTCCTATTCCTAAGATGAGTAGAGTTAAGGATAAGCAAAAAGAGTTAAGGAAGAAAGATTATTAAGTAGGTACTTGATAAAGATTATAGTTATTTTATGAGCCTTACTGAATAATTAAAGAAACTCGCAAGAGATTTATTTAGAGTTAGAGAAAGAAATTGAATGATGAAGCATGCATAAATCATGAATCCGCATAGAGTTAACGTATAGTCACGCATAGAGTTCACGTAGTAAAAGACAGAATCATAATAGGCACTTAAGAGACAAAGGTTAATGAGTACTGAAGATGTCTAGATTGCTGAAACGTTGAAGTAGAGCTGAGCGTTGATCGTAGAGTTCTGGGAGGCCTGTGTGGCCTGGTCTGTGTGACGAGTAGGCCTGTGTGGCCTGTGCATAAGTTCGAGTCCCTGAGAGAAGGTCTGTGGCCTGAGAGCGGCTAGAAGACAATAATTGATGCCTGTGTAGTCTGCATTCTGCATGTGTAGGTCAGAGTGGAGGCAAGTGTGGCCTGACTTTGTGTTCCGGGCGTGAAGGATCGAGGGGATTCTGCGGACCGCCCGCGAGCGAACTTCAGATAGGGAGGACCATGGTGGGTACTGTTGACCACAGCGTGCCTTGGCGCGGAAACCTTGGCAAGGCTAGAATCAACGGCTAATGATCAAGATGTCTTGAGTAGAGTAGGGATTTACGTGTCTTCAGCAGGGTGCTGTCAAAGCTCCAGAGGTTAGCAAGAAGGCCAAGAATGCTTAGCGTTAGGTAATGACAAGCTTAGGCAAGCTTTAGGAGGAATAAGACAGTTAAAGACACTTAAGTGTTCTCTTTAGGAAAGTGAACAGAGACGACGCAAGGTAAGAGAAACGAATAACTTTCTTTTCTTGAAAGTAAAACCTTATTAAGGAAAAACTATCATATATTCAAAAAAAAAAAGGAAAAATACCTAGACAATACGAAAGTGGAAGGCCTAGTTCAACTGATGAGATATCTGTTAGTGTATTTTATTTATTTATTTATATAATGAGTTGATTAAAAGCTTTAGAACGACAATATTTTATTTGACAATGATAATTGGTAGTGGTAATCCTCCCCTTTTGTTGATCGAAAAATTACAGAGGTCAGGTGTTGCGTGTCTGGACCTGGACTGCCTGGTTATCTGATTGATTACCTTGGACATTTTCCGCTGTTGTCATGTGTAACAATTGTGCCCTATTTGCGCTATTAATGAAAATAAATTGAACTAACTTAAATTTGGAGGAGTACCTACTGGTATTACTTTTAATGTAGGTACCTATCAGTTTTTGTAAGGCAGGAAAATTATAAGTAAATAAATTGTCAAACAATCAAATGTAATAGTGTGATATGAAAGAGGAAGGGTATTCTCGTGAGGAGATGTAATGCCTGAGAGGAAAGTGGAAGGGTGTTCTCAGTGAGGAGATGTAATGCCTGAGAGGAAAGAGGAAGTGTGTTGAAAGAGGAAGTGTGTTGAAAGAGGAAGTGTGTTATCTGTAGAGATATGTAATGTTTGAGAGGTATACTGCCTGAGAGGAGGAAGGGTGTTCTCAGTGAGGAGATGTAATGCCTGAGAGGAAAGTGGAAGGGTGTTCTCGGTAAGGAGATGTAATGCCTGAGAGGAAAGTGGAAGGGTGTTCTCGGTAAGGAGATGTAATGCCTGAGAGGAAAGTGGAAGGGTGTTCTCGGTAAGGAGATGTAATGCCTGAGAGGAAAGTGGAAGGGTGTTCTCGGTGAGGAGATGTAATGCCTGAGAGGAAAGAGGAAGGGTGTTCTCAGTGAGGAGATGTAATGCCTGAGAGGAAAGAGGAAGGGTGTTCTCGGTGAGGAGATGTAATGCCTGAGAGGAAAGAGGAAGGGTGTTCTCAGTGAGGAGATGTAATGCCTGAGAGGAAAGAGGAAGGGTGTTCTCGTTGAAGATGTAATGCCTGAGAGGAAAGAGGAAGGGTGTTCTCGGTGAGGAGATGTAATGCCTGAGAGGAAAGAGGAAGGGTGTTCTCGGTGAGGAGATGTAATGCCTGAGAGGAAAGAGGAAGGGTGTTCTCGGTGGAGATATAATGCCTGAGAGGAATGAGAAGTTGACAACGTCGAGCTGAGCTGGATCGAGTTTGCTGCTTGGTTGGCTGATAAGCCGACGACTTCGAGCTGAGATGGACCGAGTTGCTGCCAGGTTGGCTGATAAGCCGACGACTTCGAGCTGAGATGGACCGAGTTGCTGCTTGGTTGGCTGATAAGCCGACGACTTCAAGCTGAGCTGGACCGAGTTTGCTGCTTGGTTGGCTGATAAGCCGACGACTTCGAGCTGAGATGGACCGAGTTGCTGCCAGGTTGGCTGATAAGCCGACGACTTCGAGCTGAGATGGACCGAGTTGCTGCTTGGTTGGCTGATAAGCCGACGACTTCAAGCTGAGCTGGACCGAGTTTGCTGCTTGGTTGGCTGATAAGCCGACGACTTCGAGCTGAGCTGGACCGAGTTTGCTACCAGAGCTGGAATGATTGGGTTTTCTTTTATGATAACTAGGAGGCTATGATTTCGAGCGGGTGTCGTTCGATTTTGCTGCAAGGGTAGCTGGGAAACGTCGAGTTTCAGCTCTGATGGAAGTACGATGAATGGAAAGGGAAGTAGATGACTGAGTGAAACAGATGAGGTTGGTATAATTAATTGAGTATTTGCTTCAGCCATTCTGCAAACCAGTCTGCGGGTTCACCTGCCAGACTCTAGAGGACCCTGGGTCTTTCCATTGTAGGATTCGAGGACGAATCCTGGTCAGGATGGACGAGTTGTTAGGATTCACTCAGATCGGAATGCAGACAGAAGGAATGTATAATGGGAATGGTGCGCAAGCTGGTGAAATACGGGTGTGTAGAGGAACTTGGGATAGTAACAGAGAGAGACGAGTAGTGGTTGTATAACCGTCGTAGAGTCAATATATGAATGTTAATAATATACTTCTTCGTCATTATTGTTATTGTATAATTATTATTGAACTGAATAAATAATGTTCCTAATATTTACAGTTTTTTAAGGTTAATTTTCTTTTTATTTGACATTTTTTACATAAAAAATGTATCTTTATTTATTTCGATAGAGCGAACCGTTATCGAGATAAACGTCCTTCTAATAGGTGATGCGTCGCAGGAACTTTCTAAATTTCAAGTAAATTTCAACAAGATGGCTGACCTTTGACAGTAAATTGAGCAGGAAACAAAACAATAACTTAATTAAATACACGTCAGTGTCAAAGATTTCATTTCATGAAGATTCAATTCTAACTGATTTTCTGCATATTCAGCGTTTGTGTAACTGATTTTAAAATCAATTAGAATTGAATCTGCATGAAATGAAACCTTTGACACTATTTGACGTGTAGGTGTTTAATTAAGTTATTGTTTTGTTTCCTGCTCAATTTACGTCAGAGGTCAGCCATCTTGTTAAAATTTACTTGAAATTTAGAAAATTCCTGCGACGCATCACCTATTAGAAGGACGTTTATCTCGATAACGGTTCGCTCTATCGAAATAAATAAGGATACATTTTTTATGTAAAAAATATCAAATAAAAAAAAAATTAACCTTAAAAAACTGTAAAATTATTATTTTTATTGTTTTCTTTCAAGTGAATGAGGGGGTTATGCCATCCCGAGGTCTATGTATGTGCTACCAAAGATTATGAAACACTATTCTAAACAGCCTAAAATAATACAAAATAAAACCAAAAATTATCAAAATCGGCCAAGAAATAAAAAAGTTATTGCAAAAAATTGATTTTCAACCCTCAACTTCAACAGCTAATATCTTTGTAGGGGTGTCTCTGAGGAATTAATTTTATAGCTATTTTTTCATTTATTTTTGCGAAATTCACCTAAATCGGGGAGATTGCCCACATATTATGGGACACCCTGTATAGAAAAACTGGTACCTAAAATAGGCATTCGGCTTATGCTGAAAAAAAAATTCAAGAACACATCAAGGAAACCTCAAATAGTGTTAATTCGATTGAGTAAGTGCATATATCTTTTACTAAATAAATAAGGGCCGGTTCTTAATAAATTTTAGAGCTATTTTAACTTTATTTACTAAATTCTTCTTTTTACTTAATGTACTTGTCTCAAATAATTCTCCACTTTGTTATAACTTTATTAACTATATAGTCATTTTAAACTATTGAACAAAATAGTAACCACGGTGAAATTAGACTTTAAATATATTAAAGTGATTTCCTAACTGGCCCTAAGAAATGTAGCTATACCTACCTACTTCTTAATTATAAAATTCAAAATAGGTATAGAGGGTGTCCCAGCTTATTCGAAGCGGTCTCTGTAGGCCAAACGATGGACTTTTTCAAAAAACTTTTTGAAAATTCAAGTACAGGATCACAATGGCCATAATTTAAAATTATTTTGGAGTATACAGAGTGTCCCATATGACAGTGGCATATCAAAGTTATGTTTTTTTAAATAGAATGCTCCTATGTTATTGCATTTTTAGATTGTCTGAGAAGAGAAAATAAGATTGACTTTTACAGTTGGTGTTTAAATTCAGAAGTTTTTGAGTTATAAACAAGTGAAAATCATCATTTTTCAAGTTCAAAGCCCTGTACAACGAAAACGGCTGAAGATAGAGAAAAACGGCTTACATGTCCCTATTTTACTTTTTCATGTACTATCCTATCATGTAGATGAAATGTTTATACAGGGTGATAAAAAATTTGAAAAATTCTGAGATTTCTCCACGAGTCGCCAAATAAAAAAATCAAAGAAAGTAAGATTTTTTCTATACCATAGGATAGTACATAAAAAGTTAAAATAGGGACATAGTATAGACTATGTAGTGGATAAATCGTATTAGAGTATAATTTTTGTTTTGGCCTCCCGCCCCATCACAAAAAATATGTAGATGTTCAATCTCATCCGGAAGATAATTCATAATGAAATGAAACAGAAACGAACTTACCTCGTCTGATCCTTTTTTGGCCATGTATTCTGGGTAAGTATATAAAAATAAGAATTTGCATTCGATAGAACATGAATATTAAAACTAAACATAGAAAGTTGTCGCTTGTAGTAGACATCATTCGTGGTTATGTTTGGAAGGGAAATGTTTTTTTGATAGTCCATTGCGATTGCTTCAAAATTTTTCTCCTTGCGAGCTCTAAAACGATCTTTCCTTTTACGATCGTAGAAAGTTTTAGCTTTACGGAGGTGAAGTTCTTTTTGGATTTGAAGTGCTTTAAGTTTTGCATCGTCCTTAGCAGCAGCTTTCAGTTTACCAGTAAATTCGTCACACTGACTGCAGGTATCACTTCGCGGATATCCAAAACTAATGTTGAAATCACGTCGAAATATCTCTCTGTATGTTTGATAGGAAACAATTATTTCCGGATTCAATTCTAGAAAACATAGTGTGCATTTTCCTAATATTTAGATCTTCGGGTAGATACACCTTGTCATGATTATCACTTAAACTGTAGTGGCTTTGTCTAGCCTTAAA
Organism: Malachius bipustulatus; assembly: GCA_910589415.1. Taxonomy (NCBI): domain Eukaryota; kingdom Metazoa; phylum Arthropoda; class Insecta; order Coleoptera; family Melyridae; genus Malachius; species Malachius bipustulatus. The sequence goes on along the minus strand of OU342638.1, from coordinate 3,463,114 downwards.
GGAAGAAATATGGCCACGTACAGCTTTTATTGTTGCTGCGCTTAGTTGCTTGTAATTTTTGCCTCCTCTCTTATCTTTGGGGGCAACCCCTGTTGCTTTCAAAGCAGTTTGTAAATACTGCAGTTTTCCCGGTGTGATTCCGTGAAAAGCTCTAAAAAATTTGCGCAAACTCGGACTTCCTTAAAATTTCCATCTTCTTTCTTTATTCTCACACTATAGAAATAACTTGCCTCATGAAATTTTGCTTCTTCTTCGTCCTTACGTGATCTATGTTGCTGTACTGGATTCAGAATAATCAATGAGGTTAGGTAAGAATTTTGTTCATTGTTACTAGTCAATGAGTTAATGTGGTCTAAAATAAGTTTCCTTTGAGCTTCACTGATAACCTGTGTGCATTTTAATTTAGCACAGTTACAAAATTCGCCAAACTCGTGTGATTGCAAACGCATTTTTTTCATAACTTCATACATCCTGCCTGTTTTCTTTCTTTTCTTACTGCCTTCTTCCGACATGGCAAAGCTATAAAAACGAAAAACAGAACTAAATTAATACTATCATCGCTTGTAACATTTACCGCAACAATAATAGTAGTCCGATAAACGAGTAGTATAGGTATTTACCTGTTAACTTTTACACTGAAAAACACTGAATTATTACTCTGTAAAAATCACAATAACAATAAACGGCACTGATAATGTCTACATCCAATCAACACAAAAACTAGACTGAGGTGCAGTCCTGATACAGTCACTAAACATTTTCTACTGACATTCATTGTTTTTGACATTCATTGTTTTCTCCCTATATTGTCGTGACATTCACTATTTTCTCCCTGCACGGTATATTTAAACCTATGCATAGCTGGTGACAGTGAATATTTTCTCCCAGATTTATAGAGGCGTTCACTAGTTCCTAAGGTTGGCTATTATATGGGCCTGCTAGTCCGATATCGTTAGAAATTGACATTCATAGTTTTCTCCCGACGCCCTTCAATTGAGACAGTTGGACCTCTGAGGTCATTGTCTTCTATAAGGTTCGAAGCATTCCATAAGGTCGAGAAGACTAACGCACATATAGTTACTTCGAGAAAAAATATAGTATATACTTTGGCACTTCGATACCAATTGAAGTTGTGTTATAGGTTACACTTGAGCGTTGGTCTCGAACATGATATTGAAGTAGGTAAAAAATATAATCAAACTTTCCATAACAGCTTTTGTAGATTGTCAAAAAACTTGAAAGTTGCTCATAATGTAGACTGGATTAAATATAATGGTATACACCGTGTTTTATATTAAGTCGGCACTATTGCTAACTTCGTTATTATTTAACCTAGAAAGTCGGTTAAATTAGCAAACTAGTAGTATTTTTGCCGTTGAATAAAATGGCGAAAGCAGAAAAACAATTGAACATCGCGTTTTTGAGATATTTTAAAAAATGTAATTTTTTTAATGGAACACCCTGTATATTTTTAGATGGATCGGTTGCAATTTTTTTTTTTAAAGGAAAAGTTTTTATACACTATGATCCTTAAATAATAAATTCATTAATTATTCATTATTTTATTACTCCCAAAGTAGGCTGCGACAATTATTGTAATTTAGTATACCTACGTAATGTAAGGTAAAAAAATTATTTCGTCCTCAATAGTGTATTTTTCAATAAAAAAATACACTAAAAATAAGAGTTGTTACCTTGAAAAGGATTTAATTTTACATAAACAAATAACAGAACTTGTTTGTGTGTAAAATTTTATTATTTTAGGATCATAGTGCATAGAGACTTTTTCCTTTAAAAAAAATTTTGCAACCGATCCATCTAAAAATATATAGATGAATATCCATTTTTTTTTAAATATATCGAAAACGCGATGTTCAATTGTTTTCCTGTTTTCATCGTTTTATTCAGGAGAAAAAATACTACTAGTTTGCTAATTCAACCCACTTTCTAGCTCAAATAATAACGAAGTTAGCAATAGTGCAGACTTAATTTAAAACGCAGACAAGTTCTGTTATTTGTTTAGTTAAAATTAAATCCTTTTCAATATAACAACTCCTTTTTTTGTGTATTTTTTTTATTGAAAAATACACTATTGAGGACGATATATTTTTTTACCTTACATTACGTAGGTAGGTACACTAAATTACATTAATTGTCGCAGCCTACTATGGGAGTAATAAAATAATGAATAATTAATGAATTTATTATTTTAGGATCATAGTGCATAAAGACTTTTTCCTTTAAAAAAAAATTTGCAACCGATCCATCCAAAAATATATAGGGTGTTCCATTAAAAAAGTTACATTTTTTAAAATATCTCGAAAACGCGATGTTCAAAAGTTTTTCTGTTTTCGCCATTTTATTCAGGAGAAAAAATACTACTAGTTTGCTAATTTAACCAACTTTCTAGGTTAACTAATAACGAAGTTAGCAATAGTGCCGACTTAATATAAAACACGGTGTATATTATAAAGAAAATTACTTAATCTTAATCGGTTTTCTTCATGATCAACCACAATTTGGTAGCATTTTTCAAATTTCTGTGGATTCTGACAATGTTTTTTTCTGCTGCAAGACTGTTGATACTCTTGGATACGACCCTAGTATAAAAGCTCATGATGTTGATATCAATTATGAGAAAAACATATTTATATGCGTGAATTTAAAAGAATTGGAAATTCCATTCCCATACAAAATTCACAAAATACAAAAAGAACGTAATGTAGTCAGCACTTTTAATCATTTATTGATCTAATAGAATAATAAATTTTGTTTTTTTTTTACTTCTCATATTACACGTGTAGGTAGGTATAAGAAAAGTGTTAAGTTTTTATATTCTTTATATAGAGTTTATTTATTGTTTTAAACATGCCTAATATAGTCCAATAAAGTCTAAAAAGTCATACGTATCGATTAAGAATACACATCCTTTTGATAGTTCGATTTATTTTGTTTCATGTACGTGTTTTTATAGTAACCGTCCAGTTTGTCTAAATACTCCATCCCGCATAAATAAGTATACGTCAACATTGGTTTTGAATGAGAATTAAATTAACAGCGCAAAGGATAGAGTGTCATTACGTGAATAAATTTTATGTAGTTGTCAGTGGCTCTCAAACTGACGTAAGCGGTTCAATTCATTTTTTGAATGATTCCTTCAATAATTACGCTCGTTCACAACTTGACAATTAACTGTTTGACATTTTCTGGTGAAATTAAAAATATTAATTCGGACGGTTAGTGAGACGTCACATCTGACTTTTTAAAGTTAATCCTACTATATGTATTAGACTTCTGTGGAATTTTATTTTATGTTCATGTGATACTTACCTATAATTATTATTTGTTATGTTCTATATAGATATACAAATTAATAGTTATTGTCGACTGAATGCGTTTTCTTTTTTGATTTGATTTATTGGGATCATCACTTTTTCTTGTTATTTTTTATACTTACATTTTAAAATAAATACATTTATTATTTCAATATACAAAGTGTTCGATAATATAGTGGACTGTATATTTTTTAATAGATTATTTTATTTGCTGATCGTTTTCTCTGCATGTACTAAAATATGTGTGTAATTAATTTTTGTTATTTTTTGACTGACTTTTTCTTGACATTTTTTAATATTCATTGTAGTAGCAAGTGGCTATTATTCCATTTTGCCTACTTGAAATAAAATTGCTTATTAATTCTAAACATTCCGCCCGCCTTGAAAATAGGTAGGCATTAACACTTTAAATTATTCACAACACATATAAAGTGCATTACATAAATAAATATACCTATTTTAAATAAATATGACATTAGAAAACATGAAAAAATTAATCATACATAAATAAATATCCGACAACAATAAACGCTCACTAAACTAAAAAATGAAATTTTAAAATTAAACTTCTGAAATCTAATCCAATGGTAAGACACAGATTCGATTGACTGCACGTCGGATTTCTGTTCCGGTGCGAATCTTGATGCTAACTACTCTGGTGATTCCATCATTACCAGGGTACAGTTTAGTAATTCTACCCAACCGCCAATCTAATACTGGAACGTTCTCCTCTTTTATAAGAACCAAGGAACCAATCTTCAACAATTTTCCGGAATCTTGTTTCCATTTCGTCCTAGTCTGAAGCTCGGATAAAAATTCTTTGTGCCATCGCACCCAAAAATGTTGTGCCATGGCTTGCAACATTTGGAATTTCTTTAGACGATTTTCAGGTACTTCAGTGTAATTTAATTCTGGCAGTGCTACTAATGATCTTCCAATTATAAAGTGGGCTGGAGTTAGTGCAGCTAGGTCATTTGGGTCAGAGGAAAGAGGACATAGAGGGCGGGAATTTAGGATAGCTTCAATTCTAATCAAAACAGTATTATATTCTTCAAATGTCAATTTGTGATTTCCAACAACCCTTTTTATATGAAATTTTGTAGACTTCACTCCCGCTTCCCAAATACCACCAAACGAAGGTGACCTTGCTGGAGAAAAATGCCACTTTATATTATGCTGACTTGCAACATGACTGGCAATTTGATCAGAGTTTGATATTAAAAATTCTGTAATGTGTAACAATTCATTATTAGCTCCCACGAAATTGAGGCCATTGTCTGAGTATATTATATTCAAGGGCCTACCTCGTATACTGATAAATCTGTCTAAAGTTGCAATAAATGCATTTGTAGTCAATTCTGAAACTAATTCAAGATGAACTGCTTTCGTGTTCATACATATAAAAATAAAAAATACACTAATACAAATATAAGTTTTAATCAGCTTGGCTCCCCTAGTGACTCTATCTTTCAATAGGAATGGACCAGCATAATCTACTCCAACGTTATAAAATGGAAAATAATTATTTACACGTACTGCAGGCAAGTTACCCATTAAATAATCAAAGTGAATTGGCTTTGCCTTAAAACATTGAATGCATTTCCTGACGATCTTTTTACATATATTTCGACCAGAAATGGGCCAATATTTTTCTCTGACTGCACAGAGTAATGCTTGAACTCCACAGTGTAATAGTTTTCGATGTGTATCTTCGATAATTAGTTCTGTCAATTTATTATTTTTTGGTAACAGAATTGGATGTTTTCTATCAAAAGAAAATTTTGAATTGGCTAACCTTCCTCCAACGCGAATTAAACCATCATTAATAAATGGATTAAGACACAAAAGATTGCTTTTTTTATTCAATTCTTTATTATTCATAAGATTATTATATTCTTTAGCGAAATGTTTAATTTGAATATTGCTCATTAATATATTAAGAGAAGATTCTAATTCTCTAGGAGTTAGACTACCAAACTCGCGTTCATGGCATTTTACTTTTGCATTATTAATAAATCTTTTAATATAAGCCATTACTCGTTTTATTTTATTTAGATTAGAGAATTTTTCAAAAAGGTTCAAATCTGTATTTGTTATCATTGAAACATTAACAGCGGATGTTTTTTGCTCTAAAACTTCAGTGTCCAAATTTAAATTTCCTAAATTCCATTTGGCACTGTTTATTTGCAACCACTGTGGTCCGTGCCACCATAAACTACAATTCTCAAAATTTGAAACGTTAATTCTATGAGATACGAGATCTGGATTATCTCGTATGTTTTGAAAATATAATTCACAGTATTTTTCTGAATTTGACATTAAACAATATTTATTATCATTATTAACTTCTTCAGTTTGCCAGAATCTCTGAATCGTCTCGTCAAGTGTCTTTTCTGATTTAATGTTTAAATAATTAATGGAAGTGTTGCAGACTGAAGTTTCTGTCATATTTCCAGCTATAATCCACCCGAAAAGGGTATTTTGTAAAATTGGCAAGTTTTTGCCTAATTGTATTTTACCTGAACACAGAACCGTCCAGAAAACATTAGATCCCAACAAAATGTCAATATCATTTGAGATATTAAAATCGTTATCGCTCAAAGAAATATGTGAGGGAATATGTAAAAATGATTTATTGAAAGTAGCTATTGGTAATTTTTCTGTTATTTTAGGAAGCACCAAACATTCAATATCCATTTTAAAATTATTACACTTTGATGCAATGGTGATCTTTACTTGTTTACTAATATTAACAAGCGACTGTCCAACACCCTTAATAACATGGTTAACCTTATAAAATTTTAAATTCAAATTCTTACATGCCTGTTCTGATATAAAATTACTTTGGGACCCTGCATCCATCAATGCCCGGTAATAAAATACGTCATTATCTTTAACTACTCCCAACTGAACTGTAGCAAGTAATACATGTGAAACATGATTTTCATGCTTTCCCTCATTATTTGAAATTTTATTAATTGTTACTGAACTAGGCTTGGCGGACCATAAGGCTACTTCATTTCTTTCGTCTCTCGTAAAGACATCATTGTCTTCCACTTGCAAATGCTGTTGATTGATCGCTACTTGCGTATTATTATTTGAATTATTACTCTCCTTAAAACTATAAGAATGTAACAATGAATTATGTGGCTTCTTACATACTGAACACCTTCTTAAAGCTTTACATTCCCAAGAATTATGTAAGCCCTTTAAACAATTCAAGCATAATTTTAGTCTTTTTACTGCTGAAATTCTTTCATTTACGCTCAATTCCAAAAACGTTTCACAATAATAAATTGGATGACTTTTGTCACAGTAGTAACATTTTAATTGATTGGAATTGGAATTTACACTTGAAACTAAAGAGCTACTAAATTTTTTATTCACTGGATATGACTTTGATTTCTCGGTCTTAGCAATCTCTAATTTTTCCAAAATTTCGCAACGATCTTTCAAAAACTGATTTAGATCTGACATGGTGGGCAGTTCACTTTCATATTTATATGATTCCCAGTCTCTTCGGGTAATATTATCAAATTTACTAGATATTATATAAATTATTAACCGATCCCAGGTATCCGTTTCCTCTCCCAAGGTTTTTAAAGATCTTATATGTTTGACTACATTGTCATATAAACTTCTCAGTTCCTTGTGAGATTCATATCTTACATTAGGATGTTCAAAAATTGCTTTAATGTGATTATAAATAATAAGTTTTTTGTTTTCATATCGATTGCATAGAAGTTCCCAGGCGTGTCTATAATTGGCCGATGAAACTTCAATTGACTTTATAACCTGCATAACATCGTTATCTAAAGTCGATCGTAAATAAATGAATTTTTGAACATCAGATAGCGAATCATTGTTATCAACTAATGCCGTAAATGAATCTCTGTATTCAAACCAATTGTCATATTGTCCGTCAAACATTGGTAATTTAATCGTAGGTAATTTTACGGCATTATTGAAATTATTTTTAGATTCACCTCTATGGTGAGACTGATGATGATGAGATTCACTCAATGAATTGGCACTACCAATCTTATTAATATTTAATAAAGACTCACCTCTGTAATTGGACAGATGATGAGAGCCAATTAATGAATTGTCACTAACAATCTTAATATCATTTAAAAACTCTTTGCCTGTCGTTACATTGCCAGAATAATAATTGTCATTAATGGTCTTTATATTACCCAGCAAAGTAAAATATTTATCTTCGAAAATTTGTCTTTCTGCATTTGAATCACTACTATCAATTACATCTATTTTATTTTGAATTTCTTCAAATTCTTCTAATAAAGGCTTAATTTTTTCTACTCTTATTGATAATTGAGAGATAATATTTTGATTTATTATTTTTTCATCTTTTATTGAAGTAAAATGTGTGCATTGACGGGTTAATTTGGATTTAACAACCCCTCGATCTAAAATCAATTGTTCCATGATTTTTGTTTATATAGAATGCAATTACTATTGAATAATAATTCGATACCTACCTCTTTAATCAGGTAATTGGAAACCGATAAATTGAAATTATGAAATAAATATGAATTGATTAAAATTGAAAACTGGTATGGACTCACGTAAGGAATGAGGAATGGAAAAACGACTTGCTCCTGCTGTTGTTGCCTTTACCCAGTTACTGCTCTTCCTTGCCTACTTTGGCTGATAACGCTATCCTTTCTTGATTGATTGAATATGTTGACACTGGACCGCTCAATTCTGATTTTATTAAGGGCCGGTCTTTTATTGCAATTTAATAATTTATTTTAGCACATCCGGCTCGAAGGACCAAAATTATGTTCGATAATATAGTGGACTGTATATTTTTTAATAGATTATTTTATTTGCTGATCGTTTTCTCTGCATGTACTAAAATATGTGTGTAATTAATTTTTGTTATTTTTTGACTGACTTTTTCTTGACATTTTTTAATATTCATTGTAGTAGCAAGTGGCTATTATTCCATTTTGCCTACTTGAAATAAAATTGCTTATTAATTCTAAACACAAAGTCTTATTTTTATTGATATTATTTTTTTTATTCATTTTTTTCTACCTAATTTATTTACCTATACAGGGTGTCCCATATGACAGTGGCATATCAAAGTTATGTTTTTTTAAATGGAATGCTCCCAAGTTATTGCATTTTTAGATTGTCTGAGAAGATAAAATAAGATTGACTTTTACAGTTGGTGTTTAAATTCAGAAGTTTTTGAGCTATAAACAAGTGAAAATCGTCATTTTTGAAGTTCAAGGCCCTGTACAACGAAAACGGCTGAAGATAGAGAAAAACGGCTTACATGTCCCTATTTTACTTTTTCATGTACTATCCTATCATGTAGATGAAATTTTTATACGGGGTGATAAAAAATTTGAAAAATTCTGAGATTTCTTTACGGGTCGCCAAATAAAAAAATCAAAGAAAGTACAAATGTTTCTACACCATAGGATAGTACATAAAAAGTTAAAATAGGGACATGTAAGCCGTTTTTCTCTATCTTGAACCGTTTTCGTTCTACAGGAACTTGAAAAATGACGATTTTCACTTGTTTATAACTCAAAAACTTCTGAATTTAAATACCAACTTTAACAGCCAATCTTATTTTCTCTTCTCAGACAATCTAAAAATGCAATAACATAGGAGCATTCCATTTAAAAAAACATAACTTTGATATGCCACTGTCATATGGGACACTCAGTATACTCCAAAATAATTTTAAATTATGGCCACTGTGATTTTGTACTTGAATTTTCAAAAAGTTTTTTGAAAAAGTCCATCGTTTGGCCTACAGAGACCGCTTCGAATAAGCTGGGACACCCTGTATAATAAATATCATTTCATGTTAAATAAAGCCGAGATGTTATCAGCCTTTCTCAGGGATAAAAATTATGATTTCGTTACTGAACATTTTTTGTGTTATGATAATATCTCGACAGTCCTTTTGGAGAATTTCAATCTAAAAACTTGTTTTTGCAGAGATACAAAACAACATGGGGGTGTCGCAATATATGCTAGTGACAATGTTGATACCATTGAGCTGAATGTAAGAGATCTTTCTGTTCCTTTTCACGCTGAGTTTGCTGCTGTCCATATTCCTGTTAGTGGTATAGCAATTGTAGTCACCTACAGATCCTCATCCTCGGGAGACTTTGATGTGTTTCTTCAACAGCTGGAACTGGTGCTAAACAGAGTCACTGAGACTTGCAGGTACCTGATATTGTTGGGATATACAGGGTGTCCCATAATATGTGGGCAATCTCCCGGATTTGGGTAAATTTCGTAAAAATAAATGAAAAAATATCCATAAAATTAATTCCTCAGAGACACCCCTACAAAGATATTAGCTATTGAAGTTGAGGGTTGAAAATAAATTTTTTGCAATAACTTTTTTATTTCTTGACCGATTTTGATAATTTTTGGTTTTATTTTGTATTATTTTGGACTGTTTAGAATAGTGTTTCATAATCTTTGATAGCACATACATAGACCTCGGGATGGCATAACCCCTTCATTCACTTGAAAGAAAACAATAAAAATAATAATTTTACACTTTTTTAAGGTTAATTTTCTTTTTATTTCACATTTTTTACATAAAAAATGTCTCTTTATTTATTTCGATAGAGCGAACCGTTATCGAGATAAACGTCCTTCTAATAGGTGATGCGCCGCAGGAACTTTCCAAATTTCAAGTAAATTTTAACAAGATGGCTGACCTTTGACAGTAAATTGAGCAGGAAACAAAACAAAAACTTAATTACATACACGTCAAATAGTGTCAAAGATTTCATTTCATGCAGATTCAATTCTAACTGATTTTAAAATGAGTTACACAAACGCTGAAAATCAGTTAGAATTGAATCTGCATGAAATGAAATCTTTGACACTGACGTGTATTTAATTAAGTTATTGTTTTGTTTCCTGCTCAATTTACTGTCATAGGTCAGCCATCTTGTTCAAATTTACTTGAAATTTAGAAAGTTCCTGCGACGTATCAACTATTAGAAGGACGTTTATCTCGATAACGGTTCGCTCTATCGAAATAAATAAAGAGACATTTTTTATGTAAAAAATGTCAAATAAAAAGAAAATTAACCTTAAAAAACTGTAAAATTACTATTTTTATTGTTTTCTTTCAAGTGAATGAGGGGGTTATGCCATCACGAGGTCTAGGTATGTGCTATCATAGATTATGAAACACTATTCTAAACAGTCTAAAATAATACAAGATAAAACCAAAAATTATCAAAATCGGTCAAGAAATAAAAAAGTTATTGCAAAAAATTTATTTTCAACCCTCAAATTCAACAGCTAATATCTTTGTAGGGGTGTCTCTGAGGAATTAATTTTATAGATATTTTTTCATTTATTTTTACGAAATTTACCCAAATGCGGGAGATTGCCCACATATTATGGGACACCCTGTATAAACTGTGACCTTATATCCAGTAGTACACAATCGAGGAGTATGCAAAATGTACTCTTGACATTTAACATGTCCGCTATTATCAAAGATTACACCAGAGTTACAAGCTCATGTAAATCGCGTCTCGATAATATTATCACAAATTTAAACCATAGTGTACACTCGTCTGGTGTGATAGAACCAGGATTATCTGATCACAATGCACAATATGTGATCATTCAATGTGAGTTCAAACAAAATATTAGATACCTATGTTAAAAATAAGATTCTGTCTCAAAAAGGCCTAGAAAGAGTCAAGCAAGATTTAGTGAATTTGGATTGGAAAAATTGTGTTCTCAATTATGTAGATTGTTCAGATTCCATGGCGGAATTTTTGAAAATTATTGAAAAATTAATTAATAAATATTCTGTTTGTACGTTAAGCCGATCTAGTGATCGTTCTCCCATAAATTGGTTCAATAAGAATCTCAGACATATGAGGGACACGTTGTCTGCATTGAAAACAGTTTGTTCGTCAAAACATAACCCAAGAAATTGGGAAATCTATCGTAAATATAAAACAACGTATCGGAATAAAATTTTTGAGGCTAAAAGGATTGCCTACTCTGATTACATTTTAAATTCTCGTTCAAAGTCTAAATCCTGCTGGTCAATTATAAACTACGAAAATAATATTAAGAAAAATGTATCCAAAGGAAATATACACCCTAACCGATTCAATGAATATTTTACTACAATAGCTGAAAACATTATATCTAACTCAACTTCAGTTATTGACTTTGATGAGCGAAGTATGGCAGATGCGGTGAATAAAAACAATCCTCCATTTTTTTTGGGACCTGTTATATCGCATGACGTAAAATCTGCCATTGCGGCTTTGAAAAATAAGTCATGCAAGGACGTGTATGGTATAAATAGTCGAATTTTGAAATTTATCTGACGTCATAGCTGAACCTCTTAGTGAAATTTTTAACAAATGTATAATTAACGGTGTTTACCCCAAGGCACTAAAAATTAGTCGCGTTATACCTATTTTTAAAAACGGAAATTCTTCAGATTTAAACAATTATCGGCCCATAGCGATATCTCCTATGGTCAGCAAGATTTTCGAAATTATTCTAAAAAAAAACCTGTTAAATTATCTAGATCGCTTCAACCTGCTCTCTAGTAGGCAGTTTGGTTTCGTGCGTGGCGTCTCAACGATCGATGCTTTGTCGGTGTTGATCGGGGATGTGATCGATGGGTTTGAGAGGGGGGAGTCTACAGCGGTAACGTTGTGTGATCTCTAAAAGGCTTTCGATTGCGTCTCGGCGCGGAATTTGATAAATAAACTAGAGTGGTACGGTATAAGAGGAATACCCCTAAGAATATTCAGTGATTTTTTAAGTGACAGACACCAGTATACAGACTATAACGGTCAATGCTCTGAAATACTTGATCAATGATATGGAGTACCGCAGGGGTCAATCTTAGGACCACTCTTATTCATTATTTATATTAATGATCTTGCTCATTATATTGGAGAGAACAATCTTATACTGTATGCTGATGATACAACGCTATACGCATCAGGTAGAGAGCTTGACATCGCGGAAAGAAATGCGCAGGGTCTTTTGGACCTTGCAGCTAGTTGGTTTGCTGCAAACTCTCTGAAATTGAATGACAATAAAACGCAAAAAATTAACCTAACATCTAGCAAACTGACGGGTTCGCGGGAACCGGTGAAGTTGCTGGGTATGAGCATTGATAGTCGGCTCACGTGGTCTTCTCATGTACACAGATTGGCTGCTAAGATATCTAGTGGTATATTCGCAATAAAAGGCCTGAAGAACACTATCTGTTTGGAGGTATTGAGAACTGCATATTTCTCTCTTGTTCAGGCTCATATTGGTTATAGTCTATTGTTGTGGGGAAGCACATCAGAAGCGAACGTTATTTTTGTATTGCAAAAAAAAGTAGTAAGAATGATACCGGGTGCAAAATATTTAGACCACTCTAAGCCCTTATTCAAAGAATTAAAATTCATGACTTTACCATCACTATACATTCTCCAAACGGTCTCTCATATACATGATATTACTTCTAAAATAGAATCACATGCGGATCTGCATGACTACAATACAAGGGATAGAAATAATCTAATAGTACCATATAGTAGACTTACAGTTTCGAAAAGGAATAGATTGAATTTAAAGTTATATAATTGTCTATCCGAAGATGTCAGGTCTTTAAATTCAAGAAATTTTAAAAAATATATAAAAAATCTATTGATAGAACATGCATTCTATTCAATAGATGAGTATCTATGTATTAACACTATTAACAATCAAAAATAAAACTAATTCCAAATATCAAATTGTACCTAGATGTATATTAGGATAGGGATTTGATTATTTTTATTGAACCTTGCTTCTTATAAGTTGTTAAATGTTCTTCTTTGTTTTGGGTTTTAGGTTCTTGATAATTAAAGTATTATTTTTAAAAAATATTTTTATAAAAATGAAACGTTTCGGAACCGATTGGTCTCTTGTTTACTCATAAATAATTGTAAAAAATATGTAAAAACTTAAAAATACTTTAAAAAATCATAATTATTATACTAAAATGTCGTAAATGGTGTGTTTTTAAATTTAAATTTTATAAAAAATATAAGTAAATTAATTTTGATATTGATTTTTGATTTTATTTTTCAAAAATCAAGATCAAAATTAATTTACTCATATTTTTTCTAAAATTTAAATTTAAAAACACACCATTTACGACATTTTAGTATAATAATTATGATTTTTTAAAGTATTTTTAAGTTTTTACATATTTTTTACAATTATTTATGAGTGAACAAGAGACCAATCGGTCCCGAAACGTTTCATTTTTATAAAAATATTTTTGAAAAATAATATTTTAATATCGAACCTAAAACCCAAAACAAAGAAGAACATTTAACAACTAATTAGGATAGGGATCTATATCCTGTAAAGCAAGCGTAGTGTGCTTGTTTTGTTTTTTTTTTCTTCATATTCCTATATTATTATATGTACCTATGTCAGTTTTTTCTTTCAATTTGTTGACCAACCAAATGTCATTTATATAATGGTGGAAAATAAAATTATTATTATTATTATTATTATTATTATTATTATTATTATTATTATAAAATTATTACATTTCCACAAAATATATAAAATACCTACCTGTTAACATATATATGTTTTTCAGTAACATATCAGTAATATTCAGTAACAAAGAAAAGTTCAGAGCAAGAAAACCTTTAATACCACTAAATATTTACAAAATTAATTGGTTTCTGGGAATAGAATAATAGTTTGCCTATACTGTGCACCAAAGATGCTGTATTATCTACAAGACAATCTCACCTACGATCAAAGCTTAAGCTGCTTAGTACTAATTTCAAGAAACGTTAAAGCACTTCATGTGAAAACTATATCTTAGCTCTTAAAATATGTATACGTATATTTGACTCAAATATTTCTCCCGGTACATTTTCTCTATGGAACTTATAAGCTCTTTGCTGGTAACAATGATATATTATTCAAGAAACTATGAAATTAAATCCACCTTATTGTAAATACACGCAGATTTATTTGTCTTTCATAGTAAGATATGTTTATTTTCAATAAAAAATCCATCGAGTTAATGTAAAAATATCAGCTTATATTAAAGAAGACATGTTGTAAAATTTTAAACAAATATTATGTTATAAAAAAAGAAAAATATATTATTCACATTTCAAATGCCATATTTATTCGAATTAAGTAAATTTTCTTTGTATTCAAGAAATTGTTCTCTCGGTGTATGGATGATGCAATAAATAATAAATCGCGTCAAATTAGAATTAAGGCAGTGAGAACATCGAGAACGATCAAACTTTATCCAAAAAGAACCTTCGGTAATAATAGCATTTTCAATGTTGATGTTCCCGAACAAGTTGGTCGCGAAGAACTGCGAAAATTATTCATAGAATTATGCTGCCCTAAAATAAATAATTACTTTTATTTTTCTAGTGATGACCTATATAAAAAGGCAAGCCAATTTACTTGCGATTTGTTTAATAAAGAAAATTCTCCCAAATTTGTTAGGTGTACTAAATTACTCGAAGATATTGAAGATAAAGACGAACAAGTTAGTACTATACAAACCTATCATGAAGGTAAAACTAATCATCGCGGAATAACAGAAACTTATAATAAATGAAGACAATATTTCTTTTGGTCAAATATGAAAGATTCCATAGCGAAATATATTAATGACTGTGAAGTATGTAAACAAAACAAATACAATAGGGATCCACCTCGCGTTCCTTCGGAAATTACCCAAACGCCTAGTAAACCATTTGAACATCTTCACATTGACACCTTCGCTATAGATAATAATAACTTTCTAACCAATATAGACACTTCTACAAAATTAGCTCAGGCTTATCACCTTAAATCTAAAACACAACTGGAAATCGCAAGCTGGTTAGTACATTATTTCCAACACTATGGATGTCCAACGATGATTACTAGCGATTTAGTGGCGTTTCAGATGGACGCGTACGGTACGCGCGCTAATTAACGACTCGCGTATGGCTACGCGTCGTTTTCATTTCACATGGAGGGCAGACTAACGCAGATAGCTCAGTAGAAAAATGAATAGACAAGGGGAAACATCTAACATAGTTGCCATTGCTGCATATTGTGTTTTAAAAAAACGCCCAAAAAAGAAAAGAATGTGGGTACATCCCATTGTTGAGCAAAGATTACTTAAAGGTGCATTTGTTACAATGTATGCTGAGCTAAGGGAACATCCAAAAAAATTTTACAATTATTTTCGAATGTCCACAACAACTTTTGATGAATTACATAGTAAACTGGAAGATAATTTAAGGCATCCAAGTATTGTGCGACTTTCGATTTCGACAACTGAACGATTAAGTGTGACTCTCAGGTAAGTAAATTATGACAATTATGTAGTATTTTTTTATTTATACAAGTGATAGGTAGTAAGAAAATTAACAATATTTTAGTAAGAAATAAGAAGATATTCATAATTAAAAAAAATTGTAGTTGATATCTTTTTATTTATAACTGGTATAATAAACACGACGGAGGGGAAGGGGAACAGATTGGTAAACTATTATGTGGTTTTTCTGATCCCGATGGTAATGGATCCAGATACGGTGAAACTGCTGGGGTTGATATTGAGGTGTTCGACCCCGAGGGCGAAGGTTGCCATGTGTTATTGTAGTGATTATTATAATAATAACTTTGATTATTGTCTGTGTATTCCGGCTGTTGTGGTGGTATTGGTAGAGGATTTCTAATTCGCTTTATTAAATTAAGAACTTCTATTCTGAACTCCAGTTTTTGGTTATCATTAAATTTTTTTAGAGAAGGTAACAAAGACTCTAGGAATGACTTATCTTCGTCTAACTGCTGGTTCTGAGTATCCAAATATTTGAGTAGCTTATCTTCTAACTTGTTCGATTTTTGTTTAGGTTTTCTTGTTTCCACACGTTCTATTCTTTCATCTATGTTACTTTCATCTAAATCAACTACAATATCGTCATCCTCTACTTCTTCATTTTGACCCTCATCATTTTCTAAATTTGTTTGAGTGCTAAAATCAGAATGGGTTGAATTAACTAAGAAAATTATAATAATAAAATAAAAATTACTTGTTTAGATCTAAAGTTTTGTCTAAAAATTTTAAATTTTCATAGTAGACATATTTGCTTTGTTTCGTAGCAGCTGAACCACTCTTCAGAGTTTTTCCTTTTGCACGGCGTCGTATAAAGGCATCTCTGGAGGTTTTCCATCTTTTTTGGAGTTTATCCGCTTGAAATAACAAATAATTTGAATACTTTTCAACTTCACTCATTTATATGTATGTATGTTTGTGTAAAAAACTGATAACGCTAATTTTCCCTATTTCCCTATAATCTTGCTTCATTAAAAAAAGCTTGTTTTCAATAAAACTTTTTTTCAGGTATTTAGCAAGTGGCAATACATTCACAGATTTACACTATTCATATAGGCTGGGCATATCAACCATTAGTGGTATTGTAAACGAAGTTTGTACCAATATCTGGAAACAATTAAAAAATGAGTGTATGGGAATACCATCCAGAGAAAAATGGGAAGAAATTTCTATTCACTTTGAAGCACGTGCTAACTTTCCCAATTGTATCGGAGCAGTTGATGGAAAGCATGTGAGAATAATTAAACCAACCAAAAGCGGGTCCACATTTTTTAATTACAAACACTTTTTTTCAATCATCTTGTTGGCAATTTGTGATGCTAATTACTGTTTTACTTACATAGATGTTGGTGCATATGGTAAGTTTTCCGATTCCACGGTATTTAAAAGTGGACCTTTTTGGAAAAAACTTAAAGAAAAGGCCTTAGACATTCCAGATGGAAAATCGTTACCTGGAGCCGACGAGACTAATAAGATGCCATACGTCATAGTTGGTGACGAAGCTTTTCCCTTAACAAGGGAATTGTTACGACCATATGCACGAAAAAATTTGAATTACAAAAAAAAGATATTCAATTACAGATTAACACGAGCTAGAAGATATATCGAGTGCTCATTTGGAATCCTTTCGAACAAGTGGAGAATTTTTCATCAATGTTAAAGTTAGTCTTGCGACGAAGCTTATAAAAGCTTGTTGTATTCTACATAATTTTGTTCGATTAAGAGATGGTTTTAGATTTAAGGATACATTGACAGTGAACGGATTTCAGGATATTTTACAGCCAGTGCTTCAAAATCCTGTTAACAGCAATGTAGTAAGAGACGCATTTGCTAATTACTTCATTAGTGATGGAAAAGTTTCTTGGCAAGATAGTAAAATACATTAATACAGTAAAGACATATAAATTATACTCTGTATTTGAATACCAAAAGTTGTGAAATAAAAACTTTTCATACTTACATAAGGTTTTTTTCTCTATCTCTGATAAATTTTCAAAATTATCTGTTAAAACAGTTGCAATTTCTTCCCAGGCTTTTTGTCTTTTGTCTCGGTTTTTATATTCCTCATGGGAGACAGAGATAAATTAGGCCTCTGTTCAACTTCTCCAATAAGCAGCTCAGTGTCAATATTGATGTTTCTATTGGCCATTTCGGAGGATTTTTTTATAACAAAACTTACAAAACTGACTAGTAATATCTATTTTGATAATTATTGTATAACTATCAAAATTAATAACACAGGCAACACTGAAGACTACAGAAACACTGACTGATACGCCTACGCGTCGCGCCATGTGAAAACAACGTGCTCAAACAAGCTAAAACGAAGCCCGTGCGCCGCGCGTTGGTACGTCGCGCGCACGGGCTGAACGTATGCCCGCGCGTTTAAATTAACGCGCGCTGACGGCGATACGCGCTACGCGTCTATCTGAAAACCTATATTTGGATTATCGAACTCGGCGTCAAGCGTATGCTACGCGCGCGTACCATACGCGTCCATCTGAAACGGCACTTAGGTGGCGAATTCAACAATGATACCTTAAACGGACTTTTTAGACTTCACAACATCAATTTACATCTTACTAGTCCACAACATCCGAGATCTAACTCTCCAGTTGAACGTTTCCATTCGACCTTAATTGAACATTATAGACTACTGAAAGGAAAATTCGCAAATGAACAACCTTCTAAATTGATTCCCTACTGCATCATAGCTTATAATAGTAGCATTCATACCATTACTAATTAATCTCCATTCGAGTTATGTTTTGGTCCAACAAGTACCATCGATCCGTTATGTTTGCAGTTTCAGAGGTATGCTTTCGATCGTTTTAATTCATTACACAAGTCAAAATTAGAGTAGAAACGTATAGAAAATATATATAACAATATTTCTATAAAATATAATTTGATGAATTATATTGGGATTTAGGTTCTAATTTAAATTCGCCACTAAAGATTCTTTACAGAACAAATTAGAAAAACTTTCGTACAGCATGCGAGGAGAAGACTGAAGACATGGACGGTACCGTTTCTTCCTTATTATGGACTCATCAGCATATATCAGTCAGCTCTAAACCACACATGCTATACGAAATTTGGAAGTTCCATCTATTCTAACTGGTGTTTTCGTTTTGTAGTGGCTTTTAATTTTCAAATGAGTGAGCAGGCAACCAGAGAAACGTGCGTGTCTTTTATATAGTATTATCCTCGCTATAACAGTAGAGTTGTCATGGATTTATGAACTTTACACTACTAATGCAGAGGTTTTTATTAATTCAAGAACTACACATTGATTCTCATAAGTATATACCTACCCACATTCATTTTCAAGCTAATTTTATTGAATTTTTACTAGTGTATTTATAAAGTAGATTTTACTACACGAATTAAGATGTTATGGCACATTTTTTCACCCTGGCCTTTTGAGATTTATAATTATTTTTCTTGAGCCACTTATTTGATTATATAATATAATTTGATGAATTTTATTGGGATTTAGGTTCTAATTTAAATTTGCCACTAAAGATTCTTTACAGAACAAATTAGAAAAACTTTCGTACAGCATGCGAGGAGAAGACTGAAGACATGGACGGTACCGTTTCGTCCTTATTATGGACTCATCAGCATATCATATCAGTCAGCTCTAAACCACACATGCTATACGAAATTTGGAAGTTCCATCTATTCTAACTGGTGTTTTCGTTTTGTAGTGGCTTTTAATTTTCAAATGATTGAGCAGGCAACCAGAGAAACGTGCGTGTCTTTTATATAGTATTATCCTCGCTATAACAGTAGAGTTGTCTTGGATTTATGAACTTTACACTACTAATGCAGAGGTTTTTATTAATTTAAGAACTACACATTGATTCTCATAAGTAAATAGATGGAACTTCCAAATTTCGTATAGCATGTGTGGTTTAGAGCTGACTGATACGATATGCTGATGAGTCCATAATAAGGACGAAACGGTACCGTCCATGTCTTCAGTCTTCTCCTCGCATGCTGTACGAAAGTTTATCTAATTTGTTCTGTAAATAATCTTTAGTGGCAAATTTAAATTAGAACCTAAATCCCAATAAAATTCATCAAATTATATTATATAATCAAATAAGTGTTTCAATAAAAATAATTAGAAATCTATTTCTATAAAACTATATAGAAACGTGTCATCAAAATTAGGGGAAGACAAACAAAAACCAATTAACAAACTTAATCACAAGACCAAAGACCCTTTCAAAGTAAATGAAAAAGTGTTAAAAAAAGAACAATTCTCTAAGAAAAAAAGAAATCTTCAAAATTATACAGGGTGAGTCATTGATATGGGAAAGCTCGATTGCACCTACACCATTGAAGATATCGAAATGAACCAAAAAGTGCTGTAAATGGGAGGGTAAAGTGCAGTTTGTAAAATAATTTTCAGATACACAGGATGGCCCAATATCGCTGTACGCCATACAACTTTGTTATTTTAAATAGGACACCCTCTATATTATTACATCTTCAGATTACTTGAGAAAAGTCAAAAAGAATGGTTAGTTGAAGTTTGTAATGAGCAATTTATGAGTTATAAACAAATGAAAATCGCGATTTTCCATTTTCAAAGCGCTTATATTGAAAACGGCTCGAGATATGGAAAAACGGTTTACATGTTCCTATCTTAACTTTTCAAGCGGTATCCTATTGGATGGATGAAATTTTTATACAGAGTGGTAAAAAATTTGATTATTTTCATCACCCGGTATAAAAATTTCAGCTACATGATAGGATACCAAATTAAAAATTAAGATAGAGACATGTAAACCGTTTTTCCATATCTCAAGCCGTTTTCAATTTAAGCTGCTTTGAAAATGAAAAATCGCGATTTTCATTTGTTTATAACTCATAAATTGCTCAATACAAACTTCAACTTTACAAACCATTCTTTTTGACTTTTCTCAAACAATATGAAAATGTAATAATATAGAGGGTGTCCTATTTAAAATAACAAAGTTGTATGGCGTACAGCGATATTGGGCCATCCTGTGTATCTGAAAATAATTTCACAAACTGCACTTTACCCTCCCATTTACAGCACTTTTTGGTTCACTTCGATATCTTCAATGGTATAGGTGTAATCGAGCTTTCCCATATCAATGACTCACCCTGTATACGTGACCCTATATCATATTAGAAAAATTAGAACATAATAATGTAGTGTTTGTCAGGATAGCTTTAATTAAACCCAACTAATAATTTAACGTTTAATTAGATAACATAACGTTTAATTTAATTAGATCTTCTTGAGTAACTTTTAATATTCACAATCAATTTTCTCTAACTTATTTATTTATTGACTGTCACCTGCTGTCATAGTTACACATTACCTGCAGACAGAGACTACTTAGAATATAATAAATCTAATTAAAAATTCAGACATACTACAACTCGGCAATTCTGACCTTACTGTCTGACCTCAGACATGCCGATATTAATTAAATTCTTAATTTTGCATAATTCGTCCTAATAGATACATAATTTCATAATTAACTACATAATAATTTTCCATAATTTTTCCTAATAGATATATAACTGCATAATAACTTCGTAATTCATATTAATATTGTCTTCTTCATAAATAATTTTCCACAACTCTTCCTAATAGATACATAACTTCATAATTCATAATAATATTGTCTTCTTCATAAATAATTTTCCATAACTTTTCCTAATAGATACATAACTTCTTTGGTCACCTGTGCTTGCACCATCTCTTACCATAGTTGCTTCAAATCTAGCATAAAGTTTTTAGCAACTTGATATGGAGCGTTTATTACGTCATACGCTAGGGTACCAACTTTTCCTAGCTGCATAATAATAGCTGGATCATTCGACTGATGTGTCATATTTCTGTTGTCAATTTCTAATTTATTATAAAAATAGTCCGAATTCCACGTTATAACTACCACTTACATCGGTTAGGTATTCAATCAATCGTTCGGGGAACAAAGTCAACTACTGGAGTCACTCGACGATACTTTCTTGAGGGAGGATTGTGATAACTAATAACACCAACACCGATTCATGCGCTGCATCCACTAATAAGTACATAATTTTCTTAATCCCATAATTTCATAACACATGACTAATTATTAATGGAGATAATTCGATGCACATGGACTTCATATCCCGCTTCTGAAATTTGTAGTGTTTGTCAGGATAGCTTTAATTAAAACCAACTAATAATTTAACGTTATTTAATTAGATCTTCTTGAGTAACTTTTAATATTCACAATCAATTTTCCCTAACTTATTTATTTATTGACTGTCACCTGCTGTCATAGTTACACATTACCTGCAGACAGAGACTACTTAGAATATAATAAATCTAATTAAAAATTCAGACATACTACAATAAGTATAAAATAAAGAAACCTGATACTGACGAAACCGAAAACGTACACGCTGACAATTTAAGACTTGTTTCAGGACACTCTGTGCAGGACTAATAAACTGCAATCCATATATCAACAAAATCACCGAAAATCCAGGTCTTCTACCAAAAAGGATTGGTAATGTAAAAATCATAAATAATAAATGGTCCTTCGTGTACACGTCCACAATCTCGAACATTTAGTCAAAGAAGCCGAAGATTTAGAAAACATTTTGGAAATTGAATAGAACACTTACACAAAAACTTAGAATAGGTTCAGCTAAATACATTAACGTTTTAGCTTTTAATGTTAGAAATTTAAGGAAAACTATGAATAGACTTTTTCCAGCTTCCAATATTAGGGAAAAAAGAGGTTTAATAAATTGATTAACATTAAAACATTTATAAATTACATATTTATACAAGTGAATTTGCTACTTACAATAGTTAATCAAATATTCTTAACAACTGAAAATGCAATTACATTTGCAAAAACCAATGTATTTCACCACTCTATAATACAGCCAAAACTATTGGAAAATGAAATACTAAGGGCGATGCATAATTTAGAAGGATCGTCATTAGTATTCAAAAAGGAAATATATAAAAACGAATTGATTTAAAAGTAAAAGCCGTTCGTAGGAATTTCGAAATAATTTTCATTTTAGATTTACCATTAATGGAAAAGTCAGACTATACGTACTATCATCTATATTCCTCTCCTATTTCCTTCGACGAAGAACAAACCTTTCACCTCATTATGCCTAAACATCCTTACCTTATAATGAACGAAGAATATTTTGGATTTATGGAGAATTATGGAGATTTATATCACCAGATGATGTTTATCTGTGTCACCTCCCTGAACTCTCCAGCATAGAAGAGGAAACCAACTGCGAAATCCAATTAATCCAAATCAGCAAGTCCTTCGACAAATGTTATAGCACGCAACTAAGACTTCAACAAAATTGATCAACAAAAATTGAGAATATTTCCATCAACCAATGGATTGATCACCAAAAGAAGTCTTTCTACGACATTCCTGTCCTAATCAAGAAACCTTGATAAATCTTCATAGAAGCTATGTAATCACAGTACCCAAAGATTACCAGCAAAACTTAACACGACGCTGCAAACATTTCAAGATACTACAGCACAAGAACAAGTCATTCACATCCACAGGTTGGAGATCCAAAATAAAAACAATCAAGAAATTGCAAGAATTCCGGAACTTGAAATCAGTGCAATTCACCGAGATGAGACTAAATCACTAATCAATGAATTAGAAAATCTTAAAACTAAATTCAGCATTTTTTTTTTTTTTTTTGAAAATGCACATGCACTGCAGGGAAATCCCTATGACGCTCTGGGAGCGGTGCATGAGCGGATATATCGATTTACGTGTGCCTTGAATCTCTGTAAGTTGTATACTTCGGGAAACACGCCCTTTGGAATGCTATTCCAAAGTGATGCGGTTCTGTACATAAAATAAGTCTGAAATAGGGTGGTACGAGGTGTAACGAGCTGAACCTGATACGGATGAGCGTCTGCGGCTCGACGTGTATATCTGCCCGGTCTTGTTCTTTGTGGGATCAAGCGGGCCACGTCTTTTGAACACCTTCCATTAAAATATCTGTAAAACAGACTCAGGTCAGCTACTCTTCTTCGATGTTCGAGAGTGTCTAAATTTTTTGTCAAATCTGGGTCCCCAATCAAGCGGATGGCTCTTTTCTGAATAGAGTCGAGTAGTCTCAGCGTATGTTTGGGAGCTGAGCTCCAAACATGTGAGCAGTACTCCAAGGATGGTCGGATTTGAGCCTTGTATAAGAGGAGAAGCTGTTGTGGTGTATAAAATTTCTTCGTGCGGAAGAGTGTTCCAAGTTTTTGAGAAGCACTCTTCTCATTAGACCAACTAATGTTCTGCAGCACTTGCTTGCAAAAGATTTGCTGGCAGTCACACTTACGACAAAATCGCTGAAATGTTGGACAATATTCATACTAGCTTTAATTTGTGCAATAATAAATTAGTAGCAACTGTTTCTGACAATGGATCTAATTTTATTAAAGCTTTTAAGGAATTTGTACGAGATGTTAATGAAAAAACTGCAGACAAGTATGATGAAGATGAAGAAGAAAATGAAGGAGATGAAGACTATACGACTTTGTAGACATATCGGCCACTGTTTCTATGCAATTACCTAAGCATGTAAGATATGCTAGTCATTCTTTAAATCTCATAGCAACAACAGATGTGAAGAATGCAATACAAAAAAATACAACATTAAGAACAAGACATACAAATGTCATAGCAAAATGTACAATTCTTTGGAAGATGGCGGGAAGACCAAAAAGTAGTGAAATTATTTACGACGTATTGAAACATACATTAAGTTATCCCGGTGCAACTCGCTGGAATTCATTGTTTGATTCACTTTCACAAATTTTAAAATGTAAAGAGAAGTTGCCTACGCTATTTGAAAAACTGAATATAAAGAATCACATGTTTAAAGAGTCTGAGCTAGAATATCTTAACGAATACTGTATGATATTGGAGCCATTATCGAAAGCATTGGACATACTGCATGGCGAACAGCATATGTACATACTTTGGATATTTGTTGCCATGTTTAGGCTCGCTTTATATAAAATTTAAAAAGCTGCAATCCAAAGAGTTGGCTCTTGTAAGACCAATAATTGTTGCATGCTCCGAAGCGTTGCTGAAGAGATTCAGCATATATTTTGATTTTTCTTCACGTCCAAAGAGGCTATCATTGGCGCCTTTACTTTGCCCCAGTTTAAATTGAGATGGCTTAATAACTTCGAAGATTTTAAAAGTTATGATTTAAATGAAAATATCACTAAGATTATTCTAGAGGCAATCGAAAATGATAATATCATCTCGGGAGACTCTGCCGAAGATCCAGATAAAACATTAGTACAGTCGCCTAGTCCTCTGAATGACTTTTTTGAACTTGAGATTGAGAACAATGACCCAGGATTGACAAGAGTTGGCATACATTTTAGAAAAACGAATTTAACTAGAAATTTTGCAGTACCTCAATGATCCCAACTCGGACATATCAGCTCTGCAGAATTACCCTACGCTCATGAAATTATTCCTGAAGTATAATACTTGTCTTCCTTCTTCAGCCCCAGTGGAGAGATTATTTTCTTTTGCGGAAATTGTTAATGCACCGAGGAGACATGCTTTATCGTATGAGCATTTTGAACAACTGGTACTTCTGAAAGCAAACTCAAATAGATATAAATGCATACCCTGAGAAAATGCCAAGTTTGGTATATAAGAGTGACCTGTTAATTTTATCATACGAAGAAACCGTTTTTTTTTCAATGTTTTAATTTTTTGTTGAGAATAATAAATGTTTATGTATGTATTTATTTATTTTTTAAATACACCTTACCTACTCTTCTCTGACCTCTATTCAACTTTAACCTGTAGGCTGTCGCTATAGGTACCACATCTTCTTAGATTGAATTTATAAATACTAAAAGATACTGGTTTTTTTTACAGAAGGTGATTGATTGAGATGGGACATTAGAAATATACGAAGAACGAAGAAAGGTATCGATTTGAAATTTTGGTTACGGAATATGACGGTATATGATCCGTCGAAAGAAAATATTTTCATAATAGCGTGTGTACCGGAAATGGCTACCATGTTTGTTTTTTAAATGTAATGTCCCATATATTATTGCATTTTCAAATTGACTAAAAGATCCCATGAAAATGATTTTTACGGTTGCACTTTAAATTAAGGAGCGTGAGAGTTATAATCGAGTGAAAATCGCACTTTTCGTAAAACGCAAAGTAATTAAACAATAGTTTAATTACTTTATCAGTAGTTGAATTACTCTGTCAGTAGTTGAATTACTTTGTCAGTAGTTGGATTACTTTTTCAGTAGTTGAATTATTTTGTCAGTAGTTGAATTACTTCGTCAGTAGTTGAATTACTTTGTCAGTAGTTGAACTACTCTGTCAGTAGTTGAATTACATTGTCAGTAGTTGAATTACTTTGTCAGTAGTTGAATTACTTTTTCAGTAGTTGAATTATTTTGTCAGTAGTTGAATTACTTTGTCAGTAGTTGAATTACTCTGTCAGTAGTTGAATTACTTTGTCAGTAGTTGAATTACTGTAGTTGAGAACACTTCAACTACATTTCAAAAGGAATTGGTAGTTGAATTACTTTTCATGTTTGAGGTAGTTTGGAAATATTTATTCCAATTACAGTAACAGGTAATTAGTAATCGGTAGTTCAATTACTCTGAGTGAGTAATTGAACAGACAGCTCTGTACCTGTATAATATGCGATCCCGAAATATATGATGAAATATGTGATGAATATATGATCCCGAAATGGCGGACACGGACAGCACCACAGCATCTATTGTGGATTAAAGAGTCTAAGTTGAGCCATACTTTTTTCTCCAGTATGGCTCCCTTAAGAAGATATGACCACTTTTGTAGAAAATAAAGTCACAACACTGCACTGGATATAACATTCTTCAGGCAGAAAAATATTGTGTAGGGTCTACAATACCCAGATAGATGTTACCATGGAAACATATGAAATGGAAACACAACAAAGCTTGAAACAATAATCGTTGCGCGGATACATATTTACGATAATATTATTCAAAATCTCGAATTCGAACAACGATGCCACATTGAAAAATTTTGTTGAACATACAGAATAGGTAAACTTTGAATGCCTGTAATTCCGTTCCCGATAATAAAAATAATAAAAAGCAGACACTATCGTTATAGTTATCTGAAACCATGTATTTTGCCAGTGGAGGTTGTTTAAATTTGACCGCCATTACGTTTTAAATTTAAGAAAAAGGACACCCATAGGTATCTCGATAACGAAGCCAAGGAACCCATTTTTGTTTTAAATTCACAGTCTTTCTGAACATCCTCTACAACACCCTGTATTTCGTGTCCGCCATTTCGGGATCATCCTGTATAGCGTCGTTTATATTAATAGGTGATGCCGAATAAATATTCCGAATAAATAAAGATGCCGAATAAATAAATTTCAATTTTCAAATTTTCAGCTTCCTAGGTACCTAATATTTTTCTTGGATTTGTCAAAATTAAATAAAATAGGATTTTCTTTATACGTACCGATTTTAAAATGTTTTACCGAACCTTATGTTTGTATGAACTTTTCACCTAATTAATAATTACGAGACACTCGAAGAATTACTCGCTGGTGTTTAACCAGGCACAGTTTAATTAGCACGAAAATAGGTATAGGGATTACCTACCTACCGAATTTTAATTTTAGATGTTAGATATTTTCTTATACTCCATTTTTCAATCCAGGTACAAGGTACATACATATTATAGATAGATAGACATTATACCGAGTGCTGCATCGACAGACCGTCCATAGGAAATCGCATGCAAATTTTCAAACAAAACCCATTAACATTACATTTTGGATTCATTTTATAGCAAAATTGTATGACACTTTTTTGAAGCCCTAATATTAATGGACTGACGTGCAAAATATACAAATAATAATTATTTTTATTTCAGTGAAACAACAGATATTTTAAAAAAAGTTTTCTAAAATTTGTAAAATAAAAATGCTGTCCTGATACTTTCCTCAAATAAACCACTAGCAAATTTCAAATCATTTATTATTCTTGGCATACACGTGAGTTATTTCTTTTATTTATTATTTATTATGATGTCTCAAGAGATCAGTTCATATCGTTTAATTAAATTATTTGCTTGTATTTTCATTTTTGTTACAAATTGTTTATTTAGAAAAAGGACTGATGGAAAACACTTGGCTGGCGGTATTAGATTTGTCATTGTTTTAAATTGGGGCTCATGTACACTGCAACGAATTATTGATTTGTAAAAGGAGATTACCATTGCTTATATTTTATTCTAACATGTATAATTTGAAACTTCACATTTTTAAATTGAAAGGATTTTGAAAGGAGGGTCCCCACATATAGGTACTCAAACACGTTCCCTAACTGTTTAGTTTATTGAAGTGCTTTTGAAGACACGCTAGTTCCAATATTTCATTTTATTGTCTTCTTTCAAATTGTTTAACCATGTGACTACCATGCCACCTTTTTATAAATTGGATATTTTCAGTGAATTAATCGCAACCTTTATGGACAGGCTTGATTTCATTTTCATTGTTATTTGCATTATTCAAAATAACCTAACAGCCCTACTACCTTTTGATAAATTTATACTTGAGTTTTAGGTAATTATTATTTATTTATTGTAATCTTGAACCAGCACATGCCCTTTTTGAATATTTATTATTATTATTATTATTATGATCGAAACACATTTTCTTTACAAACAATTTATTTTACGATGGTCACATTTTCTTTGTATTTTAAACTCTTTTCTGCTCTCAACAATTTTTAACTGCATTTGATTTGAAACTATTTAAACGATCACACTGTATAGTTTTATTATATCTTTGATTGCATTTTATTGATGGATTTTAACCTTATTTGCCTTTATCGCAAACTCATGCCACATGTTCTGTTATTTTTATCTCTTTAACATCTCATATTTAATCAATTTGTTCTTGCATTTGTTTTTGTCATGTTGTTCTTTGTGTAAAATGTAATTGAAAATCTGTAAAATCCCAAATGAAACGACGATATGATTTTGTATGCTAGGAACTCACGAATCACAGCGTTAGGCAACGACGCTTCAATCTGTTGTATAGGTAATGTCTCATTTTACCGTTAGATGTCCTTTGGAATCGATTTTATTGATTTAATTAGTCGGATTTAATCGGCTTAAACGGTTCGCAAAGACTAACGTTAAAATGACAGGTTACCATAAGTACAGTGTGACCCATTTTTCTTGAAACACCCTGTAGAATCTTAATTTATGGTGCGATTTTAAAGAAATTTCTTTTAAATCATAGAGCTTGATAAACTATATTTTGGGAGCAAAAAGCGTCTCATTCCTACAAAATCCAAGGCCTACTAGATCACTGTTTACTTGTAAAATCTCAAAAATTCATATTAGCGATTTTTTTAGAAAAAAATTGGGCACGCCACAGGATTCACCAGCCCTCAAAACGGTACTGTACTAAATTTTATTGGAAATGTCAGAGTAATAAGGATCTTGCAGTTATTTTAGAAATTCATAATAGAACTCCGAATTTTCATTAATTTATTCGAAAAGGTCAAGAGAGACAAAATAGAAATTGTACGTCTAGTTGGTGATAATGTAGGTACTTTAATTTTTTTATTATAATTTTTTATTTATTTATTAGCCCTTGAGGCTACTTGAAAACTTCTGACACTTGGGCTTTACCACAGCCATAAGATATTTATTTATTTATTTTTATTTATTTATTTACTTATTTTATTTTTTATTTTTATTTATTTATTTTTTTACTTTTTTTAATTATAATTTTTACTTATGATAGCTTTTGACCTTTTTCAAATTAATTTATCAAAAATTCGGAGTATTATTATGAATTTCTAAAATAACTATAAGATCCTTTTTACTCTGACATTTTCAATAAAATTTAGTACAGTACCGTTTTGAGGGTTGGTGAATCCCGTGACGTGCCCAGTTTTTTTCTAAAACAATCGCTAATATGAATTTTTGAGATTTTACAAGTAAACACTGATCTAGTAGGCCCTGGATTTTGTAGGAATGAGACGCTTTTTGCTCCCAAAATATAGTTTATCAAGCTCTATGATTTAAAAGAAATTTCTTTAAAATCGCACCATAAATTAAGATTCTACAGGGTGTTTCAAGAACAAATGGGTCACACTGTATAAGAGATTTAGTTCTCACCCCTCAACTCCCAAGCAAATGCTTGATTCTAACATGTCGTCGCTTCGTTGTATGTTTTTCATTTTGCACAGTCAGCGGTTTTTTTTATTTCACGGGGTTCTTTTTTTACTCTGACTGTAAACTTGCGTAGGCGGAACTCTCTTGCGGGCGGGATAAGTCGTGTGGGGTGTAGAGATTCAATAATAGTCAAATAATTCAAGTCAATAAACCAATTTGTTCATTTTTAAGAGGGAAACTCTGTGTTTTAAATTAAATCTCCTATCTCTCAAAAAAGAATGGCTCAAAGTATTTTCGTAGCGTTTTGCTACTAACGAACAAAGTGAGGTTACTACGAACACAACAAAAGGTCCACACAAGATGAAAACAGACGATCACGAGCCCAGTTAAAATCACGAGCCTAGGTAAAACCACTAACACAGGTAAAATCACAATCACAAACGGAAAGTAATGTTGGCCATTTTATTTAAAATCAGGGCGGGATAACCTCAAATTCAAATCAAGCATTCAGAGCGGGAATCCAAACAGTCAATCATGACAGACAGGTTCACATTTCAAACGTCAAAGAGGTTCTTCTATTTCAAAATCATTCATTCTGGGAGCCACATTGCAGAATTTGATGCGCATGACGCAGAACCTCCATTTTAAGAGGTTAGGTAGGTTACATCACAGATTTGGTGTCGTCAACCAGGATACATCACAGATTCGCTACCGGCAACCAGGATTCAGGATTTAGGTGTGATACACTACACGAGTATTAAAATTTTCATGGGATTTCCTATCTGCCGATGCAACACCCGGTATATGTATTATATACCTACATACTTAATTAAGTATATCTTATCAATTTATCTTTTTTTTTTTTGTAGATAAACAATATTACACTAGAAGTATTATTAGATCTATCAAAAGAAAACGATGTCAGTGAATTGTATTCCCTCTTCCCCTCTATCGGGGCAAATCGCAACTGAAGAAAAAATGTGTAAAAAATGAACTAAATAACCATGGTTACTTCTGTACTTATTTTACCTTCTACGTCCACACCTTTGAAGTGTAGCGAAGACCAATTTTCTTCTAGTAGCACCCCTATTAATACACCTTGTACCTATGGTTATACTTTATACACGGAAGGTTCAGAACCAAGTGAAGCACCAGAAAGTGGTACAGAGGGGAATGCAGCAATCCATCATGTTCAAATTCTGACAGAAAACAAGCAGAATACTATTCTCAAAAGGCCTTTAGAATGTGCTGTTTCGGATATTAGATATCAATCTCCAAAGTATTTTGGAGTCACTTTGTGTTGGAGTGGCTTTAATAAAAATTTATAAACGAGACAATACATTGGTAGGGTTAGTTGGGGTAATAGTGAAGAGGGGCAATTGTAAACAGATTCTATAACTTTTGAATTTGGCGGGTAACAAGAGCGTTCAGCGCCACACGCGACGCATGCAGTCTTCGTTAGTTATGGCTGGCTTACAAATTGTGTTTGTATCGTTTGCTAAGAATATAAAATAATTTCTTGGAAACAGTGCTAGAAAAGTTGTGTAACGTGTTTATTCTAATACGGTATTGAGATAAAAATTCAAAGTGTGACTAAGGTAAGATATTTCATTTATGTGGTAGTTCTTTATTGTTTTATGAGGTGCTTTGAACATATACTCTGATAAAGTTTAAAAAGTCATATGTATCGATTAACAATACACATCCTTCTAATAGATCGATTTATTTTGTTTCATTTACGTGTTCTCATAGAAACCGTCAAGTTTGTCTAAATACTCCATCCCCCATAAATACAACACGTCAACATTGGCTTTGAATGAGAATTAAATGCACAACACAGAGGATAGAATGCATTACGTGAATAAATTTTATGTAGTTGTCAGTGGCTGTCAAACTGACAACCGTTCAATTCATTGTTTGAATGATTCCTTCAATAATTATTATTTACCTTCGTTCACACCTTGACATTTAACTGTTTGATATTTTCTAGTGAAATGAAAAATCTTAATTCGGACGTTTAGTATGACGTCATATATGACTTTTTAAACTTAATCGTACCATATTAAAGTTTCAGGTTATATTTCACGACTGAGTTAATAGAGACGTGTTTACAATTAGGTACCCCGAAAAAATCGAAACAAGGGGTAATTGTAAACAGGGTTTTGGGGAAATTGTAAACACTGTTTACAATTACCCCAAACATAGATTATTCAATGATTGTTTCTTTGCAGTCACGATGGTGAGAAATTATAAAAAGAAACGACCAGATATTCAAAGATATTCTGAAGAAGATCTAATTAATGCGGTAAATGATGTACAGAATAGAAACAAAACGTTTAGGCAGGCACAACAGTCATATAATGTACCTATTGCTGTTATTTATCATAGAATCAAAAGAAGGAAAAATCCTATGACTACTCTAAGAGCAGGCCGTCATCCTGCGTTGCCTTTAGATGTGGAAGCAACTATAGAAAATTGAAAAATAGCAATTATAGAAAAGGCATCCTAAATTGGCGTTTAAGAAACCAGAACATTTACAGAAAATTCGAAAGGACGCTAGAGACCCATATGTGGTCTACGACTTCTATGAAAAACTCCAGGGTGTGATTACTGATACCTCACTAGATGACCCAAATAAAGCCTGTTTTATATTCAATGCTGATGAATCTGGATTTAATAGCGACCCCTCTAGAGGGAGAGCAATTGGCGAGAAAGGTAAAACATTATCCCGAGTATCGGGAGGTTCGGGTAGAGAATCGACCACAGTACTAGCTTGCATTGCAGCTGATGGCACCTATCAGCCCTCATTTATTTTATTTAAAGGTGGTGTAGTGCAGGCACGTTGGACATCAGAGAAAGCTTTCCCAGGAACTTTGTATGGTGCATCAAAAAATGGATGGATGGAGGAACCACATTTTTATCATTGGTTTGTTCCATCCTTTGTTTCCCATGTAAAAGGTCTCAGAATTAAACATAACTTACCAGAGCAACAAGCTATTTTAACATTTGATGGTCACTGCAGTCATGTCAGTGTTCGAATAATAAA
Source organism: Malachius bipustulatus (assembly GCA_910589415.1). Lineage (NCBI taxonomy): Eukaryota > Metazoa > Arthropoda > Insecta > Coleoptera > Melyridae > Malachius > Malachius bipustulatus. The sequence goes on along the minus strand of OU342638.1, from coordinate 3,430,089 downwards.
CTCTGCTCTCGAACACAAAATAACACTCCTTAGATTTCCCAGTCATTTGACGGACCGAATACAACCGTTGGATAAATGCGTATTTGGGCCCGTTAAATAAAAATAGGATAGAATATTAGTAGCCCATGGCAAGATGGAAATGAGCAAAGCGTCAGGACGGCTAAGCAAACAAAAATTTGTAGAGTTATTGAGTCAAGTCTGGAAAGAAGGTTTCACATCCGCAAATATTATATCCGACTTTGAAACTACAGGTATATTTCCGGTTAATTCTTCTATGTTTTCCGAAGAATATTTTGATCCCTTGAAATTGGAAAAGTACAAGAAGAGTAGGACTACATCTTTATCTGTAGAAGTATAATGTACTCTGGAATCGACGGAGCATAGTAGGAATCTACCTAATGTTGCCAAAGTACAAAATACATGTATTCAATCCCCGAGGGAAACTTTACAATCTATTCCCCCAACACCATTTTGTTCCTCGACAACAATATTCGCCAAACAAGATACTCCGCATATTTAGTCAGAAGCTGCAGGATGCTTGTAGTAGTACTACGTCAGATGTCCAGGATGAAATTACTCCTAAAAAAGTAGTTCCCAGACTTAAACAGTCTACTTATGGGGAAGTATTAACAGCCCCAGAAGTTCAAAAAAAAAACTTGAAGAGGCTGAAGAAAGAAAAAAAGTTAAAGTAACAAAGGTTAAGCATCCTGACAACAAAAACCATGAAAATCAAAAAACGAAGAAAGTGAAGAAACCATTCAAGTTTTTGTCATCCGACACCGAAAGTAAAAATGAAAAAAAGAAATCTGAAAAAGAAGAGTCAGATGATGATAACGTTGCACTTTCGAAATTTACTAATACAAAGACTCTCAATAAAGAACTGCAAGCTGTAATTTATAAAGAGCCGGAATGGGATGACCTACAGGCTGACACTTTTATTTTAGTGAAATACACAGGAGTGGGGAAAAGAAGCACCGAATATAAATACGTTTGTGTGGTGCAACAAAAAGATGATCTTGATGGTGAAATCGCTATTGTAGGACTAAGGTCATTAAACGAAAACTGTTGTGACTTCTTTATTATTGAGACAACCACATCTTACATTACAATGGAAATGGTGCAAGCCATTCTTCCACTTCCATTGCCTGACAAATAAAAAAATAAATTGGCCCTATTGAAAGAAGCAGGTCTTATTAAGAAAAAAGGATTCCGATGAAAATAAATCAACAGGTAAGTTAAAACACCTGCGTTTATAATGAATACTTTCATTCCAAGAGACAGTTCAACAGCTTAAAAAAAATCAGACTTTGAACATGATCGAGAAGAATATAATTCGTTCAAAATTCGGTTAAACTACAACACAGAACCTCTTGAAGAAGTCCTGAAACACTGGGAAAGAACATACACCGATAGAGTCAAACAATTTAACAGTAATAAAAAATTAAAAGAATTTGAGTGAAATTTTTAAAAATTGGAAAGCATTCTGTTAAGTACAGCCCCAAACACTGTACTTATTTTCAAAAATAAATTAATGGACTGTATGTACGAAAATTGCTGAAAACTTTCCACCTACCTTCTCTATCTGAAGAGTGGGCTTCCTGTCCTAGGCCTAGGCGATGTGTCTGGCGCCGATGAACCCCCTCGAACGAAAAACAATGTGAAAACTGATAAAGCACCAATGAAGGAAAAATTTTGAGGTCAGCGAATCTGACTCCTCTAACGACAAATTTTCAAGTGGGCGCTCGATCCGCGCTCGTTCTGATACGGCGAGTGGTGTTATCTAACGCTGAATAAGCAGGAACGTTCCCAGTTTGGAACAGAACAGAGTTGAAGCGACACTATTTGTTTTGTATTCGTTCGCGTCGGTCGAGTATATTGTAACTCTCCGAAACAGTCGAAACTAAATATACATACATATTAGTCCGTTTTGGTAATAAAGGGTTGAATAAGTGATTTGAATTTCAATATAATTTCTTTTTAAAAATCGAATTTCAACCCTGCCAAACGTAACTGGCGCAGTCACCACGGATCGATTTTCGATAACTTATCGATTGATTTACCCGATCGATTTACCAAAATTGGTTTTAAGTTCAGTGCGAAGTTCAGTGAAGTTCCAAACCATAAAGGATTACGAGAATCAATCGAACCAACTTCCCAGAGAGACAGAAGGAGCAACCCCGCAACGGACGAGGTCTCCCCGCAGCTACCAGCAACCAGAAGAATTAGCTTGAGATACGAGAAGGAAAACTTCGAAAACTTTGCTTCTCCAAGCCCCCCCCCCCTTCCTGGCAAGCCCAAGTGGGTCCCAAATGGATAGAAAATAATCCCGGAATATTACCCTTCAAATTAGGCCAAACACGAGTTCAGAAATCGCATCACACATTCCTGCATAATTACCCAATTGGAGAACTAGGTTTAAAAATTATCCAGCTAGAAAATTTTATAGACGATTTCTATCAAAAGACCAAAGGAAAATTATCCTTTTCTCAAAAGATTGACTAACAGCCGATATTATAAAGGCTCATTAGGCTAACGGGCAGATTTCTGTGCTTGTTTTTGAAGCTAATATCGACGTCAAATGACTGTTATTAACATTTTTGTCATTACTTTCATATCAAGAATAGAGAAATTTAAAAAAATACCACTTAGACTCCATACCTTCTCCAGAAATGGCCACAGAAATCTGCCCGTTAACTTAGTGAGCCTTTATAATACCAGCTGTTAGAATACGTACAAAATAAATGCAAAAGACTGAAGTCGCTGGTTAACACCTTACACCCTGATATTCTTAAGAAAACTTATAGATCTAAAAGAGGTATTATAAACGCTCTTGGTTCAGTATTTAAATTTATATCGGCAAACCTAGACGCTCCAGATGGTGAGAGATATGATAAAGCCATTATGGATTTAAAACTCAATCAGAAAAACATAATTAAACATTTCAATAAACAACTATCTCTGAATCAGCATTTGATTAAACACTATGAAGACACGGTTAGAAACATGTCAGCCAACTTTAAAAGAATAGAGGAAGTCATAAGAATGATAAGAAACGAAGATCAACAATATGTAAACATGATAGTAACATTCAAAATTAGTTTATCGGATCTCACACATGTTGTGGAACAAATTTTAACCGCAATAATCTTCGCAACCCTTAGCACCCTTCATTTGTCAATAATAGATAAACAAGCTATTAATAGTATGCGACTTGAGTTGTCAAAACATCACGATCCAAAACATTATTACTCATACCTCTTTACTGGAACGATTTCTGTACCACTTATATTCTATTCCCACTATGGAATATACTACCATTATTCCTCCAACCCCTTATGTGGCGATGAATGACGAAAACATCTACTACCTCACAACTAAATGTTTGGGAATCCAACAAGAATACTTCTGCAGAACCTCCGACATCAAAAGAAACTACCAACTAGACACCTGTATCCAGAGCTTACTCCGAGTTAAGGAAAATCCTCCTTGTCTACACGTCAAGGTCGATGTCAACGACATCCTGGTTGAGACGGTTATTGACCAGAAATACTTAATATTTGCTCCAGGTGAAGTGCTAGTGCATGCAAAGTGCGGAAGTGAAGTAGTTCACAGACTCAAAGGAACTTATCTGGTAAACGTTCCTTACTCTTGTAAATTTATAACCAAACAATTTGAATACATAGAGTTAGAAGGAACGGTTATAGAAGAGTCCGTTTATTTACCTTCTATTACCCAAAATATGTCAAATGTAAAACCAATCCAGTTAAATCTCAAATCATTCAGTCTAGATCAACTGGCAAAACTAACCTTAGACCAAGAGAAAAGTGCACCCCTATCAATACTTTCTAGCGACACCTTGTGGTCACATTCCAATGTACCCATTGTATTCCTAATTAGCCTGATAATAATAATAGCCATCATAATACGCTATAGGACTTTAATTTTAACTAAGTATAAGACTATTAGTAACAAGGACAACAAGGAGGTTGTTAATGATGTCGAAAAGTCACAAGCATTTCCAACCCCTGGTAAACGTAGCTCATAAATACTTTTGTTTATTTTAAGTTTTCTTGTCTTTTATTTTTATTTTTAGTGCTTTTGGGGGGGGGGGTAACCTGTAATCTCTAACCCAGTTAATTTTAATTTTCTGTAAGAATTTTTTAGAAAAACATATACCTATGTAGCCATGTGTTCGAATGTCAACTTTGTTCACCCCAAAGTTTCCTCTTAGGGACGGAGGAGTTATGAGGCTAACTTTGCCAACCAATTAATAAAATATAGCTAACGCTGAATAAAGGAACGTTCCCGGTTTGGAAAACAGAACGACACTATTTGTTTTGTATTCGTTCGCGTCGGTCGAGTATATTGTAACTCTCCGAAACAGTCGAAACTAAATATACATACATATTAGTCCGTTTCGGTAATAAAGGGTTGAATAAGTTATTTCTAGTTTCAATATAATTTCTTTTTAAAAATCGAATTTCAACCCTGCCAAACGTAACTTGCGGGGTTTTCTGGACAAAAAATGCACCCAGCCTCATCAGCAGACAGTTATGACTGCAGAAAATATACGCGGAGCTCATAATTTTCATATACCTGGAAGTTTGTCAGGTAGGTTTTATTACATCTTTATGTTATTTTTAAGGATCAGTATGGCGGGTCCTATAGGAGTCCTAAGATCATACTCCCTTTCATGTGTCCACCAAGACGTTTTTCTCAGTGCCATGTTAAATATCGAGTTAAAAATTATATCCAATACTAAAGTCTACAGCTTCGTAGATCCTAAAACCCGTAATATGTTTTTATTTCATACATTATCTGCTTGACTGTCAACGTCAACAACCAATAAAGCAAGAGGAGATAGGAGGCTATGAATAACTTTAGGTTAAGTAGGAATGTAGGAAAGACGAACGATCATGCACGTGGCGTGTGCATGTGGCGTCGTACGTAACGTATTTTTTTGTTATCCGATAATGACGAGTCATGAAAGTGCGTCTAAATTGAAAATGAAAGTGTGCTGTGCCATAAAATGATTGATATAGGTACTACCTACTACCTAAACCTTACTAAGTAGTTAACATGGACAAGGAGCACCTCAGTATTGGAAATAACTTTCCGGTTGTCCGACTTTGCCGGATAGCTTTTCCATTGAAAAATAGTGCAATAGGTAAGCACCTATAATTTATTTTTGAGCTGCTATCAATTTGTTATAACAAATAAATTGATTTATTATTCTGTCTGCATTAGCATAAGTACCTGTACTTGAGTTTGATATTGGGATAACAACCTTTTTTGGTAAAGGTGCTCGATCGCGACGGTTTTACCCCTACGCTGGCCCCCCTCCACTGTCTCTGCTTGCTACGCTACGACACGTTCTCAGCGTTGCCATATGCAAGCCCTTCTCCTACGTTCTGCAGACAATCCTGCGCGTTCTCGTCCGCTTCCGCTACCTTACCAGCAGGGCTGTTAGAACGCTCGCATTACATTACAAGCTACTATAATACGAGACCGTAATAGTAGCTACCGGTTCCTGTTTCCAATACACCAATATTACTACTAAGCCCGGCCGGCATTCTCATTACAATTAATTATTACTGAGACGATAACGCTCGGTAAGTCGGGTATTTGGTCAGGGTAGGTTTTTTTTTCATTTTACGGACATTTGAAGGAAAAAAACCCTACCCTGACCAAAGACCTGACTTAATGCAGCAAATAATAGCTACTATGACGGTCTCGTGGGGTAGCAGGAGCATGGAGTGCACAATGAACTGCCGCAGGTTGCTGCGAGCGTAGGAGAACGGAGACACGGATTTTATGTGGCAACTGTCGGCTCGGAGCGCGCAGAGAGAGTGGAGGGGGGTCAGTGTAGGGGTAAAACCGTCGCGATACAGCACCTTTACCCTTTTTTTTTGCATTTAACCCAGTTGACGATGGAAGCATCACTTCTGCAAGCCTTCAATCTAATAATAGAAATGAAAATGAAGTCAGGAGGAACTTATTCCCAGAAGTCACTGATGGTATGTAAGCAATTTGATTTTTTTTAGGTCTAAGCAATAATCAGTATAACAATCATAGACAGACAATAACAAAGTCAGTGGCGACTGCTGATATAACCGAAAACGGTAGGCAAAGGGTGCAGGTTATTACGAAAAGTAGCCAATTATTTCAAATTTTCAAATTTCAGTTATAGCGTGTACCGATTTGAGGTAGATTTTACAAAATTTGCCGAAATTTGTGTTCTGGAATTATCATTAATCACACAATTGTAAATTTACCTAACACTGTAAAAATATAAAACAGAACGTGGTTAATTTTACATAAATGCCGGTTGTAAAAGCTTCGTAAATTTTTGAAAAAATTACACTATTGGCACTATTGATATGGCTGACCATTGCTGAGTGACACTCTGACTTCCCCTCCACTAAGTCAGGTCTTTCGTCAGGTTTGGTTTGTTTTTGCTTAAAATTTAAGGCCCTTATAGCTTTTAGGCGACATCACGTTTCTAAAAACACCCAGATGACTCCTCTCAACGTTACCACATTGTTTGGTGCGAATTGAAATATTCAAATCTCGCGCGTTGCCTCCCATGAGCCGCATGGGACCCTGGTAAAAATCGATGAAATGAAGTGGGGAGCTCGACGTTGGCCCGCTGGTATTGTAGAAAGATTCTGTTGTGGCAGAGCCAGGATAGTCACGGTAATTTTTTTTTTGACATAGTTACTAAGTTTTGAAAAGGAAATAAATGATAATTAAAATTACATATTTTAATTGATCAGAAGTCAATGAAATTGCACAATTTCGAAATACTGCATATTTAATTTTTAAGCAATATTAAGCGTCGTGAACGAAAAGCAAAAACAATTTAACTAGGCCATGAAACAACCACCGCGGCAAAATTTTAATGACGCTAGCTGAATTTTTTATTGTAACGATGACTGCAGAACGATTGGTAAACTGGGACAACTCGCATGGTTGTCATTTCCCTGTCAGAATGCACCTTGCTTTTGTTTACCTACGTCAAGTAACTGGACGACCGGTAAATAAAAGTCAAAGTGGCAACACTCCAGTGGAAATTACATTTCGAAACCCGAAAAAGAGTAACTGATTTGGAAAGGGGTTTAGAAACCAAAGAGTTAGTGGTGTTTCGGGGACCGAAGAGGACGGTCAGGGCGTTCGCGCGAGAATTTAAAGTAAACGCGAGTGAGTGATTTTGTTCCTTTGACAGGGAGATACCCAGCAGAGCTGCAGTCAGAGCTACAGAAAGGGCAATCCAAGGGCTACGTCTAAGTAGTAAGTCGATGAGACTAATACTAGAACTTTACTGTTTTTCCGTTCGAAAGATTTTTATTAATTTTTTTTTTGTTTATTTTATTTAAAGAAATTTTATTTTTGATTTTTTTATTAACGTCACCTGTGAAACTAAAATTGAATTAATCAGATCTGGGCCCTGTTTCATAAAACTCGTAGTATTTACTGCAGTTAAGTACTATAGTAGCTCTAAATTTTTACCATAGTAAATAATCATGTTTCATAAATAAATTTTTACTGTAGTAGAATCAATCTGTTTTTCTACTACAGTATTTTTGTTTTTTTACTTTTGACCAAAGACGTATTCTGACGTGAGAATGGAGCATCCAACTTAATTAAGGTGCCATCAACGCCTCCACAAACTAGTGGAATTCCGGCCATTTCATCCACATTTTCCGGCTATTTAACGTATTGACGAAAAATGGTATTATTTTATCTACAGGGTGATTCAGGTTTTATCTTAGAAACGATAGAGAATCGAAAAATAATATGAGTTTGCTTTAATGAACTATATTTGGGAAATGCTTTGTTAAGAAAATAAAGGGTGTAAAAGATTTAAGAAAAAAATAGTATTTTTTAAATATAAAAAAATTGCTTGATTGAAATAATTTGAAATTTTGAACAGTAGTTGTGCTAATAATTGAAGTACATGATTTGATACTCCCAATGAAAAATTCTTCGGGAAATTGTATACACCCGTCCCCAACCAATGTAAAGCTACTTCTAGCTGTTGTCTTGGTGCAAGTGATTTATTTCTTCGAGTTGGGTGTTCTAATTGTGGTTGAATATTTTTTAGTATTATGTTGAAGACTTGCGAACGTACCCTAAACCGCTCATTGTACTCGTGGGTAACTTATTCTTTGCCGAAATCTCCTGTGCCTTCTATATTCAATCACTTTGTTTTCTGATTCACTTGAAGACATAATTATAATTGATTTAGTAACGGTATCTTGTTAAATAAGAAAATAGTAAGCAGACTTCGGTTATACCTAAAACATAAATGTGTCAACTAATTAATTACGATCCCATCAACTAGAGTAAAATAATTCTGGCTTTTACTAAAGTAATTTTATATCCTTTCTTTATATGAAACATAATCTTATTTACCTTAGTAAAAAGTAGTAGTAAATATATGACTACTACAGTAAAAATTTCTCTACTCTGGTAAATTTATGAAACAAGTCATAGTAATTACTACGAAAACTTACTACCAATACAGTAGTAAATACTGTAGTAAATTTTTATGAAACAGGCCCCAGGTACCGCCACAGCACTATTCCCGCAAATAAAATGGTAGTTGATTAGAGTCAGATTGTACGTAAGATAGTTTTTTTTCTTTCCTAAAGTTTGTTTTTTTCTCTTTTTTTTTCTAAAATTAATTTTTTGTGTTAAACTTTGCATATCAGTTTTATAATCGAAATTTAGTAGTAGATAATGAAATAATTATTAAGTTGATATCTCAGTAGTGTAATTTTATTTTTATTTTAGTAAATAATTTAAATCATAACTTTGGTGTTCATATTTATCACCCTTGACCACCCTAACACTGAATTTCACATAAAGAGGGCTCTACTCTTAGCAGCCCCCGAATCTGCGTGCCTCACACCTCTCTGACCACTATCATTGGCAAACCGCTCGGCCCACTTGATAGCGGTCCAACCCCTTGACAGCCAGAAAGAAGGTGAGTCTACAAAAACTGGTGTCAAGAGGATAGGCACCCGCCTCAATGGTGTCAGGTGTGGGGTTAAATCAACAAGGGTGGGCCTCAATTGTGGGATGTAATCAACAAGGGTGAGCCTCAATTGTGGGGTAGTTTTGAAGGTACACCGGCACTGTGGGGTGAATTCAAGGGTTAATTCAACAAGTCCCGGGAACGCCCCGGGATGGCGTTCCCGGGGTTAAAATTTTCCGCAGTTAAAACGACCCCCCATTCGGATCTCCGGGCGGGGGCTAATCCAGGGGCACATTCATGCGAGCGAAAGAATAATAACACCACCAGAATAGAAAAATTTATAGTCGACTTTTGTAACATTTGAGGTTTAAACACGAATATCAATTCAGTACACCAACATCTTCAGTCAAATAAACCTCACATTCTAGCACTGTGCGAAACAAAAGTCCAAGCGTCATCAAGCACAGTTAATTATCTCTATCCAGGATATGACTTTCATTCCCGATTTAGACGTAACTTTGGAATTGGCATTTTTGTCAGAAGTGACCTCTCCTGCCGACGTGAGGAAGACTTTGAGCCCAATGACTTTGACGTCATGTGGCTTAGGATAACAGACCGACAAACGACGAGATTTATCTGTTGTTTATACCGACCACTCAGCGATACACAGTATAGGACACTTTTTTTGTCCCTCACAAAAACTGTTGAATTCATACAGATAAACTACCCCAAAGCTGAGATATCCATCTTGGGTGATTTTAATGTACATAACATCAACTGGCTTAAATACTCAAACTTCACTGATGAAGAAGGCCGTGAAGCGGAATCGTTTGCAATCAGCTGTGGTTTTACCCAGCTCGTTGATGAACCAACACGCATTCCCGATCGCGAGGCAGAATTCGCTAGCCTGTTGGATCTGTTTTTGACCACGAACCCTCAAATCTATACCATCACGGTGAAAGCCCCACTAGGTTCCTCAGATCATAAACTCGTCTCAACATCTTGTATCCTACCGATTACTAGTGTTAAGGAAGCAAGTAAACCTCGTGTAGTCTGCCACTACAGATCTGCTAAATGGGAAGAACTCAGGGAATATTATCGAGATTTTCCATGGAGGAGTGTTTGTTTCGGCTCTAATGACCCATCGGTTTGTGCTAGGGAAGTTGCTCAAGTCATCCTAACAGGCATGGAAGCCTACATTCCCTTTTCAAAAAAACAGCCCTCAAACAGCAAACCCTGGTTCAACAAAATATGCAAGGAAGCTGTCGCCTCCAAACAACTGGCTTTTCGCCAATGGCGAGAGAGCCCCAACGGCATAAACCATCACAATTTCATCCTTGCTCGAAACAGATGCAAAGAAATAATAGATCACACCAAGCAAACTCACAACCAGAGAATTAGGAACAAACTTCTCTCCTGCCCTAACGGTTCGAAATCTTTTTGGTCTGTAACTAAGGCAGTCAGCCAGAACTTCACCAGATCAACGATTCCACCACTTACACGGACAGATGGGACTATCGCATCCACGGCTACTGAGAAGGCGAACTTGTTGGCGGGAGTGTTTTCTTCATACTCTTCCGTCGACTTTCGTGGAAGAACTCCGCCAATGATCCCTTCCGTGAAGACCAAAATGTCAGACATTGTTTTCCGACAGCGGGTCATAAAGAGCATTATGTTAGCCTTAGACCCAAACAAAGCTTCTGGGCCCGATGACGTACCTGTTATCGTTCTAAAAAATGCGCCACTGAGCTGTCATCTGTTTTCTGCCGACTTTTCAACTTGTCGTATAAAAAGGGAATATTTCCTTCTTGTTGGAAATGTGCACGGATCCAACCTATTCCCAAGAAAGGCAAAAAGACTATACCAAGTAACTATCGACCAGTCGCACTGCTTTCAGTAATATCCAAGATTATGGAGAAAGCTATTAACCAACATCTTTTAAAATACTTGGAAGGAGCTAACATAATCAGCGACCGCCAATACGGATTCCGTAAACAGAGGTCAACTGGTGACCTCCTCACTTACGTCACCGAACTGTGGAACGGCGCAATCGAGCACCATGGGGAGTCTCGAGGGGTTGCGCTTGATATTTCTAGAGCTTTCGACCGTGTTTGGCATGGCGGACTGTTGGCAAAACTGCAGGCCTATGGCATGCCCGAGAAATTCTGCTTGTGGCTTGCGTGTTATCTCGGAGATCGTTCATTACAGGTGGCAGTCGATGGAGTTCTTTCTGAGACCTTTTCCATCAATGCCGGTGTGCCTCAGGGATCCATTTTATCTCCGACTCTCTTTCTAATATTTATAAACGACTTGCTTGAAACAACAAAAAATCCAATATACAGTTTTGCCGACGACAGTACCCTCATATCTTCTTATACGTTAGATGCGCGAACATCTGCCATCGACGCACAGACTCGCAGGGAGCAAGAAGTTGCCATACTTAACAATGACTTGCAAGACATTCTAACTTAGGGCGATAGAAACCAAGTCCAATTCAATGCTGGAAAAACCCAAGCAGTCATCTTCTCCAAAAAGACCAACGTTTTGGAGCCAGATATGATGATGGCGGGACACTCTCTTACCCCAGCGTCATCTATTCGTTTACTTGGAGTAAGCCTCGGAGCGAACATGTCTTGGCATGATCATGTTGCTGGTCTGGCGAAGAGTGCTTCTCAAAAACTTGGAACACTCTTCCGTACGAAGAAATTTTATACACCACAACAGCTTCTCCTCTTATACAAGGCTCAAATCCGACCATCCTTGGAGTACTGCTCACATGTTTGAAGCTCAGCTCCCAAACATACGCTGAGACTACTCGACTCTATTCAGAAAAGAGCCATCCGCTTGATTGGGGACCCAGATTTGACAAAAAATTTGGACACTCTCGAATATCGAAGAAGAGTAGCTGACCTGAGTCTGTTTTACAGATATTTTAATACAAAGTGTTCAAAAGATGTGGCCCGGTTGATCCCACCAAGAACAAGACCGGGCAGAAATACACGTCGAGCCGCAGACGCTCATCCGTATCAGGTTCAGCTCGTTACACCTCGTACCACCCTATTTCAGACTTCTTTTATGTATAGAACAGCATCACTTTGGAATAGCATTCCAAAGGGCGTGTTTCCCGAAGTATACAACCTACAGAGATTCAAGGCCAACGTGAATCGATATCTCCGCTCATGCACCGCTCTCAGAGCGTCATAGGGATTTCCCTGCAGTGCATGTGCATTTTCAATAAAAAAAAAAGGGTGAGTCTCAATTGTGGGGTAGATTTGAAGGTACACCGGCACTGTGAGGTAAATCAGTGTTTTAAGGTTAATAAATAAAATATGGTGTGTTCAAGGTACTTCAAAATTATAGCTTTTCAGGGTCAGGCGCTATCAAGCAATTAGTAGAGATATTCGAAATTTTTAGTTAGCTATAGGTAATAGGGCAGAAATGTAGGGATAGGTTATACATATAAATTGAGATAGGGAGAATAGTACTATGGCGAGAGAAACGAACGGAAAAATAACTTGAAGTGCTAAATGCTTATTTGCAATGTATAGTTACTAACTCACTCACCCACCGAACCGCCGAACCCCTCCAACCCCTTCGGCCCCCGACACCACCACAACACCACTCCAACAGCTTCCGAGTTCTTCGGTTTTGAAGCACCTAGTCTCCAGACTTTCAGCTCCCCACTGCTTTCCCATTGCTAATTATAGTGTGCGCAAGGGTCGGCACTTTGGATATCGGTCGAGACTGAGTCGCTAGTAGGGCTCGTGTCTCCCGATCTCCGATGTTCCTGCGAGAAGGTAGGTCGACGAAGAGGAAAGAACAGGCGAGCGAGGAGCCGGATAAAGGCGAGAGGCCTATGATCCCGAGCATGTTCCCAGAGGCCCTAAATTAGAATGGAAGAGGCTCAATTAATTGGCAGGACTGCAAGCTCAGTCCGGACATAACTGTCCAAGCCCGAGCCGGCTTACGTAGGGAAGCCTCCAATCTCCAAGGGGACTGCAAGTTCAGTCCGGACCGTTGAGTCCAAGGCCGATGAAGTGGCTCATAAAGAAGCCGCACAAATACGCATAGGGTGCATTTCTTGAGAAAGCCTGTTGCGATGCAGAATAAGAATCCTGCGGGATCGACTGGTTGGACCGGTCCGACTGCGAGTTTGGAGATAAATTGAAGCGATGTAGCAGCGACTAGAAGTGTTTCGCTGATGTTAGGCCGGTCGATGGATTTTCGACCAGGCCAGGAGCCATGTGGTTGTTAGCCATGTCAAATTGAGATAGACAGAGAAAAAAAAAGTGTTCAATTGCCCAGAGCATGTTATTAGGGAAAAGAGGAAGAGATGGATCAGGGATCCATATCAACAAGAGATTGGGAAGAGAGAATTCCCGGATTATTGAAGTAAGGAGTAATAGACGTCGTATTAGAGACGACGGGATGGGTCAGGGATCCATATGAAGGAAAAAGTAGCGTGATAGAGTGTAACGTACATTTCGTACGTACCGGCTAGATGCCGGTAACATAGCCGGTAAAACAGAGACAACGGCGGGCGTGCGCAGTTCGTGAGTGACAGGGGTTGTTAGTGCATCGACCAACTCGAGTCGTAACCTCGACTGTCAAGTTGCAATGAGGTGCGTTTCAGCATCATACCTGCGTTTTCACTTTCTTTCTCTCCTGGAACTCGCAAAAGGAAGGTCGGTTCCGCAAAACACCTGAGGTTCCTGAAATGGCGTCGTGAACTTTCACGTTATTTATTTTTAATTATTCTAAACATCGCCCACGTTTTTGGCTTGGTAAGTGTCGTAAAATGATGTTATTAATTGTGATAGAATTATACCGATCATATTTATTTTTCTTGATACCGTATGCTAATTTTAATTATAGCTTTTAAACCGATCGAGTTCGTTCGCATGCAAAATTTTGTCAGTCACCTTTTTATCCCAACCTATCTTGAGGACGGGAATAATTCTATGTACCTTGGCAAGCAGACTCGATCGGATCATTTATTATTGCAAGAGTGTTTCTGATACACATGACATTGCAGCTTTTTCCTGCGGATTGCATTTTTACCTGGAGGCACATTTTTTCCTGCGGATTGCATTTTTACCTGGAGGCACACTTTTTCCTGCGGATTGCATTTTTACCTGGAGGCACATTTTTTCTACGGATCACATTTTTACCTGGAGGCACATTATTCCCGGAGGCACCTGCCTTTTCCGTGCCAGGCCGATTGTCCGGAGCCAAGCAAGAAGACCCAGGCCACTTCCAGCTAGACCTCTGAAGAGCCATACGAAGCTAAGTGCCTTTTAACCATCATACCAATTCATTCGACTAGCACCGCGCGCTCTTGTTATTCTTTTTACTATCTGTTAACCGTGCTCAAGTTAATAGTATTCATAATAATTGTGATATTTTATATTTTAATAAAGAGAACCTGTTATTCTGCTGACCCGCTTGTTATTGTTGACCCTCTTAGACTAGCGACTCAACCTACGACCCTTGTTTCTCTTGTCTCATGCTCTCAGCGACTATTTTTCCCCTCTAGGGTTAAATAGTTCGTTTCAAGTTTGTGTCAGGCCAGCTCTGCTGCTACTGTAATAAGGATAAGACAGTACAGCCTGCGTCTCTCCTGAGGACCTTCCATCTGTCCAAACTTGTGTCAGGCCAGCTCTGCTGCTACTGTAATAAGGATAAGACAGTACAGCCTGCGTCGTCTCCTGAGGACCTTCCATCTGTCCAAACTTCCGTGTCAGGCCAGTCTCACTGCTACTGTAAGAAGGATAAGACAGTACAGCCTGCGACTCTTCCTGAGGACATCCCATTAACTCATAATTTTCGTTTAGCTTTACTTCATTACTTATAAATTTTTCTTAGTCATATCTTTCTCTTAGTAATTTATCTACAGTTCTTTTTATAGTCCGTCATTTTCTCTATTCAACTCACCGATTTGTTTCGGGGAGACTGCGTCGATTCATTTGGGTAAATCATGTTTCGTCGTTTTATCAGTCTCTTCAGATCTATCTCGGGACGGACTCGTAGGTCCTCAAGGCTAACATCTACCTTCAACCATTTAATTTTATTGTAACTTGTATTTTTCAACTTTTCACTTTCCTTTAAATTTTAATTCCATACCTGTATCGTCGTTTTTTGCGTAGGCTTATCTAAAAACACCTTATGGTGACCCGGCGTATACAGCGTATTTATCTATGGTCTATTTAAACTACTATCCCCAATTTTACCTGTGTGTGTGGCTTGAGCGGTATAAAAATTTTTGTGTGGCTGTTTTCTATTCTTGAGCGAAGTGCGTATCGACAACTAACTTTTTCTATTTTGTTTCAGAACCTGCGTACCTTGTATCTGTTACTATTATTTCCTTTCCGAAAACTGATTATCGTGCTCAACAATTGCGAGACTATGTCATCAAGACACTGTCTGGACCACATTATGAAGATCCCTTGCGAGCTCGTAAAATTAACTTTATTGCCTTTGATATTCGTTTTTATGAACTTGTAAAATTTACCTTCATTATCTTTGAAATTTGTAACTTATTAACTCGTAAATTCTCTCTTATATACCGAATTTTTTTTTCTCATATCGTAATTATTATTATATCGTTTGTCTATTATTATTATATAAACATTTTTATCTTGTACCTGAGTCGACTGACATATCGTTATTATATTTTTTTTGTATCGTTATTATCTCTAATAGTTATTATAATAATTATAGTAATTATATTATCGTTTATGTATCTTTAATTAGCGTAGCAGCGCTAAAAGTATCGTATCGCCACGGATTTTCCGTGTATTTGAAATTTGCTTGAGGTTTCTCCCTTCTATGCATTTCGTATGAAAAATTTGAGCGTAGATTGGAGCTACCTTGAGATGGTTATTGTTGAATTTGATTGAAGATTGCTTCTCTATGTATTTTAATTTTATTTGATGTAGAGTTAGCTTTCTTTGATGTCAGTCATGCGTAGTTCGTCGGTTCAGGTCATAGATTGTTTTAAAGTATCTAATATCTTAATTGTTAATAATAGTATCTTAATTTTTTTAATAAATAAGCTCGCAAGGTTGATATTTTACAGGAGTTATAGGTGCAAGCCCCTCATGACTTGCTGGCGCCCATGTCTCGTTTAACTGATAACAACATCTCCCTAACATCTCGTATACACCCTGTTTCCGGAGCTCCTGTCGTGTCGGTCTCGTAGTTGCGGTCAGCCTATCGGATGCCAACGCCACCCAATTCTCACGAGCCAATTATCTCACCGCCAGGACATCGTCTCGTAGTACTATCGTCGTCACAGCCATTTTCTCATCCCTATTTTTAATTGTCGACTAGAACATCTCTCTCTTATTAAGATTC
This sequence comes from Malachius bipustulatus, assembly GCA_910589415.1. Lineage (NCBI taxonomy): Eukaryota > Metazoa > Arthropoda > Insecta > Coleoptera > Melyridae > Malachius > Malachius bipustulatus. The sequence continues at coordinate 3,413,753 of OU342638.1, read as the reverse complement.
TTGTTAAGATCTTAAATCTCTTTAAATTCCTACGCGAAGTAGAAGTAGTCTACAATTAGTTTTCTTTTTACATTTTTGTCCCCCAGTCGTTAAGATTCTTAGTCTCTTTAACTTGCTACTCGGAAGTTGAAATCTCCGGTAGTAAGGGTATTTTCGGGTAGAAACTTTGCCTTTTTTTGTTGTTTTTTTGTACGTCTAGAACTCTTCTGGGTAGCTTTACCCTAACCAGTCGAGCGGAGGGATTCACTTGGGACCCGGAGGCGCCACTGCTTCTTCGCAGTGGGTACGCGTCACCAAGGATCCTAGACGGGTAGCGTTAACCTGCTTTCCCCGGGAATGCCAACGCTTTCTTTGCGTCTTAACTTCTGGTAAACCTCTTATTATTTTGATTGTTCCTTTCCTTGTGACGACGATAGAACTGTTTCTTCCCGATGCTGTCCTTCCGTGTCTGTTATAGTCGAATTTTTCTTGGTTGTTGTTTTATTTATATAGGTTCCTTATTGAACCAGGTTACACTTCGACCCTGGTCAGCGGTACTTCTGTGTCGCAGGTGCTCTTGTGTAAATTTTGTATATATTTTCGGTACTCTTAATTTATCTTTGTATATATTATATATCAATGCTATTGTCTGCTTGGTGCCTTATAGTGCACATATTACACGGTGCTACTTCTTGTATATATTTCCATATTTCCGCAGAATTTCTCTTTTATGATCATGTCCCAAGCCATTTATAGTTCACGCCACCCACGATGTCATCTATTTCGTTCTAGTCCAGGTATCACCCATCGCTCGCGGGCTGCGACGCCTAAACTTGTCTCTTGTGTCACGCTTATTGCTAGCTTCAATTAAGGAAAAAATTTCTCCCTCACGTTCAAAATTTTTCTACCGGGAAGAGGGGATGTAACGTACATTTCGTACGTACCGGCTAGATGCCGGTAACATAGCCGGTAAAACAGAGACAACGGCGGGCGTGCGCAGTTCGTGAGTGACAGGGGTTGTTAGTGCATCGACCAACTCGAGTCGTAACCTCGACTGTCAAGTTGCAATGAGGTGCGTTTCAGCATCATACCTGCGTTTTCACTTTCTTTCTCTCCTGGAACTCGCAAAAGGAAGGTCGGTTCCGCAAAACACCTGAGGTTCCTGAAATGGCGTCGTGAACTTTCACGTTATTTATTTTTAATTATTCTAAACATCGCCCACGTTTTTGGCTTGGTAAGTGTCGTAAAATGATGTTATTAATTGTGCTAGAATTATACCGATCATATTTATTTTTCTTGATACCGTATGCTAATTTTAATTATAGCTTTTAAACCGATCGAGTTCGTTCGCATGCAAAATTTTGTCAGTCACCTTTTTATCCCAACCTATCTTGAGGACGGGAATAATTCTATCTACCTTGGCAAGCAGACTCGATCGGATCATTTATTATTGCAAGAGTGTTTCTGATACACATGACATTGCAGCTTTTTCCTGCGGATTGCATTTTTACCTGGAGGCACATTTTTTCCTGCGGATTGCGTTTTTACCTGGAGGCACACTTTTTCCTGCGGATTGCATTTTTACCTGGAGGCACATTTTTTCTACGGATCACATTTTTACCTGGAGGCACATTATTCCCGGAGGCACCTGCCTTTTCCGTGCCAGGCCGATTGTCCGGAGCCAAGCAAGAAGACCCAGGCCACTTCCAGCTAGACCTCTGAAGAGCCATACGAAGCTAAGTGCCTTTTAACCATCATACCAATTCATTCGACTAGCACCGCGCGCTCTTGTTATTCTTTTTACTATCTGTTAACCGTGCTCAAGTTAATAGTATTCATAATAATTGTGATATTTTATATTTTAATAAAGAGAACCTGTTATTCTGCTGACCCGCTTGTTATTGTTGACCCTCTTAGACTAGCGACTCAACCTACGACCCTTGTTTCTCTTGTCTCATGCTCTCAGCGACTATTTTTCCCCTCTAGGGTTAAATAGTTCGTTTCAAGAGTCTTCTATGTAGATGAAAGACCATAGAGGCATTTTATAAGAGATGAAATGGATCTGGGATCCATGTCAAGGAGAAATAGAGAAGATAGAGTGTGTGAAAAATACGAACATGTAGTGGCAGAATCGGTTAATAGATTCCCAGAGCGTCTAGGTAAGGTAGTGTAGGTTGACCAACCCGTCCTCTTGCTATGTTTCAGGTCCCCCGCCATTCACAGGAAGGCCAATGCAGAAGTTCATTGTGGCTGTACTATTAACGGTAGTAGGGAGACTCAGGTGTTATATTTGAGAGATATGGGTAGAAATTTTTCGACTCAGGTGGTATATGAGCGATATGGATAGAAAAATTTTTTGATTCAGGTGGTATATGAGCGATAAGGGGTAGATTTTTTTTAATGGTATTTTTTTTTGCAACCAGTTTTTTTTTAAGTATTATTATTATTATGTAGGGATTTATATTTTGTTCGTTTAAGAGGTGATAGGTATTATATTATTGTGGGTTAAAATATAATTTATTGTAAGTAACTAATAATGGAATAACCATTTTATTTATCAGTTGATCTTCTTGCCGTCTCGAGTATTTTGCATCTTTTGATTTTTTTTTATTTTTGTACATTTTTTTTTGTAAAGTGCTTATGATAAAAATCATTCCTAGAAATGTAAACTGTGAGACTGAAAAAACGACAAGGTAAGGGAGTGCCAGGTCAGGTCATGTCCAGCTATCGGATATACAACAAAGGAGGACTGTCAAAATGGCTAGTGTACGGTGTGTCTTCGTAAACGTGTTAGTTATCGTGTGCCTACGGACACTTAGTTCAGGACTGATCGTTTATGACTGTGAAGATAAACAAGTAAACAAGTGGGACTATCTGCTGCATCCATTCACGTAGCAGTCAGTTCAGTTATCCAGAATCAGCAGAACATTACCAATGGGAGAAACGAGAACATCTTAGCCAGTGAAAAGACGTTACCTACCCAAAGAAAATAAATTTAATAAAAGCGAAGACGTTGTCCGAGAAGTACGTTGTCGTGAAAGACAACCAAGAAAATCTTCGCTTTAACGCTAGTTGAGAAAACTCTGTTTTGCGACCTGGAAGTATATCAGACGAAACATCCTAGATAACTTGTGATGAACCACAGCGATACTTTTAAAGCTTGTTTTTTCCGACAATTAAACTACCACCGAGGAAGCTGAAAGTTGAAGAAGACGTTCCATTGTTGTTCGACTCTATCCAGCCAATAGGACAATATGGTCTATACACACAAGAGGAAGTAGATAAGGTCCAACGAGCGTTGAAATTTGGAAGTGAAAGGCAAGCCGTTGAAAACATCATCGCCAGGAAAGTAGCAGGACTGCCAACTAACAGCCAAGGTTAAGGTTATTCCACCTTGAGCCTCTTCGATAATCAAGAAATGAAGAAACTTGCAGAATCCACCTTGAAACAACTTTATGGCTGGTTCTCGGAAGTTGGTGTGTTCATGAGCGGACTTTTAGGATTCTATGTGATCTTTCGTGCCATTAAGTACTGTCTGGGAGTGTTAATCAACGGACTTCAACTTTACCAGACTCTTGGTTGTGGACTTTCGTTACTCGCGAGTTTGTGGAATACGCTTACGCTAGTGTTGCTGCATCGAAATCGAGCGAAAACGTCCAAAAAGCATGACATGGCTACAGGAACGGAACTAGAGGAAATCCTCGTACCGCGAAACGAGACCGAAGAGCCGCCGACACGAACCACGTTGAACGCATCTACCACTACGGTATACCCAGTGCTTCAGCAGCCCATAAGTCACTGGACGGACAATGACTTAACCTCGACCTGACCGGTGACCCCACGATAACACTCCTTACCGAACTAGTGCAAGGAAGAATAAGTTGAGCAGTGTGAACAGGTTTTGTTTAGTAGTTTAGTGTGTGATTATAAGGACTAATAGTGGTTAATCATGAAGAATGTTGAGACATGTTACAAATTGTCAAGAGGATCGGTATGGCTACGTCACTCGACACTCGGCTGCAGGCTTTTTTTAAAAATCAGTATGGCGACATTGACATTGTAGTCAAGGGATGTTAGACAGCCAGAGGAGCGAGACTTCAGTCAATGCCCGCCAGAGTAATGCTCTTGACGTCTCACTTTTTTCAGAGATAATTGTGTAATTAATTTTGGAGATTTAATTTGTAAGTATGTAGATTCATGCCTTCTAGAGTTAATCATGTACACCACAGTACATAGGCAAAACAGCTCAGTCAGCAATCATGAAATATTAATAGTATGCGTTATTACTCCAGGAGGTATTTTCATTACGACAAGTTAGGATAGGTCAACAATATAATAGTAAACATGTAGTAATTAGTGAAACTTGAGAGCAGGCTTGAAGAAAAGCGAGTAAGTTTATGATTAAGTAGGTAATAAGAAATAGGTAAGTGTAAGACTCCCGCTCCATATGTAATATGATATGACACTATAGTAGTTGTTGGTAATAATAACATATCCGTGCAGTCAGCTCCGATATTCCGAACGTCCGACAGAATGTAAGTTGGAAATAAACACGCAATTCTTTCAGCAAAGGTTATTGTAGAATGGAGTGACGTTAACTCCACGACTGTAGAGTCTTCATGGGAAATTCGAAGCTGACTGATATCAATGTACGGCAGATCTTACACTCTCATCCCTATAGAACCATTAGGTAATACATTTTGTAGTTTATGCGAAGAGAAAAGAAAACTCAACGAGTTTTCTTTTTGAAAGTGGGGAGTGATGTGGCAGAGCCAGGATAGTCACGCTAATTTTTTTTGACATAGTTACTAAGTTTTTAAAATGAAATAAATGATAATTAAAATTACATATTTTATTTTAATATGTATGTAATCAATATTTTAATCAGAAGTCAATGAAATGGCACAATTTCGAAATACTGCATATTTAATTTTTAAGCAATATTAAGCGTCGTGAACGAAAAGCAAAAACAATTTAACTAGGCCATGAAACAACCACCGCGGCAAAATTTTAATGACGCTAGCTGAATTTTTTATTGTAACGATGACTGCAGATCGATTGGTAAACTGGGACAACTCGCATGGTTGTCATTTCCCTGTCAGAATGCACCTTGCTTTTGTTTACCTACGTCAAGTAACTGGACGTCTTCTTAGTCCTAACATCGTTGTCGATGTATGGTGATTGATATGGTTGTCACCCGGGGTTGTCTAAATTTCTCAGGACCTGCTGAACGGTCCTTCTCCAGCGTTTCCGGTCATTTGCTTGCCGTGCTGCGGACGCAAAGCTCGAGTCCACAAGCTTTTCCACCACTTCAGTCCAACGGGTCGGTGATCGCCCACGCTTCCTCTTTCCCTCAAGTCGTCCTTGTACCATCAGTTTTTCCATGGTATCGTGGCGTGCGATATGTCCGAAAAACTTAAGGATTCGTCCATATGTCAACGATGAGAGTCTCTGGACTGGCTTGACTTCGTTTAGGATGGAAACGTTCGTTCTTCTGGCTGTCCATGGGATCCGCAGCATTCTCCGCCACACCCACATCTCAAAAGCATCTATTCGCCGCCGGTCGGCTGCGCGAATGGTCCAAGTCTCCGAGGCGTAAGAAAAAATCGGAAAAATGAGCGTATTAACCAATTTGATTTTCGTGGCTTTCGTTATGTTACGATCCTTCCATACTCTGGACAATTGCATCATAGCATTCCGAGCAATTTCTATGCGTCGTCTAATTTCATATTCGCATGAGCCGTATTTATGCAACATCGATCCTAGATAAATGAATTTATCCACTACTTCGAAGCGCCCTATACTTCTCGATTGATTATGATGTTCATTATCGCGGTCAACGATCATAATTTTGGTCTTATTAATGTTTATTTTTAGCCCAAAGTCTAAACTCACGACTTCAAGTCTTTGGATCAGTTCTAAGAGCTCTCTTACACTGCTCGCAATCAAGGTTGTATCATCTGCGAATCGGAGGTTTGAAAATCTCTTTCCGGCAATTTTAATTCCACCATTCCACTGTTCCAAAACTTGTCTCATTATAATTTCACTATATACTTTATACAGTAATGGTGAGAGCACGCAACCCTGTCGTACGCCTCTCCGAATATTGCATCTATCAGATAAAGTATTTTCGATCTTCACCACTGCTTCCGAGGCTTCGTATAGATTTTTAATGAGGGTTGTCAGATGGATTGGTACGCCGATTTCGATTAAAGTATTCCAAAGTTTCGGCCACCTGACATTATCGAAGGCCTTCTCATAGTCAACGAAGCAAAGATACATTGGAACGCCATACTCCCGAGCTTTTTCTGTCAGCTGTCTTGCATTAAAAATGTGTTCACGGGTTCCCCGTCCCTTGACAAATCCAGCCTGTTCCTCAGAAATCTGACGATCGATAAAAGCACTTAGACGCGCTTGCAACACGTACAGCATGATTTTACTAGCGTGAGATATAAGCGCTATTAGGCGGTAGTTATCACAGTTGGTCTTTGGTCCTTTTTTGTGGAGCGGCAATAAGACAGACGTGGACCAATCTTTTGGCCAGAGTCCCGTCTTCCATATTCTTTGGCAAAGGAAATGCAGGATTCTCAGGCCTCTGTCGTCCAAAGTTTTTAAAACATCTGCTGATATTTGATCGATTCCAGTCGCCTTACCATCTCTCAGCTTCCTGATTGCTGCCTTAACTTCGTCCAGGAGTATATCCGGCTCCTCTTCATAATCGCCGAGTTCGTCGACAACAGAGTCTGGATCGGTATACAGGGTCCCACAGTAGTTCTTCCAGATGGAGGTTATCTTATTCAACTCCGTAGCCGGCACATTCTGCTCATCGTGTATTATCCAGTGTCGTGTCTTGAATTTACGAGTAATGATTCGAATCTTCTGAAATAGATCTTTTGTGCTATTCGTTGCTGCATGGTTTTGAACCTCTTCGCACATAGTCGCTAGATACGCATTTTTGTCTCTACGGGTTGCACCCTGTATGGCTCGGTTCAGCAAATTATAACGCTCGAGGTCCACAGTGTTATCCAACCCTAGGGATTTGATCTCCCTTCGTTCACGTATCAATTCCCTTGTTTCTGTTGTTATCCAAGGTTTCCATTTGTTATCTAGGTGTTCGTTTGGCATTTCCTTGAGTGACGATATAACAGCCGTTTTCATAGTCTGCCATATCTTCTCGGGGCTCTCATTCTCAATATCTTGAACCAAAGGTGCAACTTTGTCCATGACAGAATCGTTAAAGCGTTGAACATGAACCGCATTCAATGGGGGGAGCTTTCTTATTTGTCTTCTTTGACAGTTTTTGAATCTGGCGAAATATTCGCACATCAGAAGCTGATGATCACTTCCGCAGTCTGCCGATGGCAGCGTCTTCGCCGCTCGAACAGAAGCTCTCCAACGCTGCCTAACTAAGATGTAATCAATTTGGTTTTTGTACTTGCCATCCGGTGATCTCCAGGTAAATAAACGTCTTTTGTGATGTTCAAACATAGAGTTTACAATCGCAAAGTTGTTGTCAATGCAAAACTGAATAAGTCCTCTAATAATAAAACCTCTATTATTACGGTCTCCTAGGCCAAATTTCCCGACCACTTGGCGGAGATGGTTTTCGTTCACAGTGCCACCAATTTTTGCATTCAAATCCCCTACCAAGATAAGGATTTCCTTATTTGGTATCCTATTTATTGCAACTCCAACCGCTCCATAAAACTCCTCAATCTCCTCATCTTCTGCATCTGAAGTGGGCGCATACAGCGATAGGATGTTTAAGATGCATGGCTTCGCATTTATTTTTAGCGAGCAAATTCTCTCGTTAATAGGTTCGTACCCAAGAACATAGGGGTTGAGTCTATTTGATATCAGGATGCCCACACCATGAATGTTCCTGTCTTCAGTACCGGAGAAATAAACTGTATACTCAGATGATCTGAAATGTCCCCTATCATGCCAATGTGTTTTAGAGATGGCCGCCACATCAATCTTGCACCGTTGAAGTTCCTCCTGGAGCAGCCGAAGTTTACCCTGTTGGTTAAGCCCACGTACATTCCATCCTGCTATACGTATTCTTTGCTGCTTTTTCCTGGTCGCTAATTTTTCATGGGAAGCCCAGCTGTCCACATTCCCATGCCCGGTATCTGATTTGCCACTCTCTACCCCGGACGCAGAAGAGCGCCGGTTGCCAACCGGGTCGCATGGCCTTCCGAGGCCATTTTCTGTCGACATACCATACTCAATTCTCGTGGGATGACCTAAGTCCTTTAATCGGGTGGTTTCCCATTGCCTTCCCAATCCTATGCCGTTGATGGTTTCTTGACCATTCATCCGCCTTTGAGGAGGATTTCGCCTCCTCAGGACAGAAGGGTGCCCTTCATCTCCAAGCTGAAGATGTTGAACGCTTATCCCGGCGAACACTCGGTCCCCATCTGCGTTAGCCACCTAAAGTGTTGCCCGTCTTCTACCACGTGGAGGTGCAGATTGGGATTTTCCCTTCATTGAGCATAGGACCTAGCGGCATTTCCTAAACTCTCCGGTACTTTTAGAAGTAACTGGACGACCGGTAAATAAAAGTCAAAGTGGCAACACTCCAGTGGAAATGACATTTCGAAACCCGAAAAAGAGTAACTGATTTGGAAAGAGGTTTAGAAACCAAAGAGTTAGTGGTGTTTTGGGGACCGAAGAGGACGGTCAGGGCGTTCGCGCGAGAATTTAAAGTAAACGCGAGTGAGTGATTTTGTTCCTTTGACGGGGAGATACCCAGCAGAGCTGCAGTCAGAGCTACAGAAAGGGCAATCCAAGGGCTACGTCTAAGTAGTAAGTCGATGAGACTAACACTAGAACTTTACTGTTTTTCCGTTCGAAAGATTTTTATTAATTTTTTTTTTTGTTTATTTTATTTAAAGAAATTTTATTTTTGATTTTTTTATTAACGTCACCTGTGAAACTAATCTTGAATTAATCAGATCAGGTACCGCCACAGCACTATTCCCACAAATAAAATGGTAGTTGATTAGAGTCAGATTGTACGTAAGATAGTTTTTTTCTTTCCTAAAGTTTGTTTTTTCTCTTTTTTTTCTAAAATTAATTTTTTCTGTTAAACTTTGCATATCAGTTTTATAATCGAAATTTAGTAGTAGATAATGAAATAATTAAGTTGATATCTCAGTAGTAGTGTAATTTTATTTTTATTTTAGTAAATAATTTTAATCATAACTTTGGTTTTCATGTTTATCATCCTTGACCACCCTAACACTGAATTTCACATAAAGAGGACTCTACTCTTAGCAGCCCCCGAATCTGCGTGCCTCACACCTCTCTGACCACTATCATTGGCAAACCGCTCGGCCCACTTGATAGCGGTCCAACCCCTTGACAGCCAGAAAGAAGGTGAGTCTACAAAAACTGGTGTCAAGAGGGTAGGCTCACTGTTCTGTTCATCTGTTGATATTATGATGTTATGTTATGTTGAGACGCTAGTCACTTTGAATAAAACTTTTGTAATGAAACTGATGTGTTTAATTATTAAAACTGATGTAAGAAAGTTTAAAATCACGAAATATTCTTTAATGAAAAACAATTAATAACATTTTCCTTCGAGTTCGGATGTAATTGATACATTTTAATGTGAAACAAAAGTCTGATGTCTGGTGTAATGGTAATGAAGTGACGCGTCTACATGGTGGTGTCCGATTATTGGAATCGACGCAAAACGTGAAAATGTAAATTGATGCTCTAAGTAAAATCAAATTAATGTAATGTGAATAAGTTTATTGGAAACTTATTTTATTAATAAATTACTGATAATGACTTATCAGTATTATTATAATGCAAATGGATGGTATTATTGCTTGAAGTAAAATCAAATGTACCTAATGTGAAGAAGTTTATTGGAAAATTAGTATGGTGAAGTATGTACCTACCTTGTCAAGAAGATAATTATTATAAATGAAGTATCTACCTAGTTGGTGAGTACCTGTCTATTCCTTTCTATTGCTCCATTGTTCCCTTATTTTGTGTTACTGTTTGTGTAAGGTAGAATAAAATAAAAATGGGCAAATGGAAGAGTAAAACTGATGAATTGGGATTGTTATTTAAAAAGAGAAATATTTCAAAATCTAAACTTTTGTCTTACGAAAGATATTTGGCAAAGTTAAAAAATGAAATAAAGGGTGATGTTATTGATAGGACTTTACTGGTAGAGTTAGCTATACGTTTAGAAAAACAAAATGAATTGTTCACAGAATTTGAAGAAGTTCAAAACGAGATTGAATTGTTAACTGATAAAGAACTCTGTACATGCAAATCTTTGTTTTGTAACAAAATTTAGAAAAATTATTTGTTCATATCGAGTATCAGCCATATGATTTTCAATGGAATGGTACCGCCGAGAAGAGGAAGAACAGCGCTCGCTCTCCCTCTAATTTTCCCCCACTCAATTGAAAAACGGACTTTTTCGAAAAGACACCGGCGAGAACACAAGTGACGGCGGTTCGGTGGAATAACACAACACATATTTTTCATTAGTTAAAATTTGTTTCTTTGTTCCTTTTTCAAACATTTTAAGTTATGGTGATGGTTCCGGTGAGTGAATAGAGCAAGAAGACTTCCTGAGGCCTCACAAACTTGACGCAGATGCCGACAAGGTAGGTGCCGTTCCTGTTCAATACTTCGAAATTATATGGCTCGGTTTTAATCCGAAATAATTATTAATAAAATCTCAACCGCGTCTACAGTCCCGTGGTTTCATTAGTCAAAAAAAGCATTAGCAAATATATCTTTGTACATTTTTCTGATCCTTCGACCCATATTTTGTGAATCAGCGACAATAGAAATTCATAATTCATAAAGCAAGTCGATATATTTTAGTTATTCGGCCACTTTGCTTATCAGTAGTAACAGATAGGATTGAAAGGGGAAGCTATAGCATTGAACGTTTGCATTTTTCAGATTTATATTATAAAGTCAGTTATTTGATTGATTTATTTTATTAAATATTTAAACATCTGTAATTCTTCGACTATTTAGGTAAATAAATTAATTATTGTACCTATTCAATTAGAATCAAAAGTGCTTCAAAGGTTCAAACTAAAAACCGCAAATTAATAATTTAGAAATTTCTGCTTATAAATTTTAGGTACCTACTTAGTTACTCTCGATTTCATCCTTATCAATTATTTACTGAATTTAGATTAATGATTCGAAAATGACAATTAAAAAACTTAGCAAAAAACGAATGGTATCTATAAGTCGTATTACCGACTCTTATAATCTACCTTTGAAAGCTAAGAACGACGCTACGCTACTAGCGATTTTCAAGGCATCTTATGATAGCTTAGAGAGTACCTATGATGAGTTCAAAGAGTTACACAATGAGATTATAGGTCTTATCGAGACAGAGGAAGATTTTAAAGCTCAGGATATAATTAGGAGAGACACAGATCAGTTTTATTTTAAAACTAAAGCGTTATATTATGAATTGTTTCCAGTACCAGTTGTAAACAATGATAGTCAATTAGGATCTTCTGCAGAGCCTATTAGCGCCAATAGGGAAGTTGGTTACCTAAGCTTACGGTGCCTATTTTCGATGGCAACCTTCGAAAATGGCCGACATTTTATGACGTTTATCGTTCACTTGTGCATGAAAATAATTCCTTAGAAAATATTCAGAAATTTCAATATCTTATTTCATTTCTAGAAGGAGAACCGTTAAATATTTTGAGAGCTATTCAAACAGTGGATACGAATTACGAGATTGCATTTAAAACTTTGGTAGATCGTTACCAAAATAAACGTTTGTTAGCTACGACTTATTGGAACGCAATTAGTAAAGCACCTGCTTTGAAAAATAATTCCGAAAAAGAATTAAGATTGCTTTTAGACACTTTTTCCGAGAACATTTCAGCCCTAGAAGTCTTGAATTTCCCCGTAAAGCAATGGTGTTTTGTCTTGTTTAATATGCTGCTGCAGAAACTAGATAATGACACTAGAGCTTCATTCGAAGTGCATTATAGTAAAGTTGAGCTTCCAACGTTCGAAAATTTGCGGGAATTCTTGAGCAATCGCTGTAGAGCTTTAGAATCTATTCAGTATATGCCTTCTCAAACTGGTTCAGATAATAAGTATTCCAAATCACATTTTAGTTCTGGTAATTCAAGAAACAATTCGTCTTATCAAAACAATTTTAAAAATCAATCCACATCGTCATTCTTTGCTAATGATAGAACGTACACTTCGCAGCAAAATTCAACATTAGGTAATAATAATTTTTCAAAACAATTATATGAGGAAGGGCAATCTTTCAGCAAGTGACCCTGTCTAAGGCAATTTATACAAGCGTTTTGTTGCTTGACGTATGAATAACGGTCACTCGGCGATTTGGAAATAAATGTTGAGCATTGTGACAAAGGATGCGAATGATTATTACAAAGCCTACATTTACCTTTTATTCCTTGATATTGACAAGAAGATAATGAAATACCGGAGCTTAAAAATAACAGCCGCAAACTATTACGAAGACCTGAAACATGGAAGAGAAATGTAAAGAAACAAAAAGTTAATAGTGGCAAAAATTACATATCTGAAGGAAAGAGACAAGTTCAGGAGAAAACAATTAAAGCTTCCTGCAAGGACAACTGCAGATTCAAATGTTTTACATTCGAAAAAGAAATGCGTGAAGCCATATTTACCAACTTTTGGGCATTAGGTGATAACAATCTTCAGAGGCAATTTGCTGCTTCATACATGGAATTCGTAAAGCCTAAATACAGACGCGTAACTGAAGGAAGTACAAGGGGAGAAAATATTGGCTATTTTTTTACTATAAATGGAGAGAGAAAGAGAGTTTGTAAATTATTTTTTATGAACACGCTAAATGTGGGAGATAGGTTTTTAAGAACAACTTGGGCTAAAGCTAAAGAATGTAATATAATAAAAAAAGACAAAAGGGGCAACCACGGTGGACGCAAGACACTAGAAGACAGCATTAAAAATTCAGTAAGAGATCATATTAATAGTTTTCAAGCTATCGAGTCACATTATCTTAGAGCAAATACAACAAGAAAATTTATAGATTGATCCCTAACTCTGGCTCAAATGTACAGATATTATAAACAAGAACAGCAAGAAAGAAATTTGCCATTTGCTAAAAGGTGCACTTACGAAACTATATTTAACAGAGAGTTTAACATCTCTTTTTATCAACCTAAAAAAGACCAATGCTCGATCTGTGAAGCATATAAAAACTCGAGACCGGAGGAAAAAGCAAAAGACCAAGAAAATTATGATCGCCATATTGCAAATAAAATAAAAAGCCGTGACGAAAAAGCTAAAGATATTGCGATTGCTAGGAATAAACTAAATAATGTTATTGTGGCATGTTTTGACCTACAAGCTGTATTGCCAACACCGTGTGGCGACGTTTCAGCTTTTTATTACAAGTGCCGGTTAAACTGCTTCAACTTTACAATTTTTGAAATTGCAACTAAACGTGGTCTATGCTATTTTTGGCATGAAGCTATTGCCTCCCGAGGATCTAATGAGATAGCAACGTGCCTCTTCAATTATATTTCCAGTTTACCTCCTAATACAGATATAATTTTCTACTTCGATAATTGCGTAGGACAGAACAAAAATAAAATAGTTGTTACAATGTACCTATACGCAATGTGTAACACGGAAGTAAACACTATTGTACATAAATTTCTGACTGTGGGTCATAAACAAAATGAGGGTGACTCAATGCATTCTGTCATAGAAAAGCAAAAAAAAAAAAAAGAGCATTGAAAAGTGGACCAATTTTTGTTCCCTCTCAATGGACACCATTAATAAGAACCGCTGTTAAAGAAGGAAAACCCTACGAAGTTAAAGAGCTACCTACAGAAAAAATTTTTAACTTCAAAGAAATTGCAAACCAATTTGGACAAAAATTTACTAAGAATTCTAAAAATGAAAAGGTGATATGGAACGAAATCCAAGTACTCAAAGCTGAGAAGAAAAGTCCTAACAAAGTATTTTACAAACTAAATTTTGAAGAAGAATACATGGAAATTGATTTAACTTCACGACGAACTCAAAGTTTAAAAGATACAAATTTAATCAATGCTTATGACACGCCACCTCAATTGAAAGAAAAGAATAAAGAACGTCTTTTAGAATTGTGCAAGAAAAACTTAATTGAAAAAGTTCACCAGCCTTTTTATTTTAACATTTATTTGTTCTTAGTTGCAAGTATCACTCAATGCTATCACCATAGTTTTTGTTTTAATGCTAATAAAATATTCTTTATAGATTCTTTTGTTTTTTATTTATTTTGGTAGATTTATTTAAATTTATTTTGGTAGACGGTGCAGATGAGGCGCCAATAATTAGTAAAATTTCAGTGCAATAACACCATATCTAACAAAATTCTAATATATCTCAAAGTCTTTAATTTTTTATATATGGTTATGTATCAGCAATACTAAGGTATTCACTTTCAAAATTTTAAAAAGATACCTCTTAGAGTTAATTAATTATGCGACTAAATAAACAACACCTTTGCTTCATTTCCCTCTACTCCAAAAACATATAATTTTCATTTGTGGCGGTATTGAACTGGACGTACGAAATATTGTTTAATGAAAAACAATTAATAACACACATGCAATTCGTTCTACTACGTTCTGCAGACAATATCAGACAAACAGCTAGTTAAGGAAACACTAGAATAGGATATCATTTATGTTAATATAAGTAATCTTAAGGAATTGTCATGTTATTATTCTGATGCACTTGCATTTCTAAAATTACTGTTTTCACAGAAAGGCTGCTAGCTGCTGAGCCGATTGTTTCATGATTGTCTTGATAAATGTAAACTATGAATTCAGTCTAGAAATATACTCGCTTGAATCAACTTGGTAGGTTTTGCTCCCCTTTTTAAAAACCTATCCGCCCTTTCCGAAAACTTAAATGGCGCAGTCAGTAGGATGACTCATTAACGGTGTACGACAAAAATCGCGTATCCGGCCAGTTTAACAGTTTAAAGTTATAAGATCCTAAAAACGAAAAGTTCCGAAAAGTGTGGATTTACGAGAAGATTCATTCTATACGTTGGAATTGGACAGCATCGCCGAGACCAACAAACTTGGTGCCGGACTTCATCGCCGAACTCAGTTTAGACATAGGAAGCCCAGGGACGACGGACACACATCGCTGAACTCCTATTGGCAGTTAGAATTAAGCAGCAATGATGAAAATTGGAATATTACTAATGTGAGTAGTTTTGCTTTCCTATCATTTTAATATTGATTTATCCTTTTATTGATGATAATATATTTTTTCTACTCCCAACCTTTAATCTGCATATTAAGTATAAATCACCAGTGCTTTAATGGGTCTCATTAAGATACAAATTTTCATTAAAGCACTGGTCAAGCTATCCAATGGCAGAGGAGCATTTGCAATCGAATCGGGTCCTTTTCGCTCACAATCGGGTCGGCAAGCCAATCGAAGTCACATAGTTGTCATACTCACGACAAAAATTGCCTTGTGATATAAGTTCTGTATTTCTGAAAAAAAATTCTGAACGTTTATTTAATTTAGAACATAAGTAACATTCAAAGAAAATTTATCAAGATTTTATGTTACCTTAATTAATTTGATAGGTAGGTATATCGTGTAAAAGATAGGAAGATGTATTATATCATTCGTAGTGCTCCGTGTGATAGTATTCAAAGCGGCAACGCTGGGCTGTCGCGTGCGCAGGTAAACAATGTCGTAATTAATGGCTGTCAATGTTATTAAAATTATTATTAATCTGAAAATCAAAGCGTAAAATTCGGAATTCGAACTTCGCATAATAAAAATTACGCAGTAGTGAGTTTAAACTCCCCCTTTAAACTTGATACTAAAACATGTCTCAGCGGAATAATCTTAGCGACGAAGAGAAAATTTGGTACCTAATATGCGTAAGCAAATAGCAACCTATCTTAACCTCAATGATCCGCAATTGTACACGGATCATTGTTAAAATATATAATTTTTCAATCTTTTCTATGAAATAAAGGGTCGTAAAAAAAATAGTGTATGGAACTCGCAGATAATGGCTATTAATACGCTGTTATGATGGTTAAGACACTCGCCTACGGCTCGTATCTTAACCATCATACTCGCGTATTAATAGCCTTCATTATAAGCTCGTTGCATAACATACCGTGTGTCCCCGGATAGGTGAAACGACTCTTATGAAAGACAAAAATTTTTTGATTTTAATTTTAATTTTTTGGGGTTCAGCCCTGCTTGGCTAAAGAATAATTTCGAACAAAATTTTAGTTTTGAAAAATCAAGCATGCCTTGGAAATTTCCAAGAAACCGGTTTTTATGTTGAGTAAAGTGCCTTTTATGTGGCAAATACGACAAAATGTAATTTGAAAAAGTTGTTCAGAATCAACATTTAGGTCTGTATACCAAATTTCAAAATCATAGGCCAACTTTGATCTTTTACATTTACTTTTATGTTTACTTCACAAATCAAAGAATTTCATTTGTAACAAAGACTGATATTGACAAATTGCTATTGCTATGGGTACAATTTGGTTTTTCCATGGCAGTCATTGTTACAAAATGAAATTCTTTGATTTGTGAAATAAAACATAAAAATAAATGAAAAAAATTAAAGTTGATCTATGATTTTGAAATTTGGTATAGGGACCTAAATGTTGATTCCGAACAACTTTTTCAAATAACATTTTGTCGTTTTTGCCACATAAAAGGCTCTTTACTCAACAGAAAAACCGGTTTCTTGGAAATTTCCAAGGCATGCTTGATTTTTCAAAACTAAAATTTTGTTAGAAATTATTCTTCAGCCAAGCAGGGCTGAACCCCAAAAAATTAAAATTGAAATCAAAAAATTTTTGTCTTTTATAAGAGTCGTTTCACCTATCCGGGGACACACGGTATATGCGCATATTTTTGTAATATTTTTCTTGCATATAATCCGAGCTCTATAATCATAACAAACGAGGGTTGTCAAGGAATAACAATTAACATTTAATTATTATTATTAACCCCTATATCCAGTAACACCGGTATCACTATGATGGTGGTTGGAGGAAACATTAACACAAAAAACAAGCAATTGCAACTCCTAGACAACCTCGTTTGTTTTGATATTATATTGTTTTCGGCGTGCTAGATATATGTCTCGATTTGAAAAAATCGTATGACTGTATTCAGAAAGAAGTCAACAATCCTGCCGAGCAAAAAAATATGAAAAACGAACCTGTTCTTGAGGACTTCTGAGCAAGGCTTCTTTAACGCGACTATATTAATAGTATTAATACACACATCAGACATGTGGCTAGGGTCGCACGATAGGTGGTTGGCTATACAGGGTAAGTCATTGATATGGGAAAGCTCGATTGCACCTACACCATTAAAGATATCGAAATGAACCAAAAAGTGCTGTAAATGGGAGGGTAATAGTGCAGTTTGTAAAATAATTTTCAGATACACAGGATGGCCCAATATCGCTGTACGCCATACAACTTTGTTATTTTAAATGGGACACCCTCTATATTATTACATCTTCAGATTGTTTGAGAAAAGTTAAAAAGAATGGTTTGTAAAGTTGAAGTTTGTAATGAGCGATTTATGAGTTATAAACAAATGAAAATCGCGATTTTTCATTTTCAAAGCAGCTTATATTGAAAACAGCTCGAGATATGGAAAAACGGTTTACATGTCCCTATCTTAATTTTTAATTTGGTATCCTATCATGTAGCTGAAATTTTTATACCGAGTGATGAAAATAATCAAATTTTTTACCACTCTGTATAAAAATTTCATCCATCCAATAGGATACCGCTTGAAAAGTTAAGATAGGAACATGTACGCCGTTTTCCTCTATCTTGAGCTGTTTTTAATAAAAGCTAACTTAATAATAACATATAGATAAAAGGACTATCAGGCCTGGGCTTCAAACTTCTGGTGGGAGCCAAGGCAGGAGAGACACCCAGAAGCTGCATACTGGTGTCCAAGAGGCTAAGCTCGGTACCCTTACCGCAGCTGGGGACCAGGGACGCCACAGCAATGCTTCTGGAATACAAAGTAAGTGACATCTCACATAAGATAATTCTAAGTAGCTTATATCTCCCATACGACGGTGAACGTCTGCCATCGCAAGAGATGGCAGATATAACCACGTTTGGGGAAAGCAGAGGGATCCCAGTAGTAATAGGGTGTGACGCCAACGCGCATCACACCCTATGGGGCAGCACCGACGTCAACACACGCGGAGAGGCCCTACTGGAATATCTAGCAACTACAGACCTTGAAATAAGTAACAGAGGCAGGGAACCAACCTTTGTCAATCGCAACCGCAAGGAGGTGATTGACATAACCCTAGCCTCCAAAAGCATAACCTGTGACGTACGAGAATGGCAAGTGACGGGCGATGTCCTGCTGTCCGACCACCGCATGATCCGATTCAAGATCAAAGCGGGGATGGCGGCAGACAAGCCCAAACGAAACCCAAGGACAACTAATTGGGAGATCTTTACAAAAGATCTCCAAATAAGGTTCAAGGGTCCCCCACCTCAAATCACACAGGAAAACATAGACCAAGAGGTAGAGAAATTAAGCAAAAAGATAACCGAGGCGTACGAAAAGGCGTGTCCCTTGAGAAGGCCTCCAGAAAAGAAAATCAGGTGGTGGAGCAAAGAACTCCATCACCTCAGGAGGTCAGCGAGGAGGTCACTTCGACAGGCCGTGACCTCAGGAGAGGACACTCAATGGGACCGTTTTCGAGAAGCCAGAAGAGAATTTAAGAGAGAGATAAGGCACAGCAAGAGAGCGAGCTGGCGAGAATTCTGCGAGGAGTTAACCTCCCTCCCGGAGGCTGCCAGGCTCGCAAAATTGCTTAGTGCCTCAAAACGCAACGAAATAGGCTCGATCAAGAAAGAGAACGGAACCTGGACAGAAACGGAGGAGGAGACAATTGAGCACCTCCTCAGAATCCACTTCCCGGGAACAGACCAAGTCGACCCAGAGAGGCGGGCGGAGCCAACCTCGGACTGGCAGCTAGCCGAAAATCTGGTAAACGACGAGGTCATACGAAGGGTAAGCAAAGAGTTCCGTCCATACAAGACAGCAGGACCTGATGGCATTTTCCCAGCATTGCTGCAGGCGGGCCTGGAAACGATTCTCCCCAGCGTGAGAAACATATTCCGGGCTAGCCTAGCAACGGGATATGTGCCCCAGGCATGGAGGAAAGCAAATGTGGTCTTCATTCCCAAACAAGGAAAAGAGGACTACACTTTAGCTAAGTCATTCAGGCCTATCAGTCTGACATCCTTCATGCTGAAAATGCTAGAAAGGATAGTCGACAGATACCTGATAGAAAACACACTGCGTGAGTTCCCGTTTCACAGGGGTCAACATGCTTACCTGAAGCAAAGATCCACGGAAACTGCTCTACACGCAGTGACTAGAGAAATTGAAAAAGCGCTGCATCACGGGAACTGGGCCTTGGCCATTTTCTTTGATGTGGAAGGCGCTTTTGACAAGGCAAGAACAAGAACCATATGCACAGAGCTGCAATCCAGGGGTACCCCCCCGGTCCTGATTAACTGGATTGCTTCAGCGATCGAAAGCAGGCAGGTGTCGTCGGGTGCGGGAGAAGTTCGAGTGGGCATTGCGGTGAGTGGTGGATGCCCCCAAGGCAGCTGCCTATCACCTCACCTGTGGTGCCTGATCATGGACGGCCTCCTAAAGCGCCTGACAGATGACGGACTGTATGCACAGGCATACGCTGACGATGGGCTGGTTCTAGTAACCGGCCAATTCCTAAGCGTGGTCTGCGATCGCATGCAGAGTGCATGTAAGATAATTGAAAAATGGTGTGAAGAGGCGGGGCTGACCATCAACCCCGAAAAGACCGACATGGTCCTCTTCACAAGGAAAAGGGATAAAAGAGGATTCAAACCACCCAGGCTGTTTGGCAAACTCCTAACTCTTAGTGGGGAGGCCAAATACCTTGGAATGGTACTAGACGAAAAGCTGACCTGGAAGCCACAGATTGACAGAATAGTCACAAAAACTGTGTCATCTCTATGGCAGCTAAGAGGGACAATAGGCAAGGTGTGGGGGCTAAAACCGAAGATAATGCACTGGTTATACACGGCCATCATCAGACCGAGAATCAGTTATGGTTCGGTGGTCTGGTGGAAAACAACCACAAGCAATACCGTTGCAAACAGGCTGGCTAAACTCCAACGGCTCGCCAGTTTGCTAATAACAAGTGCAATGAGAACCACACCGTCAGCAGCCCTGAATGTCATTCTGGAGCTGCCACCGCTTCCCATTTGGATAAAAGGGGAGGCCATGGCGGCCCACCTAAGAATGCGTGATTCGGGACTATGGAAAGGCGGAGGTTATAAAGGACACACAGAGATAGCCAAGGTTGCCGAGGTGGAGATACCAATCTCAAACCTTATGTCTACCTCAAAAACAAGAAACAACAGAGAAAACAAGAAATTTACCCTGCAAATTCCTGAAAAGGAAAAGTGGGAAAAAAGGGAGGTAGCCTTCGAACCAGGAGGACTAGTCTGTTTCACAGACGGCTCCAGGAACAAAAATGGCCACGTAGGAGCGGGGCTCTACCTGGCTGGACGGAAACTGGGAAGATCCTACCCTCTTGGGTCCACCGCAACCGTCTTCCAGGCGGAGATTTATGCCATCCTGCAAGCAGCTAGACTGGAGCAGATAACAGAAGCCGGGGAACTGACGATATACATATGCACGGATAGTCAGGCCGCCGCAAAAGCGCTGGGCACACACGGAACCAACTCCCCACTGGTCCAGGAGTGTGTCGAGGCGCTGAACAGACTGGCGGACAGAAAATCGGTGCATATCGTGTGGGTTCCCGCACACTCAGGTGTACCAGGTAATGAGCTAGCAGATCAATACGCGAAGCTCGGGACCAGGGAAACCTTTTGTGGGCCGGAGCCCGTCCTGGGTCTGACCAAAAATCTTCTCAAAGAATCTATAAAAGAATGGACTCGCAAGGGTTTAGAGAACCACTGGGAAACAGCACCAGGCTGCAGACAGGCCAGGCTGTTTCTGGCTGGTCCGATCGGAAACAGATGGACCAGCATGTCCAGAATGAACCGGAGGGAACTCAGACTACTAGTCGGGGTTCTCACCGGTCACAGCAGTCTGAACAGACACCTGCAAGTGATGGGGGTCACTCGGGACCCGGTCTGCCCTAAATGCGGAATGGATGACGAGGACTCCCGCCATTATGTGGGCGTATGCGAGGTATACAGTAACCTCAGGCTCAACATCTTTGGGTCTGAGGAGCTACAAGAGGAAGAAATGAAACTCCTCTCATACAACAACCTTCTGGCCTTTATTAAAAGGTCGGGGAGGTTCGAGTAGGAGTTTCACCATGGTTCGGGTAAGGCGAAAAGGGCCCTCGGTGGCCTAGTCGCTTGGGGTGTACCACCCCTACCCACCATACTACTACTACTATACCATATTCATATTTCCAATGTTTTTGTTTCTTGTGACTCGTTGTTGTTCTAAATACCGTTTTCTTATAAAAATAAAAAACGGCTGTGAAAAATATGTTAAAATTGGTACAAGCTTGATCCAAAGTTGATTTATTTATTTTTACAAATAGCCCAACATTTGACTTTATTTCGGTTCTTTACTAATTAAATTAAATACATACATACACCGAATTAAATAACAATCTCAGCGAAAACTACCGTTAGTCAATAATTATTGCTTTAACAGCACTAACAGTTCATTGCTAATAGTTAAAAAATATTTTGTTATGTTCAGAAAGTCAAAATTTTCCTAAATGGAAAAGGAAAAATTTTCCCATATGATGCGTAGGTACTTTATGTGTCACACGTAGGTATAAACGCATGCAAGTATAAAAGTTTTTAAATCTCGAATGTAGGGGTAGTTTTTGCCACCATCTTCCTAAATAATAACAATACATGCGACGAGCATCGGGCAATTGAGAATGGTTTAAAAAAAATTCTATGGAATATTTATAATAATAATAATTGATTCGCGAAGGCAATTTATAATCAATATAAATCAATAGGTATTATTAGGGTCGTTGTTTAATCCCTGCTTATATCATTTTGACCACGTGCTCTGACATCTGTAACCAAAAATATTTTTTTCTGGTGTCAGGTATGGCAGGAGAATAAGTACATTTTTGAGAAAATAACACAATTTTTATCGGTTTCGAATATTTTGATGCACTCCTTGTCTGGTCCGCTCTAATATCATTAATCTCGGATATGAATCTGTTTCCAACTTCAGCCACGTGGGCCTATCCTTTGTGATATTTCAAATTTGCAGTAAGCTTGACTTCTCAGTACAACTCGTAAAGCAGGTTTTTACCTTAGTTTAATTCTCTTCAAAGTTGAGTTATTCTCTTCAACAATCACATTCCAAGATTCTGGCTTCTCTGCAAATAGGTAATAGTTCTTGGAAAATATTTTATTGTATTCCAGAGAACCAGCTTGAGTTATCTATTTCTCTTGTCAGTTATACAGGTCGTAAATAACTTCTTATTTATACTCTTAATACTAAATATTGACATTATACCTACATATTGTAATTATTATCCTACCGTATAAATCGGGATTTAAACTTTGGAATGACTTGCTTCAAGAATAGTAAGCATTGAAATCTTACTTTTATATGAACGGTAGGTTTTTTGAATCATTTTATTGGCGAGTACCTTTCATATACAAACGCCGGAAAAGAAAAATTCTGTTTTTAACTAGAAATGAGGATTTATGTTCTCAACCCTAACTTGGTTGAATCTTTGCATACTGATGATACATAAAACACTAACGTTTTTCTACTTTATATTGATGGATTAGTAATGAATGTAACACGTGTTTTGCTGATTTCTAACCAGCATCTTCGGACAAATGTAAAGGAATTTAAAAACCATTCATATACCTTTCAATACAATAAAATTAATAAATTAATTAAGCCTTTTGATTACTGTGCAAGTAGAATTGCCATTTTTGTTGTCTAATCAATAAGTTTTTATAGCATGTCCTGCTCACTTAAGTTTAAGCTGGCAGAATAGCATTTTTTTTTAATGCAAGGATTTGAAATTATTTATCATGCTACTTCATTTTAGCCTTTTATTGCCCATGCCAATGTTTGATTCTGCTGATTTTGCTTATAGGTCCCTCACGGATCGTTTAAATGTTGGTTGAAATGAAGTTTCATAAAAAATTACTTTTCAATCAAATCAAAAACCCAAATTTTGTTCAAACATGCATCAAAAGAGTATAGTGGACCCAGAGATATAACGAAACGATTTTTGGGTTATTATGATTATTTTATTGAGGATTTTACAGACTTGCTGTTAACCTAAGCAAATAAAGCAAGCTGAAAGGTAGAGTAGCAAATTAGTTCCGCTCAAGTGAAAAGGGACCGTACTTAGGTTGTTTATACTACGCACATACAATATTTCAGGTTTATAGTTGGATAGGCATCTAGGTGACATTGAAGTTTTCAAATGGCCTGATATTTTATTTTTTCTTATTTTAATTAAAAATTAGAGAAGTTTAAAGTAAGATTATCATTTTGTTAACAATTAGATATAGATTTTGTGTGAGCAAATGAAAACAAAATTTCTTATTATACTTAGTAAAAAAAAACTATGTCTGAGATAGAATCTGTAAAAATAAAACTCTAAAATGGAAAATCTCAAGACCATAAAAAAAAAATTTTTGATCAAAATTACACTTTAAAATAAGAGTCTAATTACTACCTACCTAAAACTATATAATATTACTGTACAAATATAGAACCTCGTAAAAAAATTATATTGTTTTACGCAGTAATTTTCACCTAAAATATTTTTAGTTTAATAATAAGTAATACCTATTACCTAATAAAAATATATTGGATAATTTTTGAATTGAACCGTCGTTTTTGTAATTTTTAATTTATTGGTTGTGTTTTTGGATCTTGGTATACCGCTAAAAGAGTGAAGCATGGGCGGACTTAGAGCAAAAAGTAATTTTCACAGTAATTTTCACTCTAATTTTTTCTGGCATAAAAAAGAAAAGTAGTTTTTGGAAATGCACGTGTTACAAACAAGTTATATGGGGTATCAACGTTCAAGTGTCACCGTGGGGAAGTACCATTATTTTTTTAACAATTTTGTTATCGAAACTAATCGTTTTTTTATCTAAAAATATCTAATGAAGAAGGGATATCTAAAAAAGTCCCTCCTTTACAATGTTAATTGTTAATTCCCTACGGTCACATTATCAAGCTGACCCACTGTATAGGAATAGGAGTAAAACAGGGAAAACCCATCATTACACCCTGTTCCTAATCCCTGTATTATTATAATAGCTAAATATCTAAAATTTATATAAACTTGATGCGTGTAACTTTCTCAGTTCTCTCAGTTCTCATTTTACTTTCATTGAGTTTGTGAGTCGTGAGTATAGTGCAGATTGCAGTGCTAAAACCTACCTGTTGTAAGCAATAATTGAAAATTACTGTTCATAACGCATTTTTGTATCTCTTGTTTTCAACTGTTTTTTTTTTTTAACTATATTTACGTTAATAATGGAGGTGACAAAAATTTGGAAGTTCTTGACATGGAATTAGATTCTGATAATGAACAACCCGCAAATTATGATAATATCGACTTTTGCTTCGAAAATGACGAAACAAATGTCGAAGATAATGAAGAAATAAGTCCAATCAAAAGGAATCATTTGCCAGTGGAATCCAAAGAAATTGTTTTAAATGTTTTTAGAACATTAAAGAGAGAAAACGAGGAAGTCCCTAATAATCATTTAATAGCAAGAACCTCACATTTAACGGGCGTATGTAAAACAGTAGTTTGGGGTTTGGTGAAGAATGGAATCACATGTAGAAAAAAAAAGGTCAGACAAAGGTAAATCAAAAAAAGTTAATATTTGGGATGAAGATATAATAAGAAGGAAAGTTTATGAAATGTATAAGACAAATGTAGTTCCTACTGTGAAGACACTTCAAAGAAAATTAGAAGAGGATGAAGCAATTGAAAATATAAGTCAAGAGACATTAAGAAAATGTCTAATAAATATTGGTTTTAAATTCAAAATCGTCGATAAAAGGCAAACGATTATGGAATCGCGAAGACTCCAAATTTGGCGACATGACTATTTATTGAAAATAAAAAAATACAGAGAAGAAAACCGACCCATATTTTACTTAGATGAGACGTGGTTCGACACTCACGATACTGTCAAAAAAGGCTGGATCGATAACACAAAAAATTGCGTAAGAAATACACCCATTTCAAGAGGCAAGAGAGTTATTATCTTGCACTGTGGTTCAGAAAATGGATGGATAGGCAATGTGTTTCTTTCTGCTAAAAATATCAAAAGCTCCCATTTGGATTACCATGAAGACATGTCAGCAAATGTATTTGAAATGTGGTTTGCGAATACATTGTTACCTAACCTCCCTCCAAACAGTGTTATCGTAATGGACAACGCCAGTTACCATTCTAGGCAAATAGAAAAAATTCCAAATACAGGCAGTAACGTTGAAGAGATCAGAAATTTTCTTCATGATCATGACCTATATTACGAACCAAAATATACCAAAAAACAACTTTTGGAGGTTTTAAATACAAAGACCTTTGAGAAAAAGTATTTTGTCGACGAGTTTGCGAAAAATAACGGCCACACAATTTTACGACTACCCCCATATTACTGCGTTCTGAACCCTATTGAATTATTATGGAGCACAGTCAAGAAGAAATTAAGAGTAGCAAATACCTTCCAGAAGTTCAGTGAACAATTCCTTACACTGATAAGAGAAACAATAAACGACGTTCCAGCCACCAATTGGAAAAAATGTGTAGAACATATTATTAAGATCGAAGACACATATATCGATATGAAAAATTTACATCCTGAAGTTATAATTAACATTGGGACTGGCTCAGACAATGATAGCAAATTGGATTAACAGTCATATAAAGGTAAATTAATGTTTTTTTTTAGATTTTTGAATTTGATACTTTTTGTTATAATTATTATGTTGCTTACTTGATCGACTTTTAAATTGAATTCATAAAAAAATCAATGATACCAAAATCAATATAGCTATTATAATACAAAGTTTTAAGTACCTATGCTTTTTTTGAAAAAAAATCCACTTTGAAGCAATTGTCGCAAAAAAATAAAAAAATCCTCAAGGGACGTAAGGGATGTAAGATGACTTCATATTGACGTCAATCGGTGAAACTATGATTGTTGGTTTTTCGAAAAAAGAAGGAAAAAAATTTTGATTAATTTATTTACTTTTTTATTTTTTTTTAATTTTAAGAAATCCAAAATTAAACTTATTATTTTTAATTATATTATACTTAGTAAAAGAACACAATAAAATTTTATGCAAAATATTCCAAATCCATCCCTGTTATTATACTTACTACCTACCTTCGGTTACCTGCAGTCAACACAGATCTATGGTCTGCAAATACCCCTATCTCTTGGGGGTCGCTTTTATGACTACTGCCCTATTGTTAATGTCATAAAATGTGGTTGTTCGATAAGTATTCCGTTTCGTTATATCTCTTGGTCCACTATACCTACATTTTTCAACTAAGCCCTTTATTATGATATTTGAAATTAAGATCTACATGCAGGTGTATATGTTTTTTTGTAGTTTATTAATATTGCGCAGCTCTTTACTCAGCTTTTAATAATTGAATGGTAGCGATTTATCGTGAGTGGGCGATTGTGACACCTTTGCTGCGACCGAAGGTCTATTGTAGTTTAATTGAATGGTGCAAGTTTCTAACATAACATTTTAATGGATAAATTAATATTTACGTTGATCTATCCTAATAAGATTTAAAAACTGGTAAATTTTCGTAAATAAGACATTGGAATTTAAATTTTTTTTAAATTTTAATTTACATCATTAACTTTGATTAAAAATGAATAGTCCGCTCAAAATAGACGAAAAAATAGTCGTAAGTTTGCAATAATTCGCATAGAGCTGAAATTTATTGGGGCAGACCTTGGGAACATTATTTACATATAAAATACCAAAAACCCCCATCGATCCCGCATCCGCAAAAAAGTTATTTAAGTCAAAGGTCAACGATATTTTCCGATATTTACTACTTTCCGGTAAACGATAAGTTTTAATCATAAAAATAATTCAAACAAAAGTTGTAAATCATTAAATTACTCGTATCTGCAAAATTTGTTCTTAGAGTTTCTTCTAAAAATCACTTTAATTTCCTGAGATTCTAAATCACGGGAATCAATAATACAATGTACGCTGCACCGCATATTATACATATTACAAACCATCGGATGTTCAATTATTATGACAGTATAACAAATAACAGTAGGTATTTAAATTATTTGAAAAAAATTATTATTCAATTAATTGCCCAAAAGTAATTTAAAAGATCGACACTTCTTGACAAAACGTCATCATTTTCGATTTTTTTCTTGTTCTAAACGGAGCTGCAAAAAAATTAATTGTTCAGACAAGTAATAATATTTATGCTTCTACTAGTCAACACTAGTGTCGATGAGTATACTATCAAATTCAAGGATGGCTAGGCAATCAACAGGACCGAGAAGATTTGAGTTGAAAATTAGTAGAAAATCCTTTGGAGCCAATTCAAACTTTACTCCCACAAGGTCCGGAAAGACTTCTCGAAACCATCTGTTGCAATAATTGCAAAAAGGGTTGTAGTGCAAAATGTAATTGTAAAAAACTCTGGTTATTTTGCTCACCACTGTGTCGGTATAATACTAATTTCTAAGACCAGTCTTGTTCCAATGTTAAATCAGCTTCAACAGATGATTTTTTTATGATATGAATGAGATACGTATACATCAACTGCTCGTGTATCTTTTTTACATATCCAGCTAAAACTGCGGTAATGTGTGCAGTTTTAAGTAATAGTCGATGGCGACTTTTAATATTTTATTTTTAATAATGTCCCCAAGGCCTGTATAGGAAATTTCAATCCTATGCGAATTTTTGCAAATTGAAAGAGCAAATTGACCGGAGTTTAATGAGAAATCTACCCACTTAATTAAATAATTTTGACATATCTTTCCCTTCCCATATCATCATAAGCATATTCCTCTTTTTAATTTTTTCTAACTGAAAAACTGACAGCGTATTCAATACTTCTGTAACATCCCTCCCTACTACATTCCTATACTTTAGCAACCTCCTTAAGGGAAACGGACCACCAATAGAGACTTCTTAATTTGCATTGTACCTACCCCACTACCATACATAATTACCAGTTCTCTGAAAGCATATAAGGAAGGGTATTTTTACGGAATTGCTACTTTTGCACTTTGCAGTTCAGTTGTACCTAGTGTTCAGTTGTTCGTCGTAGAAGTATTTCAGATTCAGAAAAGTCCTCTGATATTCCGATCCGATCAGTTATAAGTAAAGTGTGCTTCTTCAGTAAACTGAGGGATATTTGCTATTAGTGAAAGTTTAGCTTGCGTGTTTTGTGAATCAGATTATAAAATGTTTTCTAAGGCTCCTAGATTTTTCGAAAAAAGGAATGGTAAGGATTTATAGATTTGTAGTTTGATTTAAAAAAATTAGATAGTTCTTGTCTTGACCATTACTTTTACTTGTTTATTAAGGTTTTTGTTAACTTGTAATTAGAATATATAAGTTTAGTTTCCAAATTCTATTAAGTGTATTGTTTTCAAAATTTTTATGTTGATATTTCTGTTGAGTAGACAAATATTGAAAATAATCATGTAAGTAAACTTATTGAAGTTGATAGATAAAATTTTATAGTCACAATTAGCAATTAAATTTCCAGTCCTTCATGTGGTTCTCAAGTTCAGAAAATACCTATAGTTAGTTGTTGCTTTAAAGAGATCAATAAAAATCATTTTAGCTAAAAAAAAGTTACATATAATTTGGAAAAATACTAAATTTTCACGTCAAATAAATAATTAATAAACGTTCATTTTACTCTAATTATTTCTATGGAACTTTTTTACATTAATCGATTAGGATTGATTTTAGGTTAAATATTTTAAACCTATAATCAAAAAATGGTAATTTTTCCCTATAGCTAAGTTTAAATTTTTTTGTAAATGAGAACTAAAAATATTTTATTAAAACATACCTACTTACCTAGGCACTTCAAATACAACTAATTATTTTTTCAATGTCTTTGATATTTTGGGAATAACTTTATCTGAAATTGTAAAAATTAAACATTAGTAATACCTAACGGCAGAACAGTATCCAAAAACTGTCTAACTGTCAATGTTATTTTGCGCTTGCTCACATGACGCTTACTATACTTACCAATACTAAACAAAAATTAGTAACCCCAGGCCGACAGTGTCCATTACAATATTTTAGCAAATGAAAAAATCAGTCAGGACAACAAATTTAATAATATACAAGGTGTTACCTAAAGATACGAACTTAATTTAAGAGCGTAATTCTGTATCAATTTTGAATGTAAAAGTTTATACAAACAGGTTTCCTAAAATATTTGGTTATCGAGATGAAGTTTTTTTGTATTATCTTGAAAACCAGGAATTTTAGGACACACGTTCTCATTAAATTTTTTGACTTGAAATTGGTCCTCAAATGAACTTTTAATGTGTGTACAAAAAATAACACACGTCCATCCCAGTTTTAATTTTATTATGGTGTCTAAGGGGTTGCAGTTATGGTGTTGCAGTAAATATGAAGAAAAGTCAAGGAGCATAAAAATTTTCTTTATAAAAAAAATAAATATTTTAGGACACATGTTTATATGAACTTTTAAAGTTGGACCAGAAACACGCCGTTAAATTTAGTACACACCTAAGTAACACCAAGTATACTATTATGTAATTTACATATTAAGTTTAACTTTTTGTCATTTTGATGTATTTTCATTCTAGATATTTTGGCTTCCCCGGCGGATTATAATCTGACCACTTCACTTGGAAGCCGGTCGGTGATGCCTAAAAGCAGCGTGGATGATGATTGGTTCATGTGCCCCAAAAAAGTAAGTACATATATTCTGTAAATTAATATATTATAAGATGTCCGAAAATAACGGCCAAAGATATCAGCGAAGTTAAAAAAATATAACTCAAAAAAATTTTCCGCCAGTTTAAATAAACTCTATTTTTTTATTTAGGTAAATATAACTCTTATTTGTGAATCTTAATTATGTGTTTTAAATTTTCTAAGCTTGTTACACAGAAATTAAAACAGAATTAACTAAGTATCTTGATGGATAAAAGTGCTTTTTAGAAATCTCGGCACTGAATGATCACTAGGTAGGTACTTATATAAATCACTTAGAACAAGCTTACCTAGGATTTATTTTTACAAATTATAGGTAATATTGCACTTATTAATATTATACCTTATTATGTATAGATGGAGTTTCTTAAAACATGCTAATATTTCAGAATATAATTTCTCAGGTTATTAGGAAGAAAATTTCATATGAACGGCTCAATTTTTTACTTGAGTGTTGAATTTTTGTTTTTTAGGAGTATTTTTTATCTCCGAAAGTGGTTTCGATTTTTCTTCAGATCTGGTTTATGTTAATAGGATATAACACCACATTATTTAGTATGAAAATTTATTCCATTTCTCCACTCTGATGTTTCCATTTTCAAAAATAAATCGCAAATACCTACCTACTAACTTTTAAAGTAATAAATTTTATTTTAATTATTTTAATCAAGAACAAAGAACGACGTGCTTCCGAAGGAAAAACGCATGTGACCGTTTTCATTTTGAATTGCATTATTGCAGAATAAATATCTGCATGGCAAAATGTCAGAGAACTTGTCTGCGGGTACGCCACTGGTGGAGCAAATAAAATAACTTTTATAACTAAAATATATGGTCTTTTAGGTAATAGAGAATAACAATAATTAAAAAAAATAAAATTCAATACCTGTAACAAAAAAATTGAGCAGTTGCGGACATAACGTTCATATGAAATTTTCTTCATAAAATGACCTGAGGAATTAAATTTTCAAATATTTGCAAGTTATTAAGAAACACCTACAGGGTTATTCTAAATAGGTAACTAAGTAAGTAAATAGTTCTAAATTTTTTGAGTATATCATCAAATTTCTCAGGAACCCTTTGAGGTACGCATCAGTTCACGTTTTGTACGCATATTACCATTGATATTATAGCCACTTTTTTAATGCTAACTTATTTCCTTTCATATGCCAGTGACGGAGATTTTCGGGTTGCGTATTTTTTTTTGTCTGGATTTAAGTTATAGTAGTAATGTTCACATTTGGAAGTCAATTTTAAAACGCCAATATTTTCGACTGGAAAAAGGTACTCTTGGTCATAATGCTAACGTGAATCGTTTTCGATAAAAAAGGCCAGTTACGATGAAAAACTCGCTTTGGATATATTTCAAAACATGGAGTGTCGGAAAATTAAGGGCAAAAAAAAACAAGCTCGATGCTAAAATCTTCGCCAATATCACATGGAAAGAAATTAATTAGAAGTTATTTTACAATTATTATTGTAGAGTATTTTTTACAATTCTTAAAAAAATAACTCATTTACGTCAATATGAAGTAATATTACTTGCCTTAGGGATTTTTTCATTTTTCTATGATAGTCGGCATAAATAGTTAATTTTTGGTTGCCAAGATTTTTTTATACCGACATATTGACATAAAAATCAATATGGAGGCCATAAGAAAAACTAAAGGTGGTTATGAAAACTCTGGGCTCTAGTCGGCTTTGGAAATTTTCTGATATCAGACGGATAGCTTTTTATGACTTATATAAACTTACAAAAAATAATTTCAATATTTTGAACAATAAAAAAGTAATTACTAAAATAAGGAATCACGATTTTTCAGTTTTTTTCAGATTCTTATTAAGCATAAAAGCATCTTTTCTCTAATTTGACAGATTTCCTATCTCTTACCTTTCCAAGAACCCCGTATACTGCCACTTAAACTGGACAGCCTGTATAGTCATTGTATCCAAGAAATCGACCTGAAATAAGAAAAATTCCGTTGTCGATCTTATTTGTTCTGTTGATTAGAGGGAGTGGGGTAGTCTAAAGCTAGTCACTGGTAGTCTAAATTCAAAATGGCGACGAGATCCAAAGCGGGCATCAATCCGCAATTTTGAATTATATGAAAATTCGATTTTCTTCCATATCTCGGACATTTAAAATTTTTGTGTAAAAATTATCGAAACGAAACTTGTTGGAAATTCAATTTTGCGACTTACAGTTTTCTCTCTACGATCTATATGAATTAAAACTGAAAAATGTGAATTGTTTCCATCATTCTGTATAGAAATTTATAGGTATACTCGGTGGAAGGAATATTTGAAGGCCCGGAGGCTATATACCTAGCGACACAAAGAGTATTAAAGCGTAACATCGTAAAGACATTATTGCAAGCAATAATGCTATAAGACCTTTTTCTGCAGGGTAGTATTCCAACAATATTCATTTTATCTTCAGGAAAAAAATGTGCTTTTCATGAATTAGTCAATTGTTATAAAATTGTCAATTACGTACCTACATATTACACTGACAAGGATTTATGACGGGAAATTAATCCCCTGCTTTAAAACAAGCGCCTATTAGGTACATAAAAATGTAATTCAAGTTAAGTTGTTTCTTACAGTTTCTAAATTTTGAATTATAGGTACCTAGATACGGTCCTGGTCAGACACCCGTCTCTATTTACTTTTCAATGTTGGTTGTCCCTTAATCTCTTAAGTAAACATTGCAAGAAGATTTACGAGAGTTCAAATATTGTTTCCACCTAGTATAGGTATAGTAGAACCATTTTAAGAAAACGGAAAGCCATAAAAGTAGAAAGAAACAGAAAAATGCATATACAGGTGTCCCCAATTTCTTTATCAAATGATATCCGCGTTATTTAAAAAAATAAACAAATTAAATTTGGGAAATTTCAACCATACCTCTAAGGCTTTTGCAGCTGCATCCTCAATGCCCCTTTACGCCTTTCCACCCCTAAGTAATCATCCCCTATTTTTTTTTTCAAATGACACCCCCATATTTTTTGTTTGTTTTTTGATTGTTGACTTCTTTCTGATTACAATGTCATACATTGAGACATATCTAGCATGCCGAAAACAATATAATATAACAAACGAGGGTTGTCAAGGAATAACAATGAACATTTAATATGACATTAAAATCACAGAAGCAATTAACGCCTATATCCAGTAACACTGGTATTACTAGTTAAGGTGGTTGGAGGAAACAGTAACATAAAAAACAAGCAATGGCAACTCCTTGACAAACCTCGTTTATTATATTATATTGTTTTCGGCGTGCTAGATATGTCTCTATTTAAAAAATCGTATAACATTGTATTCAAAAAGAAGTCAACAATCCTGATGAGCAAAGAATATGTGGGTGTCATTAAAAAAAAAAAAAATAGGGGATGATTACTTAGAGGTGAAAAGGCGTAAAGGGGCCTTGAGGGTGCAGCTGCAAAGCCTTAGGGGTATGGTTTAAATTTTTCGAATTTCAAATGAAAGTTTATTTTTTGAAATAACGCGGATATCCCTTGATAAAGAAATCTTGGGACACCCTGTATAACATGATTCAGGCTGACTAGTGGCTCTCGAACATTTTCAGGTATATCATTAAAGGTTTCTCTCGAGGTTTCTTTTATACCAATACTTTTTATTTTACGTTTTTTTTTTTAATATATTTAATAAATGAGTTACTATAAATCAGTACTAAGTCAGTACTTTATACTACCGGGTGTTCAAGATAATAGTAACTACATGGGAATTTCGGAAACGGCAAGAGATACAGGGTCGGTTAAATTAGAGAAAGTTGCACAATTTGATGCTTATATAATAAGAATTTGATTTTTTTTTTTAATATTTTCAGTCGTTGCTGAAATATCCTGAAAAAAATGAAAAATCAAAATATTTTTATTTTACCCATAACTTTTTTATTATTGAAAATTAATTAATTATTTTTTGTAGGCTTACATATATTTTCAAAGCCAACTAGATCCCAAAGTTTTCATAGCCAACTTTTGTTTTTCTCATGGCCGCCGTATTATTTTTCTATGTAATTCGGTATGAAAAAATAATGGAAACCAAAAACTAATAAACTTCAAAAAATAAATTTCAAAAATTTTTATTCTTCTTTTTCCTTAAAAAAGACAACTTTTTAAATAGAATATCTTAGAGAAATTAAAAAACCATGAGGCAAGCAGTATGAAATATGTATTGACGTATTTCAGCGAATTTTTTTTTGTTTTTCTTCGAAAAAAGAAGAATAAATCTTTTTGAAATTTATTTTTTGAAGTTTATTAGTTTTTGGTTTTCATAATTTTTTTCATACCGAATGACATAGAAAAACAATACGGCGGCCATAAGAAAAACAAAAGTTGGCTATGAAAACTTTGGGATTTAGTTGGCTTTGAAAATTTTTGTAATGTCAAACGGATAGCTTTTGACGACTTATGTAAGCCTACAAAAAATAATTAATTAATTTCCAATAATAAAAAAGATTTTTTTCAGTTTTTTTCAGGATATTTCAGCAACGACTGATAAAATTCGAAAAAAAAATCAAATTCTTATTAAGCATCAAATTGTGCAACTTTTCTCTAATTTAACCGACCCTGTATCTCTTGCCGTTTCCAAAATCCTCATGTAGTTACTATTATCTGGGACACCCGGTATAGGATAATAATTTTTGAACAAAAAAAAAAAAAAAAAATCAAAATAAACACGAACACAGACGTATGAAAAAGTTTTCGGAACTTTTCCACCACACTGTGGAAACATTGTGGCAAATTAGATTAGTAGCTATACCGAATTAAAAATATGCAAAAAACCACCAGAAATTCATTTCTAATAATATTGTTTTACTACTTTTCAACAAATTTTAATTTTTCTTTGATTTCATTTATTAATTTCCAGTATACAAACCAAATAATTGAAAAATATAACAATACGATACAAAGCTTTGGTTTATTGCATTTTAAAAGTGGGAACATTTTTAGAACCTCACCTGCATTTCAGTCTACACATTGTTGGGAGCTACCTGTTTGGGTCTAAGTACCGGTTTTTACCCCCAATAAATCATTCGCACAATTGAACTGGGAATTAGATTTTTTAAATGTCTCCTCTCAAGTCATATGTATGACATTACCCAGTGAGAAACAAAGTTACAGATATTTTATGACTTTCGGTATTTTTAAAATAGTTCTACCATACCTACATAATAAATAATAACCACATGAAAAGTTAAGATGAGACACGTAAGTCTTTTTTCAATATCTTGAGCTGTTATCGTTGTACACTAAGTACTTACTTTGAAATTTGAAAATCGAGATTTTCAGTTACTTATAATAAGAATCTACGACCAAAAGTTCCCAATATATGGCCGATGCAACATTAACGAGGTTTTTTCGAAGATTTTTCTTACAATCACAACAAATTTCCCATTTATGTATCAGTTGAAGCGCATTCGATTCCCTAATTCTAACCTTTTTTTTCAGAAAAATAGAACAGCTCATTCCTTGCTGAATTCTCAGCGGTTTTCCCTACCCGCCGTAGTCACTAAACTAAACTACAACTGGGAACTCTCTTGCTCCGTCCTCCTGTCACTGGACATTCCTCATCGCGGATGCAGTACCCCGTACAAAGCCAGAGCATCGGACGAATCTCGCCAACCTAAAAAGGTATTAAGGCGTTCTACAGCAAGAGCTCCTGGTTCGTCAATTTTTAAGGCAGCTGCAGGAGGTAATGAACGCCACGCCACCAACGGATGTGCCACACAAATCAAAAGCATTACAACTAGGCAGCCCTGCAGCAACCAACCGAGAAAAACTGGTAACTGCACCGAGACTGGTACAGTTGCTACAGAAAGGTTTATAGGTCTTGTGGAGAGAAATGCGAATTTTCCTGGCGGAGCAAGAGGAGGAACTCAACACCCTGCAAGAAATCGCGGTTCTCGGATACCGCTACCTTGTCGGGTAAGCTCATTTTTTAAATATGAAATCTCATATGATGATCAAATTTTGGTCAAGCAACTTAAGAACAGTCTATTTTTTCGATATAAATGTTTGTCTAAATTAGGTAGGTGTACAGTGCCCGCCAAAAAGTTCGCATCATTTGGGAAATTTACTTTGTTTTTCAGTTATTTTGAAAATTCTTTTGGTCATTAGGTTTTTCTGTTCAAGACTTCAAAACTTTGAACACACTTAGATCCTTTTTACTTCAAAGTTTCTTCAACATTACAAATAACAAATTATTTTAGGGTGGATGAGGTAAAAAATCTCAATCCATTTCAATAAAAACTTCACAGTACTATAATATGATACTTTGCGTAACATTTATTTATGTGAGCAATAATTTCAGGTAAATAAACTACAACATTATTCTGAGGCGACTGTTAAAAATCTCGAAAGGAAGAGAGATGAAGCTCTTGTTATTCGGCAAGATGATCCTAAAGAACAAGTAAGTGTCCTTGTTAATAATATTTTTTACATTTTAACTTAGATCGTGAAACTTTAAACAGATTAAACATATCATAGTTATTATCCACCAATATGTAGTTGAATTTTCAATATTCAATGATTCAAAGATTCTACCAAGTTAGGGTTGAGAACATAAGTTGATTTGTAAAACATTTAATCTTTTTTATTTCAGCACGAGTCACAGCATAACAGGACTGAAGATAAAAATAACGTCGATGAAATGAGTAATTCTTCTGTCCAGCGTTCAGACGTTTATAAAAACAATCTGAACTTTGACAAAGAATATAAAGAGCCAGAATTAAGAAGAGAAGCAATTCCAAAATGTTTGGTAATATGTAAGGTTTGCTTAATGGAAGTAACCTCCGAATTAGATGGGAAACCAAATGGTTTTGGCAGATCTCTTGTCACCATCGAACGGTTGCGGTCAGCATGTGAAGAAGTAGCGATCGCCCTAGGAAAGCTGCAAGAATCTCCGAACATTGCTTCTCTCAAAGTCGACAACGAACCCAGGGAATACCACGATATGCAACCCTCATCTGTAGCACCTACTGATGGAAGGCAACCCCCTGGCAATAGTGGAACATCAGAATTTGATGATTTCGACATTATATCCCTGTCAGACGCACCACTAGTGAGGTGAGTTTTCTCCGCCATTTTTCTGACCTACAGAGTTTAATACTAATTATAATAATTAATTTTCAAGCTGTTTTTGCTCGATATCAAAATTACATAACTAGGTACATGAAAAAGTAATTCCATAAAATATATAAACACATGCGCACATTATACATTATTGTTCTTTAATATTTCAAAAGAGACATCTTCTACCACAAAAATTATAAATTTTTCTTAAAAACGACTTCAGTGATATTATTTGTTATGTGTCTTTGAATCTCAAAAGTTTGAAATGCCCATATGTTAAGCTACCATCCTCCATTCGCGTTTTATATACAGTGAGGATGTAGAGTGCGCGAAGTGTTCGCGTATAATCCCTTAACTTTTTGAGAATTCTTGCTTCCCTATTAGAGCGAAAGTATAGTTGAACCAAAAATACAACAAACTGACTTCTGCTGCTTTATTTTATACAGTAGTGGCTGTCATCCTAAAAGTAAATAATGCAAGTGGAAAGGTAGAGGTTAGCCGATTAGTAGGGGTCACTTTTATGATTATTGCCCTGTTGTTGAAGTCATAAAATAAAATGGGTTGTTCGATAAGTA
Source organism: Malachius bipustulatus (assembly GCA_910589415.1). NCBI lineage: Eukaryota > Metazoa > Arthropoda > Insecta > Coleoptera > Melyridae > Malachius > Malachius bipustulatus. The sequence goes on along the minus strand of OU342638.1, from coordinate 3,376,027 downwards.
TTCCGTTTCGCTATATTTCTGGGTCAATTATACAATAGACGAAAGTTCCAAATTAAAATTTACACAGAAAATGCATTTTCAATTTTACTTTTTTTACAAAGCAAGAAATTTGTATTCTATCACTAATGACATTCTCTAACTACCTAATTTAATGAATGGGAAATCATAGCTTAAAAATAAAGACTGTCTTCAACGACAGTCTCTAACCTGCTCCAGTAGAAGGGAAATCTCATTATGACCTAGTGGGTTCGAATCGGGAAAGAAGCGGTCACTTTTTATTTTAATTTTTGAAATAGTTACCTACTGACTCCTCACTGATTTTTTAAGTAGGTAGGTAAGTACCTAACAATTTTATTTTCAAAATTCATTTAACAAAGCGACCGCTTGCCTACGGATTTGAACCCGGTACGTTGGAGCTGCTTTGAAATCTCTCTCTACACTCTTCTTGAAGTTTGCACATGTATAGATTGCGGAAGAAGGAATTCGTAGAAATGTTGTTGCGTGTTCTTTTTTTATCTGTATCGTGGTCGATTCAACGCCTTCTGTGTGTATACCGAATGATCATTAATAATATATTTTTTTAAGTTGACAAATTCAGTTTGGCAGAACAACCCAACTCAACCAATAAACTATCTGAATTATGTAGAAAATAATGCTACAATTAGAAACTTTTTGGTCTCTTGTATTTTTTTTTTGTGTCTGCCAAACAAGCGTTTGCGGACCTTTGCTTATATAAACTTCTAGCCATGAAATGAACCAAAGAATTAACGCCTTCCGTATGTGTACATGTTATTTTGGAACAGCTTGTATTAAAATGATTACCCGGTTACAATGGCATGATCGTGAATTAAAAGTTTATTTTTACTTAGGTGTTGATAAAAGACCGCAGTTCCCTTTTCATCGTTTGTTGCTCATCTGATGAGTTGCAGCTTACACTTAACCAAATCTCTATGGTTGCTTTAAAAAAATCTATTTTTCAAGAAAGTAAAAAAATTGACTCACTTTTGTTATTATCAACAGTAAAAACACTGTTTTGGATGTTACGGAGGATGAATGAAAATTAGTTCAACATTTCTAACTTAATTTTTTATTCCAGAGTGGAGCGTGGGAGGCGGTGCTGTCCATGTTTGACGGCACTTTTCCATTGTGTGCGTAACGCATTTGGAAGATGGAGGCACAGGAATCATTAAAGTTGAAAGACCATGTACATATTGTAATCGGGTACTTATTGAATTTTTTTTATCTGAAGGAAAGTACCTGTAACCTTATATCCATCATTTGAAAATTATATTTAGGTTAAGATGCACGTGTAGCGACCATTGACGTTAGTATTTACGGCCGCCCAGTATTTAATGTTTGTAAATATATTTTTTTAAAGTGGCTTGTGACGGCCCAAAATCTGTTACCTGCTCGTAGAATTCTTTCCTAAGTAGGTATGTATGGTATTATTAATCAAATGAGATTACCTGCTGCGATAAAAGGAGCGATAGTGCTGTTTTTACTGAATGTGATAAAAACCGACTGTCTGCAGATAAAGATAATGGGAACTCCCTAAACAGTGTTAAGGAAAAGAATATCAACCATTTGAGTCACGGTAATCTAAGAATTAAAATTTGAATAAATATTAGAAGAGTTCCACCACAGATTCACTTGATGTTTCCCAAGTTGCCAGATCAGATACACCTAATAAACTTAAAAACAATTACGGATTTTTTTCGGACAGAAACAGCTGGTAACCTTTATTGATACCTGTAGCTGATTTAGATTCTCACGGTTTTACTGTGGTTTGGCGGAGGGGCAATCCTTCATACCTGACCTGACGCGGTTCCCCACCGGGGTAGTGACAAACTACTACCGGCCAAATGGCCAAAACTCCACTCTCTTCTACCTTCCCGAATCTGTATCCGCTTCCGCATTACTTCAATAATGGGTAGGTACTGGCTTTCTTTCTTCTGCTTTATCTCTATAATATACGCCACGATCTTGTAAATTGATACAAACTTGCTCGGTTCCATCAAGGCTCTCGGCGACTTTGGCGACTGTAAATAATTATCTGCCTGTTTCTAGCATATACTTGCTTCTTTGCTTTGTTCGTTTTGAACATACAAACAGGGTATGGTTGACATCATCCGTTTCTTCACACACATTTCCCAGTGTATCACAGCCGCCTCAGCCGTTCAGATCCTATGGAGGGGCGTTTCAATTCTCGGACATGCACGAAGGAATCGACGTACATTGAACGAGTGAAAGATAGAAAGATATGTCTGCACCGTCGTATTTCCAAACCTCCCACTAACAATATAGTAGGTAGTACTATACAGGGTGATTCATAATATGTGTGCAGGACTTCAGGATGTGATAGCTCGTTCAAAAATATGAAGAAAAGTTACTATTAACATGGGTCCACAAACCCGCCATTTTCGAGACACAGGGTGTCAAGAAATATCGTCAGAAAACTGAAAATAATTAATTTTTTAGACACCCTGTATCTCGACAACGGTTTTTTTTTGCGGACCCATATTAATAGGAACTTTTTTTTTTCATATTTTTGAACAAGCTATCCCATCCTGAAGCCCTGAGCACATATTATACAGTGCATTTATTTTAAGTGTTGCCATAGGAAATAGCATGTAAAAAAATACACCCTATCTATGTTAACTTATGTTGTCTTGTACTTTGGAAGTCGTTTTTAATTTTCAATAATAGTACACGTCGTCTACTTTACAATACGGCCTTTCAGAAAAGCCGGTCATTGTTCAATTTTATGATACAGGCTGTTCCATTGAGGTGAAAAAACTGCAAGAAACGGTAAGACATACGAAGTCGGTTAAATTACAAAAAAGTTGCGCTGTTTTGAGACGAGTATTTGGCAATTTTTTTTCTCAATATTCCCAGAATTTCCTGAAATATCCTGAAAAAACTTCATACATGCAGATTTATTATTTTAGCCATATCTTCTTTATTATTTAAAAAAAAATTATTATTTTTTGTAGGTTTACATAAGCCGTAATGAGCTACTTATTTGACGTTTCAAAAATTTCCAAAGCCGACTAGATCTTGGGATTTCCAAAGTCAACTTTGGTTTTTCTTATTACCGCCATATTGTTTTTCATGCCATTCGCTATAGAAAAAGTCAAGGAAACAAAAAATCCATCACATTGCAAATAAATTTGAAAAAAAATGTTCTTCTTTTTCAAAATTAAAGAAAAACATTTTTTTACCGAATGTCAAAAAGTGCATTTTTTTAAGTGTTGCCATAGGTAATAATATGTAAAAAATTACACCCTATATTAACTCATGTTGTACCCATTGTAATTTAGAAGTCGTTTTAAATTTTCAACAATAGTACCTACATGCAGGTACTTTACGACACAACATGTTAAAAACCGGTCCTTTTTGAATTTTAATGTAGGTATAATACTATTGTTGAAAATTTAAAACGACTTCTAAATTACAGTGAGTACAACATAAGTTAACATAGGGTGTAATTTTTTACATATTATTACCTATGGCAACACTTAAAAAATGCACTTTTTGACATTCGATAAAAAAATTTTTTTCCTTTATTTTTGGAAAAGAAGAATAAATTTTTTTCAAATTTATTTGCAATGTGGTGGATTTTTTGATTTTTTCTATAGCGAATGGCATGAAAAACAATATGCCGGTAATAAGAAAAGCCAAAGTTGACTTTGGAAATCCCAAGATCTAGTCGGCTTTGGAAATTTTTGAAACGTCAAATAAGTAGCTCATTACGGCTTATGTAAACCTACAAAAAAATTATTTTTTTTTAATAATAAAGAAGATATGGCTAAAATAATAAATCTGCATGTTTGAAGTTTTTTCAGGATATTTCAGGAAATTCTGGGAATATTGAGAAAAAAAAAATAGCTAAATACTCGTCTCAAAACGGCGCAACTTTTTTGTAATTTAACCGACTTCGTATCTCTCACCGTTTCTTGCAGTTTTTTCACCTCAATGGGACAGCCTGTATCATAAAATTGAACAATGACCGGCTTTTCTGAAAGGTCGTATTGTAAAGAAGATGACGTGTACTATTATTGAAAATTAAAAACTACTTCCAAAGTACAAGACAACATAAGTTAACATAGGGTGTATTTTTTTACATGCTATTCCCTATGGCAACACTTAAAATAAATGCACTGTATATATGGTGGTGACGATAACAACTTTTTTTCCTCTCACAAATATATCACCTGCTTCAAAACAGCATCTATGTAATTGTTTGATATTCAGCGGTTTCTTTAAGATCATAAGTATTTTAAAAATTATTAATTTTGTACCTACCTAAAAAAACATTGTATTAATAATTGTACCAATACCTGACACTATTGGAATACTTCATCAACTAAAATTCAACTAAAAATACCCTTTCAAAAATTAGGCGCATTTTAATGAATAATGAAAGTTACAAACCATAGAAATAAAATAATAAATAACGAGAAACAACATAAAAGCAAATTAATAACAAAAATTTTATGTTTTGATTCGAATGCATCAATACCGACAGCACAAAAATTGCCCCATTATGGTAGCTGACATTAGCATGCCCAAAGCCTGACATCACCGGAACTTAGTTAAAAAGGGTCAAGCAAATTGAATGAATTTGAGAAGATACCTACTTAAGTAGGTAGGTGTTACTTGAAGATAAATGTAACATTTTACCATTTAGTTCTCCTAATTTATTTTTTGTTTAGACAGACTGTTAGAAAACTTTCATCCCTCTTACCATTGCATCTTCTTTGATCAATTTCTCCCTCTACAGCTGTTTTCTCCCTGTATCTTTGTTAGCTTTTTTCTCCCCTTGCGTTTCTCCCCTTTAGCTTCAATTTATCTTCTTCAAATTTCTTCTTTTTCTCTAGGTACTACAATAAATTTTTGAATGGTGTTGAAACACCTGTTGGGATTTTTTTTATTCAGAAGATCGTTCTCTGAAACAATGCATATCAACAAGGTCCAGTATGTGTTCCAAAATGATTTCTACAATAATTTTTATAATTTCGCAATTCTCATCATTTCTGTTTTGCGATGTTTCGGTTGTGATCAAGAGTTGATTTGGTTCTTGAGAATTCTTCAATGTCTTTTTCAGCTTGATCCTATAAATCAATCAGTTCAGTCTACCATTAACCTTTAATTATTGTATGAACATTGTTATCTACTTTTTCTGGCGGGGTTTAGTTTCACTATATGTATTAATTTTTTTTCCACAAATAAAATAAGGATGCATCTTAAATTGGTCCTATCCAATCATTATTTTTGTCATTTTGAAAATGATTTAATTTTCCAGGGCCAAGTTTCATATTGAATTTGTATAATAGATCCTACTTTAAATTTTCATATTAATTCGGATTAGCAAGTTTTTTGTGAATTTGGTAAAACGTAAAATTGTTTTATGCAAAAATCTATCTATGCAAAGTTCTATCTCATTCGGATAAAAATTTAAGGTCTTGGGGACTATGAACATCCTCACCGTAGAGAAATTTTTGCGATGTCTATACTATCCCAAGCAAGTCATTTTTAGTTTATACTGATAGTAAATACTTAGACGTTGATTTTTGTAAAGTCTTTCTTAAAACGGTCAAGGCGTCTGTCAGACACAATAAGTTCATCATTTAATTTACCACAGCGTTATTTTTATGTAGGTATTTAGCTAATTTATTGTAAGTACAATATGGTTATATTTTTGTTATGATTTTAGTTAGTATAAGTACTTGCGTTCTATATGTTATATCTAATAGATACTTTTTCTTGTCCGATATTGTATGACTCTGTATAGGTACAGTGTGAAACACCTAGATGGAATAAATTCATTACTTCACATAATATTATTTGTAGCATTGGAAAAACCTGAAACAGGTCAATTTTTTATATTTTTTATGTTCTATTGACGAAACATTTTTTATACAAGGTTGGCTCAGTAATGCTACATTGTCCATTTTTTAAATTGAGCACCCTGGATATTTTTGTATTTCATATTTTCATGAGAAAATTAAATTAAATTAAAAATTGATCCGTTTAGAGTTTTTCCAATGCTACAGAAATAATTAATTTATTCCATCTGACTGTTCCACACTGTATATTTTTTTTGTAATGGTTATTACGAATAATATAAGATTATTATTATTATTACATAGATAAATATTTGTAAATAAAACATTTTCATAATTTGTAAAAATTAAAAAACGTTCTGTAGATATTAACCTGCGCCCAAAAAAAAATAATAAAAAATAAATAAAAATAACTAATTGTTTTATTCCATTTAGTTAAAATAAAAACAAAAATCCACTAGTAAAAAATGTTATTTGAATTTGAATTTCACTTCATTTTACTTTTACTTTATTTTGCAATTTTACTTTAGGTATTAAAGTCATTCAGCAATTTACGTAATTAACATTTCAATGGTACCTACCTATAATACTATGTTATATACAGGGCGCAGTAACTCGCGCTCTCAGATCATGATGCGATAAACTTTACTTTTCGAGTAAATTATATGAAAAAATAATGGAAACAAAAAACTAATAAACTCCAAAAAATAAATTTCAAAAAAATTTTATTCTTCTTTTTCCTTAAAAAGACAACTTTTTAAATAGAATATCATAGAGAAATTAAAAAACCATGAGGCAAGCAGTATGACTTCATATTGACGCATTTCAGGGAATTTTTTTTTTGTTTTTCTTGGAAAAAAAAGAATAAAAATTTTTCAAATTTATTTTTTTAAGTTTATTAGTTTTTGGTTTCCATTATTTTTTTCATACCGAATGACATAGAAAAACAATATGGCGGCCATAAGAAAAACAAAAGTTGGCTATGAAAACTTTGGGATCTAGTCGGCTTTGAAAATTTTTGTAATGTCAAACAGATAGCTTTTGACGACTTATGTAAGCCTATAAAAATAATTAATTAATTTCCAATAATAAAAAAGATATGGGTAAAATAAGCAATTTCGGGTTTTCAGTTTTTTCAGGATATTTCTTCAGCAAATACCGAAAATATTAAAAAAAAATCCAATTCTTATTAAGCATCAAATTGTGCAACTTTTCTCTAATTTAACCGACCCTGTATCCTCTTGCCGTTTCCAATATACCCATGTATACTGCATTTAAAACTGGACACCCGGTATGTTAGATTTCCAAGATTTTGTTGATAAATTTTTCTCTAGACAATTGAACTCTTAGCTCATTGTTATTGTTTCTAGAATTAGTTAGCTGTTTGTCGTTGTTAAAATAAGTAATTAATTCTCTAACATAATAAGTGTCAAGGATAGGCCCAACATAAAAACAAAAAAAGTATGTTTTTTAAATAGGACACCCTGTATATTTTTATTTTTTCATATTTTCTGTGAAAATAAAATAAGAATGGTTTTTACAGCTGCAGTCTAAAATGAGTAAGTTATGTTATGAGTTATAAACAACTGAAAATCGCAGTTTCTCATTTTAAAAGCAGTGTAAATCGGAAACGGCTCCGACTATCGGAAAACGGCTTACATGCCCCTGCCCCTATCTTAATTTTAACAGGTAAACAGCAAAATCATCAACTTATTACCTAAGAATTACACCACCATTGCTCAAGGACAACTTCATAGGGTTACCTAAGGGTGAAAACAACACAATTGCTCACGGACAATTAATTTAAGTACATTATCTAAGGGTAATTTCCCCCTCTGTTAGGGTTGTGTGTAATGGCGTCATTGATAGCTTTTGTAAAATGCTACTTAGGCAACTTAAGATTTTTTCTTTCATTTAATCATTCGTAATAACTTCATTACATTTCCATAACAGTATTATTTTATAAGTAGGTATCGGTTATTGCGAACGAAACAATTAAAAAAAGAAATAATCAAGTTCGAAGAGAATACATATAAGAAAGAAATTGACATAATCATCGTCAGTTTTTTTATAAGATTAAATTCTATCACTTCACATTGTGGAGTGTACTTAACAAAAAAATAAAAGAAATGAAATACCAACAAAGTGTCTAAAAATTACAATAATTACCTATATTTTTTTCATTTTCTAAATTTAAACCTCAATATGTTTAAAAGAATACAGGGTGATTGGTAACTCCCGCACTCAGAGCATGCTGTGGTAAACTTCACTTTTTAAGAGTGGTAAATTTTCTTACTACAGTTTTGTAAGTTCTTTTCTTCCAAAGATATGACCATTTTTGTAAAAAAAAGGTGGCAACACTCCACTGAACATGTGAATAAGTTCGGATTAGATGGTATTGTTATTATTTTTATTTCCATAGCAACGAAGGCATTTGAATATTTTATATTCTAAGTTGAGTTTAGGCGGTTGCCAAACTTCAAATTTCGTTCAGATTTAGGTATGGTATCAATTTCCAACATTTTCAATTCCTCTGTAAAGAGGTTTTGTGGAAAAAAAATTGATGAATTATATGGTATCCGTTCCAGACATTACAGTAACCTGAATTTTTCAATAACTTTTATCACGGTTATTGAAAAAATTACCTTCAAACTCGGATGAGGGAAACTCTGTAACTTGAAAACCAACCATTGGATTCAATTGTTTTTTGCAGAATATCCATAATTTCAATGGGCTCTATATCGCCCTGTATTCGGAGTGCGCGAGTTACTGATCATCCTATATAATGAATACGGCGATACACATTATAATTATGGTTATATTTCAAACATGTTGCCTCAGTTTCAAAACAACTATAAGCAACCATAACGGGAGCTGTTTATTTATGCGATGGGTTTTTATTTTTTTTCGCACTAAAACTCACCGGTAAGTCAGATCTTTGGTCAGGGTAGTTTTTTTTTTCATTTTAGGGACATTTGAACGAAAAAAAAACCTACCCTGACCAAAGACCGACTTACCGATGACGCTAAAGTGTGTAACGTTTTACTTTAGGGATTTAATAGATAACTATTTTTAATTTAAATAAAAAATTAAATCATGAGTTTCCACCAGGGTCGTGGGCAAGTTACAGTGGGGAAAGGATATCAAGCAACCTGAGATCAACAAAAAAAATAGTTTAATAACAAAATATGGAAATAAAATTTACAAGAAAAAATCATCCGATACAAAGATATAAATCATGAAATAATAATAATGAAATAACGCTGCCAATTACATGATAAGTATGCTCTTGGTTTACAATACTTAAATGGTTGGATTAATTACATTAACGCAAGAGACATTGAGTGAAATGAAAATTAAAGTGAAGAGAAAATAATATTGAAAATGACGATCGAAACTATTGTTTGTAATTTAGGTAGGTATGTCCACTTATCTTGAGAATCCGATTTGGTTCGATTAGGTTCAGTAACGGAGTTCCGGTAGGTATAACAAAGGAGATCAGAAATATATGTCCTCGGTTTCAGAGGGAGTCTTCAAATCTTGCAAAAAAACTTCTGAGTGGAGCGTATAGATATCAGCTTGGATTTTATCAAATTTCAGGCTCCTAGGGATCCGCTGTGGAAATTCAGGTGAATTAAACGGTGGTCTAATTATATAGAAAAACTCGCGATATCTGCCAAGATGATGCGTAGAATGTGATCAAAAAAAACGTACTGACTTTAATTTCTGAAACTATATCTCTTGACCGAAAAGCAAAACCAACATGCAATAAGCAGTTTGTTTGAAGAGAAAATTTAATAAATTTGAGTAAAATTTTGATAATTAAGACAAAACGCCATCTTGTGCAGATATGACTACTTCAATTACATTAACACCGGCACTCATAAGCTGAAATACTTGAGGCAAAGTTTTTATAAGTATTATGAATAATAATACGGGTTAAAAAAATATAGATTAACAATTAATGAGTTATAGAAACTTACCGGTTAAACCGCACATAGTGAAATAATTTAAGAAAAAATTAGCAAAATTACGGGAAACCAAAAATATAATTCGGCCGTCAGGCTTCTCGATGGTAGTAGGTATATCGCGATGCCGACGTCGGACCTGACCAGATAACGTTCCCTTTCCCGATAGCATTTTTGCTTCGATCGCGGAGAACGACATCGATTTATAAAATTAATAATAACGTACCTACCTACGGGACGAAAGGCGGTGAATTTAAATTTCTAAGAAATGAAATAAAGAGCCAACTACTATGGTATAAAAATTAATAACAATTGTAACAGTTCTAAAATAGAACGTTACATACCTCCCTTTCCCGGAGGAAAAATTTGGACTCTGGACGAATTTTTCGGAAAAAAAGGAATATAAATAAAAAAAAAACCGACACCCTAAGAAAACAAAGAAAATGATGCTCCATGCAATCTGACAGTTGAAACTTTAACAGGAAACGTGCTTCTAAGATTCCAAAGGCATCAGATTGGAGAAGAATCGAGAAATAAAAATAACTTTTAACTATAAGATACATAAGCTTAGATCTACCGCGGAACCAAAATAAGATTAGGTATTCTTGAAGGGAATAGACACCGAGACACCATTATAAGGGTACCTGCGAGCCAACTAAAAAAAAAATATATATACTCAAAAAAATTAATCTACAAGGAACCAACTACAACCTAGATACTCGTGACGACAACAACAATACAGGTAAGGTTGCGGAAGTCAACTAACAAATCCGGAAAAAAAATCGCTTGACGATTAATAGGTCGATACAGACTTTTTACGTATATTTAGAGAGAAAATAGGTAATTATGTACAACGATATTTCAATAAAGATCACTTTTAAGGTAGAATCTAAGTTATTCTGTAGGTGGTGAACTGAATAGGATACTAAAGATAGAGTGACGAAAAAAAAGTTGGGCGCCAGCAAGCTCAGGAGCTTACGTATCAGTATCACCGGAAAATGAAATCTGGCAACCAGTCACCATAACTATAAGGGTGGTGAAATCTTACTTCATGAACTTTGCCTAATTGAACAACAAATAATTAGGGACGACACACAAAAAAAACAAATCATCAAGGGGCTGTATTCTACATCAAATTTATACAATAGACACTACTTACATAGAAACAGTAACCCTCAATCAAATTCAACATCCATTCATCTCAAAGTGGTTCCATTCTACACTCAAATTTATAATAAGCAACATGCATAAAAAGGAAAGACTTCGAGCAAATTCCATAGTTTAGGTATTCCACAGGAAGTATCCAGGTGAATAGAATAATTAATTTTATTAAGATAAGGTACGATAAATCCTGCAGAAAAAATTAAGATAAGTCGGCGCTAACATCGTCATGCTAGCGACAACTGGCTATCTCCCCCTCTTTAGGGGAGACTCGAGACAAGACACAATAGATAGTAACGATACAGTTAAAGAAATATACAAACAACAAAAATTTAGACAAGGTTTCGTTCATAAAAAGGTGTAAATATAATTCGACAAGAAATGTATGATAGTCGAATCTAAAAGATTTTGCTTACGGTATCTTTACGGTAAATATGACTGATCGCAAAATAACCATTTAGCCTACGAGATGAGACAAATTCTGTAGCAAAGGAAAATATTTAGTCGGTAATAAACAATCAAGTCAAAAGAAGAAAGACTCGGATTTGGAGGAATAACACTGGTCTCAAAAGACGGCAGTGGAAGACTGCGTTATATAATCGAGATCTATGACGAAAATGGTGTAATAGAAAATAAATATGAGCGGGATGGACTGCTCATGTGTAAGGACAGACGCTGACAGTACGGACTTACCTTATTACCGTAGCAACGACGAGTTGGTCAGACTCTAACAGTACGGACTTACCAGTACATAAATATGAGCGGGATGGACTAGCTCATGTCTAAGGACAGACGCTGACAGTACGGACTTACCTAATTACCGTAGCAACGACGAGTTGGTCAGACTCTAACAGTACGGACTTAACAGTACCTAAATATGAGCGGGATGGACTAGCTCATGTCTAAGGACGGACGCTGACAGTACGGACTTACCTTATTACCGTAGCAACGACGAGTTGGTCAGACTCTACGAGCGAAAATATAGTTTAAATGGAACCAATGGATGAAAATAGGCAATGTTAGAAATAATGAACAGGAATAGGAAAGCTGAATAAAAACACAGAGACATGTATCAGAGCTCGACGGGGTCATCAACAGGAGAGATGTATGCTTTTAGGTCTTGTACATGGAATTTCCCAATATTTCGGCCTTCGGAATTCTTAAGCTGGTACACCAGTGGGGAAATAATTTTCACGATAGTAGCGGGAATGTATTTAGGGGCAAGTTTAGCTGCAAATTCCTTGGAAGCATTCGACAGAACGAAGTTACGAGCCCAGACACGGTCTCCAATATGAAACCTGAGATCTCGACGACGGAGATTGTATCTATGAGCGTTGGATTCATATGCATTTCTTAAGTGTTTCTGGACAGTCTTAAAAATTCCCGGCAAATCGTCTGAAAGATTTGGGTCCAAAAGCTTATTGAGAACCTCTTCAGCATTGTCCGCATTTGGAGAGATCAGTCCGTAAAAGCCGCCATTAGTCGGAACATTACGGTTAAACATTAGGAAGGCAGGAGAATATTTGGTGGTTTCGTGTTTAGACAAACGAATAGCTTGGGCAATCTGAAAGACGTACTTGTCCCAATGTTTGTGATTTTCCTCGATAAAAGATCTAATAGCTGTGGTTATCACTCGGTTAACCCGCTCAGTGGGATTTGCCTGAGGGTGAAATTTTGCGGTGTACCATAGCTTTTGCACTCCATAGGTAGAAACAAGTGAACGGAACTCCTTGGAAATGAATTGAGGCCCATTGTCTACCACAACGATTTGAGGCACTCCGAATATTAAGAAGACCTGATTTTCGAGGAATTTAACAATCGCCTTGGAGGTGGCTCGCGGCATAGGGTGGACAAGGACAAATTTGGAAAAGTAATCTGTGACGACTAGTAGGTATTGGTTATTAGAACTAGACCGTGGGTAAGGACCTAACAGATCAGCGGAGATAAGCTGGAAAGGTACTGTAATATCGCGGTATTTCCCCATCAGTCCAGCAGGAGGTAAATTATCTGCCTTGCATGCTGCACAAGTTTTACATGCCCTCACATATCTCTGGACGGAATTTTTCATCTGAGGCCAGTAATACAGGTCAGAAATTCGGGCTAAAGTTTTTAGGACACCAAAGTGACCAGCTAAGGGATTATCATGGTACATGCGGAGCACCTCCAATCTATGAGGAGTAGGAACGACAATTTTCCATTCAAAGGAGCAAAAAGGAGAGTTACGAGGGACGACATGCTTATATAGAACCTGGTTATCAACGCGAAAAGACGGAAATTTGTCAGGCTCCCTTTGAACTTTAGCAAGCATATCTCGATACCATGGATCAAATTGCAGTGACGAGAGGTTGAGGACAGAGACCTGGGGGGAAGTAGAATTTTCAGGCGGACTAGGAAGGCGAGATAGAGCGTCAGCGACGATATTTTCGCAACCTTTACGATGAATGATTGTAAAGTCATACTGATTGAGTTTCAGAAGCCAACGGCAAATACGCGGCCTGGGTTGTTTCATGTTCTGGACCCACTGCAGCGAAGAGTGGTCAGTTATTATTTTAAGTCCGCGGGACCCCTCAATGTAACACCGGAACTTGTCCAGAGCACACACAATAGCATATAGTTCGAGCTCAGTCACAGTATAATTACGCTGACATTTGTTCAACGTCTTACTAAAATACGCTATAGGATGAGTCACTCCGTTCTCTTCCTGACAAATAACTGCACCAACCCCGGTGAGAGATGCATCGCAATCGATAATAAAACTTTTCGAAAAATCTGGTGTAGCCAAGATGGGTGCAGAAGTAAGGAGTTTTTTGATCTCCTCGAAAGATTTATCAGCCTCCGGGGTCCATACTACGTTTTGGCCTTTTTTACGCCCTTTCAAGAGGTCAGTGATAGGACTGGCTATGCCAGAGATATTCTTGAGAAAGCGTCGATAATAGCCAATAAGACCAATCAGTCTGCGAATTTGAGTGGTGTTCGTGGGCTTGGGATAGCTAAGTATAGAGGCTACCTTATCTGGGTCGGTTCGGAGACCTCGTTCATCTACGACGTAACCGAGAAATTTTAAAGAAGAGCGACAGAACTGACATTTTTTTAAATTGAGAGTGAGGTTTGCCCTTTTAAAACGTTCCAAGAGATTCCGCAAAACAGAGAGATGTGTGGGGAAATCGGGAGTAGCAACGACGACATCATCCATATAGTACCACACGTAAGGTTCCAATTCGGGACCGATGACTTGGTCTAGTAAGCGTACCAGACTCTGTGGAGAAGAGTGCAATCCAAAAGGTAGACGTTTATATTGAAACAAACCCTTCCCATGGACAGCGAAAGCAGTTTTTGGACGAGATTCCATATCTAAAGGGATTTGATGAAAAGCAGACTTCAAATCAAGAGAAGATAGAAATTTCGCGTTTCTGACCTTCGAAATGATACTATCTATAACCGGCATAGGATAGCTGTCAGGAATGGAGATAGAATTAAGTTTCCTGCCATCAAAACAGACCCGATAAGAATTGTCTTTTTTCTTCACCAGCCAAAGAGGCGAAGACCAGGGCGAGTGAGATGGTTCGATGATATCCATCCTAAGCATCTCGTCTATCTGCTCATTTAGGATATCCTGCATATAAGGAGACAGAGGATATTGTCTCTGCTTAAATGGTTTAGCATCGCCGGTCTCAATATGGTGGGAGTGAAGATGAGTAAGGCCGATACGATCTTGGGGACTTATCTCCTCAAATAGCTTAACAACTTCATGGAGTTCTGCCTGCTGATCGGAAGAAAGAGTCTCAACGCCATGTATGGTATTTATGACGCAGATAGAAGAAGTAGCAGGACAGTTATAGGAGAAATCGTCAAAATTTAGATGGAGGTTAAATGATTGAATGAAGTCCATTCCCAGGATGAGGTTTTGGGTAATGGTGGGTACTAATAGTAATTTGAGGGAGTGAGACTGGGAACCCAAGCTGACATCAAGGTTGACGTAACCCATAGCGGATTGAACCTGCCCATCAGCAGTGGTGACGTGACAAGAAATATCATACTGGACCGGAAGATTCAACTTTTTCAACAGATAGAGACCATGAGAGCCCAGGATCGATACGTTGCTGCCACTATCCAGCAAGGCGGAGACAGATTCCCCCTGTATGGCGATTGAAATATATGGACGGTTGTCGTTGGATCGGGACTCTAGCAGGGGACATGAGACACGCGGGGAGCTTTCCACACTTGAGGACGATATGAGAATTGGCTCCGGCAAAAACGAAGATACGGGGGAAGATAAGGTAGGCAAAGACGGCGGTAGGGTCGTGACGGAACTAAATTTGGCTTGACATGTTTTATAGCCAGGTACTTTAAAATCATTAGAAGAACTTATTTTTGAGACTTGATGGGCTGTCCCGTGGTGAATTTCCCTTTGGGAGAAGCGGAAGCTGTCGGCTGGCAAGGATCGAGATTCCTTGTGTCTGTGCCTGATCGGTTTTTTGAAGGCGAGCAGTTCCTGCATGCAGCCTTGGTTACGTTACGGCGGCCACACCCGTAACAAAAGCGAGTGAGCGGCTCTCGGCACTCAGGATATGCGTGCCCAGTCTGTTCGCAGTTCCAGCACTTGAAGCGAAAGGAAGAAACGTTGGCTGGTTTAGAATACTGTTGCGAGGAAGACACCTGGCTGACATTCCTAGGCACAGAAGTGTACTCCCGGCATGCGAAAATGGATTCTTCTACCTTCTTACATAAACGATTGAGGTCAGAGATAGTGTCTACTTGTGTTAGAGTGAGAGCTTTAATGAAGTCAGGCCGTAAATTATGACGGATAGTGTCAACCATAACCTTTTCCGACGGTATTTGCGTTAGGCGACAAAAGAGAGACTCTATTGCAGCAATAAAAAGAGATACGTCCTCTCTAGGACCTTGTTTGCGTGAACGAATTTCATCAAGGAGGTTCTGATCGTAGTTGTCACCTAAGAAAGTGTCTTTCAATTTTTGGACTAGCTCGTCCCAGTTATTGAACCGTTTTTTTATGGAGTTGGTATGCCACCACGTCCAAATATCTCCCTCGAATAAATCACCCGCGGAAAAAAATAGGTCGGCCTTGGAACAGCCTCGGGACACTCGAAGGGACTCAATCATTTCGAGGAAGTGGATAAGCGACTCCTTGCCAGAAAACTTGCGAATTCCCCATTTGTAAACAGGAATGGATTTGGAATTGGATGAAAAGTAGGCCGAGCCTCCGGTATGGAGAGGACTTGAGGTTGCGCGAGGTCCTGGAGTATTGAGGTCAAGTTTTTCGGCGAAATCTGCCTCGGCACAAATTAGTCTCTTTTTCAAAAGACCACAAGCAGTGACCTGCTCGGGAGAGGTGGCAGTCATACGCGAAATTCTTCCAGAAAGATGGGCAAGACGACACGCGAGTCTACGGCAATCATTAGACGCCAGATCCCCAGAGAAACCTTTGAGAATCTCATCGACTTCGTCGAGGCCTATTTGAGTCTCCTGCGAATCTAACGCGAAAGTAAATGGATGGTCTGGTCTAGTGAAACTTCTATCGGCTGCTTCTTGACCTAAGAGACCCCGAAGAATTTTGCGTTTTTCGTCGGCGTTTGAAGGAACCTCGGCGCCCCTAATTTTAATTTCATAAGATATCTGAAGTGCCGTTAGCATTTCCGGTATTAGTGAAGTCCCAGCCATGATCTCGAGTAAATTTAAGGAATTAAAATTCGACAATCAGATAATTAGAGGTGGCTAGATAAATAAAGACGAATAAATAAACCAGAGAAATCAACTGTGTTAAACTTCAATAATTATTAAATTCAATCTAACCAGTAAGTAGTCTTATCAATAATATTAATAATTTAGTAAATAATTTAGTAAGAAAAATTTCCGAAAAAAACTTTAGGTACCTACTTAAATTTCAGCTCTATGTATACCTACGCATGATTAGATAAATTGCACGATAAAAAAAATTAAAAGCCTTCCAGTCTCTCAAAAACTAGATGCGCAACACAGATACGGAACACCAATTTAGCATTCAAAATACTTTAGATAAGATAATGGTTAATAGATATGCAGCGCGGCTAGCGATGAGTGACCGGAGAAGTTATGATTAAATTTCAATTAATGATGCGTTCGTCAATTTCAACATGCTCAACTATTTCCTTCGCTACCCCCACGTCAACTTGACTCTTCCAACTGTAACTTTTTCTCGGGCTACCACGTTCGGTCGCCAATTATGTAACGTTTACTTTAGGGATTTAATAGATAACTATTTTTAATTTAAATAAAAAATTAAATCATGAGTTTCCACCAGGGTCGTGGGCAAGTTACAGTGGGGAAAGCATATCAAGCAACCTGAGATCAACAAAAAAAATAGTTTAATAACAAAATATGGAAATAAAATTTACAAGAAAAAATCATCCGATACAAAGATATAAATCATGAAATAATAATAATGAAATAACGCTGCCAATTACATGATAAGTATGCTCTTGGTTTACAATACGTAAATGGTTGGATTAATTACATTAACGCAAGAGACATTGAGTGAAATGAAAATTAAAGTGAAGAGAAAATAATATTGAAAATGACGATCGAAACTATTGTTTGTAATTTAGGTAGGTATGTCCACTTATCTTGAGAATCCGATTTGGTTCGATTAGGTTCAGTAACGGAGTTCCGGTAGGTATAACAAAGGAGATCAGAAATATATGTCCTCGGTTTCAGAGGGAGTCTTCAAATCTTGCAATTCAAATCTTGTATAGATATCAGCTTGGATTTTATCAAATTTCAGGCTCCTAGGGATCCGCTGTGGAAATTCAGGTGAATTAAACGGTGGTCTAATTATATAGAAAAACTCGCGATATCTGCCAAGATGATGCGTAGAATGTGATCAAAAAAAACGTACTGACTTTAATTTCTGAAACTATATCTCTTGACCGAAAAGCAAAACCAACATGCAATAAGCAGTTTGTTTGAAGAGAAAATTTAATAAATTTGAGTAAAATTTTGATAATTAAGACAAAACGCCATCTTGTGCAGATATGACTACTTCAATTACATTAACACCGGCACTCATAAGCTGAAATACTTGAGGCAAAGTTTTTATAAGTATTATGAATAATAATACGGGTTAAAAAAATATAGATTAACAATTAATGAGTTATAGAAACTTACCGGTTAAACCGCACATAGTGAAATAATTTAAGAAAAAATTAGCAAAATTACGGGAAACCAAAAATATAATTCGGCCGTCAGGCTTCTCGATGGTAGTAGGTATATCGCGATGCCGACGTCGGACCTGACCAGATAACGTTCCCTTTCCCGATAGCATTTTTGCTTCGATCGCGGAGAACGACATCGATTTATAAAATTAATAATAACGTACCTACCTACGGGACGAAAGGCGGTGAATTTAAATTTCTAAGAAATGAAATAAAGAGCCAACTACTATGGTATAAAAATTAATAACAATTGTAACAGTTCTAAAATAGAACGTTACAAGTGCAACATAGCCATAGGTAGGTACGTACCTACTACCTACTCGACCTCAATTATTAATAATAAATTGATTAGGTATACCCATCCGATCTATTTTAGAAGCACAACTAAATAAATTTGGCAACACTGCTATATGTATAATATAGGCAAGGCCGCACATGTATTTCTTGCCTGTCCAGTTATGTTCCTTTATCTCTTATAATCCCCTCATTTCTCGTTTGTCGCCCAGCTGAGCCCTGGGATTATGGAAGAACAAAATCCTTCGCCCAACTCGGTTTCGCTCGCGATTTAGAGAAGAGTTCTGATAATAATTTGTGGTAGATGCATTCAAATAAAACACATTCTCAATTCTAGTTTTATGCATGGGCACTGTATAGTGCAGAAATGCAGTCAGGAGAATCAACCAAATTATTAATAATTTTTGAAATAAACTTGGCTTCCGAAAGCTTCCGGTGATCTTCAAGTGAATACAAAGCAAGTTTTTTCACTATCGAGTTATGGTCACCCATGTTATCAAAACATATTTTTTTGACAATTTTGACAAACCGATTCTGTATAGAAGCTAGAGTTTATGTAGGTAGGTAAAATAGCACGGACTCCATATAATCGAGCAATAGCCCAATAAACTATCAACAAAAGCCATGTACAAAGAAAAAAGGATAAAAGGATCCCTGAAACCATAAGAAGCCCGTGTTATAAAACCCAGCATTCTGTTAGCTTTTTTTGAGACATAATATAATATTTGCTTATCAAACATTATTTTGGAGTCAAAAATGATACCAAGGTCTTTTACACTATTAACCCTATCAAGCTTGGTCTGACCTATTGCATTATAATTTTCTATTGTAAATTTATTTCGTGAAAAGGTGATGTGCGGACATTTTTTTAAATTTAAAGTCAAACGGGTTTTTTCACAAAATGTTTCTAATCCTTTAATGTCTTGCTATATTAGGTACTATCCCCAAAACATTTTATCGATTGAAATTTTTTTAAGTCATCAGCATACATTAGAAATTTAGCAAGTTTAAAGCATTCTGAAATTTTGTCTATATAAATATTAAACAAATAAGGGTCCCAGATGTGATGCTTGTGGAACGCCAGAAGTTACTACGCGAAACGACTCTCTCAGAAGGAAACCCTCTCAGAAGACTGCCGTGGACACCGGTCCCAGCAAGCCGCTCTAGCAATATATATACTATAGTACGAGAGCCCATGCACGACCAAAATTTTTGTCTCCTAGCAATACGACAAAAACCGCATCAAATTAATAGATTCGAGTATCCTGAACCCGAAAATCGCAATATCAGAAATTTTCCGTGTATCGTCTGACCTGACCAAATTTTCAAAAATGTCAAAAAATTTTACCAAACTGTATCATAGCAATCCGTCTGATTTTCAGAATATAGTTAAATGATAGCTCTAAGATATAGAAAATACGTTTTTCAGACGCCACTAGCGTAGCGTGTACCCGGGAGACCACTTAAAAAAATTAGAAATGAGACAAAAAAAAGTATCACAGCAAAACGTCTGAAAATGATTTTCACGAGTGAATTTGGGTCAGTGTATGTGAAAGAATCATTTTTCAGAAAAAAACGTGAGCACGTTAAATTTTGAGACCGTTTTGAAAACGTTAAGAAATTTTACCGATCGGTAACATAGCAATTCGTCTGAAAATTGTTAGACGTGATAAAATAAGTTGTCTATATGTAGAAAAAATTTATATCAGACAAATTCAATGTAGCACCTTACTAATCAGACAACTTTTCGATACTCCGAAATCATTCAAAAATCGTATTGAGGCGATTGAAGTCTATGTTACAAGCCAATGAATAAGTTGCGACCAGTAAATTATTTGATGATGATTCATAAAGAGCTTACCCGAAACCGTCGAACGGAAGTTGAAGGACTTCAATAAATTGCACAAAAGGAAATTGGGATAAAGTTAAAAAAAATACTGTTTATTTGAAGATACAAGATGCGAGATGTGTGTGTGTTTTTAGTCACTGTCGGACGCATAATCATCATCGTCATCATCGAAATCACTTTCCAGATCACGATCAGGATCTTCAATGTCATCTTCTAAAAAATAAAAATCATTAGTCAAGATCACTCATTTCTTTATATAAATGCTGCAGTAAAAGTCATGTTAACTATACCTTTTGATTCTTCGTCCAAAATAACATCGCTCAATTCTGGTAGTTGGTTACCGGAGAACCATGAAAAGTGCAAACGTCCCTCATTTTCATACCATCCGAAATCTGTGGGGTTTAGATCGGTTGGATTTTTCATGTGGGCGTTGCTCCATATTTGTGCAATATATTTCGTCCGTAACAAATGCTGCTCCAATTCTGTTTTGCACGGCGGCAGATTGCAGGGATCGTAATTGGATAAAGTCCAGATTGAGAGTTGTGGAAGCATTATCATTTTTCATTTTATAAGTTTTGTGAAAATTTTCAATCTAGCCTAATCAACATCATTAATAATAATGCTTTCTGAACGACACACTTACTCCAACGGTATGGTGAAGACAGAGACATCGATGTTTCAATGGTTATTTCCATCTCATCAGTCTGTCACATCACCACCACTAGAGAAGTGTGCCGATCAGAAAGAAAATCAAAAGCTTTAAGCAAAATGATTTGTCGGAAACATAGTGACTTGCATGGCAAATGCCATCTGATGACTGAAAAGTACAACTTTCAATGTGTCAATCAGAGATTCTCCCAGAGAAATCTGCAATTTTTCACTACCAACGCTGACAGTTCACTGAAAAACCAATTACCTTGCGAATCTCAGTAAACCAATCAGAGATGGAGCTAGCCACAAAGCTATGTTCCTAGAAAGGAAGTAGTTTCTATGAAACAAATTGAATAATAATAAATTATTATGTCAATTACAGCAATCCGATTGTTGAAAAACAATAATGCTTTCTGAACGACACACTTACTCCAACGGTATGGTGAAGACAGAGACATCGATGTTTCAATGGTTATTTCCATCTCATCAGTCTGTCACATCACCACCACTAGAGAAGTGTGCCGATCAGAAAGAAAATCAAAAGCTTTAAGCAAAATGATTTGTCGGAAACATAGTGACTTGCATGGCAAATGCCATCTGATGACTGAAAAGTACAACTTTCAATGTGTCAATCAGAGATTCTCCTAGAGAAATCTGCAATTTTTCACTACCAACGCTGACAGACTGATGAGATGGAAATAACCATTGAAACATCGATGTCTCTGTCTTCACCATACCGTTGGAGTAAGTGTGTCGTTCAGAAAGCATTATTGTTTTTCAACAATCGGATTGCTGTAATTGACATAATAATTTATTATTATTCAATTTGTTTCATAGAAACTACTTCCTTTCTATAGTAATGGCCATAGATAATATGCAGTGTGGGTAGCATAGGGCAATGCATTTTAAATGGGTAAAAAATTGACAGAGTTGTCAGCTCAATGCAAGCAGTGGCACAGGTTCATATAAAAATATTAAAATCGAAAGGAAATTGACATTTCTATTCTCAGGATTTCTAGACAAAAATAATTGAGGTTCTGTTGAAATGTCAAAAAGTAATAATTTTTTGATGTTTCTATAACGTATAGACTGAATATTGCAATGTTTGTAGGGTAGGTATTGCTTTTACATTATAATATATAAATATTATTTGAACACATCCTTTATTTAAACAGGTAGGTAAAATGAAAGTCGTAGTGCTTGTTAATAAAATTTTATTTATTGCTACTTTATTGATGACTTTATTTATCAATGCTTTATTCATTGATGATATTGATATATTATTCATTATGATATATTCATTTAACACTTTTAGAAAAAACAATTTCGAGTAGATGTCTCAGTATTTTTGCCAGTTATGTATAAGATTCTCCCGAGGATTCTACGCTTTGGCTATATACGGCAATGTAATCATAATAATATACTCATAAATAGTCCATCTTCAGAGGACTTTGGTCAAATACTTACTTTATTCTTATTCTCAGGGGGATGTTACCAATGAGTATTAAATATACATCAACACTCCTATTAGCTTGGAGCCTAGGTATTGGCTGTTGAACTGAGGTTGTTGCGGTCCAAGAATATTTCGTTTTGAATAAAAAAAAAACAACATACGCACTGTCTCCGAGAAAGAACGAACTGTAGTGTATTGGTTTTTAGTTTAAGTGCAGAAAAATAATATTGAGACTCAAAATCTCTGTCCATTATTGCTCATATTCAAGAAATAATACAAAAATAAATAGGTATAACTTCGTGAATTGTTTTATGACCTCTGCAGTTAACATGACAGTTTTATTATTTAATTATCAATGTTTGGTTACCAACGCAACGCCAATTATTGCCATTACAACAGAGTATCTGTCAGTTGAAAATTCAAATTCCGCATCTACCAATTACTCTGTGGAGTAAGCAAATGTAGATCTTTAGGAAATGTGTTCTCGCAAGGAATTGTAGAAGGAATGACAAATACCGCGTCATAGCATTTAAATTCATTTAGT
This sequence comes from Malachius bipustulatus, assembly GCA_910589415.1. Classification (NCBI taxonomy): domain Eukaryota; kingdom Metazoa; phylum Arthropoda; class Insecta; order Coleoptera; family Melyridae; genus Malachius; species Malachius bipustulatus. Next base: position 3,353,053 of record OU342638.1, on the reverse strand, counting down.
ATAAATAAAAATCAATATTAATTATATCAATATTATCAATACCTACACCTACAAATATGTTCTGACTAACTAAATAATCGAAACTATTTTGTTCATAAAATGGATGCATATTTGAAAAAGAAGAATATAATAAACTTTGACAGATTCAAAAGAATAATTAAAATTATAAGTATCTGAATACCTATTGTAATAATGTATGAAGTTATAAACTCTACTAACTGTGCTGTTCCATGTTGTGCAATCCTCACTTATGAACGAGATCAATGTTAAAAGAGCAGTCTGCTGAGGTACAAAACGTTACAGAAGTGCAATCAATGAATTAAATAATTTTCAAAATTAAGAGCGTACGCTCGTGGACGCGTGCTTCCCAGAAGTACAACAAAAGCGGCAACTATGAGCGCCATAAAAGCAATGCTGCATAATAACTATGGCCCTTACTATAGGAACACAGCTTTGTGGCTAGCTCCATCTCTGATTGGTTTACTGAGATTCGCAAGGTAATTGGTTTTTCAGTGAACTGTCAGCGTTGGTAGTGAAAAATTGCAGATTTCTCTGGGAGAATCTCTGATTGACACATTGAAAGTTGTACTTTTCAGTCATCAGATGGCATTTGCAATGCAAGTCACTATGTTTCCGACAAATCATTTTGCTTAAAGCTTTTGATTTTCTTTCTGATCGGCACACTTCTCTAGTGGTGGTGATGTGACAGACTGATGAGATGGAAATAACCATTGAAACATCGATGTCTCTGTCTTCACCATACCGTTGGAGTAAGTGTGTCGTTCAGAAAGCATTATTGTTTTTCAACAATCGGATTGCTGTAATTGACATAATAATTTATTATTATTCAATTTGTTTCATAGAAACATCATTAATCTTTTTTTCGTTGTATTATCTGCACATGAATTCTTCTATTCTAAGACTTTGAATATATTTTCGGTATCAGAAGTATATTTGCCTAAATCAGCGAAAGCTTCTTGATATAGCATGTGCAGTTCTTGTGAAGTATTGTCAACGGGTTTTTCCCCTTGCGATATAATGAATTTTTCCCCTTGACTCCGGAACGTTCTTTTCGTTTTTGGGATTATAGGCGACATCGGAAATGTCTGAAAACAGTATTTTGGTAATCCCGGAAACCATACAAAAAGTTTAAAAAAAAATGAACCGGGTTGCTTTAATACAGTTCGGCTAAATTTTTTGACATTTTCAAAATAAGCTCAGGCCATATGCTACGCGCAAAATGTCTGAAAACAAACATTTTCGTCATAAAATGACAAAATCTATGTACATTTTCAATATCAGACGTAATACGATAATACCGTCTGCCTATTTTTTTTTTGACATAGCAGAAATGGCCTCCCACACAATTGCTACACTTTTGGCCGTTACCACCCACCTAGTAGGGTTCAGGATTATCTTATCTAACGACTTGATACAGTTTTGGCCGTAAAACGATGATACATGGTTTTGGTCGTGGGCTCTCGTACTACTATGGGTGTATCTAAAATGAACCGAGAAAATTCAGGGGGTGATTGATGAGATCATTTTAAGAAAAAAAGTAAGTATAAACATATGTCCTAGGAGGCTTAACTTTTTAACTACAGGATGTTGAAGTTTCAAGAAAAAAATCGTTTTTTAATAATAACTTTGATTACAATCAAGGGATTTTCGTGAAAATTTGTGTACATGTTCCATGCATCAAGAGGCATTTCCCAACGTATAACTTTAGTTATTGTAGCAGTGGCGTTCTTGAAAGTCGCGTTACACTTAATATTTTTGAAAAATAAATAGTAGGTAGGCCACTGCTTTTTTATGAAAATAATAGTATATTATTAAACGAGCATAATGGGACGCTCGTGACATAAACTTAACCTTCGTGGATAATAGCTCAATATATGGGAGGATAATACTATACTTTGTCCACGACTGCTATTTACTTTGATTCCAAAAATTTATTTTAAACAATGAGAATGAATGAATTTTCTTGGTCGCCTTCCAGTTCATAAAGGTGTTGTATACAGTTAAATAAAGATTTCGGGATTTCTTAGGCAACAGATTCAGGTAAGTTACCTTTGCTGCTTCCGTTATCTCCGGTGGAGTACACACAGTATCTCGTCCCCGCACTATCAATTATTTCCCTTTTAATTTTTAACTAACTAAATTATTAAACTATAAGATGGTAATCCTGTTATTGAAGTGGTTGATGAGATTTGGAAAATAATACGCAAGCCCCTCGGATCAGCTGATGGTCATGCTGTGTGTTGCCAGATTCACTGGTATTTACCAACAGACCAAAATCGGAAATTATACCGTAGTATTATACCTCAGTCGGCCAAAAGATATAGTAATAAAAGTGCGCGGTAAGTTTACAATCCAGGTAGGCAGACCTTATACACAAGAATTATATACACGGGCGTATGCGAGCTCGACCAAGATACTCAATTTTAATCCCTTAACGTCGAACTCAAGGATTAACATTCGTTCCGGTCATAAAACACGAAATTGGAGAATTTCTTGAAATTATGAACTGCTTACCTTCCATAGTTGCCAAACCGACCTTTAATAAGAAGGTCTGAATATTTGTGTCAGTCACAAGATATAAAATAACACATATGCCCGTATTCACGAACGATAATTTCCTATATAATTACGTAATCAATTATCTCCGTCTCATTCTAATGCTAAAAAACTGTATATCTTCATCCCACTTATTTAATTATTTTGGGGATATAACAGGACAGGAATGCTTTGTGAATACGGGCATTTTAGGTACTTAAATATAGAGTTGTTACTTCAAATTCAAAGTATGCAATAATTCTTATTTACTTTTACATTTCAGAATTTTTAACATTCATTTTCATCACTGGCATGGTCGGATTATTTATGTCTGTCTCATTTAACAGAAAGAGTAACATTGTTTTGAGCTTTTCTTCATATCATAAAAAATAATTAGATAGATATTTACTCAGGTTTAATAAATTATGCATGAGAAAAAAATAACCGCATACGGTCTTACATCGTAAATAGTAAAATTTTAAGGAACAGTTATTGCGGGTGTCATAAATAACATTTTCATTATGTGTATTTACACTGCAATTGTATTGCAGGCTGCTGCAGGTAACAAAAGATGTATACCTACCTAAATTTTTGGAAGGACTTTACCTGCCTACAGACTTCTCACGATGGTTGTTACTTGCAAGTTTCGTTACTTTATTGGGAATAAGAATAAACAGCTTTTGGTTTTCATAAATCATAATTTTCTCTTATTAGTGAAGGTAATATTTATTTATTCTTTTTAATTTGAACTTTATTATCGCATTTTCTAAATTAAAGTGAAATATCCTGTATATTACCGACAATATATATAGTGCAAAGTATGTTTATACAGGCCGCCAAAAAGTTCGCACTATATGAGAAAATTTTATTTTCATCTTTTTTTTTTTTTTTTTTTGTAAAACAAATATTATAAACATAAGCTATAGAAGTGTTGCAGGGATAAACCATGCAGTCTATAAAACAAAAACACTGCTAAAGATATTTTGTTCAGTCTGGCAACAATGCAACTGGTCTAAGAATTCTCAGCTATAAATGAAAATAGAATGCCCTTCTCATTGGTTTACCGGAACCAGGTAACCAATAAATAAGGCACTAGGTATCTGCCTACAGATGTGACTACTTGGACCTGATAAGTTTGTGCGCAGTTTTATTACTATATCTCTTGGTCGACTGAGGTATAGTACAATTAACAGTTCAGAATTACTCGCCCTACATATAAATTTCATATAATTAAACTTAAACTATGTTCTCCTCACTTTATAATCTTAATATCTAATTTATAAACTTGTAATAGTAATTCTTTTAAACTTCATCATATAACCGTCTGTTGGTAAATACAAGTGGATCTGGCAACACACAGCATGACCATCAGCTTTTTATAGTGACATCCGTATAATTTTCCCAATTTCATCAACCACTTCTATAGGTTACCATAAATAATTAATTACATGGGCCTAGGTACTACCTACTTGATAGTTAGGTTATGATGAAATTCCATTTTAGCCTTGAGTGCCTAACCTAATTATTATGATGCAGAATGTTACTTCCAATGAATGTTGGGTTTTTTAGGTACTTCGTATTTCTAAAAGTGACTTCCAGTTTCTGTGTTGTTTTGTGAAGTGCGGAATAACATTTCTTCGTCTTCCTCACTTTGATTTTTGACCTATTATTTAAGGTTACTAATAAACAACTCTAACAGAACTAATAGTACCTATGCTAGTAGCTATGATGTTTCAAATTGACAAAAATTTATGCTTTGCTTGTCATGTCATGTCAATGGCTTATTTACTTGATATAATATCCTATTTAATTTTAACTTTTTTTTCGCATTAAAAACCAGATCAAACTAATACTTTAAGAAGATTTTTATGATTTGCATAAGGTTAACTAATTAAAGTGCCTGGTTATTGCCTAAACGTACTGATAAATGCTTGCCAGATACTAAATATAGACCGCGTGTCCTTAGCAATTCTAGACCAGTGAATAATGATTATTCACTGGCTATTATCCACGGTTATAATTATTACCGTGAATTATGACTATGCTTTTGCATTAGAAAACTCATTCATATTATTGACATATTATATGGTAGTCGTGAACAAAATTATTTTTTAAATCCTCGTTTCATTTCTGAGTAAATATGATCTCTTGACTTTTTTCAACCGATGCAAGGTTTTCTGATAAAAAAATAAATATCATATGTTTAGACACCTGTGTTTGAGTAGAGAGTTGGATTTTACAAACGAAAATAAATTCAAAAATTCGACAGTTTCGGTTTTCTTTACGCTACTATCTACTATAATGACGATTACTATCTACAGTCCAGTTTTTAAAGAGTCACATATTATGAGAACACGTTTTTTTCTATCGGAGTACAGATTGAATCGAACTTAGGGTAAAAACATAGTAGAACGACGAGGCTAGAGACACAGCGACGAGGTAAGCGACGTGGCTTTTATTTCATCGTGTATGGTAATGAAGCCAAACATAGTGAAGAGGTTGACACAGTACTGAGCGACGAGGCAAGCGAGGCGATGCGCGTCGAGATAAAAATTAGATTTATTATCGCGTTGATACTGAACGGTTCTAGCTGCATTCTTTTTAAGTTTTGGCAATTTCCATTCTCAAATATTCAAAAAATCGGCCTGGGTGCTGCTTGAGCTCAGAATAGTATATTCTTCAACGAGCGAAGAATGATAGCTATTATCACGAGAACGAAAATCAGGCGAGTGTTGGAACGTTTGAGTGGCTAATAGCTATTCTTCGCGAGATGAAGACGCTATTTTCTCTTCGACCTTCTGAGAAAATTTATTAAAATTAGTTCAAAAAATAAATAAAACTTTTCAATAGACTTATTTTCTTGATATTTGCGTTGTCGTTTTTTACTAAATCCCGAGTCATTTCAATTATCAATAAAGGATATTCTGGAATGGAGAGAAACTCCGAGGTCATTTCTTATTATCACACCACCACCCAGTCATGTTATATACAGGGTGTCTCTAAAAGGTACCACCAACGTTCTACCACAGATTCCCGAGGAAAAAATATGCCGACTTAACCGAACTTATCCATGTCCAAAGTTGTACCCTTTTCAAGATACAGCCCTTAAAAGGGGGTCAACTAAATACTCATTTTCCAGAATAAGTCAAAAATGGTTTAAACGAGAAACTTCAAAATTTCATCACCTACTACTATTGTTAAGACCAATAAACTGACGTAGTCTTACAAACATTGACGTACAGGGTGTTCCTATTTTTGATGTCGCGTCTCACGTTTGACCCCAGAACTTTTTTATCCGCACGCCACTGATTAATTTTGTATTTTTTATCTAAAGGTTGAAGTATTACTGAACTTTTTGCGCCCTTATAAAAATTTTGTATCTTGCATGGTTTCCCCGTCATTAATTTTGAATGATACACCCACAGTGCTGAAAACGTATTTGAAAAATGTAATTTTTACTTAACATTAAATAAATAATAACACATGCAGAACGTTAACATAAGCTCTCTGGATTAAATGTGTTTAGAAATACCCAGAACAAGCAAATAATTTTATTTCAGAAAGACGACATTGTTCATACCTATTAATAATATTAGTTGTGTTCACGTACTTTCAACAGATGTTCAAAATGACCACCATTCATTCGTATGCATAAATCTATGCGGGGTAAAAAATTGAAATGCACCCTTTGTATCATTTCCACATCATTTCGGAGAATCACTACTGCGTCTTGAATTCGTCTCCACAGATCCTGTTCTTGATTTACGGGTGTTGAATACACCATTGTTTTTAATGTTCCCCAAAGAAAATAATCCAAGGGGGTTAAGTCAGGGGAGCGTGGTGGCCAGTTAACAGGAGCATCGTTTCCTCTACCAATCCATTTATTTGCATAATGCTCATGTAAATGATTCCTAACTGCCAAAATGAAGTGTGGGGGTGCACCATCATGCATGAACCACATATTTCGGCGAAGCTCTATAGGTATATCATCGAGCAGATCGGATAAAGTATTTCGAAGGTGATCTAAGTAATGATCACCATTTAATCTGTTTGGCAGTAGAACGGGACCAACAATAAAATTATCAATGATACCTGCCCACACATTTACTCTAAATTCATGCTGGTGATGCGTTGTTTTAGTTGCGTGTGGATTTTCATCCCCATAAACATGTTCATTGTGAAGGTTTGTCATGCTTCTTCTAGTGAAACAAGCTTCGTCTGTAAACAGAATTTGTTTATGAAAGTTAATATTTTGAACTCGTTCTTGTCTAATAAATCGGAAAAAACCTAAACGCAAGTCTGCATCTAAAGGTAGGAGATCTTGTACTAATTGAAGATGGTACGGATGTAAAAGTTGTTCTTTTAACACTCTATGAACAACATCTTTACATACTCCTACTGCTCTGCCCAATCGTCTCGTGCTCGTTGTCGGATCTTCGTCAACTCTGTTCAGAATTGCTGCTTCAACATTAGGAGTTCTTGTTGTACGTTGACGCCCATAATTAGCTGTAACAGCAACAAACCTTCCAGTTTCGCGAAGGCGCCTTTCAACTGCGGCAAAAGTCTGACGATGTGGTACACGACGGTTAGGAAATTTTTCAGAGTACAACCTATAACGCATTCGTGTCCATTTCCTTCACAATATCCATATACTAAGAGCATGTCGGTATACTCTTCGTTAGCCCTCTTTCACACCTACGGTTTTTAACCGTGGCCGTGTACGGCTACGGAGCCGTGCTTAATCGAAACACGTTATCATAAATGCAAGCTTTCACACAAGACGGTTTGTTGCCGGAGCCGTACACGGCTGCCGTCGCAGCACGGCTAGTTGACTGCTACGGCACGGTTCCGGAGCCGCTTACGGCAACATAAAAACACACAAGTGAATACAAGCATGCACACGTGCCGTGTGTTGATACTGTTTCGTACGATACGGTATCGTACGGACGTTAATAACATTTTCTAAATTTACGGAAATTATAATAACGAAATTATGGTTATTGAAATAGATCATGAACTACTAATTACACTAGTTGAAGATCCTTTCGTATCTCGCGAAACAATGTTACAAATTCCCCCATCGACTGTCTGTTTTCAAGAAGTGGATCAATCCAAAATTTTTAATTTTGTCGTTTTTGCCACATAAAAGGCACTTTACTCAACCGAAAAACCGGTTTCTTGGAAAATTCCAAGGCATACTTCATTTTTCAAAACTAATATTTTGTTAGAAATTACTCTTTAGCCAAGCAGGGCTGAACCCCGAAAAATGAAAATTAAAATCAAAAAATTTTTGTTTTTTATAAGAGTCGTTTCACCTATCCGGGGACACACGGTATAGTGTGTTCGAAAAGTAATCCGTTATGGAGTAGGCCCTGACACAAAGAGGTTTGTCTTAGCTTCTTTATCCACTATTTACACTTACTCCACTATTTACAACTGACAGCTCTTGATTTTTTAGGTTAGGACAGTTGCCAAAACATTCAAGAACGTTAATAAAATAGGCACTCACTTTATTGACATTTTTCATAAAGCAGATAAATAAAATCAATTAATTCATATAGGAGGTGAGCGAAGTGCCTTCCACCCTCCTGGGCATATTTTAATACACGGTGTCTCACTCCACGAAGGGCACTTTGTAGGTGTATTATTTATCTCGGTGAATTTCTTCTCGATCCTGCATTCAGCCAATTCTCGAGGTAACTCCTGCACCACCGTCACTCGATAAGGATACAAGTGAGCATTTTTCCAAAGTAGCTTGGCGACAGGTTCCCACAGAAACATCACTTTGAGGTTAGATGACGAACTGATGTGTAAGGATCGTTTTGCATAACATTGCCAGCTCTTCAGTACTCTTGCGATACATTTCAAATTTTCGAGGGAGAGGAAATGTTGTGAAAACAGGAAGTGGCAGATCAAAGAAACAGCTTCTCTAGAATTTTGGACAGTCACCACACCAGGTCCAGGATAGGATACTCCTCTTGGAACTCAATTAGGCAGTTTTAGTAGATCCAAATTCCATCCATTTAGAAAATAACTTTCAAATAGAAACGTTTTTTGTTCTAACTTAAATAGCATTTTTATAATTTTATAACTTAAATGAATTAATTGTTGATTTTATTTATGTGTGTTATAAAAATGTCGATAAAGTGAGTGCTTATTTTATGTTGTTTTGACCTTGAATGTTTTGACAGCTGTCCTAACCTAAAAAAATCAAGAGCTGTCAGATGTAAAGAGTGGATTAAGCTAAGACAAACCTCATTGTGTTAGGGCCTACTCCAAAACGGATTACTTTTCGAACACCCTATACTATTATAAATTTCTAAAATAATATTGACTTTTAAAAAATCGAAATAACGATTTATTACAATTGAATTTTATTTTTGATGAGTAACGAAGAAGAATTAAATAAATTATTAAGTGAATTATTAAATAATAGCCTTAAACTCGAAGAAACGAACGAAGTAGATTCTAATAATTCTATTATAAGTACTGTAGATAATAAAATAGAAATGGCAGCTAGACCTGTAGATTATCAATTACTTAGAATTTCCCTTGATACCATATCTCACTACGATGGTAACCCTCACACACTGAATATTTTTATTTAGAATTGCGAAAGCGTAATTAATTGCTATTCTGACGAAAATAATCCCGTTATAAATAATATTTTATACAGAGCCATTGTAAGTAAACTAAGTAGTAGAGCCCTTTCATTAATAGGACCCCGGACTGAATTCAATACTTGGATTCAAATTAAAAATTTGCTGACTCTCAGTTTTGGAGATCAGAGAGACATTGATTGCCTAGAACAAGATTTGATTGTGCTTCGACCTTTTAAAAATGAAACACCATATATTATAATTTTGGCATGCGTTGTCAGGACGCACGATCTTTAATTATTTCAAAACTGAACCTTACGAATTTAACAATAGCTCAGAAAACACCGAGGATAGAAAATTATAATAATCTAGCCCTTAGAACGTATATCAGAGGACTGCCAAATTTTATTTAAAGTATAATCAGATTAAAGAACCCCGATACCTTAGAGAAAGCTATGTCTCTTGTTATAGAAGAAGAAAATTTTCTGTATTGTCAAAATAAATCGAATACGTTAAACTCGCAAAATTTGTCTTTAAACAAACATAGCTGAAATAAAAAAATAATAAATTTATAGGACCTTATGAAATAACCGAAATATTAGAACGGAACTGAGTGGAAATTACTAACAAACAAAATAAAAGTGAAAAAGAAATAATTCACATCAAAGAACTTAGGAAGCCTCCTCTTGTTGCAGGTTGTACTTCTCCCACTCAACCGGTCAATTAGAAAAACCCAAATACATATACCGATTACAACGACAATCCTGGTCTACTCCCATTGAAACTAGGCAATGTTCAAAACCAAATAGATCGCTGGTCATTCATTCAAATATTCGACGTAAGTACCGTAATTAAAGAATTTCAGATTTTACGAAATCAATTTCTAACATTGAAAAATACACTTAAGAGCAACGAATCAAAATTCGGTTATGATCAAGAATTTTACAATTCTTATAATTTTATTAATATATTAAATGGCAAGATACAATTACAAATAAAGCAATTGAATCCATTGATTCAAAATCGATTCAAAAGAGGACTTTTAGATGGACTTGGCTCAATAATAAAAACAATAACCGGAAATTTAGATCAATCTGATGCAGAAAGATACGATCTAGCTATAAGCGAATTATCTGACAACCAAGTTAAAATTAAAATAATCATAAAATATCAAATTACACTCCTCAAGAAATCAATCGAAAACTTTGAAAATAACACTCAAGTCTTGTCTCACAATCAATTAGTATGGGAATGACGAGTTAAACAAATTCAACAAGTATTGAAAACAGTTGAACTTGAAAACATACAAACTCATCACTATTTCTTGGTCATTTTCCAAATAACTACAGAATTTCAAATAATATACGATATTCTAGAAAAAATAGAAGTAGCCATTACTTTTGCTACTTACAATTGTTGACCCAGAAGACCTCTTGTCAGAAGTCAAAATGATTAGTAGCTTTCTAACAAAAAATAAATTAGCCTTCGAACCCAGCTTAGAAAATATTCTTCTATTCGAAAAAATCATGGAAATAAAAAGTTACAGTAAAGTGAAACGAGCCGAAATCCATTTAATTAAAAAAAAAATCACCTCTATCAAACACCGCCAATTTTTTTTCGCTTATCATCTGAGAAATCACCAGCTTCCAAGGATAAGAATTTCTTTTGTTTAGGTATTTCAACAAAAAGTATTCTATTATTATTTCTAAACTAAATAAAGTATCCTATTAGAGCAACGATCAAAAGAACACCGAATTGCAGAACTAATTCAAGCTTCATGACAATACAATAGGAACCATTTCTTTTATTAATCTTATTCATAAATTTCAATACCAACGTTTCTTTCCCAGCGATATGGTCTAGAGTTGCATTTAGCTAATGTACAAATAAGTGGCCAACCTATTTGAATATAATAGAATTTTATAACCCAAACGAGACGAAGAGTCTCCATGCAACAAACCTTTTTGAGGTAGGTAGTAAAATTTTATGAGCTACCGTGAAATCGCTGTAAAGCAAGAGACACTCTAATGGGCAGTTTATTGCTGCTGACAGGAAGAAAGCGATCCTAAGTAAACAGACCCGAATATTGCTTGAGTCTAAATGGCACAGGAAGAGACATTCAAAGGAGACCGCTCAGTTCAAAGGAAAAGTTCTTTGAATTTACCGACAATATACACGAGGGTCCAGGAAGAGAGTTGGCGATTGAAGGGAGGTATCCACGTAGGCACTTAAAAACTCATTAGAGAACCTAAGTCCCAAGAGAAGATAATAGGTCGAAGAGGATTGGTTAGAGGAGACCTAACCTAAAATAATCCGATTGGCTGGCTCGGACACCACCTACGCCCACTGCCGGAGATTTTTTTGAGGAAAGCCGAAGTTTTGAAACGAAAGCTAGGACAGTTGAAATTGAGCTTTCAAAACAGCAACTACTGAAATCTTGAAGAGTTTTTTTGTTTTTTTTTTTGTTCGTAACTTCACGCCGGCAATTCTAGCACTTTAGTGTTACTTCGCGTGATTTAATCTTTCTCGTAAGTGAGGAGTTTGTTATACCACGAGTGTTAGTGAAACGAAGATGGAGTGTCAAATCAACAACTGCACATCACCGTCCCCCAAGACCTGCAGCGTTGGAAGCTATCTAAACGAAGACCCCCTTCTAGCTCCGACACCCCGAGGGCTAATAACAGGTCAGGTGTATATTTTACAGCAATTATGATGTTTTCTTGCTCATACCTATTTTTTTCGATCATCTTTACTTGAACATATCCATAACATTTTTTTATCAACCTGTGTGTTTATAACGGCTATAGATGTTTCATTAATAATAATAAGTATACTAGAATATTCATTACTTTAAATTTATTATTTTTATTATTATTTGTGAGGTATAGGGAGATTATTTTGCAGTTTATTTAATCAAATTTTAAACCGATCATTATCAACCGATATGGTAAAACAATCAATTTTAGAATTAATTCATGCTAAAGCACTTAAAGCAAAATATGACATGACCAAATGCAATTAATCCACTTAAAACCAAGTGGTTCCGTTTTTGTACAAAACTCTCTTTCGTTTTTCGCGTCAACATTCGTCAGAATGTAATTAAAAAGGTAGTATGATGACTCATTGGGGTTTTAAGGCTTCCGTTAGAATAAAACGCAAGCGTGTGAATGAGAAAGGCAAACAGTGTGACAGTAGTTAGTAGTAGAGCAAAGAAAAGGGTTAAAAGGCCATGTGTGGGACTTAGATACAATGAGTTCATGTAATTGTCTTTCGATCTAGGGACCTGTTAATGAATTATCGTTTTACGATACTACGCTGGTGCCCGGAGGATGGGGCAGTGTTAATTCAATGCAAAATCAAGCTTTTATAAGCATATATGTATTCTGGGGTTATATCAAAAGAACCTCTGGTTGGTATATAGGCTGTTTAGTGGGAGATACCTAGTTTATTAATAAAGCTAATAAACTATATCTTTAAAGATAGCACTAGCACTATGGTTTGAATATCGAATAAGATCAGTTTCATGATCATAGATAAGATTTGGTAAATTTTCTTATCAAGACTTATATTTTTCACTTGTGACTATAAAGAAATAATTATCAGGTGCATTTCCAATAATCAACACGGTCAAATAGCCGAGTTTCAACACAGACTCTCACAGTCGAAATATACCTATTAAATCATCTTTTAAATGACATTGCTCATCTATGATATTTCCTAGCTTCGTCTAATAATCAGGGAAATTTATCAGTTTTAGTAGCCTGGAGGCTAGGCGCGTGTATGCATCCGTGCGTTTCCTTTGGGGTCTGCTCGGCGGGCATATCGACTCTCCTGATATCCTTTCCCAGATCTCCTTCAATGTTCCACAGGTCTCGCTCAGACGACAACAGCTTTTGCGAGTTGGTACAGCAAGGACCAACACCCTTAAGTTTTCTCCATTGCATCGAGTATGTGACTCTGGCAACATGGTTGGCGATAGTCTCGATCTGTTCCTGTGCAATGAACGCCAGCTACGGCGACACCTACTTGGAGGCCCTGACCGTCCTAATTCATGACTGTAGTTTTTCTTTATTACCGGTGTATTGAGTATTATTGTTTATGTAAATTTGAGTATAATTGTTTCAACAGCCCAATAATTGGATTTATTGTAATCTGTTGTGGTTTGGTTAAAATAAATAAATAAATAAATAAAATGACACACCAAACCATATTTTTAATATCAAATAATTAATATTGTTTCTAACTTTTTCTCGTATTTATTTGCAGTATTAGCTCTGTAACCCTTTGTAGTAAGCAATATATTATGAAAACCTTATTCATTAAACAAATAACTAAACTGCAATGATTTTCGTTTACGGTATGTCATTTTAGGACAGGCTCCCCTATATCTGTAAATACATTTTCAATTAATTAAAGGGGACGATTCAGATTAATTGTACAATTTCTGAATGAATGGCTGCTTGCTAATTTGTAAAGATAGTTTTCTTTTCAGTAGTACGAAAAGTACGACGTTACAAATATTTTCTTTCTTTATTCGTTACCAGAGGCGTTGACTCTGGTAGGCTATATTGTAATGAAGTCGTGAATTTTCGACTTCATTTTCTAGTCAGCTGCCTCCAATAATAGTTTTCATTTATTCCAAAAATCATTAGGATCGATTCATGCATTTTCGTCAAATAATAAAACCATTATTATTAATTCCGCAAATCATTTATCAGTTTTTTATGAACAGACCAAAATTTAAGCGAGCTGAATCGAGGCAGTTGACTACAAATTCGGAAGCCACACCGCTGATACCAGCGTTATCACCGTAGGTAAAAACTAAATGAACCGTTTTTATACTCCGCGTCCCATCAGAAAAACGGTGATTAGTGAACCCAGGCGATATGAAAATCATATAAAACCATGGACATTTTGGCTTCAAAATTACTTCCGATCCGGCGTTATTACGAGTAGGTAGTACCTGGTATAAACTTCCGAACCGGCGTTCTTAGTGTGTAGTAGAGTTTAAGACGTCCGTTCCGGTGCTGTTACAGTTAGTTTAGTCCAAGAGTGCCAAAGTTCTGCAAGTTAGACCGAGAACCGATCCGATCCTCCTGCGCTTCCGGGCTAAGGTAGGTGATAATTGATACCAGCCGTAATTGTTCCACTGTATTTGGTTGTGTCACGATCATCCCCGAACATCCTTCATTAGTCCTTCCCCTCTGCTCATTACTGGCCCCCGCTGTAGCAACAAAGGCTCCGTTATTGTCGTGAGATTGTCAGCCCCGGCGACGCAGGGGGTAATCTCGCGGTGGTAGCGTGGTCTGGTGCTAGTCAACAGCCCATCGACACCTGTGTTCCGCTGGAGTAACGAAGGTCCCGTCTTTGTCGTGAGATTGTCAGCCCCGGCGACGCAGGGGGTAATCTCACGGTGGCGGCGAGGCCTGGTACTCGTACCAACAGCACGCCGAATCCCGGCCCCTCCAGTCCAGTAAGACACGCCACACAGCGGCTTCACCGCGCCGACCCGATTTTCATATTCGCACCCGCCATAGATAGCACCACCTTGACTGACCAGGAGATACCTTTTTATCCGACCGGGGTTTAAACCGCCTCCGACGACCGCAACTCGCCACGTGCCGTTTTGCTTCGCAACCCGTAGTTAGTTGACCAGTAAGATTAGGAATCTGTATAATTGTTTATTCATCTGAATTAACCTTTTTAATTTCTTTTCTATTGTAAATAGTGATTTTGGTGAGAATAAATTTGTTTATAACATAGCCCACGAATCTCCTTTCTTACCGCAACCGACCGTGAACCTGGAACTACTCGCATAACAACTTGACTCCACGGAAGTGCCATCGAAAACGCGGGGGGCGCCTAAAGACCGCTCCTCCGTGCCCGCTTCTGTGATAACCTCATCTGACCCCTGGCACTATCCGTCTTCTCCACAGAGTTACCCTGGGACAAGGGTACGATAAACGTACCACCTGTGTGACAACCTAGGTAGTTGGGAAAGGAAAGCGAGACCATTTCCCCTGGGGAGTAAACCCTCTACAAAAATCTGGCGCCCGAGCAATCCGTCCGTTCTCTGCCAGTTTCCCGGACAGCCGGAGTTGTCGTCACAATATTATAAATAAATCTTATGTTCCAGAACAGAAAGCCGCGAGGCGAACAATGGTAATTTCGCTTAGTTTTCCACGCCAGTTCCCGTAGGTAGTATAGTAGGTACTTCATAAGCTCGTGGTCGTCCGGCCGGTCGTCGCAACGAACGACCGACATGTCGCTTGCCTGTCTCCGCACTCTATACCTAGGGCGCCCAGCACACCCAACTCGGATCCTGCAATATAGCGGTAGTAGAAGGAATCGCCTCTCCATCTTTACCGACACCGGTCTTATCACTAGGCCTGCGTTTCTTAGCCACGAAAAAGCGATCAGCGCTATCGTTGGTGCTGGCGACCTTGAAATAATAAATCGATGCGATTTTATTATTCGTAGAATTATCATTTTATAGAATTATTATTATTGAGTATAAATAAAAATTTAAAATTTGTTGTACGTTGGCTTATTAATACCTCCCTCCAGTCATCATAGCTAAACTCCTTGGCTTGTATGTAATAGTGATGACATAAGCTAGTTTACATAATATAGACTTCTTGTTATTCCCGTAAATATGTTAAATAAGCATAATGCTCAAGATGCAATGAACCTGTGGCAATGTATTAAATAGAACCCCTTTTCATTGCGTCGGGCAGTCTACAATAATTACCCAAGATATAACATCAGTCTACAAGCTGTAATTATTTTGTTTATCTGTTTTAATAAACATTTACAATTCCCATCTAATTGTATTATTGTGAGTAGACTCGGTTGTCAAACATCAACTCCCATCCTTACGGCCTGATTCCCCTTTTTAAAAAAGGTAAACCGTAAGGGACAACCAAAACTGGCGCAGTCAGTAGGATTCGAACCTACGCTCCCAGCAGCAAGAGGCACAACCCCACCGAAATCGAGTTCGAGGTCTCTCACAAAAGCAGCAGCGAAGCCAGCCACAACAGGAGCAACCCCGCCGAAATCAAGTTAGAGGTCTCCAAAACTACAAGCAACCCGCAGCATCAAGCCTGAGCAACCCCGCCGAAATCGAGTTCGAGGTCTCATCACCTGGTGCAGCAAATTGGAAAGAGAAACCCGCAACAGTCGTGGACTCCCCAAATCGGTAAGAGACATCCCGTAGAACGAGGACTATGTCCTTTAGTTCTACTTTAAGAACTTAAAGCGAAGATAACAAGGTCAGAGTAATAATTTTAATACGAATATGTATTTTTGAAGTTTTATTTTATTTAATTTTGATTTTCCTGACCAAATAAATATATGATTTTTTATTGAATAATTTTTAAAGATTTTTACAATTTGATAATTCAAATACTGAATTAAATTCGTTTTCAAAGAATACGAAAAATATTTTTATTTCTAAACAAGAAACATAAGTTAAGATTTATTTTGCATGACTTAATATAATATTTTTTAATTTTAAATAATTCTACTTGTATGATTATACACTCTACTGTGTAAAAAACAAATTCTTGTTAATTTTGTATGCCGTGGAACTCAAGTAACCCCTTTAATACGGAAGAGACTGGCCGTACGGTATATGGAAATTACAAGTATTTTTAACTATTTTTACCATCTATTTTGATTTTTTTGATTTTATTTACATTTTTACCATCTTTGATTTGTGATTTTTATATTTTACCATCTCACCATCTTACGATTTTTATTTTATTTTTATTATTTTTTACCATACTGCTATTATAAATATCTATAACTTTTAATTATTTTGAAATAACACCAATAATTCTATAATTATTATTTTATTATGCATTAAATTTCATGAGCAAATCAACTATAAGTAGTGATTCAGAATACGATGCATCAAACGAAAATACCTCAAAAACTGTCGAATTAGAAAATTCACGCGTTTCCCTTGATTCTTTGTCCATTTCTCAAGTCAATCCAGACTCAATTCCAGACCAGGGTAGCGAAACTATTATTCCAGAAAATCCAAACAATAATATGGCACCCCCAGAGACAAGAGGAACTGCAAATAATGCAGCAGGTTGTAATGCTAATCAACCTTCAGTCGAAAATTCAATTTCTTCAGCCCGTAATTATGGCGAAATTCTTCCCAAATTCGATGGAAAACCCCAAATTTAGAATCGTTTATTCTAAAAATCGAACCATTTTACAATAAATACGGTATCTCCAACGACGATACCTTGAATGCGTACGTTTTTTGTACCATCTGTAATAAATTAACTAACGAAGCTAATGACTTTATACTGTGTAGACCAGATATACAAAACTGGCCTGCATTAGAGGAAGCTTTAAGAAATAAATTAGGTGATTGGACCGACAGGAAAATCATAGCCCATCGGTTCAAAATGTTAAAAATCCAGCATAACGAAAGTTTGCCAGATTTCATTGAACGATTAAAAACCACTCAAACACAGTTGAATATTAAAATTCAACAAGACCCCCAAATTTCGGCACAACAAAAGATCGTGCATATAGAAATTAACGAACAAACAGCCCTAGAAGTATTATACGGAAATTGTCCGTCTATGCTTCAGACTATATTAGATGTTAGAGATCACAACACTCTAGCAGAAGCGTGTGGCACTGTTCTAAACTACATCTCGAAACACCCGCCTGAAAAATTCAAACAAGTTAACAAAATTCAAATTCAGTCAACTAAACCATTATTTCACCAACAAAATAATTCTCGATTTATTCCAAATCAGAATTATGTCCCGTTTAGACGAATAAACTTTAGGCCCAATCAGCAACAACCTTCATTCCAAAATAGGTCACCAAACCAAACGGCACCATTTCAGAATAATTATAATAATCCTCCTAGGCAAAGCCAACGTTTTCCAGCCTAATGGATTCGTTAGCCGAAATAACGCACAAACGAATAGGCCAATGCCCTATGTCAATTGGAAACTCCGGACTGACAAATCAGTTCCGAACTCAAAATTTCAGAAATTGGCGTCAGCCAAGACCCCAAATTCACCACGCAGAAGGTTACACTCCTGAAGCTGAATTCACGAGTGAAGAATTTTCAGAGGAACAGTACGAAAGTTCTTACGATACGTATCCCGACTCTCAGGACACGTATTTTTACGAGAATCCCTCGGGAGACTCTGAAGTCAATGACAACGAACCCCCAGAAAATAACGTAGAACCCCAGGTTGCCGAAAATTTTCGTCAAACTGCCTCGGGAAAGAATTAAACTCAAACTAAAGTTATTATGCTAGTTCCATTCTCCCTTGCTTGCAACTTTTAGATCCACCCTTAAATTTAATGATTGATACAGGTTCAACCCATTCTCTCATTAACCCAGATGTTGCAATGAAGTATTTTTCTGAGTACATTTACGAAGAAAAATTTATCTTAAAGACGATTGGTAATCAATCGCAACGTAATTGATGTTCAGTGTGTAATTGTCGATTTACTAGAAGGTCAGTTCATGAAATTCTTCAATGTAGAATTCCATCGTTCTTTCGACGTCCTGCTAGGATCAGATAATATCCTACAGCTGACAAACGCCAGCATAGATTATGCAGTCGGAACGGTAACCCTGAACAATCAAGTTCACGACCTCAAGCAATATGACACCGTAATTGCAAGTCGTAACGCCGAGTTACAATTTCGACACGTTCAAGTTGTTTCAGTTCCCATTAAGAAAGACCAGATATAAACGAAATCAGTCTGTAAAACTTGTTAAAAACAAGGATTGTTATTATTAGATTTTGAATTATAATAGATTTTGTGGAACAGTAAACTTTAAATATCGTTTTCTGTTCTTTTCAGGTAACATAAATTAATTAATAATAAGGTTGTAAATATTGTAAATAAACTGTATATTCTGTTCTTTTCAGAAAACTCAAAGTAGTTTATTGATTCCCAGTATTCCTGATTAATTAATAGAATAACATATTACAAACATTTGCGAAATCTGCTAACAGGTTTTCAGAGACTAAGACGACACAAATTTAAAGTCCAATTAGAAAAATCAGAATTTTGTCTTACAGATATTGAATACCTAGGGCACCTTGTAACAACAGAAACTTGCGGAAAAAATAAAGAACGTCCCTTTACCAACTACGGCAAAACAAATTAAATCATTTTTGGGACTTAGAGGATATTACCGTCAATTCATAAATAATTACGCGGCGATAACTAAACCCTTGACCCTTTGTCTGAAAAAGAATAATAAGGTTGTACACACACCTGAATTTATTCAATCTTTTAACACCATCAAAAGGATAATAATTAATCCTCCAATCTTGACATATAATTATTCCACCATCCAGAAAGAATGTCTTGCTAAAATCTGGGCAACTAAGATTTTTAGACCTTACATCTATGGTCAACGTTTTAACGTTATTTCTGACCATCAACTCTTATTATGGTTATTGAATCATAAAGACCCTGATAGTAAATAAGTTAGATGGCGACTAAAACTAGAAGAATTCGACTACACGATGCATTATAAGAAAGGAAAAAGCGACACCAACGCAGATTTTCTCTCGCGTATCGAAGCAAATCCAGTACAGGTCGAAACCCCTGACGATTTATTATCCCTGTTTAATCATCCCGGCGATGTAAGAGAGAGAACCCTTTGATTTAGACGATCTGGAGAAACAGATAGATTCACTTACCCCTAAAATAATATCAACACCCAAGAGTGAACCAAAAATTAAAATCATTTCTGATATCCAGTTAGTACCACCCAAATCGATAAAACAAATTCAGATTCTCGTTACACCAGCGGAAACAATTTTAGACGTTAGTCAACAATTCTACCAATATTAGCAAGACAACATCTATTCAATATAGATATTTTTTGTTTAAATAATATTTTGCTTGCGAGATTTGACCAATGTTGTATTAATGTAGGCCTTTCTATGTTGTTTCAACTTTATTGACGCAATATTGCTTATCATATTTTCTGCCAATAGCACTTAATCGGCATTCATTCAGCATAATTTTTTGTTTGTTTAACCAATATTATTCTTGCAAGATTTGATCAATATTGTATTGATATACACTTTTTTATATTTTATATAACATTGTTGACGCAATATTGATTTTTTTATTTTCTGTCAATAACAGATAATCCACATCCATTCAATATAAAAATTATTTACCTTAACCAATATTATTTTTGCAAGATTTGACCAATATTGTATTGATATACAGTTATTTATATTCTACATCACTTGATGACACAATATTGATTTTTCCATTCATCGTCCATATCAGTTAATCAACATTCTTTCAATATAAATACTATATGCTTTTGTCAACATTCATTTAAGAGGTATGCCCTATGCTGTTTTAATGTAAACTTTTCAATGTTGTTCCAACGAGTTAATCAACATCATTCAATGTAGAAATTATGCCAGTACCTATGTTATACTTGCCAAACTCTTTACCCAAATTTATTTTGGTATACACTGTTCCGTATGTTATAGGTATTCACTTTCTGGAAGCAATAATACTGGTTTTCCCATTATTTATCTTCCAATTTATATCAGTCAATCAACATTCTTTCAAAACAGAAATATTTTGTTTTAAACCATTTTTTAACATAATTTTCGAATGTTTTATGTCAAAATTGACACAATCATAGTTATTCTTTATTCTATTTTCTACCAATACCTATAAGTATAAAGGTGCAGGACTAGCAACAGGTATTTTATATAAACATAACCTAAATCGGGGGGCCCGGTTTCAGTAAATGCACTGAGATCTCGGTTATATTTTAAGAGATACGAGTCATCTCTTATTTTATTATAGAGACAAAGCTGCAAAGTTTTATCATGAGTAATAATCTGAAAGGAAATTTTACCTTTCATCAGTTATAAAAAATCACCTAAAATCTGCAATTTTTGTTTTTTAAATTTATATTTCTACAACTCAGTTTTTTTCGTATGTCGAAAAGATCATGAAATTACACTGTGGTGTACCTACACTAAATTATTTACAGATCGCATTTAGTTTGACATTTTTCTAAATTACCTTTTTTGTATCTTTCATATGTAAGTAAATATAAGCTGGCCAATGCAAAAGTCAGTCACCTGTACCTATAGGTATTGTGTTACTGAACTAGGTGTCTGTATCTGAAATTTACCGTTGAAATATGTCGTTGAGATTATGAGATTCAGAAATGATAAATTAGGTACCAATATTTTTTACCAATAATTAGGTACTCTGAAAAATTTCGGCAGGACCAATAGTGGGATGCTTATTGCATGCATACTTTAACGAAATACTAAAAGACGCAAAACGAAAACATACCAAAAAGAACAATGAATAAAGTGTATTTTTTTTCAATGGGATCTGATTATATTTTATTTATCTAGGTACCTATGATATTTTATAACAACCTCAGATTGAGGTTATAACAATAACTTGGTGATTGTTAAGAACAGGGGCCACTCGCACTCCAACATACTATACAGGGTGTTTCTTAATAACATGCGAATATTTAAGGAGGTTATTCTTGGGTCAATTTTGAGAAAAAAACTTTATGTGAACGTATGTCCTAAAAGTCTTAACTTTTGAACTACAGGGTGCTAAAATTTAAAGAAAAAAACTTGTTTTTTATTATAACTGTGATATTAGCCTAGATATTTTTTTGAAATTTGGTACACGCCTTCTATGCATCAACATGCATTTCATGAGGCGAAAACAATTTTAGTACTTTTACCAGTGGCGTCTGTACGGGTTTTGAATTAAATGTTTTTGAAGAAAAATATGTTACGCCACTGCTTTTTCTTAAAGTAAAAATTATTTTTGAAGTCCCCATCCCTTTCCAAGCAAATGTGGTCTCTTGATTTTTTTCCGTTTGACGTATAGTTTTTGCATAAAAAAATAAAACTCAATCATTAACAAGTATTAAAAACGATCTAGGTATTTGGTAAGAAGCAGATTTTGTTTTGTAAACATAAAAGTTTTGACAGTTTTCTACCTAGTTTAGTTGTCACGTATTTAAGTCATTAAAATTAACAATACTATTATTAATAAAACATGGTCCAATTTACGAATTCAGAACTTGCAGACATACATTACATGTATGGGCTTGCTGATGGTAACGCACTGCAAGCCAGGCGGTTGTATGAAGACCGCTTTCCAAATAGAAATATTCCGGATGAACTAACATTTTCAAACATTCATAGAAGGTTGTGTGAAAAGGGAAGTTTTGAACTAGATAATCATCTAAAAGGAGTTCAACGTACTGTAAAGGACTCCGGAAATTGAGATAGCAATTTTGAATGCAGTTGAGGAAGATCCAGGATTAAGTACACGAAAAATTGGGAACAATTTCAATATCTCACATATTCTTGTTTGGAAAATTCTCCATGACTTCTTATTATATCCTTACCATTTCCAACGGGTTCAGGCCCTACTGCCTCGCGACTTTCCATTACGAATGAACTTTTGCCGATGGTTTCTTCAAAAAGTGAATGAAAATCCCTAATTTGACACTGAAATTTTTTTCACCGATGAGGCCAGTTTTTCCAGAAACGCCATCCAAAACTTCCACAATAATCATTTTTGGGCTGAAGAAAACCCACATTCAATCTTGGAATTCCATCACCAGGAGCGATTTTCCGTTAACGTGTGGGTTGGAATATGCGGTGATTATTTAATTGGACCTTATTTTCTTCGTGAGAGGTTGAATGGGCATAATTACCGACAGTTTCTCGAAGAAGAATTGCCAGCGTTGATGGAGGATGTTCCCATTTTAGTACGAAATCGACTATGGTTTATGCACGACGGGGCACCAGCCCACTTCAGTGCTCTGGCGCGCGAATATTTAAACCAAAATTACTATAATCGCTGGATAAGTCGCGGCGGACCACAGGCATGGCCACCTAGGTCCCCGGACCTCAATAGTTTAGATTATTTCCTGTGGGGTCATCTTAAAACATTGGTTTATAACACACCAATTCATACTGAAGAGCAGTTGAGAAACCGCATTCGTTGCGAAACTATTAGAAACACTCCAGGTATTTTCCGAAGAGTACGCGAGTCGATGAGAAGAAGAGCTGAGGCATGCATACTTGCAGGAGGTGGACATTTCCAACACCTGATTTAATTTGTTTCGTTGTGCGTTTAGTTATCAATTTTCTGTTACTATTCCAAAATGTATGTAGATTACCTTTTTTCATAATTTTACAGTTTAAAAATTATTTTCTTAAATAAACTGTTCAAAGTTATTGTTCTTATAAGTGGTCTACCGCGGTGTTAATGATTGAGTATTATTTTTTTATGCAAAAACAGTACGTCAAACGGAAAAAAGTTAAAAGACCACATTTGCTTGGAAAGGGATGGGGACTTCAAAAATAATTTTTACTTTAAGAAAAAGCAGTGGCGTAACATATTTTTCTTCAAAAACATTTAATTCAAAACCCGTACAGACGCCACTGGTAAAAGTACTAAAATTGTTTTCGCCTCATGAAATGCATGTTGATGCATAGAAGGCGTGTACCAAATTTCAAAAAAATATCTAGGCTAATATCACAGTTATAATAAAAAACAAGTTTTTTTCTTTAAATTTTAGCACCCTGTAGTTCAAAAGTTAAGACTTTTAGGACATACGTTCATATAAAGTTTTTTCTCAAAATTGACCCAAGAATAACCTCCTTAAATATTCGCATGTTATTAAGAAACACCCTGTATATACCACGCGATAGGTCTACTCACTAGGAACTTCGTGGTAAAATTCTTATCCGCCGGTAATGTATAATAAGGGAGTTATAGGGTGTAGAAGAAAACGTGTGAAAATTATAACTAGTACGGCTCTGGCAGTAGGTAGGTAAAGTCTGTACACTGAGAGTTGTCTATAATAATAATAATAATAATAATAATAATAATAATAATTTTATTTTCCACCATTATATAAATGACATTTGGTTGGTCAACAAATTTAACTGACATACATATAATAATATAGAAATATGAAGAAAAAAAAAAAAAACAAACAAAACAAGCACACTACGCTTGCTTTACAGGATAGATCTCTATCTTAATATACATCTAGGTACAATTTGATATTTGGAATTAGTTTTATTTTTGATTGTTAATAGTGTTAATACATAGATACTCGTCTATTGAATAGAATGCATGTTCTATCAATAGATTTTTTATATATTTTTTAAAATTTCTTGAATTTAAAGACCTGACATCTTCAGATAGACAATTATATAACTTCAAATTCAATCTGTTCCTTTTCGAAACTGTAAGTCTACTATATGGTACTATTAGATTATTTCTACCCCTTGTATTGTAGTCATGCAGATCTGCATGTGATTCTATTTTAGAAGCAATATCATGTATATGACAGACCGTTTGGAGAATGTATAATGATGGTAAAGTCATGAATTTTAATTCTTTGAATAAGGGCTTACAGTGGTCTAAATATTTTGCACCCAGTATCATTCTTACTACTTTTTTTTGCAATACAAAATAACGTACGCTTCTGATGTGCTTCCCCACAACAATAGACCATAACCAATATGAACCTGAACAAGAGAGAAATATGCAGTTCTCAATACCTCCAAACAGACAGTGTTCTTCAAGCCTTTTATTGCGAATATACCACTAGATATCTTAGCAGCCAATCTGTGTACATGAGAAGACCACGTGAGCCGACTATCAATGCTCATACCCAGCAACTTTACCGGTTCCCGCGAACCCGTCAGTCTGCTAGATGTTAGGTTAATTTTTTGCGTTTTATTGTCATTCAATTTCAGTGAGTTTGCAGCAAACCAACTAGCTGCAAGGTCCAAAAGACCCTGCGCATTTCTTTCCGCGATGTCAAGCTCTCTACCTGATGCGTATAGCGTTGTATCATCAGCATACAGTATAAGATTTTTCTCTCCAATATAATGAGCAAGATCATTAATATAAATAATGAATAAGAGTGGTCCTAAGATTGACCCCTGCGGTACTCCATATCGTTGATCAAGTATTTCAGAGCATTGACCGTTATAGTCTGTATACTGGTGTCTGTCACTTAAAAAATCACTGAATATTCTTAGGGGTATTCCTCTTATACCGTACCACTCTAGTTTTTTTATCAAATTCCGCGCCGAGACGCAATCGAAAGCCTTTGAGAGATCACACAACGTTACCGCTGTAGACTCCCCCCTCTCAAACCCATCGATCACATCCCCGATCAACACCGACAAAGCATCGATCGTTGAGACGCCACGCACGAAACCAAACTGCCTACTAGAGAGCAGGTTGAAGCGATCTAGATAATTTAACAGGTTTTTTTTTAGAATAATTTCGAAAATCTTGCTGACCATAGGGGATATCGCTATGGGCCGATAATTGTTTAAATCTGAAGAATTTCCGTTTTTAAAAATAGGTATAACGCGACTAATTTTTAGTGCCTTGGGGTAAACACCGTTAATTATACATTTGTTAAAAATGTCGCTAAGAGGTTCAGCTATGACGTCAGATATAAATTTCAAAATTCGACTATTTATACCATACACGTGCTTGCATGACTTATTTTTCAAAGCCGCAATGGCAGATTTTACGTCATGCGATATAACAGGTCCCAAAAAAAATGGAGGATTGTTTTTATTCACCGCATCTGCCATACTTCGCTCATCAAAGTCAATAACTGAAGTTGAGTTAGATATAATGTTTTCAGCTATTGTAGTAAAATATTCATTGAATCGGTTAGGGTGTATATTTCCTTTGGATACATTTTTCTTAATATTATTTTCGTAGTTTATAATTGACCAGCAGGATTTAGACTTTGAACGAGAATTTAAAATGTAATCAGAGTAGGCAATCCTTTTAGCCTCCAAGATTTTATTCCGATACGTTGTTTTATATTTACGATAGATTTCCCAATTTTTTGGGTTATGTTTTGACGAACAAACTGTTTTCAATGCAGACAACGTGTCCCTCATATGTCGGAGATTCTTATTGAACCAATTTATGGGAGAACGATCACTAGATCGGCTTAACGTACAAACAGAATATTTATTAATTAATTTTTCAATAATTTTCAAAAATTCCGCCATGGAATCTGAACAATCTACATAATTGAGAACACAATTTTTCCAATCCAAATTCACTAAATCTTGCTTGACTCTTTCTAGGCCTTTTTGAGACAGAATTTTATTTTTAACATATCTAATATTTTGTTTGAACTCACCTTGAATGATCACATATTGTGCATTGTGATCAGATAATCCTGGTTCGATCACACACAATCAAAGATGGCGGGCGGTGACGGTGCCGGTGCTGATGGTTGTAAAGTTATTTGTAAATTTTGCAATAAAAGTGCAATTAAAAATACGGTAACATGCGAGAACTGTGAGGGGGTGTTGCATAGATATTGTTGTGGCAAGAAAAATCTTGAGATTGTGGAAAATATGACTAAGTGTTGTAAATCAACGTTTGAAGATGCTAACGAATCCATATCTGTTGTGGAAGATAACAGTCATAAGGACGAACTACTCAAGCAATTATCTAAGGAGGTTGGCTACCTAAAGCAAATTTTGGTGGCAAAGGAAGTTATAATCCATGACAAAAGTACTATTATTGCAGATAAGGAGGTAATTATTAATTTGTTAAAAACGCAAATAAGTCAATTGATTGATAATGGTAGTAAATTGAGTCGAACGACGGTTGTGCCATCTGTTTACCGTGAGAATGAGCAGCGTGAAAGTATTCTGTAACATAAACATCAGGATATCTTGAAAGTGGCTACATTATCAGTCGGGTCAGATAGCAGTTTCGATGCCGGGGGGACTCTGATTGATACTGAGGATGTCAATGTTGTCGATAGGCATGTGACAGTGGACAGTGCAGATGGCCGACAGACTGCTACTGAAAGTAAACAAACACAAGGTAAACAACAACAAGCAAGAAAAAATAAAATTATGCCAAAGAAGTCTAGTGAAAACTACGAAACACAAATGAAGAGGTTAGCACCGAAGTTGGAGTCCGGTGATGGTGTAGCCAAAGTGATAAATAAGGCAGTGAAGGGTGTAAAAGTGGAGCACAAAAAACCCGTTATTGGAAATGCAGCTCAGGCGAGTAAATTAAAGACGGTACCAAACTTTGTATTTTTGCATGTTTACAGACTTGACCCGCAAACAGAATGCACTGATGTTACTGACTACCTAAAGGGCATGTTCCCTGAGGTTAAATGTGAAAGGTTGACATCCAGAAATTCTGAATATTACTCATCCTTTAAGGTGTCCATATATTCCTCAAATCTACAGAAGGCACTGGAATCATCCGTGTGGCCTCAAGGCGCTCACGTGAAACGATTTTTTCGCTGGAAAGGGGGAACTTCACCACCCAGTTAAGATTTAGTTTGATTCATCTGAATGCTCAGAGCATAAGAAATAAAGTGTTGGACCTTGAAGCATTCCTCAGCAGTCATAGTGAGGCCAATATTTTGAGTGTAAGTGAGACTTGGTTATGTAGTGATGAGGCTGATGTGTACTGTTTGGATGGTTGGAGGTTGGCCTCACATTATAGTAGAAGAGACCACATTCATGGAGGGGTGGCCTTATTTGTACGTGACTTGGATTTTGTGCCTGTTGACGAGATTAACAAACTGTCGGAGGAGATGGTGTGTGAGGTTTCAGCTGTTAAACTTCTGATATGTGATGTTTACGTTTTGTCATGCTATAGATCGCCTTCTAGTGACTTATATAGTTTTATACATGTCCTTGAGAAGATGTTAACCACACTGGACTCTGTAACTAGAATTATTCTAGCGGGGGATTTTAATGTGAATTTTGTTGCAGATGACTCTAAGTCGGATGTATTATGTAATTTTTTAGCTACTTTTAATCTTGTAATGGTGAACAAACATCCAACAAGGGGACGAAGCTGTCTTGACAATGTTTTTATTAACTTTGATTGTGATGAACTACGCAGTGAGGTAAGCCCTGTTGAATTTTCTGACCATGATAATGCTGTTGTGATATCCTTTAAATTGGATAAACACATATCGGGAAACTCTATTGACGAGTATAGGCATAGACCTATAACTGAGAGAGGCTTATGCGCATTCAATGATATTTTGTCGCAGCGGCCGTTGACTTTGGTGGGGGAGACGAGAGTTGATGTGCGCAGGAGGTTTGATCATTTTATGAATGAGCTGAGCTCTGCTTTTACAGCTGCTTTTCCTGAGAGGTCTTATAAAAGCGTCAGGAAGGATGCGGGAGTCATCTGGTTTACAAGTGAATTGAGAGAGCTTCGTGACAGGTTGGTATTTTTTAGCGAACTATTCAATATGCATGGAGGTGAACAGCTCGGGCTTATTGGAAATAATTTGAGAAGTTTTTATCGTTTTAAATTACGAGAGGCAAAAAAAAAGGCTCATAGTGACGTAATTGTTAACTCTAAGAATGTATCGAGAACAATGTGGAATTTCATAAATGCAAGACGTGGGAAGACAGCTGATGATTTCAATGATTATTTTGTTTCTTTTCCCAAACAGCTTACTGAGGCTTTGTCTGTAGATTGTGATTCGTCTTCTGATGTTTCTGTTGGCCTCAATGGTTGCTTTTCCTTCAGAAGTGTATCTCCTGAAGAAGTAGAGAGTGTAATACGCTCACTTAAGACAAGCAAGTCTACTGATATTTATGGGTTTTCATCTTATCTGATCAAAAGCAGTGTTAATTCTCTTACTGCTCCTTTGACTGAGCTTGTGAATGCTTGCATTGAGAATGGCATTTTCCCAGACTGCTGTAAGGTATCTAAAGTCATACCTTTGTACAAGAAAGGAAGTAGAGATATGATTTCTAACTATAGACCAATTTTCTTAATAACTGTTATTGGAAAAATAATTGAAAAACTACTGAGTAAACAATTAACTGATTATTTTGAACCTAATTTGTTTAGTTCTAGCCAGTATGGCTTCCGTAAACACCGCGGTACTGATGATGCTCTGGTTGATTTTGTAGATTACATTATAGGTTGTTTTGAATCCGGTTCGTTTTCCTTTTCCTTATTTTGCGATGTTTCAAGAGCGTTTGACTGTGTTCCCCATGGTAGGCTTTTGGATAAGCTAGGGAGATATGGATGTGATGAAAATAGCGTGAGTTTGTTCCGATCTTATTTGAAGGATCGTTGCCAGCGCGTGTTCTTGGGCGGAAAGTGGTCGGATGAGAGGTCTTGCAATATTGGTGTTCCCCAGGGATCGGTCTTGGGACCGTTATTGTTCCTTATATATATAAATGACTTGCCTTCTCAACTCACCGACTTCCATACACTAATGTTTGCTGATGATACAAATATCTCTGTTACACAGGATACTTTCTCTGGTTCTTCTGATCTCTGTGATAGGGCCGGTGCAAGGGCAAGAGAGTGGTTTGGTAGGAATGGATTGGTAATGAACAGTGATAAGACTGTTAAAGTTATTTTTACCCTTCGCAATCGGCTTGAGGGTGAGTATAAGACTAGTGCTAAGTTTCTTGGTATTCATATGGATGGAAGTCTGAGATGGCATCTTCATGTAAAAAACTTGTCATCGAGACTTTCAAGAACGCTTTACCTGTTTCGGAGCTTGTCGGTGTGTCTCAGTGTGGCTGCCTTGAGGTGTGCATACTTTTCTCTTTTCGAGTCTGCTTTGAGCTATGGAGTACTGGTGTGGGGAAGTTGCGCAGGGAGCTGCACCATTTTCGGTCTTCAAAGGAAGGTAATCAGGCTTATCGCTTGTTTAAAGCCTAGGGAGGAATGTAGATCGGTTTTCGTGGATCTTCGTATTCTGACACTTCCATCTCTGTATATCTTTCGTGCATTAATCTTTGCTTATAGAAATAGGTCAGGACTTGTTAAAAACCTGGATGTTCATAGTTATCAGACTAGGGGTAGATTTATGTTCCGGCATGATTTCTGTCGTCTCTCTGCATCGCACAGGAGTCCACGCTACGTTGCCTTAAAATTTTTTAATAAGTTACCAGATTTTATTCAAAACTATAGTCTTAATGCTTTTAAAACTTCTATTAAGGAGTTTCTTGTGCGTAAGGCTTTTTACTCTATTCAGGAGTTTCTGGAAAGTAACATTGATCAGGACAGCTTTGCTTCTAACGGCACAGTGTTGGAGATTGATGATTTGTAGTGGTTATGTATATTGATTATATCTGTGATATTTTTTTGTGATTGTACCTACCGACGAGTGTAAAAAAACTTTGTTTTTATTAGCACAATAAAGTAAACTAAACTAAACTAAACTAAACACCAGACGAGTGTACACTATGGTTTAAATTTGTGATAATATTATCGAGACGCGATTTACATGAGCTTGTAACTCTGGTGTAATCTTTGATAATAGCGGACATGTTAAATGTCAAGAGTACATTTTGCATACTCCTCGATTGTGTACTATTGGATATAAGGTCACAGTTTATATCTCCCAACAATATCAGGTACCTGCAAGTCTCAGTGACTCTGTTTAGCACCAGTTCCAGCGGTTGAAGAAACACATCAAAGTCTCCCGAGGATGAGGATCTGTAGGTGACTACAATTGCTATACCACTAACAGGAATATGGACAGCAGCAAACTCAGCGTGAAAAGGAACAGAAAGATCTCTTACATTCAGCTCAATGGTATCAACATTGTCACTAGCATATATTGCGACACCCCCATGTTGTTTTGTATCTCTGCAAAAACAAGTTTTTAGATTGAAATTCTCCAAAAGGACTGTCGAGATATTATCATAACACAAAAAATGTTCAGATATACAAACAAAATCATAATTTTTATCCTTGAGAAAGGCTGATAACATCTCGGCTTTATTTAACAAGCCCTGAATATTATAATGCAGAACTTTTATGCTACTTGCGTGATTTGCTAGTCTTTTGTACGTGGATTTGGTCTTCTGTGAAAAAACTTATTTACACATGCACCTTCAGGCCATGTGTTTGGATCCATTGCCAATTCTGCATTCTTGAAGCTTATTTCAACTTTAAAAGATGAGTATATCTCAGGATACTTTGACGCCATATTTTCCACCTTAACTTCAGGAAACTGACGTTGCAAGAACTTCGAAAATTCTTCCTTAGTTGTCGCTGGATTCATTCTGTATACATGAAGCGCCATTGTTCTTTCAGCCGCTTTTGGAAATTCTTCATTTTCTTGTGATGGCCTTTTCCCAACAATAGGTTTATTACTTTTCCTTCTTCTCCTTTTGACACTTTGAAAACCACCTTCAACACTAGATGTATCATCTGAAGGCAACTTCTGTAGTTTTGAATTTGCTGAGTCAACACATCCATAAGAAGCATTGCCTATTGTTATTGATGAGGTTTGTATGTTTGTTTGATTTGGTAACTGCCCCCTTTTTTCTTGAGCAGTTACTATAATGCTTTTAGGTTGTTTATCTATATGGGAAGGTAGAGAAGCGGCCTTTCGGCTTTCACCTATGACAGATTCAGAGTATGATGACGGATTATTCGGTTTACTTTTCTTGCCAATCGTATTTTGTACTTCAATATTTGGTTCATTGCATTCATTTCCGTGTAGATGCAGCTTTAGAATGTTTATCACATCTTGTTGATATTCAATAATTTTATCTTTATGTTCGGCGATTTCTTTCAAATGATGGTATTTCTGCTTAATAATTTCCTTTAAATAATTTATCTCCATTTGATAATAATAAGGATCTTTAACCACTGGCGACTGTGGCGTTTCATCGGATTCACCTTCACAGCAAATCACTGTTTTTGACGTAATATCTATTATCTTTGCATTTTTTAAATTCTTAATGCAGCTT
This sequence comes from Malachius bipustulatus, assembly GCA_910589415.1. Classification (NCBI taxonomy): domain Eukaryota; kingdom Metazoa; phylum Arthropoda; class Insecta; order Coleoptera; family Melyridae; genus Malachius; species Malachius bipustulatus. The sequence goes on along the minus strand of OU342638.1, from coordinate 3,321,081 downwards.
TCGTGGCTATAGCTACCACATTTCACACAAGATAGCCCATTCTTGGGCAGCACTTTACACTTTTTGCAGGGTTTCTGCGGAGCTAACATAAACACGTCTTCGCCGTTCGGCATCTCGAATTTGTATGTCTTTGTGTTTGAATTTGTTTGTATGTCTGTTGTGATAACTAAGGATACATCATCTCGTTATGTTTCTTACTCCTTCTATTGCATTGCATAGTCAATCGAGTTAAAATGGGACGTATTGTCAGAAATACGTTTGAATAGTCTGCAATTCTAAAAAGATGAGCGAGAGTGAGACGGAAGTATCGACTCGCGTCTTGATACGCTTAGATTGATACGATATTACGATAAGATTGTCGTCGCTACTATCAGTAGTGTCAGTGTCAGCGGTAAATATATACTAATAAGGTTTGTCTTGTGATTTGAAACGTTTTTTTTTTTTTAGAGCTGTCAAAAATATTTCAAAGTGTTAAGACCAAGTTTTATTCGATCTTGGAAATTAGTGAAATAGTAGTGTTATTTTTTAAATATTTTATTTCTTTATAGTTCTATCGTACTTTCTAAAGTCGGTGTTTACGAAGTTAACGAAGTTTAATGGTATTTTTTCCATAAAAAGTAAAATTTTATAAATTTTTATTTATTTTTTTCAACTGTCAATGTCACAAGAAAATTCAAGTGAAGAAGACACAAATTATTTGCCTTTAAAATACCCCAAAGACAAAATAACAAGATCATTTTTGGTTCGTAATTTTCAAATATCGTCTCAAGACCTGAGAGAAGCTGGAAGTTCTTCGATCACTCATGAAATTAATGAAGCTTCATGTTCGTCATTTACTCAAAATGCATTGAACCTTGACCTAGGAAAAGCTTTTTGTGAAATTTGCAAGCAATCATTTAAAAATCCAAAGGGAGTTCTAATCCATAAAGCCAAAGTTCATAGAAAAGAAGCAAATGCAAGCCTTATAGAGTAAGTCACTAGAAGTAAGAACTCAAATTTAAATTCTCGAAATGATGCAGACTCTTCGTCTATAGAAAAGAAGACCTCACCTGATTTGGATACTGCCTGTAAGACCTGGCATCATAAGTTCAATTTAGTTTTAAATGATATTGCGTCATTTGATTCGAATAACTTTGATCAATTAACAACTGATTTTCTATCATTTTTATACAATGCTAAAAAACTTCTACCTGGGCCTGTTCATCCAAGCGTTAAATACTTCAGACTACGTAAAAACCGCCAACTAGCTAATAATTCTGCAAAACAAAGTCAATGTTCAAATCCTCAGCGAAGAGATAAGAAAGCAAGAGAACGAAGACGAGATAAATATAACTATGAACTTGCACAATATTGGTACGCTAATCAGAGGAAAAAAGTTGTTCGTCAAGTTATGAATGGTTCAAAATCTAATCATTGCCAAATAGAAATTTCAAAATTGGAATTACATTTTAAAGAATGCTTTGAATCACAAAATGACTACACACTTGAAGACTATCCAATTCCTTCATTGATTCATGACGATATTTTTGTCACGGCTGAAGACGTAAAAAATGAAATCAAAAATCTCAAATATGACACAGCTACTGGTCCTGACCGTATACTAAGTCGCACTTTGAAAGAAATCCACATTGATGAAACTGTTGCCGTTTATATAAATATTCTGCTTCATACTGGTTATGTGCCTCAACAACTTCGAGAAGGAAGAACCATTTTAATTGACAAAGGTGATAATGTTTCACATCTTAGTAACTGGAGACCAATTACAATTTATTCAATAGTCAGACGAGTTATTGAACGGGTACTTGACAAAAAAATTCGAATTCAAATTGATCTAAATTGTAATCAACGTGGTTTTGTAAATGGCATTTCTGGATGTCATGTTAACACAAAATTGATAGATGCTTGTCTTCGCGATGCGAAAACTAAAAAAAAAGTTGTGCGGTTGTATTTTTAGATATATCAAAAGCATTTGATAAAATTGGACATACTCATATTCATAAAACATTGAATTCGATGGGAGTATCTGAAAATCTAACTCGACTGGTTTTAGCTTTATTAACAAACAACAACATTAAAATTGAAGCTTCAAAGAAGATTAGTAATGAAATTAAAATCAAGTGCGGTGTACCTCAAGGTGGACCTTTGTCTCCTATATTGTTCAACATTGCTATAAATTTTATTTATAATGAAATTTGTGATTCAAATATTGCCAATGAATACGGTTACCAACTTTTTCCAGATATGGATGCTATCTGTTTATCAGGTTTTGCTGATGATCAGGCCATCACTGCAAAATCTTCAATTGCAGCTTCACGTATCACGAAACTTACTCAAAATTTGTTTGGTTTAATTGGTCTGCAAACAAATCCAAAAAAAAGTTGTGGAATTAACATTGAAAATGGTAAATTAACACCTGGAAAAATCTTTATTTCAGATGACAAATTTATTCAGTGTATAAACGAGACTGATCGTATTCGTTATTTAGGTTGTAACTTTAATTCGGAAAAAATTGAACATCATGAACCAATATATTTTTCCATTATTAACATTCCCTCTTCAAGCAGCTCCTTTATCTAAAATACCAAATCTTATAACCAACAGTTTAGATATCATCATCCGCCGTTCTGTTAAATCTATCATTGGTCTTCCTGCTTCTACTTGTAATAATATGTTATACTCACCAAGGAAATTCAGGGGCTTAGGTCTTGTTTGTATGAAATGGTAAGTACATTTACAGCATTTTTCAATCGCAAAAAAATTACTTTCTTATAATGACGAGTTATTTCACCGCGCTTTCAATTGCATTGAAGAAATAGATAACTGTTGTAAAACCCTAGCTACAAACGGTACAACTTCAAGACAAATTCGACAGAATCTTAGGGAAACTGAATTTCAAAAATGGTGTAGCTTATCCTGGCAAGGTATTGGTGTTTGTCATTTTAAAACTTATAAGCCGGTCAACAACTTTGTAAGTAGTCAACATTCGCTTTCTTCCTCTGAATGGACAGCAGCGATTAAACTTAATTGTAATTATGCTAACGTGAATGGAGTCCCTGGAAACAATTGCAGCTCCGACCGTTGCCGTAAATGTGGTAACGAGAAAGAGACACCCGCTCATATTATAGGTAGCTGCAAGAGTAACACACTTCTTATCACCTCAAGGCATCATAAAGTGAAACACCATATTTCTCGATTACTTCAAGAAAAAAAAATTCGATTGCTACGAAGAGGTTTTTGCAATAGATGAAGCAGGAAGGAAGCGTTTCAGTGACATAGTTGCATTTGATAAAAAATCAAATAACGCCTACATAATTGATCCAACTATACGTTTTGAAACTAATAATCCAAATCAAGATTCTGATGTTCAATTGGAGAAACAAAATATTTATGATGGTTGTGTCGAATATTATAAAAAAAAATATTTTGAAAATTTTGGTAATCGAAATTGGCATACTTTAGGTTTGTGGTTTGGGGCTAGAGGATCAATTAGTAATAGTGTTTTAAATTTTTTCGAAAAATTCAATTTAAATAAAGATGAATTATTGATAATTTCGAAAAATATACTAATTGATTCTCTGCACATCATTCATCACCATATTTATGGTTGATTTTATAATATTTGTATTTATTGATTTTATTATTATTATCTTCTAAGACTGATTTGTATACTGTGTATATATTGCAACCTACTAAATGTAGACAGTAAATAAATTCTAATTTCCACGAAATTAGCAGAATTACCTGTGTCCTGTGTTATTGTCCTGTGATAAACTATGAGTAACTTATTATAATTGCTCGAATGCCTAAAAATCTATTTCCTTGCTTTGCCTGGGAAACGATTATATTACTATAAGTAGCTAATTCGCCATTACAAAAACGCTTGTGTCATTGGATCATTGCTATTCTTCTGATTTCAATCTCATCATGTAGGTTCATGGTTTTGTTTTCATTTATAGCAAACCAAATTACAAGTGAAATTCTGTTTGAACTATCACCCGATGTTGTAAAAGAACTAACACCGGTAGTTGGATTAAGACTACATTTTTTGAAACAATTGGATAGTTATAGAAAAAAGCTGATTCAGGTAAAAAAATACATATACCTATTCCTCGACCTACTCCAAATATTGAAATGTGATGCATGCACGTCAAGCAATCTGTCCTTCCTTTTCTATACATTATCCTTCTGCATGATACCTTAGATATAATCATAGAACTGTATAATTATCGATCTCTTGAGTTATGTTTTAACTTCCCAAATATGCCTTTTTAAAAAGGTTGAATTTTATTTAGGGAAAGGATAAAACTTTGAAGACTACTACAGTAATAGACGATGTCCGTGAACTGCGAATTATATTTTCAAGTAGGTTTTACACTTTAGATTAATACTAAATAGCAATAGGCTATGCCCGTAAACTACGATGTGTCCTAGTCGAAGATATAAAGTAGACTTAATTATAAAATAAAATCTAGGAGCTAACTTGCTGCTGCTATCCAAGTTTACAAGTGTTTATTTACTTGGTCAGCAGGACGATGCCACCGTGGGACTAGGATGCTAGTGAAGAATACGCAACGTTGCATTTATTTATTGCAAGTGGCGTGATCTCATCCTGATGACTCCTCCCCGGTAAGATGGGAATTCATGGGTGAAATTGATTTTCAAAATTTTGAGAAAATTAGAGATTTAAAATCAACTGAAAGCCATGAATTCGCATTCACGTGAATAAAATGTTCATCAGAAAATATAATAAATGTTATCAATAAAACAATCAATAAAATACTAATTACTTATTAATTATAGATAATGGTAATATTCAACTTAAATGCTAATAAAAATAAACATTTTGTTAAGATACTAGTCAAGTGCTAGTATGGGCATACAATTGAATTATAAGTTTAAACAGTGCCATTCGTTTATTTAATTATTTTCGCGGTGTGGGTGTAGGAAAGGCTCTTAATTGACCTTCTTCTTCTGCATCCACACTATTTTTCAAATGTCTACGAAAACAATAATTTCTCTTGTAGTAAATTAGAGTACCTACAAGAATTAACACGATAGCAACATATAATGCTACGTTTGAATGGAACCAAATGGTTTTGGTTATTGATTGATTCGGAATCGGATCATTGGTTTGCAAAGTTAATTTCGATAGCTCATCAAGGTTTATGGACTTTAAATTCAGTTGTATTGGTTTTACATTCATAACTTCCTCGTTGATTGGTGGAAGATAGACAGGTTCCTTTTTAAGGATGCCTTCTAAGTTAATAAATGTAAAATCTTTGGTAGTAAAGGAACATGAATATGGAACATCAATTAAAAATACACCTTTAAGGTTATGCACTTCTTCGTTGCCGCACTTTTCGTGGATTAGAGTCTGTTTAGGTAAAATTACCAAGTATTTTTGATCACTAATAGTTTCCACTAACGAATCATTCACTTCTACAGGTATGTGTTTACAATTAGGATATTTATTGACTTTCAATAGGTTTCTTACACAAGAATCCTGTTGAAAATTTTTCTCGATCTCTGTCAATGAGCAATAAAATTGTCTTTGCAAGTATTGACAATTAGATTTTAAGTAAACGATTGAATTTTCGTGCATTGCTACGTACGGTGTGGGTGGAATTATTACTGTATTATTGGTGGTTGGAGTTGAGTACAAATGATAAAGGTTGTAAATTTGTTGGTCTAAGATAGGGACGTGGAGTAGGAAGACTACATGTTCCGAAGTGATGTAGAAATCTACTGATATTGTTCTTAGAAATAGGACAGTGTCTGAAGAATAGTATTGACTTTCCTCGTGAAATTTGTTTAGTTCATTTCTCATTGCAACAATCTGATCCTCATTAATCACTGATAGATGTAATTGATTAATCATTGCAAAATTTATGGCAGTGTGTACATTGTTAATTAAAGTTTTGAGTTGAAAAACACTTATTCTTAACAAGGTTAGAGCTGCTAAAGACTTTTGTTCTTGCAATTCTTTAATTATCAAATTTACTTGATCGAAGTTTGAGGAGACATTTTCAATTAGTTGTTTAAAATTTTTAATCAATGCGTTATTTATGGACAGCTGTTTATTGAAATGACTAATCAGGTTTTCCTGATTGGTAGTTAATTTTGTGATGGCTTGATCATATTTTTCGCCATCGTCAGCATCAAGATTACCAGAAATTAATTTGAATACTGAACCAATTGCATTAAGCAATCCTCGTTTTGTTCGATTATTAGAGGGAGTCAAAGCGTCTGGGTGTATCAATCTAATTTGGGATTTGAGATGATCTCTTTCTAGCTTTAAATAGGAAAGTTCTGTCTTTTCGATCTGGTTATTTTGATCATCGGGCTTCTTCCTAATTTTGCCGTGTAATTCAGTAATGATGTTGTCGAGTTTTAGAATTTGATGACGAATATCGAACAGGGGGTAATGATGTATAAAGGTATGATGAGTGACCTGTACTCTGGTAGTTCCTAATCTTAGGGGTAAAATTCCTGGATTATTTTGTAAATTTTTTATTTCTATTCTTTGGGCTCTATTTACCTGCATCAGATTAATTATCAAGATGACTAGTACTGGGCCTAATAACCGGGTCATCTGCAACAAAATTTCTTGTTAGTTGAGATTTCCTAATTGGTTTGAGTTCTTGTTTATGATAGAACTTATCTTTAGATGTTAGAATTTTAGGACCTCGGTCTTCTCGAACTGTTACCATTCGATAAGGGGCTGAAGTTTTGTTGCGCTGGGGATCTTTTAGATATACAGGTTGATTTTCACTCACAGGAGTGAAGTCTTTTCTTCTAGTGTTTTCGTACTCTAAGCGTTTTTCTTTCGTTTCCACTTCTTTCGTGTGAACGGCCTGATATAGGGCGTTGACGCGATTGTATAGCTCATTTGAGTATTCGAAATAAAAATTTGTGTCCATGACATCCAGTAAATCGTTTGCTTCTAAATGACCATATAGAAGCTCTATTGGTTTGTAATTAGTTTTTGAGTGGATTGACCTGTTGTAAATGATCACCGCATTTTCAAATACATTGACGTTCAGAATTTTGTCTTTCGAGACTGTGATGGTTTTTATAATTTCCAACAACGTTCCGTGAGCTCTTTCAATCGGGCTGTTGCTGTTAGGGTGTTTAGGGGTCGTTAGGTGGTGGTTTACCTTATGTAACCTTAACAAGTCTTTGAATAGACTAACATCGAACTGGTTGTCCGTTACCAGGGTTTTAGGTAATTTGTATCGTGCGAATAGGCTTACGTATGACTCTACTATATCTGCGATGTTAACCGAATTTAGTGGTTCAAACATGAAAAATTTAGTCAGTGAATCTATCGCAGTTAGGTATTTTTTATTTCTGATAGAAAATACGTCCATGAATACTAGTTCGAAGGGTTTTTTAACTGATGGTGTTAAAGTTAATTTATGTTGCTTAGGATGCCGTTCGTACTTTGCCTGTTGGCAAATTACACATTCGTCAACATGTTTCTGACAATCCTGGACTAAATTTGGCCAATAATATTGCCTACTAATTTCAGCACTTAGTTCTTGGGATCCGCGATGATCTGGCTGATGAAACTGGTTTAGCAAGATTTCTCTAGCGGGTGGATCCTCTATGTCCTTTAGGATTTTGTGGGTGTAGACAAATTTTATTGAATTATCGAAATTTTGGTTTATTAATGTGGCTAGTGACTCATAAAATTGCGATGGTTTGCAACTTATAGCGTTAATGACCTGGGGGTTTACATATTCCCTAAGGATATTCATTATTTCATTTTCGTAATTATTTTGGGTGATGGTAGCTAAATACCGCTCTTTGCCAAATGGGGAAATTTGTTGTAATTTTGGCTTTGATCGAATTTCAAAAATAAATTGTTTTTTATAAAAATTTATTGGCTTCTCCGTTATTGGCAGGGATGCGTTAACATTTTCCGCCTGCGAATGCTGGGTTATTTCCGAATCGATTTCGCGCTCGAGTTCGGGAATTTGGGGTGGAAGTACTTGTATGTCGGAGATTACATTTATTTTTGGTATTGATTTGGGTATTGGAGTCAATGGTTGAAGATGTTGGTCAAGTTCGGCTATATCTAAGGGTTCTCTTTCTGCTACGTCACCTGGATTATTGAACAGTAACAGAAGGTCATCGGGTGTTTTTATTTCTAGTGGATTGGACTCTAGGCGGGAAAGGAAATCCGCGTTTGTATTACTTTTTCCTTCTTTGTAGTGTAATGTATAGTCAAATTCTTCAAGTGCCAAACGCCACCTAATTAATCGGGGGTTTGTTTCTTTAAAATTGTACAGCCATTGCAAGGGCTTATGGTCCGTAATTATATTGAATTTTTGACCGTAAATATAGGGTCTGAAAATTTTGGTTGCCCAAATTATCGCCAAGCATTCCTTTTGAGTTGTTGTATAATTGATTTCATGCTCATTAAGTGTTCGGCTAGCGAACATGATGGGCTTGTCTTTGCCTATTGGACCTTGCGAGAGCACGGCCCCAATTCCAAAATTGGATGCGTCCGTGGTTACGTTGAACGGTTTGTTAAAATCTGGGTAGATTAAAATTGGGGGGTTTATGATCATTCTCTTAATGGAATTAAAAGCTTCTATAAACTCTCTGGAATGGATAACTTTGTTGTTCTTTTTTAGACAAAGAGTTAGCGGTTTAGAAATAGTGGCGTAATTTTTTATAAATTTTCGGTAGTAGCCTGTAAGACCTAGAAACGATTTAATTTGTTTCTGTGTAGTTGGTAGAGGGACGTCTTTAATTTTTCCTACTAGTTTCGGATTTGGTTTTATTCCATCAGTAGTTATCAGATGGCCTAAATATTCTACTTCAGTTAAACAAAATTCCGATTTTTCTAGCTGGACCTTAAACTTGTGATCTCTAAGTCTCTGAAAAACGGTTTGTAGGTTTTTCAGGTGCTCCTCGAAATTCTTGCCCAAGACAATTATGTCGTCTAGGTACACCAGACATATTTTATCAATTAGTCCTTTGAGTACCTGGTTCATTACTCTGGCGAAACAGGCCGGTGCATTTCGTAGCCCAAAAGGCATGCGAAGGAAATGCCAGTGCCCATTTTCCGTTGAGAAGGCAGTTTTATACTGATCTTTAGGATCTATTTCGATCTGCCAGTATCCGCTTTTCAAGTCTAACTTTGAAAACAGTGCAGAACCTCCAAGCAGATCCAATACTGTAGCGATGTTCGGTATCGGGTATTTGTCTTCGATGGTTTTTTCGTTTAATTTGCGAAAATCAACCACCATCCGCCATGTCTTTTTGCCATGTTTATCGGGTTTCTTTGGGACTAAGAATATAGGTGAGTTGTAAGGTGACTCACTTTCAACGATGATGTTTTGTCGTTTCATTTCATCTATTTGCTGGAAAATTTCTTTCCGTTGAGCATACGGGACACGATACGGTTTCGCAAAAACCACATCGTCGCATTTTAGGGGAATTTTATGTTTGGTATTATTAGTGAAGGTTAAAATATCACCGTCACGATAGAATATGTCGTGATAGTGTTCACACAATTTTTGAGCTGCGAATCTCTGTTCAGGGGGTAAATGATCTAATTCGAACGATGGTAAATTTGTATTTATGTTATCAAAAGTTCCCGTGTAGACATTGCAAACGTCTACTTCGCTTTGGTCAATATGATGTGCGATTATTGGGTCGTCAAGTTTCGATATAGGGGTATTAGACGTTATTACCTTGCTTTTTCTTATTAGGGGTACCTGACAGTGGTAATTCCTTGCCGTAGTAGTGGTTTCGGGAATTGTACCATGTTCGGTATTTTGATTTGGAATCAAAACCGTGCCTTTCTTTATTTTTATTGGAACTCGTATGGTTTCCGGTGACAAGGTTTTATAGACTATGTCATTGGCATTTGCAACGAGAGTATCATATTGTTTGAGTTCATGTGTCGTGTTATTCAATGTCAAGGTTCCATTCGCGTAATTTATACTAGCGTTTGTTACCTGTAAGACATCTGATCCGAGAAGAATGTCGAAGCTGTCGTGAAATTTTACTATGAAGAATTTTATAAATTGACCTTCCTCTAGTAGGTCAACGACAACACATTTATTGTGATGTGACTGACTTCCAATTGTTTTTAAAATAAACTTCTCTTCTTGAATGTAATCATAAAAATATTTGTAGGCTACATCGGGATTGATTAAGGAGTGCGTGGATCCCGTATCAATCATCAAATTGAAGTTGATGTGTGGGGGATAACAAAATTGCAAGCATGGTAACATTGGGCTAGGGAAATTGTCTATTGATTTGGTCCCGAGGCAGTTAGACGAAAATTTTCCACTGAAGGTGGTTCAGTTTCTTCGCCTTCACTGAAATTTACATTCTCCTTAGAGACATTGGAATATTCCTGGGGTACATAATCATTCGAGTATTGATTATTTTCGACATTACCTTCCTCGTAATAATTTGGGTAATTCGAATCCTCGTATGGTAAATCGACTTCGTCTACAGATTGTGGTTGCGTATGCAACTCTTCGGGGTGTCCTTCCATGAAATTTATTTGCGGTTTGGGTTGCCGCCAATTTCGGAAGTTGGTGTTTTGGGCCTGTGTACTATTGGGAAATCGATTGTTGGGTCGATAACCTATCGACATAGGGGTTGGTCTATTACTTTGAGCGTTATTTCTGCTAAATTGGCCATTAGGTTGGAACACATTTCGTTGGAACGATGGATGTTCCGGGCGAGTTCCAAATTGATTTGGAAGATTTGGAATTGTCCTATTCATAGGGAAAGATTGGTTATTCCTAAAGAAAGAGTTCGTGTTGGGCGAAAATTGCCTAGTTACGATTGGATTCTTTTGAGGAACGGGAGGCGTGACTTTAACAGGAGGCCTTTGAACTTTATCCTGAGGATGTTTACTTATGTAATTTAGAACAATTTTGGTTGCTTCATTAAGGGACCTAGGGGACCTGACATCTAAAATAGTCTGTAGCATCGGCTGGCAGTTGCTATATAAAACTTCTAACGCCGTCTGCTCGTTAATTTCTTTATGAATTATTTTTTGATTATTGCTAATGTCGTCGTCCATGGTAACCTTTATGTCTAATTGTGATTGGAGGGATTTGATTCTTTCTATAAAATCGTTTAAATTTTCATTATACCTGATTCTCAGCATTTTAAACTGATGGGCTAAAATTTTCCTATCTGTAAGGTCGCTAAATTTATTTCTCAGGGCATCTTTTAATGTCGGCCAATCGGTTATATCGGGTCGGCAAATTACAAAATCGTTAGCATCACCTATCAATTTACTACAAATTAAACAATATACATAATTATTAAGAGTGACGTCAGTGGTATTTCCATATTTTTGGAAATAAGGTTCAACCTTCAAAATGAAACTTTCTAGTGCCAAAGGTTTGCCATCAAATTTCGGAAGAATTTCTCCGTAACTTCTAGCCGCGGAGATTAAATTTTCTGTCGAGGGTTGGACTGCATTTGCACCGTCACTAATTGTTAGGGGTGCCATTTTTGAGTGGAAATCTCGGTTTGCTAATGGGTTCTTTCTTTGCTTTAACCTTTGCGCAATGGACAATGTATCGAGAGAAATTTCCAAATTGTCTACGACTGGGTTTTGTGGTCCGTCTTCGCTTGACGAATCGTATACGCTCTCAGAATCGCTTACTTTGTCCTGGACCGATTGGCACCAGCATCCGCTCAGAATAGTATAAAGTTCGAACCCGATCATTCATTACATAATAGAGGCTCAATGCTAGGTGACCCTTTTTCTATTAAAGAACTGAAAAACTCCATCAAAGACTCAAAAAGCACTGCACCTGGTAAAGATCAATTCACATATCCTATCATCAAACACCTCCCACATAACTGTTTAGAAATTTTGTTGGAAATATTTAACTCCTGGTGGACGAAAGGGGAAACCTTTGAACAGTTGAAGGAAATAACTGTGTGTCTGTTTCTGAAACCTGGCAGGGACGGTGAGCTCCCCTCATCCTATCGCCCGATCTCGCTTATGTCCTGCTTTGCCAAAACGTTCGAAAGAATGATTAAGGCGAGACTGGAGTGGTACTTGGAGTTTAATTCCTTGCTGCCCGGTAATCAGTTTGGCTTTCGACGTGGTGTGGGTACCTTGGATGCGTTGACGTGCCTGGTAAGTAGCATTCAACTCGCATTAACAAACAAACAATCAGTGGGGTTACTGTTTATTGATATGGAGGGGGCGTATGATGCTGTCGACCTGAACTTGCTATCACGAAAGCTGTTTAAAATACACTGCCCAAAGAATGTGGTGAACGGTATACTACAGCTCTTCTCCAATCGTAAAATTTTCTTAAGAGACCACAAGGGAATGCTTCATGGCCCAAGAATATTAGCCCAAGGACTAATGCAAGGCTCAGTACTAAGCCCAATCTTATTTAACGTATATACAGCCAATCTGCACAACTTGCGAGAGGGTCCCACCTGTATACAATACGCTGATGATGTATGCTTCTTAACTGCTAGGAACACAGTAGAAGAATGCGTGACTGAACTCGACAATATTGTATCCGAACTCAAAGTCTGGATGACAAATCATGGGTTCGAATTGTCACCACAAAAAAGCGCCGTAATGATATGCACAAGAAGCAGAAAATATCATCATAAGGCAGAAACAACAGTATCTTTGAGTGGAATGACCTTCCCAGTTGTGAAACGCTTTAAGTACCTTGGGCTAATTATCGATAATAGACTACTCTGGTCAGATCACATAAATTACATTAAAACGCGAGTGGAGAGGGCCTGTAATATACTTAAGTGTACCACCAAGCACTACTGGGGAGCAGACGTGCATATCTCTCTTATGTTTTATAGAGCCTTTGTCAGGTCCATAGTTGAATACGGACAATTCTTGTATGGCACGGCATCGAGGGCGAGGCTACTCCACGTGGATCGCGTTCAGTTTAAATGCCTTCGGATTGTCTTGGGCGCGATGAAGAGTACTCCATGTCCCATCCTTTTGGCGGAATCGGGCGAAATCCCTCTAGCACATAGAAGACAGTATATGGCTAACAAATTTGCAGCAAAGCTATTACAATTTAACTCTAGCGATACAATAAACTTACTGTCCAAACTAAGCACTGTCACCCTAACAGATAAATACTGGGAAAAGAGGGGGATTCCCTTACTTTGCCAGGGTTTCTTGATTGTTAAAAACCTGCAGCAAACTCCACAACCGCAAACAAAATTTCTATTATTCCAGAAACCATATGAACTCCTTCATTACACTCCCAAGATTACCTTCCCTCAGTACTCTTTCCACGGCGGAATAAATAACACAATAATTATCAAAGATGTGTTAGAGAAAACTCCCGAAGCCATCCCAATATACACAGATGGTTCCAAATCGGAGTCCGGAGTTGGCTGTGCGATATACTGTCCTGCTTATAACCTGAGTATGAAATACAAATTGGGGAACATTTGCTCAATCTTTACCGCCGAAGCGTTTGCCATACGAAAAGCATTAGAGTGGGCCTACCTCAATTCAATAGGTAGCATAGCCATAATAACAGACTCCAGATCCGTCCTCGAAGCATTAAATAGCAATATATATAAACACATCAAAAACAACTTAATTGTAGAAATACTAGAACTTGGCTACTTACTGAAACTTACCAGGTGCAGCGTTCACTTTATTTGGGCGAGGGGTCACGCAGGTATCACGGGAAATGAGACAGTAGACGGATATGCGAGGGAGGCGCTGACTTCTGGCGAGGGGGTCGAGCTGGTATCTCATAAAGATATTAGTTCCTGCCTCTGGAGAATGGAGAACGTGGCCTGGAGTAACAAATGGGCACAATTCACGAACCAGTCAAACAACCAATATGCACTACTGCACACAATATTGCCATCTTCATTTCCGTATCGCGAAAAAGGTCGCTTCTCTACAACGCTTATACTTAGGCTTAAAGTTCAACATGGTAGATTTCCCGAACACTTAAATAAGATAGGGATAAATGATACTCCTATGTGCCCACATTGCCCTTCAGAAGTTGGTTCCCTGAACCATATATTGTTTAAATGCAGGAATAATTCTCAAGCCACCGAAAGACTTTGGAAGACCTTAGACGAAAACAAGGTGGATAGGCCCACAAACTTGACAAATGTCCTTGCACTGGCAAATATGGACATCTACAAGGCTCTAACTGACTTTTTTATAGCTATAAAGCTACCTCTCTAAACTCTTCGAGTTATATTTAATTTTTTATATTTTATTTAGAGTCTATTTTTTCTAGATAGAAGATGATGTTTGATATTTTGTGGCTAATGAACCCTGTTCGAGGCCAACCCTCCCCCCCCCCACACACACTTTGTCTGAGTTACTCATTAATTAATTTATTGCATTATCAAGTTAACTGCTTATCGATTTATCAGGTTAAGACTCAAGTGACCACAAAAGTTCAAATTATATGGACAATATAGAGCGATAAGAAAAATATTGGGGTAAAAACTTATAATCTACAAAAATAAAATAATGGCAATAAAATTTAAATAGTAATGAAAATGCTTGTAATTTCGAATATACTGTACGGCCAGTCTCATCCGTATCAGAGGGGGTACTTAAGTCCACAGTATATCAAAATTTACAAGAATTTTAGTTATACGATGTTCAAAAAAATAAAATAAAAATCCTTTAAAATTAAAATATGCACAGTAAATAATATAGGGTGATATAAAATATATATGTACAGGTTTTTGTTACGTAAGTGTAATAGAATTGGAAATCTAGAGTTATAAAAATTACGAGAAAAATTATCTCTATTAAACTTTCCTTAACTTCATAAAAGATGTAATCTGAATTAAAATTTATTTGGTAAAATTAAGCTTTGGAAAAATAAAATTCCTAGAGATGCAATAGTTGCATGTTATTGCACAAATTAATAAATATTTAATTGTTGATTTCGATTTCAATTATAATAATTGAAAAAAGCTTTTAATCATTCGCTTAGTTTCATTTTACTTCGTGCGTCAATATTTAAATATTTTTCTGACCTTTGTCTTGCTTTAAAGTTGCTGAAGTTGCTGCGGGGAGACCTCGCCTCTGCGGGGTTGCTCGTACCGACTTGGTTGTTGCGGGGAGACCTCACCTCTGTGGGGTTGCTCGTACCGTCTTGGATGTTGCGGGGAGACCTCGTCTGCTGCGGGGTTGCTCTTTCCGGCTTCTGGATGCGGGGTTCGCTGGATCTTCGTAGTCCTTGATGCTCGAACTTCACTGAACTGCACACTAATTTTAGGAACCACGAAAATCCGCCAAGACTGCGCCAGTTATGTTTTAACTTCCCAAATATGCCTTTTTAAAAAGGTTGAATTTTATTTAGGGAAAGGATAAAACTTTGAAGACTACTACAGTAATAGACGATGTCCGTGAACTGCGAATTATATTTTCAAGTAGGTTTTACACTTTAGATTAATACTAAATAGCAATAGGCTATGCCCGTAAACTACGATGTGTCCTAGTCGAAGATATAAAGTAGACTTAATTATAAAATAAAATCTAGGAGCTAACTTGCTGCTGCTATCCAAGTTTACAAGTGTTTATTTACTTGGTCAGCAGGACGATGCCACCGTGGGACTAGGATGCTAGTGAAGAATACGCAACGTTGCATTTATTTATTGCAAGTGGCGTGATCTCATCCTGATGACTCTTGCATGTGTTTAAATTAAAGAGAAATAATAACAATCTGTTATTATGAAACTATTAAGTATTAGGAATAAAGAAATCTTCAAATTTAAATTTAAAAGAAATAGATTTTAGTCAAGAGTAATTTCTATAGAACAGAAAAGATTATTTACTGCTATAACACTGAACCCTGTCCTAAGTGGGCCCCGTTTCCGGCTACTCGCATTCACTTGCTTACATAGCTGGGAATTCCCGCTCAATACTGCTTATTGCTTTTATTTATATCAATTCTTCTTTATATTATTATTTCTTTCATATTAAATTTACATTTATTTTTATAGCCTTTTGATGAAACTTGTAACAGTCTAAGAACAAGAACCCCTACGCCTACATTATCATCGGCAGCATCATCCTGTTCGTCAAGACATTCTAAGACATCTATTTAAGTATACTTGTTATACGTATATTATTGTTACTATTTATTATGTTTATTTTTTTATTATCATAATGGATATTTTTCTTATCATTGTTTTTTGTTTCTTATAGAGACGATATATATGTATTTTTTTTGTATAAGTTAAATTATGTGTTACCTATAATTTTTATTTTCTCTCAACATTTGAAAAAATATATTTGTTTTTATACAAGGTGTTTCTAAATGGAGTACCATAAATTGGAGGACTTGTAGATAAAGTTAAAAAAATACGAAAATGTAGGAAAATTTTTTTTCGAAAAGGCTTTATTGATGAGATACAGGGTGTTAAAGAGTCGACCGACAGACCACTCTTTTGTTAATATTTGTTGAAACAATAACCCAACTGAGACAATTTTTTGTGTGTAACAACAAGTTATAAAGAGCAATAATCAGACAAATTTTCGGTTTATTTCAATAAGCCAGTGGCGTAGAAACGGGGGTCGTTTGACACTTTTCACTCTTTAAAAAAGTAAGGGCTAGGTTTTTTGAAGTCTTATTACTTTTTTCTGAATCAACGGTCTTTTTACAATAAAAAAGCCATACTTGTTTAATTTGCCCAGAGGCGTCCGTTTTTGAGATATTTGCAATTTTGTGTAAAAAAAAAAAAAAATGCATTTGAACGATTATCAAATCAACCAAAAATAATGTTTTCGTTGGAGCAGCGTTTAAATGCATGTGTACGTGCAAACGGAGGACACTTCGAGCAATATTAGATAATCATTAGGTAATTTTATGTTAGGTATGTTTTGTTCAATTACTTATGTTTTGTTATGTGTTGAATAGTTTTCTTGACAATAAATATTATTCAATTTTCACTTCGGATATGAAATGTCAAACTGACAAGTAAGTCCAAAAATTAGTTTATTTAAATTTCAAAGCTACCTTCACAATTTTCAAATGCATTTTTTTTTTTGACACAAAATTGCAAATATCTCAAAAACGGACGCCTCTGGGCAAATTAAACAAGTATGGCTTTTTTATTGTAAAAAAACCGTTGATTCAGAAAAAAGTAATAAGACATCAAAAAACCTACCCCTTACTTTTTTAAAGAGTGAAAAGTGTCAAACGACCCCTGTTTCTACGCCACTGGCTTATTGAAATAAACCGAAAATTTGTCTGATTATTGCTCTTTATAACTTGTTGTTACACACAAAAAATTGTCTCAGTTGGGTTATTGTTTCAACAAATATTAACAAAAGAGTGGTCTGTCGGTCGACTCTTTAACACCCTGTATCTCATCAATAAAGCCTTTTCGAAAAAAAATTTTCTTACATTTTCGTATTTTTTTAACTTTATCTACAAGTTCTCCAATTTATGGTACTCCATTTAGAAACACCTTGTATAAGAAAAAAAATTGTTTTACTGCACCTGATGCACCCAATCAAATTGATATGTCTATAAATTAATCGACTATAGCATTAACTTTATTATTTTTTTATAGTCAACTTATATTTTGTTGCCGCAACAAAACTAATTTTATTAATCATAAACCGAATTGTTTCTAGCAAAACTTTGACTAGTTCATATTTACGCAACCTTTCTTTACCTCTACCTAATATTTTGGGAAATTTTAGATTAAATTGTGTCAGGGTGATTTAGATTGTGTTGATATACATAAGCTACTAGTTAATAATAAACATCATTTGATTATAACAATCAAATAAATATTAAATATTACCGCGCATTTTTGGCACCGATCAAACGTTTTGTCTCTTCAACATTCTTGTTTGTTAACAGTTACTGAAGATAATTTTACTGTAAAAGTATTCGCCAAACAAATAGTTTGGTTTTATTAAAATAATATTTGTTTCTCTCTATTCATGCAAACCATTTGTTTAGGTCAAACGAGATTTGGTTATTATGACCAAACTGCTCTCTCTGTGTAGGATATTCATTATTCCTCAACACACGCCACTGACACGAACTGCGATACCACATCTGGTTCGACTTACAAATAAGTGTACGATTCAAATCGAATTAAATGAAATTGTTTAGTCAGAATCAGTGTGGCATGACAACGGACAACTCTCAGTGTACAGAGAGTAATATATGAGTGGCAGCTGTAGTAACTAAGGTCACTGACATCGCCGGAGGATGCAGGTTGCGTCAAGGCCATTGAGTTAGACGGCGACCCAACGCCGGATTAATAAATGGGAATAAATTCAAACACGTAAATAAATAAATATGAATCGAGATCGAACGAAACTTTCAACACAGTGGAGGGGGGCCAGCGTAGGGGTAAAACCGTCGCGATAGAGCAACTGAAACATCCCATCTGATCGGATCTTATTTTTCCATCGAAAAATAACTTTTTATGGTATGTATTATTTATATTACATAAAAGGTATTATAGTGCGGAGACTGGACACAATTTTAGTAAATTTCCATTAGTTATACCTACTTGATCTTGTTTAAATTTCGTACAATTTTTTTTCCTTTCTCTAAGCCGCTTTTGTTGTGGTTATGATACTCTTGTAGTTTTAGTTTACGTGGTTTAGTGCCTTTTAATTCCCTAATTATTAGGAATTATTTACTTGGCGACTTGGATACTGTTGTCTGTTCCGCAAAAGATTCGCCTTTAATGCATTTGAAAGTAGGTAAGTGAATCGTAGACATTTTCTTTCATAAAAACGTTAACATAACCTAACCAAAAATCACGGCGTCTGTAAGTTTTCCTCTGTCGAATTATGTGTATTTCGAGCAGAACAGGTAGTTATCTAAGTACCAGTTCTCATTTTTCACGAAACTACAAGAGGTCTGGGTATTAGGTTTTAAGTAATATGTATTTTCCAGGTAATTATCCAGGTTCGGTATTTGATTTGTAATCCGGGCAACGTAATAAATTACTGATCGTACCTGATCCGCCATTTGCTAAATTTGTAGACCCCACCTTGCACTTCTTGCGTTAAAATAATTTTTTATTGCAATAGCTAGGTAGGTACCTACCTATTGCTTTATAATTTGAGTGTTATAATAATAAATTTAAATTAGGGACTCAATGCAAGTCTAAAGCAACGTGTTTCGCAGGTACAATATACCTAAGTAATATAAAATTTAATTTGGTAGGTACTTATACCTACTTATATTACGCAACATACAAGTTGTAGGTATTATACCTCAGTAGGTATAGCTACTAGTCCATACTCCATAGTAATAGAGACTGTAGACTTCTAGTAATATACCTATTTATGTTTTTGAAACAACTTGCATGTTATAGGTACCTTAGATATACCTAACCTACCAAATTAAATTTTTTGTTGGTAGGTACCTATAGGTAGTAATAATAATAATTATTATTATTATATTAAACACGAAAATTTGTAATAATTTGTATTTTATGATTTTTTTATAGATTCAGATTTTATCGTTGGTGGAAGGAACGACCTCAAAGCGAAATGTGAACCTTATAATGAAAAAAAAGTGTTATCAAAGGAGGTGTGCATCACATATTCAGCTCAGGGAAAAAAAGGAAGATAAACATTTCTTCGCTTGAAAAAATTTTTCAAGTCAAATGTAAGTAAAATTTGTAATTATTAAACTTGATTGAGTCTCATTTTGAATCTAATTTTTAGGATTCAATAAGAATTCATTTTCCTAACGCCACTGACGAAGAAATCACGACAAAAATTAGCCTCAGTAGGTATGGCTGGGGCACCCGACTGGGATGGAGGAAGAATTTATTTATGGAAGATGTTTATTTAATTTTGTTACGTTGATACATATACCTATCTATGTTAATTTTTTTATAGGTATAGTAGCTTTTGTCAGAAGTTGATATTGTTTATTTTTGTATATTTTATATATTTTTTTTTAATAATGAAATAAATGACTTGAGTTCTATAATGGTTCATCATTGGTTTACAGCAATTCTACTATAATAGTGGAACAACGATGAATTTTCAATGTTCATTCAATAACAAAAACTCATTATTTTACCAATATTTCAATTACTCATTGGCACTTTATCGTTGTTCAAATATTGGTATAATATTTAAACATCAATAAACGATCAATATTCCTAATGTTCACAGTTCATTATTGGTTTGACATGAATATTCCAATAATGTGGTGACAATAAACTTCCAATATTTATTCAATAACAAAAACCCGTTATTTTACCTATATTTAAATTAATTATTGGCACATTATAGTGTTTCAAATGTTGGCATAATATTCAACAACAATAAACTATCAATATAGCAGAATGTTCACATTCATTATTGGTATAATATCATCATTTCTTTATTGCGCCATTATTTTTCAACATTTAATGGACGTTGACTAAATATTGTTTTGCTACTTGGGCAGGTAAGCCTAAAATAATAATATAATTATGTTACAATGTTATGCTAGCATAGTTTTTAGCCTCTTAGAAGATTTAATTACTATTTCAAAAATTTTTATGATTTACATAGGACTTAATATAGTTTGATTTTGCCTTTGTAGAAAAGTATTGTGACTTAAAATATTTTTTTAGATGCAAATGATGTCTCAAAAAAAACAAAATAATTCTGGGGACAATTCGGTGTGCGAACACACAGGGTCAGTACAGGATGTAGATTATTCAATAAAAAATCCAGATAACTCAGATTTAAATACTCCTGCATACTCAATTATTGGTATAGCTTCTCATGTTACTGCCGATCCTCAAGGCCAGTTATTAAATAAAACTCCACAAAATGATGAGGAGTTTTTGGTTTTTGATAATGGCGACGATGTTGCAGATCCCTTCAGCGGAGATGAAGACAGAAGTGGGACCATAAAATTAATTATTATGTAGCAATGTTATGCACTACTTGTAGTTTGTTGTTATATTTTATATATCACTACTCGAGACAGAAAGTTAATTATGTAATCATTTTTTCAGATAAGAAAATATCTCGAAAAACCAACTCGATTCTGAAGAATATAATATGTACTATATTAGGCAAAAATACAGCAAAGGGTGTATTTATGTCTTCTCTGAAATAAATAATCCAGATAACTGTGATCTAAATATTACTATTGCACACTCAAATGTTATAGATTTTAACTTTAACGTTACTGCCGATATTCAAGAGCAGTTATTACATAGAACTCCAGAAAAAAATGAAGCATTTTTGGTGTCTGATAATGATGATGATGTTGCAGATCCTGATTACGTTAGTGGAGAAGAGGAAGAATATGTTAGAAATGTAAAAGAGCGTTAGCGGTATTTAGTAATAATTGGTATAAGTTTTCTGTGTGGCGTAAATGTCATATTGTTATTTACGGAAACATGTTAAGAATAAGAAGAATAATAAAGTCTCCTCGTGTATGGTGGATGTTAAAGTAAAAATGTAACTTGAGTTTTATATGTTTTATAATAAATAATGAATAGAACGTTGTTGTTGTTATTATAATTAAAACAAGTGTGGTGTCATGTAAAGCAGGTACAGGTTAAAAGTAAAACTCGGGATAGGTGCAATATCCCAATAAAAGTAAAAATCTATCAGGTTATGGGTCCAGGCATTCCAGTGTGTCCAGCTTATCTCTAATCCTGTACTTGTGTAAAAACTGTAAAACTAAAAACTAAAATGTCAACTAAAACCAGCTTCGAAGAATTGAATCAGATAACAAAATTAACAAACAAAGAAAACTACAAGTTATGGAAATTTCAAGTGAATATCACATTAAAAGCTTATGGGTTATTCGAAATTGTAGAAAATGGAATGACAGAGGAAGATGATGAAACTGAAATACGAAATGACGCAAAGGCACAAAGAATAATTACTTCAACAATATCAGCTACCTGTCTAACTCATCTGTTAGATTGTACATCAAGTAAAGAAATGTATGAAAAACTGCAGAAGATTTATGAAGGTGATTCCGAGCAACTAAAATGCAAGTTGATGCAGGAGTTTTTTAATTTTGCATACAAGAGAGACACTAATATTTCTGAATTTATTAGTGATATACAAAATTTAGTATTTAAACTAAAAACCCTTGACATGGTTATGTCAAAAATTTTATCTGCTTTTCCAGAAAAATACAGATATTTTACCAGTGCATGGGAATCAACCAGTAAAGAAGACAAAACACTAACTAATTTATTTTCGAGACTTCTTCGTGAAGAAGATCGGATGAAAGAATCAAGCGAAGAAAAAGAAGTTGCATTTGTGTCAGCAGAGAGAAGGTGTTTCGTATGTAATAAAGTAGGGCATCTAAAGTTTCAGTGCAAAAATAAAAGTAAAAACTATAATAACTACAAAGTAAAAGCTTGCAGCATCTGTAAAAAGACCAATCATAATGATAAGGATTGTTTGTTCAGAAGAAGAAATGATGCCAGGCCCGGTCCAAGTACTGATTATGATCATTTAAACCGAAGTAACCACAAAAGTAAAAATAGAGGCAGTGAAGCAACATTTTTGGCAATTAATGATTATAAAATATCTCAGAAAGTGAGAGCAAGTGAATGGATTGTTGATTCAGGAAGTACTTCACATCTAACAAACGACAGAAGTATATTAAAGCAAATAGAACAAGAAGAAAGTCAGTCTGAAATAAAACTAGCTAAACGAAACAGTAGTATGAGCATAAAAGGTGTAGGAAAAATTGAATCCTCAGAATGTACACTCAGTAGTGTTAAATACGTTCCAGAACTGTCGAAGAATTTATTGTCGGTGAATACTATAACTGAGAAAGGAGGTGAAATAAGATTTACAAAAAAATCGGTTGAAATATATAAAAACAATGAAATAATTTTACAAGGTCATAAGCAAAATGATGGCCTATATGTAGTAAAACTCTTCCATGAAAATTCGAATAGAAATGATGAAACTGCATTTACCTCAGTCACAGAAAAACCAGAAGAAAGAGTTTGGCATAGACGACTTGGTCATCTTGGAGTACAAAATATGATAAAATTACAAGACATGTCCAAAGGTATGAGACTAAGTAGAAACGATGTAAAAATGTTGGACGAATTTTGTGAAATCTGTTCCAAAGCAAAACAAACCAGAAAAGCATTCAACACAACTCGAGTTCGAGCTACAAGACCTCTAGAAATAATACACTCCGACGTGTGCGGACCAATAGATGTTGAAACTTGGGATGGAAAACGATATTTTGTAACATTCTTAGATGATTACAGTAATTTTTGCATGATATATCTAATAGAACATAAAAGTGAAGTGGCAGATTTGATCCAAGAATATGTAAATATGGTTGAAGCTAAGTTTGATAAAAAAGTTCACAAATTCAGATGCGACAATGGAGGTGAATACAAAAGTAAAAAACTTAGAGATTGGATTAAAAAGCGAGGCATACTTCAAGATTTTACAGTGCCTCATTCTCCACAACTTAATGGCAAAGCCGAGAGGTTGAATAGAACCCTTTTAGATAAAACAAGGGCTTTGATTTTTGAATCAAATCAAGAAAAAGAGATGTGGGGAGAAGCTCTTCGTGTAGCAGCATATTTGCATAATAGAAGTCCTTCTGAAGCAATAAACTGTACACCGTTTGAAAAATGGGAAGGTGTTCAACCAAAATTGAATAATTTGCGTGTTTTTGGTTGTGAAGCATACGCAAAGAATTTGGTGAAAACTTCTAAGCTAGATAAACGTAACAAAAAGTTGATAATGATAGGCTATGCAATGAATGGTTATCGCCTATGGAATGAAAATGATAGACAAGTTGAAGTGCATCGAGATGTTATTTTTATGGAAGCAGACAGGAAACGTAATATTATTATTAATGAAAAGGAAAGTGAAAACGTAACATTTGAAACTGAAGAAACAGAAAGTGAAACTGAAAATTTAATAAGAAACCAATCTGGCGAAAATTTCCAAAATGAAAAGGTGAAGAATGTCAACGAAAACGTAGACCAGTTGCAAGATCAGTGTGTTAACAATGAAGTAGAAGATGACAATCAAGAAGATGAAGAAAATCAAGTAACAAGAAGAGGAAGACCAGTAAACAAACCAAAAAGATTTGAAGATTTTATTCTTCACGATCAGTATGCAATGTTAACTTTTGAAGAAGCAGTTTCAGGGGAAGATTGTGATAAGTGGTTAGAAGCAATAAATGATGAAAAGAAGTCCTTAGATCAAAATGACACCTGGACTTTAATAAACGAAAGTGAAGTGAAAAATAAGAAAATATTAAGTAGTAGATGGGTTTTCAAAATTAAAGACAATGGTAAATATAAAGCAAGAGTAGTTGTACGAGGTTGCGAACAACGGGAAGGAGTTGACTATAATGAGATTTTTAGCCCTGTTATGAACAGTTCATCTTTAAGAATTTTAATTGCTATAGCGGCATCTCGAGATTATAACATTATGGGTTTTGATATAAAAACCGCATTTCTCTACGGTGAACTTCAAGAAGAACTATACAGGGTGATTCTTTTATCGCGCCCATTAGAAAAAGTTCGACTTCTAGTTGATCTAGGAATCTGAAATTTGGAACTTAGGCAACATACATAATAACGAGTCCAAATGAAATATTACCAAGATGACGGCACATTTAAAAAGGGGGAAAGGAAGTGCCATCTTTGTTTTTTTAAATGGGACACCCCATACATTATTGCATTTTCCGATTGTCTGAGAAAATGTAATAACAATGGTACTTATAATTGCAGTTGAATTAGAGTAGGCGATGAGTTACAAACAAGTGAAAATGTCAATTTTTCAACTTTGAAGCCATTTCCAACAAAAACGGCTCAAGATATCAGAAAACTGATTACATGTCCCTATTTTAACTTTTCACGTACTATCCTATTATGGAGCTGAAATGTGTATACAGGGTGGTGAAAATTATCAGATTTTTGTTCACCCTGTATAAACATTTCAACTATGCACTAGGATACCAGAAGAAAAGTTAAGATAGGGTCATGTAAGCCGTTTTCAGATATCTTGAGCCATTTTCGTTGTAAAAAACTTCCAAGTTGGAAAATTGCAATTTTCACTTGTTTGTAACTCATCGCCTACTCTACTTAAACTGCAACAATAAGCACCCTTGTTATTACATTTTCTCAGATAATCGGAAAATGCAATAATATATGGGGTGTCTCATTCAAAAAAACAAAAATGGCACTTCCTTTTCCTGTTTTTAAATGTGCCGCCATTTTGGTAATATTTCATTTCGACTCGTAATTGTTTATGTTACCTAGGTTACAAGTTTTAGATCTCTAGCTCAATTAGAAGTGGAAAATATTCTAATTGGCGCCTTAAAAGAATCACGTTGTATATGAAACTACCCAGAGGTTATAATGAATCCGGAAAAGTGTGTAAATTAAACAAAGCTCTGTATGAATTAAAACAGGCACCAGCTAAATGGAATGAACGATTTACAACTTTCCTGAAAAGCAAAGGTTTCAAACCGACTATATCAGAGCAGTGTGTGTTTAAAAATGAAAACAATAATTTGATCATTGCTATCTATGTTGATGATGGGATTTTTATTGGTGAAAATAAATATGAAATGAATGAATTGCTTGAAGATTTGAGTAAAGAATTTGAAGTTAAAATCTATGAAAATATGGATGTGTTTTTGGGTATTGAATTAGACAGAAATGAAGATGGAATAAAATTAAAGCAAAGAAAATATATAGATAAAGTACTTGAAAGTTTTGGTATGGACAATAGTAAACCAGTTGATACACCAGTGGTAAATGAAGAAGTAGATAAAATGCACGAAAAATCAAACGGCATCTACCCTTATCGAGAAGTTATTGGTAGTCTACTCTATTTAACAAGTAAAACAAGACCTGATTTATCCTATGGAATAAATTATCACAGTAGATTTATGGAAAATCCTACCAATGTTCATATAACCGGAGTTAAACGCATATTGCGGTATTTAAATGGAACAAGAGATATGGGTATTTTCTTTAAGAAAAACAGCGATCTTAACCTTTTAAAGGCCTATTGTGATTCAGATTATGCTGGAGATACAATTACAAGAAGAAGTACAAGTGGTCACGTAATATTTTATGGAGGTCCTGTTTCGTGGTGCTCGAGAAGACAATCAATTGTAGCGTTGTCGAGTACAGAAACAGAATATATTTCTGCTGCTGAATGTTGTAAAGAGGTGACATATTTGAGAGGCTTAATCAATGAATTGACCAGTAAAGATTTAAAAATTGAAGTACATATCGATAACCAAAGTTCTATAGAATTAATAAAAAATGGAATTATAAATAAAAGAAGTAAACATATAGACGTAAGATATAAGTATATTTTGGAAAAAATCAAGAAAGGTGAAGTCAGTTTTGAATATTGTCCTACTGATAGGCAGTTAGGAGACATATTTACTAAAGCTCTCAAAAATGTCAAATTTAAAAACCTTAGAGCACATATATGTTCTTGAACATTATGTCCTTAGAGTACATACGTGTATTTCAGGAGTGTAAGTTTATTTTTTGTAGTACATAGTAATAAATGTTAATTTGTGTAGATTGTAAGATTCAATAATGTGCTTAAGTTTAAAAATCAGAAAATTACCAATTAGGGAAGGGTGTTAGAAATGTAAAAGAGCGTTAGCGGTATTTAGTAATAATTGGTAAGTTTTCTGTGTGGCGTAAATGTCATATTGTTATTTACGGAAACATGTTAAGAATAAGAAGAATAATAAGTCTCCTCGTGTATGGTGGATGTTAAAGTAAAAATGTAACTTGAGTTTTATATGTTTTATAATAAATAATGAATAGAACGTTGTTGTTGTTATTATAATTAAAACAAGTGTGGTGTCATGTAAAGCAGGTACAGGTTAAAAGTAAAACTCGGGATAGGTGCAATATCCCAATAAAAGTAAAAATCTATCAGAATAAACTGACGAAGATGAGAGCGAATTAAATCTAGAAGGAGAGAGTAAGCAACAAAGCAGAAAACGAAAAGCACATCCAAATAAGTGGAAAAAAAATTACAAAAAAGAAACGACATTCAGGGTTGGAGTACACAACAGACAGCGGTAGTCGAGTAATAGAAGCGAAGAAAATTAAAGAATCTTGCAGCGATACTTGTAAGCGTTCTTGCAAAAACAAATATATTGAAGAAATGCGCCAAAAAATATACAAGAATTTCTGGAGTCCCACTAAATCAATAAATGTTAGAAGACAATTTATCGCATCTAGAGTGGCACAGGTATACTCGGTAGAAGGAATATTTGAAGGCCCAGAGGCTATGTACCTAGCGACACAAAGAGGATTAAAGCGTAACATCGTAAAGACATTATTGCAAGCAATAATGCTATAAGACCTTTTTCTGCAGGGTAGTATTCCAACAATATTTATTTTATCTTCAGGAAAAAATGTGCTTTTCATGCATTAGTAAATTTTTATAAAATTGTCAATTAAGTACCTACATATTACACTGACAAGGATTTATGACGGGAAATTAATCCCCTGCTTTAAAACAAGCGCCTATTAGGTACATAAAAATTTAAATCAAGTTAAGTTGTTTCTTACAGTTTCTAAATTTTGAATTATACCTAGATACGGTCCTGGTCAGACACCCGTCTCTATTTACTTTTCAATGTTGGTTGTCCCTTAATCTCTTAAGTAAACATTGCAAGAAGATTTACGAGAGTTCAAATATCTACTCCATCCACTATACCTGTGAAGAGAAGTATAGAGCGCACAGGTAAACGCCGAGGTAAAGGACTTTCACAAATAGTTACAGCTTTGAATTAAATGGTGAGACAGTAGCAGTACGTTAAAAGTTTTTTTTTTTAAATACCTGAAGTATTTCACAACAATCTGTAGACACCGCAGTGAAAAAGAAGAAGGATGGACGTATTGTAACACCCGATAAAAGAGGGAAACACGAACCTGGTATGTTTATTTAATTTGAATTTTTAGAAAAAATTCAAAACATTATTACTAATAATTTGATCTTCTAGCTACAAACCTAAAGTATGTTTATAAATTGGCCAATATTTCCATTGTTTCCATCTGGTGTTCATATTGTCAGAAAATTTAATCACGAAAAATAAAAATTCGTTCTTCATCCTTGAGTTGATGTTCTATTATTAATTATTGTTACCTTTTTTACGTCAATGAAGTAAAATAAATACCCTTTTATTGAGTATCACCAAAAAAAAAATATAATGAAAACAAGTTACACTAACATGCTGGAAGCCACGAACAAATTATGCCTCAATTTATATTTGAACAAGTGGTTTTAAGAGTTGCGTTATACAGGGTGTCCCAAGATTTCTTTATCAAGGGATATCCGCGTTATTTAAAAAAATAAACAAATGAAATCCAGGAAATTTCAACCATATCCCTAAGGCTTTGCTGCTGCACCCTCAATCCCTTTACGCCTTTCCACCCCTAAGTAAACATCCCCTAGTTTCTTTTTCAAATGACACTCCCATATTTTTTTTGCTCGGCAGGATTGTTGACTTGTTTCTGAATACAATGTCATACGATTTTTTAAATCGAAACAATTTACATCATACATAAACAAAATGTTTACGTACACAGCTCAACTTTGTACATCTCTTACCATTGATATTAAAGTCTATTTCACCGAAACTTGTGCAAAAGCCATAAACCCGTCACAGGTAATCCCACCCTCTGGCCCAGCCTGTCGTAGTCACACAATAGAACAACTATATACTTTCAAGTTGTAAAATTCTGTAGAGAAGGTAAATCGCAAGACAGGTGTTAGTGAAGAAAAAGGAGAGGAATATATTTAGGCGTACAGCCAAGCGACCAGTAACATGGCATATTTTACAGAATAGGGGTAAACCAGAAGTCTCAAACTTTTAACATTATTTAAAAATTTTAAGCGACACGTTTTTATAGAAGGTGAAACCAAAATTACTGATGTCGCTCCTTACCCCCCAGGAAGTAATCTCTTGACAATTGAAAACCCTTACCTGTTGAAATAGACCTGCAATAAATTTTCTCAATGACGGTCATAAAATTTTTCAATTAGGTACTTTACTTGCCACCATAGACTGCGAATTTAAAATCAATTTGTATTTTAATTTCAAATTGTCTCTGTTTTATTTTCATAATATTAAGGTAATGAGCCCACTTTTGGTATGTTTTACACTAAGTAGGTACGTCAGCATTATAAAAAATTATGAGACGTTTTAAACGTAGGGAGTATCTATTTCAAATTGTTTATGTTCATAACTTTTAACAAATATTTAAGGGTATGAATTACCTACCTACCTATCCTGTCACAAAAATGCGAAACTAAAATATTTAGTACAATAATTGTTCAGTTTAAGTTAAGTTCCTCAAAACTTCTTCTGAAATGAGTGCAAATTAGGTCTAGAGGATTAGAAATTTTTGTAAGCTTAAGCAGGTAGAATGGGCCCCGGGTGGTAATCCCTATTCAAAACAGAAATAACGTCATTTAAATATCGTTAGGTCTAATTTAAATTTATTTTTAAAATCTTTTCTGGGACTGGAATATTACCTGTGGGTATTAACTTTATATTTATTCTTCACAAATGGTTAATAATTATGCCTGTAGAATTAGGAATATATAAGTTCCAACAGGTATTTTCTCCTCAGTGTGCTTTTAGTTTCGTAGCAGTGTTGTTGTATCTCTATAATAATAGTGCCGAACTTGAAAGTGTGTGACTTCGCAGTGTTATTTTAATAAATCATTTTTGTCAACATGGCTGAGAATAGACAATTAACGCATGAGGGCCGTCAACTTCTACTCAATGTTTTTGACTATTTCGAGCGTGAGAGAGACAGTGGTGCACCAGTGGAATCAGTTTTCGCAGTTAAGCAACGAACTGCAAGTGCTTTGAAGGTGTCAAGAAATATTGTTGGAGCTGTAGTGGCAATGAGAGACCGTGGGGATGATTTGCACCGTAAAAAGAGAGTCCGTCTGCATAATAAATCGATCGATTTACCTCCATCAATAAAAGCTGAAATCAGGAACATCATATACAATTTATATGCGAATAAGCAGCACGTCACTTTAGACAAAATTCTAGAAAATCTAGCAACCATGCAAGTATGTGACATTTTCAAATCATCACTATGGAGGACATTAAAAGTGATCGGCTTTTCGTTTAAGAAAACAAACAATTTGAAGGTCCTTTGTGAGCAATCCCATATTGTTCTTAAGCGCCATGAATTTTTACGGGCATATGTGGCAAATTTACAGAGCGATACTCCTCTCCCCGTTATATTTTTAGATGAGACATGGATCTTTCAAAAAGGAGAACTCAGCAAAAAATCATGGCAAGATGGCTCGAAAAAATGTTCCAAAACTGTTTCATCAAGCAATGGGAAAAGATTCATAATTGTCCATGCAGGATCAAAAGACGGATTTCTCGAAGAAGCAGATAGAATACTGGAGGCCAAAAATAATAGCATGGACTACCATCATAATATGGATGCAGATTTTTTTGAGGAGTGGTTTAAAGAAGCCATTTTAAAGGGGGCCTCACACGATCAGTAATATTGAGAGTATATCGAAATACTGTCAATAATATTGACCGTGTGAGAGCAAATACTGATGGGCCATCAGTATACTGAGAATACTTTCGCGGCCCTGAAAGTATTTGGGCGGAGCTAAAATACTGAAGGAAATACTGATCGTTTGAGACCACGCGATCAGTAATTTATCAGTATTTCAAGTGCAACGATGGAGGCTACGTCGCCCGTGCCTTCTTCACTAGGTTCACCTGAACCTGTTGATCAAAAAGAAGGAACAAGAAAATCAATATTACGCAGGTTCATCGAAGTTTATAAGTCTATGCCAGTGTTGTGGAATACTTCATTAAAAGAATATTCGGATAAATACGTAAAAAGGAAGGGCTATGAAACTTTGCTTGAAATTCTGGTTCACTTAAAGCCTAAAGCTACAATCGAAGATGTCAAAAAGCAGATAAACACGTTAAGAAGCAACTACCAAAAGGAGTCGAAGAAAATAAAAGACTCAAAACGCACTGGTACCGGCACGGACAATATATATGAACCCAGTGCATGGACGTTTTATGAACTGCAAATTTTAGCAGATGTCGAAGTTCCAGACAAGGGAAGAAATACTATTGTACAAAACGAGGTAGGTATAAAATTTTTATTGCATTTTTCTGATTACATTATAATGACAATTACATCAAAATACGTTTTTGTATCCAATTTTAAAGACCTTATTGAGTTCAATTCAGTACTTTCTTCTGCCAATCTACTTGTCCTTCCTTATTAAAGTAGTTTCTGTAGTGTTCTCTAACCTGCTCAGCGTTTCTGGATGCATTTCGATATGATCCTTGACGTAATCCGTCCATTGTATGTTCACATCTTTCTTTGCCAATTTCAACACCTCCTGTTTCCTTGTTTTCGACATCTAATATATGGTTGTAGTAGTTTTTAATCCTTTTTTCATTAAAAAGTTGTGTAGAAGCCAAAACAATAACTGTGGCCTTTTCGGGTGATAAATTTATGGCCTTCTGAAATATCCCGAATCGAGTTACAAGTATCCCAAATGCGTTCTCGACAACGCGACGTGCCCTTGACAATCGGTAATTAAAAATTCGATTGACTGATGATAAGTCATCCTGGCTATATGGTTTCATAAAATTTTCTGCCAAAGAAAAGGCTTCATCTCCTAGAAAAACATGCGGAAACACTTCCTCGGTGTTTGGCAGCTTTGAAGCTTCCGGAATATTCAGTCGATTGTTTTGGAACATTTCCCAAAAATCTGTATAATAAAGAACTCCTCCGTCAGACACCCGTTCATTGGTTCCAACATCTGCCATAATGAATTCATAGTTGGCGTCTACAATAGCCAGTAGAACGATGCTATGTGTACCCTTGTAATTATAGTATCTAGACCCAGAATTTGGTGGTTTAACAATAAGGACGTGCTTGCCATCAATGGCCCCGATACAATTCCAAAACTCCCATTTAGACCCAAACTCTCTACCAATTTTTTTCCATTCTTCTTTGGTAGATGGCATCTGAAAAAAAAATAAGATAATTAATTTCTTAGTATCTGTTTGTTACAGGCTTCTCTAGACACACAAATAGAGGATGTTGACATAATTAAAACACCAAAAAGATCAAAACCTACGCAGAAACAAGACAAACAAGACCAAAAGCAGCTACTGGCCTTAGCTTGCGAATATTTAACAAAAGAGGAAGAATACCCAATAGCAAAAGTTTGGGCCACAAAACTGCAAAAAATTGATCCATTGCAAAGGACGTTGGCAGAGAAAGCTAGTGAAAATAAATAGTGCTGATCCAAGCTCAAGTACATCATCTGCTACCAATTATACATTTAGTAGTAATAATAGTAATTATGGATGCATTTCATCCGTGACTTCACCAGCAGCACCTTATTGTGAAGAATTGCACAATGCTCAAAGTCAGCAAGGTCAGCTAGAGGAAGAAAATGTATCGGGAGATCCTTTTCTGTCTGGTATTAGGGGATATTTGACATCATTTCAGTAAGTTACTATTTTTTGATTTAATGCAGCTTGTAAGGTACCTATGTATATATTATACAGGGTGTCCCAGCTTATTCGAAGCGGTCTCTGTAGGCCAAACGATGGATTTTTTCCAAAAAAAATTTGCACATTCAAGTACAGGATCACAATGGCCATAATTTAAAATTATTTTGGGGTATACAGAGTGTCCCATATGACAGTGGCATATCAAAGTTATGTTTTAGTGTATTTTTTTTTTTAAATGGAATGCTCCTAGGTTATTGCATTTTTAGATTGTCTGAAAAGAGAAAATAAGATTGGCTTTTACAGTTGGTGTTTAAATTCAGAAGTTTTTGAGTTATAAACAAGTGAAAATCGTCATTTTTCAAGTTCAAGGCCCTGTACAACGAAAACGGTTCAAGATAGAGAAAAACGGCTTACATGTCCCTATTTTAACTTTTCATGTACTATCCTATGATGTGGATGAAATGTTTATACAGGGTGATAAAAAATTTGAAAAATTCTGAGATTTCTCCACGCGTCGCCAAATAAAAAAAATCAAAGAAAGTACAAATGTTTCTATATCATAGGATAGTACATGAAAAGTTAAAATAGGGACATGTAAGCCGTTTTTCTTTATCTTTAGCCGTTTTCGTTGTACAGGGCCTTGAACTTGAAAAATGACGATTTTCACTTGTTTATAACTCAAAAACTTCTGAATTTAAACACCAACTGTAAGAGCCAATCTTTATTTCTCTTCTCAGACAATCTAAAAATGCAATAACATAGGAGCATTCCATTTAAAAAAACATAACTTTGATATGCCACTCTCATATGGGACACTCTGTATACTACAAAATAATTTTAAATTATGGCCATTGTGATTCTGTACTTGAATTTTCAAAATTTTTTTTGAAAAAGTCCATCGTTTGGCCTACAGAGACCACTTCGAATAAGCTGGGACACCCTGTATACATAGGTACCTTACAAGCTGCATTAAATAAAAAAATAGTCCCTTACTGAAATGATGTCAATTTTTATGTCAAAATTATGTACCTAATTTTGTAAGAAATAAAAGTTTGTATTGTTTGTAATAATAAAAAAATAAAACTGTACTTACTTTGATGTAATCTGCCAACACCTCAACTATTGCACTACATGTCTCCATGACAATCTCGCTAATTGTTGTCGGACTAATAATGGTAGAGAATTTCAAATCTTCAAAGGATCTTCCAGTAGCTAAAAATCGTAGCGTTACTGCTAGTCTTTCGTTGGATGATATTGCTTGCCTCATGTTGGTGTCCTGCTTTGTAATATAAGGTTTCAAAGCATGAAGAAGCTCCATTGTATACTTTACTGCTCATTCGGAAATAATTTCGATAATCCTCGGGGTCCGTATCCCCGATAAAATTTAACAAATTTAAATGGGTGTATTTTTGACGTTGGGCTATCCATTTTTTTGTCCAACGTCGTTTTCGCTTTTTTTTTCTTGACTTGTGCAGTACAATATAATGGCAATACACGCCTTTTTTTTGTTATCCATTTTTATGTTAAAATAGGTAATTAGCGCTGGCTGGTCTAGTTGTCCAAAATCTGTTTTCTAGTGACCGAAACTGCAGCAAAACTAAATACTGATATAAATATTGATCATCTGAGGTGAATGCAAAAATACTGATGAAATACTGACAGTATAGAATACTGTCATTATTACTGATCGTGTGAGGCCCCCTTTAAGCGACTTGAAGAGCCGAGTATAATAGTACTGGATAATGCCTCATATCATTCACGAAAAATTCCTCATCCTACAACAAACTGGTGCAAACCAAAAATTTTTGAGTGGATGAGAAGTAGAAACATTCAGTTTGAGGAGACCATGCTCAAGCCACAACTGCTCCAGATTGCATCAAAACATAAATTGGAAAACAGTTATATCATCGACCATTTGGCCAACGAATACGGTCACAAAATATTGCGTCTCCCTCCATATCATTGCATTTTCAATCCAATTGAGATGATATGGGGCATAACCAAATCCCACTATGATAAAAACATCGGCAAGCATGGATATTCCAGGGAAGGTGTAATTAATACGTGGAAGGAAGCTCTTGGTCATATCACTCCGACAATGTGGTCAAAGGCGGTGGAGCATTGTAACAAAATAATTTTGGATTATTTTGAGAGAGAGAAAGTGATTGATGAAATTCGGCCGTTAATTATCACCAACAGTGACGATGAAGAGGATGACAACAGCAATTCTGATTATGAATCAGAATAATTTCCTGCATTGGAACTTAGGCAGGTAAGTGTATTTTTTTAAACTTATAGGTGACAGATATATAGGTGTGTACCTACCTATAGTTGTTTCATGTTTGCATTGTTGCCATTATGATT
Source organism: Malachius bipustulatus (assembly GCA_910589415.1). NCBI lineage: Eukaryota > Metazoa > Arthropoda > Insecta > Coleoptera > Melyridae > Malachius > Malachius bipustulatus. The sequence continues at coordinate 3,286,207 of OU342638.1, read as the reverse complement.
TAATAATATTATTATTATTTTATACATTTAGTGCTTAACAATATTGTGATTTTATAGTCCATAATAATTAGGAACAATTACCTATACTTAATTAGATATTATATGTGCTTAGGTATTAATACCTAAAAGCTTCTTGCACATCAATCTTTATACCTAGTGCCATTTTTGTGCATTGGATTCAATTAGGAGTATTACTGTAGGTATATCTATTGTTTATATTGATTATAAAAATTGGCAGGAATAAGTAATAGAAACTATAAGGTATAATATCCACCAAGAGAAATTTTGAAATTTTAATTAAATTTCAGTCATATTTTTCTGTGTTTTTGGTGCAGAGCGTAATATTAAACAGGAAAAAAGCACCTTATAAGTTAAAATTTTTTTCATTTTCATAAGAAATGAACGTAAATTAAGTTCCTTATTATTCAATTAAGCTACAAAATTTTTTATTCTTGAATTGCAATGAGCATGCTCTTCGGTTGTCATATTCACCAATTTTTTTGGAATAGAGTAATCAAAATAAGATGGAGTATTATTATTGCGTATTATAAGGGCATTAAATACGAAGTAAACATTTTTTGTTTATTTATTGAATTTTATCATTTCTTATAAAATAGAAAATAAACTTCCAACTTTTAAGATGGCTTTTCTTCCTGTTGAATGCCTACACGTTGCACTGACAACATAGAAAAAGGTTAGAGAAATTTTAATATGTATATTTTCGAAAATTTCGCTCCTGCATTAGTTTCTATTACTTACGTTGATTTTTCTAATTATTATTATAAATGATAAAACTAATATAATATTGCAGACAAAGTCTCAAGAATTCAGGATTATTTTAGGTATTACTATAAGAAAAATTTGTAAAAACTTGAAACAAAAGTTACCACTATTAGACCACCTATATAAAATAATAATTTCTTTCACAACTGGCATTATATTTGGTGAATATCAAACGATTTTTGTCAAAATTTCCCGCAAAACTCTTTTGTGTTATATTTTTGTAATTTTGAAGTTTGAAACGCTAATTTCTCTGCAATTAAAATTCACACCATGGATCTAGGATAATTTTATCTTTTGAAAAATTTTGATGATTTTCGTGAAGTGGTGCGTTACCTATTTTTTAATAAAAAAATAAAAAATACATTGAAGTTGATCTCACGGTCTATTTGAGCTTCTATATAAGTATTATAAAAGTTCCGCTGATTTTATAATTTCTGTTTAATAATTGATATTTTTTTTTGTAATATTGGGTTTTATACATTTAGTCATAAATGAAATAATTATGTTGAAATTTCAAAAGGATATTAAAAAAAAAATTGGGTTATGTGTGAAAACTTATTACGTGGACATAATAAAATGTATACCTAACGAATTATTTATACTCCAAAACAGTTATTTATATTATTACTGAATATTATCAGTTTTTGATTATCAATAATTTATAGCGGTAGGTGCTATAACTGAATATTTTCTACTTATGTACCCACGCCTACTTTTCTAAAAGTTTTACTTAAATGCAATTTTACTTATATATTTATAAAATAGCAGAAGCACCCTTGTAGATAATATATGTTTGACGACCACTGGTACTACTGCAGGCGGAGCCTCAACACCGATGACATTTATGGCTTTTGCACAAGTTTCGGTGAAATAGACTTTAGCTACTTTGTTAATACTAACTTATTTTTTCTAATGCCAGTGGTGAAGATTTTGGGGTTGCGTGAGGGTCTTGTCAAATTGATATTTTAAAAGGGCTTTTTAAATCGCCAATATTTTCTAAATGAAATAGGTATACTTGGTCATAGTTGCTAACGTGATCCGTTTTCGAGAAAAATGACCATTTACGATGATAAGCTGGCTTCGGATGTTTCAAGACAAGTGTCGGAAAATGAAGGGCAAAAAAACTTTGCTCAGTCCTAGAATCCCCTCCAATGACAAAAAAAAAATAATTGGTATTAAAAAGTTTAAATCTCAAACAATTTCCGAGATATCATGAAGACTTTGAAAAATAATAATTTTTTAACATCCTGTATCTCAACATTCTCAACAATGGTGCATTTGCGGACCCACGTTAATAGGAACTTATTTCGATAGAATAAGCCAAGTAATCACCCCCTAATGTTTTTCGCACTTATTTAGGATAACATATACCGTGTGTATTTCGCAAACCGCCCCAGTATATAATATATAACTTCTTTTCAATTTCATCTGAAGTTATAAAATTTTCGTTGGGTATTTAGGACTACTTTTGACATCTTTTGCACCTATCGTAGACCTGACTGCACTTCCGAAAGTAACCGGAAGTGACATAAACTTTTGATTTTCAAATAGGACATGTATATTATTACATTTTCAGATTGTCTGAGTAAATGTAAAAACAATAATTGTGTTTACACTGAGAAAAATGATAGAGGTTTTAGTTAATAAATATTTGTTTGTGCCAATTTTATTTGCAACAAATATTGCACATTGAATACTAGTCAATGTTATTAACTATTAAAAAAACACGAAAAATTAATGACTACTACACTGAGAAAACAGTTTATTGACATTAACGCAGGCTCGTTTAGTTCAAATAAAGTATTCTTTCGGATACGGCGGAAGGAACGTATATTTCAATACAAGCAGTAATTCGTTGGGGGTAGCCTGCATAAATGTAACATGTCGTTAACTTCATATTAAGACAATATATTTGTTCATATTTAAAAAGTTTCTTACTAAAAAACTACGCTGTTTTGATTTATAGATGGCCAATCGTTAACAAAAATCTTAATACCTTTAATATTAGCGAATATGTTGTTCTGGATGATTGGAATTTTAGACCTTATACTGTCATCAGTTAATAGTTAACTGATTACTTAATATTAACTAAGGTGGATGTTAAATCTTGTTAAATAGAAAATATATATGTTGCCATATCACTGGACAATTAAAGAATATTTGTTAAATTTTAAAGAGTTGATTTCTTCCTTTCAATATAATGAAAATCACTGAAAATAAAATAGGAAAAGATACAAAGACATTTTTCGTCAAGATAATTTTATTGATATTTGGTATTAACCATCATAGGTAACATTAACATCATACATAACTCGAATATAAAAATCGAAATAAATATTATCATTTGGATAACATATAAATAAATAAATAAATAAACAGTCTTCTTTGTTTCTGTACTATAATATATAAAAATATCAGACTTACAGATAGAAAAAAAAACACTTCCTTATAAGTCGCTTAAAAAGCCTCCACCACTAACAATCCATTTCTTATTTCTCTTAGGGTAGGTTTCCATTCCTTTCCCTTGAATTTTTTGGTGTAAATTTTCGCTTGTAAGGGATGAGCGATGCCAATAAATTTTGTAGGTAGGTATAGTGTCGGTATTCTGAAACATTATAATCTTTAGTAATCATAATATGTTATAAATGTAAGCAGCAAAGGATCATAGCACATTTTCGCAAAGAACAGAATAAAAATTACTTTACCGTTATCGTAAATACAAAACATAAGTACCTATATGCATAAACGAAAGACACCCTTACCTGCAAATACAGGATATAAATGTAGCAGTTTGGCGTTCTTAAAAAAAACTTCCAAGTCACTAAACATCACTCATTTTCCTGCACAAACAAAACGAAAAGCGTCATCACTTCTCAACACGTCCGGATATGGTTGAAGACTGATGAAGAGATGGAACTGTTTTAATCCCTTGAATCGTATATAGTATTAGGTAGCAAACTAAATATAAACAAACTGCTTCTGGAACAACTCGACATTATTGTTGTTAACGAATGATTGTAATGTAATAGAACTTGGTTAACAGTTACCGATTTGATTTTCATATTTTAAAAGACCACGTTTATATCAGTTTTAACTGACGATATTTTTTATATATAAAACAACCTCTTTCATAATTAAAGTATAAAACTATTATTAAATTCACAAAAATTAAAAATGTTACCATTAAGAAATCGTTGTTAACAGTTAACTAATGTTGCCTAACGAATCCCCCGTTGAACTTCAACGTTCCGAATCGGGATTTGCCGTTATGATTTAAAAACCTGTCCTTCAAACAAACGAACTGAGCTTTGATTTACAAAATTTATTAACATTGATGCTGTAAAATTTTAAACAATCTCCTGCTTTATACCTAATAAACTGTTTTCTCAGTGTAGTGAATTTATGATTTGTTTGTATCGAATTTATTTAATAATAATAATCTAAATTTACATGGAATAAAATATATTTTGAACGAAATGTTAATGCAGAATTTATTTTCCGCCAATGTATGGTTTATTAATCTTTGATATTATTTTCATTATTTTCATTATTTATTTTGTAATTCCACGCGTTATTTCATAGAAATATACCAAGTATGTTAACTAAAATCTAGAATTGTTCTGAAGAAATTTTATTTGTTATGTATAAAGCTTTATAAATAAAGGCACTTATATTCTCACTTCCATTTCCGCTGGATTTCAGTATAGACTCATCGCTACGAATTCGGCAGGAAATTTTAGAATAGTAGGTACTTTACCCATCATGTATCGTAACATTATTGTTATACTAGCAAGTGCGTGCCTCTAGTAAAAAGTGTCAGTGTAATGTGCAGAGTAAATTTGGATTAGTGGGAAACATTCTTATAAAGACTTATTAAAGAAAAACAGAGGAAATGGAGGACATCACGGTCGAAGATTTCTTGAGAAGCAATGGCTTTTCTGATCTAATGATCAATACATTCAGAGGTAAGTATTACTTATTATATATTCGAATTGCTAATAAATGCCTTTTAATAATACACTAAAATATAGGTATGGTACATTATGTCAGGTTACGCAACCTATTTTTTAGTTTCTTTATTGTTAAATATTTACAAAAAAAATGGTATGTGAAATGAGCGTAAGGTGCATAATAATTTTAGGGTATTAAACTCATTTTCCGGCTAATTAAGGTTTTAAATAAATAATCCAAAGATGAGCCATTATATTACAATAATAATAATTATTATTATCATCATTGTTTGGAGACGCCAAACATAATTTTTTGCGTAGTTTATCTACAAGCACGCTCAATCATGGAAATAACTTATATTTGTAGTATGTCTGAATTTTTAATTAAATTTATATTATTCTAAGTAGTCCCTGTCTGCAGGTAATGTGTAACCATGACAGCAGGTGACAGTCAATAAGTAGAGAAAATAAATAAGCTAGAGAAAATTGATTGTGAATATTGAAAGTTACTCAAGAAGATCTAATTAAATAACGTTAAATTATTAGTTGATTTTAATTAAAGCTCTCCTGACAAACACTACATATTAATAAATAATAAATCTTTCATTCACAGTTAAAATAGTTATTAACTAATAATTAATTTTTTATTTAATAATCAGAGCACATATTTAAAAACCACAACAGTTTTTAATTTGACGATGGTTTATTCTTATAGACAACGGAATAGATTCGCTAACGGTCCTAGCAGACGTTGTGAATTGTGACGAATTATTCAAGGAACTAGTACCCCAAATAGGGCATAGAATAAAACTAAAGAAAATAGTGCCGAGATTTTCGACGCAAAATCACCAAAGCCCAGAAAGGACGACGGATGCTGAATCTGAGGATTTGCAATCTACCTCCTGCACCAGAGAAGAGTCAGAATCTGAGGCGACGCCATATTTGGACGATAGTTTTATGTAAGCATTATTCTTATCATTATAAATTAATATTTAAATTTACTCTGTGAGAAGATAATAGTATGTAACAAACTATACTTGTTATTGCAGAAATGCTATTCCTGAAAACTGTTATGAAAATTTGGAGAGCAATCCGCGAAAATTAATAATTTTGGATATCAACAACAAGGTTTATGCGACTGAAGCACAGTCATTTTTACAGTCAACATCGTCATCGACTAATAATTTAGCGACTACAAGTAATAATAGTGATGTACTCACGAGTCAACAAGTCAACAAGGACTGCATTACGATCGGGGAAAAGTTTTCCGAAACCTCAGCTGGGGCTACCTTAAATTTCAATCTAGAAGCCTTGCTGGATCAAACGTCTATGGGCAGAGCTATCAAAGCATCTTATAAGATCAAACGAAACTTGAGTACTAAATGCCAATCTTATTTGGTTGAAATTATCGTACAGCACTTTGTAAACTTGACACCTTTTAGGTAAGATAGCCTGTGTTAATTTATACCTATTACTAGTATTAGCCTATTGTTGTATTTTTTGGGAGTAAGGTTCTTCTTATTATTAAATGAACGTCGATTTAATACAAAAACTTTTCTTAAAATATTTTTATAACGTGAATTAGGTACTATTACGTCAGTGCATGCATACAAGTACCTGTATATTGATAGGTGTGATAGGTGATAGGTGTACGTTGATATACAGGTAAAATAGGATATTATTAATGGGCAGAAATACTGAAAAATAAAACATTGCATTTTACAGAAGACTCACCAATGAAGATTTTAGAAATTTATCAAAGCTGATTGTGGCAGAATTTCCACGAGAATTACCACAAGTATACTTCACTTCGCCCATAAAGAAAAGGAATTCAAGGGACAATAAGTGTGGCATTGCTAGGGGTAAGCTTGTGGATAAGTATCGCAACAGACTTACTTTTTTAAGAGAAGCCGGTGTCTTACAATCTGTAAGAAGTTCAGATCAGAATCAAAATAACGAAAGCAGTAAAAAATCAACGATCGTCTCCGATGGTAAGTATCCCTGTTGTATTTTATCAACACTACATTTTATTTTGGAATTGTTTTTTTTTTAGATATAAATGATGAGGTGATTTGGTTACAAAATAACAATGAACCCTGGTCAGAAGTAGTAGAAAAATGGAACAGAACATTTGAATATCGGCAGGAGCTGTTATCACAGGATATTGACTTTCAAGATATTTTGAAACATTTTCCGATTGTAAAAAATCCACTAGGTCATACTTTAATAGGCTATGATTTTAAGAAGAAATTTCCAACAAATTATCAACTTTTATACACAAATTTTGAGCAAGTATTTTTAAAACTTTTAGACTTGAGAAAGAAGAATTTAAGCCAAACTGACAGTCTGATAGTGGACATTATTAATTCTCAAAATATAAATTTTGGTATGTCAGAAAAGGCAAGGCTTTTTTGCATTTTGCCTGCATTTTGACTATTTTTTAGAATCTCGAAGTTACTTAATGGTGTCTTTGCTGATATCACTTCTTCCCGCCAAGTCGTTCAGCAAAAAAGGAAAGAATACTTGGTACCCAACTTCAAGTGATTCCGTAAATGGGATTGTAGTTCATGCTAAGGTTTGTATTTGAATTATTAACCAATTTGAATTCATAACAAAGTTTCCCTAATGAATTATTTGATTAAAATTTATACATATTTACGACCTTTATCGACTCATGATTTATACTTTTTAGGTACCTGGAGATATTAATAATCTAATTGAAGAAAAAAGGAAAAAACTGACCCAATATGACTTACCCATGCTGCCTTTTATAATAATCGAAGGACCTACTTACTCTGAAATAAACAGAATATATGTGAGTTACAATGATATTTTATATGAAGTATTGTCAATTCTTAAAGGCATAGATGTATGTTTTTCGTTGATCCATCTTTTCAATTTGAAATATCCATATGAAAGTGAACATGTATGGTTATTCATACAGTTGGCTATGTATAAACTTCGAACGATGTATGACAGGATTCCAAATATTCTGGATATTGTAAATAAAATCCAGGCACTTGAGAATTCTTCTAACTGAATGACTTATCCTTATTTTTACCTATACTATAAGTATTCTGAATAAGACTTCTTTCTTACCACTTATTCTTACAATAAATTAAATTTATCTGTATACTTCCATGCTTTCAAAATCACTCATGATATAATTTTAGTAAGTACCTTTAGAAGACTTTAATAGAAAATGAACTGTAAACATTGCAACAGAGTATTCACGGATAATACAATCTTTGTTCTTCATATGTCAACTAGTCATAGGTTTTTAAGCTCATTTTCATGTGGATATTCAAACTGTATAAGAGTGTTCAGTACTTTGTGTAATCTTAAGAAACATTTAGCAAGTTTTCACTCCGATAATGTTCCCAAACAATTAAGTGTGCTGTTAACTAATTCAAGGATAAGTAATAATGATATTTATTATAATAATAATCAATTGACTGATGCACATTCTTCTAATGATTTTACCGAAACGAATGAAAATAGCTTGCCGTTAAATTTTTTGGAATCTCTAAGAAATTCTCTTGAAATTCAGATTTTATTATTTACATGTAAACTTTACAATAATAATACAATCAATCGATCAGCCATTCAAGAAGTGGTTGAAAATATGTCAGAGTTATTAAAAAATATTCTAACAAACGTTCTCACAACTTCAAGAAATGGTTTATCTATCAGTTCGTCTTTCGATTTCGAAGGCTTGCTTGAATTTCTCTCATCTGATTTTTTTGCTTCCATAAGTACCGAACATAGGAGACTACAACTTTTGCAAAAACATAATTATCTTATCAAGCCACGATCTTTTTTTATTGGTAACATTTTAGAGAACCAAAGCTCTACTTCCGCATCGTCTACACTAAAAGTAAAAAAATGTGAAGGTCAAATTATTCCTCTTCGACTAGTATTGAAAAGATTTTTAGAAATACCGGGTGTCTTGGATCATATGCTACGATATATTAGAGTTGAAGAAGCTAGTATTGATGGTCAAATTTCCAGTTTATTCAATAGTACGTTATGGAAATCAATTAAAAGTAAATATCCTGATAAGATAATTTTGCCGTTACTTATGTACTATGATGACTTTGAAACTGGAAATCCACTAGAGACTCAAGCTGGTGTTCATAAATTAGGTGGTGTCTATATAACTTTTCCTGGATTAGATCCAAAATATTCATCTCGATTGGAGAATATATTTTTATGGGGACTATTTTATACTTCAGATAGAGTAAATTTTGGTAATGACCAAGTATTTAAGCCCTTTATCAACGAGTTACACTTTTTAGAAAGAGAAGGCATTATGATTGCCGAAAAAAAAAATTTCTTTGTAATGCCGTTGATACTTGGCGATAACTTGGGAATCAATGGGATCATTGGAATGACTGAGAGTTTTTCCTCAAACCACTTTTGTCGATTATGTTACTCGCATAAAAATGTCACAAAAAGTATGACAGCAGAGAATGAAAACACGTTAAGGAACAGAGATAATTACGACGAACATCTCAACGACAAAAGTCACGGCATAAAAGATTACTGCATCTGGAACGATCTGCCATACTTTCATAACACTGAAAACGTTCATTTTGATTTAATGCACGATTTATTAGAAGGCATCTGTCGATATGACTTTGGCAAAATTTTAAGATCATTGATTTTTGAAAAGAAATATTTCAATTACAATTACAATTACAAATTTCTTTATTGTACTTGAATTACAACAGTCATTGCTCAGTACAACAGCGTCATTACAGAAATTATAAAAACAAACATAAAGACAAACAGTAAAAATTTTTAAAACACACAGCATGTCAGCATAACGCCGGGAACAGTGAGGGTCGAGACGTGCAGAGACACAAAAGAAATCAGTTCTCGATCGAGGCATAGTTCCATCTCTATGATAAGGATGGATCAAGGCTTTGAGTTTTAGGTGTTTTAATATCAGATTGCAGGTAGGGATGGGGGGTGGAAGGACAGTGTATCAGAGGTAGTGTAGGGTTCCAACTCCGTGAGATGTTTCCGGAGATACGCACTGTACGCTGAGAACCCAACAGTTGCAGGATCTATTTTGAAGTGGTTCAGGTATTTGATAGATGCGTACGTGAATGTCCTTTCTGAAGACGACAGATGGTGTGTAGGAGGTTTAAACAAATTGAACCTGGTACTGTAGTGATGCGTGAATCGGTAAGGTAAAAGTCTATCCTGATTTTTGTGGATCAGTTTGAGCAGAGAGAAGACATACAAAGCAGGCACGGTAAGAAGTCCAAGCCGCCTGAAATGGCCTCTGCATGACTGCTGCATTGACAAGCCTGTCAGGATCCTAATCGCTCTCTTTTGAAGAAGAAAAACCCTTCGCAGAGATCTCTCAGACCCACCCCAGACGGCCAGCCCATAGTTCACGTGGCTGATGAAATGCCCATAATAAGCAAAGAGAAGAACCTCAGGGGACACCGTGTGCTGAAGGCGTCTAAGAAGGAAGCAGACACTAGCAAGACGACGGCACAAATGATCTGTGTGAGCCGACCAGTTTAGGTTCTGGTCGATGTGGAAGCCCAAAAACTTCACCACGCCCTTCGGCTCGATCAAGGCACCATCGGTGGGTATGGAGGGTAAAGGTGGAAGACGTGATCGGCTAGAGTGAAAATCAATCAGTTCAGTTTTGTCTAAGTTAAGTTTTAGTTCATTGGCCCTGAGCCATAAACTTGCTCTTTTCAACGGGAGTTGAATGGTATCTATCAGACTAGGAGGGTCGCCTGGTTTTATCCTAATAATTCTATTTATGAATATAATGAATATATAATATTTCACTCTCGTCACACTTAATAACCGCATAAAATTTTTCAATCATTCGGATTTTATGGACATAGGAAATAGGATACCGCCGATTCCATCAACTCAGATTGAAAGCAAGGAACAGATTATAATGTCGGCAGCAGAAATGCATTCATTTGTCACCTATTTTTCTCTTATCATCGGTGATTTAGTTGATCGATCAGACGACGTATGGCACTTTTACCTATTACTTTATAATATTGTACACATTACTTCAAAAAATTCTACTAGTGAAAGTGAATTGAAGTATTTGAAGTGGCTAATTATCCAGCATAATCAGCTATATATGTCTCTTTTTGATACTCATTTGACCCCAAAATTCCACTTTTTAACTCATTACCCAAGAGCTATTAAAACTGTAGGAGTACTTACAAAGCTTTCTTCCATTCGCTATGAAGGTTTTCACAGAATAAGCAAATCTATTAGTCACGTAGTATCATCGCGAATAAATCTTCCATACACTTTAGCCATGAAACATCAATTAAAGTTATCTTACCGATTCGTTCTGAATAGGGGATTTTCTGATAAGGTGGAAGTTGGAAGAAAAATATCCGCCTCTTCAATAGACGAAAAAATCTTAATTTCCACATATACACCTGATATCAATAAATGCTCCATTGTATCTTGGATAAAAATAAACGGCATTACATATAAAAAAGGTACAGTTATTCAAATCAATCGAGATCATTATGGGGAACCAATATTTGGATTAATTGAAAATATTCTAGATAATGAAAACGAGGATAAGTATTTTATTTATAAAACAGTTATATCTTATGGAATCGATAAGCATTTTGAGGCATATCATGTTGCAAATGTAGCAACTGAAAAAAAAATTATTAGCTTTGAGAATCTATATTGGCCTTTCGTTTCGCATATTCATCACTGTGGTAATGGAAACAAATACATATCCTGTATGAATCAAGAATTTTAAATCGTTCGTAGTATAACAATAAGTAAAAAAGAAGTTTGTGCATAATCAGTTGACGACATTTGTCATGTTTAAAAAAAATTGTTTAAATTAATCGATTTAAGAAATTTCTTAATTTTTGTAAATCCGTTCAGTGACTCAAATCCATTCAGTAATTCATATTCATTCTTGCAAAAATCCATGATCATTAAGTAGGTATATAAAAAATGTATAGGTTTTTATGTTTAATTTTTATTTTTTTATTTTACATTTTGATCAGAAATTTGTTTCAGTTGTTATTACTTACCTATATTATATAAATAGTGTTACATAAGTGTAATGAAAGAATTAAAAAAATTTAGTAAAGTGAAATGCATGCTTATTTATATTAGACATTTATTGGAATTATATTTTATTTATTATTTTTTATAAGACTAATTTCATGGCTGTAAGTTGTCAATTTTGTTGTCCAGATTTTTTATTTTATTTTCAATAAAATTCTGTTAAAAACGGAAACGTTTTTTTAATCCAAAAATTTGAAAAAAATAGGATGAGAAGCAATAGGACCTACTTTTGCATGTGGTAATTTATTAGCACATCATGAAGACGTTTAGCTTTATGCTATCAATGATATAATATCGAATATTACTAATACCTTTATATTAGTCGTGTAAAAATTTAATAAGTGAAGAACAATCCTAAAAGGAGACTGACCTGATTCTCGCCCCGATTCACCTATATAAACTTACAAACTTTCAGAATTAAATTTTTTTATAAATTTTTTATGAAATCAAATTCAAATTAGAAAGGAAATAATCTTTCGAAAAACCTTGGATACGACAATAAGTTTAATTTTTTTATTTAATTTCCTTCTGTCCATTTTTTTTCAATAGTGATAGTTCTTAGAATTTTGGGTTTGATCCGATAAGAGATATACACAGGGTATTTATTAAGGTAAGTGCTATTATTTATAAGATTAAACTAAATTATTGATCATGCAAGTAATAAATTTTTATATAAATTTTTACTGCCTAATAAATGATTATTAGTAGTAAATTATAATAAAACATCTAATATTAATAACTAATACAAAACCTGCATATTAGTAAATATATCATATTAGTAGTTACTCGAAAAATAATATCGACATAAATTTTCAATAAATAAGGCAATATTATCCACAAGCAAATAATTTTTTCACTGAAAAAAATTGTTGGTATTTGTTAATAAAATAAATTTTTATCAAATTAAATATGAAAGTATTTTGCTTATAATCAATATGTACCTATTTTCGGTAACAGTAGTATATATTTATAGTTAATAAATATATATTAACAATTAATAAAGGTAAGTTAAAACAGTCCTAACAAATTATTTGTTTTCTATAAACAAATATTTATTACGCTATAATCGAATAAATCCTTTATTAACTGTTACACATCAACATTAATTGTTAATAAACTGTTTTCTCAGTGTATAGTTAAAGTTTGGAACGAGTGATTATTGAGTTATAAACAAATGAAAATAGCGTTTTTCCATTTTCAAAGCAGTTTATATTGAAACATCAAAGTTAGCAGATTTTTCATCACCCTGTATATAAAATTCATCGACACAGTAGGTTAATATAGGGACATGTGAATTGTTTTCCGATATCTTGACCCGTTTCCGATCTAAGCTGCTTTGAAAATTTGAAAATTGCTATTTTTATTTGTTCATAACTCTAAAATCACTCATTCCAAACTTTAACTATAAACACCTTTTTTTAAATTTACTCAGACAATCTGAAAATATAATAATATACATAGTGTCCCATTTGAAAATTAAAAGTTTATGTCACTTCCGGTTACTTTCGGAAGTGCAGTCAGGTCTACGATAGGTGCAAAGGATGTCAAAAGTAGTCCTAAATACCCAACGAAAATTTTAGAACTTCAGATGAAATTGAAAAGAAGTTATAGGCTGGGGCGGTTTTCGAAATACACACGGTATATTTAGTCTGTTGAGAGTATAATTCTCAAATTAATTCACAAGCAATGAGTAAAACTTGGATTAAATAGTGTCACTTCTCCTAGATAGGCAGTTTTCCCATTAATACCGTAGGTAACCCTGCTTTTATTGACTGATTTTTCCATTCAAAGTTGCAATGAAAGAAGAAATATTATCGCCATATTACGAAAGAAGGGTAATTTTGTGTATAACACAAAAAAATCTAAATAATGGAGATGTTATTGTTGCAAGAAGACCCAAGAGATGTAGAAAAGGTTCCTATTACAAAGCATGCCCAAGTTGTAGAGGATTTTATTGTAAGAAAACACTGCGAGTACATGTTGCTAAATGCAGCAAATCGTTCTCGAAAGGTAACAGGTCTATTTTTATCGAAAGTAGAAAAATAGAAGGATCTTTTATTTTTTAAAGCTTCTGAAGTTTTAAAAACTGAAGTATTCCCAGTGTTACGTGAAGACGCAGTAACTCGTCTTATTAGGTATGACGAGTTAATCATAATATATGCCAATAAGTTATGTGTAAAGTACAAAGCAAAATACCATCATAAAATGATACGAGCACGTTTAAGACTCATGGGAAGACTACTTTTTGAGTTGAAACGTCGATCAAATGAAATTGATGATTTCTCGTGTCTTTACACTGAGAGAAAAAAAGAGGTTTTTGTTACTCTACCTTAGGTTTCCGTAAAATTGGATATTTATTAATTCAGTAGATCACTAAACAGTGATTAGCATTTACAGTAAATGAAATTCAAAATATTGCTTCATATTCAAAATTTACCTAGATTATAAATAAATCTAAAATTGAGTATCACGAGTTGACTGAATTATAATCAAAACGTCTAATAATAATTATTAAAAATGTTAATATGATTCGTTATAAACTGTGATGATTCATAATAAATCAAATCAATGTACTTTAAAACTCAAATCAAGTTAACGAAATGGAAATAATTGAAAATATTAAATAAAAGTGTATAGTTTACATAAAAATGGGTTTTTAGATTTTAATATTAATTAAAAATCATTATTGACTCGTCAAAACTTCCTGTCTCGGGAACAACGAATAAAAATTCTTTATTCGTTGGTCGGGAAGCAAGGAAAGTTAAAGGCATCCGTTTCCGTTATCGTTATAGAGAGACAACAAGCAGTAAGCCCTTAGTTTTTGCGTTTGTTCATTGTTGGTATTTGTTTATTGTTTATAATATAGTTGCCTGATGCGTGCATCCGCGCTGTGAGTTTGTGTGTCCAGATTTTAAAATATTTAGAAAAAAAATGAACGCATCACTTGAAACATTTTTGATTGAAGTTGGGCTTCTTAGCGATTGCCTGCAGAAACAGTTAGAAGGTAAGTACAATTTTTTGTTTTCTATCAAGATTAATAATGCAATCTACTGCCGTGAATTTTTTTCGCTGTTTATCTAATATTTATCTATAAATTGCTGCGTTTTCATGATGAGGGATATGATATAATAAAAACAAAATGGCTTCGAATGCAAAATGAAAAATAATGGTAGGTAGACAAGATTTATTATAAACCTACCTACCAAAATCGCGATTCATAATTAATATTAACTCTGTATTATTGACCACGACTTCTCTTATATAAATATATACTTGTTAATTTATAACTTAATCAGTTAATATTAAACCAGTTCTAACTTTTCTGAAACATTTCTTCCTTCACATTTCAGAAAACTGCATTTATGATCTTGAAACGTTTCGGGAGCTAGTAATATCCGATGACGAAAACTTTAGGCTTATTTTTCCTATTACTGGAAATAGACTGAAAATAAAAGGTAAACTAAGAAGTTACCAAGAACCATCAAGGGATTTACCATCAAGGGATATCATTCAAACTTCGAATGATTTATTGAACACATCTATAGATCAGGACACAGTCTATGGCCACGCCGGAAGTGAAGATAATTCGTCCTTGCAACACTTTGAGTAAGTTTTCTTTTTTTTAAATTTGTCTATTAATATAGTTCATAATTAGTTCAATTGACTAACACTTGTAGAAATATTGTATTGTCCCATTTTGTTTGTCCTTGTTGACTTATATTTTTTTTGTAACACCCTGATGTACACAGGGTTATTCACGGTATACGCCACGGAAGTTTATGGCCGTGTCTCTGGATTTTAGGAACTTTTTATTTTTGGAGTGGATAGAGACCCGGCAGAGGTACGTTTTAAAATTATATTCATAATGTACAGGGTGTCCCAAAAGCATGAAACATATCAAAGTTATGTTTTTTAAATAGAATGATCCTATGTTATTGCATTTTTAGATTGCCTGGGAAAAGAAAATAAGATTGGCTTTTACAGTTGGTGTTTAAATTCAGAAGTTTGTGAGTTATAAACAAGTGAAAATCGTCATTTTTCAAGTTCAAGGCCCTGTACAAGGAAAACGGCTTAAGATAGAGAAAAACGGCTTACATGTCCCTATTTTATTTTTCATGTACTATCCAATGATGTAGATTTAATGTTTATACAGGGTGATAAAAAATTTGAAAAATTCTGAGATTTCTCCACGCGTCGACAAATAAATAAATCAAAGAAAGTACAAATGTTTCTATACCATAGGATAGTAATGAAAAGTTAAAATAGGGACATGTAAGCCGTTTTTCTCTATCTTGAATCGTTTTCGTTTTATAGAGCTTTGAACTTCAAAAAAGACGGTTTTCACTTGTTTATAACTCACAAACTTCTGAATTTAAACACCAACTGTAAAAACCAATCTTATTTTTTCTTCTCAGACAATCTTAAAAATGCAATAACATAGGAGCATTCCATTTAAAAAAACATAACTTTGATATGTTTCATGCTTTTGGGACACCCTGTACATTATGAATATAATTTTAAAACGTACCTTTGCCGGGTCTCTATCCAGTCCAAAAATAAAAAGATCCTAAAATCCAGAGACACTGCCATAATCTTCCGTGGCGTATACCGTGAATAACCCTGTATAACAATCTAGTCAGTTGTTTTGACGATTCCTTGAATTTATATTAGTTTTTGTTTTGTTCAATATTTTTATTTAATAAAAATATTAAATTTATTTGCGGATTTTCATTTGGAATACCCCCCTCCTTCCTCATACGCTTATTAATAAAAAATCAGCATTACCACAAATCTCCTAGTCAAGTAATGTAGTTATTACTCAATAATTCAACAATGATAAATCAATTTGCCTGTTTATTAAACTACGACTTAAATTTATTTTAATCAAGTTGATAGTTTTTAAAGAATTCGTAATTAAAAAAATCAAATATTAAATAATAATGAATATTCGTTTGACTAACAATTAATAACATAATTATTATCTAATGAAGTTTTAGTTTAAGAAAAACTGGTGTTGACTATTTACAAATAGACGATTGATTAACAAAAACTAATCAAACGATTACCGACTATTCAAGCGTTGATTTATTATTAATATAGTAGACTTCCCGCTGGTCAAAACTATGGTAGATTTATGAAAACTCTAATTTGATTATGTCGGATTTTAAAGCTATTTTTGAGTCGTTATTATTTAATTTGAGTAATAATAATTCAACAGTTTTCTCAGTGTATAAACCACAAAAGTACGACACATTTATAGACGCTGTGAATAAATGGGGGAAATTATCCAAAGATGGCACGATTTTTCTTCGGCCTTCAGTTGCTGCTGGAATTGGCACATTGGTGAAAGAGGTAGGAAAACGGTTTATGACAGAATGCATAAAAAAAGATGGAAGAAGCTAAAAAGGATGCCAGTGAATTTTTAGAACTGTTAGATGACGATTATGGCGTAACAATAAATAAAACCGTGGCCGAAAGTAACATGGAACATAAAAGAAACAAGAAAATAGAGTTGCCTGTCATGAAAGATATTCAACTATTGCAAAAATTTGTTGAAAATAATAGGCGTATAAATTATGTGAAATTAAAAACATCAAACTGTGTGGAAAATTGGAAGAAATTAGCTTCATTTACACTCGTTGACATAATCTTATTCAATCGTCGCCGTGTTGGCGAAGCTGAAAGAATATTTGTATCAGATTTTGAAAATTACCAGTCAGCATCAAAAGAGAAAAACTCTGACATTTTCAACACATTATCAAGAGAGGACAAGCTTGCAACAAAAGAATACGTTTGCCTTTTTATTAGAGGAAAATCGAATCGAAATGTATTTGTTTTATTAAATCGACAAGAATTTAAATGTTTGATGCTTATTAAAAAATTTCGAAATACAGCAGCGTAGTAAGTGGACTAAAGACAAAACCTCATTTGAAATTAAAGAAAATTCTATAGTTCTTGTGAAAAGTGATTCTCTCCTGCAGCGCGAGCAAAATGTTGACGATTGTTTGTCGTAAATGCCAATTGCAGCGAAGCGATAAGATTATAAAATCAGGGAATGTCGAACGCAACAGTAGCGAGAGCTTGCAGTGCAAGCGAAAGACAAAATGTTATTTCGGCAAAACGGTAAGGCTGCAAAAGGAAATTTTATGACAAATTTCTCTAGAGATAATGATGTTGAATAACTTGAAAACCGAAACAAATACTATCGGAGTGCTAGTTATTCCGCTGCTTTAATTATTAAAGAGTTACACCCTTTATATAGGTATCTAAGGTAGGTTAGGGATGCCAAAGAGTTCTTCTCAGTACTTATAGATTAACTAGATTTGCTCGAGTTCTTATTTTTATTGTGCTACCTAAACTCTATGAAGAACTAATAAAAAATAGATTTAGGGTGATAAAGATGTTAATATGATTTTCAAAGAATAAGTTATAATGTACAGATGTTTAATGAGCAAATTATGGTTTACATTTCCTGTTTAATTAAATCAATAATTATCCTGTCTTACTTTAGAAGCTTTAAAATTGATATATATATATATATATATATATATATATATATATATGTTTAAACAATCAGTTTGTTTAAAATAAAGGATCCTTTACTTTGTACACCTGTGTACAAAAGAATAAAATACTTCCGATATTATTTATATCGGGAAAGATAAAGTTCATGAGTGGTAATTAATTAATTTACTAAATTAGCACTGATCTTCTAGTCGTTCCTCATCACGTTCGGTGAAATAAGATAAAGGCAACTTACAGTTTCCGGGATGAAGTTGATCGAGGTAAAACTGTCTTTATTTTGACAGTAAAAGGATATTAATAGCTCCTAGACTTTGATAGGAGTGGTGTTTAATCGGGCGTTGAAGTCTCCAGAGAAAGCAGCAGGTGCAGAGATGACGCCCTGATGAGACTCCTAGGATTGAGTAGCCAAACAGTACCAGCACCGGGAAAATGTTCTGTTGTTGTTGAAGATCACCAAAACGTTGATTTATTTCACCATGGATAAGTGAAAACGATGCAAGGATGAATTAGATAGTTGAAGAATAGAAAACGGGCGACGCTCCCTTTGTCTCCTAGCCCAAGATGGCTTCTTCGGTCACAATAGGCAATTAACTCAGAATTTAGTAAATACCGGAGAAGGTAAGGTATTTACCAAAGATAAAGGTAACGATAAAGGTATAAGGTAAAGTTGAGATAATATTCCCAAAGCTAAAAATAAGTAATAATCGAATTAGAACCTATTTTTAAAATATCCGTAATGTCGACTTACCCTGTATAACAGGCTTCGTACGGGAACCGTCAAGAAATGAACTTTCTTGGTGGACAGATAAAAAGGAAGTGAGTTCAGTTCCGTGAATCTGAGAGGATGTCCGCCTCCGGTTTGTGAAAGGAGAAATGTCACTGTCAGATACTGAAATCTGATTGACAGTTGACAACTTATTTGGTTTCTGAAAAGAACTCAAGATCGAACTAGAAACGAAACACGAAACGCCATCTAGTAGTGAATTATCCAGACAGCACCAACCCTTACGAGCCGAGACACAGTGTGGATAGCCAGTTCGATGTTGCGATCTGTATTACAGGAAATTGTGGGGAACTGTAATTTTACAGTTCTCTCCAAAACAAAGAAAACTTCTAGAAGAACAAGAATGTAACGCTAAGACGTCACACACCTCCCCTTACCGATGCAAGAGAAAATTCAAAAACTAGAAGAAACTTCTAGTTCATTCTATACCCGTAGAAAAAAACAAGTACAATCATGTCCTGGCAGTTTTGGACCCGGATGTTGCAGAGCTTGTGTCCGATCACCTTCTGAAACCACGGTCAACAACTTTTTACACCGATTTGATGGAAAGGTTGGTAACTGAATTTGAAGAATCACAAGGCAGGAAAGTGAATAAGTTACTAACCGAACTTGAACTGGGGAGTAAGAAACCCTCTCAGTTATTGCGGGAAATGCGATCATTAGCCGGCTCAAACGTCAAGGACGAATTCCTGCGAACAATGTTCATACAAAGACTACCCAACAGCGTCAGATCCGTGCTTATTTCTAGCGGAGACAGGCTGGATAATCTAGCCAGCATGGCTGACAAGATAATGGAATTCACTTCACCAGAAGTTGCGGCAGTAAACATACCGGATATGATTTCTAACCAAACAGCAGACCGCATGAATAGGCTCGAGACCCAAATATCCCAACTGACTACCGCTATCAACGAATTGAGAACACGACCCAGGTCAACATCGCAAAGAAGAGGATACAGAAGCAGGTCAACATCCAGAAACAGAAATAATGGAAATTGCTGGTACCATAATCGTTTTGGCACTCAATCTACCAAATGCAGGGAACCATGTAATTTCAATAACAATAATCCGGGAAACTAACTAGCCACTCACTCCAGGCGGCAGGAGTTGAGGGGCCGAACACAGCACGCCGACTTTTTATGTACGATAAAAACAGCAGAGTGCAATTCCTTGTGGACACAGGCGCAGAAATTAGCATATTGCCACAAGCTCAGTTCAAAGGAAAGTTCAACTCTGACCTGTATTTTTTCTCAGCAAATGGCTCGAAAATTAGAACATTTGGTACCAGGCAGTTAGAGCTAGACATCGGACTGCGCAGATCCTTAAAATGGACTTTTGTTATCGCCGATTTTACCAACGCAATCTTGGGTGCAGATTTTTTGACGCATTACGAACTCCAAGTAGACATGAAACGTCAAAGAATAGTTGATTCAATCACTTCGATTTCGAGAGGCGGCACGGTCAAAGCCACTGAAGTACATGAGGTACGTTTGGCTTCCGACAAAAATGAAATAACAACAATACTTTCTAGATTTCCCTGTTTATTTCGCAGTCAGGCAAACTCTCCAGTTAGCTCTATGGTAAAGCATCATATCGAGACGCATGGCTTCCCCGTTTTTGCCCGCCCAAGAAGACTTCCACCAGACAGACTCGACATCGCCAAGAAAGAATTCAAATCCCTGATGGAATCCGGTGTTATTGAACCATCTTCATCCCCATGGGCCAGTCCACTTCATCTGGTAAAGAAAAAAGACGGTTCCTGGAGAGCCTGTGGTGATTACCGACGATTGAATGCCATCACCAAACCAGACAGATACCCGATACCGCATATACAGGATTTCGGTGTGAACCTAGCTGGCAAGAACATATTTTCTACTATAGACCTGGCGAAAGCATATCATCAAATTCCAGTAAATCCCGAGGATAAACAGAAAACAGCAATAACAACGCCGTTTGGGTTATTTCAGTACGTCACGATGCCATTTGGATTGAGAAACGCAGCCCAGACAATGCAACGCTACCTGGATCAAGTTTTTAAAGACTGTCCATTTGTCTATATGTATATATATTGATGACTTGTTGATAGCTTCACCAGACTATGACACTCATTTGAAACATGTAAAAATAGTTTTTGAGAAGTGTAGCGAGAACAGAATCACCATTAACCCTAGTAAGTGTAAGTTTGGTGTCACAGAAGTAGATTTCTTGGGAACAACTGTGTCTAGGAACGGAATTAAACCACTCCCACAAAAAGTTGAAGCAATACGAAGTTTTCCTCGTCCAGAATCTACGAAACAACTGAGTAGATTTTTAGGAATGATCAACTTTTACCGCAAGTGGATCCCAAAAGCTGCACAGGAATTGATTCCACTGACAGATACCTTATCGGGAGCAGGAAAGCGAAACAAACCAATTACATGGTCGGAACGTCTAGAATCCAGTTTTTCAAAAGTGAAGGAACTCCTTGCTCAAGCTACCGAGTTGCACTATCCAACCCATGATCCCAAATTAACATTGGCAGTTGATGCATCTGATGTCGCAATTGGAGGCGTATTACATCAAATTACAGAAGATGGTAGCGCACAACCACTCTCATTTTTTTCAAGGAAGCTCTCACCAACAGAAAGACGTTACAGCACTTATGATAGAGAGTTATTGGCTATATTTTACGGTATTCACAAAAACTGCCATTTTCTTGAAGGTCGGCAATTTGCAGTATATACTGACCACAAACCGTTGATATACGCATTCCAACAAAAACCAGAGAAACAGTCTCCACGACAAACCAGGCAACTTGGGTATATCAGTCAATTCACCACCGATATCAAACACATTAAAGGTCAAGCAAACATAATCGCTGATTGTTTATCAAGACCCGGTGTCGATTCCATTTCAACTCACATAATTGACTACAACAAAATTGCCAACGACCAAAACAATGACGAAGAGCTACGAAGCATAGTTGAGCACAGAACCAATTCAAACCTCAATTTACAACATATGACATTCCCAGAAACAAATTGTAAATTATACTGTGATGTTACGAACAACTGTATAAGACCGTATATACCGCATAATTTTCGAAGAGCAGTATTTGAAAAATTCCACCAACTCACTCATCCTGGAAAATCCGCAACTCAGAAATTAATACAACAAAGGTTCGTTTGGATGAATATGAAAAAGGACATAGCAAAGTGGACTAAAGAGTGCATCACATGTCAGAAATCAAAAATTACAAGACACTCAATTTCACCCTTAGAGAAAATAAATACACCCGATCAAAGATTCGCACACATCCATATGGATATTGTCGGACCACTTCCGCAAATAGGCGAGTATAAATATCTATTAACAATTATAGATCGCTTCACTAGATGGCCAGAAGCAATACCGATGAAAGACATATCTGCTGAAACAGTCGCTGAGGTTTTCATTACCAATTGGGTGGCAAGGTTTGGTGTACCTATGAAGTTGACAACAGATCGAGGAAGACAATTCGAGGCACAATTATTTGATCAATTGTCAAAATTGCTTGGAATTAACCATATTAGGACTACAGCCTATCATCCACAGGCTAATGGAATGATCGAACGATTCCACCGTACATTAAAAGCAGCCCTCAGAGCAGCAAGCCCCGCCAACTGGATAGAAGCGCTACCTTTAACCCTCCTAGTTCTCAGAAGCACCATAAAGGAAGATCTCCAATGTTCCACTACCGAATTGGTTTATGGAACCCATATTGAGACTACCAGGCGAATTATTTGTTGACAACCAACAAGCAACTTCTGAGTTGGTATTTATAGAAAAATTTAGGAATGCAATGAACAAGCTGAAACCTATGCCAGCCAGCCACCATGCAGCAGTAAGATCATTTGTACATCCAGATTTGTCGAAAACATCCCACGTATTCATACGCACAGATGCAATCAAGCCACCGCTGACTCCACCATATGAAGGACCGTACAGAGTTCTGGAACGCCAAAATAAATACTACGTCATCGATGTTAAAGGTAAACAAGAAAAAGTCAGCATCGACAGATTGAAACCAGCGTTTATCCCCAGCGAATACTTCATTCAGGAAGAACATTCGTACTCCCTAAGCTCGCAAAAGCCGAAGACGACCGTCACCCAGGTTCCTGTACACACACCTGTAATTAAGATCGTTCGCTTCCAGCCGTCAGCTCACTAGGGAGGGAGTAATGTGGTGGTCAATCAAGGATAATAGGTAACCATAGTTGCGTGTGACTGAATGTAAAATAAGAAGGCGATGGAAGAAAAGAAGAATTATTATTATTGACATGTGACATGACAACAAGAAAAGAAGAAGAAGACTGACACATTCCTAAAAAAAGGGCAGATGATTAATAATTTTGGTTAGATTTGTAAAATAATAAGTTCAGCTCTTGAAATTACACTTGTTTAATAAAGTTATATAATAAAATTAGCAGTGTTATTAATAAAATAAAATTGGGGTAAAAAGGAAACCCCAAACTCCATTACCAAAAACATCAAGATGCTATTTTTTTCCGATTCAGTATTCTTTACGCTAGTTTTAATAATATCGTCGAAAAAGTTAAATTCGTTATCTTCCCTGGCAGAAATTTTTGCTTACTTTCGTCTTAACCCTTTGTCATCTTCCTCTTCTACGACAACATATAAATCTTGTTCTACGACAACATATAAATCTTGTTTGTTGTTATTATCAGAACAGCAATATGATACTCCATTACCAAAAACATCAAGATGCTATTTTTTTCCGATTCAGTATTCTTTACGCCAGCTTTAATAATATCGTCGAAAGAGTTAAATTCGTTATCTTCCCTGGCAGAAATTTTTGCTTACTTTCGTCTTAACTCTTTCTGTCATCTTCCTCTTCTACGACAACATATAAATCTTGTTCTACGACAACATATAAATCTTGTTTGTTGTTATTATAAGAACAGCAATCTGATACTCCATTACCAAAAACATCAAGATGCTATTTTTTTCCGATTCAGTATTCTTTACGCCAGTTTTAATAATATTATCGAAAGAGTTAAATTCGTTATCTTCCCTGACAGAAATTTTTGCTTACTTTCGTCTTAACTCTTTCTGTCATCTATCTCTTCTACGACAACATATAAATCTTGTTCTACGACAACATATAAATCTTGTTTGTTGTTATTATCAGAACAGCAATCTGATACTCCATTACCAAAAACATCAAGATGCTATTTTTTTCCGATTCAGTATTCTTTACGCCAGTTTTAATAATATTATCGAAAGAGTTAAATTCGTTATCTTCCCTGACAGAAATTTTTGCTTACTTTCGTCTTAACTCTTTCTGTCATCTATCTCTTCTACGACAACATATAAATCTTGTTCTACGACAACATATAAATCTTGTTTGTTGTTATTATCAGAACAGCAATCTGATACTCCATTACCAAAAACATCAAGATGCTATTTTTTTCCGATTCAGTATTCTTTGCGCCAGTTTTAATAATATCGTCGAAAGAGTTAAATTCGTTATCTTCCCTGGCAGAAATTTGTGCTTACTTTCGTCTTAACTCTTTCTGTCATCTTCCTCTTCTACGACAACATATAAATCTTGTTCTACGACAACATATAAATCTTGTTTGTTGTTATTATCAGAACAGCAATCTGATACTCCATTACCAAAAACATCAAGATGCTATTTTTTTTCGATTCAGTATTCTTTACGCTAGTTTTAATAATATCGTCGAAAAAGTTAAATTCGTTATCTTCCCTGGCAGAAATTTTTGCTTACTTTCGTCTTAACCCTTTGTCATCTTCCTCTTCTACGACAACATATAAATCTTGTTCTACGACAACATATAAATCTTGTTTGTTGTTATTATCAGAACAGCAATCTGATACTCCATTACCAAAAACATCAAGATGCTATTTTTTTCCGATTCAGTATTCTTTACGCCAGTTTTAATAATATTATCGAAAGAGTTAAATTCGTTATCTTCCCTGACAGAAATTTTTGCTTACTTTCGTCTTAACTCTTTCTGTCATCTATCTCTTCTACGACAACATATAAATCTTGTTCTACGACAACATATAAATCTTGTTTGTTGTTATTATCAGAACAGCAATCTGATACTCCATTACCAAAAACATCAAGATGCTATTTTTTTCCGATTCAGTATTCTTTGCGCCAGTTTTAATAATATCGTCGAAAGAGTTAAATTCGTTATCTTCCCTGGCAGAAATTTGTGCTTACTTTCGTCTTAACTCTTTCTGTCATCTTCCTCTTCTACGACAACATATAAATCTTGTTCTACGACAACATATAAATCTTGTTTGTTGTTATTATCAGAACAGCAATCTGATACTCCATTACCAAAAACATCAAGATGCTATTTTTTTTCGATTCAGTATTCTTTACGCCAGTTTTAATAATATCGTCGAAAGAGTTAAATTCGTTAT
Organism: Malachius bipustulatus; assembly: GCA_910589415.1. Classification (NCBI taxonomy): domain Eukaryota; kingdom Metazoa; phylum Arthropoda; class Insecta; order Coleoptera; family Melyridae; genus Malachius; species Malachius bipustulatus. The sequence continues at coordinate 3,260,633 of OU342638.1, read as the reverse complement.
CTTCCCTGGCAGAAATTTTTGCTTACTTTCGTCTTAACTCTTTCTGTCATCTTCCTCTTCTACGACAACATATAAATCTTGTTCTACGACAACATATAAATCTTGTTTGTTGTTATTATCAGAACAGCAATCTGATACTCCATTACCAAAAACATCAAGATGCTATTTTTTTCCGATTCAGTATTCTTTACGCCAGGTTTAATAATATCGTCGAAAGAGTTAAATTCGTTATCTTCCCTGGCAGAAATTTGTGCTTACTTTCGTCTTGACTCTTTCTGGCATTTATTTATTTATTCACACATCTTCCTTTGCGACAATAACAAACACATTGTATAGGAATAGTCAAACTATTAGATACATAATTAAGGTATCTACCTAAAACTAAAAAATTCATTGACATAGTAATAACACCTCTCCAGCAGATAATCCTTTAACCTCTTCCGAAAGATACTTATCGTATTTGAAGTCTTTGAACTCTGCTTAATTAACTTTAGTTGATCCCTCAGGGACACAATCAGGTCATATTTACTTAATAATAACGTCCTTATTAGAAATGGAAATGATTTCTTCTTCACTTCCTTACCTTGATCATCACATACAGTCAGGTCGTCCTTCGCACTGTTAAATGAAAGTTCAAGCTCATCTCTGATAGATTCTTCACTGCAGTTTATTGATGTCTCATCAAGAATTTTTATGTTTTTTAACTTCTAGACACAGCTATAATTTGGATTCATTGTCCTCGAGGCGCTCATTAAGTGACATTTGTTTTATATATAAGATAGTTCACGGTTTATTGGACTCCACAGAATGCTTGAACTATTTAAATCTGAATTGTTCATCATAAATAGTTTACGTCAGAGAGACTTTTTCTATACAGATCTGAGTTTTGTAGCACTAATTTTTATTTAAATTCACCCATGATAAGATGTGTTCGCCAGTTTAATGAATTCAGCGGATCTACCAATTCCCCTTCTGCTGATTCCTTTTCTTCTTCTCTTTTGAAATTTAAGAGATGTGCAAAAAAATATTTAAGTTATGTACCTAATGTAATTAATCAGTGAATTTTGCGCATATTCGTATATTTGGTTATTTTGCTTATGAATATCTGATTGTTTTTTCTCATTGTCATTTTGTTTTTTTTTATTGTTTCATGTAATCAGTCGCTTACCATTATATTTATTATTTCGATTAAAAAAAAAATATGTATTTTCTTTACTCGTACATACTGAGATTTTGATTATTTTTTAAATTGTAATTTGTGTCATCCTATAATAGGACCAATGCTATGGTCTGTTGGATGACCTTGTCAATAAATAAATGAATAAATAAATAAATAGAACAGGGCGTGCCGCGGTTACCACAATCAAAGCGACACCCTTATCTGGCTGGTAACTCATCGTGGACACGATAGTCAAGTAGTTCAGCTAACAGACGTGGTTCCAATCCAGAAAATTCATGTAGTTGGAACAGTTCTTCGTAAAATACGTCTACGTTAGCATGTGGCATCGTAGCACAACAGACATAAGTAGAGAACGGATTATAGACAAAGAAAAAATGCAAAATAGGCGCCTTTATAGGCATATTTTTTGGAATAAAAAGGCTTAAACTTAAACCAAATAGGCAATAAAATAGGCGAATATATACGAAGATGGTTTAATCAGGTGGCTCTGCCCTACCTTCGCAGAAAACCTGGAAAAAAAGTTATCATTGGTGATAATTTGGGCAGCCACTTGTCATTTAATGTATTAAAATTATGCGAAGAGAACAACATTAGCTTCGTATTATTGCCACCAAATAGCACCCATCTTTGCCAGCCATTAGATGTGGCGGTGTTTCGATCTATGAAATTATGGTGGCGGCAAAAACTGACTAAATGGAAAAGCTCGAATAAAGGTGTGTTCCCCAAGACGTTGTTTCCAACTCTGTTACGCGAGACTTTGGAATCAGGTCTAGAGAATATAAGACAAAACATAATTTCTGGTTTCTTAGCCAGCGGGATCATACCCATAAATTCAAAAAAAGTTTTGGACAAATTAATCCCAAAAGGTGTGCCAGAAGATGTCGTAGAAGAAAACGCCATGAGAAGCAGTTTCATATCGATGATGCAAGATGTCACTATGAATCGAAAAGAATCCTGCTACAATCAGTCGTAGAAGAAAACTTCATGTTCCCCCTGGGAAAGGAATTTCATCAACAGACATTGAAACTTGCAACATTAAAAACAAAGTTGGTGAAGACCAACCATCTGTATCAGCCATCCAAAATGCTGAAATAGAAGTTGAAATATCAGAAGATGAAACAGATGACTCTTTTGTGGAAAAACTCGATTTTAGTGAGCAAGCAGATGAACCACCTATGCCCGTCCGAAAACCTGTTGTGAAACCATGTGATATAATGGAAGAAGATTTTGTTATTGTTAATTTTATATATAACGAAGGCTGTAAAAAACAAATAACGAAAGAATTTGTTGCAAAAATTATAAAAATAGGAAAAGAAAAAATTACTGTTAGCTGCTTAAGGAATTATACAGGAAAAAAAAATGTTTTTATATTACCCGATGTAGAGGACAAAAATGTTGTGAAACTTCATCAAATTACATTTGTTTTGCTCAAACCATCAATTATTGTTAGGGGAGTTCATACTTTTCAAAATGATATTTTTGAAAAATAGTTCTTTTGCAAGTGCCTCATTTTATTTTTGAAGAGTTATAATGTTTATGTTGTTGTATATTGGAAATTTATATATTTTTTTATAAGTGTAAACTCTATATTTTTCTACATACTTGGTAATAATTAGGAAGAAAATATATTTATTTATTTTTTTATACGTTGGTTGTTTTAAAATTATACATTGTTACCCAAGCAGCACACTTTAGTTTAAAAAACGTTTTTATTCATGTATTACCGTACGTATAGATACGGTCGATGATCTACGTGCGCACGAACGTTCGAATGTCCCCCCGTTAAACGTATATAACATTGGAAAGAATAAAGGTCTATTTGTACTATCTGAATAAATGAGGTAAAAACGTATTAAATAGTGATAGTTTTAAAGGTTTAAAAGAAACGTTTTCTACATATTAAAAACAATGCACTTATAAACGTATTTATAAGAACGTATTTTTTGACATTGAAAATAAACGTATTCTCTACGTATGTTTGACTCCCGATTTTACGCGTTCATTGACACCAAATGTTATACGCATCTAAAGGACATATATTTTACCTTCACTTTTGAATAAATTTTAAACGTATGTTGACACCCAATGGTATACGTATTTTTACACTCAATGCTATACGTATTTAAATGACGTATTTTTACCTGCACTTTTGAACTAATTTAAAACGTATGTGGACACCCAATCGTATACGTATGTCGACACCTAATCGTTTACGTATGTTGACACTCGATGCTATATACGTATTTAAATTACGTATTTTTACCTTCACTTTTGAATTAATTTTAAACGTATGTGGACACGCAATCATATACGTATGTTTACACTCGATGCTATACGTATTTAAATGACGTATTTTTACCTTCACTTTTGAATTAATTTTAAACGTATGTGGACATGCAATCATATACGTATGTTGACACTCAATGCTATACGTATCTTAAAGACGTATATTTGGCGTTTACTTTTTAATTAAATTTAAACGTATGTTGACACGCAATCGTATACGTATATTAACACCCAATTGTATACGTATGTTCTTAGGATGTATATTATCTTTAATCCACTCTATGGTAAATATTTTTGTTATCCTTTCATGTACTGAAAAATCCACAAAAAAAAACCTTGAAAGAAACCAATTACCTAATACAGTACCCAGTCAAAAATTTATTTTTTGTATAGGTACCTAATTTAGAATCATTATTAGCAAAAAAATATAATTGAAAAAACTTATACTTACCTTATTATATTGATTTTCAATATAGGTCCAAATTAATCTTCATCAGTAATCAATAAATATATCATTTTTTTAACAGGATTATTAAGGTTTATGGTTTGATATATTTATTATTTGAATCTGACTCGTATCATTTGCTGCTATAACTTTGAGTACCTATAATACTCTATAATACCTACTTAAAAAACGAGATAAATTTGAACCTATGAATTCAATATGTCCTTCTGCCTATTATAACAAGCTGTATAAAAGTTTTATAGTAACTAGAAAAATTAAATTTTGCAAATTGGAAGTTACAAATGACTAGGGCATCAGAAAAAAACACCTAATAAACTGTAAGTTTTTATTAGGAAAATGCAGCCTTAACTTGAAAAAAACATTGAACATTAATAGTTGTATGTCTTCAAATAATTAAAATTATTGTTAAAGATATTAATTTTGTGAGAATGAATCTACCACACAAGCAAATATTTTTTTCTGTTAGGTATTTATAAGTTCGCTCACTATCTAATAACATAAAGCATAAATTCAATATTCGAGAAAACAAAATTAATATTTGGTAACACTCTATACTGTTGTATACATATAATATTAATTATTTCTTACTCCTCCTTTTACTATTTTTGTGTCTTTTTATTGAATCAGTGTCTCTACTTTGCTAACTTAAGCCAATCTTTCAGTTCTTTTACAAAATTTCGTATGTCGGTGCATGGTAAAAGTTTAAAAGCTGCTCTCTTCCCGAATAGGACGGTTTTACAGCCTCTAAAATTAGTCTAGATTATTATTTTGCACATTATAGGTACCAGTTATTAGTTTTGTGTATATGTAATTATAAATTAATGTAAGTAATTATAACAATTATAAATGTGTATGAGTACTATTAATTATACTTACATCATTCTTGTCTCTTTCACTGGGCGTTTATCTCGACCTGATCTGCTATTGAGAATACATTCAGTGGACAATTTGCAAATTTTTCCCTGCTGTTTTGAAGGGTAGAAAAGGCCACCACTAAAATGTATTTTGCACGTAAATTTTTCTCACACCTGTATCGCCATTTTTAAATCCATCAATCCCAGAAGTCGTATCTCAGCTCAGATACGCAACTACCTACCTATGAAAATGTTAAAATAGGTATTTATTATTATTGATTGAAAACTTTGTTATAGGTAAGTACTTACTTTGCACGTAACGTAATTCCATCACTCACTTTACTTTGGTGTTATAACTCGTAACTCGTGTTATAATAACTTTATCATGTCAATCAGTCAATCACACGCTAAATCAACATCAACATCTAGACTAGAACTGGAACTGAGACTGAGACGGAGAGCGTACTGACTGGGAAGTGATATTTTCATTTTCATTTAAATTTTTTGTATTCTCACGGAAACAAATAGGTACAGACTGCAGACCATGCACCTGCAGATGTAGGGTTGCGGATGGCGGAGTAGGAGACGAAAACAGGTTCTCTGTCCCGTACCCCTTGACTGGAAGTCTGGTCGTTGAATACATACCAATACCAAACGTCGAAAAAGAAACAATTTCAATAACATAAATAAACGTTGTACTTGAACTGAACTTTAACGAATATTAAATACAAATGGTTTATGTGGTCTACGTAATATACGTGTTTATAATAAATAAACGTTTTTAGTCTCGACGTTTTTTTTGAGTAGCTTTTCTACTAATGGGAAACGTTGAATACATACCAATACCAAACGTAGAAAAAGAAACAATTTCAATAACATAAATAAACGTTGTACTTGAACTAAACTTTAACGAATACTATATACAAATGGTTTATGTGGTCTACGTAATATACGTGTTTATAATAAATAAACGTTTTTAGTCTCGACGTTTTTTTTGAGTAGCTTTTCTGCTAATGAGAAACGTTGAATACATACAAATACCAAACGTAGAAAAAGAAACAATTTCAATAACATAAATAAACGTTGTACTTGAACTGAACTTTAACGAATACTATACCGGGTGTCCCATCGTATAGAATTCTCGCGAAAAAAGGTATTTCTAATTAAAATTTTTATATGAAAATTTACATACGTGGATTACAATAAACCTACTATAATATGATGTAATCATTTTTGGAAAATTAATTAAATGCGACTTTCGATTTTCGACATAGATTTTATATCGAAATACTAATCGCATCTCTATGATTTTTCATACACTTGTAGAAAAAAGTTTCTCCTATAAGAAACAGTAATTTGTTAATCGATATCTTTAACCATAATTGAGTAATTTGCCATCAAAGTTGAACATAAAATCGGAATAAAGTTTATGATTATTATTATAAACCCGTCACTACAGCAATAATTTACAACTTATAGACACATGCTGTGAACAAGCAGTTTTGTTGTAATAAACAGGTACCTGAAGAAAGGTTTCTACCCTTATTTCAGAGAATTGAAATCCGCCTTTGTAGAGGAGAATGCAAAATGTTTACTTTCAACTAAGTCGTAAATAACTAGCACACTTTTACCATCTTTTGTACCTTTCACCACATTTAATAGCTTTACAAACAAAAATCGTCATAAATTATGTCTGATTTTGCCTGATTTGACATTATCTGCAATTAATGGCATTTGCTTTATAAATTTTCAATTTCTAATTTCACAGGCGGATTTCTGTTGATATTTAGAATTTATTTATATAAAAAAAATTAGATTTTTATTGTCGCTTAATTAGTTTTTCGCGACTGCACGCTTAATTAAGCTCACTACAAACATGCTGATTAGTCCAGACTATAGAGAATTAAATTATACATGAATGTGTCGCGAATAAAATACTCTAATTTAATTATAAAGTGTACTTTTCGCGAGAATTCTATACGATGGGACACCCTGTATACAAATGGTTTATGTGGTCTACGTAATATACGTGTTTATAATAAATAAACGTTTTTAGTCTCGATGTTTTTTTTGAGTAGCTTTTCTACTAATGGGAAACGTTGAATACATACCAATACCAAACGTCGAAAAAGAAACAATTTCAATAACATAAATAAACGTTGTACTTGAACTGAACTTTAACGAATACTATATACAAATGGTTTATGTGGTCTACGTAATATACGTGTTTATAATAAATAAACGTTTTTAGTCTCCACGTATTTTTTGAGCAGCTTTTCTACTAATGGGAAACGTTGAATATATACCAATACCAAACGTCGAAAAAGAAACAATTTCAATAACATAAATAAACGTTGTACTTGAACTGAACTTTAACGAATACTATATACAAATGGTTTATGTGGTCTACGTAATATACGTGTTTATAATAAATAAACGTTTTTAGTCTCCACGTATTTTTTGAGTAGCTTTTCTACTAATGGGAAACGTTGAATACATACCAATACCAAACGTCGAAAAAAATAACATAGATGAACGTTGTACTTAAACGGAAATTTAACGAATATTATATACAAATGGTTTAGATAGCCTATGCAATATACGTATTACCAGGGTTAAATTCTTACTGTAATTTATACGTATTCATATCTCCTAATATTTAACGTATAAGGTATATTACCAACGTCTATTTTGATAGATAAGATACGTATAGTTTAAAAAGCGTGACTAATATACGTTTGGAAATTAAACTGAAACCAAATTTAAACCAATTTTACGCATAATAAACGTTTAATACACCAAGCTGTGCTGCCTGGGTAAGTTTAAATTTGTGAGAATTAAGATTGATTTTGTACTTTTCTACAATAAAGGTGGTTATATGGAACGAATATTTCATTTGCCTTTACTCTTGTAAAAGTCCCTATACTGTCGTTAAAGTTTTAAAAATATTATCAGTGTTCCATAGGTTGATTTATTTGGAACTGAAACTGTAAAGCTTGCTTTCTACACAAGAAAATGTATTTGTTTCATATAACCCCACCGACTGGGTTATATGGAACGTAAGTAATTAATTTTTTATTGAATGAATGGTAAATTTTTTAGCATGGCCTTTTGGGATATTATTTGGGAGATAAATTCAAATAAGCCCTACTTTTTTTAATTTTAAAATCAATTTTTATAACAAAGTTATAGCAAAAAAACTTCGTTCCATAAATACCCAGTTGACGGTACCTACACATAAAATACCAAATTTCGTATCTATCTACCGCATTATTTATCTATTTAACTGAACTTGGTCATTATTAACTTTTGGGGCTACCGCACCCATACATACCACATACACTGCCATAAATAAATAAATATCGTATGGCTGTGGTAAAGCCCAAGTGTCAGAAGTTTTCAAGTAGCCTCAAGGGCCTCTGACATAACTTAACGACTGCTGTGAAGCAGCCGGGACCCCTTTTTAACGTACCTCCCGGAGCACGATCGGTCACGGAACTTTTTTATTTACCACTATAATTGGTCACCCATCTAAGTACTGACCAAGAAAAGTCATGCTGCACTTTAGAGATCGTTTGACCGAAACTCTAGCAGCTTGGCTATTGTGACCGATAATTTTTATGAATTTTTAGCATGCATTTCTAGTCAAATCAAGTCATATTTGTGGCCCCAATCGCAATTTTGAAAGAGATGTGGTACCATGTAGTTGTAAAGAAGCATGAGGTAATCTTACGTTCGATTTTACTGCCTCCAGTTTCGGAAATGTGTTTTCGGTATTTCTACATTAAATAAAAGTTTTGTCATGCAGCAGTAAATTTCATTAGTGTAAACACGCGTGCAATTTCGAGCTGCATGTCAATTTAATGCTGCAGTTTCATGACGCATCAAAATGCACATGTGGAAAACCTGCTTTCCAGAATATTACTGTTGACTTTTTTTTCAGTTTCGCAATATCCTATTATTTTGTTCTTGACAAAAATGGATGATAGTTTGGGCCCGATTGTCAGTGGCAGACGATCTACCAATTTTTCCACCGCAGAAGAGTCGCTTCTGGTTTCACTAGTAAAACGGTACAAAAATGTATTAGAATGTAAGAAAACGGACACAATCAGTCTTCGAGAAAAGGCAGAATGCTGGAAGACCCTAGAAAATGATTTCAACAGTGCCTCTGGGGAAGTGTATCGCCCCAAAGAAGTCCTGAAAAAAAAATTTGAAAGCATTAAAAAAAAGGTAAAAAAAAAATTTGCCGACGAGAGATGTTATATGAGAGGAAAGGGTGGCGGGCCACCCAGAAATCACCTCAAATATGTCAATGCATTGGAGGAAGAAGTAAAAAATATTCTAGGCACTAGATTGGAGGGAATGGCAACAGAGTTTGGTGGTGATGTTGAAGGTAAAGTGTTGACAGATACCAATAATTAGTTATATACCAACCTAATCTCATACTTTTGATAACAGGTGACAATGAAATAGCATCCATTGAAGTACCTGATGCTCTTCAGTGTGTCCAATTTGAAGAAGAGGAAATTATTGACAACTGTAAGTTGTGACAAAAAAAAAGAATTCCATGAGTACATTCTCAGGGGGACAATGTATTTTGTGGAAAACAACAAGCATTGTGATTTCATAAAGCTACACTCATGTTATGTCCCGATGAATTCGTTTGTATGTTTTAAATTTTTTTTTTTTTATACAGCTTCCGATGCACTGAGGAGTTTACCACAAGTGAAAATGGATCACACTTATTCTTGTACAGAAGAAATAATTGAAGACCAAAAAGTCGCAGCTACTTGTGAAAAAGATGATATAGAATGTATGTTTTAAAGACAGGTTACATTACATAGTTGTCACAAGTGACGTTAAATTTTTATATTTTTTAGAAGAAAATTAGAGTGTTTATACTCCAAAAATGCTGCAGAGCAAGAAACCTCAGGCTCTAATTCAGAAGTGGTTCGTTAGATGACAAATTATAACAAACAAAAATCATAATTGATTTTGAGCTGTTTTTTTTTTGCCGTGGAGTTGTCAGTGAGCAGAAGGAATGGAAGCACTGCTTGCGCACATGTAACCGCTGATGAAGTCAATCGCAGTTGTTGACAAAAATTCAGGGGAAAATCTCCATGGACCACAGCAAAACAGCTCGGAATCAGTTATGATTTTCATTTAAGCTAGCCGTGAAAGCCCTACACACATCACACTAATAACTAATCATTAAATATTTATGTACAGTTACGGCCAACGAAATGCGAACGCCAAAATTTAATTATTGTGTAATTGATACTTTAAATCACATTTTTCCGTCAGAAATAGATGTCAGATATAATATCTAGCATTCACGAAAAAAGGTAGATGTCAAATATATTTATTTATTGACACTACTGAACAAAGCCTGACTTACAATGATAAGATTCAGGTGAAATTTCCATGACAACAAAAATGCGTTCACATTTCGTTGGCCGTAACTGTACATTTCAATTTGATGTTTTATTCAAATGCTAAATGTTCTCATTAAAATAGGTAAAGAAAAGGAGACTGGGGCGGTTAGAGATAAGGTGTCTCAGTGGGCGAAAGCAAAAGCTCAGCTAGAGGATGCCAAGAAGAAATTTCTGCAGGAGGAGCATGATCTCAAAATTCAGCAGATGCGGGAGAAACATGCAGAGGAAATGAGGATAATGAAAGAAAAAAACAGCCTGGATATTGAAATTATGAAGAAGGAGCATGAGATGAGGATGCAGATTATAAAGAAGAAATGAAAAACTCCTCTGCCTTCTTGTTGGATTGTTTTTTTTTTTTTTTAAATGAAAAAAAGTATTTCAGTTGTTTAGTACATACTTTGTATTTTGTTGTAAATAAGTTAATAATAAATATATAGTTTTAAAATAATAATTCGTTTTTATAGTAAAATCTAGTGTTGTGAATCAGGATTTATATGCAAATACTGTATCCATTTTCGGTCGGAGTTGCATATAACGATAAACAAATGTCATCCAATCTCCTGTTGCTACAAATCTCCTTTGCACGTTGTTTTATGTAGTGAGGGTCTCCACCAAAATGACACAATTTTTAGTTTCTACATTCTTCGCTTTTAGATTATACAGCTCGTCAGTTCGGCATGCTCCAGCTAGCCCAAAAAAAGCTACAACTTATTTCATTAGATATACAGGGTGTTAAGAAAATGATGGATAAACTCTTAAATACATTGTAGGGGACACTCAGTAGAGTACGGGAAAAATAATTTAAAGAATTCTGGTCTTCAATTTGGTGAGATAAAAAATGCCAAAGTTAACATTTTACTATCTTTGTTTTTCGGTATTTGCAAAAACTAGATGATTTTGCAGATATAAAAAGAGCACTTTAATCCTTATCAATTAAAAAAAAATTCTTAAGGCTTGGAAAATTTATTTAATAAGATTCTTTTTCCCAGGATGCTGAAAAAAGCATTTGGCAACAACGGCTTTGATACCTAAACTACCTACATTGTTATAAATTGGACTAAATTACCAAACACATGCAGTTATCGTGTTAAACGTTGCCAAATTTATTGTTCAATATTTTGCTTGTATCTTTTAAAATGTAGCTCTGGATTTTTTAAAATTATTTTTCCCATACTTTATTGAGTGTCCCCTCCAATGTACTAAAGAGTCTATCAACGAGAATTTTACATGTAAAATTCCCGTTGATGAACCATCATTGGATAATCACTTTTAATTAGCGTTCTAGCACTCTGCAGAGTGTCTGATTTTTCTAAGAAAAATGCCAATAAAACATCTGTTACGTCTTATTTTGATATTCTTGTATTTTAATCTTTTTATTCAATTTTGGCAACCTTGCCAGTTCCGGCAAGTGCTGATGTTTGCTTCTTAGTAAGCAGGGAAAAAAAAAACAATACCTAGTTACGATTTGTAAACTTTATGTCAATAATAATAATTAATAAATTACATCAATTGAACCCTTTTGTGTTTTGAATGTGGGCAGTGAACATCCCCTACATTTGAGCTGGTCCTTCGAGCCGGATTGGTGTAATTTGTGGTCATTACAACAGTAATTATCATTTAAAGAAGGGTAGTATTCATTCATTTGCACTTTTCAAGAAGTCAGACGCGAGACGTGAACGTCACGCTACGAACTTTCATTTTAACCAGTCAAGGAGCAGGCATACGTTCCCGATTCAAGCGGAATCCAAGTACTCCGAAGATCGACGTGTCTGTTCTACATACTGCATTGGCTTCGACGGCGAGAACTCAGATTCATGGTGCATGCAGCAAGGTCGGCCTTATCGTAACATATAAATAAGGTTCATAATAACTGACGCCGAGTCTCTGAGTGAGTTCATTCCAGTCTTTCCCATTTACAAACATTTCCACTTTCCTTAATAAATTAATCATCGTTTCAATTCCTTATTAGTAGAAATTGGACAATTATAAGATTCGTCTTTAAGAATTAATAATTAATTCGTCATTTTGAATCTTAGGTGATATAGGTACACACCTTGTAAATTTATTTAGGTTTATTCATTTAAATACTTATTCATTTAAAGAATAAATAAGTATAATACCTACACATTTTAGTAATTTGTGCAACAAATTATTACATTCATTTTCAATTCTTTATCGTTGTTTTGTCGCCTTCCTACAACAGTTCTCGACATGCGTAGTACAGGTGGAGATGATTCATTAGACACATTAATTAGAAAGCGTGGCACTATCAAACATAAAATAACATGCTTTCAAAAATTCTTCGACAAATGTAGTGACTCCAAAACTCTCGAATCTTGTTATGATGAAGTTCAGTTGCGATTTTCAAAAATCGAACCATTGATGTAGTAAACTTCAAGTCTTTGTTTCGAACAGAGTCGCTCGCATTCAGACTCTTACCAAGGATAAACAATGGCATCACATTTCGTCTGAGGATAACCCCGCAGATATTGTTTCGCGTGGCACAGAGGCAGAGTCGCTTATATTTAATTCTAGTATATGACCTATCAAAATATCGTCTTGGAAACAGTGTACATTATTTACATTTTGAAATAGTTGATCGATATATTTTTGAAAATAAAAACTACTACATTTGATTCCGAATGGCATTCTATTTACCCTGTACAAGCCTTTATGCGTGGAGATAGTGACAAGTTCCTTTGACTCGTCATCTAGCTCGAATTGCATATAAGCGTCACTCAAATCAAGCTTAGAGAATTTTATGCAGCCATGCAACTTTGCAAATATATTATCTATTTGAGGCAGTGGATAATATGTATCGGATAATTGTTTATTCAACTTAATATAGCTACCACAAATTCTGATATTACCGTTTTTTCTGTACACGGGAACTATACAGGGTGTCCCATAACATGTGGGCAATCTCCCGGATTTGGGTATATTTCGTAAAAATAAATGAAAAAAAAACTATAAAATTAATTCCTCAGAGACACCCCTACAAAGATATTAGCTGTTGAAGTTGAGGGTTGAAAATCAATTTTTTGCAATAACTTTTTTATTTCTTGACCGATTTTGATAATTTTTGGTGTTATTTTGTATTATTTTGGACTGTTTAGAATAGTGTTTCATAATCTTTGGTAGCACATACATAGACCTCGGGATGGCATAACCCCCTCATTCACTTGAAAGAAAACAATTAAAATAATAATTTTACAATTTTTTAAGGTTAATTTTCCTTTTCTTTGATATTTTTTACATAAAAAATGTATCCTATTTTATTTCGATAGAGCGAACCGTTATCGAGATAAACGTCCTTCTAATAGGTGATGCGTCGCAGGAACTTTTCAAATTTCAAGTAAATTTTAACAAGATGGCTGACCTATGACAGTAAATTGAGCAGGAAACAAAACAATAACTTAATTAAATACACGTCAGTGTCAAAAGATTTCATTTCATGGAAATTATTATTTTAATTGTTTTCTTTCAAGTGAATGAGGGGGTTTTGCCATCCCGAGGTCTATGTATGTGCTACCAAAGATTATGAAACACTATTCTAAACAGTCCAAAATAATACAAAATAACACCAAAAATTATCAAAATCGGTCAAGAAATAAAAAAGTTATTGCAAAAAATTGATTTTCAACCCTCAACTTCAACAGCTAATATCTTTGTAGGGGTGTCTCTGAGGAATTAATTTTATAGCTATTTTCTCATTTATTTCTACGAAATATACCCAAATCCGGGAGATTGCCCACATGTTATGGGACACCCTGTATACGAAGACCATTGGCTGTTAAGGGTTGGTGTGATCATACCTTTACTTTCTAATCTGTTTAGCTCCTCTTCAATTTTGGGTTGCAAGGTTAAGGGTACGGGTCGAGGTTTACAATGATGAGGCTGAGCACCTGGCTTCAGCTGTAGCTTCACTTTAGCATATTTAAAAAGTCCCATATCATTGTTGAACATACTCGGAAATTCCTTTTTCAAAACATCTGTTATCTGATCAGTTAAATCTAAACCTAAAATATTAAAATGTAGTTATGTTAAATATCTTTATGAAATCTCTACCTAATAAATTTGTCGACGCTTTAGGTGTAACATAGAATGTAACTGGGTGGTTTTTGCCTGAATGTTCAACATTCAAGTTAATAAAACCGGCTGGCGATATTATTTCACCCGTATAACCCGTGAACCTTAAGTTAGTTTTTGTTAAACTATGTTGTTTAAAAAATTTTAAATAAAATAGCAAACTAATAGATGAGATTGGTGATCCCGAATCTAGTTGAAATTTATGAAGTACCTGGTTGATTTTTAAATCGATACATATAGATTCAAGATGAGATTTTGGAAGACTTACATTTAGGACTGAGGGGTGCTCATTCTCTAGGACTAAATTATTTATATTTATATTGTCACCCATGAAATCATCTTTGTAGTCCTGTTCGTGATCAATGGAGAGTTCGTTTATGTTACTGTTGAATCGGCAAATACTCATTAAATGCCCTTTTCTTTCGCAAGTTTGGCATTTATAATTCTTGTATTTGCAGACGCCATTATGGTTTTTGCCGCAGTGTTTACACCCTCTGGAGTTGGCGCCTATTGGTTGGAACGGGAAACGCTGTTGCGCATAGCCATAACTCGAGGTGGGCAATCTGCTTTGATTATGAGGCGGGTGATTCGAATCGGTCATACCGATTCTTCTTGATCTCGATTGATTACTGATAGTGGATCGGTTTTCGTTGTTTTCTGATTGTCGTTGGCGGGTTTGTTGATGTTGTTGGATATGAAGGACTTCTTGTTCGTAGTAAGAGCGGCCATTTTGATATGATGCCGAGGCGACCGCAGATTGCTGGTGTTGCATTGTCATTTCTTTACACATGGCAATTTTCAACAATTCATATGCGGTTTTTGAGACGTCTTCTTCTACTAGGCGATCCAATACTGGTCCATTTTTCATTCCGGAAATGAAACGGTCTCGTATGATGTTAGTCAGCTCTTTTTTAAAATCGCAATTTGAAGCGAGTCTCTTGAGCCTGGCGAACCACTCTGCGCATAATTCATCTCTTGTTTGTTGGGCCTGGTAGAAAGTGATCCGTTCTCGGAAGGTGTTTACCTGGGGGCTGAATTGACGTTTCAGCAGGTCGCAGAGTTCTTCGTACGTCTTGTCCTTTGGTTTTTCTGGGAAACAAAGGTCGCGAAGAGTTTTATATGTTTCTGTCCCGATTAAGCTGATTGGGATCGGGACTTTGCGATCGTCTTTGATATTGTTCGCCACACAATATTGAGAAAACTTTTCTTCATAAATGATGAAGTCGTCATTCTCCGTGAACTCTTTCATTGAAGAAATTGTCGCCATGATGGAATAATGAAGCACTCACTTTAGATTTATTTTCACTTTTATTATCTAACGGATAATTTTTATGAAATTTATAAATTTGTGTTAATACGTATTTGTACCTAATAGTTGCCCTGAATTAAATTAATCCTCGTCGCCAAGTGATATGTATGGAAGGTTGAAGGAACAAATAATAATAGGTATACGCTTATAAACGTTATTTATTGGAATGGCGAATTGCGATGGTATGTGATGGTACATTGGAGAGATGGTGGGGATGTGACGCATGTGCATACATATCAAATACCATCAACTCTCTGACTGCTGCTTCCAACTGGAGCTGAAGTCTTGGTCGCCTCTCTCCCATGTCCTTTTATGTAATGCTTCTTCATATGCAGAACTTCATTTTTTACATGGACCGTCGAAGAATTGTTCAGCGCTGCTGTCTTGCGATTTGCTACATCAATCACGCCTTGAAAATTGACCTCCTTCTTTTCTTCCAACAGCCTGTCGAACACTGGACCTCTGGTATAACCAAATATGAACATATCCCTCATTACGGTCTCCAGTTCAGCACCAAATTCACAGTGAACTGACAAACTTCTTAATCGAGCTGCCCAATCATTTGCTGTTTCGGTTTCGTATAAACAAATTATAAAATCTAACTTAGCTAACAAATAAAATTATAAAAAAATGCAAATAAACAAGTAAAATAAATAAAACCTCGCTTTTATTTGTTTATTTAATCTTATATATTTTGAAAGCTTTTTAGTACTAGTTCTTGATTTTCTGGAGACTTCTTAGTTGGGGCGACTACCTCTAGGAATAGTTCACTAATGCCCGGTTTCACCAACAGTAAATAAGACCTTATTCATAGATTAAACTTATTCATTGGTTAAAAAGTGACAGCTTCTGTTTCACCAAACACAAATAGCTCTATTCTATGAATAAATCTGCCAATAAACTAACCAGCCAAATAGTCCCGGTTAACGTCTCTATTCATAGTTTTCTAACCTCAATTTCCCTTCTGAAGTTCTACGACACTGATTATTGTGAGAAAATACTCTATAAACTTAATCCTAGTGTATTTGATGCGAGTGATTGATCAATCAAAGGTGAAAAAAACACAAAAACCTTGTTTTTTATTCAATCAACAATAATTACTACCTACAAAGTTTATAATAATTAAATTTATCAAACACTGCTATCATAATCAGTTACTTTTCGAACTAGCCTTTCAACATCTTCATCGTTTTCTTTGGAGTCATCAGATGAAGAGCATGAGGCAAGAAGGCGTCCCAGCCAGAAGAAACCTTGCACACTTGAACAAGAGGGAAAATCAGCATTGCTTCATATTCATTCTTTAGTCCTTCGGCTTGCTTTCCAAAAAGCACATGCAAGTCGCTGGGAGTGACTTGGGAAAAGCTGTATATGAGGGTTCGCTTAATTTTCACTCTCCATTGTTGTTCATCCTCTTAAAAAGTTTATACACAATGGTTTATTTGATAATTATAATAGGTATACATGCATGTATCCATCACGCGAAGCGCACTTAGGAACGAATAAATCATTAAACTATATACACAATACGAATTAAGATTTTATTTAAAGTTTAAGGTGACATTACTGCAATTTCATGCATCAATGTACAATTTATGGTGGAAATTGTACTGAAAATCTGCCTATTTTATGAATAACTAACTGAGCTGTCAAACACGTTGGTGAAACAATAATAGATTTAACTAGAGAATAAAACTTATTAATTGAATAGTTATTTTTTAGAGATTTATTTGCTGTTGGTGAAACCGGGCATAAGTAGTTTTAAAATCCTGTTTTTCGATTCAGAATTTGGTAACTACTTGCGTGTGTAGTGTGAGGGGATGAGTAGTAACACACAATGTTGGTGGTAACTGTAGGATGTATTGTATAATAAGACACGCAGAGGTATTATGCTACACGCTACACTAGGTGCCGCACGTCCGCTGTCTGTGACGGTTCAAGCTCGAGTTGCCGGGCCGGGATGCCTGCCGACTGGCCTTGTGCTCCCCGTTGCGCAGTGGCAGACGCCCAGCTAGGGGAATCCCACGGAACCCCACATTCGGCCATCCTGAAGAGGTGATCGTCCTCGATCACAGCAACTTAGTGACTCTGAAAAATAGGCCGAGAGAAACGGCTAGTATAAGCTACAAAAGCAATCACGACAGAGTTGTATGAGGAGAAGCAGTTGTATGAGCTGCTTGAGCAGGCTACACATGAGCTACTTGAGCGGATACATGAGCTACTTGAGCGGACACATGAGCTACTTGAGCGGACACATGAGCTACTTGAGCGGACACATGAGCTACTTGAGCGGACACATGAGCTACTTGAGCGGATACATGAGCTACTTGAGCGGACACATGAGCTACTTGAGCGGACACATGAGCTACTTGAGCGGATACATGAGCTACTTGAGCGGACACATGAGAAACATACCCTGTAATTATTGTCGAATGGTGAAAGGTTTGAGAAGTTCCAAGCACACCACTCCCTCGTACCGTACTCTCGAATTGATAGAAAAAATACTCTCGAACTGATAGAAAATATACTTTCTTCTACTCGATCGATATCTGTCATGCGGCAGGACTTCCACAATTTGGAACGGTCCTTTGAACTTAGATAACAACTTCTTGCTAGGTTGGTGCAAGGTAGACTGGATATTTTCGGTAATACACGATCGCCAACTGAGTAAGTCTTAGCGGCACAACGCTTCGTATTAAAGATTTTGTCCTGCTGTTTAGTTTTTCGGCAGCTTCGGCTCGCTATTTCGTAACATCAGGTAAGTAATGACTTTTCAGAATCAGACGGAAAGTTATCATAGTATCGATCCGCAATGGAAAACCAAACATCAGATCTGCAGGGGTGTGTGTATTGAGTAATGCGATGCGTTGTCGTATTTTAAAACTCAGAAAACAGTGCAAATAAATTAGTTTTTTCTTTTTCAGATAGACTATCATATTGGAAGAAAGAGTTGCTCACAATTTTTTTTTTTCTAGTATTATGCGTGAACTTTAAGTCATCCTGTATGCGAGAATAGGTACAATACTGTCCTGTGACCTATCAAAAGAGGAGTTTGTAATAACAAATTGGCAATTATATCAAAGTTGAGTTTTAGACGATTTAATATAACCGGCAGGGTATTCATGAACTGAAGTACTTTGACCTAGAAATCCTGTAAAGGTTTATTTCATCGCATTTATTTATAGATAAGTTGAACGAGTGTGCGATGCGTCTTTCCATTATTGAGCAATCGCTTCCAAAATCGACAAAAGCACGACTATTATAAATAAGTATCATTTATTAATACATCCGTATAAAATGTGGTAACAGTATTATAATTATTCATTCGTGAGGTTGGGCTGAATTCCATGCACTTGAGCTCGTGACGCTTTGTGTAAACAAGCCACTTCAATATGCCCAATTGAATTACAATATCTACAAGTTTTATGGCGGTGTCTACATTGTTGCCTTGCGTGGCCGTACTGCCCGCAAGCTTTGCAAACATAAGATGTAGAAGGAGGAGCAGCTGCATCTGCATTCGAATTAGCAGTGTAAGCAGGATAGAACGATTGGGTTTGCTCTTGGTCCGGAATCATATTGTCACCTGCGTGGGGGAAATAAATTTTGTTGCATAGATAAGACGCTAGTATATTGGGATCGGAAATATTAGCAGCTTCTGCGGCAGAAGTAATAGTTTCGTCTCCGATTGCACCCAAAATTAACGACACCTTGTCTCGATCAGAAAAATTTGCTCGCAATTTATCAATTTTCGCCATATGCAAAAAATGGAACTCATATAAGGAGCAACCGGCGACAGGCCGATGATTTGCCACATCCATAAATAATGCATAAGTATTTCGAGGAGTATGAAACGCAGCGTTTAGAAGTCGCGACCACTGGTGCCAGGAATACGCTGACCACCCAGGTTCATTATTGATAATATTATTGTACCAAAGTTTTGCCGTACCTTTCAGTTTATTAGTGGCTTGAAAAATTGTATCAGTGGATGAAAGATTATAAAGAGAAGCGTTATAATTAATTAGCTCTAACCAGTCTAAAACGGAATCATGTAATGGATCAAAAAAAGGTATGGCAGACAGCAAGTGGGTGCTGTTGTTAGGTACATGACTGAAAGTACTCACCCCTGCAGAAGTACTAGAGGACTTACGTGACCGTCTGATTCTCTTTCGCAAGGGTGGGGTATAACTTCTTGGCTCAGGAGTCGACGAGAAAGTACTCGTACTAGTCGTACTGGAAGTACTGGAACTAGAAGAAGTGGAACGCCTTCTCCTTCTTGTTCTGGGCATGGTGTTCAGGACCCACTTCTGATGTAGTGTGAGGGGATGAGTAGTAACACACAATGTTGGTGGTAACTGTAGGATGTATTGTATAATAAGACACGCAGAGGTATTATGCTACACGCTACACTAGGTGCCGCACGTCCGCTGTCTGTGACGGTTCAAGCTCGAGTTGCCGGGCCGGGATGCCTGCCGACTGGCCTTGTGCTCCCCGTTGCGCAGTGGCAGACGCCCAGCTAGGGGAATCCCACGGAACCCCACACGTGGATCAAACTATTTTCATTCTGAACTTTTGAGCATTCTTCTTCATTTTCCTCAGAAGAATCGAAATTTGTACCTAAATGTAGTATATGTGCATGTGACTGTGATAGTTGTTTTGAAACTTCTTGAGGAAAGTTACTTGAAATAAGTACATAATGAACATAATGAATCATCTGATTTATAACAATCAGATCTATCACGCTTTATATAAAAAATGTGGATATTCTATTTCTTTTATTTTTTGGTTGTTTAGAACTTATTTTAGGTGTTTTCAGATTTTTTATAATTTCTCTTTTTTCGCCATAACGAGTAGATTTTTCTAATTTACTGAAAATATCGGTGAATTTGAAGAGCAATGGACGAGTGTCCCTTTTTTCTGGTGTGACTTTTTTTTTCATTCCATCTAATAGGTCATAGATTTCAGATAGGTCCTTTCGTTTATTTTGTTTCTTATTTAATTTACCCTTTAATTTTTTACTTTTATTATTGTCCGTTTTATTATCTCGTTTGGAATGTTTGTCAGTTTTATTATCTCGTTTTAAATGTTTCTCAACTACTGTATTTACTTTTAATGTCAAAGATATGTGTCGCAGTTTCGAGGTGCTCTTAGGTGAAAATTCTTTCATGGCTTTCAGCCCATCATTAATATCATAGAAGTGTAGTCTTCCGAATTAAAAAGCTTTCTTTTTTTCGACATGAGGGAGATGTTGAGGTCGAAATGTGAAATAATTTCATTTTGCACTGGACGAGAATTCAGTTTGAGATCGACGAAAGAGTTAAATTCGTTATCTTCCCTGGCAGAAATTTTTGCTTACTTTCGTCTTAACTCTTTCTGTCATCTTCCTCTTCTACGACAACATATAAATCTTGTTTGTTGTTATTATCAGAACAGCAATCTGATACTCCATTACCAAAAACATCAAGATGCTATTTTTTTCCGATTCAGTATTCTTTACGCTAGTTTTAATAATATCGTCGAAAAAGTTAAATTCGTTATCTTCCCTGGCAGAATTTTTGCTTACTTTCGTCTTAACCCTTTCTGTCATCTTCCTCTTCTACGACAACATATAAATCTTGTTCTACGACAACATATAAATCTTGTTTGTTGTTATTATCAAAACAGCAATATGATACTCCATTACCAAAAACATCAAGATGCTATTTTTTTTCCGATTCAGTATTCTTTACGCTAGTTTTAATAATATCGTCGAAAAAGTTAAATTCGTTATCTTCCCTGGCAGAAATTTTTGCTTACTTTCGTCTTAACCCTTTCTGTCATCTTCCTCTTCTACGACAACATATAAATCTTGTTCTACGACAACATATAAACCTTGTTTGTTGTTATTATCAGAACAGCAATCTGATACTCCATTACCAAAAACATCAGGATGCTATTTTTTCCCGATTCAGTATTCTTTACGCCAGTTTTAATAATATCGTCGAAAGAGTTAAATTCGTTATCTTCCCTGACAGAAATTTTTGCTTACTTTCCTCTTAACTCTTTCTGTCATCTTCCTCTTCTACGACAACATATAAATCTTGTTTGTTGTTATTATCAGAACAGCAATATGATACTCCATTACCAAAAACATCAAGATGCTATTTTTTTCCGATTCAGTATTCTTTACGCTAGTTTTAATAATATCGTCGAAAAAGTTAAATTCGTTATCTTCCCTGGCAGAAATTTTTGCTTACTTTCGTCTTAACCCTTTCTGTCATCTTCCTCTTCTACGACAACATATAAATCTTGTTCTACGACAACATATAAACCTTGTTTGTTGTTATTATCAGAACAGCAATCTGATACTCCATTACCAAAAACATCAAGATGCTATTTTTTCCCGATTCAGTATTCTTTACGCCAGTTTTAATAATATCGTCGAAAGAGTTAAATTCGTTATCTTCCCTGACAGAAATTTTTGCTTACTTTCCTCTTAACTCTTTCTGTCATCTTCCTCTTCTACGACAACATATAAATCTTGTTTGTTGTTATTATCAGAACAGCAATATGATACTCCATTACCAAAAACATCAAGATGCTATTTTTTTCCGATTCAGTATTCTTTACGCTAGTTTTAATAATATCGTCGAAAGAGTTAAATTCGTTATCTTCCCTGACAGAAATTTTTGCTTACTTTCCTCTTAACTCTTTCTGTCATCTTCCTCTTCTACGACAAAATATAAATCTTGTTTGTTGTTATTATCAGAACAGCAATCTGATACTCCATTACCAAAAACATCAAGACGCTATTTTTTACCGATTCAGTATTCTTTACGCCAGTTTTAATAATATCGTCGAAAGAGTTAAATTCGTTATCTTCCCTGACAGAAATTTTTGCTTACTTTCGTCTTAACTCTTTCTGTCATCTTCCTCTTCTACGACAACATATAAATCTTGTTTGTTGTTATTATCAGAACAGCAATCTGATACTCCATTACCAAAAACATCAAGATGCTATTTTTTTCCGATTCAGTATTCTTTACGATAGTTTTAATAATATCGTCGAAAAAGTTAAATTCGTTATCTTCCCTGGCAGAAATTTTTGCTTACTTTCGTCTTAACCCTTTCTGTCATCTTCCTCTTCTACGACAACATATAAATCTTGTTCTACGACAACATATAAATCTTGTTTGTTGTTATTATCAAAACATCAATATGATACTCGATTACCAAAAACATCAAGATGCTATTTTTTTCCGATTCAGTATTCTTTACGCTAGTTTTAATAATATCGTCGAAAAAGTTAAATTCGTTATCTTCCCTGGCAGAAATTTTTGCTTACTTTCGTCTTAACCCTTTCTGTCATCTTCCTCTTCTACGACAACATATAAATCTTGTTCTACGACAACATATAAATCTTGTTTGTTGTTATTATCAGAACAGCAATCTGATACTCCATTACCAAAAACATCAAGATGCTATTTTTTCCCGATTCAGTATTCTTTACGCCAGTTTTAATAATATCGTCGAAAGAGTTAAATTCGTTATCTTCCCTGACAGAAATTTTTGCTTACTTTCCTCTTAACTCTTTCTGTCATCTTCCTCTTCTACGACAACATATAAATCTTGTTCTACGACAACATATAAATCTTGTTTGTTGTTATTATCAGAACAGCAATCTGATACTCCATTACCAAAAACATCAAGATGCTATTTTTTCCCGATTCAGTATTCTTTACGCCAGTTTTAATAATATCGTCGAAAGAGTTAAATTCGTTATCTTCCCTGACAGAAATTTTTGCTTACTTTCCTCTTAACTCTTTCTGTCATCTTCCTCTTCTACGACAACATATAAATCTTGTTCTACGACAACATATAAATCTTGTTTGTTGTTATTATCAGAACAGCAATCTGATACTCCATTACCAAAAACATCAAGATGCTATTTTTTTCCGATTCAGTATTCTTTACGCTAGTTTTAATAATATCGTCGAAAAAGTTAAATTCGTTATCTTCCCTGGCAGAATTTTTGCTTACTTTCGTCTTAACCCTTTCTGTCATCTTCCTCTTCTACGACAACATATAAATCTTGTTCTACGACAACATATAAATCTTGTTTGTTGTTATTATCAAAACAGCAATATGATACTCCATTACCAAAAACATCAAGATGCTATTTTTTTTCCGATTCAGTATTCTTTACGCTAGTTTTAATAATATCGTCGAAAAAGTTAAATTCGTTATCTTCCCTGGCAGAAATTTTTGCTTACTTTCGTCTTAACCCTTTCTGTCATCTTCCTCTTCTACGACAACATATAAATCTTGTTCTACGACAACATATAAACCTTGTTTGTTGTTATTATCAGAACAGCAATCTGATACTCCATTACCAAAAACATCAAGATGCTATTTTTTCCCGATTCAGTATTCTTTACGCCAGTTTTAATAATATCGTCGAAAGAGTTAAATTCGTTATCTTCCCTGACAGAAATTTTTGCTTACTTTCCTCTTAACTCTTTCTGTCATCTTCCTCTTCTACGACAACATATAAATCTTGTTTGTTGTTATTATCAGAACAGCAATATGATACTCCATTACCAAAAACATCAAGATGCTATTTTTTTCCGATTCAGTATTCTTTACGCTAGTTTTAATAATATCGTCGAAAAAGTTAAATTCGTTATCTTCCCTGGCAGAAATTTTTGCTTACTTTCGTCTTAACCCTTTCTGTCATCTTCCACTTCTACGACAACATATAAATCTTGTTCTACGACAACATATAAATCTTGTTTGTTGTTATTATCAGAACAGCAATCTGATACTCCATTACCAAAAACATCAAGATGCTATTTTTTACCGATTCAGTATTCTTTACGCCAGTTTTAATAATATCGTCGAAAGAGTTAAATTCGTTATCTTCCCTGACAGAAATTTTTGCTTACTTTCGTCTTAACTCTTTCTGTCATCTTCCTCTTCTACGACAACATATAAATCTTGTTTGTTGTTATTATCAGAACAGCAATCTGATACTCCATTACCAAAAACATCAAGATGCTATTTTTTTCCGATTCAGTATTCTTTACGCTAGTTTTAATAATATCGTCGAAAAAGTTAAATTCGTTATCTTCCCTGGCAGAAATTTTTGCTTACTTTCGTCTTAACCCTTTCTGTCATCTTCCTCTTCTACGACAACATATAAATCTTGTTCTACGACAACATATAAATCTTGTTTGTTGTTATTATCAAAACAGCAATATGATACTCCATTACCAAAAACATCAAGATGCTATTTTTTTCCGATTCAGTATTCTTTACGCTAGTTTTAATAATATCGTCGAAAAAGTTAAATTCGTTATCTTCCCTGGCAGAAATTTTTGCTTACTTTCGTCTTAACCCTTTCTGTCATCTTCCTCTTCTACGACAACATATAAATCTTGTTCTACGACAACATATAAATCTTGTTTGTTGTTATTATCAGAACAGCAATATGATACTCCATTACCAAAAACATCAAGATGCTATTTTTTTCCGATTCAGTATTCTTTACGCTAGTTTTAATAATATCGTCGAAAAAGTTAAATTCGTTATCTTCCCTGGCAGAAATTTTTGCTTACTTTCGTCTTAACCCTTTCTGTCATCTTCCTCTTCTACGACAACATATAAAGTTATTATCAGAACAGCAATCTGATACTCCATTACCAAAAACATCAAGATGCTATTTTTTCCCGATTCAGTATTCTTTACGCCAGTTTTAATAATATCGTCGAAAGAGTTAAATTCGTTATCTTCCCTGACAGAAATTTTTGCTTACTTTCCTCTTAACTCTTTCTGTCATCTTCCTCTTCTACGACAACATATAAATCTTGTTTGTTGTTATTATCAGAACAGCAATCTGATACTCCATTACCAAAAACATCAAGATGCTATTTTTTTCCGATTCAGTATTCTTTACGCTAGTTTTAATAATATCGTCGAAAAAGTTAAATTCGTTATCTTCCCTGGCAGAAATTTTTGCTTACTTTCGTCTTAACCCTTTCTGTCATCTTCCTCTTCTACGACAACATATAAATCTTGTTCTACGACAACATATAAATCTTGTTTGTTGTTATTATCAAAACAGCAATATGATACTCCATTACCAAAAACATCAAGATGCTATTTTTTTTCCTTTTCAGTATTCTTTACGCTAGTTTTAATAATATCGTCGAAAAAGGTAAATTCGTTATCTTCCCTGGCAGAAATTTTTGCTTACTTTCGTCTTAACCCTTTCTGTCATCTTCCTCTTCTACGACAACATATAAATCTTGTTCTACGACAACATATAAATCTTGTTTGTTGTTATTATCAGAACAGCAATATGATACTCCATTACCAAAAACATCAAGATGCTATTTTTTCCCGATTCAGTATTCTTTACGCCAGTTTTAATAATATCGTCGAAAGAGTTAAATTCGTTATCTTCCCTGACAGAAATTTTTGCTTACTTTCCTCTTAACTCTTTCTGTCATCTTCCTCTTCTACGACAACATATAAATCTTGTTCTACGACAACATATAAATCTTGTTTGTTGTTATTATCAGAACAGCAATCTGATACTCCATTACCAAAAACATCAAGATGCTATTTTTTTCCGATTCAGTATTTTTTACGCCAGTTTTAATAATATCGTCGAAAGAGTTAAATTCGTTATCTTCCCTGACAGAAATTTTTGCTTACTTTCGTCTTAACTCTTTCTGTCATCTTCCTCTTCTACGACAACATATAAATCTTGTTTGTTGTTATTATCAGAACAGCAATCTGATACTCCATTACCAAAAACATCAAGATGCTATTTTTTTCCGATTCAGTATTCTTTACGCCAGTTTTAATAATATCGTCGAAAGAGTTAAATTCGTTATCTTCCCTGGCAGAAATTTGTGCTTACTTTCGTCTTGACTCTTTCTGGCATTTATTTATTTATTCACACATCTTCCTTTGCGACAATAACAAACACATTGTATAGGAATAGTCAAACTATTAGATACTGTTATAAAAGGCTCATTAAGCTTATTTACAAAGAAATAGTTTCTTTTTCTTTCAAGAAAAATAGTCTTTAGTTTTTGGAGAAGTTCTATTGGAACATAATATTTAGATTTGTTTGGGAGAGTAGAATAGTAAATATTGTAATAATAAGGTGAAATGTCATAGAATAATTTTTGTAAAATAATTAGAATAATTAGAATAAGTTAGCTAGAGTGTATGGGGAAATGTCAAGCATAAAATTATAAAAAGTCACAATTTGGAAGAAACGAACAGCAACTCTAGTAGCATGGAAATTGGCTGTTAGAAGGGGGAAAACATAACATGTTCAAAGAGGATTTTGTGTGTTGTACTCCAGAAGAGAAATGAATTTCATAGATGTTGATTGGAAGGAAAATACAAAAATTATCCGCTGTCATAGTGAGAAATAATATGTTGTCAAGCAGATAACAATCGAATTTACATAGTTACAAGAAAAACTATAAATAGAAAAACAACGATAATGAGAGGAGATTCCTAAAACACAAGTTAAGCAGTGTAGATCACTAAATCATAACCAAACATCGTGAACATCTAGAAAAATTTCGAACATCAAGAATTTGGAAAAGAACAGAGGCCGTAGCTGACTACTAGAAGAAACATATAGGTTAGAAGGAGAGATTTGGTTAGCTGGTAGCTGACAACTGCAATTTGATTTGGATACAGCCGTGCAGCGATTTGGCTAGCAGGCAGCTGACAATTGCAGTTTGATTTGGGTACAGCCGTGCAGCGATTTGGATTCTGCGATTTTGACATTGAAGATAGAAAAAAGTAGCAGCGAATTGGATATATCCGTGCAGAGATCTACATTGAAATTGCTGACACACTAACAGCAAGGCTACTAGAGTTGACTTCAAGCTTTGTTCAACAGCTGATTCCGTGGGTTATTCCTTTCGTTAACCTACGAGGGACTTCTGTCAAAAATTAATGACAGAAAGTCGGTGACGAAGAAGATTCATTAAGGGAACAAACTGTGAGTAATTTTAAGTTATTTTTAAGTTAGGTGTTGTAAGTGTTATTGTTTGGAAATTTTTTTATTGTAATAAAACCCAAACAAATTTAAATTGAGTTTCAATAGGGGTTTATAGGTTAAGAAAATTTAAAAAAAATTTATAAAAAAAAAATACTTGAACTCACTCTGAGTCATAGAGGTCTCATACAGACTAAACTTTTATTAGTTTTTAAAAAAGAAAGGCCCCCTAAATAAATAAATTGTTTATGGTAAGAGGGAATCAAAAAGGAAAATAAATTTTCAAAAAAGAGTAGAGAAAGCACAGTCCCTACGAACCATAACAATACATAATTAAGGTATCTACCTAAAACTAAAAAATTCATTGACATAGTAATAACACCTCTCCAGCAGATAATCCTTTAACCTCTTCCGAAAGATACTTATCGTATTTGAAGTCTTTGAACTCTGCTTAATTAACTTTAGTTGATCCCTCAGGGACACAATCAGGTCATATTTACTTAATAATAACGTCCTTATTAGAAATGATATTTTAGTACTAAAAAAGCACGGCGGATGGAAATCGACCAGCGTAGCGGAAGGCTATGTTAACGATTGTTTAAACAATAAAATAAATGTGACAAAAAAAATTTTCAACACCAATTTGGCAGAGCCTTCTGTTAGCGCATACACCGATGGAATCTACAAATACACAAAAAAACAGAAAATAAAGTAGACTTAGGGGAACAACTTCGACTACTAATACTAATAGTGAGGTACTGATGTCAAATTTATCCAAACAAGGAATTTCGTTCAATAATTATTGTAATATTCAAAATCCAACGTTCACTATTAATGTTATCCATAAATAAATAAATTGGTAAATTACTGATTGTAATTCAACTAATCTACGCTTACTGATAGTAATGTATTAAGCAAACGTATTATGTTGGTATTCAATTAATTTTCTTTCAAAACAAAAAATTATTATTATTATTATTATTGTGCAGGATAAAAAATTATGTGTTAACCACGGCGGTGAAGTGTCTTTTCAGGCCTCGAGAAGATATGGCCAGGCGAGGCGCAGCCGAGGCTGGTTCTACCGCCTAGGTATACAGTATACTATATTAATTTCCAAAAATAAGAGAGTTATGGCAAAAATAAGAAATCTCGATTTTTCAGGATATTTGAGGAACGGTCTCAGATATCTTGTATGTCTCGATCTATTTACGTCTAGGAGATCTCAATGATTTGTAGTACAAAAAATTCCCACCTGTATGTAAGGAACGATCGAAAAATGATATAGGTAGGTACCTATATCTACTACCTACTACCTACTCAACCTCAATTATTTTATTAATAATAAATTGATTACGTACCTACCTATCCGACCTACTAAAAGCACTACTTCTTTGATGAGGCGGGTAAGGTGGTAGGTATCTTTATTATCTACACAACCTGCAGCAAATGGGTGGTTTAAAATATTATTTGTTCGATGGAACATGACTTGTTTTTATTAGTGATGCAGATTTCTATGGATAAGTAACGAGTTGCGTGCGACAACGCTGAGAGGATTTCAGAGCGATGCAAGTGGAAAAAGTGGAGTGGGCTGGTATAGGGAAACTCGGAAAGCTATTTAGCAGGTTAACCAAGTGAAATTTAGAATTCCAAGTTTCAAATTCACTTGGAATACTTTGATGAGAATAGATGTGACAAAGACGAAATACACATAAAAATTATTAATCTTCAAATTCGGTAATTTATAATCTTTGTGTGGGGTTCCGTGGGATTCCCCAAGCTGGGCGTCTGCCACTGCGCAACGGGGAGCACAAGGCCAGTCGGCAGGCATCCCGGCAACTCGAGCTTGAACCATCACAGACAGCGGACGTGCGGCACCTAGTGTAGCGTGTAGCATAATACCTCTGCGTGTCTTATTATACAATACATCCTACAGTTACCACCAACACTGTGTATTACTACTCATCCCCTCACACTACATTTGTAATGTAAAATGTAATGAATGAGTGAGTAATAACAAATTAGAAAAGTGACTATCAGGTCACTTAACCCCAACTTTTATTATTTTATTTTACCGGCGCTGTTCACGGGCAGTGTTCCGAAATGCTAAGCGGTAAATTTTACAGATATCAAGGAACCGTCAAAATTTACCTCAAATCGGAACACGCTATTACTTTTAGACATATTTTTTGAAAACTCATAGTGAAACACTCCTGTATACATATGTGTAATCTGGCCTAAGTTTTTACTGTACAGCAAATTTACACTGTTTTTTTGTAGATGAACTGGAGGATCCATATGCAACGGACAGTGGCTCAGATTATCATCCTGACAAAGCAACTGACTTCACTGTTTTTTTGTAGATGAACTGGAGGATCCATATGCAACGGACAGTGACTCAGATTATCATCCTGACAAAGCAACTGACTTCTCAGATTCAAGTGTTTGTTCAGAACCCAACAATAATTATTATTCAGCTAATGAAATCAGAAGTGGATATTTGCCAGGGTTACCTGAAAATTCAACTCTGTTACCATATAAAAGGACTCAAAGACCATCTGGGGTCAAGACAACATTTTGTCCGTTGAGCCATCAGGTCAGAAAACCAAAAATTATTTTTGTAAATTTTACCATAAAAGTGTCTCCAAAATAGCTCGTCATTTTGAAAATGTCCATGGAAATAAGGAAAAAGTGAAAGCGTTCACAACATTAATGAAAGGTAAATGAGTTTTGTTATGATACAAATTAGCCTGAATTTAACCTAAAGTCCGGTCCAGACTCAGTAACATTGATATACAGGGTGTCCCAATATTCCATGGACGTTGAGCAACCACAGATTACTGAGGTAAAAAAAAGTCGCTCGGACCAAACTTATCTCTATACCAAAATGCTTCATGAAGTAAAATTTATTTTTAATGTCTACCAAATATTATTTATAAAACATATTTTAGAAGATGTGCTATCCTACTTCTGACAGCGATGAATATATTCTTACAGATTTTTCCTCCGACTCTGAGGCAGAAAATGTAGTAGATAATAAGATACAGAAAGCAAAAAGTCAGAAATAAGAAAAATCATTAACTTAACCTCGCAATTTTAATAATAAATAAATTCATGAAATAAAAAATAAAGGAAAGAGGAAAGGATGGTAAAATTCCGCGACTTTTGCATAGTTTTTGGAACGAGGGACAATTTGAACCTGATAATTTACCTAACAAAGACAACGACAAGCTGTTATGATTCTAAAATAACTAAAACAAGAAATAGAAGAAAAAGAAAACTAAGATGATCTGAAAATAACTTTCCAAGCATAAGGTGAATGCTATAGAGATTTAGATAGTATAGGAAATTGATAGAGGGATAGGCGAATAAACATATTAGTTTTATGAGGACCCATAAGATTAGCTGGTTTAGCCTTAGAGTAACATTTTCAACTGCGCGCGGTCTGATTAGCAGGATTGGTGGTGGTTTTTAAAATTGATAAGCGGAATGCACGTCGTCGGTAGGCGATCATTCTGGCTCTCGCAGTTTAGCGGATTTTCTAAGTGATCCTGTGATATTGTGTGGAAATTATCCCTGGTAACATTGTGTAAGGTGCATCTAATGATGGATATATGATTCCCGGGTTATTGCAGGATTTCTGCTAATTTGAAAGTCATTGTCATTCTAGCCTAGTCACAGGGCCTCACATTGTATGGGGTAAGTTATCTTTGTGAGTTTGCTCGTCTGAAAACTTGAATAGTACCTGTAGCGTAATATTCTAACGATCATCTATGAGGTCTTTGGATTGTGTTAAGTGTTGAGGTGGGAAATGCTTCAACCTAGTTCATTTTGTAGGCCTTTATCCTTCCGCTAAAATTCAGTGAAAATCTCAATCATTATTGGATGAATATTTGGTGGTGACCACTATCTGCTGAAATAGATAGTGCTGAGATAGAACCAGGTCTACGAGAACTTACTAGGAGCTCGATCAATCCCAGCTCATCCCAGAATTTCCCGGACTTTTTTGATTGTATCCGTGAACCACATCGGAACTCATCACGACGGAGCCAGATAAATACCTACCACATAGTTTTGGGTGAAGCCTAGTGCTACATGAGAGAGGTTATTATCATTCAAACAACCGTGCATCGTGAAGCTGGGGCAGAGTGAAACAAACCTAGGAAACCAATATTAGCAATAACACATAGGATAATTACAAAACAGCAACTTAAAAGTACCTAATATTCGTAGAAAAATAATTATTAATTGAACATCAAATTTTGTTATTATTTGCCCTCCCTGTGTAACTCAATACGGTTTGCGCAAACACCTTGAGAGCGGGAGTACCTACTTATGTATTTATGTAATCTGACAGGTGAATAAATCAAAAGAATAACCACCTTAATTAATTTATTTATTGAATTTTAGCAACCCGTCCTGAGGTGAAAGTTTAATGCATAATTTTTATAAAAGGGAAATTAGTGCGAAATAAATTTTATACTTCAACAAAAAGTAATAAAGCAAAGGATAGGTGCTTTCTGTAAAATGTGTACCAGCACACTTAAAAATACAACAAAAAGCCATCTTGTAGCACACATAGGTAAGTAATTTGCCTATTAGTCTATAAAAAAATGCTTGATAAAATAAATATAAGGTTCGAAAATAATATCAAATTAAAATTTTCTGTGAGTATTTACTTGAGCGGCATGGCATGGGTATAGGGCGATTTGTCTTATACTCTCAGATAGCTCGTGTCCCTAGGAGTATCAAGGTACCATTGAACTTTTAGCGCCGGTAAGTAATAGTCGAGATATAAGGCCCGAAAGTGTCATCCTTGCCTTGCCCCAACATGTATGAGACTCTCTGTTTTTATACGCGACGATAGAGAGCGAGCTTCCTGTTCGAGCGAATATGTTCGAAGATACGTATTAGGACAAGGATGACACTTTATTAAGGCCTTATTTCTCGACTATTACTTGCCGGCGAAAAATTAAATGGTACCTTGATACTGCTAGAGACACAAGCTATCCAAAAGTAGAAGACAAATCAACAGTAGAATACCCATGCCGCTCAAATTTACCAAATTTTCAATTTCTTATTATGAATTATTTTTTTCTTTAGAGAGATATGTGTTATATCAGAAATGGATTCAGACTGGGAGTCTTCTGCAAATTATTGTGATGAAAACCTGATGGATGTTGATTTAAATCTGGAAAGCTCAGAGGAAGAAAGTCCGAAAGAAAATGTGGTGGCAGTACTGGTAGTAGCGATTCTCAAAACACGAAAGAATTAGGATTGAATTTATGGGTTGTGAAAAGGAAGACATTATTTCAGTTTTATCAGAATTAGATGTTCAATTTGAAACCGAACTTGATGAGAAACATTATTAAAAGCTGCACTAGTGAGTATTTATATAAAGGTACCTACCTAATTTACTACTGAATTATTATTAACAGCATAATTTACATTTCCAGCTTTCGAAGAAGTACACATCAGCGAAGAAAACTATTGAATCAAGCTCTAGTCAATCAACTCCCAAATCGGACTCAAAGTTAAAGAAAAGAACCTTGTTTATCAATTCTCCGAAAACGAAATCTCAGTCTGCATTAAAATTTATGGACACAGTTATTGCTATTCAAAAAGAAAGAATTGATGGTGTTGTAACAAAAATTATTTTGGGATGCAAGGTTCCATTTTCTGTAATAGATTCAAATCATTTTAAATCATTTATCAAAGAGATAAAACCTGCATATAAAGCACCATGTAGCAATATCTACAACTTTACTCAATAAATTACACTGTGAAATTGAAAAAACCGATAAAATGCATATAGGTAAAGAGTCTGTTCTGTTGATCAATGGGT
Organism: Malachius bipustulatus; assembly: GCA_910589415.1. Taxonomy (NCBI): domain Eukaryota; kingdom Metazoa; phylum Arthropoda; class Insecta; order Coleoptera; family Melyridae; genus Malachius; species Malachius bipustulatus. Next base: position 3,227,168 of record OU342638.1, on the reverse strand, counting down.
GGAAAAATGCAGCAACCAACACAAAAAACGTAGTCACAATGGTTCCCAAGTGATGGGAAAATGTCGTTTTTAGAATCATATGATTTTACTGGATTCAGTGAAACTGGATAGGAACTGACAGCAATTGTTCAGAATTCAATAGCATTGGCAAAAAAAGTATTACACAGATATTTATTGTGTAGTCAGTGATAATGCCGCCAATATGGTGAAAATGGGCCGACTTATTAGTATAATGTTTAGCACTTGTAGCAGTCACACAGCCAATCTTTTGGCAAAGGATATAATTAGCAAAGACATTGCAAAACATCCAGATATTGAGCGGATTAAGCGGATTAAACCTATGGTGTTTTATTATTCTTTAAAATTGAAAACCCTTTGTGGTTTGATTTATATTTTTCTTTATTGTCTGAGTTGAATGCTTGAGTAGCGTATGAACATATTTAGCTGAAGTAAAATCAAAAAATTATTAAATTAAATAGAGTCGTATCTTTATAGATGTGAATCTTGCGGATTGGAGAGCCCGCAATTGATTTCGATTTGCTGTTACAATGTGCATGTTAAAAACTGCAACAAATAAAATGTGGCAGATGCCGAGGAAAGTTTTGATGCAGAAGATAATGTCAGATTTATATAAATAGTCAAAACAAAGGTAAGCCCCCTTTTGTAAACATATTTAATTTAAGTAATTTGTAGTTAGTTATGTTATCCCCATATTATTTACTAATATAATAATACCTACTTATTTACCTAATATTAATATGCTTTGATAATAATTAATGGATTTAATGATAATGTTTTATTTAAGATATTTTAATCAATATATTCATTACTTCTAGATAATATTACAAAATCCAATGTCAGCAGTCTTCCAAGGCATTTTACTTAATTATTTTATTATTTAATTCTTTGACATTCTGTTGTTGGACATATTATACTATAACGTTCTTTCAACTCTGAAACAATGCAAATATGCATTTCTAGAAATACCTTGGTAGATGGAAATCTTCTATATTCTACTTTCCCACAGGAAAGTGTAACCTTAGCTTCTAGAGGAGTGAACTTTAAAATATAAACAATTTATTGTCGTAGAAAATATAATTTTATAATAATAAGACAATTCAGTCTTACGCTGGATTCCGTAGTTTTAACATTGCTTGGAACAGTTTGTAATTCTCACAATTAAAGTTTTTCGCCTTTTATTTGTTTTATAATTTTTTAAAAACATAATTCAAAGGGCCCAAAACGTAAATGGCGCAGTCATCCGGATTTCGTTAGTGCATTCTTTTTCCAAAAATCGTTAAAAGTTTGCTCGTGAATTTCAATTCTTTGTTCGAAATCGAACCGTATTTTTGGACTTTGTCGTGAAAACGTGAACTTGTGTACAAGCATCGACACAATCCACTGCCAGGACTACCCATCGCCTGATTCACAACAGACTCCGCAACCATCAGCCAGCCGAAATTTGGAACAAGCATCGTCCAGTTTCGCCCATCTGCAACCAGTCAGCCTAAATTTGGAACAAGCATCGTCCAGTTTGGCTTCATCGTAGATTAAGAAAATGAAACAGAAGATATTAATGTGAGTACCTTTTAACTCTTTCCATGTATCCTATCCATTATTGACTCGTTAATGATTTTTATTGATATTAATAATTAATGTCTGATATAGATGATTTATTGAAAACATTTAACGAATTACGTTTAAGATCAGTTCAAAGATTAGAAAATATTGTTGAAGAAAATACTGAAAAATCTAATTCAACTATTGAAATAAAATCAGATAAGGATTTATTAAGTGATCAGAAATTAAATACTGATTTAGTAGATTTAGAAAATTTTTTAGATAGTAGTAAGAGTGATAGCAAATCAACTGAAATGGCAAACAATAATAATAATATGAAACTTTATTTGGATGCAATCCCAAATTATGATGGTAATCAAGCTACCCTAGGAATTTATATTTCAGCTTGTGAAAGCTTTCTTAGTACATTCTTTACAAAAGATAATGACGTTCAAAATTCTTGGTTAGTAAAGCTGATTACAAATAAATTAAGTGGTCGAGCGTTAACATTAATTGCTAGTAGAGACGACCTCGTAGATTGGAATAGTTACAAAAAATTATTGATTTCCTATTTTGGTGACCAAAGAAATTCAAAATGTCTTGTTAGAGATTTAATGAATTTAAGAATGGAGAAAAATGAATCTCCATATCAATTTGGCATGAGATGTCAAGATGTTAGGGTTTTACTTTTAACAAAATTAAAATTAGAAGAAAATGATGCAGGAATAAGACTTGCTAAAACTGCAATGTACGATGAAATGTCTTTAGATGTATTTTTAAACGTGATCCCTGAAAGATTGTCAGATAAGGTCAGATTTAAAAATCCTAAGAGTTTAGAAGAAGCAATGAATTTTGTGATTGAAGAGGAAAATGTTGCATATTATAGAAATAGATTATATAATCCTAATGCTAATAAAAATTACAAACCCATCCAAAAATTTCAACCATCTCAAACAAATAATCTACATTATGCATATCCATCTCAACCAGTGAATTTTCCTAGACCTAACTTACCGCCATCAAATTTTAATTTTAATTTTCAAAGACCCGCATTGCAACAACCTGCTCAACGTCCAATGTTTCCGAGCAATAATTTCTACCAAAATAATTTCCAACGAAGACCTTTCAATAATAATTTTTACCCAAGATTTCAAAGACCTAATTTCCAAAATAATCCTAATTTTAATAATAGCAATAATAGTGCTAACCCGAATTCATTTTATAAACCCACGCCTATGGATACGTCCTCAGGTAATACTAGACATACGACAAACACTACTGAAACCAGACCCCGTAAAATTCCGAGACGAAGTTTTGAAGAAATGTACCATCAAGATATTATTAATAATAGTCCAGCAAATAAAATAAATATATCAGGTAACCAATATTTGCCTTATAATGATGATTATTATTATAATGAGAATCAATACTATAACGAAAATGACGACTTTGATTATTCTGAGTATTATCAATCAGAATACTATCAACAACCAGAGTACGACGAACCTGAAAATAATGAAATACAAAATTCACCTGAAAATTTTAAAGATGATCAAAATCTAAATTTTCAGCAGGACCAGTCAACTCCAAATTTAACCTAATAGATTTAAATAACATCAATCAAAATTTACTACCTTACATTATTATTCCACATGTCAATCTGAAATTTTTAATTGATACAGGATCATCAAGAACTTTGATCAGTCCAGATGTTGTAAATAAGTATTACAGGAAATATGTAGAGGTAGAACCTTTCAAAATTAAAACTGCACATAAAACAACTTCGCATAAGTATGTTGCAAACATACCCTTGCCTAAAACTTTTAATTGCATGATGTATCACAAGTTTTGCATTTTTGATTTTAGCAAAAATTACGATGGACTTATCGGAATCGACTTACTTAAAAGGTTAAAAGCTGACATCAGCATTGAAAACAAAATTTTGAAAACTAAAGATACAAATATTCCAATTCATTATGGAAATAACAATTTTAATAAATGCACGGTTACAATTGATCCTAGAATGGAAAAAATTGTAAAAATACCTGTGAACACCCTCTCTTCCTTAGGAATCATAAATCATTTATCATTCCAAGACGGCGTTGAAACACCCACAGCGCTAGTAAATATAAAGAATAATTTTGCAATTACCACTGTAATAAATTCTAATGACTTTCCGGTCAAATTTGAAATTAATGAACCGTTAGTGGTTGATTCTTTAAATTGTTATGAAGAAATGGAAGTAGATGAATCAAATTCAAACTCATCTAACGATCAAAATATGAATAACAATATTGACCAAATTTTAAAAGAAAATTTGCAAAATCTTAGATTATCTCATTTGAATAATCAAGAACGAAACGAAATTTTTAAACTATGTCATGAATACCGTGATATTTTTTATTGTAATAAATTACCTTTAACATTCACAAACGTAATTAAACATTCAATTAAATTAAAAGATGAGACACCTATTTACAAAAAAGCTTATCGATTACCCCAAGCTAGTCAATTAGAAGCCGAAAGACAAATCAAAGATTTGTTAGAACAAGATATCATCCAACCATCAGACTCACCTTGGAGTAGCCCAATAATAATCGTACCGAAAAAACTTGATGCCTCCGGCGAACGAAAACACAGGCTAGTAATCGATTATCGGAAACTTAACGAACAGACTGTAGATGATAGGTATCCATTGCCAAACATTACAGAAATTCTTGACAAGCTAGGTAAATGTCAATATTTTTCAACCCTTGATCTTGCCTCGGGTTTTCATCAAATAGAAATGAACGAAAACGACATACAAAAAACTGCCTTTAGTACCCCACGAGGACATTATGAATATAAACGAATGCCCTTCGGTTTAAAAAATGCACCGGCAACATTCCAGCGTGTAATGGATAATGTTCTGAGAGGTATACAAAATGAAAAATGTATAGTTTACTTAGATGATATTATCATTTATTCAACATCCCTTCAAAAGCATGTAGAAAAATTGAGAGCAGTCTTTGATCGGCTTAGATCAGCAAAATTTAAAATTCAGTTAGATAAGAGTGAGTTTTTAAAAAGAGAAGTAGCCTTTTTGGGTCACATTGTAACGCCTGAAGGTGTTTTGCCCAATCCAGATAAAATATCAGCAGTAATAAATTACCCTTTGCCAAAAACCAACAAAGAGATCAAAAGTTTCTTAGGTCTTAGTGGTTATTACCGCAAATTTATTAAGGACTATGCTCAAATTACCAAGCCACTCACCAAGTGTCTTAAGAAAGGCAATAAAATCGTACACGATTCTGAATTTATTTCCGCATTTGAAAAAGTAAAAAATATTCTTACTAATCATCCCGTTCTTCAATACCCAGACTTTTCTAAACCATTTGTACTAACCACAGATGCATCAAATGTAGCCCTTGGAGCAATTTTGAGTCAAGGCCCTATAGGACAAGACCGACCTATATGTTATGCTTCTAGAACCCTTAACAAAAGCGAACAAGATTATCATGCTATGGAGAAAGAACTACTTGCTATAGTTTGGGCAACCAAATATTTTAGACCATACCTGTATGGAAGAAAGTTCCAAATATACACAGATCACCGCCCTTTAGTGTGGTTATTTAAATCAAAAGACCCTAATTCTAAATTACAAAGATGGAGGATTAGACTAGAAGAATTCGATTATGAAATAATTCATAAAAAGGGAATATTTAATAGAAATGCCGATGCCCTTAGCAGAATAAAAATCGATCAAATAAACGCAATCGATAATGATTCAGTTATAGTCAATATTGATGATTTTGAAAATTTAGAAGACATCTCAGATGACGATAGCGAACAGACAAGCAATTCTAATGCTAATTCTGAACCCAGAAACGCGATTAGAATCTTAGACGAAGCAATTGATAACAAACCCAATCAATACTTTATCAATGAAGTTCTTACAAAGCCTAAACCCGTAGAAATAATTAAAAAATCGAATAAAACCATTCATAATGTGTATATTACAAAATCTAATAACGAAGATCAAATAAAAAAGTTTCTTAAAGAATACACAGCTGAGAAGAAAAAATACTATTTTTACTTTAGTACCGAAAATCTATATAAAGATTTTAGCAACATTTATATTCGGTTATTTAATGATTCAGGTCCCAATATTATTAGATGTACTTCAAAATTAATAGTTATATCGGACCCAGATGAAGAATTACAAGTTATAGAATATCAACATGTAGGGAAAACTAACCACCGTGGTATAACAGAGACCCTCAAACAAATACAAAGAAGGTATTATTTTGATGACATGAAAAATAAAATCACTAGCTTTATCAATAAATGTGACATTTGCAATAAAGCGAAATACGATAGAAATCCCCCGAAGATTCCTTTAATGATAACTTCCACTCCGGAAAAACCATTTCAGAAATTGCATGCCGATACTTTTGTCGTAGAATCAAAAAATTACCTCACAATTATTGATGCATTCACTAAATTTGGACAAGCGATCCCTATTACATCTAAAAATAGCATCGACGTTACACAAGGTTTCTTGCAATACTTTGCTTGTTTCGGAACACCCCTTATGATTACCTTAGACAACGGTACTGAGTTTCAAAATGAAACGGTCCAAAATGTTTTGGAAATGCATAAAATAAAAATTCACTTTGTAACAGAGAACCACCCAGATTCAAACGGTTTAATAGAACGATTACATTCAACATTACTAGAGCAAATAAGAGTTCTAAAATTAACCTTTAAAAATGAACCTATAACAACACTTATGAATTATGCCCTAATAGCATATAATAATACAATTCATTCATCCACGAATTTTACACCCTTAGAACTTATGTTAGGACATTCAGATAATCGCAATCCTTTGGACATTCACTATAACCAACAAGTATACCAAGATTACGCGAAAAATCACAAAGAAAAATTAAAAATTGTCTATAAATCAATTTCAGAAACATTAGAAAAGGAAAAACATAGAGTTATTGATAAGAGAAATGAACGATTAAGCGACATTCAATTTAAAGTAGGACAAACTGTATATGAGAAAAATTATAAAGGTAGGAGACGTAAAACCGCGCAGAGAAATTTTGGTCCATATGTTATCGAAAAGATATCAGATAAAAATGTAGCTGTTATAAGTGACAATAACACTAAGCGATATGTACACCTCAAAAACTTACGCCATCCTTGTCTTTCAGATCAATCTTCCTCATCCTCAACTCCACCATAGGTCGAGAATATGATAAAATCAATATACAGAAAATTGACAACAACCCTGGAATTTTACCACTCAAATTAGGACACATGCAAAATATAGTAGATTACTGGACTTTAATACAGAAATTCGATTTAACTGATCTAATAAAAGAATTTAAAATTTTAGAAAACAATTATTTGACAATCAATCAATCGATGAACATGACTAAATTTGGAGATCAATATTCCAGAGAAATGTATAATTATAAATACATAATCGAAAATCTACTTAAAGAAACAAAAAATAAATTTAATCAATTAATTCCTGAACAAATGATTACGAGATCTAAAAGAGGCCTAATAAATGGATTAGGTAATATTTTCAAAGCAATTACTGGTAACTTGGACAATGAAGATGCCGAAAGGTATGATAAAGCAATTGAACAGCTGTCTGATAACCAAGAAAAATTGAAAGTTATTATCAAAGATCAAATTTCTTTAACTCAAACAGCAATAATTAAATTCAATGATACTATCCAAAAAATGAACTAGCAATCAGTTAATAATGGAAAGTCGAATTATGCAAGTTAGCAATGTTATGAATGAACTAGAACTAAGAACAGCTAATCTGTATGAATTAGTGATTATGAACACTGTCTTCAACCAAATAATATCAGCAATCACGGTTATTCAAAGAATACTTGAATCTTTGGAAAATGCAGTAACATTTGCCAAACTTAATACATTACACCCTAGTATCATAGAACCTGTTGATCTGTTATCAGAATTAGAAACAATCGCACCTTTTATTAAGACCGATAAACTACCTTTCGATGTCTCTAAAGAAAATTTAATCTCGTTTGAAAAAACAATTGCAATTAAAGCATACACAAAAAATAATGAAATTGTGTTCATATTAGAAATTCCGATCGTTGAATTAGAATCATATGATTACTTTCATTTATTTGCATTCCCCATCAGAAATAACGACCATTTTCGAGTCATTGTTCCTAGAAAGAAATTCCTTTCCATAAATGAGTTAAGGTATGGACTAAGTGACAACCAATGTGAAGAAATAATTTCTGGCCAATACATGTGCCACTCAATCAGCACCAGCCAAATACATGATGACAGCCCCTGTGAGGTTCAGCTTATAAAATTTAATAATAAGTATGGTCAATGTAAATTGAAACCAATTTCAATCAATTCTACCAAAATCCAGAAGGTGTCAGAAAACAAGTGGATAGTAATTATTCCAACAGAAGTGATTGCAGTAACAATTTGTCAAAAGGACGAAAGCAAAGCAGCCCTTCTTGGAAGTTATACAATAACCATTAATGAGGATTGTTACATGAAAATAGATAAAGAAACAATTCGCATGTACCAGAATCCAAGTGCCGTAAGAAAATTTGTCAACGTCCCAGAGATTCAGCTGTCATTACCTGTAATTAATACTTCAAGTAACCTGATATTGACTCCACTCCAGTTAAAGCATCTTGACCTAGATGAACTCAACAATGCAGTGAAATTAATGGACAAAAATCGTGAAAGTGTCAACAACATTAAGCCACCTGTAGTGCATTATAATAACATTAGTGTGTGGACAATAATTCTAGTAATTTTGATAATCTGCATATTTTTATATTTAGCATATACAGTGTATTCTAAAAAACAAGTGAAAAACTCGAAAGTCGAACCTGATCCTTTACAGGAAATATCTTTTAAAAATTAGTGTGCTTTTAGTTTAAAAACCCCTAATTTTTTCTCTTAGGGAGGGAGAAGTTATGTTATCCCCATATTATTTACTAATATAATAATACCTACTTATTTACCTAATATTAATATGCTTTGATAATAATTAATGGATTTAATGATAATGTTTTATTTAAGATATTTTAATCAATATATTCATTACTTCTAGATAATATTACAAAATCCAATGTCAGCAGTCTTCCAAGGCATTTTACTTAATTATTTTATTATTTAATTCTTTGACATTCTGTTGTTGGACATATTATACTATAACGTTCTTTCAACTCTGAAACAATGCAAATATGCATTTCTAGAAATACCTTGGTAGATGGAAATCTTCTATATTCTACTTTCCCACAGGAAAGTGTAACCTTAGCTTCTAGAGGAGTGAACTTTAAAATATAAACATTTATTGTCGTAGAAAATATAATTTTATAATAATAAGACAATTCAGTCTTACGCTGGATTCCGTAGTTTTAACATTGCTTGGAACAGTTTGTAATTCTCACAATTAAAGTTTTTCGCCTTTTATTTGTTTTATAATTTTTTAAAAACATAATTCAAAGGGCCCAAAACGTAAATAGTTCCATATAAAAAAACAATAGTTTCTTAAAAAGCCTATTACAAATTAGATTTGAATTCAATTCAAGCCAATTCATCATAAAAAAAACAATTGTGGAAAGATGTGGCAAAAGAAATGTGTAACATAGGAAACTACAAAATCAGTGGAGCAGTATGTGAAGCTAAATTTAGAAATATGCTGTGCACTTTCAGGAAAATAAAAGATAAGATGAACACTTCTGGCAGCGGATACAATGAGAAATGGAAATATTTTTGACATCTTCAATGAACATTTTGGTAAAAAATCATCCGTTTCACCCAAACCTGAAACAATTGGGAGCTCCATTATATTAAGTTAGCAGGAAATTCGGGAGGAAAATAATTCAGGTGTAGACACCAGCAGTATCGACATAAACTTGAAAAAATTAAAGGAAAGCAGTTGAAACATCACTGCTGAAGAAAAAAAATTAAAATTTATGAAGATCGGCGCAACGAAAGAAGTGTGGAAGACCACCGCTGGCAAGAGGCGCAAGAGATTGAGGGGAAAGAATTGATGCAATAAATCGACTGACATCAGTTTTTGAGAAACCTCAATAAAATGGATTTATGTTTTTTTTTGTTGTCTTTTGAATACCTATTGGAATATTGGAATTTTTTTCAGAACTAATTCTGTGACTTGTCCAATACATTTGTACGTCAAAAGGATTAATAAACAAATGCTACTAACATTTTTATTTTAAAATTATTGTAGCTTGAATTTTTTTTAAATTTAAGTAGGTAATGCTCTATAAACTTGATTAAAAAATAAAAAGCAATTACTTTTTTAACTACAGTAGATGGTTGGCGTCCGCTAACTGTTAGAATGTTAGATAACCAAAAACTTAGGATCATTGGGACCTACCTACATGATCCCTAGATACGTTCATCTGTGCTAGCTTGCCAATATAACGCCAAGGAAGCTGAAAGAGGTGGATCGTACTTATGATGCGGGCTGCAGTACGGCGGGTTCTTTCATGACCTATCCATGCTTCGATCGCAGCCTACCATGTTCGCTACGAGCATTCCGGTCATCATGATCAGTAGGTGGGCACGGCTTCCAAGGCACCGACCCTAAACTCGACAGTGTCTTGGCGCTGTCTGAGGTAGGGTCGCTAGGTTAGCCGCATGATCTCGACAAACATGGGCAGCAAGGAATTGATCTATCAGGTAACTTCGGAGCAGTTGTCAAACAGATAGTGGGGGAACGGTGGGAGCCAGGTGGGCGACTACCCGGCTTCTTCGAAGGCATCGCCTGACCGTGACCGAGAATGGAGCATCGTACAGCACACTCCGGCTTTATAATAAGTTGCTCAGGCATATTAAAGATTTGTGTGTTCGGAAAAGTGAGATTCGTAGAGTTATGGTTGACATCGAATCTTATAATGTAGCTAAGTATTCGAATGCTTTTTAATTACCTTACATACTATGTAAGGTAATTTAGGAAATGTTAGGTGGAAATGTTTCCTAAATATTAAATTAGGAAATATCAGACGGTGGATATTGTCAAGAAATAATGCAATTGGCAGTGCGTGTAACCATCAGAGGTTTAGTGGGATATCCATGCGAAAGGCTAGAAATTAAAGCCTCCTAAAGAATCCGTAATCGCGACAATAAACAATGTCAGAATCTATCAGGAAATTTCGGAGCAGTTGTCAAACAGATAGTGAGGGAACGGTGTGAGCCAGGTGGGCGACTACCCGGCTTCGTTGCTCAGGCATATTAAAGATTTGTGGGTTCGGAAAAGTGAAATTCGTAGAGTTATGGTTAACATCGAATCTTATAATGTAGCTGAGTATTCGAATGCTTTTTAAGGCTCCCAAAGGAAGACCAAAAAGAGAAAAACTGATTTACATACTATGTAATGTAATTTAGTAAATTTTAGGTGGAAATGTTTCCTAAATATTAAATTAGGAAATATCAGACTGTGGATATTGTCAAGAAATAATGCAATTGGCAGTGCGTGTAACCATCAGAAGTTTAGTGGGATATCGATGCGAAAGGCTAGAAATTAAAGCCTCCTAAAGAATCCGTTAATCGCGACAATAAACAATGTCAGAATCTATCAGGAAATTTCGGAGCAGTTGTCAAACAGATAGTGGGGGAACGGTGGGAGCCAGGTGGGCGACTACCCGGCTTCGTTGCTCAGGCATATTAAAGATTTGTGGGTTCGGAAAAGTGAAATTCGTAGAGTTATGGTTAACATCGAATCTTATAATGTAGCTGAGTATTCGAATGCTTTTTAAGGCTCCCAAAGGAAGACCAAAAAGAGAAAAACTGATTTACATACTATGTAATGTAATTTAGGAAATGTTAGGTGGAAATGTTTCTTAAATATTAAATTCGGAAATATCATAAGGTGGATATTGTCAAGAAATAATGCAATTGGCAGTGCGTGTAACCATCAGAGGTTTAGTCGGATATCCATGCGAAAGGCTAGAAATTGAAGCCTCCTAAAGAATCCGTAATCGCGACAATAAACAATGTCAGAATCTAAGGATAGGTTAGCCGCATGATCTCGACAAACATGGGCAGCAAGGAATTGATCTATCAGGTAACTTCGGAGCAGTTGTCAAACAGATAGTGGGGAACGGTGTGAGCCAGGTGGGCGACTACCCGGCTTCTTCGAAGGCATCGCCTGACCGTAACCGAGAATGGAGCATCGTAGAGCACACTCCGGCTTAAAAATAAGTTGCTCAGGCATATTAAAGATTTGTGGGTTCGGAAAAGTGAAATTCGTAGAGTTATGGTTGACATGGAACCTTATAATGTAGCTGAGTATTCGAGTGCTTGTCAAGGCTCCTAAAGGAAGACCAAAAAGAGAAAAAAACTGATTTACATACTATGTATAGTAATTTAGGAAATGTTAGGTAGAAATGTTTCCTAAATATTAAATTAGGAAATATCAGAAGATGGATATTGTCAAGAAATAATGCAATTGGCAGTGCGTATAACCATCAGAGGTTTAGTCGGATATCCATGCGAAAGGCTAGAAATTAAAGCCTCCTGAAGAATCCGTAATCGCGACAATAAACAATGTCAGAACGGTTTTGCAAAATGTGTGGCTCTGTTTTGATGGGCCGTTTTTACAACCTCTTAACTATTAACGAAATAACAGAAGAAATAGCAGAATAGCCTTAAGTGTGCGAACGTGTTTCCTGGAGGAAACAACGTTACAACTCCATGCTTAGGCATGGCTATGTTCCCAGTCCTTTTCGATCTTTTAGAACGACTCTGATCCCTAAGGACGGCGCGGAACCTCTGACAGTAGATAGTTGGCGTCTGCTAACTGTTAGCTGACCAAAATTTAAAATCTGAAACTGAAAGATGTGGATCGTACTATGATCGTACTATGACGTAAGGCGGGTTCGATCATACTGCGGCTCTTTCATAAGATGTTGGCCAGAAGACTGTAACTTAGTTACAGAGTTCTTTTTATTTTTGTCGTTAAGGTTGGCGAGGTAGCACCAGTTGTTTAAAAATTTATGGGACGACCTGCGCCACCTGTTCAGCAGTGGCCGAATGTCTTGACACCAAGGGAATAACTCGCAGTATAGTTATCGACTGCCGCGGCGCTGCCCGTCAACGAACATGCCAATAATATTGATTAGCTCCCCCTTTTCCTTTTTTTCAAAAAAAAACGGAGAAGGTCGAAACTGACGGCCGAGAGACATTTTGCTTTTTTCTCTAACGAATTTTCGATGCAACACGAAGTCACTTATTATTATCGTAAATTTCTTAAATTATATTACCTAAATTTCTTTCCAAAGCCATTATTTTAAAAAATGGGTAAGTCAACGTAGACGATTACAGTGATCGAAAAATTAATAAATATTCACTGTTTATTTCTAGCTTTTTAGATATAATTTCGAATTTTCTCTTCGCCATTTTCTCCGTACAGCGGCGGCCATAGACGGCTGTTGGGCAAAAAATCTTACCCTTCAAACTTGAAGAGCAAGAGCAACGTGCTCAACGGTATTTGGTGCTTTCGCTGGATCTACGGAAGGCGTTTGATACTACGTATACTACATCGAACGGGTCCTTAGGGAACGTGAGGTGAACAACAGGGTAATTTGCCATGTCGTGGCCACATTCGCCGACGCAGAGACGGAGATTCACCTAGCGGAGCGGCGCATGGATGTGTGGTAGTCAGACGCGGCATGAAACAGGGAGACCCACTGTCTCCCTTTCTCTACCGGGCCATTCCGGAATCGAGGGAAACGAACGTGCCCACTCATTGGCAAGAAAAGGAGCATCGACACTCTTCATAGGACCAGAACCATTCTGTGGCTTCGAAGATACTTTCTTCAAGGCAGAACTCCAAAAGGAAGAAGAAAAACTGAGAGAAACCCATTGGAGGAACCTCTCAGGGTTGAGACAAGCCAAAGAACTTCTCGGGAATTTTAACCGAGAAAGGTCGAAGATACTCTTCAACCTCAACAAAGAAAGTCTCAGAATACTGACGGGATTCCTAACGGGACATAAGGAACACCTGAGGAAGTTAGGCATAGAAAAGAATGGCGTCTGCAGATTCTGCGGGATAGGAGACGAGACACCACGTCACCTACTGCTCAACTGCGATGCGTTAGAACTCAAAAGAAGTAATGTTCTGGGCCACCACCAGTTAGAGGCCGGGAACTTATCCGACCTTGATCCTCTCAAAATCCTGAAGTTTCTCAAGGAAACGGACCTGGAGAGGGTGCTTCACTAAAGGGATTCCACACCAGGCGAAGCACAGTAGAGGGGATACAATAGATCTTTTTAGGTCGCAGTAACTAGGTCACCCTCAATGTACAAATACAAATACAAATACAATACTCCCTTTCTCTTAAAACTTGGTGTTGGACGAATTGATAACCGTTCTCGATTCTGAAATTTGCTCACGCTAGCTGAATTTTTTAATGTAACGTTGACTGCAGAAATATTGGTACGCATGGTTGCCATTTTCGTGTCAGAAATCACCTAGCTTTTATTTACCTACGTCGAGTAACTATATGACCGGTAAATAAAAGTCAAAGCGGCAACACTTCAGTAAAAATTAGATTTCGAAACCCAAGAAGTTAGTGGTGTTTTGGGGACCAAAGGGGACGGTCGTGCGTTCGCGCGAGAATTGAAGGTAAAACGCGAGTGAGTGATTCGGCTTTAACGGAGAGGTACCCCGCAGCTGCAGTCAGAGCTACAGAGAAGACAATCCAATGGCTACGTCCAAGTAGTAAGTCGATAAGACTAACACTAGAGTTTCACTGTTTTCCCGTTCGAAAAATTTATTGTTAGTTTTCCTTTTTTTTGAGTTCAAGAAATTTTATTTTGATTACATTAACGTCACCTGTGAAACTAAATTGATCAATCAGATCAGATACCGCCATAGCACTACTCTAAAGCTAAAATAAGTAGTTGGTTAGTCAGTAAAAGTTTCTTTTTTCTCTCTCATTTTTTTATGTAATTTTTTTCTCAAAACTTTTCATCATTTCTAATCGATAGTGACCTAGTAAGTTATTAGTACAACCACGGGGTATATTCAACCAGTCTATTTATTTTTCTTACTATTTGAATTACCCGCCTTGTCGATACGGTAGTAACTTTCTCATCTTCAGCACATGTTCTGTGGAAGGCGTCCGGCTTGTAAATTGGCTAGTGATAAATAAGAAATTTTTTTATTATTTTTACAGTTTAAAGGTAAGAGACTTTCCTTATTTGCGTTATTCTATATTTCAGACATTAGGTTGTTAATTTTTAAATAATAATATGTACGTATTACAGCAATAATATGTAGTACCAATAACCATATGAATTCTAACCTAAAAATTTAGTGTTTTTATTTAAAAAAATATTTAGTTCTTGTACTCCCTAAGGGGTACATTCAACCACTAAGTACGGGGTACATAAAACCACTGGTTGAATGTACCCCATACTAATTGAAATGTTTTAACTCTTACAATTTTTCAGATGCGTCGTAAACATGTACGCAAGACAGCGAATAGAGTAGAAATTGATGAAAAGATAATGAGAAGAGCGGTAATAGATTGCCTTAATAAAATTCATAGTACTAGAGAAGCAGCGAATATTTATGGCCTCAATCGCAATACTTTGCAAAGTAGACTTATGACTATAGTCAAACGTAATGAACGAAACAATTACATAGACTCTGACTCTGGAACGGAGATGGACCCACCTGAAAAGCGTGAATATCATAGTAAATACACAGTAAATCAAGTTTTCACCAAAATCGAAGAGACTGAATTCGTCGAATATATTAAAAGATCATCTGATCTCAACTACGGATTATCATACCGTCAGATTCGAACGCTTGCGTACGAGTATGCAAAAACAATCCCTGGCTGTGAATATCCTGATTCTTGGCACAATAATAAAATTGCTGGTAAGGAGGGTAGTTATATGACGAAATCTTTCCACATTTTATTCTTGTTTTCAGGCATAGATTGGATGAAGGGTTTTATGATAAGATACAATGAATTATCATTAAGAAAACCCGAAAGTACCAGTTTAATCAGAGCTACAGCTTTCAACAAAGACCGTGTAGAGGAATTTTTTAAAACTATATCTTGTTAATGAAAAAGTATAAATTTAGACCTGACCAAATTTATAATCTGGATGAGACTGGAGTTACTACTGTAATGAGATCCATTAAAATTGTAACTAGTTACCTTTGTAGGTATTATCAATGCGATAGGTGGAGCTGTACCCCTGGTTTTCATATTTCCACGTTGTTCAAGAAATTATGTTTGATGTTGCAACGTTGCATGATGCGCTTTGGCGATATTTTGTACTGATTCTCTCTCTTCCGATGCCCGTCCACTTGTAGTGATGAACGTTGATTTGAACTCATTTATTAAAGTAAAATTAAATGCATTAACTTGAAAATATTGTTAATTCAAAAGCAATTAGTCAAACCAGTAAATTACGAACATTATGGTCCTTCGATCGCCATTTTTGCAATAAACAAAGATTTAAAAGTTTAACATCGAGTGCATTTTACATAAAGTTCAGTCAGGTTGTCATTCCACGGTCCAGTCGTCCGGTGGCTCAATATATTTAATTTATTTATTTATTTTATTATTTTATATTATCAACCAGTAGCAGTTTGAAACAAATTTTTTTGAGGAACTAGCTTGGGGCTTCGGTAGGTACCTACACATAAAATACCAAATTTCGTATCTATCTACCGCATTATTTATCTATAACTGAACTTGGTCATTATTAACTTTTGGGGCCACCGCACCCATACATACCACATACACTGCCATGAATTTTTAGCATGCATTTCTAGTCAAATCAAGTCATATTTGTGGCCCAAATCGCAATTTTGAAAGAGATGTGGTACCATGTAGTTGTAAAGAAGCATTAGGTAATCTTACGTTCGATTTTACTGCCTCCAGTTTCGGAAATGTGTTTTCGGTATTTCTTCATTAACCCTGAACTGGTATCGTGTTTTCACGAAACGTAACTTGTATCGTGGGGTGTTTTGACACCCCAAATACAATATTATTTTAAAATTGAAACAACTTTTGCTTTTAAATCCTTTTTTTTTATAATTTACTTTTATGAACTATAAACTAATTAGTGAATATAAAAAACAAAACATTTTTCGTTAATAACAATATAAAATAACAATTTTCTCAACTTATTGCATAAAACTATAAATCCAATCGGCATTCTTTGTTAATCATTACAATGAGTCTTATAATGTTAAATTAAAAAAATCTTCTGCGTATAATAAATCTTGAAGGTCCATTCTTACAAACTGAATAAAAAAAAAACAATATAATTTTAATGGTCATATAAAAACAATAGTAATATATTGGGAACTTTAACTGGTATCGTGGAGTCGTTGCACACCCCAAGCACTGTTTTTTTCACAAAATTTTTAATTTTCTATAGTCAAATGCAACACTGTTTCATAGATGACTTTAAGTTAGGAGAATACCTGAAACATAAATAAATTTAACTAGTTCATTTTTACAAAAATGTAGACCCTGGGGTGTCAAAACACCCCACGATACCAGTTCAGGGTTAAATAAAACTTTTGTCATGCAGCAGTAAATTTCATTAGTGTAAACACGCGTGCAATTTCGAGCTGCATGTCAATTTAATGCTGCAGTTTCATGACGCATCAAAATGCACATGTGGAAAACCTGCTTTCCAGAATATTACTGTTGACTTTTTTTTCAGTTTCGCAATATCCTATTATTTTGTTCTTGACAAAAATGGATGATAGTTTGGGCCCGATTGCCAGTGGCAGACGATCTGCCAATTTTTCCAGCGCAGAAGAGTCGCTTCTGGTTTCACTAGTAAAACGGTACAAAAATGTATTAGAATGTAAGAAAACGGACACAATCAGTCTTCGAGAAAAGGCAGAATGCTGGAAGACCCTAGAAAATGATTTCAACAGTGCCTCTGGGGAAGTGTATCGCCCCAAAGAAGGCCTGAAAAAAAATTTGAAAACATTAAAAAAAAGGTAAAAAAAAAATTTGCCGACGAGAGATGTTATATGAGAGGAACGGGTTGCGGGCCACCCAGAAATCACCTCAAATATGTCAATGCATTGGAGGAAGAAGTAAAAAATATTCTAGGCACTAGATTGGAGGGAATGGCAACAGAGTTTGGTGGTGATGTTGAAGGTAAAGTGATGACAGATACCAATAATTAATTATATACCAACCTTATCTCATGCTTTTGATAACAGGTGACAATGAAATAGCATCCATTGAAGTACCTGATGCTCTTCAGTGTGTCCAATTTGAAGAAGAGGAAATTATTGACAACTGTAAGTTGTGACAAAAAAAAAAGAATTCCATGAGTACATTCTCAGGGGGACAATATATTTTGTGGAAAACAACAAGCATTGTGATTTCATAAAGCTACACTCATGTTATGTCCCGATAAATTCGTTTGTATGTTTTAAATTTCTTTTTTTTTTATACAGCTTCCGACGCACTGAGGAGTTTACCACAAGTGAAAATGGATCACACTTATTCTTGTACAGAAGAAATAATTGAAGGCCAAAAAGTCGCAGCTAATTGTGAAAAAGATAATGGTATGTTTTTAAGACAGTTTACATTACATAGTTGTCACAAGTGACGTTAAATTTTTATATTTTTCAGAAGAAAATTGGAGTGTTTATACTCCAAAAATGCTGCAGAGCAAGAAACCTCAGGCTCTAAGTAGCGGTAGAAGTGGAGGTGAGTATCTATTCAGAAGTGGTTCGTTAGATGACAAATTATAACAAACAAAAATCATAATTGATTTTGAGCTGTTTTTTTTGCCGTGGAGTTGTCAGTGAGCAAAAGGAATGGAAGCACTGCTTGCGCACATGTAACCGCTGATGAAGTCAATCGCAGTTGTTGACAAAAAGTCCGGGGAAAATCTCCATGGACCACAGCAAAACAGCTCGGAATCAGTTATGATTTCCATTTAAGCTAGCCGTTAAAGCCCTACACACATCACACTAATAACTAATCATTAAATATTTATGTACAGTTACGGCCAACGAAATGCGAACGGCAAAATTTAATTATTGTGTAATTGCTACTTTAAATCACATTCCTCCGTCAAAAATAGATGTCAGATATAATATTTAGCATTCACGAAAAAAGATAGATGTCAAATATATTTATTTATTGACACTACTGAACAAAGCTTGACTTACAATGATAAGATTCAGGTTGTAACGAATTCCAAGGCATTCGTTGTTAATTATTATTTATTTGCATTATTTGAGGGGTTTATCAGGAGTGATACAGTTTTTACGACGGTGATTAGCAGGTTATCTCCGCCGGCACCGGCTATATAAACAGAGCCAGCTGAGAAGCCAGTCAGAGGAATCCGAGGTACTGACTCGAGAACAACTCTCCCTCCCTGTGAATTGAGCTAGGAGGTCTCCCGGAGGCATGTATTGAGTGCACTCCGTCCAGTTTACCTAGCCGGCTACAGTAGGTCGATGAAATGAGTCGAGCCTAACTGTAACCGGACGTCGGTGGACCGAACAGAATGGAATGAGTTCTGGCCGGCAACCGATTCAGTATAGGGAGTCCCTTCAGTCACGACCCGACCTGTATTGAGGGCCGGATTCAGTAACCGCCGCCCCGGTATTGCATTGAGATACCGGGAGCGGATTCTGTTTCAGGTAGTTTCGTCGCCGGAGGACTTTTCTCCCAGATTCCGTCACGACGCGTGGTCCGGAAACTGCAGCAGCCGATACGCACCGTGCGACGGTGAGTGGGTGACTGGCGTAGTGGAGCCTGCCGTGATCGTTCATTCAGTCGGCCAATCAGCAGTGGTACGCGCCCCGACGCAGATATCTACCACCAATCAGACGGCCTGCGGAGAACGATAGCCGGCCCACAGGATACAGTGGTTATCGATATTAATTTGGCAAATACAGACATGTGTAACTAGAGTACTTGTAAATAAAGATTTTATAATTTTTAATTGACTTGTCACGGGTACAAAGGGGCAGACATCCATCCCTGAGTAATCATCTCTACCTAACTGAAAATCCCGTTACAAGGTGAAATTTCCATGACAACAAAAATGTTCACATTTCGTTGGCCATAACTGTACATTTCAATTTGATGTTTTATTCAAATGCTAAATGTTCTCATTAAAATAGGTAAAGAAAAGGAGACTGGGGCGGTTAGAGATAAGGTGTCTCAGTGGGCGAAAGCAAAAGCTCAGCTAGAGGATGCCAAGAAGAAATTTCTGCAGGAGGAGCATGATCTCAAAATTCAGCAGATGCGGGAGAAGCATGCAGAGGAAACGAGGATAATGAAAGAAAAAAACAGCCTGGATATTGAAATTATGAAGAAGGAGCATGAGATGAGGATGCAGATTATAAATAAAAAATTAAAAAAAAAGTATTCCAGTTGTTTAGTACATACTTTGTATTTTGTTGTAAATAAGTTAATATTAAATATATAGTTTTAAATTACTAATTCGTTTTTATAGTAAAATCTAGTGTTGTGAGTCAGGATTTATATGCAAATACTGTATCCATTTTGGATGTACACACTATCGCTAAAAGGTATCACCAATGTTCTACCACAGATTTCTCAGTAAAAAATATGCCTATTTAACCAAAATTATCTACGTTCAAAATGGCACCTTTCAAGATATAGTAAGTATTTGTTATATTATGATTTTTTTACTTTGAATTATTTGTAATGTGTGATTTTTACTTTAAATAATAATTTTTATTTTGCAAAAACGATTTCGTTCACATAAGTCACATTCATCATGTTCACGTGTACTTTCAACGTACATTTTCAGAAAATAAACAATTATTATTTTACAGTAAAAATTACATTTTTGCAAATTCTTTTTCGGCACTGTAAATCGATAATTAAAAATTAATTACTTAATTATTATAAACACTAATGGCAGATAGATACCTTTTTTGAATTTCATACCTGTCTGGAATCACTTAAAAAAAAACTTTCAATTATGTTACTTACCAACACTGATCAACTTCAGTTTTTTTTTTATTTAATCAACAAGTATTACCCCTATTAAAAAAACATAATTTTGCTTTTTTTTGCAAAAATGGCAGGATATACATCCTACTAAGTATCAGGATATACACTATACTAAAAACACTAATAAAATCCAAAGTATTAGGCTGTATATAATATTTATTATTACTCTAATGTATAACTTTGTATAATTTTCAACACAGTTGATTAAAATAATCATTGATTAATTGATGTCTCATTAAATTATTATTATTAATGGCACCATTATGGAATATCTCCTCATTGGGAACTGGAATGTTATTGGCTAATTCAATAGCTTCTTCTTCCTCAACATTTAAGTGCGGCAAGTCTTCATTTAGCATGAGAGCTATGTTGTGCAACACGCTTGTGGCAACAACAACGGACTCGACTTTGCACAATTTCAGTCTGATGCCAAAAGCGAGAACTGGAAATCTTCTCTTTAAAATTCCAAAAGTTCTCTCGATGGGATTACGTGTCCTGATCTGAGACTGATTATACAGTTGTTCTTAATAAATCGTAGTAGTTATATTATTTGATATAAGTAAAATAATTAGCATAGAGTGTTAACCTTTTTCTGTATTTTTAAATATTTCTATTCGTTCTAATTAGAAAAAAATTTAAAATGATTTATTTCATTGACTTTCAATACAGAATAGCTCACTAATGCTAAATTTGACAATACTCGAATGTTACCATAACTACGGCCATGTTAAATTTGCTATGTTCCATTTTAAATGGTTCAACGACGGTAATTTGTACCATTAGTACCTATTATATTTACAGATATGAATCGGAAAAGGTTAACTGAAAAATAGCTGCAGGAGATGGCATTGACGGCATGTCTCTGGCAGTGATGATCCTCATGTACCTTTTGATGGCAGCAGTGATGAATCATATAAACCTTCTGATGACGAATCTGAAGCGAAGAATGATCAGTCTGAGACCGACAACGAATCTGAAGATTCTGAACTAAATATCCAACTCATAAGCGATGACCAAGTTGACCAAAAAAAAAAAGCTACAGAAGAAACAGCAGGCCCCTCTGGTTCATTTATTTGATGGTCAGCACCAGATGAAAAATTTTTCGCTAAAAGGCAATATTCTAATCGACGTGCTTGTACACCAGCCTCCGATAAACAAGCTAATTTTACGACATATCAGTGTTTCAAAAAACTATTTCCGGCTTCTTTATTATCATACATTGCTCAATGTACGAATGAAATATTTCAAATATATAAAACATCAAAGAGGGATGCTCGTTTGAAACAAACAGATGAAGGTGAAGTTCAAGACGTGCTTAGGTGCATGCTTGTAATGTACATTTTGTACTTACTGGCTAAATGCCAGCGACCCGGAGACAACCGCGTTGCGCGCGTCGCATGAGTGAGTGATGATGGTGGCTTTTAGTTCAGTGCAAACACGGCCGGCTGGAGGCCTCGAGTTTCGTCGACCTCGACTGTCGAGTTTTGATCCGGTACGCCGATACCTGAGATCTCACCTTTCTTTTCTCACCTGGAATTCGCTTGAAGAAGGTCGTTTTGGCAAACACCTGCAATTTTCACCAAAATGGCGTCGTGAACTTTCACGTAAAATATTATAAACATCGTCTGTGTTTTTGGCTTGGTGAGTGACCTAAAATGGTTCTTTTATTATTGTTTTAATTGTACAAATCATATTTCCTTTTAATACAAAGAGGAAAACAGCAATTAATCCGATCGAGTTTCGTCCGCATGTAAAATTTTTGTGATCACATTTTTATCTTAATTATCTTGAGGATGGGACATAATTTTATGTAACCCTGGTAGGCCAGAGCTCGATCGGACCGTTAACACTACCAAGAGTGTCTCTGATACATACTGAAATTTCAGCTTTTCCCTTGGAGCAAGTAGGGTAAAGCTCCAACCTTAGAGCTTTTCCCTAGGGTAAAATAATTCGTTTCATGCTAGTTATGTGCTACAATTATGTTTCACATAATGAGTGATTACTGGTCCACTAATCCTTCTTTGGGCAATGTATGGCTGTATTAAACAGCCATACAAAACGTAATTTCTAGAGATAGATTCAAACTAGTATCTTCAAAAATGTATTTATTATATTGACGACATAGTTCCATGTTTGAAAGGTACGTTCCAGAAATACCGTCAGGATAGTAGCTTCAAAGTATAGATGAATCGATGAAAAAGTTCAAAGGGCGTTCGTTATTGAAGCAGTATATGACACTAAAGCCTGTAAAGAGGGGAATAAAGTCATGGCTTAGATTTGATTCCTTTACTGGATATACGTAGGATTTTAATATCTACACAGGCCGTGATGGAACTCTTGGGGAGCATGTAGTGAAAAAACTGATCTCTACAGCAAGAGAGAAAGATATTACCTTTTGTTTTGATCTCTTTTTTACTTCGACTACTCTATTACAGAGTGTATGTAGATTATGCATCAGTAGGAACTTCTAACCAAAATAGAAAAAATTTACCTAAAATCAAGGATAAACTGAAAAGAGGTAAACATGTGTTTCGGTGCAGCGAAGATGGACTGTTATTCGTAAAATGGCAAGACACAAAGGAAGTGCTTATTGCAATTAGTAATTTATGCCAATGTTGTCACTTTTTTTTTTTTTTTAATCAAATATTATATAATCAAATGTTGTCACTGTCAATAAAACTCTGAAAGATGGCTCCAAAATCAGTGTTCCTTGTCCGGAAATGGTTGCATCACATACAGCGAGTATTATAGAGTCTCATTAATGATGGGATTATACGAACTAGATCGCAAATCAAGAAACTGGTGCAAGAAGGTTTTCTATTGCCTGCTTATGATGGCTGTCGTAAACGCATGGATCATCTATAAAGAAACGAGTAAGAAAATAGCTATTTATGATATTAGTGTTAAAAGTGAAGTTTTATTTTGTGAGTGAAAAGGTTTGTGAAATGAGCGAAGCGTAGCGGAGCGAGTTTTACAAATTTCATGAACATAATAAGATCACTTTTAAGACGAATATCATACAATGGTTTTTTAAAACTGCTCTATTTTGATAATAAAATTGATGAATTTAGAAAGACGATCAACTTCAAATTGCATTTTAAAATATTACAGATAAGTACAAGTGTACCTACTATGCATAGCAACCATTGCCGACGCTATGGTTACTAACAAATGCGTGCATACAAATAAAAGAAAAGTCATAATAATTATTATTGATTGCAATTTCCGAACAATTATTATTGTCTTGAATTTTTGATTGGGTGCTTATTTTTTATTAATATGTTTTCCAGTAATAAAAAGAATATGAAAAAATCATACTACCTATAATTTTGTCTCATTTCATCATGAGGAAATGTAGTTCAATGAGAGAATGTAAGTACAGAGAAAGTAAATAGAATTACTTTTGCAACTAGTGGCAAAAATATTTTTGCCACTAGTTGCAAAAATACTTTTGACACGCTTCCATGTAAACAATCACTTTTAACACTGTCAGCTGTCGTCAAAAGTGTGACTTTTAATGGCAGTTGCACAAAAAATTTATTTCCTGCAACTTCTAGTGCCCCTTGCAGAAGAAATGATAGCTGAAGGAAGAAAAACAGCAAAAGTAACACGTTTATCATTTGGCAGAGGAAAACCGTGAGGAAAAAGACAGAAACTCAAAAATATATATCTATACATCTTCCAGTGGAAGATACAACGAGAAGAAGATGAAGAAGGTGCGCGGAAAATCAAACCCAAAAACGCACAAGGACCATTTGCCAAGAGTGTGACATTCCACTATGCTCTAAGTAAATGTTTTGCAAAGTATCATGTTTTTTTTCGATCTCTGTTATAAAGAACAGAGTCGACAGTTATAAAGAATAGTAATATTTAAAATTTTTGAAATTATTTTTTTAAGTTTATTAGTTTTTGGTTTCCATTATTTTTTCATACCGAATGACATAGAAAAACAATATGGCGGCTATAAGAAAAACAAAAGTTGGCCATGAAAACTTTGTGATCTAGTTGGTTTTGAAAATTTTTGTAATGTCAAACGGATAGCTTTTGACGACTTTATGTAAGCCTACAAAAAATAATTGATTAATTTCCAATAATAAAAAAGATATGGGTAAAATAAGAAATTTTGATTTTCTGTTTTTCAGGTTATTTCAGCAACGACTGAAAATATTCAAAAAAAAAAAAAAAATCAAATTATTATTAACCATTAAATTGTGCAGCTTTCCCCTAATTTAACCGACCCTGTATCTCTTGCCGTTTCCGAAATCCCCATGTAGTTACTATTATCTGGGACACCCGGTATAAAATTGATAAATTTGAATTTTTGGAACAAAACCAGATAAATCCGAGATAAAAATGTAGAAAAGTGATGGAAAGAATGGGAATATTTTGCTGAAACTTAGGAATCCTACTTTCAAGATTCAAATACATCGATATTCAAACTTCCCTTTGAAGCACACGATTCAAAAAAGTTTACAAAACAGGTCACCTAATAATAACACTTTGCTGCATGTATTATACATTTAAAACAGAAATTGTGGTTTCATAGCACAACCATTGTGCTGCAAAGGGTTTTAAATAATGACAGAATATTTTGATATTCCTACTAGCAGTTTTTTTTACGATTTGCAACGAATTTACTATTTTGCTGATCGCGGAAATGAGGGAAGCAAACCCTTCTTCCGATGTGGCTCCGCTCTTAGAATTTTTAAAGAGTAATTTAACACGAGATTACACGTCTGTCCACCACCCTGTGTAATTTTTTCCGATGAATCTTTTTGTTGTGACACTGTCCTGATGCTTTTCGAGTATGTTTACCATATCTTCGAGCGATCTCAGGCCCCCTTCTCTGGATTTCATTTCCGGCAGGATTTCTGCGACCCTTGTATAGTCCCAATAAACACACGTACGTAAATAAAACGTTATTTAAACGTGGCTTTGGTTAATAATCGGTTATGGTTGCAAACGCAACTGTTGTATTACAGTTGTAAAATGCACCGTCAGATTTAACGTTCTGAGTACGTTTCTTTTTGTAGTGAAAATAACATTGTTTTTTTGAAACGTTATACTAATGTTGTAGTATAATCATGAAATAATGTATTTATTTAGATATTTTCTGAAATTATCTAAAAACGTTACAAATTTATGTTAGAGAGACGTCAGATAATATCGTTTATAGAATGTCGAAAACCTTAGATTAATTGACGTTAAAATTTAATTATCTTTTGGCAACGTTACATGAACGTTTATGATTAACGGTATAATTACAGTTATTTGGGCAACGTTTCATACTCGTTGTACATTCACATTTGATAGTTAGTAATCGGGATAGTCTCTTAAACATTATAAAGATACATTGGATTGACGGCAAAGCATAATATATTCTTTTGGTCACGTTATACGAATGTTGCAAATACACGTTGGAGGGTCAGAAATTTGCACAGTTCATTAAATATTATAAGCAGCCATTAGTTTAACGTTATAGTTAGTCTGTTTGTTATGTTATGAAAAGAACGTTGAATATTCACGATCAAAAGTCATTAATTAGAGTAGTATTTTCAATATTTTAACCATACGTTGAGTTAACATTAGAATTATATTATTTTTTAGGGAAAATTATATAAACATATTGCACATTCACTTTGCGGACTCAGCAATTAATTAAAATATTCTATTAAACATCTCTTATTTTAATATGTTTATTAATGTCTATTAACAATGTCTATCATGTCTATATCTCAATTATTCATGAGATACTCGATTGTGTTTGTGATATTTTTATACAGGATAATGAAAAATCTACAATTATGAGACACTAAAAAATTGAAATTTTTTTTTTTTAAGTTTCTAGATCATAGAATTGCAAATTAAAGCTTTTAAGATATGGACCTAAATTCCAAGCTTCCATGAACTGTCTGTATTACATGTCTCTTGAAGACTTTTAATTTTTATTATTACATAAATTTATGAATTTCAAGTTTCATAAACGTGCCTATAACAGGTGTAAAAGACGTAGTTTGAAACGTATATATAATGCTATATGGCTTGAAAGGTATAATAACGTATAAAATTACGCCTTTAAAACGTATGCATAAACCCACGCTTTCAATGTTTTCGCAATTGGTCTAATATACTTACTACGTATGAACTCGAACCTTTGATTTGAGCACTTTTCTATCAGTGCCATCGCCGTTTTTCGAATAGAAAAATCGAGAGCTGAGAGGTGTGTTGCTTGTTATTATGTTCTACGTATTTAATTGAGTGGTAAGTACCTATTAATAAGGATTAATATACCTACTAGTATGCATAGAGAGTAATAATTATTATTATAATAAAACAATCTTACAATTCTGTGTTTGCACTTTGTAAACTTTTCAGTCTCCTTCCAGCTTGAGGCTCGTTGATTCTCCGCAATTGGCTGCCATATCTAGTATATGTACGTCCTCAACTTCATCTGATGTTCATCAAGAAACTTATGCGAATGACATTGTTATAGGTAAATCTATGTTGCATATCTCTATTATTAATGTAACGATAATAATTAAAATAAGCGTTACATTTTATTAAGTTATGTTTTTTTTTTCAGATAACGTAACGCTAACCAGTAACCACACTTATTCCAGTCCAGGTAATTTTTTTAGATTATCTTTGATACCGATCCGAAGATTTACCTATTTTTCAGAGTTTCAGACGACAGTTCTGTCTTCATTAGCCAGCTTACAAACTACGAACAAACATTGCAAGAAATTTTAAGACTCGACAAGCAAATTGCAGTGGAAAAGTTTATTTCCCTATAAGGATTTTGTTATTTTATCATTTAGTATCGCTAGGTAGGTACGTGTTTTTTTTGTTGATATTTTTAAGATTCAATGTAATTCAAAATCTAGAAGATATAATTTTATTTTATTGTCAAAACTGTTTTAAATTTATTTTAAAATATATTTTTGTAATATTAAAACAGAGTTTATATTACACGTCCATAAAACGTTAACCTGATCCCTTTAAAACAACATTTGTTGACGTTCAATTAACATTTTATTTATTTAGAAAATAAACGTCCTTATGACAGTAAATCCAAGGTTCTTATGACAGTAAATCCAAGGTTCTTATTACAGTAAATCCAACGTATTTAAAAGACTTATCTAAAACGTTTATTGATTTATCATTAGAAACCTTATGAAATGGTTACAAACAACGTATATTCACACGTTTATAATAACCTATTTGAAACGTTTATAATTCGTTATCAAGCTAGTTGATGCAACGTTTATTAATTAGTTAACTGTAAGTTAGAATCGGCGACATTTTAAAGTTGAATGTAGGTACGTATGAATGTCACGTAGTTTTCCGTTGGTTTATCTCCAATTGAAACGTTTATATTACGTACGTGTGTTATTGGGGTTATTATAATTAAGTTGTTTTAATTTTGTCATGTCTTTCTCCCACAGGGTGAACTATGTCAATATTTAAGGGGGTGATTTTTGGGCCCACTTTAAGAAGAAAACTTCATAAGAACGTATGTCCTAAAACTCTTCACTTTTGAGATACAGGGTGGTAAAATTTTACAAAAATAAATCATTTTTTCGTAATAGCTGCAATACCGCTGTGGACATTTTAATGAAATTTCGTATACAGGTATTACGCATCAAGGGGCATTTTTTCATGTACCACGTTTCATTTTATTTCCATTAGTGACGATGACCGGCATATTTTAACAGACATTGATGGTACTCCACTGATTTCCGTTCAAATAGAAATCATTTTTGGAATCCTCATTCATTTCCAAGCGAATTTGATTACTTGTTTTTTTTTTCAGTCCGATGCATGGTTTTCGCGTAAATAAATAAAATCTGTGTCTCTACATGGTCACAAGATCATCGTTAAAATGACAATAAAAAAATATAAAAATATGCAGGTAAAATTCTGCAAGATGTGACTAGTTAAGATAAAACGAAATGTGGTACATGAAAAAATGCCTCTTGATGAGTAATACCTGTCTATTAAATGTCATTAAAATATCCAGAGCGGTACTACAGAAATTATGAAAACTTATTTAATTTTAAAAACTTTACCACCCTGTATCTCAAAAGTTGAGACTTTTAGGACATACGTTCTTATGAAGTTTTCTTCTTAAAATGGACCCAAAAATCACCCCCTTAAATATTGACATTCAATTACATAACACCCTGTATAACTCTGTAGGTATACGATACAGCGGTGGTGGCTCAGGGACTCACACGTGAGGACTCTCCATTCCCGTATGTTAACAATCAGTCTGTTAATTATATGTTTGACGCAACTGTTGCAAAAAAGATTGCATAGAGACAGTTTCTTGTTTGTGGCATCTCATAGAAAATAATGTAAGAAAAACTTTTGTGGCATCTCATAGAAAAATATGTAAGAAAAACTGTAACTACTTAACATATTTTTACAGACAACTTTGGTGGTCAGAACAAAAATTTAATTTTAATTTAATTTCATAATTTCATAAAAATGTTGTTATGGTCCACTTTTTGCTAGCTTTGGTAAATAATAGAAGATTTAAAATAATAGAAAAGAGAAAGCGTGAAAAAGAAATTTTATATTTGCCCGAGGAGTGGTACACTCTGGTGATGTGGCAAAAAGTTCGTCGTCGAACGTGTCACTCAAAACATTATTTTTGATTTTAAATCATACCTTGAACCTTTTTTTCTAAATCGTCAGTTGTAAAGAAAACGCCATTTAACAATCCCAAATTACAGAATTTTTTTTCATGATTTTGAAAATCCAGATAAGGTATTTGTCAAAGAAAGTCAAAATCTGACTGTCGCTGCCGGGTACCCTTTGCGAAAAAATACAGATACTTACTATTATTTTTGACGAAAGTAATTCTCCTGTGACATGCAAAGAAAAATTGTCATTAAAATATAAAAATCTGATAGTATAATGCCCATAGTGAAAAATATGTACCTCTGATTAACATTCAATCATTTTATGATGATATTAAAAGGGCAGAATGTAGCCAGGATGATGATTCTGATTAAACAATATAACATTTCTTCCCCTTGAACTTTTTTTTTTCATCTGCCATTATTAAAATCATAGTTCACTAGATTATACTAAATGTTGTTCAGTTTTGTTACATTCAAATAAATCGACTCAAGCCATATTGTTATCTAATTTTATCCTTTCCTCTGCATTTTCCCCTATTCTGGCGGAAAAAACGGCCATGTGAACATTTTTAACTTGAAATAAAAAAGACCCAATGACAATATCAACGCTAAATTACTAAATTTTTAGCTAATACTTAGGTGCCAATTGAAAAAATAATTTATATTGTGATCCAAGTACGTTTTTCTCATTTTTTCCAAAACTATGTATACCGCACGTGGACTGTTATTGCACCGAGGCCTTCGACCGTAGTTGCCTGTGTGTTATTCATATTCTAACCTCCTGTTCATCTGTTAGGAGATCAAGTCCTCTTATTATCAGGACATCTTCATCTTTATTATCCCCAATTTTGCTCACCATATCTCCTGTGTTATTTGCCAGTACTGCCGCTCTTATTTACTTTGTCTATATTATGTTTTGTTATGTGTTTCGTGATTGGTCGTTTTGTAGGGGCTTTTAGTGATCCAAGAACTTCTCTGTAGTTCTTTTCTCTATCTTTGATAACCATAGCGAAGATCTTTTTCTTCCTGTCTTTGGGAGCGCTTCTCAATGTCGGGTGTTTTGTTGGTATACAGGGTGTATTGTAACGTCCGCATAATATTAGCACCACGTGATTTTACATCAAAAACAGAACATAAAGTTTTAATACCGTTTAGTTCTTAGACCTCAAATAACGAAGTTATCGACCATTGTAGTTTAAATTTGAAGTTTTTTAATACTCAAAAATATTGCTTAATATTATTAAAAAATTCTTAAGTAAGAAGTAAAATAGCCACATTATCCAAAATCAAAATTTTAGATTTTTTTTTGGTAAAAATGGTTTTAATTAACATTTCAAAACTAGGAATTATTTGATTTCCTGAGTTCCAATACTTCCAATCAATATTGCAACTGCGCGTTTTAATTGTTGAATAAAAAAATTGAAAAAATAAAGAATCTTAAAAAAAATTGCACCGTTGACACGTCGCAGCATGACATTCGTCTTGTTGCACCTTTTTTCGATTACATAGCAACGGCACACTATACCAGTGAGGTGACTTCACGTCTAATAAGTTATCTTAATTTTTATACCAGCGCCAGTGTTGCAAAATTTAAGAACGTTAAATTGTCCATATCTTAAAATCTGTGTACATCAAGAAAAAACTGTTGAGGACTTTTTTGTTCTGTTTTTGATGTAGAATCGCGTGGTGCTAATATTATGCGGACGTTACAATACACCCTGTATATAAGTCTGGTATTTTCTCTGTGGAACATGGTTTCAACCATCTTCCTCAGGAAGAACTCCTTCTGTTTCTTTACGTAACTGTATAAAGTTGCAGCCATAGTCTTTATCTGTCCTACCTACTTCCATTTTAATTATTTTTCTCTCAAACAGGTTTACTTCCTTATTGTTTCTTATTCTAGACGACTGTTCAATAATCTCAAATTTAGATTTACCTTCAAGCAGTTCGAGTTCGGAATATTAGAGGAATGAGTATGCCCGTGGATCAGGATGAGGCGAGCAAAAAGGCTGTATGCGGTGTTCTCAAAACCGACGACGTCGATAAGAAGACTGACGAAGAGGAGCTTTATCAGGTAATGATAATCAGATTTTTATTAATGAAATCTTTGAAGAATTATTTGTATTTATAACTAATTCATGTTTTCTGAACGACACATTTGCCCTAATGGTATGGTGAAGACAGAGACATCGATGTTTCAATTGTTATTTCCATCTCATCAGTCTGGCACATCACCAATTTGTTTCATAGAAACTACTTCCTTTCTAGGAACACAGTTTTGTGATTAGCTCCATCTCTGATTTGTTTGCTGAGATTCGCATGATTAATGGCTTTTTCAGTGAACTATCAGAGATGGTACTGAAAAATCGCAGATTTCTCTAAGAGAATCTTTGATTGACATATTGAAAGTTGTATACTTTTCAATCGTCAGATGGCATTTGCCCTGCAAGTCACTATGTTTCCAACAAATTGTATGCTTAAATGCGTTGATTTTCTTTCTGATTGGCACACTCTGGCGGTGATGATATGTCAGACTGATGAGATGGAAATAACCATTGAAACATCGATGTCTCTGTCTTCACCATACCATTAGGGCAAATGTTTCGTTCAGAAAGCGTCATTGTTTTTCAACAATCGGATCGCTGTAATTTATTGTAATAATATAATCAATTTGTTTCATAATTCATGTTTTATAATATTAACATCGGATGTTGTGTATGTAATAATGCCAGTGCCTAAATTGCTTATAGAAAGTGTCCCACAAAAAGCCTCGGATCAAACGAAAAAATTGTAAATAAACTTCCATGCAACAGTATAGCATAACCGTTTGGAATAAAGTTTTATATTCTTGCAGTTCTTATTTTCAAATTGTTTTTTTATTTCAAATTATGAAATTGTACACCATTTTAATCGATTTTGATGTTTTTCAAAAAGAATATCCAGATATTCGAGTGAAAACCAATAATGAAATCGAGAGCGATGGACATTACGCAGAAAAACTTTTACGTCTTATATTACCATTTATGTGATGTTCAGTAGATCATGCCCATCCGAAATTTAAATTTTCCAAAGTTACTTGAAAATATTCCATTTCGCAAATTATCGTCCTACGGGTAATACGAACCATGAAAAAGCGAACGATATCGTTTTCAGTTACGTTTTTTTTAGAGTGTCTAAGCATAATAATTAAACAGGACGACATTGTCATTAAAGGTCTTATTTTATTAAATGTGCTTTACCAAATTCTGATAGGTCCTTCCTCCCATGACATTGGACAGTGTAGGTATCTTAAAAGTTTTATTTCATTAGCCTGAAAGCGCGTTCCTTATTTAGACTTTGTGTCAATCGGTTGAAGAAGTTCTTGTACGTTACGGTGCTCCCTTAAATAGGCCAGTTTTCTGAAGTACCCCTAGGGACAAAAAATAACTGAGTACTTTTCCGACAGATATGTTGATCCTTTTTTCCCGAGCTAAGGTCCCCTGCGATGGCCGATGTTCGACTCAACACCCAGAGGGGGAAAGAGTAGTCCCACCCACGGTTCGTTTTAATGGTAGGAAGCTTTTCCAATTTTGAATCTCACTTCTGATTCGTGTCTTTTCAAGTCCCGAGTGCACTGATCATGTCGTTCTCTTAATTAACGAGATTTCGTCGTGTCTCGTTACGTTGTCGAGGGATATAAGTGAGTATTTTATCACATTGTAGAGTAGCTTTGTAAATGGAATTTTTCATGCTTCGATATCAGTATGGAGGTTACTGGGCTTTAAAAATACGACGAAATACATAGTTTGTTGCAGATTTCTTTTCTAAACATCTCGAAATACATAGTTTGTTGCAGATTTCTTTTCTAAACATCTCATTCTGCAAATAAGATTAATGTCAATTTTGATTTAATAGGTATCTGAGTTAGATCGAAACCAGGAACCTCTTCTGGCAGTCCTCGTCGTGGGGAAGCCGATAGATCAAGAGTTAAGAGGAAAACAATGAAGCGATCGATAGCGGAGACTAATCTGAGCAGCTCTCTTCTTCCAGCTCTCCAAGCTCTGAAGACATTTCAGAAAGGCGTAAATAGTTTACTTAGTGTTTCGTATGATGTATGATGACTATGGTGAATAAGAATTTTATGAAATGGGGTATGTTACATAAAAATTTATCAATAGATGAAAGCATGGTACAGTATTATGGTCGTCACAGCGCCAAACAGTTCATTAGAAGTAAGCCTATCAGATTTGGTTAAAAGAACTGGATGTTATGTATGTGTATGTATGTACCAGAAGTATTCGTAGTCTCGACTGAATGATTAAATAACAGAACAGTAATATTGGGTTTACTGTTCATTTACGGATCATTTACAATAACAAACCCAATATTACTGTTCTGTATGTATGTATGTATGATGAATTTCCGGTGATCGACGCTTCACGTCGGATCATCCGTTTTACTTGTTCTATTAAAAATGTTAATTATTTAAATTAAACGAGTCTGCAACTCTTAACACCCCATAATTCACTTTGAATATGGTTTAAATTTGTTTGTCCTATTTATGTTGGGTACTTTTCATCTTGTGCCTATATGTAAAACAGTAAACCAATAATCTGTTAAATTTTTACCACGTGGCTTGAGAGATTTTCACATGTGTAATTTAACCCTCTCATTGTTAACTTTTATGTACGCCTCTAAGTATTACGGAAGCTCTTAAGCTGACAACCGTCCTGATGATGGGTCAATCCCAAAACCGGTAGACGAGCTATTCAATTTATAATTATATACTCATTGACCAAACTGTCTTTTATTTATTATGGATGTTATGTAGTTCTACCGGCTACTGCTACCAGTTTGACACATATGCTGTCAATCCGCGAAAGCCGCTGGGGTACCAATCAAACCCAGAACGCCGCGGACAAACCGCCAGCGAAAAAACCCTGATGAAGAGGCGGGACCCAGCAGAGCTTCAAACTCTGCAACACAGGGAACTGCCACCCAAAATGTAAAAAGGCTAAGGTCAGAGGTAAGTACTCCATCTCCAGCGATGAGTTCAACCGAAGCCTTAGCCAAAAAACCAAAGCACGAAGGGGAGACTGTGACCTCCGAGCCTGGCGCATTCTTACAGGGTGCTACTGGCTCCGGAGTAAGCTACAGTCAAGCCCTGACAGCTTTCAAAATGGCGGTGGTAATGTAAAGTTACCCCGAAGAGCGGCTGGATCAACACCAGGCAAAACTGGTCCAGCAATCCATCATGGAGCAGGTGATGGGGGGCGTGCCTGGACTGGGGCTACAGTTCAAGGGCACCAGGTTTGAGAAGGGCGTGGTCTTCGTCACCTGCGCCTATGAAAAATCCAAGAGGTGGCTGGTGGACTTGGTACCGAAGCTACGGCCTTGGGATGGAGCCGCATTACGTTTGGGCCCGTCTAGAGAAGTGGTAAAAGCCACTAAGGTCGTGGTCTTCATTCCTGCAGACACACCAGGCCTCGAGGAACCAACAAAAGCCTTTCGTTTGTTGGAAAACCAGAATCTGGGTATTAAAACAGACGAATGGTCCATTATCACACAGCAAAGGGAGAGGGACGGTAAGGGTACCACACTTGTGCTGTGGATCGATGAAGAGTATCTAAAGGCTCTCGCCGGAAAGGGGTACAAAGCATACCTCGGTTTCGGTGAGGTATCCTTCAGAGTGATGGGAGGAGACAACACATCCTGCAATGCTGCGGGCTCTCCAGATCAACCTGCAGCATAGCAAAGCTGCATCCGCATCTCTGTGCAGACTTCTAGCTGCCGTAGATGTAGACATAGCCCTAATTCAAGAACCCTGGCTGGTAACCGGCCGCGTAGCAGGTTTAGGAGTAGCCAAAGGTAAGATCATTTACAATAGGGCCTACGGTAACAGCAGAACATGCATTTACGGAAAAACGAACTAACAGTCCTGGTTATAACACAATTATGTTTCAGGGACTTGACCACAGTAATACTGAAATATCATATGAATGGGGCAGCCAAGAAGCTTGTAGTAGCTTCATTATACCTACCATATGACTCTACCAGTCCTCCGTCAGAGGAAATGGAACTGCTGGTTAAGTACTGCGAGGACCATAACCTCCGGGTCATTATTGATGTCAATGCAAACTCCCATCACGCAGTGTGGGGCAGCAGCGACACAAACAACAGAGGTGCATCACTGTTACAGTTTTGCATTTAATAAACCCCTTGAGCCCGGGTCCGTAATACGCTAGGTACCGCCCACATCCGGCTGGTCGAATCAGGTGCCATACTGGTCCGACTCTTCCCGGCTACAGCTCGCCACCCCGTGGGTACATGAGGCACGAAATGTATGCTAACCATATAAATTCAATGGTGTTACAGGAAAATGGACGTTATAGACTTATTAAGTGCATTTATAGTTTTTATTGTCAAGTATCACACAAATTGGCATTCTGCATTCTTCAAGAAATAATAAGTACCTACCGTACATACTTAAATAAACAAGATAAATAAATACCTACCGGTATTTATTTATCTTGAAATTGAATTGGTGGTGAAATTGAAGTTTATAGCTTATCTGAAGTATTATACGAAAAATCATGTCCAGTGACAATGATAGTGACGTGGAGTATGATCCAGCTAATGATACTTACTCCGACGACGACACATTTTCTGATTATTCTGTGTAAAGTGACGATGACTTAGAAAATGAGTTTATTTCTTTTGGGGATCGGAAAATCGTACCACATACCGAAGATGGTAGGCGGGTGACGGATCTAATAGAGCCAAATATTCAAGATGAATTGAAGACCTCGCTGCAAAAACCGGGCAACTCCATTTTAGACCGAAATTGAGTTATTGTATTTAGCATATAGAATTTTAAGTTGCGCACATCATAACTGAAGACTGGAATAATTTGCTCGCCACCTGATATGAGAGGAAATCATCTCACTCGCCATAATAAGATTCCAGAGGAAATATTACAAAACATAGCAATCATATAAACAGCTTCCCAAGAAGGAGTTCGCATTATAGTCGGGACAAAAATGATCGCAAGTTTTTTTGCCTGCAGAATTAAATATTTCCAAGATGCATAGATTATATTTGGAAAAGTATGAAAATGAAGTTTTCCATGCACTTAAAAAGGGGATGGAAGCTAATCCAAAAGTCACCTACGACTCCTATAATCGCAGTTTTGGATTGAACCATACATTAGTTTTGGAACGCCAAGGGCCGACACCTGTCAAACTTGTGACAGGTTACAAAATCTTATGCTTGCCCGAGCTAGATCCAGGGCCCTCCAACTCAGATATATGACCTTGAACATTGAATTTAGTTGCGGCACCTCAGGGGCAGGGGGCGCTGCCATCAAGAGAACTTGAATTTCGTTCTTACCCGTTAGAGGCATCGTGATCAATCGGAGATCGCTTTCTTTTCCTTGGAAACTATTTGACAACTAATAAAATAAATACAAACAAATTTCAATTTGCGTCGTGTTCACCATTTATTTTACAATTTGCATGTTATTTGGGTGATTTGCAGTGCTTAAATAAGTCCAGAAAATATCAAAGGCAGCAGTAATTTAATCTGGTAAGTAAAAGATATAAATAGTTAGAAATGTGCTTTACTCATATCAATTATTCTTCATCATTTAGGTATGTTATACGTTTGTTTGAATATAGAATTTCTTTCACAGGTTCCACATTAGCAGTGAAAGGGTCCCCTGAACATGAACGTGTTCACTGAATGACAGAAAAGTTTTCATATTATTATGGTGAACTGGTGGACTTCAAGAAGAAATACGGGAGCTGCCGGAGTTTTTATGTTTCATTAAACGTAAAAAAAAAACGAATTTTAACTATTTCAATCAAAGTAATGCGGGTAGTGAATATTGTATTTCAGCTTAGTCGATTTATGATTGATCATTTCAGCTTATTAATTCCGCACCAATTTTCTTAAGTTTATGAAGTTTACGTAAATAGGAACTTAGTAAGTATTGTTATTGGAGCCTTAAAGTTAAATTTTCCAAATTTCAACGGATTATATACTTCATCAGCAATGCTCCATGTTTTCATCTGTTTGGAGGTAATAAAAAATGATACTATTTTTTTGAGGTATTAAGTATATGTAGGTATTTTGATATAAAAACTAATAAATTTGAAAATTGGATGTATGTTAACAGGAATATTTGTTACATAGTTTTAAAAATCTTTCAAGATATTTTTTTTATACCTATGAGATACTTATAATACTTTTTAACTTATACAATTGGTTGCCTTTTTAATTATAAAAACTAATTAATAAAAGTTAATAATAAACGTACCTGTTCTTTTCATTTAATCATGCACAAATAATATTAATGCACTTTTCAATAGTAACGCATGTGCGCTGACGTTATTATTGAAAATTGTATTAATTAATTATTATGTGGACTTCCAAATAGCCAGAACTCATAGATATAATTTAAATTTAAATATCCCGCCAACCGCTATACCCTCACCACCGCCATAAATGCTTTTTAGTTAGGGCACCTCGCGGGCAGGGGGCGCTCAAGTTTGTATCCAAAATATTTACCTTGAGTCGGTGATCTTTTAAGGTATGATAGTCTGTGGCTAGATCCTGAAAATAAAAAGCTCTTTAGACTGAAAAAGAACTCGATGTTCGTAGATCCGAAATGTTTTACAAGAACTTCAAAGAAATTAAGACTCTCAGTAAAGAAGATGAGACCACGGAAGTATTATGCTTTGACTTCCAGCAGCATTTGCCGTTGCCTCATGTACCAGCAGGAGACGTGTTTTACAAAAGACAGTTTTGGGAATACAATTTGTATTTCTGTGGTGTGCAGGCAAAAGGGGATAAGTCTACATATCCTCGCATTGGCTTTATTGTTGATTTAAGTTCAGAAATCATCTGTGCATATACTTACTGGCAAAAGGGAATAACTCTGTTGTTATTCTAAAGTACATAAACAAGCTGATGTTAAATTGGGTTATGTTAACTTGTCGAAACAAAATAATCCTGTTATTGATGTGAATAGTAGAACTTTTCGTATATTAAAATCATGTGGAAATAATGTTATTCAAGCATGGGAATGTAATACTAGCAGCGGTAAGTTTAAACTTTGAGCTGGATGTTTCTTATATTGATATTCTAACCTAAAAACGTTATTCAAGAAGAAAATTTATTCAAATAATTAGTTAACTTAAATATTGTTGTTTTAGCGATAAAATCCAATATCCAAGGAACTGTTTTAAGGTCTACTGAAAATTTGAGTAAAAATAATACAGAAAATACGTGTATGTTACCTTTGCTAGACACAGGTAGGTGCATCTTTTGTTGACTTAGTTTTCATATTTTTTTTTTACATTTTTTAACTTGAACAGTTTACTTAATTTAATTGTCTATTAAACTTTGAACATTGATTTTATAATAAATTATTATAAACTCTTTGAGGCATCAGGAATGCATAGAGTTGGGTATTACTTTTTCAGGTATTACCAAAAAGGTTGATGATTGGCTGAACTTCAATACAAGCAATAAAGATACTTTATACAGGAATGAGGCTAGTACAGTAGTAGAAAATAATGAAACATTCGAGATTTTAACCCATGATGAAAAATTTTTTGGAGAACCACACACCGGGCTGGGAGAAGATTAAAGGGATGTTGGAATGTCTGTTCAACAAAGTAAGTCACGATCTACTGAAATTGTCCGTTTAAAACAAGCAAAAGGCCTTGTTTTATCATGCATTATAAGTATAAACATTCAAAACATGGTCAAATTTATAAATGTCACGAATGTTCTTATGAACCAAGGAAGAAAAATTATTTGACTGAACATTACAAACATAAGCATGCAAACAAAATTCAAGTGTATAACTGTGAGGTTTGCCAGTATAAAACAAATTATAAATATAATTTCAATAAAAAATTTCCGACAAATTATTTGCTTATAACTTTGATTTTCTTTCTGATCGGCACACTCCTCTGGTGGTGGTGATGTGACAGACTGATGAGAATGAAATGATCATTGAAACATTGATGTATCTGTCTTCACCGTACCCATTAGGGCAAATGTATCGTTCAGAAAGCATTATTGTAGTGTTGGTGTTAATAGGTCCAAAAAGGTATCCTATACAATTATCTAGGCCTCTGTTTTACGTTAAGGGTGCACCAATTGCACATCTTGGCTCAGACGACTTCTTGAAATATTTGGGTAACAAATACTCTCATATGGGACAGGCAGCTCCCGCCATAAAACAACTGAAGACTCAACTGCAAAGGCTACATATGGCTCCCTTGAAGCCTGTCCAGAAACTGTATTTGCTGAAACGACATCTGTGGCCCAAGTATCTCCACATCCTGTGTGCTCCTACAGTGACACTCAAATGCATGAAAGAGGCCGAAAAGCTCATCCGTATGTCAGTCCGGAAATACTTGCATCTGCCCAGGACCAGCCCTGATGCCTTCATTCATGCGCCCTTGAAGGAAGGCATCAGGGCTGGGCCCTTGGCGTGTCCTCTTTTCTGTATCAGGTACCGGCTGTTTTGAAAGGACGTATAATATCTCTTACGTCAACAGCCGACCTCGTTACGATGGCAGTGCTTACACTGCCATATATGCCGTGAAGCTTTGGTCCAAACTAGAACGGTGGACCAGGGATACAGGAGGCTTGAGCAGGGTTACTCTGGCAATGGTTTGAACCAGGGAGTGCATTCGTCGCATAGCCATGCATGGATTGAAAATCCTTCACACTTCTGGTCCGGTAGAGTTTGTTGAGGCGATCCAACTAAAAGGCAATTTATTTCCTACGTAAGTATCCATCCCTTCGAATCCACCTGAGCGTCGCAGGTGTAGAGCCGGCTGTCAACGACATGAATCTCTGTCACATATGATACAGGGTGCCCCTCTGTCACATGTGATACAGGGGTGCCCTCTGACGTATTTTCCACGTATTCGTAGGCACGACAGAAACGTATGCCGGCTCAAAACCATTGGTGAAGGTAGGATGGGTCGTCGACGAAGAGTCTCATTTGAGGCTCGCGGACGGCTCCCTTCGAAAACCTGACCTGGTATTTACCTCCGCAACCCAGGCTGTGGTGTGTGACGTTGCGGTCTCCTGGGAAGGACCAAATTCGCATATAGGCAGAAAGTGGAATACTACAGCCAGCCCCTCGTTCTGAATGCCCTTGTCAGTCGCTACCCTGGCATGGCTATGTTCTGTCCTTTTCGATCTTTTAGAACGACTCTGATCAAGGACGGCGCGGAACCGCCGTCCTTGACATTTGTCTGACATTAGAATCTGACAGTAGATGGTTGACGTCCGCTAACTGTTAGCTGACCAAAAACTTAGGATCATTAAGACCTACCTGATCCCTAGATCTTTGTGTACGGGCCTAGCATTGATTCCGCTGATAGGCGCACAGGATACAACTGCAAAATTCTGGCTTAACATTCATTTATTGTGTTCGACGTGGGAACATATAACTGACCGACTGAAGGAAAATGGCTGGCTGAGCATGACAAATAGGAGACATTTGCACGCGGCTTGCTTTGATCATAGACTTTTACTGTTTAAAACACCAGTATACCTAACTGAGAAAATTACATACCCATCGGATGTGCACAATCTTAATATCAGATTCAGGGGTACTATGTCAGACCCGCGTCACAGAACTGAAGCTTTTAAAGCCAGTTTTACTCATCAGATTGTTAAGGTGTATGACTCCTTGCCTGATCATTTGAGGTGCACGTCTGGTCGAGTGTTCAAAAAACGTTTTGCTGTTTTTTGTTTGAAAAATTTCGTGGCGGATTGTGTTGTTGTCACCTGTAAATTGGTGACCAGGATAGATGCTGATACCTGGTTGATGGTCTCGAGGGTGGTGAACCTTTGTATGGCGGTAGTTTCTTCACTAATTTAAGAAATTTAAATGCAGTGATTAAATCGTGTTTGTAATGTGTTACCATTTGAAGGTTATTGTATTTAGTGTTTGTTTTGTTTCTTTTTTTTACCACAGGTTAACACGTTAACGGCCAGGAAGATTTTTATATACTTGTCCACTGGGCCAAATTTTTTTTTTTTTGTATTATTTGGCGTAATATTGCGCAAAAATGTTGAAATATGGTTATTTAGTCGTTTCGGAAAGTTTTTTTTTTCATATTTCAAAAATTCTGGAAGCGGTGCGATGGGATTCAGTAGACAAATTTGTATTACCGTACTACAGCGGTCCCGAACGGTCCTTATCTACTTCGAGGGAGTTAGGTTCGCGACGCATGTCTAAATACGCTTCGACTTGATCGCCGAGCTTAGTGGCGAGTTTTGTGGTGTGTTTGGTGGTGTAGATCGTGCGTAAATAATATCAATTTAGTAATCTGTGTGTGCATTGTGATAAAATGGCTAGTGATCGAACAAAAAGAATCCTTAGACTAGCACTTCTTGCTGAAACTCTCAATGATGGTATGTAATCATCTATTTTACTTTACTTACGTACTTTACTTTTACCTATATGAATTTCAGAACCTGCAGAGTCCGAAGATCATGTGGCAGCTAGTCACCGTGACTCGGATGAAGATCCCTATGAAACATCCGATTCGCATGAGGATCCAGACTATTTACCTAGTAACGAGCGGCCAGACACGGCAGTAAGAAATAATTTATTGCATCGTATAGTTTGTACTATTTACATCTATTTTGTGTTGTAGGGTGCATCTACTAGTAAAAATATTGAAATATCGCCAGAAATAGCAAACATAGGTTCTCATCTGAGGGAGCAATCTAGTAGTTCTGAATCCGGAGATTTTAATGGTGCTCATAATATTTCAGAGCCAGAATGGAAAAATCCAGTTGATAATCATCTTATTTTTCACAATGAGTATGCTGGAAGAAGCGGCATAAATCCTGAATTATCAGCATCGTTGGCAAATTGTACTCCATTCGAGTTCTTCTCTGTTTTCCTTGACAAAGAAATTATTACTCTAATGGTTGACCAAACTAACTTGTATGCAACACAACTTATTTGCTCTGGAGAAGACATACCACAATCTTCCAGACTACATCAATGGACCCCTACCACACAAGAGGAGATGATCAAATTTTTAGGCCTAATAGGTTACATGGGCTTAGTAAGAATGCCGACAATCCGACATTACTGGAGCAAAAAACGCCTTTTTCGCTTTGAATGTGTCTCCAATATCATGAGTAGGAATCGTTTCGAAATTCTTCTTTTATTGTGGCATTTCAGTGACAATGAAATGTGCCCTGACGGCGATCGTACCTATAAAATCCAGCCATTACTTGATAAAATTATTGAAAAATTTCAGACAGCGTTTACACCAGAAGCCACTTTTTGTATAGACGAATCTTTAATTCCATTTCGCGGACGTCTAATCTTCAAACAATACATTCTCCTCTTAAAACGCACAAATATGGCGTGAAAATATTTAAATTGTGTAGTGGTGGAGGATATACTTGGAATTTGAAGATATACTGTGGGAAGGAACAAGATGCCGGGGCTAGTGTCCCTACAAACATAGTAATGAATCTGTCTGAAAAGCTGCTAGATCAGGGAAGAACAGCAGTAACGGATAACTGGTATACTAGTTTAGATCTCGCCAATAAACTTTTAGATCGTAAAACACATCTTTTAGGAACCCTCAGATCTAATAGACGAGGAAATCCTAGAGAAGTTACAACAAAAAAATTTAAACGGGGAGAGATAGTAGCTAAACAAAATGCACGTGGTATA
Source organism: Malachius bipustulatus (assembly GCA_910589415.1). Lineage (NCBI taxonomy): Eukaryota > Metazoa > Arthropoda > Insecta > Coleoptera > Melyridae > Malachius > Malachius bipustulatus. Next base: position 3,184,200 of record OU342638.1, on the reverse strand, counting down.
ACTATTATGAAGTGGAAGGATAAGAGGGATGTATTGCTGCTTTCAACTAAGCACAGAGATAATATGGTGGACATTCAAGTTCGAGGAGAAATTAGAAAAAAAACTCAAGCTGTACTAGATTATAATAAGGGCAAAAGTTCAATAGACCTCTCAGACCAGATGGCAAGCTACAACTCATCCTTACGTAAATCGATAAAGTGGTATCGAAAAGTTGTAATAGAAATACTATTTGGCACTTGCATGGTCAATGCTCAATACCTCTATAAAAAAATATCTGACAGTAGCAAAACCATAACAGATTTCCGAGAAAGTGTTTACGATCAAATGCTTTTTTCAGAAAACCCCTACAACACGGAGCAAACAAAAGAAAACGAACAAGAGGTAGATCCGGAGCAAAAAACGCCACTAAGAAAACGTAAACATCGTTTGCAAAAAATAGATGGCCCATGTCACAAAACTAGGAAATACTGTAGGGGCTGCTACCTTAAGAAGTCAAGTGGCGAAATAAACAAGAACAATGTCAAGAAAGTAAATACTTACTGCGTTGATTGTTTTGACAAGCCGCACTTTTGCTTGGAGTGCTTCAACAAAGCACATAAATAAACTTAAACATAAATGCAAAAACATTTACAATTATTGCAAATTTTGTTGTTTCAATACTCTAAATATTACTGCTTAAAAAACATCCCCACAAAAAACTTAAAAACCGAAAATCTGCAAGATTGCTATGTCTCACCTACTCTTCTGGGCCAAGAGGTCCACTCCATGTTACTAATCACACTGCATAAGCGGTCCACTGGCCCAGAGAAAATATTTACGAGAGTCACTACCTGCGGTCCCTAGGGACTGCCGAGGCCCAGCAGGCAAGTGCCTGGTCGGTCCCTAGGGACTGCTCTGGCCGTTAACGTGTTAAGGAGAGCAGAGGTGCGCTAATTTTATTAGCGTATCACCTGGCCTTCGCCTTTCCACTAGTTAATTTGTAAAACTTTCTTCTTTGTATTTTTTTTAATGGTGGAATAAAGTCATGTTATTATTATTATTATTAGATACGTTCATCTGTGCTAGCATGCCATTATAATGGCAAGGAAGCTGAAATAGATGGATGGTACTATAACGTAAGGCGGGTTCGATCATACTGCGGCTCTTTCATAAGATCTTGGCCAGAAGACCACAGGAGGCGGTTCCTCTCTACCCGAGCCAGACAACGTTTTGCGTTCATAGGCCTGTGTTAGCCAAGAAGTTCCTGAAAAACAATGAAGATCTTTTGGTGATGAACTCAAATAAAGGCAACGTGACTAGTGATGAGTAAACAAGGGTACATGGAGAAAATCGAACAATTTCTCCAGGACGAAGAGGTATACAGCGCTCTGGTGAGAGATCTAACACCTATGACGCAGAAGAAGAATAACGAAAAGGTACAAGCTTTGAAAAAAGACCCCTGCATCGATCAAGAGACAGCGATAAAACTTACCACGTACAAATCAATTGCACCCCAACTGTTACAATGGTCTTCCGAAGGTTTACAAAGAAGGGATTAGATTTCTGCAAAGAGTTTTGCCGGTGCTATTGGAAAATGTGGATTTGGAAGTTCGTCGGCAAATGTGGATGTAGCAGGATGGTTCTTCACCACACTTTGCTCCTGCGGTGAGGGATTATCTGGATCAAACATTCCCGGGCCGGTGGATTGGAAGGGATGGACCGATACATTGGCCGCCAAGAAATCCGGACCTGACATCGATCGACTTCTTTCTCTGGGGCTATTTAAAAAGTATTGTGTATGCGACAGTACCGACTACCAGAGATGATATGAAACAATACAATATGTCAGTGGATGAGACCGGCCTGGTACTAACAGTGGGAGGCCAAAAAGCTAGAGAGGTTGAGAGAGGAGACGAATAATAAGAATAGAATTAGTTTAGAATATGATCATATTTTGAATATTTTCACCGCTTTTTAATTTGGATCTCTAAAAATTTAAATAGTTTAAATTGTTGTCTATTTAAAATTATTGTTTTGTCGTTGCCTAATAAATTATAAAGTTCTGCTACCACCTTTTAAATTAAGTGTTTTCTCCAGAATTAGTTGGAAAGTAATTAAAGCCTACTTCCCAACTAAAATTACGAATTAATAAACACATTGAATTCCTGGATTGGAATCTTCACTGAGTCATTGCGGGTAAAAGCATAAAGGGAGATCCAGCAGATGTCTCCTGCGGGGAACTGACCTCGTCACCTGTAAATACAGGGAAAATAAAGTTGATGTCCGAGGGTTATTACGAGTAATACAACACGCTGTATATCGCTAAATAATACGTCACTGGAATTTGAACCGTGACATTTGGCGCGCGAGCAGTTATTTGATTTAGTTACTGCTGTGTGCCGTCACATTTGGCGCCCAAACAGGTCCCTTATTGTTAGGTTTGTAGGGCCAGTTTTGGGGCGTGACATTTGACGCAAGAGCCGCATGAAGGCTGGGTGCATCGTGACACTGTTTTTCGCGAGCAATGACTCTTGCTATGGCCGGATTAAACTATGAAAGTTGTTTCATTTACCTAGACGATCTAATCGTTTTTGGTAACAACTTAGAACAGCACAACGTAAATCTCAATAAAGTTCTAGGTAATGCACTTAGGTCACGTAATTTCGTCTGAAGGCATAGCACCAGATCCAGAAAAAAATCTCTGCAATTAAAAACTATCCAGTCCCAACCGAGGGAGCAGAAGTAAAAAGGTTCGTACCATTTGCAAATTACTACAGAAAATTCATCAAAAACTTCGCAGAAATTGCGGAACCATTAAACCGACTTTCAAAGAAAGGAGTCATCTTCGAATGGACACCGGAATGCCAAAAAGCTTTCGAAAAATTGAAAACGAGTCTTATAGAGCCACCAATCTTAGAATACCCAGATTTCTCGGAGAACAATAATAGGTTCATCCTAAAAACTGACGCATCTGGAATTGCAGTTGGAGCAGTACCGTGGCCGACGAGAAAGACAGGCCATGGTGCGACCATCTGAGGCCCAAGATCGATAATTCGAAACGAAACATCTGTTTGAGCTGTTATTATATGTTAATGAGTGTTTACTGTTTACTTCTAGGCATTTTGCATTTTGCTCATTAGTTGTATTAGGTATTAGTAATGAAATTATGGTTTTATACAAAGTTTTCAACTTGATGAGTGCTTTAAATTAATATCTAGCTGTTATATTACAAATATTTACAATAATTATTGCTAGATCTTATATAGGTAAGTCTTTATAGGTTAAATACACCATATAATATATTGTTATTTTAAATCATGCCTTGCCTATGGGTGATTATACAAAAATTGGGTAACTCAGTGTCACCAGACAATGGAAGGATGTGTCATTGCTTTTTGAATATACTTTTAATCTTATTTAAAAGATATAAAAGTCCTTTATTTGGTCACTCAATTTCAGCTTTTCATTTTAAATACAAGTTTGTAAATTTCCACAATATATGCTCCAAATGTCAGTACTTTGGCATGTCACAACCCCAAAAGCGCGCAATCAAGTGGCTGTGTATTAAATATTACATTTTACTTAACTAAACTTACTGTTTCACTACAATCTATGATGTAGTTAGCAATGTATACCACAACTTTTATAACAAAATATTCTTACCATTGTTGTAAAAATAATGACAAACTTTGTCATCAGTTTTACGCGTCAGTCCGTTGTGTCTTGTTCGAATTTGAATTTCTCGCTAAATATTGCCGACTCAAATTCAAATCTATGTTAGATTTCAAGATTGATAGTAAAGTAACGCCACAGGCCGCGCCATTTTACGGCGGCCATTACTGTGCCAGTGCTAGCGTCGCAGTTGTCCTGCAAACACGTGCGGGGCCAGTCAAATTTTCAGTCCCATGGTGAGTCGTTATTTCCTTGTAAACCTGTGTTATATTCTAATTTATATATAGTTAGCTTTGATTGTTTAAAATGTATATTGTTGATATTCGATAATACCAAAATAAACGTTGTTTCTAATGATAACCTCAAATTTATGTCTGTTTCGTCAGTCCGTTGGCGTCAGTCCTTTGTCTGATATTTCGACAAAGGACTGACGTGCTTCCAGAGTACTGACATTTAGCGTGTGTTAAGCATTTTTATTACTTGTTTCAGTTCAAAACATCATGCCGCCTTTAAAAAAACAAACTATGCCTAAGAATAGAGAAAATATATTAAAAAAGAAAAGAGAAGCCGAAAAGGCTCGCTTAGCTAGAATTAAAAGCGACCCTATTAAATTAGCCGAATACAAAGAGAAACAAAGGTTGCAGTACTTAAAAAAAAAAGGAGAAAGGGCAAAGAAAAAATGTGAAAGAAATGACACCTCGGGAGCAACGATTAACTAGAAAAAAATGGAAAAACTATTCATCAAAGTACAGGCAAACAAAACAACAATTAAAATGTACTACTGATAATTTTGTATGCCAGAATACTCCTTCAACTACTGACGATGAAGCACCACCAATAGTTGTCGAAGAGATGAGACCTATTGTTAATGAAAACCTAAAAATAAAAGAGGCAAAAAAGAGAAGCAAAAGCCAGAGAAGGTCCAAAAATAAACAATTAAAAAAGATGGAAGAAATAGTTTTAAAACTTAAAACTAGACTGAATACTCAGCGTCAAAAATATAAACGAGTTAAAAAGCAGTTAAAGAAAGTTGTTAAGTCTATTGAAAAAAATCCAAAAACCAGAATTGAAGAAATGAGTGAAGATATTTCTAAAAAGAAGGAATTAGTGAAGAAGGCCCTTTTTGGAGAGGTTATTAAAATTCAATTAGAAGAAAACTACACTAAAATAAAGAGTCATGAAGATAAAAGGAAGTTCAAACAAGCTATATCTGGAGATGTAGTGAACAAATACAAATTATGGAGAATGCAAAACAAAGCAGTGACTTATAAAAAAACTGGACATAACCTTCCAAACAAAAAAATGATTAACGCCAAAATTAAAGTGCAAAATCTAGTTGAGCAATTTTTAGAAGATGACTCTAACAGTCGTCAAACAGCAGGAAAGAAGGAATTTGTGACTCGTAAACAAATTAAAAAACAGAAAAGATATCTACTGGATAGTATGAAAAATCTTCACGAGAAGTTTTTGAAAACCATTCCATTTAAAATCAGTTATTCCCTATTCACCCGATTCCGACCATTTTGGGTGGTTCCCCCTACATTATCAAACCGTGATACTTGTGCTTGCACGCTCCACGAAAACATGGACCTTCAACTTGCTGCTCTAAGGAAGGCAAATATCCTCACGACAGTGAGTAATCATCAAAGTATGTTGAAAGAGCTCTGTTGCGATCGATATTCTGAAAGATGTCTAGAGAGAACATGTGATGAGTGTTGCTTAAAAACTTTGACTTATTATGCAGAATTCGATAACTCAAAGCCGATCTTCATGAAACAGTGGGTGAGTAAAAAAGAGGTCATATACGATCTGAAATTAAAGAAAGAACGATTTGTCATGAAGTGTAAAAAAGAAACACAGGAAATCTTACCTGCAGATCTCATACAAAAAATTGAAAACGACATGGCTAAATTTTTCCGGCATTCTTTTAACATAGTACACCAGTATAATGTCCTTAAACAACTAAAAAATGGATTATCTGAAAACGAAGCCGTGGTGCATATGGACTTTTCAGAAAACTTTTGTACCAAATACAACCAGGAAATCCAAAGCTTTCATTTTGGCGGTTCGCGTACCCAAATTTCATTACATACTGTGGTCGTTTACCTAAAAGACTCTACGGTTTCACACTGCACTATGTCATCTAATTTGACTCATAACGCCGGAGCAATTTGGGCCCATCTAAAACCTGTGCTGATATCACTGCCATCAAATATTAAAAACATTCACTTTCTCAGTGATGGGCCGGTTACCCAGTACAGGAACAAATCAATGTTTTATGTATTGGGCTGTAAACTGCAAGACATGTACCCTAATATTGTGCGATATACCTGGAACTTTCATGAAGCTGGACACGGAAAGGGGGCACCCGATGGTGTAGGGGCAACGTGTAAAAGAACAGCAGATCAAGTTATTGCTACAGGAGGTGATATAACAAACTTGAAGGAGTTTGCTTCTGTTATTCGCGAGAGATGTCCTGGTATAAAAGTGGATGTGATTGAAGGCTGTGAAATCGAGCAGATGAACACCTTGATAAATGAAAAGTCGTCTCAAATGGTCGCCTTTAAGGGGACACTATTGGTGCATCAGGTGACCGGCTCAGCTTACATTCCCAATCGTCTTACAATGAAGTCACTAAGTTGTTTCTGCGACGCTGACGCATGTGATCATTTCAAGATTGGATCTATTCGTTATCAGACAGAAATTTCGGCTGAACATGGTACAGGTATCAATGCTGCTACGGTATTCACAGACTCGGAAGATATACCACTATCCAATTACGTGACAGATATTAATGACCACTCTAAATTGGATAGCAATCAATCAACACCAAGAGTTAGCGGTTATTCACAACAGCCAAGTCTTTACAGCAGTGGTGATTATGTATTGGTCAAATATGTCACAAGCAATAACGAATATCGTTATGCAGCAATCTGCTCTTCTGTTGATGATGAAGAGGGTGAATTGAGAGTGACTTTCCTCAAACTTTGTAAACAGAATGGCACTCTGTTCAAATTGAATGAAAGAGATGTATCAGATGTTCCGATGGATCAAGTAATTAAAAAATTATCTGTACCAAACCTCATTACAAAAGATAATAGAGTATTTTACCAATTCAAAGAAGAGATTGGTGTTTTTGAAAAGTAATTATTGCAGTGTTAAACTATTTTGAAGTATTAATTTTATGTTTTGTTGAGAAAATGATCTCATTTTTATTATTACTTGCCTTTAAGGCGTAGATTGTCATAATTTTAGTTCCTATTATTTGTTGATTTCTTAGAAAATGTACACTGACAAGTAATAATAAAGGAAAGTAATATAGTTAAGCAACATAACGATATTAAAAATGTCAGAAGGCTGTTTTGAAGACTTAGATAGTTTACTTTGTTATAAAGTCCATGTTAATTAGTACCTTTAAGGCTGAGAGAGCCTTAAATTGTTGTTTTAATTGTTTATTGATTACTAAGAAAGTGTTGAATGTTAAGTTAAACTACCTCAAAGTAGTATTAGTTAAGTAATATAACGTTATTGAAAATGTTGAAATGCTGTTTTACAGGTGGAGATAATTCTTTCTTACAGTATTACACATTTAATAGTTTTTTTTAATTGTTACTTAAGTGAATGAAGACTGAAAATGTGTGCCATTATTTGATTCTAAGAGATTTCTTCTAAAGCTTAATAAATTTCATACATATCTTATGAAGTTGTGTTTTTTCGTCAGTACCATGTCACCCTCGTCAGTCCCCTGGCAGTCGAATTCAGAAAAATCTAAATATCTCAGAATCTGCTTGAAAAAGTGACTGGCCCGAACACGAGCAATATATTCATTAGATTACCTATCTTATAAACCTGAATTGGTAGGGATTTTCTTTAGAAAATGTCGTAAACAAAATTTCCCTAAAAGTTACCCAACTTTTGTATATTCACCCCTATTTTAAACTTAATTGTTAAATATCAAGGTTAATAATTATTGTATGGCAAATAATGGCAGTTTTCCTAAGTTTAATAATTGTTTTTTTTTTTAGTCATGCCACGAAAGTGTAGTGTAGCAGGCTGCAGGTCAAATTACACAACAGAAAAAGGGTCACATTACAACATTTAGCTTACCCAAAAATGAGGAGTTGAGAAGAAAATGGGTGAGAAAAATTCCCACCGACCTTACAAACTTGAAAGATCCCCAGGTGTGTATTAAACATTTTCCGGAAAGTGACCTAGTTCGTGTGGACATTTGTTTTGTCAAGGGAGAAAAAAAGGAATTTCCCCGAAAAATTCCCAAATTAAAAGAAAATGCTGTACCGACAATATATCCAAATGTGCCAAAGTACTTATCTGCCACACCAACCAGTTCAAGGAGATTGGTCGATGCAGAGCAACAAAATTTTGAAAAGGCTGTCCTCGATAGCATAGAAACCCATAAAATCTTTGTCAAAACACGAGCAATTACATCTCTTACGGATGTTTTATTTTATTATGAAAATTCGTGCAGTAAAGAATGGATATTAATTAATGAAAGTGATCAGGTGTACTTATGTTTACTTGAGCTATCTGATGATATCCAGGAAATACGAGGATCCTTGATAATAAATTCCAATTTGGAGTATACAGTTACCATTGATAAACAAAAAATGCCCTTAAAAAAAGTTCCAAAGGATTTGCACATATTAAATACGTTTAGTGTCTTGGAAAACATTTTAAAATTTGTTGAATGTAATGTCAAGAAACCAGATTTTTGTGATGACGTGAAAATAACAAAAGTGTGTGAACTTTTAGCTGACGTTGCAAGCCGTGAAGTGGATAAAAACAGTTTTTTTTTCCTTTATTATTGAACAGCTAATACTTCATCAGCAAACTCCAAATAACAGAAGATATTTGGGATATACTTTAGTGATAGGTTCAAGTGTTTATATTCACTCATCGTCTACCTACTTGGCGTTATATGGAAGTAAGTGTATTTATCTGCCACATCCTAGAAATATTAAAAAATTAATATGTAAATTTTCCTTATCTGATTCTAGTATAAAAGGCAGTATTGAGTATCTCAAATCTAAAGTGAAGTTTTTAAAAGAACATGAACTTCTTGTAAACTTACATTTAGATGAAATTTATGTTAATTCGCAGTCAAGTTTTAAGTCTGATACAATTTTTGGGGCAAGCGAAACCGATCCTTCGAAACTAGCTAAAACGGTACAAGCCTTCATGATTTCCAGCATCTTGTCAAAATATAGAGACGTATAGTCCAATAAAGTCTAAAAAGTCATACGTATCGATTAAGAATACACATCCTTTTGATAGTTCGATTTATTTTGTTTCATATACGTGGTTTTTATAGTAACCGTCCAGTTTGTCTAAACACTCCATCCCGCATAAATAAGTATACGTCAACATTGGTTTTGAATGAGAATTAAATGCACAACACAGAGGATAGAATGTCATTACGTGAATAAATTTTATGTAGTTGTCAGTGGCTCTCAAACTGACGTAAGCGCTTCAATTTATTGTTTGAATGATTCCTTCAATAATTTACGCTCGTTCACAACTTGACAATGAACTGTTTGACATTTTCTGGTGAAATTAAAAATATTAATTCGGACGGTTAGTGTGACGTCACAATCTGACTTTTTAAAGTTAATCCTACTATAGTCAGTTTAATTCCTGTTACTAATTTGACTGGTGAGCAATTAAAGCAACTTATTTTTAATACTATCCAGGAATTGGAAAAACTAGGTTTTAAGGTGCTTGCCCTGATTTCAGATAACAATGGCATTAATAGAAAGGCTTTTGCGTTATTTTCAGGAAGCGGCGTCTTACAGCCATCTGTGCCACACCCTATTGATAATTCTAGACAACTTTTTTTCATTTTTGATGTTGTTCATATAATTAAATGCGTGAAAAATAACTGGATTAGCGAAAGAATTAAAAATTCTTTTTTTATATTTCCTGAATTCAACACAGAGCCAACTAACTTTGAAATAAATAGTTCTCTTTTTACAGCAAATTTTAAAAATCTAGAAATTCTGTATGAAATTGAAAAGAATTCACTAATCAAATTGGGACACACACTCTCCTACAAAGCCTTATATCCATCTAGTATCCAAAAACAGAATGTTAAATTGGCTTTAAATATTTTTCATGAAAAAAAAGTGGCCGCATTGAAATGTATCTCAAAGGAAATGTCCTCTCGATTCTCTAACCTTGAAGGAACATGCTTGTTTCTTGAAATCTTTATAAAATGGTGGAAAATAGTAAATGTCAAAAGTGCATTCGAGGGTCAACGCTTCAATGATCCCTTTAGAGATTGCATTAGGCGAAATAGCCTAATGCAAACTGACTTTTTGCAGAAAATGTCCCAGTGGTTAGTTTTGTGGAAAACATCTGTGCCTATTAACTGTACTTCGTCAAATGAAACATTTACATCACTGACAAATACAACTAATGCCTTTTTAGAACTTATTCCGTATATATTTAACAATTACCAAATAGATTATCTTCTATTGGGCAAGTTCGAAAATGATATTTTAGAAGGAAGGTTTAGCTCTTACAGACAGTTGAGTGGTGCAAATTATTACATAAGTTTAGTACAAGTTTTAGAGAGTGAACGCAAAATTAGGTTTAAAAATGCAGTATTTTTTTCTTGTGGCAATAATAATGTACCACTGAGAACAGTCGTACCAAATTATGAGGAATCATTAAAAAATAACGTAGATATAGATGATTTTCTTTGTGTACTCAACTCCGAGTTCTCTTTAGAACAAGTCTCAAAAGAGAACTTGACTGTCTTGGCATATATAGGAGGTTTTACTGTAAGAAAACAACTTAGGCTTAAGCAATGTCTTGTTTGTTGTGAGTGGCTTCTTTCTGATAGTGAAGTTGAAGTTGATATTCCTTTCGATCTGACTTTGGAGTTAGATCGAGGAAAATTAATTTTACCATCAGAAAATGCTCTAATTCCAGTTGCTATTGCGTGGCATGTAATGCAGAATATTTGTGAGAATACCGAAGTTTTACACAAATTTGTTACTGGGTCAAACCAATTGTCAACATTACATAAATTATGTATTATATTGATTAATAACAATATATTTAATATTGATCTAAATGAAACGTGCACATGTAATGAGAAGTTCTTACATAAAATAGAACAAATAAATTTAACTTCTTGCAAAATAATGCTAAATAACTTTGTAAAACAGCAGAATGATCTGTCTTCAAAAAATAAATATGATCAAGCCCGTAAAATATAAAAACTGAAATCCTAGTAATTTTTAGTGTGTTGCAGTCTTGTGTCTTGAATTATTTTTTTATTGTATTCCTTGTAGCTTATAATACTTTCGATTATATAAATTAAATAAATAATTATAATACAAATAATATCTATGTTTATTTATTTGTAAGAATACCTATGTTGATGGAAAAATCAAAATCCCAATGTCCTAACCTATCACTTTTAAAATAACAGGAAACACATAATTCACATTATGTAGTTTAGTTATCATAGGTGGTACTATTAATAATTGCCATTATTAGCAATAATTATTGTACTTAATTTAGATAACCTACAGTTTGTTTATTTTTTAACCTATAAGCACAGATACAAATGTCCCCACCCACGTATCTACTAAAAAGACATAGATAGGTAAGTATGTAATACGTTTTCTATATTATTTTTATTAAAAAATCACACCAATTTATTCACATAAATCTTTTCAATTTGCCCGCTTCTGTATACTTCGTTATACCGCTGCAGCGTGTACAGCTCAGCTGTGCGTGCTGCTGGGCCTCAGATGGTCACGTGATCAGCAGTGTAGCGCGACGCGCCATGGCCTGTCTTTCTCGTCGGCCACGAGCAGTACTATGCAATGGTAACGACAAGCCAGTCCCATATGCAAGTAAAACCCTAAATAGGGCAGTGAAAAACTACATCGTTATAGAACAAGAACTTCTTGCAATAGTATGGGCAATTAAAAAACTCAGGCCACATTTGTACGGTAGGAAATTTGACATCTATACTGACCATAAAGCATTAATTGTCTATTCGGGATGGTAAACCCGTCTAGTCGTTTAAGAAAATTTCGATTAACACTTGAAGAATACGATTTCACCGTGAATTACGTGAAAGGAACAGAAAATGTACTCGCCGACGCACTGTCGCGCGTAAAAATCGAGTCCGAAGAACTCAAAGTAATCTCCGATAAGAACGAAGAAATATGTGTACTTACTCGTGGCCAGAGTAAGCGCATGCACTCCGAAAAATTCAGCACTGAAACTCATGACAATGGGATTGATCACCCCGGAGTCGTGGAACTTTTAAAGCCTCCAGAGCTAAGTGTCGAACTGATACCCATCAGAGGAAGTGAATTTCAAAAACTATACAAAGAAACCAGTCGCGACGATGAGACGAATTATTATAAAACGAAGAGTATAATTTTTAAAAGGAATTCCAATACTATGTACGTCAAGCAGGAACACCGATCAACGTCGATCCTCGGGATGTCGTTGAGGGACCTGAAAGACATTTGCAAATTGCAGCTTTTAAATTTGCTGAAGGTAACAATATTCAACACCGATTCAGCAAAGAAAAAAAATGGCGGGTGAGTCTTGGGTAACAGGATTTTGTCAACGACACAAAATAACACTTCGACAGCCAGAGAAATGTTCGATGGGTAGAATCATGGGATTCAACAAAATTCAAGTAGATAGGTTTTTCAAGAATCTTATGGTCCTGTACGAACGAAGAAAATACTCACCAAGTTCCATTTACAACATGGATGAGACAGGTTTGTCAACTGTACCCAATCAGCTGCCAAAATTACTAACTATAAAAGGCAAGAAACTTGTAGGAAAAGTGGATAGTGCAGATAGGGGACAACTTGTAACGGCTGTGTGTTGTTTTAGTGCTACCGGTACCTACGTCCCCCCGGCATTGATCTTTCCAAGAAAGAGAATGAAAGATGAACTCTTTTTAAGTGCACCTACAGGTACATTAAAAATGATATCCGAATCTGGTTTCATCAATACCGAGTTATTTTGTAAATGGATGATACATTTTAAGAACTACAGTAAGCCAAGTCCAGAAAACCCAGTACTTCTGATTCTTGACAATCACAGTTCTCACCGTGACTTGCAAGCTATACAATATTGCAGGGATAATTACATTGACTTACTATCCTTACCGCCACATGCAAGTCACAGAATGCAGCCCTTAGACGTAGGTTTCTTTGGGCCTTTGAAAAATGCATACAGTAGAGAATGCGACAAGTGGATGATCAATAATCCGGGAAAAGTAATAACTCAAATGCAAGTGGCTGGATTGTTTAATATTGCCTATACCAATATTGCTAATATCAAGAAGGCCGAGAACTCTTTCAAGGTCTCTGGAATTTACCCTTACAATCCAGACTAGTTTCAAGATGATGATTTTGCTCCATCTTTGGTTACAGATGTACCAATTGACATTGTTAGTACAAGAGCTGAAGACTTTCACGATACTGTAGAACAGGATGACATATCTAACAATGGTCTTTTGAATGCAGAAATTAACGTAGAACTGGATGGTGTGCCTAACACTGATGGTCCTTTGAATGCAGAAAGCCATTTAGAACTCGATGATGTAGTATCTACAACTGATCTTTTGAATGCAGAAAGTACTGTGAGACGTATGACGTAACTAACACTGTTCCTTTGAATCCAGAAACTACCGTATCTGAACGATCGTCCGCAGAACTTGTTACACCAGTGACCCCACCAATCGAAAACATCATCAATCTTGACCAAGCGATTCGAATGTTACTGCTCTCAATCTATCGGCTGCAGATATCTTACCTTTGCCGAAAATAAGCGAAAAATCTAATCGAGCAAAAAAAAAGGTCACAAAAATCGGAAATACTTTCAAGTACACCATTTAAGCAAGAGTTAGAAAGGATTTCTGAAATAAAAAGGGCCAAAGAAGAAAAGAAAGTCCAAACAGTCAAAAGAAAAATTGTATGTGATACAAGACCAGACCATCGACATCAAAGAAACCAAAAAAGAACAAAAACCAAGAAGAAAAGGATGTGATTTGTCCCGGCTGTGGGGAGTCATACTTTAATTCCGTCGAAGACTGGATTAAGTGCTCTAACTGTAATAATTGGTGGCATGAATCCTGCACAGCATATGTAACTGGTGAATTTATTTGTTTTAGTTGTGATGAATGAAATAATTATTCTATTTTTTATTTATATTATTACAGAATTGTCTATTTTATGTTAAAAAAAATTGATCAGTTTTTACTTCATTAATGAGGGAATGTTCTTATATGTTTTGTTAAATTTTTTAAACTGTTAATTAAGTATAAAGCATACCAAAAATATTTCGTTTGTATTACTTACAGTTGGTATATTAATAATAAATATTTTAATTATTTATTTATTTATTTCATTTATTTCGCGTAGTTTCTTTATCACGAATGAACCTCATCTATTGTAAGAAAGTGGAAAAACTATATTTGTAAATATATGAGTAAGAATAATGAATAACATACAAAAATATGTCTAATAATATGCATTAGTCTTACCTGCGTAGTCTTATGCATTGCCTGCGTAGTCTTATGCATTGCCTTGCGTAGTCTTATGCATTCAAGTGCATAAGACCACGCACGTGCAGCGTTGGTAAAAAGCATATCCTTTCTAAAATTAGTTGAAAAAAAATCGTAATACTACTTGAAAATATATTTTGCAATAAGTACCTTATATGATGCTTACTCATAAGAAAACAAAATCGTTGAAAATTCTTCGGTTATTACAGTTTATTCCCTAAGTGCGCACTCTTATACACATTTACTAGTGAAAAGCGGACAAAAGAATAACGATAAAGATACTCGAACATTAATTTTAAATGATTTCCACATATTACAAACAGGAGGTCATGCAGGTGTTAACAGAATGTTTAATAATATAAAAAGATACTGTTTTTGGTCAGAATTGAAGAACGATGTGATACAATTTTTGAAAAACTGCGAATTTTGTCAAAAATGTAAACACAGCGTTATCAAGAAACAACCTATGGTGATCACAACCACCGCAAATTCGGCGTTCCAAAAGATTTTTCTTGACTTAGTAGGACCACTGGAATCTGATCAATCCGACAATAGGTATATCCTCACATTACAATGTGAATTATCGAAATTCATAGAGTGTTATCCTTTACCTAACAAAGAGACGGTAACAGTCGCCAGAAGTCTGGAGAAAACTTCATCTTACGTTTCGGAGTACCTGAGGGCATAGCCACAGACCAAGGAACGGAATTCATGTCTTCCACCTTTAAGGAAGTATGCAAATTGTTAAGAGTAAGCCAAATCAATTCCACAGCATACCATCACGAGTCACTTGGAGCATTAGAGAACACACTTGAGGGCTTTCTTACGCATCCAGTGCCAAGAAAATACCCACAACTGGAGTTCATGGATACCATATTGGTGTTTCTCTTACAATAATAGCGTACATACGGAAACATCGTATACACCGTACGAATTAGTTTTTGGTAAGACATCGAGAGTACCGACAAACGTCATAGGAAAGATTGATCCAGTTTATAACTTCGACGATTATCCACTCGAGTTAAAATTTGGACTACAAACAGCATGGAAACGACGCAAGAGACAAGTTAATCGCATCTAAGACCAAAAGACAGGAAAACTTTAATACAAAGACGAAACTTGTACAATTTGAAATTGGCGAAAAAGTATTAATTAGGAACGACTCAACAGTAGACAAGAGAGACAATATTTATAACGGACCGTATACAGTAACGGAAGATAACGGCCCAAACGTAACTGTAAAAATAGGAAATAGGGACGTAAAAATACACAAAAATAGAGTCAAGGTATTTCATTTAACCTATATGCGTAATTTCATATTTTGTAACATTTTATAATTAGTAATTTATAGTGCACATGTATATTATTTTCCAAAGAAAAACGAGCTCTACTGCAGCTCATTTTTCTTTTCACAAAGAGGAGAGGTGTAACGGAAACCAAGGA
The DNA here is from genome assembly GCA_910589415.1 of Malachius bipustulatus. Classification (NCBI taxonomy): domain Eukaryota; kingdom Metazoa; phylum Arthropoda; class Insecta; order Coleoptera; family Melyridae; genus Malachius; species Malachius bipustulatus. The sequence continues at coordinate 3,168,536 of OU342638.1, read as the reverse complement.
TTATTACCTGAATTGATAACAACTAAATATTATCAATAAGACAATTAAAGTATACAAACAGATGTCTTGCGTAGCCTGGCATTGAACTAATAAAACAAGCTTCGCAACCACATAGAGTATAAATACAGTTAGTTATGTAAGGTAACGGATGAGTCTGATAAATCATTAGTCAATTAGTCAATTAGATGAATTATTAGTCTTATTAGTGTAATTAATATTATCAGTATGATAATCCAGTCATGCTGATTCTCAAAGAATCGATTGATGGCTAAGTTTAACCATGTATTTGTTATTTGTTAATAAAACCCTTTAAAACCAAGTAAGTGTCTTGTGCTCGTGCTAAATGTTGGGCGCCTTTAAAACAATTTGACTAGCTCTTTTACAAAAGACTCTTATGAGTTTTAACAAAAATCCTTATCTCAGTTCACATGGGTTATGTGAAACCCTCAAATCAAAACGATAACCCTTTTAACTTTAACATTTATAATCAGTGCTTACCATACAAACATAAATATTAACTTAATAACAAACTTAGTTTGCTTCTTTCTTCTGGGCCCTATGATATAATTCCATCGGTACTCCGTATGGATTATGATTCTTCTTTGATTTGGTTTTATGTTACCTCCCTTCAGAAGTCTAAGAAATTTGTCCAGTATTGTTGCTATTTCTCTTGGAGAATTATCTTCAATAATATAGTTTCAAATTCTTGATCTAATAGATCTTCTAGGTCTTCTTCAATAATAATCAGACGCTGGCTTTTCTACCGCTGACGCCGCTGACGCCGCGTTCTCCTGTCTACTTTTTATTATTACCGACTGAGTCCCTAACAACAACAACATGACTTTTCAACAATCTAAAATGGACTCCTGTAACTTGGCGTTTTTACCCAGGACTGCAACCCATATCGAGTGCATTACCCCCCACAATGTTCACATCCCTAGAAACACAGTGATAGAGAGATTGAACATTGTCCTGCACCAAAGACTGACAACTTTTGATTAACAATTAACAATTAATATTAAGAAAGAAAATGCAAATAGAATATCTAGATCTACAAACCATTCTTTTCCTATCCCACAGGACATCAGTAGATCACTGACAATCAGTAACAATCTAATACCTAATTGAACCAAAAACAAGAAAACAGGGATTCTTTTTAAAATTATCAATAATAATTCTCTAAGTAATGGCAAACTCAATTAAATCAAAAAATCAGTATTTTTGAACTTATTTTTCTTTCACTCAATCACATTTCTGTAATTCCTGGTTTCCATAACTTTATATCGTAAACATTCCTATTACCAATAGATTGACGATCATTTATTCCTACAAGTTCATATGAATTTGTACATGCAATCGATTGTACTTCGTATGGTCCAGAATATATTAAAAAGAGTTTTTTAATTTTATTAATGGTCGCTTCAGGTTGGGGATGGGTTCTTAGGAGAACCATGTCACCCACTTTGAATTCAGTGACTTGCTTTGTTTGGTGACGGATTTTACATTTTTCCTCTCTATTTCTAAGACTCTTCCAAGCAATTACTATGATATCTTGCCCCTCAGATACCTCTCCTGGAAATTCAATGTTCTTGATAAAAGGGTTTGTCTTTTTAATTGCAAAGTGCACTTCTACCGGAGCAGAACCTATACTATCGTGATGTGCATTCTTCAGCCATGGTTCCACCTCCTTCAATAAATGCGCCCATTTTTGGTGTGAATCGTAACAATAAGCTCTTAAAATGCGACCAATTTCTGTATTTTTATTTAGAAGATCATACAATTTACTTTTTTCACATGAGTCTAGCACGTCGGTTTGTTCCACCACTTCTTCACTTTGTCCAGTTGAATAGTTTTCCTTTATATGTTTTGTTTCCTTCTTAAATTCTGCATAATTAATCTTCACCCCCCTCTCGCGCATAATACAATCATCATATTTAATCTCAATTGCTTGATCATTAAACTTTCCCTTTAAAACAGCTATGTTAGCATTAATTTCGATTTCGTGTTCAATTATAAAATCATAGCCAAGTATGACGCTTTTTATAAGGTTTGGCACTACCAGACAAGGAACCAAAATTGTCTGTCCATTTAATTTCATTGGAAGTTGGATTTGTTGATTTACTTTTTGACTTCGACCTTTAACAGCACCCACTAAAGTAACGCCTGACGCTGGTAACATTAACAGACCCTTATTTATTTTTTTAATTTCATCTACTAAGTTTTCAGACACACAACTGATTTGTGCTCCTGTATCGATCAATGCTGACACTAATATTCCTTCAATCTTTATCTGAATGGTGGGACATCCCGGAACAGCTGGCAACGTCTCATCACTTTTCTTGAGCAGTTCATCTTCTATTTGGTTAAACGTTGTGCAGATCTGAATGCACCCTTCATCGCTCACCTCGACTTTATTATCTTCGGTCAAGTATTCACTTCCGCTACAGCCGTTATCACCGCAGTCTGGTTCTTTTGCTGTTTTAACCTCGCATGAATTCTCGCTCTGCAGGTGGATATGATTTATTTGGCGATGAGAATTTTCTCTTCGGTACGAATCATTTCCAGCAGGCGTCGGTGCATTCCTCTCAGGGTTCGGTTTTCTCCACGAATTACCATCGGTTACATTATTATTTCTATACTGGTTACTTCGACCATACGTCATTTGATTATTCCTATCTGGCTCTGTACGTGAAACCCTATTGCTATTTTCATTTCTCACGTAGCTATTATTATTTCCAAAATTCCGGGATTCATTTCTATTATTTCGACTTGGATTATTATAAGTCGTCTCGCGACTCTGGTTTCGCGCATAATTTGAACGTCTTTGTAATGCATTTTCTAAGTCATCTAACTCTCTTAAATATTTTTCAATTAAATATGGATCACCCAAACTATGAATTGGCAGGTTATTCCTAACTTCAGGTGGAAAATGCGTAACTATCATAGTAGCCAATTCGGAATCTCTCGGTGGGTATCTAAGATATGACGCCTCTTTCATTGTTTTCAAAAAATAATCCGACTTCGACATTTTCCCGTCAAATTCCCCATATTCGATATGTCGTAAGAGTTCCCTTTCCTTTGAAATCGGCCAATAGCGTTCCAAAAATTCATCTTCGAATTGTATATAGGTACAAATCTGTACTTCTCTCCATTCTAACCAGCTCTTTGCACCACCTACTAACAGTTTTGATACTAAATTTAACAGTTTATCATTCGGGACCATTGCCTCTTTTGCAATTTTCCGAAAATTCCGAAGGAATTGGACAGGATGAATTTTTGAGTTCAGATCAAATTTTAATTAGAAACCTCCTAAATCCCTAAATAATGACAGATATAAGTGTGAATTTGTATTACTCATGGTGTAATTATCTCCTCGGATATAACCACTACTCTCCTCCTTCTGATTGACATTCATACCCCCCTTGTGATTGAAATTCACACTCCCCTTACTGTTTTCTCTGACATAACCCCTTTCTTCACTTTCTCTATACTGATTTTCATACCTAACTGGGTTTATTCCATCAAATTCTGTTACTTCTTGTACAACATCCCTCTGTTCTTGGCTTCTTTTGTTTATACTATCCCTTACTAACCTGTCTCCTACATTCAGTTTATCCCAACTGTTTATTAATTTCTCAGTCACTGACACTAAAAACTCTTCATTTGACTTTTTCAAATTTTCTTCAATACCTCTCATGTTCTGATAAATTTGGTTCATTAAAAACTCATTATTTGATGTTATCATGTCTTCCCCAAAAACTACCTGATTTGAATTTTGGACATTTTCCACACCCCCTTCGTCATTATTTGACCCTACAGAACTATTGGTTGCACTGTCTGATTTTGACAGTTCTCCCTTATTAGTTTCATTAACATTGGTGGAGATTGACTCCTCCGCTTTACCCGCCTTAGACATTGCTCTAGTTATTATCTTATCCATTTCAGATCGCTGTCACAAATTCATTATCATTGGATCATTCGAGATATAATAATTAATATTAATGGGCTTCGCTTTGTTTCCAGGGTTCTCACAATTTATCTACGATTTTCAAACTTATCGAGCCCCGCGTTGTGGGCCAATTTATGTGCTCGTGCTAAATGTTGGGCGCCTTTAAAACAATTTGACTAGCTCTTTTACAAAAGACTCTTATGAGTTTTAACAAAAATCCTTATCTCAGTTCACATGGGTTATGTGAAACCCTCAAATCAAAACGATAACCCTTTTAACTTTAACATTTATAATCAGTGCTTACCATACAAACATAAATATTAACTTAATAACAAACTTAGTTTGCTTCTTTCTTCTGGGCCCTATGATATAATTCCATCGGTACTCCGTATGGATTATGATTCTTCTTTGATTTGGTTTTATGTTACCTCCCTTCAGAAGTCTAAGAAATTTGTCCAGTATTGTTGCTATTTCTCTTGGAGAATTATCTTCAATAATATAGTTTCAAATTCTTGATCTAATAGATCTTCTAGGTCTTCTTCAATAATAATCAGACGCTGGCTTTTCTACCGCTGACGCCGCTGACGCCGCGTTCTCCTGTCTACTTTTTATTATTACCGACTGAGTCCCTAACAACAACAACATGACTTTTCAACAATCTAAAATGGACTCCTGTAACTTGGCGTTTTTACCCAGGACTGCAACCCATATCGAGTGCAGTCTTCAACCTCACCACCACCTTCTACCGAATGACGATCCTGAATTTAATGGACCAATAATCTCAATGTATCACATGCCGATCTTGCGAGATTGTCACATACCGTTTCTGCATAGATTTCAGGAAAACAAAACGATATTTCCGAAAAGGAGCGTACCCTCTCCTCCGCATACACGACATTTTAGATCAGATAAAACAAGCAAAATATATTTCTACGCTCGATACCTACAGGTCCCGCTAAAAATGGAAAGTCGTCCGATAACAACGCTCAACCTTACTCTGGCGACGCGTGGTCGCGTGGCGTTGGCACTTGGCAGTATGTAGTTTTCGTCGAATGGAGTATAAAGTAATAATGTTCTCGTTCCCTGGTAACTCGTTCCTCAGTAACTCGTTATTCAGTAAGCGAAGAACGAGTCGCGACGCGATTTGAAAATACCGTTGTTAGAATAACGACTCACCACTAGTAACAATGAGTACAATGACTCTATATAGCGAGCATGCGTTGGGGAATCACAGTGTAGAGTGTAGTTACCAACCGGAAATTACAAATCTGAATATTAATAATATGTTATAATAATGAATTTAAATTATAATAATGGAGGTGTGCTATTTTCCCTTATATGTATTATAAAGTAAACATGAAATTTTTTAAATTAAATTTGTTGTCATTATTATGTGAATATAAGTTGGTAATTCGATTGGTAGTTAGGTATAATGACACCCACTGGGTACATTTGAGCTTCGATGTAAGAAGCTGTAATTATTATTCTTCTGTGTCTGTGGTAGATATAATCATGCAATGTCATACTAAGTAGTACTCGTGAGTGTAGTTTTGACTTAGTTACTGCTTTAAAACTTGACTATATAATTATTTGCAACCTTTATCCCAACAGAGAAGCAACCCCTGTTGGAACTTACTGTGGCTTAGCTTTTTTAATACCTACTTACTTAGTTCCAGGGAGGACATCCTTGACTTGAAATAACAATCACGTAGTAATTTACGGACAATAAAGTGCAATGATGGATATCATAGAGGTGGTACACGTGAGCAAAATTAAACAAATCGCCGGAACAGATAAGACAGCGTATATATATCCGAGCAATAATTCCAAAGAGCTCAGACCGAATTCTTGCGCTATCATGGACAGACAAGCTCAAGATACGCTGTTTATTCCGCTGCAGATGAGCCCTCGCCGCCTACATGAAGACGGTCGACCGCTGACTCCAGGCCATAAAACACTGGAAATGATGGCCAAGAAGATGTACCGACCGTTCAAAAGGCAACAACGCCCGGCCCCGCTCCAACAGCAGGCAAGAGCTATGGGCAGCCGTGCCCGCGAAGATCCATGCGTCAAGCACAAAGAAGTGCCGGATCCGGTGCAACAACGGCCGGGTAATTCATGCCAGGCGACCAAGCCCCAAGGCGACCATATCCAAGGCGTCATCACGCTGGACTAGCGAAAGTCCAATGGGGTCAAGAAAAATTATTTCAGTTTCTTGACTTATTTTACGTATGTATATATTTTTGTATAATTTATAAATATAATTATGTATATTTTTGAGTCCACGAACTTCTACTTTTTATTAATTTCACGTTCGAGGTTCATTATCTTCATTTCTAAAATTTTTTATGCTAGTTAGCTGGCATTCGTTTACTTTTGCTTCCGGGGCCGAAAGAGCGAAAAAGAGATCGATGCTCTCACTCTTCTTTCTTACGTTTGCAGGGCGGTGTGACGTTATGCCAGAAAAGCGCAACGTCGCGACGCCGTTAGAGTCGAATAATAATAAATTATTTAACATTTATTAATATAAATTCGCAAAGAATCAATTGCAAGAAAACAAGCCACATAAAAAGGTCAAATTACCAGAGCTTTTAGGTGTTTACGAACAAATGAAGTAAACAAGATAAGAAAGCAGCTATAAATACACCGCAGAAAAATCAAGCAGGAACAGACGGTTTCCCCTGCCTGTTGAACCTATGCCAGTGAGTTGAGCTGGTCTAGGTACACACCTATCCTCTAACTAGGGAGTTGACCTAGTTGTTATTCCTAGCCGTTACTTTTTGCCTCTTTGTGAGTTGAGCGAAGAACGCGAAAGGTAAAACGGCTATCACCATTGACTAGGAGTTGACTGGTCAATCTTGTTCTATTCCTAGAACCAAGATCGAAGAGTTGATTCGACCAAACCTATGCTCGTAAGCTAAGGAGATGAGCATAGCCTACAATCCTATTCTTCTCTATACGAACCAGGGTCCCGTCAGGGTCGAATGAATTATCCATAATGATAGACGTATGAGTGATGATACTATTGAACTTATAATTGTTTGAATGGAATGTATATCTGTAAATACATTTTCAATTAATTAAAGGGGACGATTCAGATTAATTGTACAATTTCTAAATGAATGGCTGCTTGCTAATTTGTAAAGATAGTTTTCTTTTCAGTATAACGAAAAGTACGAAGTTACAAATATTTTCTTTCTTTATTCGTTACCAGAGGCGTTGACTCTGGTAGGCTATATTATAAATAAATCTTATGTTCCAGAACAGAAAGCCGCGAGGCGAACAATGGTAATTTCGCTTAGTTTTCCACGCCAGTTCCTGTAGGTAGTATAGTAGGTACTTCATAAGCTCGTGATCGTCCGGCCGGTCGACGCAACGAACGACCGACAGTTCGCTTGCCTGTCTCCGCGCTCTGTACCTAGGGCGCCCAGCACACCCGACTCGGATCCTGCAATATAGCGGTAGTAGCAGGAATCACCTCTCCGTCTGTACCGATACCGGTCTTATCGCTAGGCCTGCGTTTTTTATGCCACGAAAAAGCGATCGGCGCTATCGTTGGTGATGGCGACCTTGAAATAATAAATCGATACGATTTTATTATTCCTAGAATTATCATTTTATAGAAATTTTATTATTATTGAGTGGAAATAAAAATTTATAATTTGTTGTACGTTGGCTTATTAATACCTCCTTCCCCCACTATAAATCAGAAGACAAATTGAAGCACCCGCAGACTGTCGGTTATTTCAAATAAATAATTCGACAGCTCGAAATAAAGAGGTTACACGACTTTTTATATGTGGACCGAAGACCAGACAGGAGAGGATCTGAAGAAGTAGGCTGTACTAAATCATTTGCTTGATTTTGATAATGTTTCAAGAGTGAGATTATTCTGCGATGGTTGCGGTGGGCAAAACTGAAATGTCTATACAGGGTGTCTCACGATGAGCGTGCGTTAGCCGTATATGGGAAACTGGGCATGACAGAAATTTGAAAATTTGTATACAGGGGTTTTACAAAAAAATTAATCGATGGAAAATACTTTCAAAATGGCGGCACTTCCGGTTTTACCGAAAGTTGACTTCATGTTTCTTATTTCAAATAGGTTGTGGTTATTTTTTTTTTGATTTTTGGATTCTAAATAAAATTTAAGTCAAGCTTGATCAACAACTTATTTCAAAAATTAGCGGTTCTCGAGATATTTATTTATTATTTTTTTTTTTTATTTATATCAAAACTATTTGGCTCGGTAGTGACGTGAACAAAACAAGATTTGTTACCAATACTAGAAGCAGAATGCGCTATTTGATAGTAAAACAAAAATTGTTATAGCATGCACAGGGTGTTCTGAATTGATCCGCAGTTAGGAGCATTTTGAAAGGCCAAAATCTCGCTAATGTCAAATTGTACACCCTGTATTTTATGGACTTATAATATTCACACTTTCATTATCTATCGATTTATGCATTAGCATGGAAAAAAGCACAAAAAACCAGTTTTTTATTCAACATTTTCCGAAAAGAAACTACACAGAAATAGACATTCAGCGAAAATAGTGTGGTATCTAGGTACATGTTACTTTTTATGTAAAGTATGTTATAAATTTCCGATTTCTTTTGTGATTAACCGAATTTGATTGAAGCACTAAATAGGTATATTTCTTTTTCTTAAATAATAATTATTGTATCTGAATCTCACATATATCTCACCACCCATTAGAATACCCATATAAGAAAATCCTGACTATGATGGGAACGACGGTTACTCTGCGTTTCCACACAGAGAATTCTCCGTATTTTTGCAAGGTGTCTGTTTACTAGTTGGTTGCACCGAGACATAATAGATCCTCTTTAGTTAGTCTAGTCTTAACATTCATACTGTAAACATCTTCTTGTACTTGTGTTAATTAATAATAAATGAATAAATCAATAATTGTAACTTTTTAAAAAGCGACTTCGAGTATCCCGAAAGTTAATTGGCGCAGTCAGTAGGATACCTGAGTTGTTTTTACGTATCGAACGTGACAATTTTGTTAAACGAATTGGTACGTCGAGTTAAGTGTTCGGAGTGGAGTGGTTCCTTGATCGTCAAGAATCCCAGTCAATCGAAGACCCTGTCCAAAGACCTCAGCCGACCATCATCGAGGTTTGGTTCAACATTATCCACACCTGCAAGGATTACTGCCCTGGAGAAGACAAAAATTGCAGATCCATAGCAGCATTCCTTATAGTCAAGATTAAAGGATGCTCAAGTTCGCTATAATATTAATGTAAGTCTAATTAATTGAAATTTTATTATTTTTCGCTTTGGTAGTTTCCCAAAGCATCCAAAACTTCCACCGTTGTGGTAGACACAAGAATAGTTGTATGGGATCTAGAATCCGATAAACACGTACAACCGCAGTTAACATTCGAGCTATTGTGAGGTATATCGTTCTGATTCAAATTTTGCCCTACATTTTGGTAGGTATCATGAGAGAGCAGATGCATATAAAATATATAAGGCATTTTTTCGAAGACCCTAATGACAACGTATCGTTGACTCCCTTTTCAGCAGTAGTAGAAAATGATTCTTATCGTTCATTTTTGGGTGATAACGAAATTGAACAATCAGATAGGCTGTCGGAATTATTGTCAGATGAAACAGGAAGTTTAGGCTTCGGTGATGAATTTAAAACCAGTGAACTGCGCTACGAGGTCATTTCAAAGTACAGTAACAATTCGTCTGTAATTGAATTCTCAGACGATAATGTAAATATTACCAAAACATCATAATATTCTATATGTTTCAAATGCCCGTCGCCAACATTAGCATCACTGAGAAATTATGATGACTTTTCACCTATGACACATTCCAGTTATGTAGAAAATTTGTTAAATCGTGATTTCGATGAGGATATTTCGAGAATAGAACGTTTGGAAAATAATATTGTTACTCAGATAACCCATCGTGAACGCGAGCGTGCTTGCGCAGTACTCAATTCGGTTAGGAATTTATACTATCATGATGTAGGTAAATTACAGGCAAACTATTTGAATTCAGAACGCGACGTAAATCAAAAAAATTACAGAATTTCGTATGGTACATGCACTTATTTAGAAGGATGCTGTTTTTTTACTCCCGAAGAAATCGACGCAATATTACTTCGTGGCAAGTTAGTAAACTATCAGCTAACTGTCCGAAGAAAATTTGAATAAATTAACCAGGTCTGTGTTTTATGTTTTAAAAATATCCGCTACAACAAGCGAAACGAGTTATCATAAATGCGTACTGTTCATATTCAAATTGTAAGACGTTTAAAATTGTCTTACATTTTACGGATGTCGGTCTCGAAGGTAGAGTGATGAGTTTCATCAAGAAATTTTAATCATCAGATTCCAGATAAGAGAACGACGTTTGTGAGGAATTACGCAAGAAGTTTACTTGCGCAAAGGGTGCAAAAATGTAATCCTTTGATGATTAGGGCTGAAGATATTAATAAAATTGCAGTAGATTCAATATTGAAAGGGAACTTACGTGATATAAAATCGCTGAACGTGTACAAAAAAATTCGGTCAAAACAATTATCTGCGTCAGACGAAGACAAAGATGAAATAATTGACCTAGTTTTGAAAAAAAAACGGAAAATCGAGTTTATTTTTCGGGTGTTCGAACCTTTGGGCGTATATTTCTTTAGTACAAAGCAAATAGAATGCCTCAAATTGATTAGGAAACGTGAAAAACGATGCCACGGGTCGTTCGTCTACACTGATAAAAATCCATGTACTTCTTAGCAGCAAACTCAATGTAAAGTTGGCCAAAAATGGATTTATTTGAATACAATAAACATTTAGTCCAAAAAGTCAAATATATTATTCACAAATAAAGTTTCGTTGAAATCCTGAAAACGGCGAAAAAGTATTGAATTCGTTAGATAAAATCATTTAATTGGTAATTCTTTGAGTATTTTTAACAAATATATTTCCAAGAAATCAGATTTGTTTAAAATTAGATCGAATTTGATTAAATCAATTTGGATTTACTAAAGAAGATCAGGCAAATAAATAATACTAATAAGAATAATATAATTTATTCCTTGAAATAAATATAATGACTTTGGAAAAGAAAATCTGATTTAACTATCAAATTCCCGTAAACCTAGAACCCGTTGGTAATTTTAACAAATCACTTTACGGCAATTATCATTTATTTACTTCACTTTTCAGCGCTGACACTTGCGGGAATCAAGTTTTTTTAAATTAGTTCCTCAAAGCGTTGTATTTATTTATTATGAGCCCAATTAGATCAGAATTCTTGTAAATAAAATTTAATTCCTATAAGCAAATAACGGACATCCGGGCTTTGCAACAGCGAGAGAGATGCTAAACTTACTGCGTATAGTACCCGTAAGGACCATGTTCCTTTGCCTTATCCCAATGTGAATCAGTACTGGCACTTTATGCTTCCTCTCAATCATTTCGATCCGATACTTTTGTACTTTTGTGCAAATCTCGTCGCGTCACTCGCGTCAGTCGCGTCTCGACCTGTTCTATTCATAATTGTTTCTGTTGGGAATAAGGTGGATGTGCCAGGAGGTGCCAGTGTTCACGCTATACGGAGATGGAGAATTTATTAACCATTTGTAAAGGTAAGTACCTACCTAATAATATAATTTTTCTAAACTTTATCGAGTACCTAATGCTTTAAAACATATTATTAGGTAAGGACTTTGGCACTTTCGTGTAGGAAACTAAGTTTATCTGATTAGGTAGGTCTGATTAGAAACTAAGGAATCTGATTAGGTTCTTTATGAAATTCATCTAAAGGTTTTCTGTGGCTATATAGGCTGATATTCTACTTTTATAGCAGGTATATATATATGTGATATGATATGATAAGATATGATATGCTGATGAGTCCATAATAAGGACGAAACGGTACCGTCCATGTCTTCAGTCTTCTCCTCGCATGCTGTACGAAAGTTTTTCTAATTTGTTCTGTAAAGAATCTTTAGTGGCAAATTTAAATTAGAACCTAAGTCCCAATAAAATTCATCAAATATATTATATAATCAAATAAGTGGTTCAATAAAAATAATTATAAATCTAAAAAGGCCAGGGTGAAAAAATGTGCCATAACATCTTAATTCGTGTAGTAACATCTAATTTATAAATACACATCAGTAAAAATTCAATAAAATTAGCTTGAAAATGAATGTGGGTAGGTATATACTTATGAGAATCAATGTGTAGTTCTTGAATTAATAGAAACCTCTGCATTAGTAGTGTAAAATTCATAAACCCATGAAAACTCTACTGTTATAGCGAGGATAATACTATATAAAGACACGCACGTTTCTCTGGTTGCCTACTCACTCATTTGAAAATTAAAGGTCACTACAAAACGAAAACACCAGTTAGAATAGATACAACTTCCAAATTTCGTATAGCATGTGTGGTTTAGAGCTGACTGATATGATATGCTGATGAGTCCATAATAAGGACGAAACGGTACCGTCCATGTCTTCAGTCTTCTCCTCGCATGCTGTACGAAAGTTTTTCTAATTTGTTCTGTAAAGAATCTTTAGTGGCAAATTTAAATTAGAACCTAAGTCCCAATAAAATTCATCAAATATATTATATAATCAAATAAGTGGTTCAATAAAAATAATTATAAATCTAAAAAGGCCAGGGTGAAAAAATGTGCCATACCATCTTAATTCGTGTAGTAACATCTAATTTATAAATACACATCAGTAAAAATTCAATAAAATTAGCTTGAAAATGAATGTGGGTAGGTATATACTTATGAGAATCAATGTGTAGTTCTTGAATTAATAGAAACCTCTGCATTAGTAGTGTAAAATTCATAAACCCATGAAAACTCTACTGTTATAGCGAGGATAATACTATATAAAGACACGCACGTTTCTCTGGTTGCCTACTCACTCATTTGAAAATTAAAGGTCACTACAAAACGAAAACACCAGTTAGAATAGATACAACTTCCAAATTTCGTATAGCATGTGTGGTTTGGAGCTGACTGATATGATATGCTGATGAGTCCATAATAAGGACGAAACGGTACCGTCCATGTCTTCAGTCTTCTCCTCGCATGCTGTACGAAAGTTTTTCTAATTTGTTCTGTAAAGAATCTTTAGTGGCAAATTTAAATTAGAACCTAAGTCCCAATAAAATTCATCAAATATATTATATAATCAAATAAGTGGTTCAATAAAAATAATTATAAATCTATATACAGGGTGGTCCAACTTAAAACGTCAGGACTTTACCAAACGATAGATAACGTTAAAATAATGCCAGTTTCTCTAATACACTTATAGCCGGGAAAGCTTTCTTTTCAAGATACAGGGCGTTGAAGTTTTGGGAAAAAAATAAGCTTTTGCGAATATTGTCAAAACGGCTGCTTTAAAAAAATTGAAATTTGGCACGCAGCATGAGCTAAGTATCTTTCATGATTTACGGCTTATGGTGATAAATTGCGAAAACCAGCGGCGGAGATATGGGTGTGCCATCGCCCCTTTTCAAAAAAAAAATCGACGCCACTGACTCTATGGCAAATTTAATAATACTATTCAATGCCCCATGCTTTTTAGGACAAAAAAGTACTCTCTAATTTTTTCACAAGGCGCACCGTTTTCGAGATAATTCAGGTTTTCTTAGGTAATATCCGTAGCCATTTTAAGAATAACAGACAAATTCTAATCAAATAACTTTTACTTAAATAATTGAATAACAGAAATAAACAACACCTAACTAATGTAACAATTGTCAGTAACCATAGAGTCAGTGGCGTCAATTTTTTTTTTAAAGGGGCGCCTGACACCCATATCTCCGCCGCTGGTTTTCGCAAATTATCACCATAAGCCGTAAATCATGAAATATACTTATAGCTCATGCTGCGTGCCAAATTTCAATTTTTTTAAAGCAGCCGTTTTGACAATATTCACAAAACATTATTTTTTTTTCCCAAAACTTCAACACCCTGTATCTTGGAAAAGAAGCTTTCCCGGCTATAAGTGTATTAGAGAAACTGGCATTATTTTAACGTTATCTATCGTTTGGTAAAGTCCTGACGTTTTAAGTTGGACCACCCTGTATATATAGTTAGGTACCTATTTCGGTGAAAAAGTTAGATAATAATAAAGTGCCTAGGTACCTACAATAAACTATTATTCTATTAAAGTGTTTGAGTTAAATCAGATGATGTAATAATAATTATTGTGCATTGTTACCTACCCTCTACCTGTTAATTTAACCTACTTACCTCACAAGCATATTAAGTAGATAATTTTCGTCTAAGAAAATAAGAAATAGTACCTAGGTATAATTATGTATTCAATCTAGGAATGTGAGGGAATAAGCTGTAAATTTGGTAGGTACCCATAAACTTTTTTTTGCTTTCAAAAGGTTAGTCGAAAAGTCTTAGTAGGTATACAAGAATCAGATAATCTCGTGTACACGTTGCGTCCCCACGCGATATTCAAGGTCAAAGGTCACGAAAGCTGGTTGCAATTATTTGGTTTTCTAGTTATGCAAAATAACATCATTTTTTAAGGTTGTTATAAAATTTTCATAAAATAATCTACAATTTTTTAATTTTTGATTGTCTAGTTTACTTAAAAAAATGGTTTTTCCAAAAGCAGCTAAGTTTTACATTTTTGGAAAGAAATTTTTTTCTTATGGCTCCAATATTGAATTTTTATATCTTGAAATATTCGTAGTACGTATAAGGCCTTTTCCAAAATGTATAGGTAGGTACATAATTAACTGTTGTAGGCATTGATAATTTTACACAAGACCTTATACCTTATGAAAATGTAAAAATATTAGGGAGGAAGTTATCAGGTAAAAATTATCATAAAAGTGTGGCCCTACTCTCTTAACTCTTATAGGTAATTTCGTCACAAGTTATACAGGGTGATTCAAAACTCGGTGCCAAGATTTTAAGGGCGTATTTACCAACCAAAAATAAGAAAAAGTTTTCATATAATCGTATGTCCTAACTTGCTTCGTTTTCTAGATACAGGGTGTAAAATTTTGAAAAAAATCGATTTTTATCAATTACTCAAAAACCTTCAGCCGATTTAAATAAAATTTAGTAGGCCTATTTGTTGTCATATTTTATATAATTTGAACAAAGGTTTGTGATTTTATTCTAGATTTTTTTTTACATTAAAATGTTTGTTAAATCTCTGTTCTTAATAATATACCGTATAAACAATATTAGGTACCTACTACCTAGGCATATTATGTAGGTATGTGTGAGCATATGAAGACGTATTTTAGGTAGGCTTTCATTCCTGACATTGAATCTTTAAAACTGATGTGATCGATCTTTCATTTCACAGTTTTACAGATTCAATCTCAGACATGAATTTTTTTTCAAAGCCTGCCTACATTGCGTTCTTGTTTGCTGACACCATAGATTGTCAACTTAATAAGTGGAGGTAATAAGTATTAATAATTATCCACGCACTTGAAATTTTTGCTGTAATTGTTTTATATCAGCAATAATATCATAACATTAATACTTTATGTATTTTTAGATTCCGCAGATAGCATCAAGCTGGCTCTGCTATTTGCACTCATCCCAGTGAAGAGCACAAAGATAAAAACTAACAAGCTATCTTGGAAACCTAGCAGCACCGAGGCTCGTCAAGGCTTGGTTTTACATATTCGGGTAATGTTGTAATAGTACTCTCTCATTACTTTATTTTAATACAAGGCATTCATTATTTGAAAAGGGACCACTCTCAATACCTCATAAACTATATAATATTATATATATTTAATGTTTTGAAGAATTTATTTTTGTTTAAATTACATCCTATTGCCCGTATTCACAAACGATAATTTCCTAAATAATTACGTAATCAATTATCCCCATCTCATTCTATTACAAAAAAACTGCATATCTCCATCTCACTCATTTAATTAATTACGTAATTATTTAGGAAATTATTGTTTGTGAATACGGACATTTATGTATAAGTATTATTATGTTTTATGTGTATCTAAGAAATTATTTTAGTTATTTTTATTATTTGAGTTATTTTTATTTAAATTATGTTTTGTTAAATTTTATTAAATAAAAATTTAATGATATATTGTCGTTTTTCTTTATGACACTAGTTCCTTATATGTTATGGATTAAAGTTTAAGTGAACAAAATCTTTAATTGCACTAATTAAATATTAGTCTGACATATTGAGGAGTGTTTGTTTGTATGGATTAAAGCTAATTATTTTACAAAAAAAAATCCATTCAAGGGAAACAAGTAAGTATTAAAATTGCCCTGCAATTATTCATCACAATTCAAGATATATTTGAGATAATAAATTATTTAGTTGCCATAAAGAAAATTTAATTGAAATAAATTAATTAACTTACCACAATTATACTAGTTTGGTAACTAAAAGCAATATTTATTTACAAGAAAATAAAAATTTGTTTGGCCTAACTAAATGTATTTTTCATAATTATATTTTCTATTAAGGTATACAACCAATATTTATTAATTACAAAATAATTTTGTTGAGACAACCAAATATATTTCTTACAATTCAATGTGCGATAAATACAAGAACAATATTTATTTGTAAGGAACGATGTTCGATAGCGGCAATTGAATATTACAAAGTTTTGTTAAGGCTATTTGAATGGTTAACTAAAGTTTATTTCTTATAAATATATTTGGTAATTTTTCTTGATAAACTTCCAATTAAACGATTTGTTCTAGTGGATTGCACATTTAATTGGCCCATTTCAATTAAAGAATTTAATTCAGTGAATGAAAACCTAATGTAGTCAATTATATTGTTTTTTCAGTGTACATCCTTCGACAAAAAGACGTGTTCATTTATTATGCCGGTGTTTTACGAATAGAAAAAGAATCTGCGGTAATTTCATTTTTGGAATTTATTTCATGTCAACATGATTCACATTCAATAGGTTCGTGGTTGGATACTTTTTCTAATTTTTGTGTAAAAAATAAACTGCCTTGGCCAGTGTTCGATTATGTAGTCACGGATTTCAGTTTTGTAATAATTAATGCGTTAATTATTGACTTAAATACCCAGACGTTAGCGAATACTTGAACGTAATTTTCAATTCTCGTGTGTTAAGAAAAGATCTCGCAGCACCTATCATGACTTTGAAAATTTGTTGTTGTCATTTCATCAAAATTATCGTTAACGACGTAAATGAGGTCGTAGCAAATAAAACTGCGAAGTCCTTTTATACACACTGCATAGGTACTTAGTGTATTCGAGATGAACGACAATATCTCAACGGTGGAGATTTGGTATGCAAATTTTATTAACGTTAGCAAATCCAAAGCATACGACGATTCTGTAGAAAAATCTTTAACATTGCTGCGCTCTTTTTTCGTTAAAACTGACCTTCACTCGAGTGATGAGAACGTATTTGGTATTTCAGATCATTTAAGCGAAGAAATAAATACCAAAGAAAAAGAATTATACAAGCGAAGTTTATTTTATGTTAATTTCAAAAATATTTTGAAGCCTTTTACTTTTCCGTTTGACGAATCGTGTGAGGTAGTGAATATCTATTTCAGTGAAACTTTGGCAGTTATTGTTTTGAAAACATATCTAGCTTATTTACCGATGTGGTCCAAAGTTTGTGACAGGCATTACAATTCACGGTTTAGCAATGCTCCCATAGAAACTTGGTAAGGTTAAGTAAAGAACCTTATTTTACACAAAATGCGTCTTAGGTGGGGTCGGTTTATTATGCAAACGCGCGGCGTTATTGAAACTTCTTTGAAAAGTTTGGAATTAGAAATTAGCAAAAGTAGATGCACGGTAGGGAAGAAACGAAAAACATAGAGACGATGTTGAAGAACATTGAAGAATAAAATTAAAATCAATCAAAATTATTTCGGTGAACACTTAAAGTAAAGGCCGAATAAAATTGCATCCAAATCTCTTAAGGCATTAAACTGTTTTCCAAACGGTTTAGTGAAAAATGATAATTATTACGATTGCAGCGACGGAGATACATTTACTTTGGCAAAATTTACTGGCGCACAACCATTCGACTAACTCAAGATTTCAGATTTTCAGACTCTTTTCGGCCAAAAGTGGGTATCCCAATTTCGTTATGGATATTTATAGCACTTCATGTACTAAAAATTTCCGGTAAACTGTAACAACGGTGACAATAAATTTTTGTTCCCCGTAAAGACGTTTATGTACATTTAATTTTGGTGGCAAAACTCTGTGGATTCGATAACGATTTATTTTGTGTCAATAAATAATAATTCAGGAAAATTTGGGCCTTTCTGTTTTACCGAAATTTTCCGCTCAATTGACCGAACGACCCGTCATAAGTTAACCGAGAGTAAAGGAAAAGGTAAGAAAGCCTCTCGTAGAAATGATAATAGCCAGCCGGACCGCCAGCACCAGCACTACCGTCAACGCATAGGCAGGCACTCTGTCGGCCGAACGCCGCTCACACGTCGACCAGCTCCAGCACCGGCACCACCGGACAATATTCACTTCGCTTACATCTCCGCTCCACGGGAAGGCACAAGGGACGTTCAATAAGCGATTAAAGCCCGTCTTATTGAACACATCGTCTTCGGTGATAACTTCATCTGACCCCTGGCGTTTCCGTTTCTCCATTGAGCTGCCTTTAGGGACAAGGATACGATAAACGTATCATCTGTGCGACTCAGGCAATTGGGAAATATTTAGCGAAAACATTTTCCCCAGGGAGTAAACCCTTAATAAAAATCTGGCGCCCGAGCAATCCGCCGAACTCCATCTGCATACGATCCGTGAATTTCCCAGCGAGCCCGAGAACGTCACAGTATTATTATGAATCCCAAGATGATATGAGGAATTATGCTATTTATAACATCGCACACGTATTTCTAAAGTGACACAACTCAAAAATCTACATTTTTGAGTTATCACCATGGTAAGAATTAGTAAACAGTCCTCTATCAAACATCAAAAGTGTACCAACTTAGCTTTGAATCCTGCCCGCCAGAGCGCACTTATGTCACTCTTCATGTTTCGAAGCTCCTACCACAGACTCGTCGAGAGTGACACATTAGCAGTTGAGTATTGAGTCTTGTAGTGTGTAAGGGAAATCAAAGATTATTACCTGAATTGGTAACAACTAAATATTATCAATAAGGCAATTAAAGTACTTATACAAACATATGTCTTGCGTAGCCTGGCATTGAACTAATAAAACAAGCTTGTTTATAAACATGAATGAACGCGGCCCTGCCGAGTAAGCATCTTTGAGTTCTAGATATGTAAGCACCTGACCTCGAACCACATATTTATTAGTGTAACTAATATAATCAGTATGATAATCCAGTCATGCTGATTCTTGAAGAACCTGTGGCGGAAACTCGTATGTTCCGCTTTCGTAAATCGTAAACTCGAAGCTCGAAGGACCAATTATTAATTATTTAACGAAGTTTTAAACAAATAACAAACTGTTTACTTTATTGAAAAATTAACACAACAGTATTTAAAAACGAATGAAATAATCGAAAATTTGAACGTATAAAAGTAATAGAAACGTATAATGTTAAAAATCGTAGATCGTATAATATTCGTAGCTCGCAGAATATCGCATCGTATAGTAATGTAATAACGAATGATGAATGTCGAATCTTGGAATGTTGTACTTCTTTTTGTAGAAGGGACACGCCGACCGCCCTTCCTTGGTCAGTGACATCATGGGTCTTCACGCGGTGATTGCGACATTGCCATGGTTGTCAGACTGCTCTTGCGTAGGTATTCGCAACAGAACCAATTGATAGTTAAGTTTAACCATGTGTTTGTTATTTGTTAATAAAACCAATTAAAACCAAGTAAGTGTCTCTAACCTCACACCACCTTCTACCGAATGGCGATCCTGACCTTAATGGACCAATAATCCCAATCTATCACATACCGAGATTGCGAGTTTATCACATGGCGATCCTGCCTTCGAAACGGACCCTGGCTTCTGATCCTGCCTTCGAAACGGACCCTGGCTTCTGATCCTGCCATCGAAACGGACCCAAGCTTCTGATCCTGCCACTGAAATTGTACTACTGGCACCACCTGTAGTAATGGAATTGCCAC
Organism: Malachius bipustulatus; assembly: GCA_910589415.1. NCBI lineage: Eukaryota > Metazoa > Arthropoda > Insecta > Coleoptera > Melyridae > Malachius > Malachius bipustulatus. The sequence continues at coordinate 3,148,473 of OU342638.1, read as the reverse complement.
TATCCAAGGAAGAAGCGGAAGCTTTAGAAGCAAAGTTCCTGGCCGACTTTGTTTGGCTCAGCTGTATTGTGGGAGCTGCCATGTTCCTCATCGGGGGACTTCTAATCATAATGGTATGGGGATGCGAGAAGATAGAGGAGCGCTGCATCACCCGGAAGTGTCACTCTGGGAAGACCCCAGAAGAAGTTGAATTATCTCAGGAGACAGTGTAAATTACTGAGTGAGTACTTTTAACCATAAACTTTATTATGAACGAACATTTACAAGAAGCACCATCTATTTTATTTAATATTTTTCAGAATATTTTTTTTTATTATTTCATTTTATTATGTAAAAATCTATCGTTTTCGTATATAATTTTTTTGCTATGGTATTTTCTATAATCATTGATAGGATTAGGATGTGTCTGTAATTTCAATAGTTTTACCTATACTGAAAAATTTTATTAGTATAATAAATGAATAATCCAGAGGACTTAGCTGAAACTTTAAGAAAAATTTATGCAGACTTAGCAAATTTTTCAAAAAATATTATTAAAGATAATCAAAGTAGAAGAGAGAATAGGCAAGTCGTAGATAAATATATAGAGAGACTTATTAAATATAAGCAGATGTTTAGTCAAAGTAGGGAAAATTTTAATAAAAGTCTGTAACACTTGTAAAATAAGATAGGAACAGGGAAAAAAGGAAGCATTACTTATGTGTTTATTTCTATGATTTTTTTTTTGTTAATTGATATTAGAGTCAAACTTGAGGTTTACGACCACCTCCTGGATAGTATGGCAATTTTTGTATTTTCTTTCTCTTTTTTGCGTTTCATTCATTTCTCTCTTGCTGGACAGTCCATGCTGACCTCGGTATTCAGATTTCTTTTTTTTTTTTTAAAAAAAAGGAGGGAGCATCGGTCTTAACTATGTAGGTAAGACAAAGTCGCTCCACTCCCGTAACACGGGATTTCGAGTATCTTACTCATTCACCCAGCCTCAAGTATGCCTTTTATAAATTTAAACGTTCGGTCGCTTGTTGTATTTTTCACATACATTCGAAAATGCATTCGAAAAATAACACGAGCCGGTGAGTCCCGAACTCGCGACCTTAGGCTCGGTAGGCAGCGGACTGAACCACTAGGCTACGCGAGTCTCCAGATTTCTTTTGATTAGTGTTATCTGCAAGAAATAATTTGAATTAATAATTATTATTATAATTGGATATATTCATTTTCGGAGATTTTTCAATCCTCAATAATTATTATTAACTATTTACTGCGGACATAAGAAACCATAGCAGCGAGTGTTGGCCTTGTGTAACAATTGGTTTCAATTGTACCTTCGGGGATTTAGTAGGCCCACACGAGAATTGGTTCATCGGTTATCCTTGGTTGTTTTAAGGATAGTTAAGGGAACCATTCCTGTATAAGGGATAGAAAAGCTGTTGTTGGTGTCTTCTTAAACGACCTAAAGTGCCTAAATAAAACTCCCTAGGGACTAGGGGTAAGTCTGATCGAGCAAAATCTCCATTACGGACCACCTTCTAATATTCAAATTGTTCTTGTAGAGTTTTTCTTTTCCGTTGAATTTTAGGGAGCTGTCTTACCTCGTCTCGAGCTTCGGTGATACTACTCGGGACCGAACACCTGGTACCTGTCCAACCACCCGGTATCGACCTCATCTTTACAGAAGGGTGCCACTCCTTAAAGGCCGATCTCTGGTCCGGGCCACACCAACTACGCCCCGGGTCACCGCTTCCCTTGGAGTCTTGTTCGTGAGCGGTCCAGTCGTTCAAGGTAGGAACGTTCCAATTATTTAACCTCTGTCAATTCTGCCAATAAAAGTACGACGTTAAAAACTGTCCAGTCACACACGGGCCCCAGTCATTGGGACCATCCTAGCCTCGGGAAGAATTCCGACGTCAGTGTTGAGCTTGATTTTTCTTAATGTTTGATATTGTTACGAATAAATAAAAGGGTGCATTCTGTATTAGAAAGTGGGCGGGACAGAGCAACGGTAGCCATGAGTTATCGACAGGCGACGGACCCCAGCGTTCTGTGTTGACCGGGGCGCGTAGTGGGGGGGGTCAAGCCGGACGAGCCCACCAGTAAGCGACCAACAACAGCTGACGTCCTGTACACTTCTGGATCCCTGATACCCCGAGAAAGGATCTCGCTGAAAACCACGGGAAATGAATGGAAAACTCTGGTCATTTTCTGTGGAGAAGTTCCAGAAATGGATGTTTGAGTGTCTGGGAGCCGAGGATCTAGGAAGGGAATATTCTCGAGATCTTTCTCTTGGATTTGTTCGGGAAATAGAAGCGAGCCGTCCGCAAAACCTCCAGAAGCTACTTCCAGAGGTAGGGATGTCCTATAAATAGCCAGCAAGCAGGCGAACTCAGGCAGTTTTTAGTCTAGCAGTGTGCGAGGAACAAGCGAAGGAACTAAGCGACTAGTGGCGATATAGACAGTGCGGTATTCCTAAGTGACTAGTGACAAGTAGTAAAGTGTATAGACCAAGTTAAGTTGTTGTGTATAAGTAGTAGTGATATTTGTAACATTGTAATCTGAAATTCTTGTGGACATTAAATAAATAAATTAAACAGAAAATTTGTGTTTCCCAATTATCCGTCGAGCCTACGGTTAGGAAATCCGTAACAATATTATTTATTTATAAGTACTTACCGGTCATTCTACCCTTTCAATTAGACCGATATACCTAGGTATAGGTATACCTGATTATTGTTGTAAACCATCGAGGTAGAACTGCTCCGGAGGTATCAATAAACAACCGAATTGTTTTGTATATTATCATAACGTTCATAGAAAATAAATTAGAAACCAGTGATAAATAAATAGGGGAGACATTTTATATTCTATAACCTAAGATAATAAAAGCTCTTGTTTTCTCTTCCTTGTTGTTTCGTTGTTTTTGTTTTGTTCTTGTGTTGTTTTAAGTGACGTAGGCGAAACCCAAAACGTTACATTTGGCGCCCAACTATCCTTTGAACCGTTTAAGATTTTTTTTATGTGTACTGATTTGTATTTGTGTATTCATCCTTTGACCCGGCAATTTTTTTTCTCTTTTTCCTCATTTTCTAACTTGATTTTTGTTAAGCCGAAATAGGTAAATAGTTCTGCCCTAACTTCTTTTTTTTTATCTCCAATATCTAAATACGTATTATGTATACCTAAGTGGGTATTACTATTACATAACCATTCGGTGGTTGATTGGCTTTTGAAGTCGTATTTATTATAGTGACTTTTTTTCCTTTTTAGGTAGGTATACACCGTGTTTTATATTAAGTCGGCACTATTGCTAACTTCGTTATTATTTGACCTAGAAAGTCGGTTAAATTAGCAAACTAGTAGTATTTTTTCTCCTGAATAAAATGGCGAAAACAGAAAAACAATTGAACATCGCGTTTTCGAGATATTCAAAAAAATGTAATTTTTTTAATGGAACACCCTATGTATTTTTGGATGGATCGGTTGCAAATTTTTTTTAAAGGAAAAAGTCTTTAGGGGAAGATGGGGATCATTCGGCCATAGGGAACATTCGGCTACCATCATTATATCCTAAATTCATTTGAATCTGGCGCCAGTTTCAGCAAGGGCTGTCAGAAACATGGTGATTTAACGGTTGTGAATAGCTGTGGTCGCTCCGTGGAAGAACAAGTACTTTTTTTTGGTGAAGTGTTTTCATGTGTTCGAGGTAAGTTTTTGAAGACCCATATTGTAGTTTGTAAATGACGAACTGTACGTGCTGGAGATTTAATTTTAATCACAACCTTTGATGAATTAATTATGCTTCGCATACCCAATCGCAATATAACCTTAAAAGTTGAGCTTTTCATATTTTACACCTAAACCTATTACAAAAGCACATGGTGAACATTCAGCTAGCGATGGGTGGTGAAGATTCGGCTATAGCCGAATGTTCCCCACTTGCAGCCGAATGTTCCCCATTTTAATTTAAACCATGATACAAGTGAATTAGAAACTAATTTTAGCAATAATAATTGAAAAATAATTTATTGTAGATGCCTAAGAAGTATATTAAAAAGACAAATCGCTGCAACATCAGTGAAAATCGTGTGAAAATGGCCATCAAAGGTGTTTTATCAAAACGTTTGAGTCAATACAAAGCTGCTCAGGAATATCAAGTAAAACGGCAAACCATTCAATCCCGAATCAAAAAACTGTTGAAAAATAAAACCAAAGAAGAACTGTTGCGCGAGCTGGATGACTCAGGTCACGAGAGTGAAGATGAATTTGCGGTTTCAAGCAAATATACATCACGACAAATCTTCACGACAATTCAAGAGGCAGAGCTTGTAGCCTATATTAAAAGGTGTTCTGACTTGAATTATGGTTTGAACTATAAACAAATACGAATTTTGGCTTTCGACTACAGCAAGGCTTTAATCAACTGCAAAATACCAAGAAACTGGGAGCTAAATAAAATGGCAGGTTTGTGTTGTGTTGATATCATCTAAAATTTGCAAGTCATAAGATATTTAATTAGTTAGGTACTTAGTTATTTTCTATGGGATTGGTTTTTGTGAGAAATCTTTTCATTTTTAGGTCTAGATTGGTTACGTGGGTTCATGAGAAGACATGGGCAAGAAATATCCCTGCGTAAGCCGGAAAATACGAGTATAAGTCGATCTATGGCTTTCAACAAACCAGTGGTGGATGATTTTTTTTCTAAATTGGTTGAGGTACTTGAAAAGCATAAATTCAAGGCCGAACAGATATGGAACTTGGATGAAACTGGGTTGACGACGGTGATGCGACCCGTAAGGGTCGTTGCCACGAAGGGCAAAAAACAGGTTGCTCACATATCTTCTCAAGAAAGGGGAGAACTTGTGACGTTCGTCGGGATGATAAGTGCAGCAGGATCCACAGTTCCACCAGTTTTTGTGTATCCTAGGGTAAGAAACCCTGAAGAGTACTTGGGTGACGAGTACCCAACTTCAGCCATTGCCTTTGGAAATAAAAAAGGATGGATGACTTCAGAACTTTTTCCTAAAGTTATTGAACACTTCGCGAACACTGTCAAATGCTCGGTTGAAAACAGAGTGCTTCTTATACTAGATAATCACGAATCTCATATATCAGTGAATGTCATTAAGTTGTGTCGAGAGAAAGGAATTACCTTGCTGTCATTTCCCCCACACACCACGCACGGGATGCAACCTCTCGATGTTGGGGTGTACGGCCCTTTCAAATCATATTTCGCTACTGCGCAACACGACTGGCTGCTCACAAATCCAGGGAAAGTGATAACAATTCGTCATTTGGCTCATTTGGCGAAACATGCGTATGAAAGTGCTTTCACTATAAAAAATATCACAAGCTCCTTCAAAAGTACGGGGCTTTGGCCATTGAATCGCCTCATATTCAGTGATGAAGATTTTATCGCAAGTGAGGTAACAGACAGGCCACTAATTGAAACTGAACCAGAAGCTGACGATGACGAACCAAACCTGAGTGTTCATCAGTCACAGCAAGGAGAAACAATGTCACCCGTTCTTTCCACCTCACAAAAACAATCGGTTCATAAGAACCAAGAAACGTGTCAATTGCCGTCTACATCAGTAGCATCACAGCGAGGAGAAATAACGCCACCCATTTCTTCCACCTCAAAAGTACAAGCGGTTGATGTGGACCGGAAATCTTCTTCATTACCATCTACATCATCAGCTTCTGTTCGTTTGACTGACATCAGACCCTATCCAAAGGCGACTTTTGCACAGAAAAAGAAAAGGACTTCTAGAAAAGCTCAGTCGACCATTTACACTAATACGCCGGAATACGAAAATAGACAGCGCATAGAAGAAGAAAGAAAGAAAAAAAATCCGTGAAAGAAAATAAATCTGTCAAAAGAAATATTATAAAAGATGACAAAAAAAGAAAAGTTTCCACATCAAGTGAGTCAAGCATAGAAATTCAATTGGATGATTCGTCTGATGAAGAAAATTACTGGGAAGAGATGAAACTCATCACCAATGAAGATACTATTGATGTGGACAACTTTATTCTCGTGAAATTTCCGGTTGCCAAGTCAGAAATTTGTTACGTAGGAAAAGTTATCTCTTTTCAAAATGAGGAATATGAAGTACAATTCTTGAGAAGGAAGGGAAATTCGAATTGCTTTTTGTTTCCTGATGTCGATGATATCGCAACAATAGAAAAACAAGATATTGCCGCTATTTTGCCGTTTTCAATCTGCCAAGGAACCTCAAGAACATCAAGGGTTTACAAATTTAATGTTGATTTCTCCAGCTTGAATGTAAGATAAGTTGTTTTGCAGTTCATAGTTCTACAGTTTCAGAAGAATTTAATTACGAATTGTTTTTATTTTGTTTTAATTTGTCTTTAATTTTATTTGTGCCAGATGAATTTAATTAGGAATAGTTTTTTTTGTTTTGATTGATCTTGAAATATTTTTACGTGCAATAAAATGATTTTCAGTTGTATTTACCTTTTTATGTATAGGCAACACCGAGGGTAACACATAAAAATATTAATGCCACTCAAATCAGATAAGCCGAAACATCCCCACTTGGTAGCCAAATGTTCCCCACTGGTGGTTATGATTCGGCTATTTGACAAAAAATCTGAATCTTTAAAAATATGATTTATGTAATAAGAAACTATTTACTATTTATGTGTAAAGTGTATAGAAGATAACAATATCTCATCACATGAAAACAGTTTTTACCAAGACCTCACAATTTTCTAGATTTAGTCAATATATGACAAATGTGCCGAATGATCCCCATCTTCCCCTATGCACTATGATCCTAAAATAATAAATTCATTGATTATTTATTATTTTACTACTCCTAAAGTAGGCTGCGATAATTAATGTAATTTAGTGTACCTACCTACGTAATGTAAGGTAAAAAAATGTCGTCCTCAATAATGCATGTTTCAATAAAAAAAATACACAAAAAAAGGAGTTGTTATATTGAAAAGGATTTAATTTTAAATAAACACATAACAGAACTTGTCCGTGTTTTAAATTAAGTCGGCACTATTGCTAACTTCGTTATTATTTGAGCTAGAAAATCGTTAAATTACTAAACTACTAGTATTTTTTCTCCTGAATAAAACGATGAAAACAGGAAAACAATTGAACATCGCGTTTTCGAGATATTTAAAAAAATGAACATTTTTTATGGAACACCCCTGTATATTTTTAGATGGATCGGTTGCAAATTTTTTTTTAAGGAAAAAGTCTCTATGCACTATAATCCTAAAATAATAAAATTTTACAACACACACAATTTCTGTTATTTGTTTATGTAAAATTAAATCCTTTTCAAGGTAACAACTCTTATTTTTAGTGTATTTTTTCATTGAAAAATACCCTATTGAGGACGACATAATTTTTTTACCTTACATCTGTGGCTTGGTCGAAAAAGGGCCTAAGTGAAAATTTTCAAAAAATGAGTTATTGGGCCTACCTTACTAAATAAAACATGCCGGTTCAAACTAAGAAGGTCCCAAGTAAATAAACCTATCCGTTGCCTACAAAATAAATGTTGAAATGGCCTAAGTGTAGCAGCTAAAATGTAAATATAGTCCTATGTTCTTGTTAGACCTTTTTTAATGGACCTATATGTAATAGAAAATAGATGATAATTGACTTAAGTGGCAGGTAGGCCCAAAACAATCGGGCCTATGTGTTCTGTGCCTTTCTCATTTTTTATTATACTTTTCAGTATAGGGCTCAAGTGTAACTTAATGCACATACCATATAAAAATGATGGTCCTAAGTTAACTTTGGTCTTTTTTCCTTTTTCGGGTAGTAATAATAAAGGCCGAAGTGTAACATAGTTTTAAGATATTTTTTAAATCTGGGTCCGATATGCTACATAGGTCCTTTTCCAATTGAAGATAATTTACTATGCTTTGATTCATGTAAAACATAGGCCCCTTGCGACGTCGTGATTTGTAACAATAACATAGAACATAACCACAAACTTTCATTTTACAGCAGTTTCACGCGTGTTCCTGCTAGTTCATAGTGTTTATTGTGTATTTATTGTTAAAATATAGCTCGTTTGTAGTGGAATCTCTTTTGGTAAGCTATGATAAATGTATAGGTTTAACCATTTTCATATTATTTATGTTATTATGTAGCAATAATGCCTTTAAAAAGTGAAAATTCTCGGGGCCATAAAATGGTGCATATGGCTATAGGGATCAAAAAAACAAATACGGATACTATTAACGATCCTGAAATAGGAACATCGCTAGGTGCTTGTCGCAGTCTACTTTGGGAGTAATAAAATAATGAATAATTAATGAATCTATTATTTTAGGATCATAGTGCATAAAGACTTTTTCCTTTAAAAAAAATTTTCAACCGATCCATCTAAAAATATATAGGGTGTTCCATTAAAAAAATTACATTTTTTTGAATATCTCGAAAACGCGATGTTCAATTGTTTTTCTGCTTTCGCCATTTTATTCAGGAGAAAAAATACCACTAGTTTGCTAATTTAACCGACTTTCTAGGTTAAATAATAACGAAGTTAGCAATAGTGCCGACTTAATATAAAACACGGTGTATACTTATTATTATAGTGTTTGCTGAATCTACTAATAATTAAATACTGCATCCTGCTTATCTCTTGTGTCCTTAGATAAGGGGATAAGGTGATTAATTTAAATATTTTCGCTTGTATTGATTTATTTATTATTTTGTGCATTAATTTTCTTTGGAACTCAAGTTTCAGGATTTTATTTTATTTAATCTCCTTGCTGTATATTTAGGTGTTGCCAGATTGTGGATTATTTCATTTCTTTACATTCTTATTACTATACCGTGAACGGCCAAAAGATATAGTAATAAAACTGGGCGGAAATTTTAGGATGACACCCATTTGCCAACACAATCCCTGTTATTGGGTATTTGAATGTAAGTGGGCGGAAGTAATGAGGATAGCCGACATCACATGCACACAGCACAAATTGAATCCTGGACAGGTCGACACATCAGATAAGGTGGCCGCTGAGCGGCGCCTTATCGATACACTACACGATAACATGCCTGTGGTCGATACACTGAGTATCAAAGTTCTTGACTAAAAATGAATGTTCTGTAATTAATATTGAAATACGGAATTTTATTACTTTAGTGAGTCACTGGTGCTGGTAACACCAGCTTGTGAATATATTTTCATATTTTTCAAAATTTTCAAAAGACTTCTGAAGTAAAAAATGATTAATTTAGTATAGCAGTTCAGATGCTTGATCCCACCAAGAACAAGACCGGGCAGAAATACACGTCGAGCCGCAGACGCTCATCCGTATCAGGTTCAGCTCGTTACACCTCGTACCACCCTATTTCAGACTTCTTTTATGTATAGAACCGCATCACTTTGGAATAGCATTCCAAAGGGCGTGTTTTCCAAAGTATAACCTAGAGATTCAAGGCCAACGTGAATCGATATCTCCGTTCATGCACCGCTCCCAGAGCGTCATAGGGATTTCCCTGCAGTGCATGTGCATTTTCAATAAAAAAAGATTATAGCTCAATCGACTTAGGAGAATCAACGATTACTCAATAAAAAAATTATTATTTGTAAAGTCTGTACACAGAGAGTTGTCTGTTGTGATAACTAAGGATACATCATCTCGTTATGTTTCTTACTCCTTCTATTGCATTGCTGAGTCAATCGAGTTAAAATGGGACGTATTGTCAGAAATACGTTTGAATCGTCAGCAATTCTAAAAAGATGAGCGAAAGTGAGACGGAAGTATCGACTCGCGTCTTGATACGCTTAGATTGTTACGATATTACGATAAGATTGTCGCCGCTACTGTCTGTAGTGTCAGCCCTAAATATACTAACTAGGTTTGTGTTGTGATTTGAAACGTTTTTAATACGAAATTAGCAGAATTACCTGTATTATTGTACGGTGTGATAAACTATGAGTAACTTATTAATTGCGCGAATGCCTAAAAATCTATTTCCTTGTTTTGCCTGGGAAACGATTGAACTCCCTAGTACGTAGTCTTTTGGTAAAATTGCTGGAATATTTTACTTGCAGAATAAGAAAACGGAGGTGTTATTCTTTCTTTTAAACAGCAACCAGCAGGTAGGTGACATGATATATTTCTAATCATGATGATAACAATAATTATTATTATCATTCTTATTTACTTGCATTATATAATATTTGTTATCAAAAAGTTGAAAGGCTCTACTTCGTCAATAACTTGTCGAAATAATATATTTGTAGGATATTCATTATTCCTCAACACACGCCACTGACACGAACTGCGATACCACATCTGGTTCGACTTAGAAACAAGTGTACGAATCAAATCGAATTAAATTAAATTGTTTAGTCAGAATCAGTGTGGCATGACAACGGACAACACTCAGTGGACAGATAGTAATTCAAATTCAAATTCATTCATAGGAGACAAAACTTCACTTTTAAATATTTACAAATCCTACGAGACCGACCAACAAGATACAACAAAAACCGAAAAAGTGAATTTTACGGCTAAGGCAGCAGGTAAATTTTTAAAAACATTATACTTAGACAAATTATTTGAATAAATTATATCACAAATAAATAATTAGATGATGACTTGGGTACCTACACTATAAAATTTTAGGTGTCGGTGTAGCCAGCGTTTACAATATAATCCGAGAGTATAATTCTCATGAACATGAACTGCAACCGCCAAAAAATACAGGAGACAGAGGGTGATTCTGGACTATGTCAGCGATGATACAAAGTGTGCCATACGGAGGCTCATACATACTTTTTTTTTGAAAAACGAGTCTCCCACCGTTGAAAAAATTCTAGTCGCGATTGAAGGAAGGGAAGATATTCCGAATTTTAAAAAAACAACCTTCAAAATCTTATTACGAGAAATAGGATTTCGGTAAGTACCTACTTTGAAAGAGGAATTCAATGAAATGTCACAAATACAGTGCGTTTTACTTCAAATTAATGGAAGCACCTCAATACACAACTTTTTTATTTTTTTTTTGAATTTTAAAATACCTACACTTTTTCTATGCCTATGTAAAGCTTGATGCCTATCTTGAATGGATAAACTACATTTTACCGTTGCTTTTAAGTTATAACCTACTGTGATCAAAAAACAACCCTAACAAGTAAGAAAACATATTATTATTATTATTATTTTTTGAAAATAATTATCTAAATAAGTTGTTTGGAATCACTCCAAACCCTCAAATACCTATTAGTTTTAGTAAAAAATGAGAAAAAAAATTGACAAACATTTTTTTGATTTTTTTTTTCTGTAGCCAAACTCAAGATTTGGAGGTTTGAGGTGATTCCAAACATCTTTTTTAAATAAATTTTTTCGTTAAATGTTTTCTTACTTGTTAGGGTTAATTTTTCTTTCTATTTTTTATTTTTAAACAAAAATAGTATGTTTACTCATTTTTTGCGTTCATTTCCGATCACAGTACCTAGGCTTATAGTTCTTTGCAAAGGCTAAAATGTAGTTTATCCGTCATACAGAAATTTTTTGAAAGTCACGAAAAAATTAAGAATTTATTGAAGTGATTCCATTTGAAGTGAAACACACTCTAAGAAATGTAGTCAGATGTATTTATTTATGGAAAATTCATTCAATTTATTTTTTCGCGAATATATATATAGGTTCTTTTGTAAATTACAAAATTTACAAAACAAAATTTTGTAAATTTTTTCTATGAGCCCTAGAACCCAAACAAACATCTTCTTTTGTAAAGATACATGGAAGTAGGTTCAATTAGACATCCTATATAAAGACAATATTAAAATACTCGCACATTTCTCTGAAGTAGATTTATTTTAATTGCAGATACCTACACGAAAATGAATAGAAATAGTATGCTGAAAGACAAAAATGAAATTGTTTTCTGGAGACGACGCTACTTACGAGAAATAAAAAATGTCAGACTGAATGTAAAACACATTTATTATCTCGACGAGACGTGGATAAATGCGGGTCATGTTCATGAGAAAGTGTGGACTGACACAACCGTCGGGACTGCCAGAGAGGCTTTTGGCTTTTATTAACGACCTATCAACGGGTGTAAAAACCCCTCTGGTAAGGGGAAACGGCTCATTATATTACATATTGGGTCAGACTTTGGCTTTGTAGAGGACGGGTTACTTCTTTCTGAATCAAAAAAGACGGGTGATTATCACCAAGACATGAATGCGGAGGTATTTGAAGAATGGTTTAAAAAGATTTTGCCTCGTTTGGAAGAAGGCTGCGTCATTGTTTTGGACAATGCCTCATACCACTCGAGGAAGGAAGATAAATCTCCAACGTCCTCTAAAAGGAGGCTGACATCCAAGCCTTACTAACGGCCAAAAACATCAACTTCGAAGAGGACATGGTCAAAGCTGAGTTGTTGGACATCGTCAGGTGTAACAGACCACCAGACCGGTATGTGGTAGACGAGTTAGCAAAGGCAGCTAATCGTAGTGTTTTGAGACTGCCTCCTTACCACTGCGAACTGAACCCGATCGAGCTGATTTGGGCTCAGATCAAAGGGGAAGTTGGCAGGAAAAACACTACGTTCAAGCTAGCCGATGTAACTGTCTTGTTTCACCACACGTTGGGAAACGTCAGTCAATTAAATTGGCGTAAGGCTGTTGATCATGTCCTCAAGGTTTTTTTTTATTGAAAATGCACATGCACTGCAGGGAAATCCCTATGACGCTCTGGGAGCGGTGCTGATGAGTGGTGATGAGCGGAGATATCGATTCACGTTGGCTTTGAATCTCTGTAGGTTGTATACTTCGGGAAACACGCCCTTTGGAATGCTATTCCAAAGTGATGCTGTTCTATACATAAAAGAAGTCTGAAATAGGGTGGTACGAGGTGTAATGAGCTGAACCTGATACGGATGAGCGTCTGCGGCTCGGCGTGTATTTCTGCCCGGTCTTGATCTTGGTGGGATCAATCGGGCCACGTCTTTTGAACACTTTCCATTAAAATATCTGTAAAACAGACTCAGGTCAGCTACTCTTCTTCGATGTTCGAGAGTGTCTAAATTTTTTGTCAAATCTGGGTCCCCAATCAAGCGGATGGCTCTTTTCTGAATAGAGTCGAGTAGTCTCAGCTTATGTTTGGGAGCTGAGCTCCAAACATGTGAGCAGTACTCCAATGATGGTCGGATTTGAGCCTTGTATAAGAGGAGAAGCTGTTGTGGTGTATAAAATTTCTTCGTGCGGAAGAGTGTTCCAAGTTTTTGAGAAGCACTCTTCGCCAGACCTGCAACATGATCATGCCAAGACATGTTCGCTCCGAGGCTCACTCCAAGTAAACGAAGAGATGACGCTGGGGTAAGAGAGTGTCCCGCCATCATCATATCAGGCTCCAAAACGTTGGTCTTTTTGGAGAAGATGGCTGCTTGGGTTTTTCCAGCATTAAATTGGACTTGGTTTCTGTCGCCCCAAGTTAGAATGTCTTGCAAGTCATTGTTAAGTATGGCAACTTCTTGCTCCCTGCGAGTCTGTGCGTCGATGGCAGATGTTCGCGCATCTAACGTATAAGAAGATATGAGGGTACTGTCGTCGACAAAACTGTATATTGGATTTTTTGTTGTTTCAAGCAAGTCGTTTATAAATATTAGAAAGAGAGTCGGAGATAAAATGGATCCCTGAGGCACACCGGCATTGATGGAAAAGGTCTCAGAAAGAACTCCATCGACTGCCACCTGCAATGAACGATCTTCGAGATAACTCGCAAATCGCAAGCAGAATTTCTCGGGCATGCCATAGGCCTGCAGTTTTGCCAACAGTCCATCATGCCAAGTTGAACAAAGTAGCAGGAACACCGATCAACGTCGATCCTCGGGATGTCGTTGAGGGACCTGAAAGACATTTGCAAATTGCAGCTTTTAAATTTGCTGAAGGTAACAATATTCAACACCAATTCAGCAAAGACAAAAAAATGGCGGGAGAGTCTTGGGTAACAGGATTTTGTCAACGACACAAAATAACACTTCGACAGCCAGAGAAATGTTCGATGGGTAGAATCATGGGATTCAACAAAATTCAAGTAGATAGGTTTTTCAAGAATCTTATGGTCCTGTACGAACGAAGAAAATACTCACCAAGTTCCATTTACAACATGGATGAGACAGGTTTGTCAACTGTACCCAATCAGCTGCCAAAAGTACTAACTATAAAAGGCAAGAAACTTGTAGGAAAAGTGGATAGTGCAGATAGGGGACAACTTGTAACGGCTGTGTGTTGTTTTAGTGCTACCGGTACCTACGTCTCCCCGTCATTGATCTTTCCAAGAAAGAGAATGAAAGATGAACTCTTTTTAAGTGCACCTACAGGTACATTAAAAATGATATACGAATCTGGTTTCATCAATACCGAGTTATTTTGTAAATGGATGATACATTTTAAGAACTACAGTAAGCCAAGGCCAGAAAACCCAGTACTTCTGATTCTTGACAATCACAGTTCTCACCGTGACTTGCAAGCTATACAATATTGCAGGGATAATTACATTGACTTACTATCCTTACCGCCACATGCAAGTCACAGAATGCAGCCCTTAGACGTAGGTTTCTTTGGGCCTTTGAAAAATGCATACAGTAGAGAATGCGACAAGTGGATGATCAATAATCCGGGAAAAGTAATAACTCAAATGCAAGTGGCTGGATTGTTTAATATTGCCTATACCAATATTGCTAATATTGTCACATACTGTATACAGGGTGTCCCATAATATGTGGGCAATCTCCCGGATTTGGGTAAATTTCGTAAAAATAAATGAAAAAATAGCTATAAAATTAATTCCTCAGAGACACCCCTACAAAGATATTAGCTGTTGAAGTTGAGGGTTGAAAATCAATTTATTGCAATAACTTTTTTATTTCTTAACCGATTTTGATAATTTTTGGTTTTATTTTGTATTATTTGGGACTGTTTAGAATAGTGTTTCATAATCTTTGGTAGCACATACATAGACCTCGGGATGGCATAACCCCCTCATTCACTTGAAAGAAAACAATAAAAATAATAATTTTACAATTTTTAAAGGTTAATATTCTTTTTATTTGATATTTTTTACATAAAAAATGTATCCTTATTTATTTCGATGGAGCGAACCGTTATCGAGATAAACGTCCTTCTAATAGGTGATGCGCCGCAGGAACTTTCTAAATTTCAAGTAAATTTTAACAAGATGGCTTGACCTATAAGAGTAAATTGAGCAGGAAACAAAACAATAACTTAATTAAATACCTACACGTCAAATAGTGTCAAAGATTTCATTTCATGAAGATTCAATTCTAACTGATTTTCTGCGTATTCAGCGTTTGTGTAACTTATTTTAAAATCAGTTAGAATTGATCTGCATAAAATGAAATCTTTGACACTATTTGACGTGTAGGTATTTAATTAAGTTATTGTTTTGTTTCCTGCTCAATTTACTGTCAAAGGTTAGCCATGTTGTTAAAATTTACTTGAAATTTAGAAAATTCCTGCGACGCATCACCTATTAGAAGGACGTTTATCTCGATAACGGTTCGCTCTATCGAAATAAATAAAGATACATTTTTTATGTAAAAAATATCAAATAAAAAGGAAATTAACTTAAAAAAACTTCAAAATTATTATTTTTATTGTTTTCTTTCAAGTGAATGAGGAGGTTATGCCATCCCGAGGTCTATGTATGTGCTACCAAAATACTACTATTCTAAACAGTCAAAAATAATACAAAATAAAACCAAAAATGATCAAAATCGGTCAAGAAATAAAAAAGTTATTGCAAAAAATTGATTTTCAACCCTCAACTTCAACAGCTAATATCTTTGTAGGGGTGTCTCTGAGGAATTAACTTTATAGCTATTTTTTCATTTATTTTTACGAAATTTACCCAAATCCGGGAGATTGCCCACATATTATGGGACACCCTGTATAACTCTATAAAATATAAAATGCTAACGCACTTTAAAAATGCTAACGCAGTATAAAAATGCTAACACAGTAGTTTGAATGACTCGTAATACCTAATGCGAGGATGAAAAAGTAAAAGGCAAGAGAGAATTGATTGATGAGTGAAGCAAGTTAGAAGGCAACGAGGCGAGTGAGTGATAAAAGGTATCTAGTGACATTACCCTTGAGCTGACCCTTGAGCACCCCTGAGGCAAGATAGACCTTGAGCAGCATGAGAATAAAGTAAGTACCCATTGTAATTGATTCTTGTAGATTGAACTTATATTTTATTTCCATTTTGTAAGCCCCCTGAGACCATTTGTTAGTAATAAACCTGTATTGTTATAAAAAGATCTTGTCCATTTTCCCTTCTACGAAGTCCCTGAAGCTCGCTCTCTAAAGAGAGATGCGACATATGGTGGTGGCGCCCTTGCGTTCCCATTTTCACTAACCTTTATCACTCAATTTAAAAAATAACTTCCCATGAACCCTGATAAACCAATAACTCGTAGTGAAGCTAAAAATAATATTTTAAAACTTCATCTAAATTTCTCTAAATTTAACCCTCCCTCACGTAGCACTGAACAAGTACAAGTTTTTAAGCCCTCAACTAGTTTAACTAGAAGCCCACCCAATTCTGCACCCCCTTTCGCCGAAAATAAATCTTTCTCAAAAAATCACGAAACGTTGCCAACTTCCCCCCCTAGGCCACTTGAAGTCCTTGAGTTTGGTGAAAACCTTCAGAACCCCACACAAAGTACCGAAACACCTTTTGTCGACACTTCAAATCAAATTAGCCCCATGGCGGACGTGACAATCTCACAAGCTTTAAAGTCAAATAAATCACCAGTGGTTCCTCAATTTATAAGCCCATCCATTTTTGACCCTGCAAAATCCGATCCTATCACATTTATTAAAAGTTATGACAGGTGTAGTATTGCTAACGGATGGTCAGATGATTTGAGAATATCTTATTTCGGAACTTTTCTTGATGGAGCCTCAAACAGATGGTATCAAAAATATGTAAAAAGTAAGCCTGAGTCAAATTGGGAAAACATCAAGAAAGATTTTGAAATAGAATTTAATAATTGTGCAAATGACATGTCGGCAGAGTTTAATTTTGAAAATAGAAAACAGAAAGAGAATGAAACATTGAGAGAATACTTTTATGCTTTAATGACTTTAGCTTTTGATTATGATGAGGACATGACCGACAAAACTTTTATAAAACATTTTGAGAGAGGGATAAACGCTAAATATAACACGACATATAAGACAATAAGAAACAAAGTAGAGTCCATTCAAGATTTAAAAGAAATCATTGTAAGAGTAGATGATATAATAAACACTAAAAGTCCAAGTTCGACTCAGGAAGTCTTACCCTAATCTGAAATGTCAAAATTGCAAATTACTGATCGAAATCAATATTATAATTATTCAATACCACCCCCGCGCAATCAGCATTACCCCGAGAATTTCAGAAGAGATAATCGACCTCGATTTAATCAAAATCATACTAAATATAATAGGTATTTCATGAATCCAGTGGTAGGTCCCAGATCAAATGATTTTAATAGTCAAAATAATAATTATTATTGGAGTCCACGTCGTTATAATAATGACTACTCAAATGCAACCAGGCACAACTTCCCTAAATGCAAATTTTGTGGACGAAATAATCACTTCTCTAATCAGTGTAGAGATAATAATTTTCATCAAAACAATTTTGCAAATACACCCAATAATACCTTTCCCAAATGCATATTTTGTGGTCGGAATAATCATCCTTCCAATAGCTGTAGATTTGCCAATTCACAACCGTCCAGCTGGCCCAATAAAAATTTAAACTAAATAAGACAATAGAAAACCCCCCTATTGTCGATTACTTAGGGTCAAAATCAGGACTTTCGCAATCTAATAGACTTAGCCTTAAAAATCACTCACTTATATGTATATTTTGTGGAAAGACTAATCATTTAGCAAGTAAATGTAAATTCAGAAGATATCCAATTAAAAATCAATCAAAAAACTACGAATTAGCAATCAGTCCCAACAAGTCCCAAATTTTAACAATTAATGCCCAGATAAACGAAAATTCTGTTCAAGTTTTAATTGACACAGGAGCAGATATTAATATAATTCGGAAAGACGTAGCAGAAAAATTTATAAGAAACTTGCAATCACGACAAAAAATATCTTTAATGACAGCCGGTGGAAACAAAGTCATTACTTTAGGAAACGTAAAATTTAAATTAAAACTAGGTGCTTTAATAACATCATGCAACGCCGCTGTCGTTGATTCTCTTCCCGTGCCTTTTATCCTAGGAGCGGAATTTCTAAAAAAATTTAGTGCAATAATTGACCTAAAAAATAAATTTATTTCTTTTGAAAACAGAGAATTGCGTACAAAAATTTGTTTAAATAAAGAAATTAATTCAAATAATGAATCGTTCCCCGTGATTAGTAAGCAAAATAAAACCTCGGAAGTGCGCCGAGTTAAGGACAATGCTCTGAGCACATCAGCTAACATGACACCTGTAGCCAGTGTCGACACTTCGCAAGTAAGAGGTCAAACACGGTTAATTAACAGGTCACATAAGGTAATGTCTTATGAAAATTATAAACAACAGAAAAACATCGACTTCGATAATTTTATTTCCAAGTGTTACATACACAGAGAAAAGTTACGTTCACGTAGAAACCAACAACAAACTTTGGTTCAATGGGACTTAACTGCTGACGATGCTAATTCAATTAAAAGAGAATTAAGTAAAAATTTAATCCTACTTGAATATAAAGTTATAAGTTATGAAACAATTTGGGAAATATTAAACCTACTCAAATCTGAAATTATAGCTCAAGAAATATCAGACATAGAACTTGAAATACCTCAATTTCCAAAAAATACATAATTATAATTATAATAATTATAATAATCCAAAAAATATGACGCGAAACTACCCTTAACGTCCGAAATGACGTTAAACTACCCTCAACGGTCAATGTGACGTTAAGTAACCCTCATCGTCAGAAATGCGACACTATACAGGGTGTCCCAGCTTATTCGAAGCGGTCTCTGTAGGCCAAACCAAGGATTTTTTCCAAAAAATTTTTGCAAATTCAAGTACAGAATCATAATAGCCATAATTTAAAATTATTTTGGAGTATACAGGGTTTCCCATATGACAGTGGCATATCAAAGTTATGTTTTTTTAAATGGAATGCTCCTATGTTATCGCATTTTTAGATTGTCTGAGAAGAGAAAATAAGATTGGCTTTTACAGTTGGTGTTTAAATTCAGAAGTTTTTGAGTTATAAACAAGTGAAAATCGTCATTTTTCAAGTTCAAGCCTGTCATTCAAGTCAAGTCAATTTTCAGCCTGTACAACGAAAACGGCTGAAAATAGACAAAAACGGCTTACATGTCCCTACTTTAACTTTTCATGTACTATCCTATGATGTAGATGAAATGTGTATACAGGGTGATAAAAATTTTGAAAAATTCTCCACGCGTCACCAAATAAAAAAATCAAAGAAAGTACAAATGTTTCTACACCATAGGATAGTACATAAAAAGTTAAAATAGGGACATGTAAGCCGTTTTTCTCTATCTTCAGCCGTTTTCGTTATACAGGGCCTTGAACTTGAAAAATGACGATTTTCACTTGTTTATAACTCAAAAACTTCTGAATTTAAACACCAACTGTGAAAGCCAATCTTATTTTCTCTTCTCAGACATTCTAAAATTGCAATAACATAGGAGCATTCCATTTAAAAAAACATAACTTTGATATGCCACTGTCATATGGGACACTCTGTATACTCCAAAATAATTTTACATTATGGCCATTGTGATTCTGTACTTGAATTTTCAAAAAGTTTTTTGAAAAAGTCCATCGTTTGGCCTACAGAGACCGCTTCGAATAAGCTGGGACACCCTGTATAGTCAACCCTTATGAAATCCCTTATGAGAGTCCAAAAAATTTCTTATCCCCTATGCATGATCAAATAAAACTTATTTAATATGTATTTGTCTAATGTATATTTTTTTGTTTAGGATGGAGTACTTGATGGCAGCCTTGATTTATTTTAACCAATTTTCCCCAAGCATTCGTCTGCACAAATAACTGCTGACGCTTACTAGAAAATGTTACTTAAAATCAGAGCTTATCAAAGCTCAATTCCCCTAAGCTTTTAGGCAGAATCGGAGTTTAGAGATAGCACATACAATGTAGAAGTTTGTGTAAAAAAAAAAGTTTTTTGAAAAAAAAACAATTAAAAAAAATGAGAAAAAACTGAACATTCGGTCTCTGAGCAAATACTTATGCA
The DNA here is from genome assembly GCA_910589415.1 of Malachius bipustulatus. Classification (NCBI taxonomy): domain Eukaryota; kingdom Metazoa; phylum Arthropoda; class Insecta; order Coleoptera; family Melyridae; genus Malachius; species Malachius bipustulatus. The sequence continues at coordinate 3,128,194 of OU342638.1, read as the reverse complement.
AATACAGGGTGAATTATAAAAAACGCCCCAAGCGATAACTCCGTTAATTTTGAAGATATGACAAAACTTTTTGAAACAAAGTGGCGTAGTTTATCATCATCTATATGTTGAGATAAACGCTCGATCAACACAACTTCCTGTTTAACCGGAAGTAACATCAACTTCGGGTTTTTAAATAGAACACCCTGTAAAACTTTAGATTTTTTAAATGTCTGAAGAAATCTAATACAGGTGGTTTTCACCATTGGAATTTAAATTGAGCGGTTTATGAGTTATAAACAAGTGAAGATCGAAAATTTTCAACTTCAAAGCAGTGTAGAACTAGAACGGCTCAAGATATCTAAAAACGGTTTACATGTCCCTATTCTAACTTTTCATGTTTTATTCCACTATGTGGAGTAAATTTTAATACAGGGTGATGAAAATTATCCGATTTTTCATCACCCTGTATTAAAATTTAAACCACATATAGTAGGATACTGTATCAAAAGTTAGGATGGGGACATGTAAACCGTTTTTAGATATCTTAAGCCGTTCTAGTTCTACACTGCTTTGAAGTTGAAAATTTTCGATCTTCACTTGTTTATAACTCATAAACCGCTCAATCTAAATTCCAATGGTGAAAACCACCTGTATTAGATTTCTTCAGACATTTAAAAAATATAAAGTTTTACAGGGTGTTCTATTTAAAAACCCGAAGTTGATGTTACTTCCGGTTAAACAGGAAGTTGTGTTGATCGAGCGTTTATCTCAACATATAGATTGTTTGGTATTAATAAACTTCAATAAAAATCGGCTCGAAGGACCATTATAATGTTTGGTATTAATAAACTCAATAAAATTCAAACTTGTGGACTGTATATTTATTTTTAAATCAAAATTAACAGAGCTTATCAAATAGCCCGTCTGCTCTCGTCAGAGACGCTTGGCGAAGTCACCCTACCGCGCATTGCAGTGGTGCCGTCTTGGGCGTAAAATTAACATTCTTGGTAAATATTGAAATATGTAAAATAAGGCTTAACATAGATGATGATAAACTACGCTACTTTGTTTCAAAAAGTTTTGTCATATCTTCAAAATTAACGGAGTTATCGCTTGGGGCGTTTTTTATAATTCACCCTGTATATTGAGTCTTTTAGTGTAAATTTGAAAGCTAAAAAAAAAAAAAATTGGAAAATCTGACCAGGGGCTGGCCATCCCTGACTCTGATTTTTTAAGACACGTTTAGGTAGTTACCAACAAGTGATTGTAGCCTCACATGAGATAAAAATTTTTCCTACTAATGGAACTTCCAAAATAATAATCCAAAATAATTATTTGCTCGGACTTGAAAATTTATCAGCAGACTCTATGTTCTATATTTGGAATATAATCCTATCAATTTTGGTTATGTACCTGATGTCAAAAAAACTCGGAAACTTCTGATTCTTGCTCAACTGCCCCAAGTAAATGCTGAAGATATTAACAATCATCATGACTTATTAGTCATAGCAATTAATTGTACATTAATAATATTTACAATATTTATATTAATCTCGATGTATAATTATCTTTTATATGAAGAAGCGAAAAACACTAATAAAAACTGATTACAGCAAAGATCCGAGAGAAGATTCGAAATTCATAATGCAGATTCAAGAAATAAAAAGTATAGACCAGCTGGTAGAAGGCCTTCAATTAACCTGTATTATAAAACCCAAAGTGTGATCACACCCAACTCCTTGATAATAATTGTCCTTGCAGGAATGTAACTATAACTAGCATACAGGGTAAATTTTAGCATGACGATTGTAACAATCTAACTTTTATACTATAACTAACACTAACACTTTTCTTGCATGCAATAACAGTAAGTAATTAATCGTACGATTTAGTATTATATAAGATAAGAGTAAGTATATTTAAGAAAATATAAGAGGTTAAAGTTAAAATAGGTACTTATATAGTAGTAATTGTAGTAAGAATAGTATTTAAACGATGGCCATCAAACATGTTTAATCGATTAATTTAACTTATACAATGTTAATGAATTTTTTTGTATTTCATGTCGAGGGAACACTGGCTGGCACAACGATTCAGAGCAACAACACAGAATAGCAACACCCCATGCACAAACCATAACCACAACTCCACTGGGAGACACCACACGATTGGTTGGATCTGAGCAACAAAGAGGCAACCAAAGCAGAGGAAATTCCACAAGACAAAGACATGACTGCGTCAGGAAAGACATGACTGCGTCAGGAAAGCCATGCCCATTGAGTCTCGCATACACCCACGAGATTCCTACGAACCATTCGGTGCACATACGATCAGTAAATTATAATCGTATCTCACCACATCATACCATCTACAAGTCACCTAAGCAAAGAGTCACAGATGATGGATCCTCTGGAGCAGTTCGTATGACAGTAGCAAACTGTTATTGCCCAAGCTAGTGAATCAGTCCTATAACGTATTTTTGGTGTTTCTCTCAGAACCAAGATAGAACAATCAAAGTTTAAGACTGTTTAAAAGTGTTGCAAAGACAAACGTACGTAAATCAAATACATTTATTGCCAGTGAAGTTAATCGCCAGTGGACTTTCTTTAAATTTTTTTTTAATTGTGCATTTATATAAGATTACATAGATATTTAAGTGTAATTTTTTTGTATTAGATTATGATTTTCAGATAGTTATTATAAGAAGTTATTACTTAAAGCCAAATTTTCTCCTAGAGATTTTTTTTGTTTTTCTCTGCTTGGTAAAATCTTAGCCCTTCAGGTGCAGGGCTTCTAAGGCGGAGGGAAATGTCACATACTGTATATAACTCTATAAAATATAAAATGCTAACGCACTTTAAAAATGCTAACGCAGTATAAAAATGCTAACACAGTAGTTTGAATGACTCGTAATACCTAATGCGAGGATGAAAAAGTAAAAGGCAAGAGAGAATTGATTGATGAGTGAAGCAAGTTAGAAGGCAACGAGGCGAGTGAGTGATAAAAGGTATCTAGTGACATTACCCTTGAGCTGACCCTTGAGCACCCCTGAGGCAAGATAGACCTTGAGCAGCATGAGAATAAAGTAAGTACCCATTGTAATTGATTCTTGTAGATTGAACTTATATTTTATTTCCATTTTGTAAGCCCCCTGAGACCATTTGTTAGTAATAAACCTGTATTGTTATAAAAAGATCTTGTTCATTTTCCCTTCTACGAAGTCCCTGAAGCTCGCTCTCTAAAGAGAGATGCGACAATATCAAGAAGGCCGAGAACTCTTTCAAGGTCTCTGGAATTTACCCTTACAATCCAGACTAGTTTCAAGATGATGATTTTGCTCCATCTTTGGTTACAGATGTACCAATTGACATTGTTAGTACAAGAGCTGAAGACTTTCACGATACTGTAGAACAGGATGACATATCTAACAATGGTCTTTTGAATGCAGAAATTAACGTAGAACTGGATGGTGTGCCTAACACTGATGGTCCTTTGAATGCAGAAAGCCATTTAGAACTCGATGATGTAGTATCTACAACTGATCTTTTGAATGCAGAAAGTACTGTGAGACGTATGACGTAACTAACACTGTTCCTTTGAATCCAGAAACTACCGTATCTGAACGATCGTCCGCAGAACTTGTTACACCAGTGACCCCACCAATCGAAAACATCATCAATCTTGACCAAGCGATTCGAATGTTACTGCTCTCAATCTATCGGCTGCAGATATCTTACCTTTGCCGAAAATAAGCGAAAAATCTAGCAAAAAAAAGGTCACAAAAATCGGAAATACTTTCAAGTACACCATTTAAGCAAGAGTTAGAAAGGATTTCTGAAATAAAAAGGGCCAAAGAAGAAAAGAAAGTCCAAACAGTCAAAAAAAAAATTGTATGTGATACAAGACCATCTTGTATGCGATACAAGACCATCGACATCGAAGAAACAAAAAAAGAACAAAAACCAAGAAGAAAAGGATGTGATTTGTCACGGCTGTGGGGAGTCATACTTTAATTCCATCGAAGACTGGATTAAGTGCTCTAACTGTAATAATTGGTGGCATGAATCCTGCACAGCATATGTAACTGGTGAATTTATTTGTTTTAGTTGTGATGAATGAAATAATTATTCTATTTTTTATTTATATTATTACAGAATTGTCTATTTTATGTTAAAAAAAAAATTGATCAGTTTTTATTTCATTAATGAGGGAATGTTCTTATATGTTTTGTTAAATTTTTTAAACTGTTAATTAAGTACAATTAGTACAAGCCAATCTAATTTCCTCTTCTCAGATAATCTAAAACTGCAATAACATGGGAGCATTCCATTTAAAAAAACATAACTTTGATATGTCACTGTCATATGGGACACTCTGTATACTCCAAAATAATTTTAAATTATGGCCATTGTGATTCTGTACTTGAATTTTCAAAAAGTTTTTTGAAAAAGTCCATCGTTTGGCCTACAGAGACCGCTTCGAATGAGCTGGGACACTACCTGCTTACTTATTTTGATCAAAAATGTATACAACTAATGAGAAAATTAAAATGTACACATGGTTCACCAGTGGCTTTTCTTTACGTTTCTTCTTTACGTCTGCAATATTTAGTGTCGTGTGTCGAAATTGGTTGTGTTAATTCTGATCACTGTAATAAGCGTAGACGAGCTGCACCAGTTTTAACGGAGAAAACTGAAATCAATGTATTTGCTTCGGTAGAAAATAATGCAGAAATAACTATAAGACAAATTGCAGCTGAACAGGCCCGTAAGTCAAACTTCTGTTATTCGAAGCTTGAAAAAGCATGAATATAAATTCCAAAAACATCAAAAAATTAGACAAGGTGATGCCGAAAGTAGAATCGTTTTTTTGCGAAAGGATGTTTGAAAGCATTAATAATGACCAATTAACGAATTATTTAACCAAATAATACTCACCTATGAGTCAACATTTATTAAACATGGCGAACCAAATTCACAGATCTGCAGATATCAGAAAGTGAATGTGTGGGCTGGAATAGTCGGCACTCACATTCTAGGACCTTTTTTCATTTCTCTTTTACCTTTCTCGGCCCACTTCTTTTCCTTATCTTCATTAACGACCTGGGCCCCAAAATTACCTTCCCTAATTGACTCTGCGTTAACTATGTTGATGATACAACAATTCTTATTAAGATAAAACCAGGCGACCTTCCTAGTTTGATAGATGCCGTTCACCTTCCATTGAAAGAGCAATTTTATGGCTCACGGGCAATAAACTAAAACTCAACTTGGACAAAACGGAGATGATTGATTTTCACTCTAGCCGATCACGTCTTCCCCCTTTACCCTCCATACCCGCCGACGGTGCCTTGATCGAGCCGAAGGGTGTCGGGAAAGTTTTTGGACTTCCACATCGACCAGAACCTAAACTGGTCGGTTCACACAGATCATTTGTACCGTCGCCTTGCTAGTGTCTGTTTCCTTCTCAGACGCCATCAGCACACGGTGTCCTCTGAGGTTCTTCTCTATGCTTATTATCGGCATTTTATCAGCCAAATGAACTATGAGCTGACCGTCTGGGGTGGATCTGAGAGATCTCTCTGAAGTGTTTTTCTTCTTCGAAAGAGAGCGTTTAGGATCCTGGCATGCTTGTCAGTGCAGCAGTCATGCAGAGGCCAGTTTAGGTGGCTTGGACTTCTTACCATGCCTGCTTTGTACGTCTTCTCTCTACTCAAACTGATCCACTAAAATAAACTTTTACCTTCCGATTCACCCATCACTACAGTACCAGGTTCAATTTGTTCAAACCTCCTACAAACCATCTGTCGTCTTCAGAAAGGAAATTCACGTACGCATCCATCAAATATCTGAACCACTCCAAAATAGATCCTGCAACTGTTGGGTTCTCAGCATACAGGGCATATCTTCGGAAACACCTCACGGAGTTGGAACCATAAACTTCCTCTGATATACTGTCTTTCCACTCCCCATCCCTACCTGCAGTCTGATATTAAAATACCTGAAACCCTTGATTCAACTATATCATAACAGTTGGAACCATACCGCAATTGAGACCTGATGTCTTTAATGTCTCTGCGCGTCTCGACTCTCACTATTCATCGAAGGTACCTTAACCTCTCAGTAATTTAGTGGCCGCCTAGGTCACCAGACCTAACACACATGTTTTTTTTTTGATGGGGAAAAGTGAAGTCATCGGTTTATAACGCCGTTCCTATCAACGACACTGAAGAGCTCAAGCAAAGGATAAGTAGAGCATCAGGAGAAATATCGCCTGAAACATTGCAGAAATGGGATAAATGAATTATTCAATTAAAATTTGTTTTTGAATGTATAGTTTTCACTTGCAGCTCAGTAAATACTTACAAAATATTACTCGATCATTTATAGTTGTACTTTTTTAGGACGCAAGTTAACGAATGTTTGATTATAATTTGTTCAGATAAACGTTTGTGAATTCTTCTCCTCTTAATAAATCGTAGTAGTTATATTATTTGATATAAGTAAAATAATTAGCATAGAGTGTTAACCTTTTTCTGTATTCTTAAATAATTTCTATTCATTCTAATTAGAAAAAAATTAAAAATTATTTATTTCTTTGACTTTCAATACAGAATAGCTCACTAATGCTAAATTTGACAACACTCGAATGTTACCATAGCTACGGTCATGTTAAATTTGCTATGTTCCATTTTAAATGGTTCAACTACGTTAATGAGACTGCGTCATATATTTTCGGATGTTCCGCGTTATGTGTTTCTCACTGTATTTGTACCATTAGTACCTATTATTTAATATATTTACAGATATGAATCGGACATGGATTTGGCTATAACTCGCAGTTTTATTCAGCACATAGTACATGTCATTAAAGCATTTCTTAACACCGGTTTTTTGAAAATACTAAAAGAATTTTTATTACTTCCTGGCAAATCCATCCATGTCGAGGAAAAATCTAATCTTTTGAAAACAGCAACAGACTTAATTGACAAAATTGCCTCCTGTTTTGACTTTGTAGATTCAGACTACAAAAGACTTAAGTTTTGCGAAGAGTCTCGTAAATATATTCAACCGATTCCAGTTATAATTGGTTCTTCAGCAGATGTATCTAGGAAAAACAATTCGTCAAGCTTAGTTCTAAAAAACCGAACCTCCACTTTCGTTCCAGTTTCCGCAACACTGAAACATTTTTTAGAGATTCCGGGAGTTCTTCATGAAATCTTGAAGTATCACAATCAAAGTCTATCAGGGCATGATTTATTCAAAAACATATTAAGTGGTAGTTTGTGGCAAGAGATTCTTCATTTCACTAAAAATAGACGCTGTCTACCTCTACTCTTATATTTTGACGATTTTGAAACATCAAACCCACTGGGTAGTCATGCAGGAATCTACAAAGTTGGAGCGGTTTATTTCACAGTTCCTTCAATTCCACCCCGATATAGTAGCAGACTCGAAAATATATTTTTGGCTTTGCTATTTCACACCTTAGAAAGAAGTGCATTTGGTAACAATGTCGTTTTTAACTGCTTACCTGAGGATCTTAAAAGTTTGAAAACTACTGGAATTGTCATTGAAACTGGTGAGAAAAAAGAATTTCCACGTAATAATAATTACAGGTGATAATTTAGGTCTTCATTCAATATTTGGATTTGTTGAGAGTTTTTCAGCTCACTATTTTTGCCGATTTTGTACTTCTCAAAAATCTATTACGCAGAAGCAAACGCAACTTGATTCTAATGATGAGCGTTCTCGAGAAGCGTACGTGAATCACCTTGAAAATAAAGAATTTGGTATAAAGGAAGCGTGCTTGTGGAATGAACTGCAATATTTCCATGTTTATCATAATCATTCATTGGATATAATGCATGACTTATTTGAAGGTATCCCGCACCGTTATGATATGTGTTTGATAATAAATTTTCTCTTTCATCAAAAATATTTCTCTCTAGGGGTATTAAATTCAAGGGTCGGGTTTTTAACCTTTGAAAAATCTGAAAAAAACCACCCTCCCCCTGTCAAACAAGATCATCTTGACAAGGGAATGATAATAAATTCTGCCGCGGAAATGTCTTGTTTTGTTAGAAATTTTAGATTTTTCGTAGGAGATCTTGTTCCTCCTAATGATCCGGTATGGTCGTTATACCTGAATTTATTGGAAATAACTGATCAACTTTCCGCGTAGGAAATAAGTTTTTTTGCCGTAGAATATTTGAAGACTTCAATATCCAAATACCTAAATGCATTATTAGTAAATTTTCCAAATAATACTCTGAAACCAAAACACCACTTCTTGTTACACTACCCTGCTGTTCTAAGAAAAATTGGACCTCTCTCCAAAGTATCATGCTTAAGATTTGAAGCAAAACATAAAGAGTTGAAAAAAATTGCATGTAATGTGCAAACTAGAAAAAATATTCCGCTGACACTGGCAAGAAAAAGTCAAATGAAATTTCCATGCAGATGTCTTTCGGCTACCGGTTTCCAAGATCATATTTTTCTAAGTAAACCTACATTTCAGTCTACTGATTATTCCGTATATTATTTCGAGAACAATATTGATGATGTAAATTGGTTTGCTATTATGAAAAATATTTTAGTAGCACATGATAATGTTAATCTGAGCTATTCATTATGTCAAGTACTGGAGATAAAAGAGAAAAGTTCTCATTATAGGTCATACGTACTAAATTCTACTAAAAAGTACACTTTTGTAAGATTAGACACTAACAATTATTGTCCAACGGCTATTCACCTCGTTAACAATTTAAAACTCGTGCCATTTCCAAAGTGTCAAATATCAGAAGCCTATAATGATTGTTAATGATCCTGGTATTAACTTTTGTGGATTTATTGTGGATATTAATTGTAGTTATATTTTTTTTTGTCAAATCTTCACGCAATTTAACACAGGTTTTCATGAACTTGGTCGCATTACGTATAGCGATTACATATTATATAAGACAGGAGATATTGCTTTATATTTTTTGAGTTTGTGTTCATTTAAAGTACCTAAGTAATTCATATTAGGTACTAATGTTAGGGATCTTCTGTAAAAGTGGGCAAGTGATAGAACGCAGTTTTTTGATTTTTAGGTATTATTAGGTGATACCTATATATGCGACCAAAAGTAATATTTATTTTTATTAAAATTATTATATTATAAGTACCTATTATGATATTAGGGATATTGACAGAATTTTATTTTTTATTTTTGTAAATGTTAAGGTTTTTTTTTTCATAAAAGTACTATCAGTATTTTATATCTTTGTTAATTTTTGTTAAATGTACCTGTTATGTAATCATTTTTCAAATAATGAAAAAATAAAGTTTAATTTTTATTCATTATGTGCTTTTTTAATAGATAATTCGTTTTCCCCGTGAAACAATTTTATGATCCACGAAAATGTACATTTTCTCTTGAAACCAGGATCTACGTGCGAGGTAAGTATAATAAGTGAGATAATTATGCCACTTCTCTTGCGGATTAAAATGCATAATTCGTAAAAAAATATTTTTTTATATAAAATACCTTGGACACGTCAACTTAAACTATTTATTTTGCATTTTTTAGTTTCAGTTTGAATCTTTATCCTATCACTTTTCGGAAGCCGGACAAAATATTGAAATTGACGTGTCAGAGCTTTCTTTAAGTGTTTTAAAAATTTATTTATAATATTTTTTAAATTTATTTATTTATAATATTTTTAAATTTATTTAAAATATATAAAGGAAGCTCTGACGCGTCAATTTCAATATTTTGTCTAGCTTACGAAAAGTGATAGGATAAAAATCCAAACTGAAACTAAAAAATGCAAAATAAATAGTTTAAGTTGACGTGTCCCAGGTATTTTATATAAAAAAATATCTTTTCTACGAATTTTCTACGAATTTTAATCCTGAAGAGAAGTAGGTACCTATTTTCAAATCGATATAATTATGAATTCGTATCAATATAAAGCTATTAATAAATCAACTACACTATAAATAAAAACAAATTTAGTTGTACTGTTGAAACATTTAAAAATAGAATAAAATCAAATAATAATATATGAATACTTCAACGGGTATATATGATTGAATCAGAACTATTATAGTAGTAGTAACAATAATAATAACTATAATTACTTCAACAAAATGATGAACTGGTATCTAAAAGATGTGCTGTTTTAACGACAAGATATCAAATTCCAACCAATAATACTTATCGTAAAACAAATTAAAGGACTAAAATGCAACCAATGAAGTTCTATAATTCAGCAAAGAAGTTCTATAATTGAGGAGTTCTATTAAATTCAATGACTGCTTATGCTTGAATCAATGACATTGTCCCAGTCCTTACCAATGATAGGCCTCCATTCATTTGAAGGATACTTATCTCCGAGGAATACTTAGTATAAGATATCATTGGTTCAAAGGGTATCTCTTTCAGAGTACCAATATGTTTTTTTCCGTGCAGGGTCGTCGGAAGGCAATAAAAAAATATTAGGTAGTCTTCCGAGAATAAAGACTGGGTGTTTGTTTATTTTATTACCCAACCGATACCCAGTGTCTAGGATGTCATCTGTGGGATTGGTTTACTTTGAAAGCGGACTGTATTGTTTGTTACCGCTGATTTCGACAAAAATAAAAATATTATGTGAGTCAATCATCCAGGCGATAAACCCCTATCTAAACATAATAAAAGCTTACGCGGCAGCAGGATATTTTACATTACTAGAAATAAGCATAACCCATTAATGGCCAAAGGTGCGTAAACGCAACCTTTCACTTTTTTTTTTTTTTTTAGTACTAATATCAGTATGTTACATTACCAATTTTACAAAAATATTATTTTGATTGATCATAAAGTGTGATAATAAATTTGTTTTTCTAAAAAAATAAAGGTTTTATGTAAAAAAAAAAAATGAAAATGCGATTATTTTACTATTCCCGCAGATCTGTATAATTCGTTTTTTTTTTTAATTGGAAAATGACATAAAAACAAAATTTCTATGCAAAGCAACTCAAAATATATTCATGTTGATAGGCACATATTTTATTCTATATACAGGGTGAATTATAAAAAACGCCCCAAGCGATAACTCCGTTAATTTTGAAGATATGACAAAACTTTTTGAAACAAAGTGGCGTAGTTTATCATCATCTATATGTTGAGATAAACGTTCGATCAACACAACTTCCTGTTTAACCGGAAGTAACATCAACTTCGGGTTTTTAAATAGAACACCCTGTAAAACTTTATATTTTTTAAATGTCTGAAGAAATCTAATACAGGTGGTTTTCACCATTGGAATTTACATTGAGCGGTTTATGAGTTATAAACAAGTGAAAATCGAAAATTTTCAACTTCAAAGCAGTGTAGAACTAGAACGGCTCAAGATATTTAAAAACGGTTTACATGTCCCTATCCTAACTTTTCATGTTTTATCCCACTATGTGGAGTAAATTTTAATACAGGGTGATGAAAATTATCCGATTTTTCATCACCCTGTATTAAAATTTAAACCACATAGTAGGATACTATGTGAAAAGTTAAGATAGGGACATGTAAACCGTTTTTAGATATCTTGAGCCGTTCTAGTTCTACACTGCTTTGAAGTTGAAAATTTTCGATCTTCACTTGTTTATAACTCATAAACCGCTCAATCTAAATTCCAATGGTGAAAACCACCTGTATTTGATTGCTGCAGACATTTAAAAAATATAAAGTTTTACAGGGTGTTCTATTTAAAAACCCGAAGTTGATGTTACTTCCGGTTAAACAGGAAGTTGTGTTGATCGAGCGTTTATCTCAACATATAGATGATGATAAACTACGCCACTTTGTTCCAAAAAGTTTTGTCATATCTTCAGAATTACCGGAGTTATCGCTTGGGGCGTTTTTTATAATTCACCCTGTATATTTCAAAAATAACGGTGAAAATACTGTGTTTATGAAGAGGGTGCGTATACGCACCTTTGGCTAATAATGCTTATCATTTTTATTTCTAACCTGCAAATATGAGGCATTACAGAGCACGGTATTTTGATAAGGAACTATTTTATATTGATAAGGTATTATTCTTTGATAAGGAACTGATAGACAAAATTTTATATTTTACAAAGATTTATGCAGCCCAAAATAATCGCCACGATTTCGATATCAACGAATCAGATTTGAAGAGATTTATTGGTGTACTTATTTTATCTGGCTATCACACTCTACCACAGGCCGATATGTACTGGTCAAAGGATGAAGATAAAGAAGTACGGATCGTAAGAGAAAGTATGAGCCGAAATAGATTTAGATCAATAAAGCAAAACATTCATTTGTCAGACAACACAGCGCTAGACAAGGATGATAAATTTTCAACATTAACACCTATTTTTGACATTATAAATAAAAAATTTTCACAATTTGGAATCTTTTCAGAAAACCTTTCAATTGATGAGGAAATGGTACCGTATTTCGGACGTCATTCCTGTAAAATGTTTATTCGTGGCAAACCGATTAGGTTTGGCTTCAAATTGTGGTGTCTATGTTCTCATACTGGCTATTTATTCAAATTCATCCCTTATGGTGGAAAAGGAGCAAAAACATACGATAATGTAGCATTAGGTACAAGGGTTGTTGTGGAACTCTTATCAGTAGTAGAAAATCCAGAGCAATATAGAGTCTTCTTCGATAACTTTTTCACTTCATATTCTCTTTTTGAAACTTTGAAAGAAAATAATTTTTTTGCAACAGGAACAGTCAGGGAAAATCGTACCGCTAAATGTCCTCTTGAAGATAACAAAGCAATGTCAAAAAGAGAAAGAGGTTCTTACATGTGTGCATTCGATCCCAATTTAGAAGTTCTTGTGGCCCGATGGAATGATAATTCTGTAGTTACTGTAATGACAAATACGTGTGATGTTCTACCACTGACACAAGCTAAACGCTACAATCGCAAAGAACATAGAGAAGTACTCCTTCCCCAACCCAATGTTATAAACCAGTACAACAAATATATGGGGGGAGTGGACCTTCATGACAACGGCATCGCCAATTACCGTATTGGAATAAGAGGCAAGAAGTGGTGGTGGCCACTGTTTACTAACATGATCGGCAGTGTGGTGGTAAACAGCTGGAAAATTTATAAAATTGCAAACAATTCCAAAATTTCCCAATTGGAGTTTCGTTCCTCATTGGCAATTAGTTTACTGAAATTTACCAAAGCAGCTGAAAAAACTGAAACTGCTTCCGATATAGCAGTGCCCGGCTCATCATATGGACGACCTTCTAAATGTGCTTACCAGATGACATAAAGTTTGATAATATTGGTCATATAATAATAAGGGAAAGTAGTAGTTCTAGAAAAAAATGCCGACTTTGTAAAAGTAACACTATTTACTTGTGCAAAAAATGCAAAGTTCACTTGCATCCAGATTGTTTTGATAATTTTCACAAGAAAAAATAATTAAATTGTTAATTTAACTTGAATTGGTGAATTATTTATATCAATATTTATGATCAAGGGTACATATATGCGCCTGAGAAAATTTACTAAGAAAATACTGAAAATACTCTTTTCAGCCAAAGGTGCGTATACGCACCCTTTTTTTTCTATTAAATTTTTTTTTTTTTTAATTTTTGCTAAATTAGTCTTAGTTTATGTATTTTATAAACACTTTAATAAAAATATCTTGAAAAAATTTTTTTTTTATTGCCTTGGCCGTTAATGGGATAATCATGTAATTCACGGTGTACGTGAACGGCACTAAGATTGCCAGACTACTCTTGTACTTTGTCGATTACACATGTCACTGTTCTTGATAAAATACATGGTTTTAAATCCTTTCGTGTTTACACTTTAGTGGTCTCACCCCTTGTTTCCTGCAACCCTTAAATGTAGACAGCCTTTTTAAAAATGTAATTTAAGGACCAAGAAACATAACTAGTCTATCCAAAAATATAAGCGCATCTTTTGTTGCTTGCCTTACAATGGGAGTTAAAATACTCTTGATAGAGATAATATTTACGACATCCAAGATCTAAGCAAAATACAGGTAAAACCCTTGAATCTTAAATGTACATGAAATCGGCTTAAAATTACAATGGTTACTTTATGGCAACCCTCCCTGCAGGAGGTAGGTGTAGATGAGATTTAATAACGAGGCCCGTATTCTACTTTACTATAATACAGGAATTGCAGAAAATATACTTGTGAAGTAAAAGAAAGTTTATATGTTAAAGCCCCACAATTTGTAATTATTGTAAATAGTTATTATTTTTTCTTTTTTTTTTGCGGGTTTTACACTGTCACAGTGGTCGCCTTTATTTGTTGTTAATTTAATTTATTTAATTTGAATCGGGAATAATTGCCTGATAACACCACTCGCCGTATCGGAGCGAGCGCGGATCGAGCGCCCACTTGGCAATTGTCGTTAAAAGGAATTCGCAATTCGCTGACCTTAAAATTCGGTGCGCCGTGAATTAAAATTATTGTTTTTCCTTCATTGGTGTTTATCAGTTTTCACACCGTTTTTCGTTCGAGGAGGTTCATGGGAGCCAGACACATCACCTAGGCCTAGGACAGGAAGCCCACTCTTCAGATAGAGTGATTCAGATAGACAGGTAGAGAGATTCAGATATCATCAGTTAATATTTTAATAGGTATGTATTACCGCATATGGTATTATTAGTCGAGTTAGTGAATTAACAGAAGTTGACAGAAAAATTGTTACAAAAATCGTTAAAAATAGTGGCCCGGTGGAGCGAAAAAAACAAGAAAAACGAAAGCATCAAAAGATAGACGTAGGTATGAAGGAAGAAATCCGTCAAACAATTTACAAGTTCTATCAAGAGAACAAAGCACCCACCCACTTTAATAAATTGAACTCTGAAAAAATTGGAGACATGCAAATAGACTACCCTTACAAGAGTTTGACAACTTTGTCGGAAATAATAAATATATGTACAGGCTGTCCCAGCTTATCCGAAGCGGTCTCTGTAGGCCAAACGATGGACTTTTTCAAAAAACTTTCTGAAAATTCAAGTACAGAATCACAATGGCCATAATGTAAAATTGTTTTGGAGTATACAGAGTGTCCCATATGACAGTGGCATATCAAAGTTATGTTTTTTTAAATGGAATGCTCCTATGTTATTGCAATTTTAGAATGTCTGAGAAGTGAAAATAAGATTGGCTTTCACAGTTGGTGATTAAATTCAGAAGTTTTTGAGTTATAAACAAGTGAAAATCGTCATTTTTCAAGTTCAAGGCACTGTATAACAAAAACGGCTGAAGATAGAGAAAAACGGCTTACATGTCCCTATTTTAACTTTTTATGTACTATCCTATGGTATAGAAACATTTGTACTTTCTTTGATTTTTTCATTTGGTCACGCGTGGAGAAATCTCAGAATTTTTCAAATTTTTTATCACCCTGTATAAACATTTCATCTACATCATAGGATAGTACATGAAAAGTTAAAATAGGGACATGTAAGCCGTTTTTCTCTATCTTCAGCCGTTTTCGTTGTACAGGGCCTTGAACTTGAAAAATGACGATTTTCACTTGTTTATAACTCAAAAACTTCTGAATTTAAACACCAACTGTAAAAGCCAATCTTATTTACTCTTCTCAGACAATCTAAAAATGTGATAACATAGGAGCATTCCATTTAAAAAAACATAACTTTGATATGCCTCTGTCATATGGGACACCCTGTATACTCCAAAATAATTTTAAATTATGGCCATTGTGATTCTGTACTCGAATTTTCAAAAACTTTATTGAAAAAGTCCATCGTTTGGCCTACAGAGACCGCTTCGAATAAGCTGGGACATCCTGTATAATAAATAAAAATAATAAATAAAAATAATAATAATAAATAATGGAATCATCTCGTATTGTGCGACTCAGGATTGAATATTTAGAAAAAATTCAGAAATTCAGGGCACAAAAACGACCTATCATCTGGTTAGATGAAGCTCTGATATAAGGTAAGTCATATGAGTTTTTTTTAGTTCTTATGTTTTTGATTTAATCATAGAAAGCTTAAGCGAAACATTTTTGGACACACTCGTACAGGAAATGTTAGCTTATTTCGTTGTTTTTGATACCTACCTACGAATTTTCCTTTTTACCATCTTGGTCTAGGTACTTCCACCTACCTAGGTACCTACCTTGTAGTTGCTATTACTTTACAACAGCTACAAATACATATGGTAATTTCAAGTTTTCTCCAGGCAGGGGTTTAGGTGTGAGAATATTCTTCAATTCAGTCTTCAATCTTGTATCGCTCCTATGCAATTAGGAAAATTCCAAACATCCTCAAATTGTTGTGCAATATTTTTCCACTCTATAGGAGATTATGGTAGCTGCAACAAAAAAAAATATATATTTGATTGTTCATACATTAAATTTTATTATTCTTAATTATTATTCATAATGTTTTTGTTTATTATAGAATTTGCAGTCTGAGGGTGGCGAAGATAATGACATCAGTATAGAAGACAGCGAAGAAACACAAAATACCATTGACTCTGTATTATCAGAAGATACCGAAGCCCAACTTGAGAGCACAAATTGACCAAAATAACAGACTAAAACGTTCAAGTCACCAGCTAAACGTCCGCAATTCAAACGCAAGAAAATCGAAACTAATTCAAGGGTTGAACTGGCTTTTAATTACCTGCAAACTGCGGCAGCAACAGCTTCTGCTTCACACGAGGTAAAAGTAAAGGAAGACTGTACTTCCTTTGGTGATTACCTTGGAACCGAAATCCGAAAACTAGATCCAAAATTTCGCGCAATGGCATAAATCAGAATAAGTTCTGTGATATTTGAATTGGAAATGGCGCAATATAACCATGGTACTGCAGCAACTTCCTCCGACTAACCCCACAAGCTTCTCATCACTCTGCTACTCAATCCGCCTCAACTTCACAGTTCTATCCTCAATATTCTTCTCCTTCAGCTATTGTTTCGTAGATGAAATTAAACAAATTTTTAATTCAGAATTCAGTATACTGATGGGGTTTTCTTAAAATATTTATGATAAATCTTGTATTGTAGAAGGGAACCTAGTTTTTCTTTTTTGGAACTTCATTTGTACACACTTTTAAATTTTTTTTTTACAACAGGGTTTTTCTTATGGGACGGATTTATAACTGCTAGTACTGGATCGTCGCTCCCGTCCCTGTATCTACTTATGAAGGGGCTACAGTTGGACTACACAGCCTGGAAGTTTGGCACCGGGAATCGGGTAGTCTACGGGACGCGCCAACGCAAGTTGATGAATACTCTCATAAAATATAGAACCACTATTTATTACCTACCAACTTAGATAAGACTGATTTTTTTTGTATTAATCGTCAATAATCTGATGCTTTAGTTATTCATTTTTTTGACCGACTGAATAATTTATTAACACATTCCCTGCCAAGCTAAAATCATGCAAGCTCAAGGAACACCTGAGGAAGCTAGGCATAGAAAAAATGGCGTCTGCAGATTCTGCGGGAAAGGAGACGAGACACCACGTCACCTGCTGCTCAACTGCGATGCGATAGAACTCAAAAGAAGTAATGTTCTGGGCCATCACCAGCTAGAGCCAGGGAACTTACCCGACCTTGATCCTCTCAAAATCCTGAAGTTTCTCAAGGAAACGGACTTGGAGAGGGTGCTTCACTAAAGGGATTCCACACCAGGCGAAGCACAGTAGAGGGGATACAATAGATCTTTTAGGTCGCAGTAACTTAATCACCCTCAAAATACAATACAATACAAGCTAAAATCATAAAAATGTTTCTACAGACCATGACTGGCAGGTTATCAATCTGGAAAAATCATTTTGAAATGTGTTTACTTTTTTGGAATCTGATTATCCACTTCTAAGTTATTTTCAAAAATGTCTAGCGGACACCGGTGTCATCTACGGCGCTCAGAAATATTTTACGCCTTCAGAAATCGTATACGCCACAGCGGACACAAAATATTTCTCTACCACGCCAAAGCGGTCACGCCTCAGCGGACACGCTTGTTCTGGCGGACACTGCATATTGCAAAGGATGTTATCAAAAGAAAATAAAAATGAATTAAATCTTACCACAAGATTATGTAAGCTAACATAATGTATTAAGTTTGAATTAATTGATTATTTTATTTTTTCTTATTGAATAAAGTTTTTTTTTCGTTGTCAATCATAATAATGGTATGGAAAAAGTACCTAAACTACCTATATCTAAGGAACTATTCGAAAATTTGAATAAGTGGTGTAGGCAGTAAACTATATTATCATTATTACGTGTCCGCCACGGCGGGTAGATTCCAGTGTTAGTTATCACCTGAGCTCAGCGCCAAAGCGGACATCTATAGCGGGCACACGTATAAAATCTAATGGGAGGGGGGAATTCAGAAACCATGGGTGGCGAGATATGCGTCCATGCCACAGCGGACACGTTCTCATTGCTTGTAATTTTAGCATTTTTTGTTGTTATGTTATAATATCAAAAAGCATCGGGCGGACACCGGTGTCCGATGGCAGCGAATGTGTAAGCAGCTTATACCTACATTCCAACATACAATTATTATTATTAATAATATTTCTAATACTATAAGTAAATATTTCTATAAGTTTCTTCATTTTCTTGTACCGAACATTACAGATAGCAAGTTTGCTGTTGGTAACTAGTAGTGATAATGATTTCTTTTTTATGTAAAGTATGTTATAAATTTCCGATTTCTTTTGTGCTTAACCGAATTTGATTGAATCACTAAATAGGTATATTTCTTTTTCTTAAATAATAATTATTGTATCTGAATCTCACATATATCTCACCACCCATTAGAATACCCATATAAGAAAATGCTGACTATGATGGGAACGACGGTTACTCTGCGTTTCCACACAGAGTATTCTCCGTATTTTTGCAAGGTGTGTGTTTACAAGTTGACGCACTGAGACATAATAGATCCTCTTTAGTTAGTCTAGTCTTAACATTCATACTGTAAACATCTTCTTGTACTTGTGTTAATTAATAATAAATGAATAAATCAATAATTGTAACTTTTTAAAAAGCGACTTCGAGTATCCCGAAAGTTAATTGGCGCAGTCAGTAGGATACCTGAGTTGTTTTTACGTATCGAACGTGACAATTTTGTTAAACGAATTGGTACGTCGAGTTAAGTGTTCGGAGTGGAGTGGTTCCTTGATCGTCAAGAATCCCAGTCAATCGAAGACCCTGTCCAAAGACCTCAGCCGACCATCATCGAGGTTTGGATCAACATCATCCACACCTGCAAGGATTACTACCCTGGAGAAGACAAAAATTGCAGATCCATAGCAGCATTCCTTATAGTTAAGATTAAAGGATGCTCAAGTTCGCTATAATATTAATGTAAGTCTAATTAATTGAAATTTTATTATTTTTCGCTTATGAAAAATTCTGTTGATGAATTAATTGAGTCCTTACAAAATTTAAATTTAAAAAATATACTTTCAACTGATTCTCGCAGTGAAATTATAAATAAATAAATTAAGTTAGATAAAATGCCACAAACAGGACAAAATAGTTCAAATCCTGTAAATCCAGTTAAACAATTGAAAGCTGAATATTTAAATTGTGTACCAGAATTTGATGACAGCCCTAACGAATTACATAGATTCCTTACTGTTTGTATTTCTTTAATTTGTAGTATGTCGAAATATTAATTTTATAATAATGGTTCATTTATCCATTATTACCGAAACAATGGAGACAATTACATCACCATCGGCAATAATTAAAAGGATTTAGAAGAGAGGAAAAACGTCAAATTAATTAATATGTCAGTCTACCCACAACGATAGAGTTGTTTGGGGATAGAGAAGATCTTTTTGTTTTTTTTTGGAGAACTACCTACTAGTA
The DNA here is from genome assembly GCA_910589415.1 of Malachius bipustulatus. NCBI lineage: Eukaryota > Metazoa > Arthropoda > Insecta > Coleoptera > Melyridae > Malachius > Malachius bipustulatus. The sequence continues at coordinate 3,108,336 of OU342638.1, read as the reverse complement.
TATTGAGGTGGACCCTAATCGAAGATATATATACCACTCTTAGTCTCGAGTAATTATTATTATCAAGAAATTCCTGAGAATTAAACATCATCGCCACCGCCATCGTATCAACTCAGTGGGGTGGATAAGGATATTGAAGGTTTTTTGTATTGTGTGGTCTCTAATCAAAGTCAGAGTCACTTTACCAACAACTTGCGTACCCAAGACGTCACTAGCAGAATTTCCAAGGTTAGACCATTCCATATTACTCTAGTGTTAATAGAAGGAGATCCTGGAGAGTGTTATAACCAGTCGTTTAGTTTTAGAAATATTTTCATTGTTTAGTTTAAGTATTTATGTTTTCTTTCAGGGAGGTAGGAGTTGGCCAACCTATCGTCTCTGCTGTTGTATTAGTATAATTGTTTATCATTACATAAGTTATCAAGAGTGTTCTTTTTCTACTTACCAAACAGCACTATTACTGGGGTAGTAGATATCAATATCTTTCTTTTTAAATAGAAAAGGTTTATTTTCAAATCATATAGACACGCATTACTTTAGTTGCATAAGTCTTAAGAATCTACGACCCTATTTCGACTGAACGAATTTTGAAATATAACAATTATTATTAGACCAAACTCGATTCAGTACAAATTTCTACATTTTATGATGCTAATGATGCAACAAATTTTCAAAATGTTCACTTATTGAACTCTACTATCGAAGCTAAAGGAAAATGCTAAATTAGTCGTAAATATTCAGAACGTAAATAATTGGCTAGATGTAAAATCTGTTCTGTATCGAAATTTTGCAAACCAGAGAGATGAAGCTTGGTTAAATCGTGATTTGATTTTGTTAAGACAGTCTCAAAATGAGAAACCACAAAATTTTTATGATAGATGTTTGAGTGTTTTAAACTTATTTTGTAGTTATGTAGACATTCATGAAAAAACAGAACAATCCAAGAAGCTTAAGAGAGATTTGTATAATAATTTAGCTCTTAAGACATTTTTATCAGGACTACGAGAACCTTTAGGTACAACCATTAGGTGCATGAAACCAGCTCCTTTGAGTGAAGCTTTACAAAAAGTTATCGAAGAAGATAATATCCATTACTTTCAAAATTTTTCAAACAGAAATTTCCAAACGAAACCCGCTTATTCTAAGCAACCAGTACAAAATAACTATGTTTATAATCAACTAAATTTCGCACCAATGACCCACCAATTCCAAAGTTCAAATGTCTTTCCTTCACAACCAATAAATATACAACAAAGAACGAATATTCCACCGAGACATTACCCAACCAATGCTCAAGTATTTAGACAACCATTTCAAAATAATAGGAACGTTTTCAAACCTAACCCAAATAGACCATTACCAAAGCCAACTCCAATGAGTGTCAGTACTCGTAATACTTCTAACTTTAAACCCACACCAATGAGCGTTTCGACTAGGAATAGGAATCAAAATAAAAATTTTCAGTACCGGACTCTGAAGAAATTTTTAATACAGAAACAGAATACCAATTTAACACCAATGAAGACCCATCGATGTATGACTATCAATATCAATTTGAGAATCCCACAGAAATCCCAAATATCCATGACGAAACTGACAACGAAAAACCGACAGAAGACAATTCCGAAAATTTTTCAGAGTTGCCTCAAGTCGATCCACAGACATAACAAATAATGCAACTCTGCATCCACCCTTATACAGACCGAAAGTTCAAGACAAAAACCAAAGCTCAAGTCCCACCATTGACATAAATCACATTGACCTGAATTACCTAAGTCAATTGCCATACCTAATAATCCCCGAGTGTAACTTGAAACTTTTAATAGATTCAGGTTCTACAAGATCTTTTATAAATCCAGACTTAGCCGAAATATTCTTCCCTGATTTCATTAAACATGACCCGTTTAGATAATCTCAAATTATGAAGAGCAAAAATTGATTTTGACATAGGATACTTAGTTACACCTTTCACCAAGATCAAACTTCTCTTTCATAAACCTTATAACCAAACTCACAAAATTAAAGATTCCCCAAGATCTGAACAAGTTATTAAGGTGAGAACATCAATTTTGAATGGTGAAATCGTAATCCCTCATGAATTTATCAATAACTGTGAAATTCCTGAATGCCTTAGTAAAATTCGATCAAGAAAATTTAAAATTTCTCGAAATTAATAATACGGAAGTTTTCAGGTATTCAAAATTTGATTTTTTTCTATCGTTTTTCTAAACTTAGGCTTGATCATTTAAATGACGAAGAAAGTCGCGAAATCACAAAATTGTGTATGGAATACTCTAACATATTCTATGAAGAAGGCACGCCTTTAACATTTACTAACAAAATTAAACATTCGATTAAAACATCCGACGAAATGCCCGTTTATTCCAAAACATATAGATACCCATTTGTGCACAAGCAGAAAGTCGAGAAACAAATCAATAAAATGTTGGAACAAAACATTATAAGACCTAGGGCCGGTTGTTCAAACGTCAATTAAAAATTTTGAGATAATTACTGATTTTAAATTGCAAATTTTGAAAATACGGCGAATATAATTAATGATCTTGTATTTTTAATCAATAATTAACTCTTCTTAAAGAGAGCAGAACAATATCAGACCAATGGTTCGATAATACAGGGCATTTTAAAATCAGTAATTATCTGAAAATTTTTAATTAACGTTTGAACAACCGGCCCCTAGTCATTCACCTTGGTCGTCCCCAATTTGGGTAGTTCTATTACGACAATGAAAACCCAGACTCAAAACAATTTGAATTTGATAACGAAAATTTTCCTATAGCAGCCTCGGAGAATTTGAATTAAATATTGTCGAAAAAAATAACAAACTTCCTTACATCAAGATACAAAATCCTCCCATCCGATTATTAATAGATACAGGCGCAACAACTTGCCTCCTTAGACCCTCTATCGTTGAAAATTTCTTCCCGGATAAAATTTTCCACGACCCATTCAACCTTATTTCTTGTGGAATCAACCATAAAGGTAGATTTAAAGCCAAAATTCTAACCTTCGCAGAATTCAAAAAAAAAATTCTAGTTTCGAAGTCTGCCTATTTGATATTCATAATTACTTTGACGGTCTTCTAGGTTTGCAATTTCTACAACAAAATAAACTAAAAATAGATCTATCAAAAAATACACTCTCCAGCGATCGCGTCGAATTCAAGCTGCATTACGACAGAGATCTAGACTATTTTACAGACATAGGGCCTCAATCAAGTAAAATTTGCACGGTTACTTGCAATCAAGAAAATGGTTTAGGAGAGATACCTGAGATGAGATCGGAACATTGTTTCACATTACCGGCGATTAGCAAAGCAACAAACTACAATACGAAAATCGAAGTATTTAATCCAACAAACGAATCGATAAAATTAAAAAAACCTCATGTGAAATGTAAATCATTTCAGTCAAACGCTTACCTTCTCTGTAATTTCCAAACGAGTTACGATAACCCAAATTTTACCCCTTCACGTCCAGAAATAACTGATTACCTGAACAATGAAGAAAAATCTGAACTACTAAAAATTTGTAATAAATTCGCTGATGTTTTTCATAACGAGAACGATGCCCTCACTTTCACAAATAAGGTTAAACATGAAATAAAAACTTAAGACGAATTACCCATTCACTCCAAAACTTATCGCTATTCCTATATCCACAAACAAGAAGTTGAACGCCAAATTAATCAAATGTTAGAAAACGGTATAATCAGGCCTTTAGATAGTCCATATTCTGCCCCTATTTGGATTGTCCCAAAAAAATTAGACGCTTCTAACAAACGGAAATGGAGACTAAGTCGACTACCGTAAGTTAAACGAAAACACGATTGACGATCGATACCCCATCCCAAATATCACCGACATACTTGACAGACTAGGTAGAGCCAATTATTTCACCACGCTGGACCTAGCAAAATGGGTTTCATCAAATAGAAATGTCCCCTGAGAGCATTCCAAAAGCTGCCTTTTCCACTGAAAACGGGCACTACGAGTATCTAAGAATGCCCTTCGGTCTAAAAAAAAAACCCATCAACATTTCAACGAGTGATTAATAACGTACTGAGGGATTTAATCAACAAAATTTGTTTAGTATATATAGATGACATCATTATATTCTCAGCTTCACTGGAAGAACATTATAAAAAATCTCCAAGCGGTATTTACTCGTCTAAGAGAATCTAATATGAAAATCCAACCAGACAAAAGTGAATTCCTACGAAAAGAAGTAGAATTCCTAGGTCACATAGTAACTCCAGAAGGCATCAAGCCTAATCCGAAAAAATTAATAGCAATCAAAAATTTCCGCAATCCAACAACAGCGAAAGAAATTAAATCCTTTTTGGGACTTGCAGGTTACTACAGGAAATTTATCAACAATTTCGCTAAAATCACGAAACCTCTCACTCAATGCTTGAAAAAAGGCCAAACGATCAAGCATACCCCAGAATTTTTGAACGCAATAAACACCTGTAAAAACCTTCTTTGCAATGAATCAATACTTCAATACCCCGACTTCAATAAAAAATTTATTGTCACCACGGACGCCAGTCAATTCGCGGTAGGCGCAATTTTATCGCAAGGCCCTATAAATTCAGATAAACCTATTTCATACGCTTCACGTACGCTGAATTCAGCAGAGTCCAACTATTGAACTATCGAAAAAGAGCTTCTAGCCATTATCTTTGCAGTAAAAACATTTAGACCATACATCTTCGGTCGCAAATTCAAGATAGTCACAGATCATAAGCCCCTGACCTGGTAGTTTTCTTTAAGGAACCGAATTCCAAATTAGTCAGATGGAGATTACTTCTAAGCGAGTATGATTACGAGATAATTTACAAAAAAGGTAAAATAAATTCAAATGCTGATGCATTATCCCGAATTAAGATACAAGAACAGCAAACCCTCGAAATTCATCCCTTGAATGACAACGATAATAATAGCCTAGTAGTAGAAACAGAGACGATGACATCAACGAACTCCTAAATAATCAACTGAAAGAGATAAGTGACGGTAATACACAACACTCTGATACTGAATACCCAATCTTAAACATACCTATCACGGAACATCCAATCAATTTCTATAAAAAGCAAATCGTTTTTATACATTCGCCTACTAAATTAACACCAACATCCACAAAAACCAACCCCTTTAATAAAAATCGCATTACAACGTATTGTAAAAATGAAGACCTTGAAAAAGCCGTGATAGATACATTTAAATATTACACCGATCCAAAAAATAAATACTGCGTGTATATAGAAGATAAGTACACAGATGGCATTAAACGCATATCTAAAATACTCCCGAGTACGTTCAAAAATAGTGCCTATAACTTATGCACCTCAGTTAATTTAGTTAAAGACATCGAAATAATAGACGATCAAAAAATGTATACTAAATTTTACCACGAAACAAAAACAGGACATCGCGGAATAAAACAGACGATCGAACAATTATCTCAAAAATACTATAGGCCAAATTTAACCGATGACGTCACTAACTACGTAAACATTTGCAAAATATGTTTAGAAAATAAATATGAAAGAAGACCCTACAAATTACGGTTCGAACTAACACCCACACCTTCTAAACCATTCCAGTCATTACACATGGACACCTTCCACATCGATAAAACTAAATGTCTGACAATCATAGATACTTTCTCTAAGTACGGACAATGTTACCCCTTAGAAAAATTCCACGCTATAGAAATCTTCTCTAAGCTCTTATCATACATTAGCCACCACGGAATTCCCCAACAGATCACTTCCGATGATGGCACAGAATTCAACAATAACATCATACGAGACTTTTTCAAACTGCACAATATTACACTCCACTTCGCTACTACTCCACACAACTCAAATTCCAACAGCCCTGTAGAAAGATTCCATTCTACAATTTTGATAAAAAAAAATCAAGATCAAAATTAATTTACTTATATTTTTTCTAAAATTTAAATTTAAAAACACACCATTTACGACATTTTAATATAATAATTATGATTTTTTAAAGTATTTTTAAGTTTTTACATATTTTTTACAACTATTATTTATGAGTGAACAAGAGACCAATCGGTCTCGAAACGTTTCATTTTTATAAAAATATTTTTGAAAAATAATATTTTAATATCGAACCTAAAACCCAAAACAAAGAAGAACATTTAACAATTAAATCGTTTCGTTACCCAGGCAACGTCAATTACGATAAAAGACAGTTTGAAAATCCAAGTTTAACATAAATCATTTTTCCGACATAATTTTCAGTTATCTAACTACGTTTTTCGACATTCTAACACTGATATTTCTTCTCGCAGAAAAAAAAATGTATATTACACACAAGAAAAAAGTGCGATGTTAGCTCTCGATGTGTTACACTTTTTTCTCTTGTATCATAAATAACTATTTATGAGATTAGATCAAATAATCACCTCACAATTGAAAATTTGATTTCAAATTAAAAGAATGACATAAAATTTTGATAAGATGTCATCGTCCAATTTATTTTATCACATAGCACCTCGGAGAGATACAGATTTTTGTAGGAGACCAAAAATGGGCTAAAACGATGTATCTTTCAAACAAAAAAACATGAACAGCGTTCCTGCTACCCTATCAACAATTACGATCGATTTTAATGGAGGGTAGGGGTAGTTTAACCCCTTCCCGGGTTTCCGTCAAATTATCATGTACGTCAGAAGTTAGTACTTTTAATAAGAAATTCGCCTATCAAATTTCATCGAATTGGAATCAGCAGACTTTTTCAAAAAACTAAAAATTTCAAACGACTTTGAAGCCCTCTAACGGACAAACGAAGCACTTTGGTATAGAGATAAGTTTGGTCCGAGCGACTTTTTTTTTACCTCAGTAATCTGTGGTTGCTCCATGTCCATGGAATATTGGGACACCCTGTATGTATTGTTGGGTGCAATGAATGTTGGGTGCAAATTGGCTGCCTATCGTCATCAGTTGATTTTGAACCGTACCTTGCGGTGTCTGCGCAGGAGGGAGAGCGGGCTAGTCAGACCGGAACCGGGAGAGACGAAGGAACTACCAGAGAGATGATTAATTATTGTTCTCAATAAACGTCGTGCTGCGATTTTATTGTTTCCTTTATCTTTAACATTCATTAAATCAAAGGGTGTCCTAACAGTATAATGAATATTATTGTTAATCATATTAATATTCTGTATTTGACGTTAGGATAATGTTCCTAAAACACATCCTTTTGGAATTATTAATAAACAGGCGCATGGCAAAGTCACCGCCCTCCTTAAAAGGTATGAATACTGTATTTACTTATTGAACTAGTTAGAATAGATTCAGTCTTTGTGAACTAATGTATTAGATATAATACCAATTGTAATTTGTCTAGTATATTAGTCTATGTGGTATTGGGTAGTAGCATGAAACAAAGTAAATAAAAATAAGAAAAAGAAGAACAAGAAATAATGTAAGTTAACCTATATAGAAGTAAGAGATGTAGAAAGCAGATGGTTGAAAATGTGGAATTAATAAAATTAGTTTTAATTTATATAATTTGTAATGTGCCTTAAGTTGGGGAAGAAAAATAAAAGCATTAAATAAAACTGTGTGTTTTAATGATAATATGGGAAGAATACATTACAATCTGGCGACGAGGATCAAAAGGAAAGAAATAGATCAAAGTGGAAATACCTGAAAAATTGGAAGTAATTATGGCTGATAAACCAAATATAATTAATAATTTTAAGGAATTTGAATTGTTAAAGATGATTGGGAAGTGTGGTTTGAGAGGTTGGAACAGTACTTTCTGGCAAATACTACTGATGCTGCGAAAAAGGTACCTATACTCATAACATTGTTATCCAATGATGCCTACATGTTATTAAGAGATTTGTGCACTCCGGTAAAGCCGTCAACGTTAACAGTAAATGCAATCAATACTTATATGTCTAATCATTTGAAACCAAAACCTTCTGAAGTGACAGAGAGATATAAATTCAAGCAAAGGAAACAGCGTCCAGGGGAGTCCATGAACGAATATGTGGCTCAGCTTAAAAAGTTATCCTTGTATTGTAATTTTACTAACCTGGAAGTAAGTTTAAGGGATCAAATAGTTTGTGGAATTATGGATGATAATATAAAGAGGCGACTATTGGGTGAAGCAAATCTAACCTACGCTAAGGCTGTCGAAATCGCTACGTCTATGGAAGCATCGTCGAAGGAGATTGAAGTCATGAACGAGTCTTTTAAGAAATCTTATGTGAATTATACAAGTCATCTATCAGCAAGTAATAGAAATAAAATAAATAGATTGTGTTATAGATGTCATTCACCATCACATTTAGCCAATGAATGTCGTTTTAAAGATTATAAATGTAGAAATTGTGGGAGGCTAGGCCACTTACATAAAGCTTGTAGAAGCAGCCATCAGGTCACGGGTAGTCAGCAGCACAGTTCGAGAGGGAGAGATTACAGTCACCAGTATACGAAATCAAGTAACGGAAAAAGTGGATATCAAGGTGAGCGGCATGAAGATGAGAGAGGTCAATATTATTGGTCAAGAAGTGGACAAGGATCGCAGGCAAGAGGAAGAAGTTTCACGGGAAGTTCCAGAGGTAGAAATCCTACAGCAAGCAATACTAGGGTTAATTTTACCATAAAAGAAGATGAAACAGGTGATGTTGGTGAATATTTGAATGTTATTAACCATGAATCTATTGGAGAGTCAAGCCAAATAAGAAATGTTTGTGTAAGTGATCATAATTTAATTAATAATACAGTTGTTGTAGAGCCTGTCGAAAAAGAAGTATGTATTGGAGATAAAACTCTTGAATTTGAAATTGATACTGGTAGTAACATTTCAACAATCAGTGAGAGGGAGTATAATAAGCATTTCTGTTACATTGAAATTAAAAAATCTGATTATAATTTTAGAAGTTACTGGGGTCAAGTTATGCCATGTTTAGGTTTTATAATAGTTGATGTTACTGTTGGTGATCGACAAAAACCATTAAAATTATATGTTTTCAGAAACGGTGGTCCTCGACCACTACTTGGACGTCACTGGATGAAAGAATTAGGACTCACTATTAATAACATTGAAGGTCAGATACCAAATTTAAGCAGATCATTAGCGGATCGTTTTCCTGAAGTATTTTCAGAGAAGATAGGTGTGTATAATAAGAAATTGCATTTAAGTTTGATTGATTCTGCTCAGCCAATATTTATTAGACCTTACAATTTACCATATTCTATGAAAAGTAAAGTTGAGGGAGAACTGGATAGGCTACTTGAGTTAAACATTATCAAACCAGTAGATCATTCTGATTGGGGAACATCTATTGTTCCTGTTATGAAAAGTGACGGAAGCATAAGAATAGCGGGAAATTTTAAATTAACAGTAAATAGATGCTTAAAAATTGATAGGTACCCGATCCCGAGGGTCGAAGATTTACTTTCAACTCTAAATGGGGCAAAATTTTTTACAAAATTAGATATCTCTGACGCCTACAATCAGATTAGATTAGATGATGAGAGTATGAAGTTGTTAACTATTTCTACGCATAGAGGTTTATATCAGTATCAAAGGTTAGTTTATGGCATTGCAAGTGGCCCTGGGTGGTTTCAGAGAGAAATGGAAAAATTGATACAAGGAATTCAAGGGGTTGTTGTGTTTTTTGATGATATATTGATATCGGGAGAAGATATTGACATGGTAATGAATCGAACTGTTTTAGTGTTGGAAAAAATGAAAACTGTTGGGTTAACCTTGCGGAAAAATAAGTGTTTATTTTTTGTAAATGAAGTTAGATTCTTAGGGCATAAAATAAATGAAACAGGAGTTCATATGGAAGAAGATAAAATTAAAGCTATTGTAGATGCGCCGATTCCTGTTGATGTTAAACAGTTGCAGGCCTTTTTAGGAACAGTAAACTATTACGGTAGATTTCTAAAAAACCTTTCGATTATTCTTAGTCCCTTGTATAGATTAATTAGGAAAGATGTAAAGTGGTCATGGACTGAGGAGTGTGATAGAGCCTTGAAAAAAGTTAAAGCTATGATGACATCTGAACCTTATTTAGTTCATTATAATCCTGATTTGGAGTTAGTATTAACTTGTGATAGTAGTAGCTATGGCCTAGGATCAGTATTAAGCCAAATCTGCCCGAACGGTGAGGAGAGAGCTATTGCATATGCTTCGCGTACTCTGAACAAGAGTGAAAAAAATTATTCACAGATTGATAAAGAAAGTTTAGCTTTGATTTATGGGGTAAGGAAGTTTCATTCGTACTTATATGGTAGACATTTTTATTTAGTCACGGATTGCAAACCATTAGTACATCTTTTAGGATCAAAATCAGGGATTCCTATTACCGCGGCTAGTCGATTACAGCGCTGGTCAGTTATTTTGTCTGGTTATGATTATACCATTAGGTACACTGAGTCCAAAAACAATGGTGCAGACGGATTATCAAGGATTCCACTCAGTACTACTATAAACGAAGTAGAGGAAGTTTCTTATATTAGATTTATTGAAGAAAGTATTCCATATATTTCTGTACAAAATTTAGCGATACAAACTCGAAATGATCCTGAGTTAAGTAGGGTGAAGCATTATATACTATTTGGTTGGCCTCAAAAGGTGTGTGAGGAACTTAAACCTTATTTTGTGCGTAAGGATGAATTATCTGTGGAACAAAATTGTATTATGTGGGGATATAGAATAATAGTTCCAAAAAAGTTTCGAGAATTGTTAATTAAAGAGTTACATTCTACACATTTGGGTGTAGTAAAAACTAAGATGTTGGCTAGGTCAGTATTCTGGTGGCCTGGATTAGATAAGGAGATTGAAGAAATGATAAAAGAATGTAGTATTTGTTTGAAATTTCAAAATAATCCTCCAAAAACTGAATTAAGGAATTGGAAATGGCCTGAAGGTCCATCTATTAGAGTTCATGCAGATTTGTTAGGTCCGGTGAGAGGAAAAATGTACTTGATTATACTTGATTCTTATTCGAAATGGATTGAGGTATATGAAATGCCTTCCATCAGTTCTGATCAAGTTACAGATAAATTCAGGGATTATTTTTCACATTGGGGTTTACCAGCTTGTTTAGTTACAGATAATGGTACTCAGTTTTGCTCATATCAGTTTGAAGAATTCCTAAAATGTAATGGGGTAACGCATATAACTACGCCAGTGAATTCACCTTATTGCAATGGTGCGGCCGAAAACGCAGTTAAGACTGTCAAATTAAGTTTAAGAAAGATTATTTATTCGAATGAGAAAATTTCAGAGGCATTGCCTAAATACTTGTTTGCTTATAGATTGACTCCACATTGTACTACTTTTTGTTCACCAGCCGAACTACATCTAGGACGACAATTACGTTCTCGTTTATCACTTTTGTTGCCGAATAATAGAAATAAAGTTAACGAGCAACAAACAAAACAAAAGAATTATACGGGGGCTCAAGGCAAAATAAATTTAATATTGGAGATTGTGTATACGTCAAGGATTATAGTGTTGACAAAAATAATTGGATAAGGGCGACACTAATAAAACAAATCGGTGAAGTGATCTTCCTAGTGAAATTAGACACTGGTAAAGTTATAAAAAGACATCTAAATCAAATTTTATCTTCTGTTAATAGAAGCACTATAGGTTGCGGATCAAATCAAAATGATGAAAATTGTTTAACGGTACCCGTAAAAAGTCCTAGTACTCCAAACTTAATGGATTTTGACAAGGCAAAGCAGTCAACCAAAAGTGAATGAACGTATTGAACTCGAATTCTCCTAAAGAATCTCTTGTTAGACGATCTCAAAGATCAAGAAAGCCTATTATAAGATTAAATTTGTAAAAAAAAAAAAAAAAATATTGGAAGAATACATTACAGTCTATTTTCAAATAAATTTAATTTTTAAAACCCTTTTGAAGTTCTTGAAACCAAAATTCGCGGACACCTTCGATGACAGTACGTGACCGATAAATACTACTTCTTTCCTACAAAATTGGGACTTTTTCAACTTAACCGTCATTCCGGCAACAAGAAGTTTTTTTTTAATAACTTCCAATTGTACGAAATTACTACTTATACTTGGAGAAAATATTCGTTGGTTTGGAAGAAACCTGTCACAAGTCAAAAATTGTCATTTTTTTGTTTTACTTTCCAACCAACTCTAAATAGTACCCTTTGTTATGTGAAAAAGCGTCACAAGTTAAACTCATGTTGTTACCGCTAGATGGCGACTCATGACAGTACTACTTAGGGAACCTGTATTACCGCTTTTACTAGGGTAGCGCATTCACATTCTCACAAAAAGTTGGGAATGTCAAATTTGACTTCATAAACGTCAGATTTTCCATGAACGTACAACTGTCTAAAAATTCACATAATTTGTTATAGTAGGATTAACTTTAAAAAGTCAGATGTGACGTCTCACTAACCGTCCGAATTAATATTTTTAATTTCACCAGAAAATGTCAAACAGTTAATGGTCAAGTTGTGAACGAGTGTAATTATTGAAGGAATCATTCAAAAAATTAATTGAACCGCTTACGTCAGTTTGAGAGCCACTGACAACTACATAAAATTTATTCACGTGATGACATTCTATCCTATGTGTTGTGCATTTAATTCTCATTCAAAATCAATGTTGACGTATACTTATTTATGCAGGATGGAGTGTTTAGACAAACTGGACGGTTACTATAAAACACGTACATGAAACAAAATAAATCGAACTATCAAAAGGATGTGTATTCTTAATCGATACGTATGACTTTTTAGATTTTATTGGACTATATTAAGTCCGCGTATAGTCCAATAAAGTCTAAAAAGTCATACTTATCGATTAAGAATACACCTCCATTTGATAGTTCGATTTATTTTGTTTCATATACGTGGTTTTTATAGTAATCGTCCAGTTTGTCTAAACACTCCATCTCGCATAAATAAGTATACGTCAACATTGGTTTTGAATGAGAATTAAATGCACAACACAGAGGATAGAATGTCATTACGTGAATAAATTTTATGTAATTGTCAGTGGCTCTCAAACTGACGTAAGCGGTTCAATTCATTTTTGAATGATTTCCTTCAATAATTTACGCTTGTTCACAACTTGACAATTAACTGTTTGACATTTTCTGGTGAAATTAAAAATATTAATTCGGACGGTTAGTGTAACGTCACATCTGACTTTTTAAAGTTAATCCTACTATATTAAAACGTATTTTTCTCAGTAACTACGTGTTAGATACTAAAGTCTACAGCTTCGTAGATCCTATAAACCCGTAATTTTGTTTTTAATACCCACTGAAAGAGTTTTTTAAACTTTACTTTTTTCCACTTGATACCTACGCCTGTGACCAAATGTGCCAAAAATATGACATCCAGCTGTTCAAACATAACCGTGTTTAGTAAACGTCAACGAGTGAATGCGCTACCCTAGTAAAGCTGTAATGCAGGTTCCCTAGTACTACTTTGTAAAACTTGGGTGCACACTTTTGTGTAACAGTGTCATAAGTCATTTGTGTTTGAGCCATTACAGAAGTCAGTGATTATTTTTGCGAAAAAAGTGTCATATTTGGAAAAGGTACGTATTTTATGTTTAATATTAAATGCAATACAGTCACATTTTGACTTCCGTCAGTATTCCTCATAACATAATGTAGAGATTAAGCGATTTTCTTATTAGAGATATCGTCACTTCTTTACTCATGACGGTATTCTTTAAAATATAATATCAAAATCAAAGATTAATTTATCAGTTTGTATACTATTTTGAGTTGTACCAGTTTTCTACATAAAATCAATTCATGCGATACCGTCACTTTTTGACTTAAGACGGTATTCTTTAAAACATTTTACTTATTTCGAAAGTTAATTTATTAGTTGGTATAATTATTTTGATTTGTGCCCTTTTTCTATATAAAATACAATTAAGTAGGTAATAAGCAAAATTACGGTTCATTTTGATTTGTGCCAGTTTTCCTTCACCTCTTCAGACGCGATTTATTGTAGGATATTCACATCACTTTCGGCCGGCTGAATGCTGTACATCGAATTTTTACTATACTTCCAATTTCCATCGCTTCATTATTTACAGGACTCTTATAATTAACATGTTTCTGCACGTAGTTCTCTCCATTCGACACTGCAATATTGGTAGGTAGGTGCTGTCAAAACTCGCGGTAGTTCGGAGGTCTAAATACGTTAAACTAATACTGAGGTATTTTGTTTTTTCGTCCTTTTTTAAATGAAGCAACCAGACAAATAAGTACTACATTCTTACTACTGTTTTACAGTCTACTATGATGAGTAACCAGCGGACACAGCTTATATTAAAGCTGGCAAGAACCAAACTAGAATTAAACAAGGAAGAGCAAGATACCGGTAATAAATGGGAGGTTTCACACAATATTAACAATACAAATAGTGACGAAGGAGTTCATAAAGATACAGTCAAAGAAGGTTTGTACAGTTTTACTACTTTAATAATAATTGAAGTAATAGGTAGTTTGTGTTTTGTTATAGATTTTTTAAATCAAAATTCTCCAAGTAACAAAGAAACCCAAAGTGTAGCTGCAAATGATAGATATTTACTTAAAGCGGATAAGTCAGAACAAATCACATGCATTAATATTCCTAGCATGGAGTTAATTGAAGCAGGTGATATTTCACTGCTGTACTTCTTTTATTTTTGACTTACACGATTAATTTGTTGTTACAGAGGCTACCTCTTCCAAGGTGTTTCCTGATGAAACAATAATTGGAACAGACAACTCTAGTACTAGCTCTTCAAGTAATTCAGATTCAACCACTTCTGAGGAAGAGCCTTTTGGTTCAGGTGACTCAGAAGCCGATGCTGATTTTGAAACTGAAACGTCATCCTCCTCATCTTCCACTGCATCTGAAGTAGATACACCCCAAAATGTAATTGCACAACAACGTCGTTCAGTAAAATACCCTTCTGAAGCAGAGAAGAAAACCAGAAAACGGAAAAGAGTCCAAGATGAGTGGCAAAAGAATAAAGCGAAACATCTTAAGAACACAGGGCAAAGTTATGAATCAATTCGAAAAATAAGGAAAAATGATGGAAGTATCGAACGACTTAAAGTAAAGCGTGAAGAAAGAAAGATGTCTGAGCCTTGTGGCGAAAAATGCCGCTTAAAATGTTCTATCAAAATTTCCCAGGACCAAAGGCAAAAATTTTTTGATGAATATTGGCAATTAGGGGATCTTATGAAACAACGTGGATTTATATCGAGCCGAATGCTTGATATTAAGCCTAAATATAGGTATCAGAAAGCCGATAGTAGACGTCGTCTAAATTCCAGTTTCTTTTTCGAGTCTGATGGACAAAATATCCGAGTTTGCAAACAGTTTTTCATGTCTACGCTGGAAATAAACAGCAGAATCATTAGAACGGTTATAGAAAAGCAAAACTCTATGACCAAGGGAATCCTTAAACAAGAAATGCGAGGAAAGCATAATAGCTCACAAGACATAAGAGCTCATATTAATTCAATTCCAAGGATTCCCAGTCACTATTGTTGCTCACAAACCAAAAAAGAGTATATTGAAGGTGGTAAGTCGGTAGCCGAATTATACAGAGACTACAAAGACTCATGCGAAGAAAA
Source organism: Malachius bipustulatus (assembly GCA_910589415.1). NCBI lineage: Eukaryota > Metazoa > Arthropoda > Insecta > Coleoptera > Melyridae > Malachius > Malachius bipustulatus. The sequence continues at coordinate 3,092,675 of OU342638.1, read as the reverse complement.
CAATAAGCCGTACGCAAACTACTTAATGTATTCCACCATTTTTAATCAAGAGTTCAACATTGCATTTTTTAGCCCCAAAAAGGATGAATGTGAGCTATGTCTTGCATATAAAAATGCCAGCCAAGAGGAAAAAAAACAAATCCAAAATAAATACGACACTCATCTTAAAGAGAAAGACCTATCCCGATCCGAAAAACTAGCTGATAAATCTTCAGATAAAGTTGTTACTGTGTATGATCTCCAAGCTGTGTTACTATGCCCGATCGGTAATGCCAAAGGATTCTATTATGTATCTAAATTGAATGTTTTAAATTTAACATTGTTTGAATTACAAACAAAACAAGCATATTGTTATCTCTGGCATGAGGCAGAAGCCAAAAGGGGTGCCGATGAAATTGGGTCATGCGTGTGGTACTATCTTCGAAATTTGCAAGAATGCGTTTTAAACTCACACGATAAATCTAAAGTTTTAGATGTAATTTTTTATACCGATAATTGTGCCGGACAGAATAAAAATCGATTCATCATTTCTCTATACATGTATGCGGTTTTAACTTTAAAGTCTGTACAGTCTATAACTCATAAATTCCTTATCACTGGACACACCCAGAATGAAGGAGATCATGTGCATGCCGTTATAGAAAAGGCAATTGCCAAAACTCGCAAATCTGGACCTATCTGTATGCCTGAGCAGTACGCTACAATTATCAGGCAGGCGAAAAAAACAGGGAAACCGTTTTCTGTTAGTGAAATATGTCATAAAGATATTTTTGATTTGAAGGATATTTCTTCCCAGCTTGGCATGAAAACCTTTTTTAAAAATGCAGAAGGAGAAGCAGTTAAAATAACCGACTTAAAAATTTTTATGGTGAAAAAAGAGTCTCCTGGAGTGCTGTTTTATAAAACATTTTACGAAGAACAGGAGTTTTCAGAAGTCAGTATTTTTATGAGGCGCCAACAAATAGATTTTTCTTCACTGAAGTTAAAAAAAGCCTACAAGCAGAAAGTTGGTATAACAGAGAAAAAAAAGAAATCATTATTGTCACTGTTTGATGAAAGACCCGAAAAACGGGTTGTCCCTCTATATTATTTAGATTTTTATAGTAGACTTTAGATTTTGTACTCACAATGTTTTTTGTATTACATTCTCTATGTTAGATTATGTTATGTTACATTGAAATAAACATTTTCGATCATAATGTACAATTTCTTTTATTTTGTGTCAAAAGATTTAATTCAAAGTCTTCACGAAATTTTTACAGGTGTGATACCCTTTATAGGTGAAAGCAAATACTAGCTTTTTATTTTAATTTAAGGCAGATGAAGGGTACTTTGAACATACAGGGTGAGGCGCGAGAACCTTAGGGCATTTTTATATGGAGAAGTCCTGGGAGTAGAAGTCTAAAAATTTGTACGTGTATGATTTCGGTTTTGCCGAGCTGAACTAAAATATTCACAACCCCTCACCATTTCCGGTTATACCGGAAGTTGCCATCAACTTTCTTATTTTAAATAGGACACCCTGTATATTATTATATTTTCAGATTGTCTGAAAATATGCAATAAAAATGGGGTTTACAGTTCAAAATTGTACCGAGTGGTTTATGAGTTATAAACAAATGAAAATCGCAATTTTCCATTTTCAAAGCAGCTTAGGTCGAAAACGGGTCAAGATATCGGAAAACGGCTTACATGTCCCTATCTTAACTTTTCACGTAGTATCCTATGGTGCTGATGAAATTTGTATACAAAGTGATGAAAAATCAGCGATTTAAAAAAAAAAATTAATAAAAAATATTTTTTTTAAGGTAGGACTCTAGCGTAGTATACAAAAAGTTAGGATAGGGACATGTAAGCCGTTTTCCGATATCTTGACCCGTTTTCAAGCTAAGCTGCTTTGAAAATGGAAAATTGCAATTTTCATTTGTTTATAACTCATAAATTGGTCGTTACAAATTTGAACTGTAAACATCATTTTTATTACTGTTTTTCAGGCAATCTGAAAATGTAATAATATACAGGGTGTACCATTTAAAAAAAGAAAAATATGGCAACTTCCGGTATAACCGGAAGTGGTGTGGGGTTGTGAATATTTTAGTTCAGCTCGTCAAAACCAAAATTATACACGTACAAATTTTTAGACTTCTACTCCCAGGACTTCTCCATATAAAAATGCCCTAAGGTTCTCGCGCCTCACCCTGTACATAAGATTTTCTACTGAATGTTTATGCTAGAGAAATTACATCAAAATGTATCAAGATTATAATTTTAAAACAGCTCTCCTGAAAATTCATGATTTTTGACTTGTGACAGACTTCTTCCAAACCAACGAATTATTAAGATATCGTCTACGTATGGAATAGTAAAGGTCTCAACTTCACTACCTAAAAGTAATTGTAAACCTCTAATGAAACTTGACAGAGCCGTAGTAAGTCCGAAAGGCAGTACTTTGTACATATATGAATTTGTGCATGAAATGCAGGTCAATGAGTATAAAGCACATAAAGTGCAATTACTAGCTTGTTAGGTGGGTTCGGAGAATTACTCCATCGCCCATAACAATTGTCATGCTGGCAGTGCCTGAAACTCCAATCGAGAGGAGCTTCCAACTAATATCCAACAGCAGAGCCTTCCAGAGTACCAAATCAAGCACAGACACGTGTTTCGTTCTACTGGAACTCATCAGTGTGCTGCATCTGGAGTATCTGGGGGATGCTGTCGGATAAACGGAAGCCGGCACCTCTTAAGCTACGAATTAACACGAATCCACACGTGTCTGTGCTTGATTTGGTACTCTGGAAGGCTCTGCTGTTGGATATTAGTTGGAAGCTCCTCTCGATTGGAGTTTCAGGCACTGCCAGCATGACAATTGTTATGGGCGATGGAGTAATTCTCCGAACCCACCTAACAAGCTAGTAATTGCACTTTATGTGCTTTATACTCATTGACCTGCATTTCATGCATTAATCCTTGAGTATACTTGCCTTTCCTCTTATATATGAATTTCCCTAAAACAGAAAACCAGTATATTTCTGATATTCTTTGCGCAAGGGGGTCTGGTGGTAACTCTGTGTGAGGTCTACAGGGTGCACCACGTATCCTTCTCTATATTGCTATCTCGGAAACGGTAATAGGTGGAGTAGGGCATCAAAGGTTCAGAAGTTCCGTAATTACATGTCTTTTAATATGACGTTTGAAGATTGCAAAAAAAGTCAGCGGTTCTCAAAATATTTAGAAGAAACTGAAAATCTGTCAAAACTAAAAATCGCCATAACTTCTTTATTTATAGGAATTTTGGAAATCTGAAAGGTGCGATATAGAACATACATAATTATTGTCTACATTTTATTCTAATTTTCGATTTGTTTTGGCCTAATAGATTTTGAGATGTGATTACCATCTTTTGTTTTTCTTATGGACGCCATATTGAATTTTTACATGGTTAGGAAGATAAAAAATGTGTGAATTCAATGATGTATCATACCTACCATTTTACTTGAGAAAGATGCTCAAAAACAGATTTTGAAAATTTTTTATCAAATAATAATTTTTTTTCTGCGACGGGCTAAAAGTTTGACCTTTTTTCCCCGTTGACGGGTAGAAAAATGCCTCATTATATGAGCTGCATCTAATCGGGGGAAAAAATGAATTAGCAGGGAAAAAATGAGTACTTTTTTCCCCGAAATGGCGGCTTAGGTATGGCTACGATTAACACGCAGATATCATTGAATTTTTATCAAATACGTATAAAGGAAAGTTACCTTATTATCCAAATGGCAATTATTAAGGGAATTTTCATAACAATCACTATCCATATCAATAAATTCACTCATTGAGACCTTACAAGAATCTTTGCAAAACTATCTAAAATTTTAATTAAATTATGACGTTTATCGAATTAAATCGTTTCGTTACCAGGCAACGTCGATTACTACAAAAGTCTACCAGTTTGAAAATCCAAGTTTAACATATAAATCATTTTTCCGACATAATTTTCAGTTATCTAACTACGTTTTTCGACATTCTAAAACACTGATATTTCTTCTCGCAGAAAAAACTTGTATATTACACACAAGAAAAAAGTGCGATGTTAGCTCTGGAAGTGTTTGTCCCCTCCGCTAGCGCGTCGGAGACGAAATCACATCTCGAGCTAAAAATCTATCACTTTTTTCTCTTGTATAATAAATAACTATTTATTACTAGGCTTTTCGTTATTTGACGTTTAATCGTGTTTGACCAAATACCTTGAACTAGCGACAGTTATTCGTTTGGGGCAGACCTAATAGCACCGAATTAGTATGTGAATTACGTTGACGTCTTTGATATCAATCTACACAACCCCGCTGACGTTATAAATATGAGATTTTGATAGTAGTTTCATTTTGTTAGAGTGAAGTAAATGAAAGTAATAATTATTATTATTTAAAACATTGTTAGGTGCACCCCGAACCTCTAGATTGGACTTAATTTTGTCGTCGGTAATTTTTGAGATATAAGTTTCACGAATTTTAGTTCAAGTTATTTGGTTTGACTTATTGTTTAAACATCAAGATCATGAGTTACAGTCCAGAAGAAAGGTATGATATGTTTTGTACCTACATTGTTTGTGGACGAAATGCAGAAAGAAGTGCGACAAAATATTTGAACGATTATCCTGAAAGGAGGCAACCCCATAAAACGCAGTTTCAAAAAGTGGCAAAACATTGTGTGCGAGAAAAATTTTTTTTTGAATGCGAACAAACAAAAGAGAAACTCCTGAAGTCGCTGAAACAAATGTTCTGGCTGCGCTAGAGGTAAACAATCTGGCTTCATCGAGAGAACTTTCTTTAATCAGTGGCACCAGTGTGTCGACAACACTTCGTGTGTTGCACAAGTATAAGTATAAACCGTACAACAAGAGATTAGGTCACAAATTAAATGGCGATCAAGATCACATTCGACGTACTAATTTTTGTAGGTGGTTTTTAAACCAAAAAGAAGGAAACGAAAACTTTCCCAGAACAATCCTTTGGACTGACGAGTCTAAATTTACAAATTGTGGAATTTTTAACAGAAACAACGAGGTATTGTGGCGACAAGAAAATCCTCATTTGATGCAAGAGGTACGACCACAAGTGGAATTTGGTTTTAATGTACTCTGTGGCGTTTTTGACAATCAAGTGCTCGGCCCAATTATTTACAATGAAAATTTAACTGGCCAGAGGTACCTGCATATCTTGCAAAATGAAATGCAAGATGTTTTGGAACAGTTGCCACTTTTGCAGCTACGAAAAATAAGATGGTTTCAGCAAGATGGCGCTCCTGCCCATAACTGCCGCATTGTTAGATTATATCTGGATGAAGAATATCCGGAGAGGTGGATTGGAACCCATGGTTCAGTTCAATGGCCAGCGAGATCCCCAGATCTCACCCCTCTGGATTTTTTCCTATGGGGATATTTAAAAGATAGAGTATACAAGAGGACCTATAAAAATGTTGAGGAACTGGAATTGGCTGTTCGTCGTGAAATTGCTACACTACCATGGAGGCATATTAGGAGAGCCACTGATAGCGTCTTTAACCGCTGCCAAAGATGCCTGCAAAATAATGGTAGACAATTTGAGTACTTAAATTAATTGCTGTGGTTTTCAGTTGTTTCTTTAATTATTTTTGTTGCCTTTGTTAACCTTAAATGTTTATTTTCTATTATTATCATCTTGATTATAACCTCATTTTGTATTGTCCAATTAAAAAAGCTGTTTTCAAGGGTTTTTTCTCAAGTAAAATAGTAAGAATGATGCATCATTGAATTCACACATTTTTTATCTTCCTAACCATGTAAAAATCCAATATGGCGTCCATAAGAAAAACAAAAGATGGTAATCACATCTCAAAATCTAGTAAGCCAAAAAAATCGAAAATTAGAATAAAATGTAGACAATTATATATGTTTTACATCGCACCTTTCAGATTTCCAAAATTCCTATAAATAAAGAAGTTATGGCGATTTTTAGTTTTGACAGATTTTCAGTTTTTTCTAAATATTTTGAGAACCGCTGACTTCTTTTGCAATCTTCAAACGTCATATTAAAAGACATGTAATTACGGAACTTCTGAACCTTTGATGCCCTATTCCACCTATTACCGTTTCCGAGATAGCAATATAGAGAAGGATACGTGGTGCACCCTGTATGCAACTAAATACGTAACCGGGCTGGAAATCGAATAATATTTCGTTTGGGTTTGGTGGTATGAAATTATCATCATTAATGCTAACCGAATTGAGGTGTGTCTGGCATCTAAACAAATGCGCAGAGAGCCGTCATTTTTCTTCACAAATACCAGAGGATTAATGTATTCTGTTAAACTCTTCTCAATTACATTGATGGAAATCATATTTTTAATTTGTTCCCGAACCTCGTTCCTATAAGCATGTGGAATGGGAAACTGGCGTAACGTATAAGGTTGCGGTATTCTAAGTTTAATTTGGTGTTCATAAACTGACATAAGGCCGGGCTTGTTTGAAAAAAACAGGGCGTATTTCTCTAGAAGATTATGCAGTTGGACACACTCTTTCTCGTCCAAAGCATCGGCTTGGTAAACTGCATTGGACAGTGGTGACGTTACTTTGTCATCCGAATTGACTGTTTGGTAAGGTTTTATGACGTTGGGTAAGTCGTTTCTGGGCGACACATTTCCTTCGACTAAACTAATTTCAGCTTGCATATCTATGTTTGAAACGCTACGGGTTTTAGAAGTACTAGCCGTCAAAACGTTTGAGTTCTGATTCTTGTGAATTCTAATTTCGTCACGAATAGAATCGATGACGACTTGATTTTCCACCAACCAATCATACCCCAAAATTATGTCCCGTGACAAATTGTTAATAACAACAAAACAAGATTCAATTTTTTCGTTTTCAATATAATATTCGAGGAATATTTGTTGCTTTACTTTTTGTTTATGCGTCGGCCCTTTTATAGCGGTTTCTACTGTAACGCCATTCACTGGAAAAACCGGAATACGTTTTCCACACATTCTGAGTTTATTAAAAAAATGCGAACTGATACATGATGAATGACAGCCGGTCAAACATGAGCAGGAATAGGTTTCTGCTCTTGGGTAATAATGCGTCTATTGCACTTTGAAAAAAACCCTGAAAAAAATCAGCCAGTTCCAAAGGACCGATTGTACAAAGTTAGAAGCATTGTCAACGCATTCAACCAGCGGATGAATGAAGTTTACTACCCAGACAAACACTTAGTTTAGATGAATCGATGATACTGTGGCGAGGTCTTCTCACGCTTAGGCAATATATAAAAAATAAACGACACAAATATGGGATAAAATTATACATGCTTGCAAATCCTGCAGGAATAATTTTGAAATTCGTGGTCCATACTGGTACGCTTGATGATTTAGGTGGCAGAGGCCATGCAGAAAAGGAAGTACTAAATTGATTGCAAGTAAAGCTGAATGTAAGTAGGACATAGCATCTATATGGATAATTATTACAATAGTTATGCCTTGGCAAGAAAGTTATTTCAGAACAAAACTCATGCTACAGGAACGCTAAGAATAAACAGAGAAAATACTCCAACAGAAGTAAAGGCAGCAAGATTACAAAGAGGAGCAACCATAGAAAAGTATGCAAATGGTGTGATGATTGGAAAATGGAAGGACAAAAGGGATGTATGTTACATCTCCAATGAGTACAAAAATGAAATGGTCGAAAGTAGGAACCGACGAAATGAAATAAGAATAAAACCTCTTCCAGTAGTACAGTACAACAAGTTTATGTCTGGCATTGACAGACCAGACCAAATGCTGGCGTACTATCCTTCCGAAAGGAACACCATCAGATGGTCCACCAAGATGTTCATACATATTTTACAGATGATGGTAATAAATGCACACAGACTATACAATAAATATTCTGGGAACAGAACAAACCTCTGAATAGCTATCATCAGAAAACTACTGAAGCAGTCAACAGAAGCTCCTGAGGATGACGCTTCCCATAACCTGACAACGCGCGAAGAGAGAACAGCTGTTGAAGAGAAAACATTGCAGAAATTGTCATACCCAAGGGAAACGTAAGGATACAAGAGGTAATAAAACGAATATGTCTGAAATTCGTGTCCAGCCCAACTTGTTTAGATTGTGTTTGTTTAGATTGTGCTGTGGTGACCCGTGTGCCTAAGTTGTAATTTTTAGTTATCACCCCTTAAGAAAAATATGTTTATTTACTTTTTTACTTCATTCGTATGTGTTTCCTTTCCAAGAAAAATTGTTATTTGCAGAAAACCTTATTCGAAAGACAAATTTTTTACTTTAAACCTCCGTATTTTTTATTATCAGTGTACAAAAAAAATATTTGTATAAAAAATGTAGGTAATTCCATAGCGAAGAGAATGATATGTCATTTGCTTAAGTGGGATAGATAGTAGCCAATATATATTCGTGAAAATATAAAGAAAAACTTTTTTGTGCATAACTTGGTAAAAAAAAATCGCACGGTGCTGCAAATTTGGATTCAACATTTCTTAATGATTCTTTATCGAATTTCGTATAGTACAAAATTTGTGCATGGTAACGCAAACTCAAAATACCATTCTACTGAAGAAAATTAAAACTATTTTTATGAACCATTCTACTGGCCTGTATATGTTTTCACATTTTTGATCCTCATGAGATTTAGAAACTTTTGGCGCAATTGCCTCAAGTTCCCAAAATTTTCGAATGGTGGAATCAAGTGAGGGTTCGAAGGAAGTAAAATAAGTCTCTACTGTTCCAGGGAAAATATCTTGCGTTTTCCGTAGCAAAACCCAACCGGAGACCGCCTCGAAAGCACTTGGCTGGCCATCCTGTCCTATGACACGCCCCGATTTGAGAATTTTTGCATAGACGTCGGCCCCGAATAACATATCGACAGGAGCGGAGACGTGGAACGATTCATCGCCCAGTTTTAGATTAGAAATATGGGACCAATTTTTCGGGTTTATTTTAACTGCTGGCATGTCGGAACATAATTTTGGTAAGACCAAGGCCTCGACTGAAAATGTAGGTAAATTTTCTCCAACTGGTTTAACACAAGTTGATACGCCTTTGGCGATAGACGAAGACTGATTCAAGCCTAGAATGGATACAGAGTGTCCCTGTTTAGGTAATGCTAATCGACTTAAACTTTAACGAAGTTCGCCTGACTAGCAGAATCCAAAACAGCTCTAACCCTTTGGTAGTTTCCCCAAGCATCCAAAACTTCCACCGTTATGGTAGACACAAGAATAGTTGTATGAGATCTAGAATCCGATAAACACGTACAACCGCAGTTAACATTCGAGCTATTGTGAGGTATATCGTTCTCATTCAAATTTTGCCCTACATTTTGGTAGGTATCACGAGAGAGCAGATGCATATAAAAAATATAAGGCATTTTTTCGAAGACCCTAATGACAACGTATCGTTGACTCCCTTTTCAGCAGTAGTAGAAAATGATTCTTCTCGTTCATTTTTGGGTGATAACGAAATTGAACAATCAGATAGGCTGTCGGCAGGAAGTTTAGGCTTTGGTGATGAATTTAAAACCTGTGAACTGCGCTACGAGGTCATTTCAAAGTACAGTAACAATTCGTCTGTAATTGAATTCTCAGACGATAATGTAAACATTACAAAACATCATATGCTATATGTTTCAAATGCCAGTCGCCAACATTAGCATCACTGAGAAATTATGATGACTTTTCACCTATGACACATTCCAGTTATGTATAAAATTTGTTAAATCGTGATTTCGATGAGGATATTTCGAGAATAGAACGTTTGGAAAATAATATTGTTACTCAGATAACCCATCGTGAACGCGAGCGTGCTTGCGCAGTACCCAATTCGGTTAGGAATTTATACCATCATGATGTAGGTAAATTACAGGCAAACTATTTGAATTCAGAACGCGACGTAAATCAAAAAAATTACAGAATTTCGTATGGTACATGCACTTATTTAGAAGGATGCTGTTTTTTTACTCCCGAAGAAATCGACGCAATATTACTTCGTGGCAAGTTAGTAAACTATCAGCTAACTGTCCGAAGAAAATTTGAATAAATTAACCAGGTCTGTGTTTTATGTTTTAAAAATATCCGCTACAACAAGCGAAACGAGTTATCATAAATGCGTACTGTTCATATTCAAATTGTAAGACGTTTAAAATTGTCTTACATTTTACGGATGTCGGTGTCGAAGGTAGAGTGATGAGTTTCATCAAGAAATTTTAATCATCAGATTCCAGATAAGAGAACGACGTTTGTAAGGAATTACGAAAGAAGTTTACTTGCGCAAAGGGTGCAAAAATGTAATCCTTTATTGATTAGGGTTGAAGATATTAATAAAATTGCAGTAGATTCAATATTGAAAGGTTTTCAAAAAAATTCGGTCAAAACAATTATCTGCATCAGACGAAGACAAAGATGAAATAATTGACCTAGTTTTGAAAAAAACGGAAAATCGAGTTTATTTTTCGGGTGTTCGAACCTTTGGGCGTATATTTCTTTAGTACAAAGCAAATAGAATGCCTCAAATTGATTAGGAAACGTGAAAAACACCTAACTTTGCATTTAGATGCCACAGGTCGTTCGTCCACCTCCTTCGACAAACAGACGTGTTCATTTATTATGCCGGTGTTTTACGAATAGAAAAAGAATCTGCGGTAATTATTCAATTTTTGGAATTTATTTCATGTCAACATGATTCACATTCAATAGGTTCGTGGTTGGATACTTTTTCTAATTTTTGTGTAAAAAATAAACTGCCTTGGTCAGTGTTCGATTATGTAGTCACGGATTTCAGTTTTGTAATAATTAATGCGTTAATTATTGGCTTAAATACCCAGACGTTAGCGAATACTTGAACGTAATTTTCAATTCTCGTGTGTTAAGAAAAGATCTCGCAGCACCTATCATGACTTTGAAAATTTGTTGTTGTCATTTCATCAAAATTATCGTTAACGACGTAAATGAGGTCGTAGCAAATAAAACTGCGAAGTCTTTTTATACACACTGCATGGGTAAGGTAAGGTGGGGTAAGTGCACATTTGGGGGAAGAGCATCACTGCCTCATAACACCACCCATATTCAAATTTTACCGCCATCCTTAGGATATTCATCCAGGTCCATTCGTCGCAAGGTAGCTTACAAGTTCCCGCGAGTCTAGCGCTCGATGTCTGAAGTCGGTAGCATGTTACATTCCGATAGGTAAATTAATTTTCAGTGTAAAGTGTGTAAAGGTTTTTTAAATTTGTGGAAAAAACATCAAAAACTGATAAGTTGAATCTTTTTATTAATGTTAAATTTTTTATACAGTATGTCTCCGGATCGACTTTAAAAGAGGAAAAACTTTTTTGTTTTTGATTCCTCAGAAAATTTCACTCTTGATGATCTGGCCTGCTTGATTTCAAATCCCCAAAACAAAAGTTACTTCTTAGGTAACTCAAACGGTTCTTGTGATAATATAATTTTTCTTTAATAATTGGAATTTTTTTCATAATTATGTAATTTATTTTTTTTTTGAAGAAATTCAAATAATCGTAACATGAAATAAAATTCTCAAAAAGAACAACTATTAATTTCCTATTCGAATAATGCTCCTCCTTTTTATGCACAGATTTCAATGCGAGCTTTCCCAGTTCCGTAAACATTGAATTAGATAAATTCTTTGTTGTAAAGTCAACATTATAGCATACAGTAGATTAATTTGCAGTTCAAGTGATTTGTTAGATTTGACAACTGCTGTCAGTGTCGTTTTTCAATGAAATCATCTTACCAAGCTTGCGTCTAAAAATTACGAAAAAATTATTGAAGAAAAATTATATTATCTCAAGAACCGTTCGAGTTACCTAAAAAGTAACTTTTGTTTTGGGGATTTGAAATCAAGCAGGCCAGATCATCAAGAGTGAAATTTTCTGAGAAATCAAAAACAAAAAAGTTTTTCCTCTTTTAAAGTCGATCCGGGAACATACTGTATATTATGTAGTTTCCCATAAAGTAAACTTAGTTAGGTTATAAAGTCTGATTAACTTGTTAGATGCGGTGTGCTCTTTCCCCGGCAAAGCTGTTGTCTGGGGCAAGTGCATATTCAATACACGCACTTACCCGGTCTACTGTGCACTTGCCCCGGCTCAAGTTAATTTTATTTCCAGGTGCAGAATGGTCCGCTGTTATAGGAGAAAATCTCAGCGAGGAATGCGAGGTGGATGTTGGTAGGTGGGTTCTGGTGGAATATTGTGGAAAAAATATAGTGAAGCATTATATTGACCAGGTTAAAGCAAAAGAAGAAGATAAGTGGCTGATCAAATTTACCAGCAGAGATGGTTTAGGTTTGAAGTTTAAATGGCGCAAAGAAAATGATGAAGATACCTTGGAAAGTGACGATCTTATCAGAGTTTTACCAGATCCAGAAACCGATAAAAGAGGCGACTTTTTCACTTTCAATGTAAAATTTGATGGCTATCAAAATTTACTCTGATAAATACTAAGTACTTAATTGTATTTTATGATAACCCTTAACTAAATACTTATGTTATAGAAATGAAGTTAATATTTATTTTCAGTTTAAATATTATTATGTTATGAAAACCAGAAAATTTTGTTAATTTTTTAATAAATTAAAAAGTTTGTACCTTCTTTAATCAAAAATAAATAAATTCCAACAAAAATTTATAAGATCGGGCGAAGTGTCAGTGAATTGCTCTTGCCTCTGAAATTAATTTAAGGCATCATATGGCAACACAGTAAGGAATAGTGCACTTGCCCCAGATTTAAATTTTTGAATGGGGCAAGTGCGCCGCCTACAAATAAAAAAATAACATTGAAGATGTTATGTGGTGACATAAAATGCATTTTCATCAGTGTTATTAAACAGTCAAATAAGTACTTTATTTGTCATAGAAATTAAAAAAATATATTATATTCTGGTATACATTTTATATGAGCCTAAAATCTAACTTTTCCAAATAGGGGTCGCACTTCCCCCACCTTCACTGAAAAAAAATTCGTTCATTATATCAATGAACGACAAGTATTAACTAATATTTCATTAAAACAATGAATTTCTGCATAGATGCAATGAAATGGTGTTCATAGATTAATAACGTCGTTCATGAATGTATATTATGAATTCATATTCATTGATACAATGAATCAGAAATATCCGAAAATTAATGTAAAATGTTCGTTGCTACAAATAGGTCTTCATTAAAATGAGGAACCGTTTCATTGATTTCATGAATTATTTACGTAGTTTGACTTCTTCAATTTTGATGAACAGTATTCATTGTATTAATGTACCACTAATGTGTTTATGAAGTGAACATTGTATACATGTACAATAATCATTAACTAGATGAACAATGTTACATTACATTAATGTATGACTTCATTAATATAAGGAATGCTGCGTTATTTTGGACCCTTCACGGATACCTGGTACCCACTAACAAAGTCGTAAAAAAAGATATTATACCGGAAAGAAAACCACTACAAAATTCACTATAAAAGACTCCCAGGAATCAGCTATCTTAATTTGGAAAAATCAGCAGGAAATCGAAGGCAGAATCAATCATCTAAAAAACACAATAATTCAAATTCAACCTTCTATTTACTGTGCTGGAAAATATATTTTTTCAATAGAAGAAATATTCCTAAATTTTGACATCAGATATAAGTTTTCAAATGTTTTACGAGCCCTGGTTGTCTGTTTTAAAATTATATATTTATTTGATTTAGAATTTTCCAGTGAATCAACAATGTTTTATTCTTTTATAGAGACTTTTTTTTAAATTGAAGTCATCAAAAAATATAAATCGTAAAGTTCTATTTTATGTGAATATTTAAAACAAATTTCAGCAGAATAAAAAAATAAGTCTTAAATATCATTGTTTTATTAGGTACTGTAATGGTTCAAAGTGGGAGAGCCTGGAAATTTAGAGCCTGGTTTAGAATTTTTTTTTTTTACAGAGAAATAAATAAACTGACCAACCGGTCAGCCAATAATAAAATGAGGGTTTAAATAATTTAAAGGTAACTCAAATATTCTCTGTCCTACATTAGCAACAATGTTGCATGCCTGTTAAGTACAAGGGGGAGATAAGGCCCGACTAAAGACTCCAGACTGGAGACGAGCCATTAACACCGACGGGGCGGTAAGGGAGGAAAGAATGCACATTAACCACAGCTGGGAAGAGAAACAAAATCCAAGTCCCACGCCCGAGCTGGGGTTGTGATGAAGCAGTAGACCAGGTAAATTAGACATCGGACGGCGGAGTTTTACCAAGAAAAGGGTTTAGCTGAGTAATTGTAGGAACCGCGGATAAATAGCAGCGAATCGCGGGCACCGGGATACTACGTGGTAGACTCTGTTCGCGAGCACCTTCACGCCAGTCGTCGCTCCGTTTTATTTTATTTTATTTTATTTTTTCACTATTTTTTCGACTTAGAAGAATTCTCACTATTTTTCGACTTAGAAGAATCTCTAAATAAGAGCTGCACTCGTGCAAATTTTAACTCTACTAATTTTGTGAATTCTTTCCTCGGCTAGAGACTCTTTCATGAACTTTAAGTATTCAAATTCAGGGCTAATGGGCAATATTAATTCAAAAGCAAACGAAACCCGACAACTTAACTTAATTTATTCATTAAATCAAATTTCCAATCAGAACAATAATTAAAATCATCAATAGTAAACAAGTAATAGTCTACAATTTATAGCTAATAAAAGAAAATAGCATGCTTCCAGATACCTAACTAAAATCTTCTTTCTTCGCACGTGCCTAAATTCCAAAGGAGATCGTTATATTATTATTTTATGGATTATGGTATCGATAACAACGTAATTTATTTATTAATTATCAGGATTTCCGTTTTAGTTATTTGGAGTTATTACTATTATAGTTTATTATTGTTATTATTATTAAATGAGGTTTTATCCTTTTATTTGATAGTTTAAGGGTTTTATTATAATCTTTAATTATTTAGTAGTTATTTTAATGGTGATTGCTTACTGCTTTAACCTGGCTGTGCTCAGGGTTGATTTCCTCTGACTATAGTACACAACACTCCGGTCGGTCTTCACCTTAATATTCACGCAAATCCCGAAACGCAATAAGTACCGAGTATACCTACGTAGGTACTCGTTTCGTTCTCGAGCTCTACCGTCCAATTTGCTGGCTAAAGGTAGACTGTCACTGTCCTTGGATTGGAACTCCTTCATTTCATCGCTGCAGGGCTGAAAACCTCCGATCTCCCTTCCTTTCTCTAAATATGCTCGTCTGACTTTTGTCACGTTAACACCTGCAGTCGTCATCTCGATTATTTGAAGCACATGAATGTTCAACTTTACTCACACACACATATTATTTATAACAATAGAGAGTATAGCCAGCTTAGACGCTTTTATAAATCAAACAAATTTCTAACTGGGTGCATTACCCCCCACAATGTTTAAGTTCTTGTAGGCATCAACGGAAAGGCTTGAACATTGTTATCCCCAAAATTAGACCAACAACAAAAAAAAACAAAAACATCTAAGCAAAAAAATTGTATAACTCTTACTCGAACCAAGCCAAGTCATAGAAACAGATTGGGAAATCAAAACTAAATTTCTTTCTTTGAAGTTAATAATTTTTTTTTCTAAATTTCTTCCAGCATGACTGTACATCATCCCCTAATACTGCATTTAATCCCCGAATAAAACTTGCTACTGAAGTCATTAAACCAAAAGGTAACCTACGAAAAACATAGGTTTAGTTCTCGTATAAAAAACCTGTAAATTTCCTATCCTTTGGCCCTATCAAAACCTGCCAATAACTGCTAGTTAGATCCAAAGCACTCAATTTTTGCCCTGGCTTAAACAAATACAACAATTCATTTGGGTTTGGAGGAATTACATGGTCCGCTTCCATGTTACTATTCAATTTTCTTGCATCTAGACACACTCGAGGTGTATTATCTCGTTTACGAACGACGACCAATGGATTAATATATTCGGTTTGAGCCTTTTCGATTACGCCCCATTCTAACATTTCCTGAATTTGCTCATGAATTACTTCCCGATAAGCGTGTGGAACGGGGTATGATTTGCAACAAAATGGAGTTTCATCTTTCATCACTATTTTATGTTCATAATTTTTCATACAGCCGGGTTGTTCCGAGAAAACCTTACTATGTCTACCAAATACCTTTAATAACTCCATTTTTTCGCTTTCATTTAATGTCTCAGTTTTTTCAACAATTTCTTGTATTTGCTCCATTGTATAATTCTTAGGTTCCGGTTTTATTTCATTTTTAAACTCAGCATAATCAACCCTAACACCATCGTCACGACGAACACAATCACTATAGGCAAATTCCTGCGATTCATTGTTAAAATTTCCCTTAATCGTTACAGTTTCAGAATTAATTACAATTTGATGTTCTACTATAAAATCGTATCCAAGTATCAAATCTCTAATTAAATTCGGCACCACTAAAAACGACACCGGTGTTATTTGTTTGTCTATCGTCAGATTAAGCTGGACCTGGTGGTTTATTTTCTGGCTCTTACCTCTTACTGCGCCTACCAAAGTAACTCCTGTTGCCGGTAAAAACAATAAACCCTCCTTTGTTTTTTTAATTTTATCTATTAATTCTTTAGAGATACAACTCACTTGAGCGCCAGTATCAATCAACGCATATATTGGGCCTAAACTTTCAATCTTTACCTCTATGGACGGACATTCGGGTACACCTGGCAACGTTTCATGGTCTTCATTCAGGATTTTATCTCCGATTTGGTTAAATACCGTACGAATTTGCATTGTTCGTTCTGGTTCCCTGACATTTACATTTTCCTCGACACTAGTACTATAAAACTGCCCTTCAGTTGAACACCTGTTATTTCTGCCTTCACCAATTCCTGCGCTCGCAACCTCAACAGCTACCCCGGTGGTCCCTGCTACTTCCAAATCGACACGCTCGACAATATTTACCTCTCGGTTAGAATGATTATTATTTCTGGGAGGAAAATCTCTTACCTGACCTTGAGGTTTTCTATCATTACGCCATGACGCACTATTGTTTTGATTATTCCGTGTATTGTTGTAATTCTGAGACGGTTGGGTATTAAAGTTTCTGTTTTGTTCCGGACTCATGTAATAATTTCCCCTGCTCTCATTATTATCATTGTCATGATACCTACGACGTTCCTCTCTATCATTCCAATCGTAGCCATTATTCTGCCTGCTTTGATAACGATTTTGATTTTGGTATCGACGCGAACGACCTTCCATCTCATCCAACTGTCTCAAATAATTTTCGATCACACAAGGATCGTTCAAAATACTCAATGGTAAACTATTTCTTACATTAGAGGGAAAATGGGCAATGATTAACGGAATTAGTTCCGCATCTCTCAGAGGATTTCTAAGATACGACGCGTCTCTCATCAATTTTAAAAAATACTCCGATCTGGAAATTTTTTCATCATATTCCCCATACTGAACTTTTCTTAGCAGTTCCCTTTCTTTACTTATTGGCCAGTAGCGGTCTAAAAACTCCCACTCGAATTGTTCATAGGAACCAATTTCATCCTCTCTCCACTCGAACCAATTTCTGGCATCATTTACTATCAACCTTGAAATTAAACTTAACCGCCTATCTATAGGAACCATAGCCTCATCTGCAACTTTACAAAAATTTCTTAAAAATTGGACCGGGTTTGTTGATGACTTCGGATCAAACCTCAAATTGAAACCTCCTAATTCCCTAAATAGTGATAAATACAATTGCGGATTTACATTCCCGCTCAAATTAGCCTCAAAACTCGCACCCCCCTTTTTAGTAAAATTTGCATCCTCTCTAGACGATTTTTCACTATTACCCAGCTTTCCAACCTCAACTGAATTTTTCTCCCACTCTTTATGATCCCTTTTCTGCTTTTCATTTTCATTTCCAACCTTTTCTATGCCTTTCAAACCGGTCACTTCTTTTAGAACTTTACTGACTACTTCCGTAGTATTTTTTTTTACGACTTGCTCAAATTTTAAAGCCATTGTTTCGATAACACTTTTTTGCTTTTGGTCTATTTCTTTTACACTTTCTATAACTAACTTAGTCCCTTCATCGAATTTTTTAAACAATAACTCCTTATTCTTTTCGTCTTCCCCTCGATTTTCTCCTATCTTATTTGCCAGTGAATCTGTTACAGATTTTAATAGTCTCTCATTCGATTTGACAATATCTTCCCCGAATCCTCTCATATTATTAAAAAAATGCTGCATTAATCGCGCATTGCCTAATTCAATTTTCTCAGCAACAAATGCCATCTGACTCATCCCCTGAGAATTTTCCCGTATATTTTCAGTCTCACCTACAGGTATATCTGTCAAACTTTTTGACTTTGCCATTTCACTATTGGTTCCTCCCATCACTTGATGCTGTTTATTCGCTTTACTCTTTGCTCTAGTAAGCATTACTGTTCCTCTCGTCTAAGCTCGCTATGTACACAATACATCATAAAATTCAATTTTCAAGGTTTCGCATTCTTTTGAATCTTGTTTATTTTTTTTTATTATTTTTGTTTTCGTGCCCCACACGTTGGTCGCCAAATATGCACTCGTGCAAATTTTAACTCTACTAATTTTGTGAATTCTTTCCTCGGCTAGAGACTCTTTCATGAACTTTAAGTATTCAAATTCAGGGCTAATGGGCAATATTAATTCAAAAGCAAACGAAACCCGACAACTTAACTTAATTTATTCATTAAATCAAATTTCCAATCAGAACAATAATTAAAATCATCAATAGTAAACAAGTAATAGTCTACAATTTATAGCTAATAAAAGAAAATAGCATGCTTCCAGATACCTAACTAAAATCTTCTTTCTTCGCACGTGCCTAAATTCCAAAGGAGATCGTTATATTATTATTTTATGGATTATGGTATCGATAACAACGTAATTTATTTATTAATTATCAGGATTTCCGTTTTAGTTATTTGGAGTTATTACTATTATAGTTTATTATTGTTATTATTATTAAATGAGGTTTTATCCTTTTATTTGATAGTTTAAGGGTTTTATTATAATCTTTAATTATTTAGTAGTTATTTTAATGGTGATTGCTTACTGCTTTAACCTGGCTGTGCTCAGGGTTGATTTCCTCTGACTATAGTACACAACACTCCGGTCGGTCTTCACCTTAATATTCACGCAAATCCCGAAACGCAATAAGTACCGAGTATACCTACGTAGGTACTCGTTTCGTTCTCGAGCTCTACCGTCCAATTTGCTGGCTAAAGGTAGACTGTCACTGTCCTTGGATTGGAACTCCTTCATTTCATCGCTGCAGGGCTGAAAACCTCCGATCTCCCTTCCTTTCTCTAAATATGCTCGTCTGACTTTTGTCACGTTAACACCTGCAGTCGTCATCTCGATTATTTGAAGCACATGAATGTTCAACTTTACTCACACACACATATTATTTATAACAATAGAGAGTATAGCCAGCTTAGACGCTTTTATAAATCAAACAAATTTCTAACTGGGTGCAGAGCCTACCTGTTAGACTTTTGTCACAAGCACGGTAGCGCCCGGTAGGTGTTTTCCCATTTATTTTATTTCAATTTCCCATTTATTTTATTTCAATTTTCCCTATTTAAAAGTAAGGAAAGACTAGGCATATTTTCGTTGAACAAGTGTAGATTTTGACAGTTAGGGATCAGACGGATTGAGAGAGAACAGGTTTGCCGGCAGCCCATTACTGGGAGTACGCTTACCTGGCAATTGCATATTGTTCTGGCAGCCCATGATTGGGAGTACGCTCAATTTGTAATAATTGTCTTTTTCTTTCCTGATACACTACCTTTTGGTCGATTTTAGTCGCGGCAGCCCATTACTGGGAGTACCTTCTATAATCGAACAAAGTGTAGATTTTTCACTTAACTAAATAACAAGTCCGGCATTCTTAACTTTGCATCAGTTATTAAAAATAATAAATCCCCTTTGAGTTCTCGCCATTTATTTCACGAGTGTAAATCCATTATTCGTTTAAAAGTTAAATCTTTTATCGAGCATCTGCCCCGGTTCGGCACTTCAGGTTCAACCACCCCGAGTGCCAGATGTCATCTTCCATACGTTAGATTATTCTTCTTCGACCTAGTTGCAAATTTCCGTATGTTCAGTGGCGTACCAAATCACTCCCTGCTCGCCTTTGTATCGATGGGTCCGATTTTCCCACGACGACTTTTCTCTGGGGGCGGAAGCTCGAATTTCTGGTTTATTTGTGAGTTGTCCCGTTCCTTTCAACCCGAAAATTTAACACCTTGATTCTCTCTCCGTTGTTGGTTGTAGCCCTTCCCCACAAACCCAAATACCTCTGGGATCTTTTTTGTCACATGCGAGGCTGCAGAGCGCCTTGAGATTGTGAAAAGAAAGACCCATCGAGCTCATCGGTCATCTGGTAGCACACCTGAACCATGCGGCTGCTGTTGGGAGCGCTGAGATTGGCAGGAAGTCTATCATTGACTAGTAATCCTTTCCCCGCACTACCGAATGCTTCTGGAATCTTTTTTGTCACATGCGAGGCTGCAGAGCGCCTTGAGATTGTGGAAAGAAAGATCCATCGAGCGCATTGGTCATCTGGTAGCACCCCTGAACCATGCGGCTGCTGTTGGGAGCGCTGAGGTTGGCAGGAAGTCTATCAGTGACTAACCTCCTTTTCCCTACACTACCGAATACTTCTGGGATCCTTTTTGTCACATGCGAGGTTGCAGAGCGCCTTGAGATTGTGGAAAGGAACCCATGGAGTTCTTAGGTCACCTGGTAACTTTCTCGAACCATGCGGTTGCCGCTGAGCGCACTGAGATTGGCGAGAGAGTTATCACTACCTGGTAGTTATTCCCCTGAACAAAAATCCGTCCCTCATAAGAACCTTGGACCGCCATTAAACATTTCTAAAAGACTTGATTTTCGCCCTTAGGTCTTATTTAATAATCTGAGTAATCAAACCCAGGAAATTCTCTTCAGCCCTACAAGAACGAGTTCTACCCGAAATCTCCCGGTTATTTAAATCTCTTGCTTATAAACTCGAACCCACTCTGAGAGTTTATTTATATGCTAGTAATAGTTATCCGTCCATTTGGTTGTGGTAAATCCAATCGACTCTTTTCCGCAAGGTTTTACCCAATATTATAATAATACGCAATTTCACAATTTATCTTGCCACCCTGAATTCAAACTATAACTTGAGGAAGATTGTGTTCATAATATTAATTTGTAACTTCGACTGTG
Organism: Malachius bipustulatus; assembly: GCA_910589415.1. Classification (NCBI taxonomy): domain Eukaryota; kingdom Metazoa; phylum Arthropoda; class Insecta; order Coleoptera; family Melyridae; genus Malachius; species Malachius bipustulatus. Next base: position 3,071,380 of record OU342638.1, on the reverse strand, counting down.
TATTCGTAAATTCAGCCGCGCGCCCCTGCACCCTCTTTCATTTCGCATCCCGCCGCCTGACGCCTGTGGACTCTTTCAGAAACAGGTGCGGTTGGCGATACCGTTATTCCCGTCACAAAACACCCCTACACAGACAGAGAGGGCACGTTCCTGACCTACTAGGAGATATCGCATCACTCAGTCGGCCTTGCCGTCGCAGACTGGCTTAAAGCTGATTCCAGTGCACTGGTGTTAAATACCTCACAGGAGTGTGTTCCTCTGAGGAAGAACCACTTCGGACGAGATCATGTTCGTCTACCTGAAGGAAATCTTACGGGATTTTCCAATGGCAGATAACCTAGGACTGGCGAGGGAATAGCGTTGCCCCACAGTATCCATCGACGGTTACTTCCGCTGGTTTACGATTACATGACGTCGTTCGTTTGACCAATCACAACAATTTCTAAATTTGCTGGATTAGCTTGAGGCGAAAGTTTGCGACTGATTATCCTGGATCAAGAATCCACCCCCCGCTAAATAAATTGAGTGGATCTTTATCCCAGGACATAGCCGAATTTTACCGGTTGGATCGCTGGCATTATGAATGATAGTTTGTTCAATGCACATTAGCATTTCGTTAGATCCAATCGGGCTTACTCTGCGTGAATCAGTTCAAGCTTCCAAATGAGCTAACTTGCGTTCACTGGGGTAAGCGGGACAGGGGTGCTCTAAGCCAAGCCAAGTGTGCTGCTTAGAGTGGGTAGTTTTAAAATGCGGGAAAAATGTCAGCATCCGGCGTTGTCACGTTAGAATAGCCCTTCTATACTCCTCACACTTTGAACGTTCTTGAGTTACTCATCTCTTTAATTCACCTACACAATGTTGTCGGGTCCCGACCTATTCTAGAAGATCAGAGGCCAATTTTCTAGTTTGAATTTATTAAAAAGTAGTTGGAATCACCCTAGTGGTCGAGAGGTCTATTTTCTCGATTCTTGAAGGGGGTGGACCTCCCGAACTCTTACAGTACCTATATTACCCTTTTTACCAAACTCAAAAATTAATTTTCCTCCAAAAGATCATTGATTAGATTACTAAGGATCATTATTAGTATGATTTTGTATACATTGAATAAATGAAAACTGTTCCTTGGAACAATGAATAACGAACATTATATAAATGTTATTTGTTCCTTATAACAATGAACGCGTTCATTAAATTGATGTTTTAGGTTCTTTGAAATAATGAAAGTTTTCCTCAATGCAATAAAGTGAATACATTGTATCCATAAAGTTATTCCACTTATTCCTAAAGTTAATGAACAGGGTTCATCGATATGATGAGATTAGATTCCTACCTTAAATGAACCACTTTTCTTTGTATTGATGAACTAGTTCATCGGTTCAAAATTAATGTACTCGATCATTAATTCAATGAACTTTTTCATTGTATATGTTACGGGTAAAGTTAGATAAGCGAGTAAACCTAGGTTTACCCGGGTGAACTGCGTAATATCCAAGACTCTTGGGTAAAGTCCAGAATATGTTTAAAATTGTTCACGTTTCGGGCTTTACCCGGGTAAACCGCGTTTTATCCCATTTCGCTTGGTTAAAGTTGGGTGTAGGATTTTATTACTTATTGCATCATATTTCACCACGCCACCGCCACGTGCAGTTCGAAAATGGCAACTGAAGAGGGTGGACGCGCTCGTTTAAAACAGCGTTTCTATGAAGTTTTCGATGGGTTGGTGTCTTCTAAAAGTGCAAACAGTTTTTATTTTAATAATGAACAATACCAAGAAATGTTGGAATCAGTTAAGTTAGCAAAAAATGCTAAAACCAAGTCCACTCTACAATATCGACGTTTGAAGAGGTTCGACATATGTTCTGTTCGAGGCATCGAAAAGCTTATTGCTCGTGTATCATCAGGTGAATCCAGCATAAAATATTACGTTACAAACGACGAAATGTTTGATATTTTGCATGATGCACATTTGGCCATTGGACATGGTGGTAAACATCGTATGGAAAGTGAATGTAAGAAAAAGTACAAGAATATAACTCAAGATGTTATTAAGCTATATCTGCGCTTGTGTGAAGGGTGCCAAAAAAAAACTGAAATCTGTCAAAAAAGGACTTGTGGTTAAGCCAATGGTTTTTTCGGAGATGAACAGCCGTTGTCAAGTGGATCTTATAGACATGCAATCCCATCCAGATGGAGAATACAAGTTTATCTTGGTATATCAGGACCACTTAACGAAGTTTGTTCAGATACGTGCATTAAAATCGAAAAGGGCTGAGGAAGTTGCTAAGATCCTGATAGACATATTTTGTATTTTTGGCGCCCCATCTATACTACAATCGGACAACGGGCGGGAGTTCGCGAACCGTGTCATTGAAGAGTTATGTTCCATGTGGAATGGCCTTAAAATAGTACATGGCAAACCACGTCATAGTCAGTCACAAGGCAGTGTGGAAAGAGCAAATCAAGATATACAAAATATGCTCATGACGTGGATGGACGATGAAAACTGCAGGCGATGGTCAGAAGGTCTGCGATTTGTTCAATTAATGAAAAACAGGGCATACCACGATGGAATAAAACGAGCTCCTTACTCCGCCATGTTTGGGCATGATATTAAAGTCGGCCTATCCACATCAGCTTTTCCAAAAGAAACTATTGAGAATCTACGAACCGAAGAAGAGCTTGAGAAAGTCGTCAGGGAATTTGGTGTAGAAGAACAGCGTCAACAAGAACAAAACGAAGGCCAGTATATGGATAGTGGCCCAGAAATATACAATCCGCAAGAAGATATTACTGAAGGTGACAATATGGAAGACGTCGACAATAATTATAAAGAAAACGCCAATAATATAGAAAATTCAGAAAATCAGACCAAATGTGCAGAATGTGAAGAGCCAAGTACATCAGGTAATATAAGGTGCGAACTTTGCTTGTGCCAAACAAATATTCAGTCAAACAGAAGAGACGCAAAAATAAATTTAGAAAATCAAGCAAAGAAGATGAAAGTCTTATCTAATTCGAAGTTTCCTCCATGTTCCGTTGGAGATACAGTGAGAGTGAAAATTCCAGACGTTGATCGAGGGAGGGGCGATTTCAGAAACATTCTCATGACGGTTATCGAGAAAACTGATGACGATTTTTATAAGCTCGCAAACGAGAAAGGAACAATCGAGGAAATGTTTTCGAGGAACCAATTTTCTGTGTGCAGTGAGAAACTTGTAGGTCTGGAAAGTGTATCACAAGAAAAGAAGAGCTTACGTCAGCTTGCAAACGAACAATCACTTTTAGGAGGTCAGGGTTATAAACGATGTAACTGTAAAACTAAATGCATGTCCAATAAATGTAAATGTAAAGCTATTGGAAATCTTTGCAACTCAAAATGTCATAGCAGCTTATCTTGTTTGAACAAATAAGTACTCGTGAGTAGATTAATCTTTAAGAGAATACAGTTTTAGAATTCTAATTTTTATTTATAAAATGTGTTTTTTGAATTAAATATGTTTTTCAAACATTAATGGCCTTGTCATTTATGGTACATCCAACTTTAACCAAGCGAAATGGGATAAAACGCGGTTTACCCGGGTAAAGCCCGAAACGTGAACAATTTTAAACATATTCTGGACTTTACCCAAGAGTCTTGGATATTACGCAGTTTACCCGGGTAAACCTAGGTTTACTCGCTTATCTAACTTTACCCGTAACATATATATGTCAACATTTGGTTCATTGTTACCTTAGTGTATTCGAGATGAACGACATCTCAACGGTGGAGATTTGGTATGCAAATTTCTTATTAACAGAGTTTTAACAGATTATTATGCATATATTAACGTTAGCAAATCCAAAGCATACGACGATTCTGTAGAAAAATCTTTAACATTGCTGCGCTCTTTTTTCGTTAAAACTGACCTTCACTCGAGTGATGAGAACGTATTTGGTATTTCAGATCATTTAAGTGAAGAAATAAATACCAGAGAAAAAGAATTATACAAGTGAAGTTTATTTTATGTTAATTTCAAAAATATTTTGAACCCTTTTACTTTTCCGTTTGACGAATCGTGTGAGGTAGTGAATATCTATTTCAGTGAAACTTTGGCAGTTATTGTTTTGAAAAAATATCTAGCTTATTTACCGATGTGGTCCAAAGTTTGTGACAGGCATTACAATTCACGGTTTAGCAATGCTCCCATAGAAACTTGGTAAGGTTAAGTAAAGAACCTTATTTTAGACAAAATGCGTCTTAGGTGGGGTCGGTTTATTATGCAAACGCGCGGCGTTATTGAAACTTCTTTGAAAAGTTTGGAATTAGAAATTAGCAAAAGTAGATGCGCGGTAGGGAAGAAAAAATCTATACGATGTTGATGTTGAAGAACGATGTTGAAGAACGTTTGCAGAATGAAATTAAAATCAATCAAAATTATTTCGGTGAACACTCAAAGTACAGGCCGAATAAAATTGCATCCAAATCTCTTAAGGCTTAAACTGTTTTCCAAACGGTTTAGTGAAAAATGATAATTATTACGATTGCAGCGACGGAGATACATTTACTCTGGCAAAATTTACTGGCGCACAACCATCGACTAACTCAAGATTTCAGATTTTCGGACTCTTTTCGGCCAAAAGTGGGTATCCAATTTCGTTATGGATATTTATAGCACTTCATGTATTATCTGTCACGCACAGAAACAATGTTTTTCGCGTTCTACCATCTATCGTACAAAAAGACCTACATTTAAGCAACTTGAAACTGGAGAAAGCAATCTATTTAATATATCTAAGGTATTGCCATTGGTGCTTGGAAATAATAGATTTAGGGCCGGTTGTTCGTACGTCAGTTAAAAATTTTGAGATAACTACTGATTTTAAATTGCAAATTTTGAAAATACGGCGAATATAATTAATGATCTTGTATTTTTAATCAGTAATTAACTCTTCTTAAAGCGAGCAGAATTCATTTTCAGAAATATCAGACCAATGGTTTGATAATACAGGGCATTTTAAAATCAGTAGTTATCTCAAAATTTTTAACTGACGTACGAACAACCGGCCCTTAGTTCGGAATAATAGCACTACTTCGGAAACAGAGAGATATTTGCCCAAATTTTTAAACGTGATTTTTAAAATGCTGCAGCGAGTGGGCTTGAATTAAAATTGAAAGTACTAGATCATACTAAACAAACCGATACTTCCAACTGCGGTATTAATGTTATTAGGTTTGCGGAAAAAATTATTTCCGAGAGCAACTACTATGGTCTGTTTACGTGTTTAGAGGCAGAAGATTATCGCATATACCTACAAAATATTCTGCTCGAAAAATCGATCAATATGAAAGACGCATGTGCAATCTGCAATGATTTTCAGTTCGACACAACGGCGGGATGGATACAATGCGACTTTTGTGATAGGTGGTATATGTTAAGCTGTCTAGCGAATTCAAGTACGATAGATCGAGAAACCGAGTATAAATGCATTCTGTGCCTCAAATATTTTAGTTAATTAATAAAAGATTTTAATTATATTTTAATGTTAAGTATTAGGTATTAAGAAGGTATCCTAACTATTATGAATTATTATTCTACATTTGAAATATGTGATTTTAGAATATAATTAGTTTATTTGTCCTTTAGAAAAAATTTCAAAAATTTCATTACGTTCACTAAGCGTCGCGAGTTCCGAGGGTGTGACGGCTGGACTATAAGGGGAGGAGGAGGTCCGAGCATTCCGGAGTAGTAGGACTATAGGCAGTGGGGTATTTGCCCTAAGGCCCAGTAAGCCCGGGCCTAGGGCGGCGAGATATTAAGGGCGGCCAGAGTAGACAAGTTTTGTAACACATTGCAAAACACTCATTATATCTTATGTTGTATGTAAATAAATTTGTAGTTAAATAAATAAAACCTAAACCGTTTTAATTTTAAGTTGGCAATAAAGTAAATTCCATTACGTATGTAATTTATATGATGGGCACTAAGAAAGGGGCTGGGGCGGCTGGTACTTACTATATGGCCTGGGGCTAAGGGCGGTCAAGACTGCAAATCCGCCACTGACTACGGTGATGGCCACTCCCATTAAGAAAGTTCCAACGCATCTAAAAGACTACCCCATGTCAATTCAAACATTTTTCCAATATTTTTTTTTTATTATCACTACCTTGTCAATTATTCATCTCTTAAAATACAAGAAAAAAATCGTATTATTTAATGTAGTATTTACAATTTTATGAGTGATATTATAATAGCCTCTGCAATGAGAGATGTTTGCTTTTTTGTAAATTTTGAAGTGTAAATCTCACATTGAAGTAAGTTTATATTAGTAAATAATCGCTATAGACCTATTATCTAGTTCTATATAATTTAAATTTTTTGATCCCAGAAGAAGCTAATAAATTAATTATCGAAAGCTCGGAATACAATAAAGAGTACAGTGCATTTATTTTAAGTGTTGCCATAGGGAATAGCATGTAAAAAAAGACACCCTATGTTAACTTATGTTGTCTTGTACTTTGGAAGTCGTTTTTAATTTTCAATAATAGTACATGTCGTCTACTTTACAATACGGGCTTTCAGAAAAGCCGGTCATTGTTCAATTTTATGATACAGGCTGTCCCATTGAGGTGAAAAAACTGCAAGAAACGGTAAGAGATACGAAGTCGGTTAAATAAAAAAAAAGTTGCGCTGTTTTGAGACGAGTATTTGGCAATTTTTTTTCTCTCAATATTCCCAGAATTTCCTGAAATATCCTGAAAAAACTTGAAACATGCAGATTTATTATTTTAGCCATTTCTTCTTTATTATTTAAAAAAAAAAGTTAATTTTTTTGTAGGTTTACATAAGCCGTAATGAGCTACTTATTTGACGTTTAAAAAATTTCCAACGCCGACTAGATCTCGGGATTTCCAAATTCAACTTTTGTTTTTCTTATGGCCGCCATATTGTTTTTTCGTGTCATTCGCCATTAAGGATCAAGGAAACAAATAATTTATCATTTTAAATTTTTATTTTTATTTTTGTTTTTCTTTTTCGAAAAAACCTTTGTTTAACCGAATGTTATAAAAACCTATAAGTCAACAATACCAAGTCGCGAAGTCATATTGACGTTATTCGGTGAAATCATTCTTTTTTTTTCGAATAAAGAAAAAAATTTAACTTTTTTTTTTTATTTGATATATTGTTTCCTCGATTTTTTTAATAGCGAATGACACGAAAAAAACAATATGGTGGCCATAATAAAAACAAAAGTTGACTACGAAAACTCTGCGATCTAGTAGTCGTTGAAAAATTTGGAAATGACAGATGATAGCTTTTGATGACTTATGTAAACCTACAAAAATATTTTAATTTCTTTTCGATAATAAAAAAGATATGATTGAAATAAGAAGTTCCCATTTTTAAGTTTTTTCAGTATATTTCAGCAACGCCTGAAGTTTCCATAAATTTTCTTTCAGATTCTTAATAAGCATAAAATTGTGCAACTTTTCTCTAATTCAGGATCAAGGATCAAACATTAGAAAGAGCTGACAAAATGTTGTCTCACTCGGAAGAATCGGACACGACGACATCGAACATTCTAGAAGACCATTAACATTTGTTTATAGTCTTCCAAAACCAGGAACAGGCAATCAAGTAGTCTGTAAGATATTTTTTCTTAATACTTTTGCATTAGTGCTCAAACTGTCAGAACAGTGTGCAATAAAATTGGAAGCACTGGTATAGTCTTAGAAGACAAGAGAGGAAAAGTGTGCAAAAACTCAGTGATCGATGAGTCAAACTTTACAGTTGGGGTGATGAGGACCACTGAAATTGGGGCAGAGAGGACCGCGGTCTTATTTGTTTGTCCTATTTATACTGACAGTCATATTGATTATTGTACTATTTATAATTCAATCAACTCTTGAATGAAATATCCACCATAATTTTTCAGATGAGAAATTATAAAAGAAAACGTGAGGAACCTGCATGGACTCAACCAGACGCCGAAGCTGCTATTCAAGCGATACGCAATGGAACGAGCATCAGGGAAGCTTCCAGGAGGTTTAATTAGAAGTCCCATTTGGAGTTAATAGAATTAGAAGTTAATAGAGAAGTCCCAAAAACGTGTTTAATTAGACGACTGAAGCAAAATGAAGGAACTATTCCTGGACCATTGCTTGGTAAATATAACCCTGTGTTTTCGGGTCAAAATGAACAAAAATTAGTTGAACATCTGTTGGAGATGCAGTCTAGTTTTTATGGCCTCACTCCGTTAGATATAAGGCGTATAGCCTATGAACTAGCAGAAAGACTAAAAATTAAGCATCCATTTAATAAAACAAAAAAAGCAGCTGGTGAGGACTGGCTGCATGGTTTTTTGAAAAAAAATCCCCGATTATCCATCCGAAAACCTGAGGCCACTAGCCTCAATAGAGCTATCGGTTGCAACAGAGATCAAGTAGCAACATTTTTTGATTTCTTGAAAAAAGTATCAGAGCAATACAATTTTAGCTCTGAAAATATTTATAACTATGATGAAACTGGCATAAGCATGGTTCCAAAACCTTGCAAAATACTTGCAAAAAAGGAACAGAAACAAGTAGGAAGAAACTCTGAGTGGGGAAAGAGGTTCGAATATAACTATGGCTTGTGCCTTTTCTGTTACTGGAAACTATATTCCCCCATTTTATCTGTTTCCACGAAAAAGGCTAGCACCATCTTTGTTATGAGATGCACCACCAGGAGCTGTTGGTTTTGCAAACGGATCTGGGTGGATGGACAGCGAACATTTTTTGAAGTATCTGGATCATTTTATAGAACATTCAAAACCCAGCAAAGAGAAGCCAGTGCTACTAATCTTAGATGGGCACATCAGCCACAAACAACTTGAAGGTGTATTGAAAGCAAGGGAAAATAACATAGTGATGCTGACTCTTCCACCCCACTGCAGCCATCGCATGCAACCTTTTGATTTAACGTTTTTTGGGCCATTCAAAAGTCAGTACGCTCGTGAATGCGATTTTTACATGACAAGTCATAAGTGATCACAATCTGATCACAATCTACGACGTGGTGAACTTGAGTGGCAAGGCGTTTCAAAAAGTGGCTACTGTGGACAAAGCTGTCAAAGGTTTTGAAGAAGTGGCATTAACCATATAATCCAGATGTTAATCAGATAGGAATCAGATTTTTGCCTTCAACTTTAATGAAAGAAAATATAAATAACTCGCCCTCAAATCCCGAAACTACTAAACCAGTACGAGCGTCGACTTCAGATGCGCAACACGATGCGGGACCTAGCTGGTTAAATACGGCAGCAACTCCAAGCACCAGTATTTTAAAGAGTAGGAATGAAAACACCACCACGAACATCAGCTGCGCTCAGCGATTCAGAACCTAGTTTGTCAAATGAAGATGCAAAGCCATCTTCATGCTTTGCCGAAGCTTTGAAGATCGTATTACCAGTTGCCGTTACAGACCCTAAAAGGAAGCCTCAATGCAAAAAGAAGAAAGAAAAGTCCACAATACTCACCAGCACGCCTATTATGAATGCTCTAGAAGAAAAGCGAGAAAATACGGCCAGATTGGTAGCAAGTAAAAGGAAAATTTATTCAGAAGACGCAAATGATAATCTAGTTTTAAAAAAAGAGAAAACCTCGACAATGAACTCAAAGAAAAAAATAAAAAGCAAAGATAAGGTAGCCAAAAAGACGACAAATAAAAAAGAAGTAGAGAGTGATGAAAGCAGCAATAGTGAAAACGATAGCGAAGACAATTGCTTGTGTATTTTCTGTAATAGCCTATACAAGGACAGTAAACAAGGTGAAGGATGGATTAGGTGTCAAGTTTGTCAAAATTGGGCCCATGAACAATGCGCAGGAGCGGATGAGGATGACGATGTATTCATCTGTGAACTTTGTAAATGATACTTCTTTCATTTACCTGTTTTGCATATGCTGGACCTCCTTGCCCCAACCTACGGGGCACGAGGGACCGAGAGCCACATGTTGATTTTACTTTTTTTTTTCTTAGTATACTTAAGAGATATATTTTTCGTTGTGTATCGTAAGAGTTTCTTTATATCATAGAATTGCACTGTATTTTTTTTATAATTATGTCATGATAAATTAACAAGATACAAAAAATTGCTTAGCTGGTCCTCGCTGCCCCGGTCTCCCCTAATCCTGCCTAGATACCATGATTATTACAAAGGTTTGCCATATTCAAGTTCAACGCCGAGAAATGACACCGACAGTGACGACTAAGTAGTGGCTAAAAAATGTAAAAAACCAATAATAATTAAACAGTAGTAGATATTGATTGTGCTTTACAGAATATTTAATTTAATTTTGTATTTTCTATTATGTGTATCATGAAGATTTATATTTTATTTATATATCTACCTGGTATTAGAAATTAATTATAAGAAACTATGTTTAGATTATTATTCCTTTCAATTTTTATTCTAGTAGATATTGATTATGCCGAGGATTGTGCTTTACAGAATATTTTATTTAATTTTGTATTTTCTATTATGTGTACCACCTATCATGAAGATTTGTATTTTATTTATATCTACCTGGGATTAGAATTAAGTTATAAGAAATTATGTTTAGATTATTCCTTTCAATTTTTATTATAGCTAATCCTTATTATCTTTTACTATTTTCTGTAGTACATTTTTGAAATATGCCTTAATTTGAAAGAACTAAATAAAATGGTCTAAAAATATACCTTTTTGTAAATTTTGCACCCTTACCATAATAAAATTTGTTATTATTTTTTCCAATTTAACGTCTAAGCAAATAAATAATTTTAAACTAACCTAAGTCCTTATTAAAACTGTGAATTTAAATAATGCTTATTAAGCACATAGAATGAGGGAAGTTTTCGTAAGTATTCTAAGTCACAGGCATTTAAGCACATAGAATGGGGGAAGTTTTCGTAAGTATTCTAGTCACATTTTTTTTAAACGAAATTAAAGCTGGTTGTAACTGTGAAATAACAACACAATATAAAAAAGAAACCCTACAGTGTGATTGAAAATGTGAAAATGTCTTCTATTAATTTTCTAATCGAAAAAAACGTCTGCTGTAAAAAGTACAATTTGTGACTTAGAATACTTCTACTCTCAAGCGACGACGTGTCACTTTCCCTCCATATAAACTAATATACTTTCCCGTCCTGGGGTTGCTAGTCCCCCATCGGGAGCCTCCCCGGGTGGCGGATAGGGGAATGTCGTCCATATAGATGACACCGGGGAAATTAAATACCCCGGGGCTGACCAAAACTAGCAAACCAGATGGTAGAGGACACAGAACCCACACAGCCTCGCCCGGTGCGAAACCATCTTTCTGGCTAAGGCGGCGCGAAGTTGCTTTAAAGAGCTGACGTTTCGTTGCTGGGCCAGAGATTCCGGTCCTTGGGGTAAGAAACAATTAATATGCATGGATGGCGTTACCGGGGTTAAAATTTTCCGGAGTTAAGACGACCCCCCATTCGGATCTCCGGGCGGGGGCTAATCCAGGGGCACGTTCATGCAGGAGAAAGAAAAATAACACCTCCAGAATGGAAACATTTATAGTCGACTTTTGTAATATTAGAGGTTTAAATATGAATATCAATTCAGTACACCAACATGTTCAGACAAATAAACCTCACATTCTAGCACTGTGCGAAACAAAAGTCCAAGCGTCGTCAAGCAAAGTTAATTATCTCTATCCAGGATATGACTTTCATTCCCGATTTAGACGTAACTTCGGAATTGGCATTTTTGTCAGAAGTGACCTCTCCTGCCAGCGTGAGGAAGTCTTTGAGCCCCCTTTTTTTGACCCTCACAAAACTGTTGAATTCATACAGATAAACTACCCCAAAGACGAGATATCCATCTTGGGTGATTTTAATGTACATAACATCAACTGGCTTAAATACTCAAACTTCACTGATGAAGAAGGCCGTTATGCGGAATCGTTTGCGATCATCTGTGGTTTTACCCAGCTCGTTGATGAACCAACACGCATTCCCGATCGCGAGGGAGAATTCTCTAGCCGCTGGATCTGTTTTTGACCACGAACCCTCAAATATATACTATCACGGTGAAAGCCCCACTAGGTTCTTCAGACCACAAACTTGTCTCAACATCTTGTATCCCACCAATTGCTAGTATTAAAGAAGCAAGTAAACCACGTGTAGTCTGGCACTATAGATCTGCTAAATGGGAAGAACTCAGGGAATATTATCGAGATTTTCCATGGAGGAGTGTTTGTTTCGGCTCTGATGATCCATCTGTTTGTGCTGGGGAAGTTGCTCAAGTCATCCTGACGGGCATGGAAGCATACATTCCCTTTTCAAAAAAACAGCCCTCAAACAGCAAACCTTGGTTCACCAAAAGATGCAAGGAAGCTGTCGCCTCCAAACAACTGGCTTTTCGCCAATGGCGAGAGAGCCCCGACGGCATAAACCACCACAATTTCATCCTTGCTCGAAACAGATGCAAAGAAATAATAGATCAAAACAAGGAAACTCACAACCAAAGAATTACGAACAAACTTCTCTCCTGCCCTAACGGTTCGAAATCTTTTTGGTCTTTAACTAAGGCAGTCAGCCAGAACTTCACCAGATCCACGATTCCACCACTTACACGGACAGACGGGACTATCGCATCCACGGCTACTGAGAAGGCGAACTTGTTGGCGGGAATCTTTTCTTCCTACTCTTCCGTCGACTTTCAGGGAAGAACTCCGCCAATGATCCCTTCCGTGGAGTCTAAAATGTCAGACATTGTGTTCCGACAGCGTGTCATAAAGAGCATTATGCTAGCCTTAAACCCAAACAAAGCTTCTGGGCCCGATGACGTACCTGTTATCGTACTAAAAAAATGCGCCACTGAGCTGTCATCTGTTTTCTGCCGACTTTTCAACTTGTCGTATAAAAAGGGAATATTTCCTTCTTGCTGGAAATGTGCACGGATTCAACCTATTCCCAAGAAAGGCAAAAAGACTAGGTATACCAAATAATAATTATCGACCAGTGGCACTGCTTTCAGTAATATCCAAGATCATGGAGAAAGCTATTAACCAACATCTTTTAAAATACTTGGAAGGAGCTAATATAATCAGCGACCGCCAATACGGATTCCGCAAACGGAGGTCAACTGGTGACCTCCTCACCTACGTCACCGAGGTGTGGAACAGCGCAATCGAGCACCATGGGGTGTCTCGAGGGGTTGCGCTTGATATTTCTAGAGCTTTCGACCGTGTCTGGCATGATGGACTGTTGGCAAAACTGCAGGCTTATGGCATGCCCGAGAAATTCTGCTTGTGGCTTGCGAGTTATCTCAGATATCGTTCATTAGAGGTGGCAATCGATGGAGTTCTTTCTTTTCCGGTTCTTTCAATGCCGGTGTGCCTCAGGGATTCATTTTATCTCCGACTCTCTTTCTAATATTTATAAACGACTTGCTTGAAACAACAAAAAATCCAATATACAGTTTTGCCAGCGACAGTACACTCATATCTTCTTATACCTTAGATGCGCGAACATCTGCCATCGACGCATACTCGCAGAGAGCAAGAAGTTAACATAGGTTTTTAACCTTTTCGTACCGGGAAGCTACTCCAGTGGCGATAATTTTAAGTGCTGGTCGGACGGGAAGCCACTCGAGTGGCAAGCGTAGAGAGTCGAAATATTACGAGTGTTTTGTGTTTTACAGTGTATTCCCATCCTGGGTCAGCGTTAAATGATAAATAGCCACGATCATATTAGAACTTCATTGGTTGATTTGAATCCCTTCCGGTTGATCACTTCCATTTCTCCGTCAACTGATCTTGCTTGCTTCAATAATCTCGGGCCCCTTCCCGCTTATTCTTTTAGTTAGTATTGTCTGCTGTTGTTCGGTGTACGGTTGTTAGATTATTCGCTAGAAATCATGGCACAGCGTAAACGTTATAATGAGGAGGAATTATAAAATATTTTAATGAATAGCGATGAAGACGAGAACTTTGATAGGGAAGAGGTTTATGTTGAAGATGACGGTTGGGGCAATTTATCTTTAGTGGATCACGAAGAGGAGGGAAATCCAGCATCAGATGCGGATGGAAGGGTAGACGAAATCGCAGAAGAAATCGAAGTAGCTGAAGAAGTGGAAGTAGAAGAAGCAGTTCAGCCTCGAAAAAAAAACGAAGATCTCTACTGAAGAGCCTAGTTTAAACTGGCAAAAAACTGACTTAGTGCCTACTCTACATAATTTTGATGACACTAACTCAGGTTGTCGAATGAACAACATAACTGAAAATTCGACACCACTAGAAATATTTGAATGTTTCATAACCACTGAAATTGTACAAGAAATTGCAACACAATCAAACTTATATTATGAATGATTTGCAGAAAATAATCCTGATAAAGCCATAAAAAACTTTAGGGCCATAGATGTAAATGACATGTATGTTTTCTTCGCTATTTCGCTTATTATGCCCCTTGTGAAAAAACAAAAAATTAAAGATTTCTGGTCCAAGGACTGCATTATTGAAACTCCTATCTTTGGACAAGTGATGCCAAGAGATAGGTATCTTTTTATACTAAGATTTATTCACTTTTGTGATAATTCTAATATTGATGGAGAGGACAGACTGTTCAAAATCAGGTGTATTGTTGACCATTGCAAGTCCACTTTCAAAAATTGTTTTTATCCATTCCGTAATCTTGTAATTGACGAAAGTTTGCTATTGTTCAAGGGACGATTATCATTTCGGCAATATATTCCATCAAAGAGGCATCGGTTTGGAGTGAAGTTTTTCGTTATGGTCGATTGCGAAACCGGGTATATCTTAGATTTTATTATATACACCGGTGGCAGTACCGAAGTCAAAGAATTCGATCAAAAGCTTGGCAAATCTGGAAATATAGTGATGACGCTGATAGAACCGTATTGGAATAAAGGACACCGACTCTTTACAGATAATTGGTATACAAGCCCGTTACTATATGAAGCTGTCTTCCGTGTAAAAACCAATTGTTGTGGAACTGTAAAAGCCAACAGACAGTTCATGCCAAAGTTTGAGAAAACCAAGGAAAATGGCACCATTCAATTTTTCTCCAGTGAAAGACTATTAGCCCTAAAATGGACAGATAAGAGGGATGTTCACATGTTAACTTCTATCCATAATAGTTCAACGGAAGCGGTAACAAGGAGACAAAATGAAGAGATTCACAAACCATGCTGTGTTGTTGATTATAACGCGAATATGGGAGGTGTGGATAGAACAGACATGCTTTTGAGCTCCACAGAATCAATTAGAAAGACGGTAAAATGGTATAAAAAGGTCTTTTTTCATTTCTTGGACTTCACCGTTTTAAACTCACATGTTATCTATAAAATAAAAACTGGGAAACATATTCCACTGCTGGATTTTCAGAAGGAACCAGTAAGAACTCTAATTCAGAAATATCAAAGAGCACAACCAAGAAGTTCAATTAGCAATAGACCAGATAACGGGCAATCTCCATTGAGACTGACAGCAAGACATTTTCCTGGAACATATCCCTCTCTGCCGGGAACCAACAAAAAAGTTCTGAAACGATGTGTTGTCTGTTCAAAAAACAACGTACGAAAAAGTACTACATTTTACTGCAAACAATGTAACGTACCCTTTGTTGTTTATTGTCTTGGGATAGCAACAGGGATTCGCAAGGAATTTATTAAAGCACACAGATCCCCATTCGACGTTTAATATTCCCATACGTACATCATCAAACCCAATAATACAATAATACAATAATTATAATTGAAAAAATGTGCAATACAAACGTCGGCGGCTTGCCCGCCATTTTCTTGTAATTGATTCTTGAGGTATACATATATAATCCGTTCATGACCATTTCAAAATATACCCTGTTCACAATCATAACAGTTCCTTCCCCTCTTAAATCTACTTACAAGTTCAATCGATTTACAGGTTTCTTACACCTAGTACTTCTACGAAGCATATTATCACTAGAATCATTTGACACATGAATATTTGGAGTATTTGCGACAGGCTCCAGAGGAGAGGACTCTTGCCTTATGGATATACGTGTTGGAACATCATCTGGGCCTACTTGACTAGTAGGTTCATTATTTGGCAAAGGAGAGCATCCCTTCTCTAGCGTCTGTAACACCTCATCTACTCCCGCGTTATTATCAACAAGCACCTCCTTTTCCAACCCAACACTATCATCATAACAATCAGAACGAGATGGTAACAATTTAATTTCATTCCCAACTTCCCTCAGCTGGTCAATGTGTCGACGCCAATATAACCCACCATCTAAAAGTATTTCATAATGCAATGTTCCCAACTTTTTTGAAACTGTACCAAATTTCCACTTTTTGTTTCCAAGATAGTTACGAGCTATCACTCGGTCACCCACCTGTAACACTCTCACTCTCTCCCTAACATTACTCTGAGGGCACATAAGAGAAAATTTCGAACTTACTGGATAGTTGAAAATTAAATCAGCAGGAGACTTACTTGTAACACTGTGTGGAGTGATCCTATATTGTAAAAGAATTTTATTCAAGTTCTCCTGTACATTACTTCTATTTGCTCTTAAACATCTTAATTTATGTTTCAAGGTCTGTACATACCTCTCGGCTTGTCCGTTTGTCGCAGGATTGTATGGCGCAGACCTCCTATGTTTAACCCCGTGAGTCTCCAGATAGTTTTGGAACTTAACGTTAACAAATTGACTCCCATTATCGCTTGTCAAAATTCGCGGATAGCCAAAAGTCACGAATATTCTCTCTAGGATATCAATAGTCGAATCTGTATCTATTTTATTTAGTATGTGTATTTCAGGCCATTTTGAAAAAGCATCTACTAATATTAAGAAGTACACTCCTAAAAATTTCCCGGCAAAATCAATGTGGACGCGCTCAAATGGCACTGATGGATATTCCCAGACATGCTTCCCGGCAACAGAGCTAGGGTTGTTCTTATTTAGGCAACACTGAATACAGTTTGCTGTTATCTGTTTTATTTGCTTGTCCAACTCTGGCCACCAGACATAACTTCGTGCCAAAGCTAGCATTCTACTAATGCCAAAATGTGCCGTGTGCAACTCGTCCTTTGAGGGTGAAAAAATCTGAACAAGGGGCTTATGATCAGTGTACAATATAAATTTCCTGCCGTAGAGGTACTGAAAAAACCGTTTGACCCCAAACTCAATAGCATAAGACTCCTTGTCGATCTGTGCCCACTTTCGTTGTGTCATATTTAGCGTCTGAGAGGCAAAATAGATGGGTCGCTCACGACCATCTGGCATAATGTGGGACAGAACGGCCCCCACCCCCGTGGGTGAGGCGTCAGTCGCCACGACCAAAGGTAAGCTGGGTGAATAATGTACCAGTACTGTATTTGATGTCATTTGCTTTTTTAATGCTCGCAATGCCTGCTCGCATTCTGCATTCCAATGCCATTTTGCCCCCTTCCGCAGCAATCGGTGCAATGGCTCTAAAGTATCGCTCAGCTTATGGAAAAATCTACCATAGTAATTAATTAACCCCAATAAGGCTTGCAATTCGCTGACATTCCTCGGATTTAATGCATCCGTGACAGCTTTAATCTTCTCATCTGACTTATGAATTCCTTCCCTGCTAATCCTAAATCCACAGTATTCAATTTCGTCCTTCATGAACTCAGACTTTTCTAAATTGACTTTTAACCCAAAACTAGCTAACCTAGAGAAAACCTGATCGAGTCTTTCTAAATGTTCAGTATCATTTGCCCCGGTTACTCTGATATCGTCAATGTAGACAAGAACTCTCGGTATCCCCGATAAGATACTCTCAATTTTACGGTGCCATTTTGCTGGCGCGCAATTTAACCCATACATTAAACGCGTGCATTTGTATAATCCTCTATGCGTATTTAAAGTAAGGAGTTGCTGATCCTCCTCGCGTACTGGCCACTGCAAATAAGCACTTCGCAAATCAATTTTGGTGAATTTGTCACCACCTGCTAGCCCATTAAACAATTCCTCTGAAGTAGGCAGAGGATGTTCGTCAATTAGTAACTGCTGATTTAGGGTAACTTTATAATCTCCACAAAGCCTAACTTTCCCGTTTGCCTTCATTACTGGCACAATAGGTGTTGCATATTCACTGTAGTCAACCTTTACCAATACTCCTTCCCTCACTAAATTTTCAATTTCCTGCTCTATTCTTTCCCTTAGTGCAAATGGTACAGTCCTAGCCCGCAAAAAATAGGTTTCGAGCCCTCTTTGACATGTAATCTAATTGGATCCCCTTTTATGGTACCCAGATGCTTGTTATCAAATAGCGAACTGTATTTTGTAAAAAGTGACTGTAGGGAGTGAGAGTTGTTACCTGTAGCAATGTCGTGCACGTCCGAACTTAACAAGTGCTTGAATTTGTCCCAAGTGAAGGCTCGTATCCACTCTCTTCCGAACAGTGGTTTTTTGTTCCCCTTGACTACATACAATTTGAGGTCTTGCTTGTATTCATTATCAATTTTAACATTTACAATTACAAATCCTAGAACAGAAAGAAAATTATTAGAATATGTACACAGTTTAGTCTTAGTATCAACCAAAGGTACTCTTATGATATATTTCTTATAGTCACACTCATTTATTATTGAAACAGCTGACCCGCTATCGAACTCCATCTTTAGCGATGCATTATTGATTCTAGGGACAATCCAAAACTTCTTATTATCACCCACGTTACTGCAATTATTTACATATTCGACGCTCCCGCAGGCTTCCACCAAATTTACCTTCTTCGCCTTCATACATACTTTCTTCAGGTGCCCCTTCTTGTGGCAGTAATTGCAAACAACATTTATGAAACTGCAACTGTCAGCATAATGATTTCCACCACAACGGAAACATTTCCCAGCTCCCACTGGCTTCCCAGTACTTCTCCCGGGTGTTGCGGCAGCATGCGAGAAGGTCGACCTTGATTCGTTCCCCCTAGTGGAATTCATGGATCCAATCGAGGAATTTTTCCCATGATGTTGCACCCTGGAACCCGAGCCTGTGGTAGTATTTGCTCCTTTCCCTTTCCAAACAGCATTCACCACCTCCCTTGACTGCACACTCTCTCTTGCTGAGCTTTCCATACTAACAGCGATATCGAAAGCCTTAGCCAGTGTAAGGTCTCTGGTTTCCAGCAATCTGTCCTTGACCTTTTGCATCCTGATACCACAAACAAACTGGTTCCGCAGAGCCGTGCTCAAAAATGTTTCGAACTTGCAGGTCGCCGCCATCTTCCTCAGACTAGCTAGGTATTCCTTCACTGTCTCCCCCTCCTTTTGATACCTGTGATGAAATTTGTAATATTCTGCAATTTCCAGCGGTGTAGGGTATAAATACTGCGTGAGAGAATTAACATTTTCATCGTATGACCTGTCTTCAGGACGGGCTGGAGACACGAGGTCGCAAATCGTATCGTAGAGATCGGATCCGATAAAATGTAAAAAATAAGCATTTTTTTACCTTCTTCTGTGATGCTGTAAATCTCAAAAGCTCCTTGTAATCGTTGTACCCATCTTCCAAATTTATTCTTATTGTCGTAGAATTCGATGAAGTTAGGAGGCAATCCAATTCGTAATTCCGTTGTAACTGGTTGTCCCGCTTGATCACGTAAGACGGACCCCGTGTTCGTACCTGCTGGCGGATTCGGCATCGTGAAATTCCACAAATATTCAAGTAATCCTCGTCGCCAGTGTTGTTTATTGTCTTGGGATAGCAACAGGGATTCGCAAGGAATTTATTAAAGCACACAGATCCCCATTCGACGTTTAATATTCCCATACGTACATCATCAAACCCAATAATACAATAATACAATAATTATAATTGAAAAAATGTGCAATACAAACGTCGGCGGCTTGCCCGCCATTTTCTTGTAATTGATTCTTGAGGTATACATATATAATCCGTTCATGACCATTTCAAAATATACCCTGTTCACAATCATAACACCCTTGTGTGCCGATAAGTGTTTTGAAAGATAGCACACAGTGGTCAAGTTTTAGTGAAAACTCGTTTCTTTATATAGTTGCGTGCCTAGGTACCTAATTTGTTAGTTTTAGAATTCGTTTAAATTTTTGTTTTATTCATTTCTTGTTGATCGAAGTTTATGTTTTAGGTATTTGAAGTTTATGTTTTATTTATGAGTTTATATTTATGTTTATATTTTATTGAGTTTCAATATGTACGTTTTTATCCACAGTTGGGATTTATCTCGTTAGTTTAGGTAATGCGATTAATTTTTCATTTATTAGAATTGTTGTGATTTTATGTTTCGATTATTATTGTGTTTTTTATTAAAAAATTTTAATAAAAAATTTGCCAAAGAAAATATAGTATCATTGATATGTTTTTAAAGTTACTATAAACAAAAATAGAGCACAAGATAATACTATCTAATGTAAAACACGTGTGGCGGTTCAGGCCGGCAAGCGACTGGAGTAGCAACCAGTTCCCGCGCCCGTCCAGCCGGCGCGAACTAATAGTGTCTCTGCCGTACCTAAAACGTTAATAATGACTTACAAGACATTCTAGCTTGGGGCGATAGAAACCAAGTTCAATTTAATTCTGGGAAAACCCAAGCAGTCAGCTTCTCCAAAAAGGCCAACGTTTTGGAGCCAGATATGGTGATGGCGGGACACTCCCTTACCCCAGCGTCATCTCTTCGTTTACTTGGAGTGGCCTCGGAGCGAACATGTCTTGGCATGATCATTTTGCAGGTCTGGAGAAAGGTGCTTCTCAAAAACTTGGAACACTCTTCCGCACGAAGAAATTTTATACACCACAACAGCTTCTCCTCTTATACAAGGCTCAAATCCGACCATCCTTGGAGTACTGCTCACATGTTTGGAGCTCGGCTCCCAAACATACGCTGAGACTACTCGACTCTATTCAGAAAAGAGCCATCTACTTGATTGGGGACCCACATGTGACAAAAAATTTAGACGCTCTCGAACATCGAAGAAGAGTAGCTTACCTGAGTCTGTTTTACAGATATTTTAATGGGAAGTGTTCAAAAGACGTGGCCCGCTTGATCCCACCAAGAACAAGACCGGGCAGAAATACACGTGGAGCCGCAGACGCTCATCAGTATCAGGTTCAGCTCGTTACACCTCGTTCCACCCTATTTCAGACTTCTTTTATATATAGAACCGCATCACTTTGGAATAGCATTCCAAAGGGCGTGTTTCCCGAAGTACACAACCTTCAGAGATTCAAGGCCAACGTGAATTGATATCTCCGCTCATGCACCGCTCCCAGAGCGTCATAGGGATTTCCCTGCAGTGCATGTGCATTTCAAATAAATAATAAAAAAAATACTATTTTCCGAATGGCAACACTTTTGATGATACCGAAACCGAAAGTAGATGGTCTATTATATAACTCAATTTCGACAACCGTAGATTTCGTCAAGACAAAAAGTATTTTTTTTTCATTTGAAGTAATTAGTATTTGAATGAGTTGTTCTTAAAAGCATAGTTTTCATCTCTAGAATTCTTCAGTGTCCGTAACTGGAGCGAGAAAAACATGCTAAGCGCAAATGGGGCTTCTTTAAACAGCGAGGATGTAAATCCATAAAATTATAACAGTTGATAAACCCTGTGTATTATGGTTTTTTGAATTGCTAGGGTAATGTGGAAAAGTCTTTATGGTCAATCAAAACCTTTATTGTAGATTGGGCTTCATTTTTATTATTTTTAATTAAAAAAAGGTCATTATTTACATCTGCGTCTCCTACAGTTTCACTTATTGACACTTATATAGGGGTGGAGGACATACCTATAGTAACACCAGGAAGGTATTCACTTGCTTTCCAAATACAAGGTAAGCGAAAAAAACGGCACTAAAAGTCAGTCTTCCTGAACCCGAGCCTGTTAAGTACAGCGAATATCACATAATAAATATGCAAGGCCAGAGTGAGTCGAGTGGGCGAAGTCGTCATCAAGCGGCCGGAAACTCATTATTCCAATACCAGGACCGGCCGAACGCACCAAGCGCACTCAAACGTATCCGGACCATAATAGTGAACGATGTCGCGATTTTTGGAATGCAAATGCAAAATAAATATAAATATCAAAATAAAAATCGTGCTACTGTTAATTTCAAAGATATTCCTTGCCCTGAAAGTGAAGAAAAAAATTGCAATGCGACCGTAGTGTTAAAGAGGCCAAATTCAAGGAAATTACAAATCACTTGAGTACAGTGAAATAACGTTAATACGTTAATAAATAACTTAATGAGCCTTTATAAAACCCGCTGTATATCTTTTACTCTTCCCGATATCAATATTGTGTGTCACGAAATAGTCAAGACCCTGTATATAGTTAAACAATGGCCGGTTTTTCTATTATTCCGGTATTATGAAGTAGAGGACACGTACTGTTATTGAAAATTAAAAACGACTTCTAGGTTGCCGCATAACATAAGTTAACATGGGGTGTAAGTTTTAACATGCAATTCCCTATGGCGACACATCTGACAACAAATAAAAAAATAAATAAATATCGTATGGCTGTGGTAAAGCCCAAGTGTCAGAAGTTTTCAAGTAGCCTCAAGGGCCTCTGACGTAACTTAACGACTGCTGTGAAGCAGCCGGGACCCCCTTTTTAACGTACCTCCCGGAGCACGATCGGTCACTGAACTTTTTTATTTACCACTATAATTGGTCACCCATCAAATAATAATTGCTGATGAAAAAATAAAAAATAAAATTTTTAGTAACACTATTATTATTGGTTGAAAGCTTTAGTTTGTCAGGTTTAATACGTATAATACGTAGATTATGATGTATTGTTTTGTTAAGAACGGAACGCAAAACCATTCTTTGGTCCATCCTCTGCACTTCCGTCCACGGAAGCTGCTACTGATCAAGATCAAGAAAGAGTGAGTCGGTCACGAGTCCAAGTTCTGGCTATCGAGAATTGTCATGTGGGGCAATAAGAACACATGCCTCGAACGGAAGGAGCCGGACCAGCAAGACGACACGGGGGAAGCGGAATCAATTTAGGGACACTCTGGGGTCAGCAAGCAATCGCTCAAGACTCGCGGGTAATTCTTATACTGTATTACCAAAGTCATTTAATTCCTACCCCGAATAAACTTCTTGTTTTTGTTTTACTTTGTTATCATTTTGAGTTCTTTGGTTTTGTTCAAATAAACTTGTTGTTTTTCGAACCATGTTTCACTAATTCTTAACAGTTTATATATTTCCATGTTATCATGAAAAAATTATAAGTACCTAGTTAATGTTGGTAAATTTTGTAGTCATCAAATACCGTGGCCGCCAAAAAGTTCGCAGATAATAAAACTTTGCGTATCTTATTTAAAAAAAAAGTACCAATTGCCACTGACTTTCTGTGAAGCTTACATTTTGAAATAAACAGTGTGTCAAACATAAAGTTAGATCATCAGTAATAACAACTCACTTGAAAATTTTTAATCACCAGAAATCACTCGGTGCAATAAAATGACAACTAAATAAATTATATGGCTTAAGGCCCTTTCACATTCGACGTAAGCGTAAGCGCAAGCGCAGCGTAAATCCTATTATTAACCTCCCTGTCTACACTGAACGTAAACGTTAATTTTACATTACCAAGCGGGAGGCCATATTTTCGAAAAAGAAGAAACATGACATACCCTCTTTCGATTGAGAATTGAAAATATTCGAGTATTGAATTGAGCTAAAGTACGATTGACTTTGTGAAAATTATTATTATTTACACCCTCAAAGATTACTGTGAAACCCTTCTATGTAAAAGAGTATGGTAGTCGATCTGTGCTTGCTAAGTAAAAGTTGTTATGTACCTATCTGTATTTCTTGAAATATGAGGCCGTAAATTTAAGTGGCAACGCTGCGTGTATCAACAATATGGCACTCTTGGATTACCAGCGGAAGATGTCACAAATTAGAATAAACAAACTAATTTCAATAAGTGTATCAATCTCCAACATGGTCCTTCGAGCCGACATTGTGAAAATAATCATCCGATTTTGAAGAAATTAACCGAAAACAAAGGTGAATTAACAACGCTGAAGCCGAGCGAAGGTTGTTATTTTCCCTCTTCCTGCTAGCGATCGCTTCCTGCTATCGCGACGAGCCGATCCTCATCCAAGCCACCAGCGTCGAGATCCGTCGAATAAATCCAATCGTCCAATCAATTGTAGAACCTGTTCAGAGCATCAGGGGAAAAGTTACCAAACAAGCGAGCTGAGCGACTGTAGTCCAGCACCAGCAGCAATAGAACGAGATTCCGAGAAACAAATCAAAAGGAAAAGTACCTACACTTCTACAGCAACCTATAAGCAAGTGAGCTACTTATGCTAATTAATTTCCTCCTTAAAATATCCTTCCTTCTTCTTTCTACTGGGTGTTATGTAATTGAATATGTCAATATTTAAGGGGGTGATTTTTGGATCCATTTTAAGAAGAAAACTTCATAAGAACGTATGTCCTAAGAGTCCTAACTTTTGAGATACGGGGTGGTAAAGTTTTATTAAAATAAAGAATTTTTTCGTAATATCTGTAATACCGCTCTGAATATTTTAATGAAATTTCGTATACAGGTATCAAGCATCAAGGGGCATTTTTTCATGTACCACGTTTCATTTTATTTCCATTAGTGACGATGGTGCACGATTGTGCAGAATTTTACCGGCATATTTTAGCAGACATTGATGGTACGCCACTGATTTCTTTGAAATAGAAATCGTTTTTGGAATCCCCATTCATTTCCAAGCAAATTTGAGCACTTGTTTTTTCTCAGTCCCATGTACGGTTTTCGCATAAAAAAATAAAATCTGTTTCTCTACATGGTCACAAGATTGTCGTTAAATGACAATAAAAAAATATAAAAATATGCAGGCATATTTAGGTTATTCTTGCAGTCAAGTTGTATTCGTTTACAGGTGCGCTTATGCGATTTCTTGATATAATCATTGTAATCAATTGATCTTCTCATGTGCTAGTGGTAATTATTAGTTAAAAGGTGATCTGTTACTTAGTAGTAATGAATATTGGAGCAATTTATTCGTTTTTATGTCATAAATATTACAATCGCTTTTTACTTTAACCCTTATAGTGGAATCGCTCATTTCACAAGCAATAAAAGCAAAATATTATGTTCTATACACATACCATGGGTTTCATAATTAATCCCTTATACCTATACCTATACAGAAAGATTATTTTAAAGCGGGCAGTAGTAGGTATTTTTTCCTTGCAAATGAGATAGACATTTTTTGTCACCCTGCCATTGTCGACCATTGCAAGTCCAAAAATAATAATTTCAAAATGGCGACACTTCCGGTTATACCAGGAGTCCCTATCAACTTTGCTATCTTAAATAAGAAATTCGTATGTTATCATATTTTTGAATTGTCTAGGAAAATTGAATACGGACGGTTCTCACAGTAGGAGTCTAAATTGAATAGTTTATTAGTTATAAACAAGTTAAAATCGCCATTTTTAAATTTTTTGTAATGTTTATAACTTTTAGATGCCTGGTTATTCCGCTGTTGACTGCAGTTATTCTGCTAAGAAAGGTTACTTAATGAAGGTATTTCCTCGAGACCCTACTCGTAAAAGTATTCGGGCTGATTAAGTTAAACGGGTTGGATGGAAACCCACCGATTATTCAGTTCTTTTCGAAGTTCACTTCGATGCTTATTGTTGGGAGGCTAATAGAGTAGACGGCAAACGTAAACTAAAAGCCAATGCAGTACCTACGCTATTTACTTATGCCAAAGTAATGCCAAAAAGGAAACCACCAGCAGTGCGAGTGGTACACGAGAGCAACCCTTCACCAGACCTTGTGGGATGTAGCTACAGGTCTAATAATGTAGAGGATTCTGCAAACATGAATGAGCCATTGTCGAGCAACTGTTCACACCCATCTTCTGGTAGTACACTTGAAAGGATACGGAAACACAATAGGTTGCCCGAAACAGCCAAACTGAAAAGGCAAATCATAAGAAAAAATCAAACCATTACCAAAATGAAGGAAAAATTAGTACAATTCAAAAAGGATCTCCAGAAATATAAAAAATATGCAGAACTGCTGAAGAACATCTTTCACGAAGATCAGATTTCTGCTATGCAAAGAAAAAACTCCAAGTGGATGAGGTGGTCCAATAATACAATTAAAGAAGACTTTCAGTTGAAGTTTGCATGTGGGTCTTCTGGTTACGATTTATTAAGGAAGCAAAAATATCCACTTCCATCTTTAAGAACGGTTAGCAGAAGACTAGAAGGATTCAAATTTGCTCCTGGAATTTTACACGAAGTGATAGAGTTCTTGAAGATCAAAATTGAGAATTTTAACTGTGTTTTGATTATCGATGAGATGGCTATAACTTCCGCCAAAGTGTACGACACCGCAACATGCAGTGTTTTTGGTGAAGTTACACTTCCTGAGCAAACACAGGACTCGCTACACATGCTTTCGTCTCTATGATAGGTAAACATGAAATGTTCTGTGTTCCTACAGATACATTTATTTATTATGTTTTTTACGTGGTATTTCCTCAAGGTGGAAACAAACTGTAGGCTATCACTTTCTGGAAATTCTATCAAGCCTGCCGTCATTAAAGATTTACAGCCGATATTATAAACGCTGGTTAAGTAGAAAGTTAGTTATCTGCCAGATAACACTAACTCCGAGTTAAGTTTCCGCGTGCGTATTATAAAGCAAGATTTCCCCGAGCCTAGCTCGTGGTTAGTTATCGCCGGAAGTCGGCCATATTTAACCGTCCACTCTACACGAATGTCAACGAAACAGCCAAAACAGCCATTGACGCTGAAGAAATGATGTGAGTGACACTTGAAATAAATAAGAAATGTCGATTGGCTTGCGCGCGGCGCGCCCGGAGTGGTGTCGTGTCAGCTGGTCAAGTTTCAAGTTAAGTTCAATGACCTTCTAAAGCAACAAGCAACAGCCCACAAGAAAAATTTCAGTAATCTTTAATCTATCTACCATTCTACCAATACCAAACATAATGTTCTGGTGGTTAGGTAATTCAAGATCTGATAGTATTTACTAAAAATAAAATTTATATCTAGATGGACCTGACTGCCGTTAAGAGGAAACGGGACCGGGCAGCAAATTTTACAGGCGAGGAGAAGCAAATTTTGCTGGAGCTAGTTCAAGGGTGAGTACCAACGTATTTACCTATTCTCATGTTGATTGAATCACAATAATAAAGTGGATAAATTTATGGTAATCCTATTGAAGTGGTAGATATGTACCTACATTAGATTAAGATAGTCAGGTTAGGTATTTTTTTCACCCTTACCACATATTCTTGTCATTTAAATTTACGGGTCATCTAAATTTTATATTTTCTTTACTATAAAATTTAGTAATACATAGAAAAAGCCGTAAGGGCAAGGGAAAAATACCTAATCTGACTATCCTAATCTGATTCTTCTATACATATGTTTCTGATTCACTTCTATAGGATTACCAAATTTATTAATAAAGTTGTACTACCAAATTTGCGAATTACATACCTCCTAAAGGACCATACATACAAAATTTGTTCGAACATATAATGAAAGATAATATCAGCCTTAAGCATAATAATTTTGCACTTCTATAATTATTATTATCGATTTGTAATGTTTAAATTGAAAGCTCTCGAGTTACAATAACCCAGCGATCTAAGAGTAATGTGCCTCTATTCCAATCCAACTTTCATAACGTGTAGATTCCTTACCCTGCAATGGGCCTACATTGTCTTTATACCGAGCCATCCAATTACCGAAACCAAACTCCAGTGTTCCAGTTTCATATTAAACACTTCCCTAAAATCCCATCATTCCTGTCCATTTTCTTAGGTATATGGATGTCATAGAAGACAAACGTACCAACAGCCAGGCCTTCAAAAAGAAGGCTGATGTCTGGGCATCCATTATCAGGAATTTTAATAGCCGCTCCAGCAACTGCCGAACTCCCGACGGACTGAAGGCAGCGTATTGTAATTTGAAAAAGAAGCTACGCAAAGAGGTGGCAGAAAGCAACGTATGTATAGTATATACAGGGAGCGCCAGAGAAACTTACTTATTTGGAAATATTCCCGAGCGGTGAGTTCGGCGGGTAGAGGGGTGAGAGGGGGCTCATCAGGAGGGGGAAGTCACCATGTTTGTTTGCCTCTCCAGTCAGTTGTCATCATGCTCTGGTCTAGAGAGCAACGCGCATTCGCCGTCGAGAGCTTCTTTTCTAACGGTCGCTCACTTGTTGCTACACAACCTGCCTTCCGCGCTCGCTTTGAAATTCCTCCTCACAGACTCGTTCCTGGCCGCAATTCGATTCTGTCGTGGGTTAACTCATTTCGGGAGTGTGGAAGTGTCGCTAAACCCAGAAATGGACATCAACGGACTACAAGAACTCCGGAAAATATCGAAAGAGTGAGGCAGTTCTCCGTTCACCCCAACATTCGGCTCGCAAACACGCAGCTGCTCTGAGAATTTCTGACACCACTGTTCGACGAATTCTCCATAAAGACCTTCAATTTCATCCCTATAAATTGGCTGTTGTGCAAAAATTGACTGAACGCGATTTTGTTGCCCGTCAAAATCCATGTGAAATGCTGCTTGACAACCTGCCTGAAGACGGGGTCGTTTTTTTCAGTGACGAGGCTCACTTTCACATTTCCGGCTGCGTCAACAAGCAAAATGTGCGTTATTGGAGTGGTGAAAATCCGCGTGAACTTCACCAGAAGCCACTTCATTGTGAACGAGTTACTGTCTGGTGTGCGATATCAGTAATGGGAATAATTGGTCCGTATTTTTTTGAAGAAAACGAACGCGCAGTTACCGTGAATGCAGCTCGTTACAGGAACATGGTCGAGGAATTTTTTCTTCCAAGCCTCGAAGAAATGAACGTTAGGGACGTGTGGTTTCAGCAAGATGGGGCCACAGCACACACAGCACGATTCTCAATGAATTTGTTGCGGCAACATTTTCCCGACCGCCTCATCTCTCTCAGAGGCGATCTCCCATGGCCGGCACGCTCTCCTGATTTGGCTCCATGCGATTTCTTTTTATGGGGTTATTTGAAATCCCTGGTTTATGTCAATCGACCACAGACCATAGCCTGCCTCAAGAACGCGACGCCATCGCCAACATACCGATTGATATGCTGCAAAATGTGGACACGAACTTCAAAAATCGACTTAATCAGTGTGTGCGCAATGGGGGTCGCCATTTAACCGATGTCATTTTCAAGACTGTATGAAAAAAAATGGGATATTGTATTCTCAAATAAAAAAAGAATCAAAACAATAACTGAAGTACTTTTATTTTTATTGACCTTTCAAATAAGTACGTTTCTCTGGCGCACCCTGTATGAATACTTTTATATTAGTGGCTAGTTTTGATTTTCATATTTACCTGATCCTATATTTATCTAAAATCTTACTGATCTTGTGGTCATATATCGTAATAAAAATTAACTTGGCATTTGTTCCTGTTTAGAAAGAAGTATATGCGAGAAAGCTGGAGTTCTTCTAATTTCCTGCTTAAAAATGGGAAAAAAATTCCGAGTTTACGGAATTTCGAGGTAACCGGCTAAATCCGATTATAATAGAATTATGGTTTTGTTTAAGTAGGTACAGCCTTCTTTTACTTACCTGTACAGTGTAGGTACAATGTAAAGGATAGAGCTATATAGCCTACGGTGGCAAATTTTCAAAGAAATTTTTTTCTTCAAGTACTGGGAAATTGCATAGCCTTGAATATTGATACAAATAGCTCCCTGAGGTGCTTTATCAGGGGGGAGGGGGTTGTTTTTTGCTGTCTTTATCGGCAGCGGTGGTTCAAAATCTAAAATCTGGCTACCCAGTGCTTTTTGGTGCGATCGTAGCCAATTTTTTATTTTTGTATAATAATTACTACTGTTGTTATTACCATTTCCCATCTCTTGATTCTGTTTATATTCTATTAGAAATCCCTTTTCCGACGTGGAATGATGACAAGAGTGACTTTTTGAATTGTCCAAAAACGACAGTCAATAGATATTAAAAATTAATGTACCTTCTAAGGTAAAAAATAATTTTATGGAAATATGACCATAACAATTTAATTCTTATTTCATAACGAGAGTGACTATATACGAAAGGAGGGAATTATTTAACTTTCTTATGCCTAAAAGCTCATAAGAAGAATCACCTCTTCGGCTTTTTTTTCAAACCCTGTATTTATTCAAGAGCTGGGAAATTGCGTGACCTTGAATAATAAAAAAAAATTCGCCCGCACCACTATTTTGGGAGGGACCCTCTTTCTCTTTTTTTTTTTAATTGCTTCTCGAACAACCATTGCCCCCCCCTCCTAGAAAAAATCCTTGCTACGCCCTTGGGGAAAAATCAACAGCTAAACGAAAATCATTAATTGTTTGCTATTTATTTATGGAATTTTTACATTACCTGATACTAGTAATCTGTTTTATTTAGAAGGAGGTTATGGAAACTGGAGGAGGGAGCTACAAGTCTGACCTCGGCGATATTGGGGCTCAAATTGTAGCAGGACTGCGGAAGCAAATGGAGCCGATCGAAAACACTTTCGATAGTGAGGCAGTTTTTTTTTGTGGTGAGAGCTTCTTAATTTTAATGTATATTTAAACGTATTCTTATGGTTCTTACACTTTATTAATACCAAATTAAAAGTCTTAAATTCTTTATTGTCAGTTACACTGGCCTGGCAATATGTCTTTCCTATCATGTCACTTGAAATGTCGCGACTTTGCAGGCTGTCATAAGAAATATTGTAGAAGGTAAACATAAACAAGAAAACAAGTACGAATTAAAAATCCAGAATATTTCTAGTGTTCCTCGTTCCTTCGTTATATGTAGTATTATTTTGATGTTTCTGAAAATTATACAAAAATTCCGGTGGATATCTAATTGGGAGGTGACATGCATAGATTAGTTGTTTGACTTTCTGAGCAGATGAAATATTATTTAAGTTTAAGTTAGTCATAAATAAATCAAATTATATTTTTAATTGAATTCTTGACTTTATTCTTTATTGACTTTATTCTTGCACGTTACAAGACACACCTTAAAAAATCTCTTTTCACTCAGCGCACTCATGACTTTTATAATACTCGTCTGTGTTTTTTTATATGTAGGTATTAATAATTGACATTTTACTTTTTTGAATTTGAGCAGCTATTCGGTTACAGACTTTTGTTGTTTTGGAATGTATTAATTATTTTATGTTTCAGATAACATTGTTCCCGCTCCCGCACAGTTTGAGGTCCCGCTTTCTCCTGTTCCTGGACCCTCCTCCAGGATATATCCAGATCCTGCGGTTCCCAAGCTGGAAGTAACCCCCCCCCCCTCGCCTATTCCAAGACCCAATATTATATCCAGAACCCTCCCGGCAAAACTAAATAAAAAAAAGGCACAAAAAAAACTGAATTCGGGAATAGTTCCCGTTATGCCCTCCAAAGGAAATATTTTGAAATTAAAATTAATAATGCAAGGAGGGAACGGAACTATGACCGAATTCAGCATAACATGTTCTTCGAGGAGCATGAACTTAAAATGAAACTATTAAAAAAAAAATTAGCTGAATAAAAATTGAAAACAGTGTTGATTATATTTTCTTTAATATTTTTTAAATCAATAATTGGAAAAAGAGGGATTAGTGCACAGGGATTAAACATTTGAGGTTTATAAGCATTATTTATGTATAATTACATAGGTAGTTACTAAGTAACATTAACTACTATCTAATATTAATTTGTTTCAACTTCAATTAACTTTTAGTGAGAAAAAACATTTCTACAGTCTCTATAAACATTGCCTTGATAATTAGTGAACCATGCTTACAAATGAATTAATTATAGTGGTTGATAAAAAGTATTCTAATAATTCACTACTCTTTAGTGCGTGGGCAATAAATGGAAGCTTTTATGCTCATTATCATTGATAATGTGGACTGTAATGTAAATTGCATCCATCCCTGTTATTATTGAATGTTCAAATGTTGAAATATTTATAAGTACAGTGTGAAAATTGAATAAATTTAATTCAACAATAAAATTTGGTAGGTACTTATTAATTTATAATTTCTTATGAATAAAATAATTTTAAATCGGTCACTAAAAACCAGAAAAGGTGATCTGCAGTTAAATTACGAGAATTTTTAGGAAATGTGCATTATAAAGCACGTCACACGTATAAAAAGAAATTTAACACAGAACATTAAAACTAAAAATTATTTCAAAATTATAACTTCCATTTACTTATAATGAATATATTTTCATCCTCTCTTCAGCACTGCTATAATTACTTTCAATCTAATTTTTTTTCCAGATAAAAACTATGAGGAAATTCCTCTGGTGGAACTTCTGGAAAGAAATTTTATTTTTGTTTTTTTATTTAACGTCACTTGTGAAACTAAATTAATTAAATCAGATCAGGTACCGCCACAGCACTATTCCCACAAATAGAATGGTAGTTGATTAGAGTCAGATTGTACATAAGATAGTTTTTTTTTAAGTAGTTAAAAGTGTTTTCTCTTTTTTCAAAAATTTTTTTATTCCTTTTTAAACTTTGCATATCAGTTTTATAATCGAAATTTAGTAGTAGATATTGAAATAATTAAGTTGATATCTCAGTAGTGTATTTTTATTTTTTTAGTAAATAATTTTTTCTACTCCTAACCTTTAATATGCATATTAAATTATGAATCACCAGTGCGTTAATGGATCTCATTAAGATACAAATTTTCATTAACGCACTGGTCAAGCTATTCAATCGCAAAGGAGCATTTGCAATCGAATCGGTTCCTCACAATCGGGTCGGTCCAAACCAACCGAAGTCACAGAGTTGTCATACTCACGAAAAAAATTGCCTTGTGATTAAAGTTCTGTATTTCTGAAAAAAAATTCTGAACGATTATTTAATTTAGAACATAAGTAACATTCAAAGAAAAGTTATCAAGATTTTATGTTACCTTAATTAATTTGATAGGTATATCGATGTAAAAGATAAGAAGATAAAGTATTATATTATTCGTAGTGCTCCGTGATAGTATTCAAAGCGGCAACGCTGCGACCGTCGCAAACAATATCGCAGGTAAACAATATCGTAATTATTGGCCGGCAATGTTATTAATTATAATGTCAACATAAGTTTATATTTAAAATATATGTATAATTTTTTAATCTTTTCTATGAAATAAAAAAGGGTCGTAGGAAAAATAGTGTATGGAACTCGCAGATAATGGATAACGCTCGTCTACGGCTCGTATCTTAACCATTATACTCACGTATTAATAGCCTTCATTAAAAGCTCGTTGCATAATTTACTATTAATTATAACTTTGGTGTTCATATTTATCACCCTTGACCAACTCTAAACACTGAATTTTAAATAAAGAGGGCTCTACTCTTAGCAGCCCCCGAATCTACGTGCCTCACACCTCTCTGACCACTATCATTGGCAAACCGCTCGGCTCACTTGATAGCGGTCCACCCCCTTGGCAGCCAGAAAGAAGGTGAGTCTACAAAAACTGGTGCAAAGAGGGTAGGCACCCGCCACAATGGTGTTAGGTGTGGGGTGAATTCAAGGGTGCGCCTCAATTGTGGGGTTATTACAACAAGGGTGGGCCTCAATTGTGGGGTTAATTCAACAAGGGTGAGCCTCAATTGTGGGGTGGATTTGAAGATACACCGGCACTGTAGGGTGCACAAGAAGGTACAACGACAGTGAGAGGTAGTACAAGGCTAAGCCGTGGTGTCAGTTTTGAGGTAAATCAATATTTTAAGGTAAATAAATAGGGTGTGTTAAGAGTACTTCAAAATTATAGCTTTTTCAGTAGGGTCAGGTGTAACTTTATTAGAGTCGCCAAAATATTAGGTACATTCCTCAGAGCAGTGTAGTGATATATTTTTTTTTTGTGTCTGATGAATTCCGTTGAATTAAGCAATCAGTTCGATCAATCGAGCAATCAATATTCGAATTTTTTTTTATAGGTACTAGGGCAGAAATTTAGGGATAGGTTGTACATATAAATTGAGATAAGGAGTGGAATTTCTGTCTTATTTTACACCATTTTACGACCATTTTATTGTATTAATTATAGTTTTTTAAGTATTTTAAGTTTTTTACATATTTTTTTACATTACGAGTGAACAAGGGACCAATCGGCCCTGAAACGTTTCGTTTTTTTATAAAAATCGTTTTAGAAATAATAATTTCATTCCCAAGAACCCAATTCCCAATTAAATACTCACTCACCCACCAAACCGCCGAACCCCTCCAACCCCTTCGGTCCCCAACACCACCCCGACACCACCACAACACCACTCCAATAGCTTTCTAGTTCTTCGGTTCTGAACCACCCAGTCTCCAGACTTTCAGCTCCCCACTACGTTCCCATTGCTGATTATAGTGAGCGCAAGGGTCGGTTCTTTGGATATCGGTCGAGACTGAGTCGCTAGGAGGGCTCGTGTCTCCCGAACTCCCATGTTCCTGCGAGAAGGTAGGTCGACGAAGAGGAAAGCACAAGCAAGCGAGAGCAGGATAAAGACGAGAGGCCTATGATTCCGAGCATGTTCCCAGAGGCCCTAAAGTAGAATGGTAATGGCTCAATAAATTGGCAGGACTGCAAGCTCAGTCCGGACGTAACTGTCCAAGCCCGAGCCGGCTTAGGTAGGGAAACCTCCAATCTCCGAGAGGATTGCAAGTTCAGTCCGGACCGTCGAGTCCAAGGCCCGATGAAGTGGCTCACAAAGAAGCCGCGCAAATGCGCATAGGGTCGCATTTGCGCATTTTTGGGAAAGCCTGTTGCGATACAGTATAAGAATCCTGCGAGATCGACGGGTTGGACCAGTCCATCTGCGAATTTGGAGATAAATAATTGTATTGAGAAGTTATATCGCTGCCCAGTGTAGTTCAGCATTTAGTAGAAATGCTAGAGGAAACGCACCGAGGAAGCGATGTAGCAGCGACTGAGAGTTTCGCTGACGTTAGGCCGGTCGATGGATTTTCGACCAGGCCAGGAGCCATGTGGTTGCTAGCCACGTCAAATTGAGATAGACAGAGAAAAAAATGTGTTCAATTGCCCAGAGCATGATATTAGGGAAAAGAGGCACAGATGGATCAGGGATCCGTATCAACAAGAGATTAGGAAGAGAGAATTCCCGGATTATTGAAGTAATGAGTAATAGACGTCGCATTAGAGACGACAGGATGGGTCAGGGATCCATATCAAGGAGAAAGTAGCGTGATAGAGTCTCCTATGTAGATTAAAGACGACAGAGGCATTTTATAAGAGATGAGATGGATCTGGGATCCATGTCAAGGAGAAATAGAGAAGATAGAGTTGTGTGGAGAATACGAACAGTAGTGCGGAATCGGTTAATAGATTCCCAGAGCGCCTAGGTAAGGTAGGGTAAGTTGACCAACCCGTCCTTGTGTTATGTTTCAGGTCCCCCGCCATCCACAGGAAGGCCAAGGCAGAAGTTCATCAGGGCTGTACTATTAACGGTAGTAGGGGAGACTCAGGTGTTATATATGAGCGATATGGGTAGAAATTTTTCGACTCAGGTGATAGATGAGCGATTTGGGTAGAAATTTTTTTCAGGTGGTATATAAGCGATAAGGGGTAGAATTGTTTTTTCAAAATGGTTCAAACTGTTTTTATTATATTTTTTTCGTTTAAGAGGTGATGGGTATTATATTATTGTGGGTTAAATATATAATTTATTGTAAGTAACTAATAATGGAATAACTATTTATTTATCAGTTGATCTTCTTGCCGTCTCGAAGTATTTTGTATCTTTTTATTTTTTTTTATTTTTGTTGTTTTTTTTTTTTTTGTAAATTGCTTATGAATAAATCATTCCCAAGACTGTAGATTGTGAGAGTGGAAAACGACAAGGTAAGGGAGTGCGGAGTAAGGTCAGGTCATGTCCAGCTATCGGCTATACAACAAAGGAGGACTATTAAAATGGCTAGTGTACGGTGTGCTTTCATGCTAAACGTGTTGATTATCGTGTTTCTACGGGCGCTTAGTTCAGGACTGATCGCTTATGACTGTGAAGATAAACAAGTAGGACTATCAGCCGTGTCAATTCGCGAAATAGCCAGTTGTCCCGAGCCCGAAGGACATTATCAAAGTGAATCTATTGACGTTACCGTGATCCAGCGAAATAAACTGAAGTCTCAGAAAGTGTTTACGTGTCTCGTGGAAATCACCCGAGTTATCTCTCATTGCGGCATGCACAGCCACAATTCGATCGTCGAAAATGGTATTTCCACCTACATCCACAGAATTGGGTCAGCAGAGTGCATCAATGTTCATCGATACAGAGGGCTCAACCTGTTCCACCAAACCATAGGATCTATCACAATGAATGACAGCTCCACCGCATCCTTAACAATCCTTGGAGAAGTAAGACACTACGGGAGCTTGCTCAGGAGCCATATACCATGAAGCGGGCCGCGTCTGGAAAGACGTCTTTATCGTGGCCACAGTCAAAGTTCATGCCAGAGATTACACTGCTAACGTGAGAATTGATGATAATGAAATAGTACTACAGGGAGGAGTTGTATGCCAATATACAAAGGGATTCTGTTTCGACACAGTGCTTGGATAATCCGTATGGGACAGCGAGAAACCTGATCATTGTAGTGAATTGCAGTCTCCTCTATCAAGGAAAAGCTAGCTTAGTGGGTGACAAGACGTCATCCGAAAAGTACGTTGTCGTGGAAGACAACCAAAAAATCTTCGCTTTAACGCTTATCCGGAGAACTCTGCTTTGCGACCTGGAAGTATATCAGACAGAACATCCCAGACTCATGGTGGCGAACAACAGCGCTAACGCAGCTTCGGCTAAGATGACTCCGCAGAATACCAACTTAATGAGCTATGTTAACAGCAAATTCCTCTATATCGAACAAGCCTACAAACGCAATATCGACAAACTGTCAGTTGATATCGTCCACCGTCGACGCTTACTTCACCGTGAACTTCTTAGAAATCGACTACTGTTAGCGCTGTTCTCACCATCTGCTATCAGCCAGATTGTCGAAAATTAACCCGGATACATAGGTAGGGTTCTTTGAGAGGTTTTATATGCCTTGAAGTGTGTTCCAAAACCTGTTCCGATCCGACGTACTGAGAATTGCTTCCACGAACTACCAATTTCCGTGGGAAATCGTTCAGCATTCATGACTCCAATCACTCATTTAATTTTCAATCAAGTAGAACAAGTGGAGTGCAGTGGATTGACACCTCCTCTCTACTTGATCGACAACGATTGGATCGGGCTGACACCTTACCCAACAATTAAACTACCACCGAGGAAGCTGAAAGTTGACGAAGACGTTCCATTGTTGTTCGACTCTATCCAGCCAATAGGACAATATGGTCTGTACACACAAGAGGAAGTAGATAAGGTCCAACGAGCGTTGACATTTGGAAGTGAAAGGCAAGCCGTTGAAAACATCATCGCCAGAAAAGTAGCAGGACTGCCAATTAACAGCCAAGGTATTCCACCATGAGCCTCTTCGATAATCAAGAAATGAAGAAACTTGCAGAATCCACCTTGAAACAACTTTATGGCTGGTTCTCGGAAGTGGGTGTGTTCATGAGCCGACTTTTAAAGTACTGTCTGGGAGTGATAATCAACGGACTTCAACTTTACCAGACTCTTAGTTGTGGACTTTCGTTACTCGCGAGTTTGTGGAATACGCTTACACTAGTGTTGCTGCATCGAAATCGAGCGAAAGCGTCCAAAAAGCAAGACATGGCTACAGGAACGGAACTAGAAGAAATCCTCGTACCGCGAAACGAGACCGAAGAGCCGCCGACACGAACCACGTTGAACGCATCTACCACTACGGTATACCCAGTGCTTCAGCAGCCCATAAGGCACTGGACGGACAATGACTTAACCTCGACCTGACCGGTGACCCCACGATAACACTCCTTACCGAACTAGTGTAAGGAAGAATAATTTGAGCAGTGTGTTTAGTTTTGTTTAGTAGTTTAGTGTGTGATTATAAAGACTAATAGTGATTAATCATGAATAATGTTGAGACATGTTACAAATTGTCAAGAGGGCCGGTATGGCTACGTCACTCGACACTCGGCTGCAGGTTTTTTTTTTATCAAAATGGCGACATTGCCATTGCAGTAAACAAGGGATGTTGGACAACCAGAGGAGCGAGACTTCAGTCAATGCCCGCCAGAGTAATGCTCCTGACGTCTGACTTTCTCAGAAAGTGCGTAGATTCATGCCTTCTAGAGTTAATCGTGTAGGTACACCACAGTACACAGGCAAAACAGTTCAGTCAGCAATCATGAAATACTAATAGTATGTGCTATTACTCCAGGGGGTATTTTTATTACAAGTTAGGATAGGTCAACAGTATAATAGTAAACATTGGAGTAATTAGTGAAACTCGAGAGTAGGCTTGAAGAAAAGCGAGTAACTTTGTAAATACTTGAAAAGTACTGCGTAGTGTGTATCTTCCTTTATGTATAGAACCGCATCACTTTGGAATAACATTCCAAAGGACGTGTTTCCCGAAGTATACAACCTACAGCGATTCAAGGCCAACGTGAATCGACATCTCCGCTCATGCACCGCTCCCAGAGCGTCATAGGGATTTCCTTGCAGTGCATGTGCATTTTCAATAATAAAAAAAGTCCTTGTTAGCCAGACAATGAATTTTTAACTCAGTTATTCTAGTGTAAAGTTAATTTCAAATACCTACTCTGCTTTTTAGACTTGGACTGATTTCAAGTATTTGGTTAAAAAGAAAGCTGCAGAAATAAAAAAAGGATATTAATGAAACTGGTGGTGGAAGAGCCTCCGTGAGAAAACTAAGCCAGTTTGAAGAAAGAGCTCTAAATTTAATGGGGAAAAGTTGCATAGGACTTGACGTCGTTGAAGCTGGTGTAAGTATAATAATATAAATATTAAGAATGATACTGTACCGAAATAAAAATTAATAAAATATTTTAGATTCCATTTTTTGTTCCAAAAGCGGCCTCGAATATATCAGTTACCAAAATGATAACCATGAATAATACTGAAACGGATACTACTATCGATGAAACATGGTCACATGATAAGTATCAAGTGACTATGATGTCACCTAACAGAAGTGTTCCACAACAAGGAAGGTTTCAGAGTATTGGAAAACCTTGCACTAGTGTTTCCAGTGGTGCTTCCAGTCACTGCAACAGTGTTGCAAAATCCAGTAGTAAGGTTTTTGAAAGCCGATGTGATAAAATAGAGTTAGAAAATGTTCGAAAAACTGCAGACCACAATTGACCCATAAAAAACAAAGAAAGCAAAAAGAACATGCAAGACTGCTACAAAGAAACAATAACTAATCTAAAGGAAATAAAAGAAACATTAGAAGAAAAAATGTCAAAGATGGCAATGTCGTTAAAAAGAATTGTTGATAATACAAGCAAAAAGTACCCGGATACATAAAAATACGCATTGATCTATAATTTTCAACAAAAATGTTATCCAGAACAAGGAAAATATTGGATTTAGCGTCTAGAGCATCATCACAACATATGGAAAATCAACCTAACTATGAAAGCAGCATATTGAAGACAACAGGTAAGCCTAAAATAATAATATAATAATGTGACAATGTTATGCTAGCATAGTTTTTCGCTGAATAGCCTCTTAGAAGATTTAATTACTATTTCAAAAATTTTTATGATTTACATAGGACTTAATATAGTTTGATTCTGCCTTTGTAGAAAAGTATTGTGACTTAATTTTTTTTTTTAGTTGCAAATGATGTCTCAAAAAAACAAAATAATTCTGGGGACAATTCGGTGTGCGAACACACAGGATCAGTAGAAGATGTAGATTATTCAATAAAAAATCAAGATAACTCAGATATAAATACTCCTGCATACTCAATTATTGGTATAGCTTCTCATGTTACTGCCGATTCTCAAGGCCAGTTGTAATGAAGTCGTGTAAATTCGCCTTCATTTTACAATAATTAGCAAATAGAAATAGATTCAATTTTGTAAAAATCCAATAATTATTATTTCCGATCCATTCACTAAAATCAAAGACGCATTAAATTTTATAGATAAGCCCGGTTGTTGTTAAAATTCACGAAGTTTTGAGATTTTTTATGCATTCGCAAATTTTAGTGGTACCTAATTCGGTGCATTTTAGAGTCAATTCATGACAGTAATCAACCCAGAGTCAACGTAAAAACGCCGATTACCGTTTTTTCTTCGCGATAGCCACCGAAAAATAAGATAGGGAGAGTATAAATACGAGCAGATTTGAACGCTCAGCCTCTCTTTTTCTCCGACGACGTTCCCGCTAGTTGCCGAACCGTTGAAGCCAGAATAGAGTCCCGCTAAGAACCAAGTGATTTTTTTGAAGTGTTTAGAAAGCCCTAGTACATCTCATAACCGTCAGTCAACCGAAACCGAGGTAGGTGCCCGATTTAATTCTATTAATTCGCCGTAGATATCCTAATCCTGTTCATACCCGCTCTCCGTTTATTCCCGACGCCCATCGCCACCCTCGAAGGTCATAGAAAGGTCCGCTAGTACTTCTAGACGTAAGATAGGCAGTAAAAGCGGTTCCCCCTGTGACTGGGAAGCTGAGACCGGCGATTAACCCCGCACCTAAGAGATTTCCATCATAACCAACTCTCCCAGATCTCTCACCACACACTGAAAAAACTGTTTTCTTGATCCTAGTAAATGCATTTTTTGAAATTTATTTATTTGATAGTAATAAATATTTTTTGATTCAACATTTCCAATACTTAATTTTAGAATATCATGTATATTGACTCAATATTTAAATTTTGTTGAATCTTCTAAGGTTATTTAGTTTGGTCAAAGAAACTTTCCTTAATTCAAGAGAGTAATTTAATCAGAGTATTGTTATTAAATGGTAACTTGAACGAAGCAGTTCCTTTTTGAAAGAATTATTCTGTATGATTGATTCAAATAAATATTTAGTTAAGCTAAGTGTTCATAGTGTCTTACATCGGTTGGAACAAGGAAATAAATGCTTGATTTTTGTATCACGCCACTAATATTAACCAATGAGATGATGAAACGTCATAGAAAAACTGAAAAAAAAAACAACAATTCGAAGGGACGCCAAACAGAAGCGAAGCGACCATAAAGTCACGGCATCACTTTCACGCGCTAAGCAAAATTCATGTTGTTAGGTAGGTATCAATACGTAACATTTTGCGACGTGAATACATATTATCGGTTACAAAAAGAGAATAAGAATAAGTAAATATACTCGTAGTGTTGTGACTATAAAGTGGAGTAGGTACTTTGAATGTGATTTATTGTATAAGTGCATCATGGAAGACTGGCTCAACAGTTATAACCTTGGGCATCTAATAGAAGATTTCAAAGGTAGGTAAGAAAAACCTTATTTTGTTATATTTGATTGAAATATGTTTTATATTTTAGACCATTTAACTTGTGTCCTTTATATGTAACTGAAAACTTTTGACGTAGGTAATTAGATCAGCTCGCAATTTTTCCTTTTCTTTCTATAACATTTATCTATTTTTTTCTGCACCTATACACCTACCTACCTCTGCTATTCAAATATTACACCCCTACTAACTAACACTGAAAAATGTCGTTTGATATTGTGTATAATTTTCTTAGAGAATTTTGTGTTAGGGAATATTTAATTTTACTTCTAATTTGTATACCTACAGAGGGTTAATATAAAACGACCAACCCTGTGGCATCTTTAGTTTTCTTCTGGTTTGAAAACTTCAAAATTCCTATTTATATCTGAGATCCGGCTGAAATTTTGCAAACAGCGATTATGGTTGTAATATGTTTTTGTGATTCTACCACTTTTTTTGGCTACAAATATGCAAAAAAAATAAATATTTAACTTAAAAAAAATCATAAAAATGTTAATTTGATAAAAATTTTTGACGCATGTTACAAGGGTGGTCGTTTTTTATAAAGCTCTTTAAAGCTTTATAAAGCTTTTATAAAGCTGTATTTTTATATAATTTCAGATCAAAAAGTTACCCTTGATTTATTGCTGGAGTACACTGACGACATTATGTCAATTTTCGAAATTGCCCATTGGGGATAAGTTAAGCTTAAGAAAAGCTGTAAGAAATTATACTAATAAACTTCAGGTACCTATTCAAATTATTTATTATTTTATTTTTATAACTAATTTTATAATTTATTTGGCAGGAACCTACACCTAGTGCTGATGAACCTCCGAATAAAAAAATTCTATTAGAGTTTCCACCGGAAGCTACGCAGACTAGTTCACTTATCGATCTCGATCAGCAACA
The DNA here is from genome assembly GCA_910589415.1 of Malachius bipustulatus. NCBI lineage: Eukaryota > Metazoa > Arthropoda > Insecta > Coleoptera > Melyridae > Malachius > Malachius bipustulatus. The sequence goes on along the minus strand of OU342638.1, from coordinate 3,029,060 downwards.
TATCGATCTCGATCAGCAGTCACTCGTCTATGTAGTGGGGCAAGAAGCTGGTACTCAGCTTAATAAAGATGAAGACCCATCAGTTAACTTTGGGGACTTAAGTAATATTTCAAGCAGCACCACTTTAACATTATTATAAGTACGGATTCACAATTATTTAATAAAAGTACCACTGCTACTACTAGTACATATTCAATTGGCAATGTGAGAATCATATTGGAAGATAATTTTCAAGGAAGAGCAATTTTACAAAAATCATCAGAGGTAACACATAAATTAACAGAAAAAGATAGAAACACCATTTGTGACATAATAATAAATTACTACCTGAATAAAAATATACTTTTTCGTGATCTGGGGGTCATGATCGGTGGACATTTGATGAGTTTGGGTGATTTTCGAAAAGTGATGTCGTCCTCAATAGTGTATTTTTTTATTAAAAACACACTAATAAGCCTCGCTCATCTGTGCCTACCGTCGGCCCCAGCACCAACACCAGTACCGTGTATCTGACGCTCCAACCGCACGTCGAGCCGAGCGCAACGGCACAGACCGCCGGCAGGAATACGTAGGTAGGTATCTCGACTGACTACCACCAGCACCAGCACCGATCTCGCATCAACTCGCTTACAGCTACGCTCCTATAAGGGAAGCCCGGCATTTCTTCGAGGAGGCGCCTAAAGACAGCTCTCCCGAACACCAATGCACCGGCGATAACTTCAAACGACCCCTGGCTTTCCTCTCTTCTTCACTGAGCTACCCTAAGGACCAAGATACGACAAACGTATCGTTTTATGGGACCTCAGGTAATTGGGAATACAAATTAGCGAGAAGAATTCCCCGGGGGAGCACACCTCCAGAAAAAAGCTGGCGCCCGAGCAACCCGTGGTAACACCGACGTGACCGTAACCGTGAAGATTCCCAGAAGCCGGAGTTCGTCACACAGTTATTAAATAAAACTCCACAAAATGATTGGGAGTTTTTGGTTTTTGATAATGGCGACGATGTTGCAGATCCCTTCAGCGGAGATGAAGACAGATGTGAGACCATAAAATTAATTATTATGTAGCAATGTTATGCACTACTTGTAGTTTGTTGTTATATTTTATATCACTACTCGAGACAGAAAGTTAATTATGTAATAATTTTCGAAATACCAACTCGATTCTGAAGAATATACTATATTAGACAAAAATACAGCAAAGGGTGTACATGACTTCTTTGAAATAAATAATCCAGATAACTGTGATCTAAATATTACTATTGCACACTCAAATGTTATAGATTCTAACTTTCACGTTACTGCCGATATTCAAGAGCAGTTATTACATAGAACTCCAGAAAAAAAATGTGGCATTTTGGTGTCTGATAATGATGATGATGTTGCAGATCCTGATTACGTTAGTGGAGAAGAGGAAGAATAAACTGACGAAGATGAGAACGAATTAAATCCAGACAAAGGAGAGAGTAAGCAACAAAGCAGAAAACGAAAAGAACATCCAAATAAGTGGGAAAAAAAATATTACAAAAAAGAAACGACATTCAGGGTTGGAGTACACAACAGACAGCGGTAGTCGAGTAATAGCAAAAATATACAAGAATTTCTGGAGTCCCACTAAATCAATAAATGTTAGAAGACAATTTATCGTATCTAGAGTGGCACAGGTACCTGTGAAGAGAAGTAGAGAGCGCACAGGTAAACGCCGAGGTAAAAGACTTCCACAAATAGTTACAGCTTTGAATTAAATGATGAGTATGTAAAAAGTTTTTTTTTAATACCTTAAGTATTTCACAACAATCTGTAGACACCGCAGTGAAAAAGAAGAAGGATGGAGGTATTGTAACACCCGATAAAAGAGGGAAACACGAACCTGGTATGTTTATTTAATTTGAATTTTTAGAAAAAAATTCAAAACATTACTTGATCTTCTAGCTACAAATCTAAAGTATGTTTATAAATTGGGCAATATTTCCATTGTTTCCATCTGGTGTTCATATTGTCAGAAAATTTAATCACGAAAAATAAAAATTCGTTCTTCATCCTTGAGTTGATGTTCTATTATTAATTATTGTTACCTTTTTTAAGTCAATGAAGTATATATTTATTATATATATGTATAAGTATATACAGGGTGATCCCGAAATGGCGGACACGGTATACAGGGTGTTGTAGAGGATGTTCAGAAAGACTGTAAATTAAAAAAAAAAATTGTTTCCTCGCCTTCGTTACCGAGATATAGGGTGTCCTTTTTCTAAACTTTAAATCAAAACGGCAGTCAAATTTAAACAACCACCACTGGCAAAGCACATGATTTGACATAACTATTATTGTAGCGTTTGCTTTTTATTTTTATTATTATCGGGAACGGAATTACAGGCATTCAAAGTTTACCTATTCCCTGAGTTCAACAAAATTTTTCAATGTGGCATCGTTGCTCAAATTCGAGCTCAACAATGCAACTAAAATAGATTTTGAATAATATTTTCGGATATGTTTCCCCGCAACGATTATTGTTTTGAACATTGTTGAACTTTACATTTCATATGTTTCCATGGTAATATCTATCTGGGTATTATTGTAGACCTACACATTATTTTTTCCTTAAGAAGGGTAGTGCAGTGTTGTGACTTTTTTTCCACAAAAGTGGTCATATCTTCTTAAGGGAGCCATACTGGACAAAACAGTAAATAAAACTTAGAATCCTTAATCCACAATGATTGCTGTGGTGCTGTCCGTGTCCGCCATTTCGGGATCACCCTGTATTATAAAATAAATATCCTTTTATTGAGTATATTAAAAAAAAAAGATTTATAATGAAAACAAGTTACACTAACATTCTGGAAGCCACAAACAAATTATGCCTCAATTTTTATTTGAACAAGTGGTTTTAAGAGTTGTGTTATACAGGGTGTCCCAAGATTTCTTTATCAAGGGATATCCGCGTTATTTAAAAAAATAAACAAATGAAATTCAGGAAATTTCAACCATATTCCTAAGGCTTTGCTGCTGCACCCTCAATGCCCCTTTACGCCTTCCCACCCCTACGCGGCCAAGAACCCCCGGAAGGACAAGTTTGACCGCCAAGAGAAAGAAGTTCCGTGATTTACCCTTCATAGGGGTGGTTTTTGGCCGTTTTAGGGGGTGCGGTCAACTCGAAGAAGAGTTTAAACCACCACCATCGTATTCAGCATCCTCGAAAACGGGAGGGAAGGCTAGTCTCATTAGGCTCTGAAATCCGAGCCCTTTTCGGGTTTTTTACGACTCGCAGAATCCACTAGTAAGACTTGTCCCAGTTTTATTAGACTACAACTGTGAAAATACAAATGTGTTTACGCATACCTACTAGCTACTGCCGACCCAAGAAAGTATTTGAATAAGAAATTTATAAAAAAAAAAACGTATCATTTACACCAATCCGTTTATTAAAGAACAATAATGCACCTTAACAACTGAAAATTGTACCAAACAAAAACCTTTTAAATTAGAAAAATTTTCCATTTTCAAGTCACAGCCAAGGTTATTGTAAAAATAGAAACACAAACTGAGAACATTTCCTCGGGATATGAAAAATTGCATAAATGCAAAATTTTTGAAGGCTAGTAGTCGGCAAGAGCTACCCATCTGACGTTTTAAAATATTTTAAAAGCCGACTCGATCCCAGAGTATTTTTCTTTAAAAAAATACAACTTTTTAGACTGAATATCATAGAGAAATTAAAAAACTACAAGGCAAGCAGTATGACTTCATATTTACCCATTTCAGCAAAAAAATGTTCTATTTTTCTTTGAAAAAAAAGAATGAAAATTTTTAATTTTTTGAAAATTTTTAATTTTTTGTTTTGAAGTTTATTAATTTTTGGTTTCGAGTATTTTTTTCATATCGAACGACATAAAAAAATTATAAGGCGGCCATAAGAAAAACGAAAGTTGACTATGAAAACTCTGGGATCTAGTCGGCTTTGGAAATTTTTGAAACGTCAGATGGGTAGCTCTTGCCGACTTAAGCAAGCCTACAAAAAAATGATTCAATAATTTCCAATTGAAGAGTGTAAGTTCTAAAGGGTCTAACTGCCATTATTTGATATTTTAATTAATAAATAAAATAATGAAGGTAGGTCGAATGAGTATAAGTATAAAGCACATAAAGTGCAATTACTAGCCTGTTAGATGGGATCAGAGAATTCCTCCATCGCCCTAACAGTTGTCATGATGGCAGTGCCCGAAACTCCAACGTAGAGAGTTTCTACATCCAACAGCAGAGCCAGCCAGAGTACCAGAACAAGCACAGACACGTGTTTCGCTCTACTGGAGCCATCAGTGTGCTGCATCTGGAGTATCCGGAAGGATGCTGTCGGATGAATGGAAGTTGGCCCACCTTCCTTAAGCCAGTAATTAACAAGGATCTCATGTGGTGTTAAATAGAGCAAGATCTAGTCAATCTAAAGAACTAACCGTCAGTTCACTCTAAGTATATTGCAGTTTCAGGCGCCAACAATACCAGACGATTGACAATCATGAATAAGAGAAATAAGGCAAGTATACTCAACGATTAATTAATAAATAAAATAATGAAGGTAGGTCGAATGAGTATAAGTATAAAGCACATAAAGTGCAATTACTAGCCTGTTAGATGGGATCAGAGAATTCCTCCATCGTCGCAACAGTTGTCATTATGGCAGTGTCCGAAACTCCGACGTCGAGATTTCCACATCCAACAGCAGAGCAAGCCAGAGTACCAGCCAGCCAGAGTCATATTTCAAGTTATACACGTAGAAAAGGTCTAAGTGCCATGCCTAATACTAGTGCAAAGGTAATAAGTGCCAGTGATCCATTCAGGTGTTCATCTTTTATCCCACAGATGGCGCTAGCTGTAAGGGCCAAAGTGAATTTCTCTAGTGGGTCTATGTGCCATCACACCTCAGTTTATAAGTTTGAAATGGAGCGAAAAAGGAGGTCAAATGGTTAAGAAAGTGTGAAACAGAAAGAAAAAGATTGATAACAAGTGGCTCAGAGTACACGACGTATCGAAATGAGCTTAAACTTGCAAAAAAACTTCCTGAAAATGTAAGTTTTTATTTTAATTTAACTATTGAGGTTAGGTTGTTATTTCTATTTTATTTTAGGTAGATTGTAGCTGTAAAATGGATTGCAAGTCAATTCCCATACAACAAATACAAACTCTCTTTCGTGATTTTCATAAGATATCAGATACAATCAAACAGAAAACTTATTTACTAGGGTTAGTACAGATTGGTAAAATAAGTCGAAGACGTCCTGGAGAGTATGATAACCCTGAACAAAGCCGGCGCCAAATACTTGTTTTTTATGCTGTACCTGATGGTCAGGGTGAACATATACAAGTCCGAAATACGTTTACTAAAATTTTTGCATTATCTCATAAGAAGGTGCAGGTTTTCATAGACAAACAGAAGTCAGGCATTAGCATATACGTAGATGACAGGGGCCGAGCTAATAAGCCAAGAAAATACACTGCGGAAATTAAGCAGACAATAATAGATCACATAAACAGTTTTCACAAAGATGAGAACCACTACAGACTGTCCGTTTTTCGCGTGCCACTATGGGGATCTCGCTTATCTTAAGAGATACGAAGTTGGTTAAATTAGGGCAAAGTAGCGTATTTTTGTGCTGATTGATAATCTGAAAAGAAATTTGAGCTGTCACTATTAGTTGTCAAAATATTTCAAAAAAACTGAAATTTTCAATTTTCATTTTATTTTTTTATTCAAAAACCAATCAAGCAAGCCATTTTTAACTGAAACATTGTTAAGACACTTTTCAACAAGGAACCCAAAAATAATTTTACAATAGCTCTAGCACTTGAGATAGAAGAAAATCGATGGTCAGCTTTGGTTTTTCTTATGGGCGCCATATTGGATTTTTCCATTTTTAGATTACTTTAATTTTTCTCTTTACAACGATGTATCACACATGTTATTTCATTATTGAATGTTTGGCGGAAATAAAATTTCTTATCTTGTGTCCAGAGTGCTTTGAAGAAATGTCAAGGGTCTTTTGTTTTCAACAAAACTTTGACGATTCGACCAGTCGTCTGCGTCGACATTGAATTTTTCATCGAGGAAAAAGCCACTTTTCAAATAAAGCAGGATGGGGCGCCGCCTCATAATGCTGGTAGGGTGAGAGAATTCTTGTCAGAAATGTTTCCCAACCAAGTAATTGCAAATAATGGCGACGAACGCTGGCCAGCACGGTCACCTGACTTGTCCCCATTGGACTATTTTTTGTGGGGGCCAATGAAAAATAAGATTTATAAAACATTACCAGCCGACGTAGATGAACTTCGACAACGAATTGTTACCACACTCAGGCACGGAGCACGGCATTAGAAGGAGAGACGTGTTGAGAGCTGTAAGTAGCGAATCTTAGGAAAAGGGTGCAATTATTGTGCTTGCAATTAGTTAAGGGGAGATTTTTGAACACATGCTGTGAACACATTACCAGTTGTTAATTTATTCGTCTTTGTTAACCATTGTTTAATTAATAATTTTATTTGAGAAGTGGCTTTTTCCTCGATGAAAAATTCAATGTCGACGCAGACGACTGGTCGAATCGTCAAAGTTTTGTTGAAAACAAAAGACCCTTGACATTTCTTCAAAGCACTCTGGACACAAGATAAGAAATTTTATTTTCGCTAAACATTCAATAATGAAATAACATGTGTGATACATCGTTGTAAAGAGAAAAATTAAAGTAATCTAAAAATTGAAAAATCCAATATGGCGCCCATAAGAAAAACCAAAGCTGACCATCGATTTTCTTCTATCTCAAGTGCTAGAGCTATTGTAAAATTATTTTTGGGTTCCTTGTTGAAAAGTGTTTTAACAATGTTTCAGTTAAAAATGGCTTGCTTGATTGGTTTTTGAATAAAAAAATAAAAACAAAAATTGAAAATTTCAGTTTTTTTTAAATATTTTGACAACTAATAATGACAGCTCAAATTTCTTTTCAGATTATCAATCAGCTCAAAAATACGCTACTTTGTCCTAATTAAACCAACTTCGTATCTCTTAAGATAAGCGAGATCCCCATAGTGGCACGCGAAAAACGGACAGTCTGTATAGCCGACAGAAGTCTCTTACAGATTTTATTCTGCTACGTTTCATAAAAGCTTTCCACATCTTCGGTTTAGAAAACCAAAATCTGATACCTGTTCTACGTGCGACTTACTTTATTACTTCTGTTTTGCGGTGATGTCCCGGGATTTCTTGGTTTTTGTTTTCTTACCATGGTTGATACCACGAGTAGCTAGGGAAGGGTGTTCCACCTATGCAGAGCCCCGCATGCAAAGGTGAGGGGATTGATACAGTGGGGTGCCCCCTGTGCCCCAAGGTTGAATCCAGTAGGGCTGGTCTTCTATCCAGTCACGCATTCCACCAGCCTGGACCCCCGCCTTAGGATTTAGGTTTTTTAATGAGCTTGTCTCCTCTTGGTTCTGGCGATTAAGCCCAGACCCCGCATCTCTCTGTGCGCGGAACGTGACCACGACAGCAGATGATACGGTATATCAGAGATTCCACAGTCGGACGTCAGACCTTTAGTCACGACACGACAACTATGTTAGGGGAGGTGGTCCGCGGCAGGGCTTTCTGAGCTACCAGTCTAGAATTTTACCTCCGACGAGCTCAATTACCACTGCTAACCTACTCACTTCCGCTCATTGTAAGGCCTTCCCCCTATCCGCCACGTGGGGACGCGCCCGATGGGTACTCAACCGCACGGGGTACCGTCAAATATAGAGGTGATGATTAAAGAAGCTGGTTACCAAAATCCTTTCAGTGTTGTTAACTTAGTTGAGAATGATTTCAAGGATCTTCAGAAGTTCGCTGATACTTTTATAAATACTTCAAACATTCAAATTTCTAAAGCTTCATGGATTCAAATTACGTCAGAAAATCCTGGGTATGTAAAAATAAAGAAAACTTTATTTTAGTGAAGCTGAAGGCTGGATGGTCTGCAATGTAGTGAAACGAGGAAAACGTATCCAGGATGTCTGTTCCTACCGAATACCTCTCCTAAATTGCAAAAATCCCATTACGGCAGAAAAATTTAAAGATCTAAGAGCTATGCGAGATTATATCCCATTAAAGCATTACGGTTTTTATGGAGGGGTTCTGTCAATAGAATCCCTCGACTGATTCGGACTACCTCGTCAATGCTATTTCCTGTATACATTGTATATCATTGTCATTGTATATTTTTTGTGTTTAGTTTATTACGTAATATAGATATTTTATAGAATCTACTCCAATCAGCAGTGGTGGTTCGACTCCCGTATCGATAGCGTCTACCAATACCATCGATTCGAATTCTTTTTCTAATATGGCATCCACAGATATGCAAAGTTCAAATATTTTGGAAACAATTTTAAAAACCATTATACATGTTAAAACTGTGCAAGAACAGGAAATTATGAAATTAGATGCAATACAACGGGGTGTACAAACAGGAACTATTCAACAATAATTGCAAGTGCCTACTTCTCTTCCGAATACACCAGTACAAAACAAACGGGAATATAAACTTATAGAAGACATTTTGAGTAAAGAAAGTAATGCTTTATATATGGTGAGTTTAAACCCTTTTTTATTAAATAAAGAGTCTGGAAAAGTATTTGAATTTTGTAACTGTAACTTTTTGAAAATGCACTTTTTTGTCGCTCCCCGACTATCAGGAGACTTTTGACAATAATATGGCAGTGGATAAACGGAGGGATAAACGCTCATTTTTGATTGATTTTTTTATTTTCAAATTGTTCACTTTCAAAGCTGTAAACTCCTTATATTTTTTTTGTAAATACGTTCATGGATATTAGGCGGCTTAAATTTGTTACCAAGAAAGTTTTTTTTTTGTATACTCAGTTGTTTATTATTTCAGAGACGTCGCTTGGCTGCGATTGGAGGATCCAGTGTCAGAAACACCGTAATGAACATAATGAAGTTTCTTTTGAGCAACAAAGTTGCCATGAAATTCATTGGTCGGGGAGAGATACACGTCCGTTCAAAGAAACAAGGATGATGAAAGTAATAACTGGTAATGTAGATCTTATAAATCTTATAGCAAAATAGTAATCTATATTAATATAAGACGCTGTAAAACTGTCCTGTTCAGGCAGGGAGCCATCTGACCTTACAGACACCGACATAAAAAATGCGGTGAAAGATTGGCTCAAGTTAGCCAAGCATAGGCACTGCTACAATAATAAACAAAAATATTAAAAAAAAATAATGTTACGAAATCTTAATTTTGTTTTCTAATTTTCTATGTATAATGTTGGTTTATCCTTTAAAATTTTAAAATTTTCTTTAGGTTGAGATTGGAGGCTGCATTTTGATAATAAAACCATAGAATTCATTAGATTTTTCTTCTGAAACCCAATACCCACTGATTTGCAATTTCTGTAATTTATTTCTTATAGTTTAAAACTTTATATTATTAATACTATTTACTTTTTGAGCACTTCTATTTTTTTTTCCATATTACAGTGGAAGTTTTAGGGTTGCGTATCTCTTTTTGTCCCTATTTTCTATTCGCTAGGAAAACTAGCATTTTGCAAAAACATAAGCCGCTAATGTTTTCTACATAAAAAAGTGATCCTGGACAAAAGCAGTTTATGATGAAAATACTTGAAAGTAGTCACATACATAATATTTTTTGTTGTGTAAAAAACACTGTTGCTTTTGATAATATGTATTTTGAATTTATTTCACTGCCATTTGGAAAAAGAAGTAGCGCTCGAAAAGTGGCTAACAAATGATAAAATGTGAAGGTGAGTTCTGTATCACAAACAGTTTCCTAGATTTCAACAAAGGACTGAATAGAAAATGTTTTAATCTAGAAAATAGAGTAAAAATAAGGTGCTACATAATATTGACTTCATTGGTTCATATTGATCTTTTGTATCTATGTTAATAAAATCAACCCTGGTACTCAGAGTTACTCCAGACTAAAATTGTGAGTATGACCAACTCCAGAGTATAGGGGATAACTTTTTGTTGAACATACCTGCCATACAAAAGAAGATTAATTTGGTATAGAAATTCAATACAAGGCAAGCATAAGAGTTTTCTAAGTTATCGTTTCTGCTTATACTTAATTATTCTAATAAGAGGTGTACCAAAAATATATTATTCATAAATGCTGTGTAATGTCAGTTGATATAAACGTATATAAAATGGTTATAAGATTCGTGTAAATATAGTTTCAAAGTCAAGTTAAACACACCATTTCAAAGTAATCATCGCACCTATCTTTTTTTGGTTGGTACAAAGCTAAATTCAATTCAGAAAATGTTTGGTCAAAAGTAGGGTTGCTTACAATTAGATTGGAAAACCCGTTCTCGTCGTAATATTTTTTGTACTCCCTATAGAGCGCTTGTTTTGTTTGGAAAAACTGTTCCAATTACAATTTAGTAGAATCTCTTCGACAATAATGTGAAGGCATGTTAGACAAACTATCAAAAAACTCCCTTAATTTTTTGCGTTTTTCAACACTACATTTTCTTGCATCTTTCCTAGGCGGTTTACTAGTGACGTTAATTCCATGCTCAGTTTTTTTAATCCAGTCGTGAACCATATCCTCTTTTAGGCCCAGTGTCCCTAGGAACATTTTTTTGCATACCTGCAATTTTAAGTTATCAATTTTTCGTAAAAAGTATTTAAAAGTCCCAGTTCGTCGAGAATTGTCTCCTACGGAATTTTGTTTTTTTGGTACATAAGTATTCGATACTCGAAGTTATATACACTTTTTTTTCATCCCAATTCATGTTGTTCCAAAACTCTGTAAAAATATTTTTGCGCTCGTCCTCTGAAAATTTATCACAATGCTTGGTTTTCATCTTTTTACAGGCATTTGAAAAACACATTGCAGTCCTTTGCCTAGCTGGACGTGGGATTCCTTTGCAAACAACTCCTGCCCTATTTCTTTTAAAGCCTTTATATTCTTCATCTTTCATTCGTAGTTTTTTAGTTAGGTTCTTTTCCCATGATTCTTTTGAACTCGTTCTATTTCTTTTTTTACTGGATGATGAATTTGGCTCTCCTTCTTGTTCTTCTTTATCTTCAAGTTCATCTTCTTCTTCAGTATGTGATTCATTTGACTGAACATCCTCCTTAAACGATGACATTTCTCAATAAAATGCACTTTTTGTCACAAACAACAGACCAGTCGACATGCACACGTGCAAACTGAACAATAAACTGAACGATACGGGATATTTTTTCGCATATCTTGCAGTGCTGCAATACGGCTTATTAGAATGGTGAAATTTCTCGCGTCAATGAGTTCCAAAGCCAATACGGTGTATTTCAACTCATGACAGAGTAAACGTACAACCGAATGGCGCGAAAAAGTAAAATTTGAATTTTTTGCAGATACAGGGTATCAGAATTAGACCATCGATATGTACCCACCCTATTTTTGCAAATATCTTTTATAATTTTTTTTTCGTAAAAGTCATTACATTTTCAGGCTGCAGTTATGCAATACATCAAAATATTGTAAAGCTAGTAATTTTGTGAAATACCATTTCTTTCGAACATCTACACCTCTTGGAACAAAAAAATATTTTTTCGGGTATCGAACTGACACATTTTGGCACTATATATTTATAGTATGTAGATTTTTCTATTTTCAACTAAAAATAACAAATTGTGCTACCGTACACGAGATACCTACTCACACCTGAACACGCGACGAGTAGAGTAGGGTTAATACCGTATGGCGAACTGTGACGTCACGGCGGGTAGCGCGTAAATACGAGCGTTTGAATGGTATTTAAATTGACAATATTTCAGAATTTTTTTTTGGTTTAATTTTGCGAGTAAAAATATTTTTTTAAATGTGCAAATTCCTTATTGCATAGACTTCGCTTAAAAGCTTCTCAGCACCAAATATTGGCGGATCCAGATGAGAGAAAATTGCGTAGACTTCGCTTAAAAGCTTCTCAGCAACAAAGATTGGCTGACCTACAAAAGAGACAACTGAATAGAGCTCGCTTGGTTACTTTTTAGCAAAAGCGGTTGTTGGATCCAAATAAGGGGCTTTTACATCGACTTCGATTGAAGCTTAGCGACATAGATTATCTAATACGGATGAGAGATAGTCACATTTACTCAGAATTAAGTATACAGAGTAAAAAATCTGAGGAAACCCTTGAATAAACTTCTGGAGAAAAAAGAATAAAGGCAGTAGAAAGCAGACGTACGAACAAATTTAAGAAGGAAGTTGCTTTTGCAGAAACGTCTTTGCGAGAGTATTTCATACAATTTAAGAGAAACAGATGGCACCCAGTCTCAGTAGTTTCCAGCAAAACTTGAAAAAAGGAAAAAACAAAAATACTAAATTTTTCGCTACTTCTACGGAAAACTATCTTATGAATGCGACTCTTGTTGTCGATTGTGCTTCCATTAATCTCCAAAAGAAGTATGCTATAATTATGAAGATAATACTTGAAAAGTAAAATTATGTAAAATTATTCATACACACTTTGTGTACTGGTTTTCTACATAATCCACAATTCCAACCTTGCTCTCCACTTTCAACCTCCTTTGTACACACACTACACTTGCTACTCATTTCAGTAATATTTTTATCCTTTTACATTTAAATTATTCGGTTTGTTCATACTATACGACTATATCGCAGTCCGGCAACGATGTGCATCGTGCCGCTGCTAACACACTACTGTTAGCAGCGTTAGTTAAATGTTTTTTCCTACGACCACTATACAAAACACTACTTTGCGCATCGTTTTTTGTGCGCAAACTAGCAGATTTCTCACGTATCCAAAACTGTGCGACAAAGTGACATAAGGCATAGCCAAAAACCGTTTCCGTACTGTTTTAATGTATGTAAACAATAGTGATGGGCGGTAACTGAGAACTCAACTGTTACTTATTGTTAATGGAATAACTATTCATTTAAAGCTTCAAGGTAATAAAATAAACACAAATGGGATAACATAGAACCCGACAAGACTATAAAATAGACTCATTATTCTCTTGTGGCAGTAATTATTAAAATTTACGAGTCGATCGCTAATAACAGCCATATCAAATTCACGAACGTGATCGTGAAAATAACTCGCACACCTCTACTAACTTCCATCTACGACGCGCAGCGCCTGCGTTATTGTGTAGAAGTTGCATATCAATGATATATAACCTCTCTTAAATCATTGTTATTATCTACCACGTCTCTCCGCTCACGTCACTTATTTTTAGTTTATACGGAGTCTAATAATAAATAATGATAATATTGTCGGAGAATTCAATGATTTTACAGTATATAATAGTAATAATAAAAAGTCATTGGTAGAATTGAAAATAATATGTACCTACCTAGGTAGGTAGTCTGAAAAAATAAACTTTAGTTAGGTACCTATCATTATAATGGATTTTAATTTCTCTGAATGTGAAGCAGAAAATACACCACCTGCTGAAGTCAGAAAACAAGCACATTTGTGTTCTTTGAATTTGCTACCTGTAGTTTCGAGAGAAAAATACGAATCTGCTTATAAACATTTCATAAATTGGAGAAAAGGTCATAAAAGCAGAGCATTGTCAGAAAAAATAATTTATGTGTTAAATTTGTTAAATAATTAATCTGTTAAATTGTGGTCGTAGGAAAAGTACTGTGTGAAGCACGTGCGGAAAAGAAATTTCACACTCGTGTGAATTGTGACACTCGACTTCGTCTCGTGTCACAATTGTTTCACACTCGTGAGAAATTTTCTCTTTTCCGCACTTGTTTCACAATATACTATTATTAATTATTGTTCGATGGTGTGCGAACCTCTGATAGCACACCTCTAATTTTTATTATCGAGTTTTTAAATAAAATTGAAATATGATTAACTTCTTTATTAAGTGTTTGTTTAATTTGAAAGCACATTATGTATTACGATTATTACTACCTCTTAAAAATGTTTTATTTTTGTTAGTTGTTCGATAAGGGATATGTGCTAGCGGAAGCGATGTTCAGTTCGAAACCACACCCCATCCCTATGTATTAATGATTATAAGTAGCTTTAAAAAAATGTTTTTATTAATTATTGTTCGATGGTGTGCGAACCTCTGATAGCACACCTCTAATTTTTATTATCGAGTTTTTAAATAAAATTAAAATATGATTAACTTCTTTATTAAGTGTTTGTTTAATTTGAAAGCACATTATGTATTACGATTATTACTACCTCTTAAAAATGTTTTGTTTTTGTTAGTTGTTCGATAAGGGATATGTGCTAGCGGAAGCGATGTCCAGTTCGAAACCACACCCCATCCCTATGTAATAATGATTATAGGTAGCTTTAAAAAATGTTTTTGTTAATTATTGTTCGATGGTGGATGTGCGAACCTCTGATAGCACACCTCTAATTTTTATTATCGAGTTTTTAAATAAAGTTAAAATATAATTAACTTCTTTATTAAGTGTTTGTTTAATTTGAAAGCACATTATGTATTACGATTATTACTACCTCTTAAAAATGTTTTGTTTTTGTTAGTTGTTCGATAAGGGATATGTGCTAGCGGAAGCGATGTCCAGTTCGAAACCACACCCCATCCCTATGTATTAATGATTATAGGTAGCTTTAAAAAATGTTTTTGTTAATTATTGTTCGATGGTGGATGTGCGAACCTCTGATAGCACACCTCTAATTTTTATTATCGAGTTTTTAAATAAAATTAAAATATAATTAACAATCTTTACTAAGTGTTCTTTTTATTTGAAAGCACATTATGTATTACGATTATTACTGCCTCTTAAAAATGTTTATTTTTGTTAGTTGTTCGATAAGGGATATGTGCTAGCGGAAGCGATGTTCAGTTCGAGACCACACCCCATCCCTATGTATTAATGATTATAAGTAGCTTTAAAAAAATGTTTTTGTTAATTATTGTTCAATGGTGGATGTGCGAACCTCTGATAGCACACCTCTAATTTTTATTATCGAGTTTTTAAATAAAGTTCAAATATAATTAACTTCATTATTAAGTGTTTGTTTAATTTGAAAGCACATTATGCATTACGATTATTACTACCTCTTAAAAATGTTTATTTTTGTTAGTTGTTCGATAAGGGATATGTGCTAGCGGAAGCGATGTTCAGTTCGAGACCACACCCCATCCCTATGTATTAACGATTATAAGTAGCTTTAAAAAAATGTTTTTGTTAATTATTGTTCGATGGTGGATGTGCGAACCTCTGATAGCACACCTCTAATTTTTATTATCGAGTTTTTAAATAATAATTAACTTCATTATTAAGTGTTTGTTTAATTTGAAAGCACATTATGCATTACGATTATTACTACCTCTTAAAAATGTTTATTTTTGTTAGTTGTTCGATAAGGGATATGTGCTAGCGGAAGCGATGTTCAGTTCGAGACCACACCCCATCCCTATGTATTAATGATTATAAGTAGCTTTAAAAAAATGTTTTTGTTAATTATTGTTCAATGGTGGATGTGCGAACCTCTGATAGCACACCTCTATTTTTTATTATCGAGTTTTTAAATAAAGTTAAAATATAATTAACTTCTTTATAAAGTGTTTGTTTAATTTGAAAGCACATTATGTATTACGATTATTACTACCTCTTAAAAATGTTTATTTTTGTTAGTTGTTCGATAAGGGATATGTGCTAGCGGAAGCGATGTTCAGTTCGAGACCACACCCCATCCCTATGTATTAATGATTATAAGTAGCTTTAAAAAAATGTTTTTGTTAATTATTGTTCGATGGTGGATGTGCGAACCTCTGATAGCACACCTCTAATTTTTATTATCGAGTTTTTAAATAAAATTAAAATATGATTAACTTCATTATTAAGTGTTTGTTTAATTTGAAAGCACATTATGCATTACGATTATTACTACCTCTTAAAAATGTTTATTTTTGTTAGTTGTTCGATAAGGGATATGTGCTAGCGGAAGCGATGTTCAGTTCGAGACCACACCCCATCCCTATGTATTAATGATTATAAGTAGCTTTAAAAAATGTTTTTTTTAATTATTGTTCGATGGTGGATGTGCGAACCTCTGATAGCACACCTCTAATTTTTTTAAAGTTTTTAAATAAAGTTAAAATATAATTAACTTCTTTATTAAGTGTTTGTTTAATTTGAAAGCACATTATGTATTACGATTATTACTACCTCTTAAAAATGTTTTATTTTTGTTAGTTGTTCGATAAGGGATATGTGCTAGCGGAAGCGATGTTCAGTTCGAAACCACACCCCATCCCTATGTATTAATGATTATAAGTAGCTTTAAAAAATGTTTTTGTTAATTATTGTTCGATGGTGGATGTGCGAACCTCTGATAGCACACCTCTAATTTTTATTATAGAGTTTTTAAATAAAATTAAAATATGATTAACTTCATTATTAAGTGTTTGTTTAATTTGAAAGCACATTATGCATTACGATTATTACTACCTCTTAAAAATGTTTATTTTTGTTAGTTGTTCGATAAGGGATATCTGAAAAGTAAAGCGGGCCGAGGTGAGTTTAAGTTTAAAAAGGGTATTATTAGAAACATTCAAACATAGTTCATGCCGGTTTCACAGAAACACATCGACTGTGGAATCGGCTTCTGAGCAAGAAACAAATACATGAGAAATTTAAGTTTCTCCATGCACATAGCCATGTTGTGTATAATAATATATGCCTTGTTATTTTAGGTTGAAATAAGAAAAACCAGCGGTGGAGCAAATGAAGCTGCTGGATTAAGCGAAGTGAGCCAGCAGGTTTTAGGAATCTTGGGGGAAAAAACCGCTCCCTTAAGAAATGATTTTGATTCGGCTGCATCATATCATGGTAATTTAGTTACTTTGCTAATAAAAATTATATTCTATTGATATTTTTGGCTCTATTTTTTTGTATTCTTTTATAAGTATCTTCCGTTTTTTTTTTTTTTTTTTGATTTGCTGCAACAACATAATTTTGATTCCAGGTACTGAAGACGACAACCCAGCAAATGGAGGAAGTACTTCTGAATTGGATGCTTCATACCATGGTACTTTTTTACTTCTTTAGTTCTATCACTTGAGGAAAATGAACACTCAATTTAGATCATTGGAAAAAAATTCATGCCTGAGATTGAATCTGTAAAACTGCATGTGAAATGAATTCTGATTGTTTACAGTTTTACAGGTTCAATCTCAGACATGAATTTTTTTGCGAAAAATTATGGTATCATTTGCTCACATGATAGAATAAAGTATTGATACGTGTGAATTTTTGTTTCCAGGTGATGATGGAGACATTCCTCAAGAATCAGCACCTTCAACCTTAAGTTCTTTACCTGACCGGCCCATTCCTGCTAGAAAATCAAAAACTCCCCTAGGCATCAAGACAAAGGAAGCTATTAGTAGTTAAAGACGGAAGTCGCCATATTTAATGAGAAATTTAACAAACTTTTGTGCCGAATTCAAACAAATGGCTGCGCCTACGAGAGGCTACGGACCGAAACGTTCCGAGGTTGTTGAAGTAAGAATAACTCCACGTCACGCGTCTCTGTCACTGAATAAATTGGGTTAGTGCGTATCCGTATACCTACCTATGCGTATGAACTATACTGCTGCTGTTGCGTGTTAGTTTAGTTGTATTTTGTATTTTCCTTATTAAAGAACAAGCAATAATTAAAACGTGAGTAAATAGTTTATACAGTTACTAAAACGAATTCGAGACAACATTATTATTTTGTAGATGGATTCTGAAACAAAAAAGAGGAGAAGCGGGCGGTGAACTTCACCCAAGAGGAGAAGGAGCTGGTTATGGGTCTTGTTAAAGAGTGAGTACCTGTTTCCCTATTTTGTAACTCGATACGACAATTGACATTACTCAAAAACAAAAAACTTCAACAATTCATAGATTATGCAGAGATAATAAAATAATATGAGGTGGAAAACCAATTTTATATTTGTCATGGCTTAAACATTGTCATTGTTATTTTATAGAAGTTTTAATACAAATTAAAATAGGAAGCATCTTGACTTAATGGTAATTATGATCATATATCACAATGGTTACTTATATTGTATCCTTCCAAACTCTTACTTCACGAGGTCTTCCTAAAGATCAGGTTCCCAAACTCCGATCTCATAATAAAATAATTTCCTGAAATCCTGCCATTCCCATCCATTTTCTTAGGCATATGGATATTATCGAGGATAAGAGGACCAACAGCCAGGCCTATAAGAAGAAAGCAGAGGTGTGGGCCCTCATCACTCGGCGGTTCAACAGTCTTTCTACTAACCGGAGGACTGTCCAGGGATTGAAGGTGGTCTACGACAACCTCAAGAGGAAATTGAGGAAGGAGCTGGCAGAACATAATGTATGTACCTACTACACTTATATCAGAATGTAAGAATTTTGTTCATTTAGAAAGTATTTATAATTGTAGCGTTGCCGTTCCAAAGGGGGTAAGTGCCAAAATTTTAGAAACATGTATTTTTGCATTAATAGGTTGTATGTACCATCGCCGTGTTTCTATAAAGAGGGCAAGTGCCTTAAATTTATTCTAATAATATTCAGCAAACATAAAAAAAATAACGCAGTTGTAACTCCAGAGCAATTTTCTTTGAAGATGGGGTAAGTGCCATTGGCGAATACAGTCAACACAGAGTAGTTTTGTGAACTGTTCTGTGGTAGTTTTGTTTGTCATTCTATTTGATCTGAGCATTGACGTTTACATCATTAATTACCTGTTTTTGGTTACATTATTGTATTAATAACTGGTATGGTGACTCTTGAAGTTAATATGGAGTCTAGTAATAATAATGAACATATTACATTAAATAAAATCAAAGGAGGAAAAAAAAGCAAGCATCTCGTAATAGAGTTAGCGGTAAGCAGTATAAAACCTGCAAAAATAAATCAGTTAATGAAAAAAATTCGCCAAGGGATAAGATAAGTTATAATAAGCTTAAAAGATCGCGCACACTATTTCTGCATAGACCGATCCAGCAAAAAATGCCCGCGAAGACGCACTCTTTAATATGTACTATGTAATCGAGTAACGCACATATTAGCCCAGCACTAACCCGTAGCGTCACCAAAAAAGAATGTCAGAACAAAAAAGCTACAATAAACATTTCTTTCTTCGAGCTGTACACATCCATTTTGCACACTAAAAAATTGAAATTTTTTAGCTGCAGTCTGGTTAAAGTGGCTGGTTTGCGCTGCTAAAATGTGCGAGGTCATGCAGGATGCAGGTTAGCGCTGTACTGGCCCGTGCCGGAAATGTGTTCGAACTTTTGATGGAAATTAAATACACATGCGTGATATAAATGCGCGAATATTTTGCTATAGGTGTCTTGCAAGTGCTATTACCAATGCAAGGCCTTATCCCCTGAAGTGAAGACTTCATTGTTCAAGCAATTTTACGGGAGTAATGAAGCTACACAAGGGAGGTTTTACTGTTTTTTTGGTGTATTTTTTTTGGTTGGTGTACAACGACAACGGCTCAAGATAGAGAAAAACGGCTTACGCATGTCCCTATTTCAACTTTTTATGTACTATCCCATGATGTAGATGAAATGTTTATACAGGGTGATAAAATTAAAAAAAAAAATCTAAGATACCTCCACGAGTAGCCAAATAAAAAAAAACAAAGAAAGTGCAAATATTTCTATATAGGATAGTACATATAAAAAAGTTAAAAAAGAGACATGTACATGTAAGCCGTTTTCCTCTATCTTGAGCCGTTTTCGTTGTACAGAGCTTCGAACTTGAGAAATTACGATTTTCACTTGTTTATAACTCACAAACTTTTCAATTTAAACAGCAACTGTAAAAACCAATCTTATTATTTTTTCTTCTCAGATAATCTAAAAATACAATAACATAGGAGCATTCAATTTAAAAAACCATAGCTTTGATATGCCACTCTCATATGGGACACTCTGTATAGTTCAAAATAATTTTAAATTATGGCCATTGTGATCGTGTACTTGAATTTGCAAAACTTTTTTTGAAAAAATCCATCGTTTGGCCCACAGAGACCGCTTCGAATGAGCTGGGACACCCTGTATAATAATATAATAACCTTGAGCACCTATCACTTTTCTATAAACTTTAATTCTGGGCACTTTTTTTCTTAAAAAATATTTATTCTGCGCACTATCACTTTTCTAAAAACGTTGATTCTGGGCACTTGCCCCTTTTTTAAAATATTTATTCTGGACACTTACCTCTTTTCTAAAAACTTTGATTCTGGGCAC
Organism: Malachius bipustulatus; assembly: GCA_910589415.1. Lineage (NCBI taxonomy): Eukaryota > Metazoa > Arthropoda > Insecta > Coleoptera > Melyridae > Malachius > Malachius bipustulatus. The sequence goes on along the minus strand of OU342638.1, from coordinate 3,008,796 downwards.
TTGCACCTTTAAAAAAAAATTATTCTGGGCACTTACCCCTTTTCTGAAAACTTTAATTCTAGGCACTTACCCCTTTTTAAAAAATATTTGTTCTTGGCACTTGCACCTTTTCTAAAAACAATATAGTTTTTTATTTATTTCATAAAAGACCTCACAGCATAGAATTTTAGTTTCAGTTAGATTTATGATCCCTTGCACTCATTAACATGGTCAACATATGAAAATAATTACATTTATTAAATTAAAAAATTTATAAGCTTTTTCATCAATATCTCTGAAAGATTATTTTGGCACTTACCCCCTTTGGAACGGCAACGCTAGAATTAGGGAATAATTAACTAGAAAGTGATGACATTTTCTATACAATGCTGTACAAGGCATCTTGTACTTTAGTAGGCAGACCGAATACGGAATGCGGCCATGTAAAACGTACGTTGCAGATTTTCAGAAATGTTAATCGGTTTTCAACAGTCCCGAAGCCATTTAAAGGCGTACAGGTTGAAGTTAGTTACTTCATAGATATTGGTTATCGTAATTGAACAGATATTTTTTGATTTATTTATTAATTTATTTATTGATTTATTTTTTGATTTATTATAGAATTAATAATAATTATTGATGACGTACATGTCCTTTTCATTCCGCGTTCGGTTTTTTTTTCTCCCTTTGATTTCCAATGTTTACATGATTGTATACACTGACAATGATGAAAATCCCCATGCCATTATTCAAACCAAATTCCAAAAAAAAAATTCGGTAAACGTCTGGGCAGGGATTGTGGGGAATTATTTGCTAGGGCCATTTTTTTACCTCGAAGATTAGGAGGTGATGAATATTTGAACTTTCTTCAAAATGACCTGCCCGAACTTTTGAAGGTTGTTAATTTGCAACCAGCGACAAATGTGGTCCCAGCATGACAGTGCACCAGCCCACTTCAGTCTTGCAGTCAGGCACTTTCTACATCAGCAATTTCCTGTTAGATGGATTGGCAGAGGAGCTGATGCTCCAATATTTTGGGCGCCGCGGTCACCCGATTTAAATATCGGTTTATGCTAATTCCATAAGGGCCCCATACACGGACGTTCATGTCTCAATTCATCGACGCGCAACCATCAACGCGCAAGCAAAAACGAATGTTAGTGGCCATTTCTCCGTCGCGGTTATGCGTGCACATTCAAAAACGTCCACGATCAGGTTCCTCCTGAAAACAATTCCACGAGCATGTGAGTGCGCGTCGAAGCTTGCGCGTGTGTGTTTAAATAATTTAAAATCGGAAAATAATAATAAGGGACACTACAGTGAAGTAGAAGGTAGGTAAATTTTTATAATAATTCAGGTAGTTAATTATTGTTTATTTTACTGTGTGTAATGTATTTTATACAGTGAGTTTCTTTTTCAGTGCAACACAGGGATTTACATATAAAAACTGTACCTCGCGTTAATGGTTTTCCTGGAGTAAATTTATGAAATTTTTTGCTGAATCGTGATACACATTATCCTACACGACATTTTGAAGGTCTGGTAACAACGGAAGCAATACTTTTTGAATTATAACGAAAAAAGTGGAACGATTTTTGATAATTTTCAAAACTAATTAGGTGATGTTTTTATTCACTGACGTCTATCAAATCTCTGACATTTCAATAATACGTTATTGTTTAGCAGCTTCTGGGCGACAGTTTGAGCATTATTTGCTTTAGATTTTTATACTTCTCGTCTTAATAATAAATCGCTTTCTACAAGTAGTGTCTGCTTCTCTTTAGTTCAGAAATAGTAGTCCTTAGGTCAAGATTTAAAACTGATTTAAACAGTCATGATTGATATGTCAGATTCGATAGACGCCAGTAAACAAACACGCATCAGCTAACTATAGCTTTGAAAATCTGTAGAAACAGATCCGCTTTTTTCGTTTTAATTAAAAAAGTATTGCTTCCATTGTTATCAGACCATTTCCAAAAGTACACCAGATCATCGAAATATCGCGTAGAATAATGTGTATCACGATCAAGCGAAAAAAAAATTCATAAATTTACTCCAGGAAAACTATTAACACGAGATAAAGTTTTTACATGCAAATCCCTATGTTGCATTTAAAAAGAAACTCAAAGGTAATACCTATTACAGTTTTGTAATTTATTTTAGAAAATTGAATTGGAACACAAAAAATCAAGCATGTCAGATTTAAGGAGCGTGACACGTGATTTTGTGAGAGAATTTATCGAGCTCTACAGAGCTCATCCATGCCTATGGAAAACAAAATCTAAAGATTATTTAAATAAATCCAAAAAAAATGTAGCCTACAGTATTTTGATTGAAAAGTTAAAAACAGTTCAGCCAGATGCAACCAAGCATACGGTGATCCAGAAAATAAATACATTGCGTGGAGGTTTCCGAAGGGAACTGAAAAAAGTAAGCGGATCCAAAAGGTCCGGCACAGGAGCGGACGAAGTTTATGTACCAACACTCTGGTACTTTGATCTTTTTGATCTTGTCAAAGATCAAGAGGTTCCGAGAGAATCGGTTTCGAGTATCCCCACGGATGATGACCAATCATCACATAATTTTACTGCTGATGATGAGGAAGCTGAAATGAATAATGAGGCAAGTCCCAAAGTTTTAAACTACATCATATATCTACTATGTATCTTTATTTATAAGTCATCAAAGTAATGTTCCTAGTTTATGAAACATGTTTCATATTTTTCACAATTCACAAATTAAGTAAGGTAAAAAATATCAGATGGTTAACATTTAACAATAATGTCGATAAACAAGATTCCTAGCTCAAGTTAACTTTAGTGGATCATTTGTTCTTGCCACGGAACTAAGCCTTCTTCATTAAAATATTGTGTGAACATTTGACGTACTTCAATTGCTTCATTGTATGATCTTCTGTTTTGCCCACATTGCAAATTCGCTAAATGATTAGGATCAACGCGCAGACCAGTTTTAAAAATGCCTTGTTCCACATTTTCTTTGTCAAACGATTCATTAGGTGTGTAAGTGTTTGTGCATTTACGTCTTAGATAATTATGAAGAGCACAGCAGGTTAACACTACACTATTAATTGAATCAAGGCTGATGCCAATAGCTGTATTAAAAATTCTAAATATTGCAGCTAATATTCCAAAAAAATTTTCAATTTTACATCTAGCTCTTGATAGACGATAATTAAATATCTTTTTCTCGTGGTTTAAATCTTTTTGACTATACGGTTTCAAGAAGTCTGCACGCAAAGCGAAGGCTTCGTCTCCAACAAATACAAACGGGATTGGTCTGTCGCAATTTTTTGGGCTAGCTGCAGCTGGAATACGAAGTGTTCCATTCTTTAATTTATGATAGAAGCGAGTATATTCTATAACTCCACCGTCAGATATTCTTCCGTTAACACCGAAGTCGCACATTAAAAATTCATAATTGGCATTGCAAATCGCTAGTAAAACCAAACTGTGGTATCCTTTATAGTTATAAAAATAAGCTCCGCTCCTTGGAGGTGGTTTTATATTAATAAATGTTTGCCGTCCACTGCACCTAGACAGTTAGGAAAATTGCATCGTTCTTCGAATTGCTTAGCAATAGACTTCCACTCATCTTGTGTTGAAGGAAACTGAAATAAATAATAATCGAAATGAAGACATCGTATTGCAAGAAATCTGAGATAATAGTTAGCTAGTTGGTCATCCACTATAATATTTAAATGTGAAGGAGAAACTGAATTTAGGTGCATAGCAACTTTGATATACTGATTTAAAATATTTATCCTCATTTCAGACAGAAAACGAATATTTCAATGACACTTGTGATGCGGAAATGCCCACCGCTTCTACAAGTCAAGTACCGAAAAGGAGAAAAAGGTGTGCAAATGCACCCTCGAAGGCACCTTTGACTAAGGCCGACCAAATACTTGACATGGTTGGTGCAAAGTTGAACACTCCAGAAGATGAGTTCATTATTATTGGTAAGAATGTAGCAGCCAAATTGAGAAGAATGTCACGGGAAACACGAATTTACAGCGAGAAGCTAATTAATGGCGTTTTGTTTAAAGCAGAATTGCATCAAATTGATCAACATACAACTATTAGTTCATCCCATAATAACACCCTTTCCACTTTTAGCTATCCAAACTCGCAGTCCAATATTCATCCCGATTCTGGCAACCACAATGATCCTACCTATCCTACCTCAAATTCCGGAACCAATGAAAACACCCAGAGTTTTTATCAGAACACGAAGTGGTCCTATTAAATATGTAAATATTATGTATCTATAGAAATAAATCTCATTACTATGTAATACTTTTGCTTTCTATTTTTTGAAACAAATTTCATATATATTACTTACCTTAAGGTATTTTTCTTGCAGAATCTTATGAATAAAATCGCAAGTTTCAGGGATTATTTTTCCCAACGCTTGCGGAGATATTATGGCCGTAAATTTTAGATCTTCGTAATTACGACCCGTCGCTAAAAATCGAAGCGTCGCACTCAATCTTTCATGTGGTGTTATTGCACGCCTCATGTTGGTATCCTGACGCTCTATTAATGGTGATATCAGTTTAAGAAGTTCCACATAAGTATCTTCATCCATTCTTAGATAGTTACGCCAATCGTCAGGCTCTACTCTTAATTCTTCCAGCAGTTTCACATGCGACAATTGTTCTCTCTTTAAAAGCCAATCCTTACTCCATTTAGAGCGATATTTCTTCTTTTTAATTTTTCTTTCCACATTTTTAACAATAATAGCACACGCCACTGCCACCATACACATTTCTTCAGACATTTTTGCACGACCGTCTATGTCCGCTACTCATACAAAACTGCAGCTATGAAATACAACTTCACTTGTCGTCTGTGGGCAAATTATGCTAACGTTGATGCGCCACGTACATGAATGTACGATGATGCATTAAATCAAGAACGTGCGTGTATGGGGCCCTTTAAACTCTGAAGAACAACTTCGGCAGCGCATAACGGACAATTCGAAACTCTCCCCAAGTTTTTCAAAAAACTAGAACAAATTTTATAAAAAGACTGCGCGCTTGCATCAATGCACAAGGCAGACATTTCGAACATCTTTTGAAAACAAATTAACCACTAAACAATGTTAAAAATTTTTAAATTGTTTATACTTAGAGTTTTGTTAAATTGAATCTTGTTAATAACAATCATTAAAATTCAATTTATCTTTCGTTATGGTGTCAATGGTTTTCCAATTCATTAAAATTTTGTGTCTTTGAGTTTAATTTTTTGATCATAAAATGACCTTTTTTTCAAAAATGGTTAGTTTCACAAAAAATTACAAAGAATAATTTTTTGCGTAAAAAACTCCAAAATTTTATAAAATGTTTCCAAAGCAGCTATTTTCCCAGTGGCGTAGAAAATAGGGTCGAAAAAAACCTTGTCAACCCCAAAATATCCGCCACTGCTTTATGCAAAGCCAATCATTTGGCATTAGAAGTATTACTTTTTTAAGGTTCCTATTTGTACAAAAGCTGGTATCCTTGCGACAAGCGGTTCCCAAGTTATCCGCAAAAAACTAATTAATTTCTTCAACTTAAACACCCTGTATCTCAAAAACGGTGCATTTTAAAGGGTATGTTTAAAAAAAAAATTGATTTTTTTTGGACGTACTATCCTCCCTTTAAGTTTGTAACACCAATTCAGGGACAGCCTATATATACAGTGTGACCCATTTGTTCTTGAAACACCCTGTAGGATCTTAATTTATGGTGCGATTTTAAAGAAATTTCTTTTAAACCATAGAGCTTGATAAACTATATTTTGGGAGCAAAAAGCGTCTCATTCCAACAAAATCCAAGGCCTACTAGATCGGTGTTTACTTGTAAAATCTCAAAAATTCATATTAGCGATGTTTTTAGAAAAAAAACTGTGCACGCTACTGGATTCACCAGCCCTCAAAACGGTACTGTACTAAATTTTATTGGAAATGTCAGAGTAATAAGGATCTTGCAGTTATTTTAGAAATTCATAATAGAACTCCGAATTTTCATTAATTTATTCGAAAAGGTCAAGAGAGACAAAATAGAAATTGTACATCTAGTTGGTGATAATGTAGGTACTTTAATTTTTTAATTATATTTTTTTATTTATTAATTTATTTTTTTTATATATTTTTTAAATTTTTTTTATTTTTATTTTTACTTTTTTTTACTTTTTTTTTAATTTTAATTTTTACTTATGATAGCTTTTGTCCTTTTTCAAATTAATTTATGAAAATTCGGAGTATTATTATGAATTTTTAAAATAACTACAAGATCCTTTTTACTCTGACATTTCCAATAAAATTTGGTACAGTACCGTTTTGAGGGCTGGTGAATCCCGTGGCGTGCCCAATTTTTTTCTAAAAAAATCGCTAATATGAATTTTTGAGATTTTACAAGTAAACACTGATCTAGTAGGCCCTGGATATTGTAGGAATGAGACGCTTTTTGCTCCCAAAATATAGTTTATCAAGCTCTATGGTTTAAAAGAATTTTTTTCAAAATCGCACCATAAATTAAGATTCTACAGGGTGTTTCAAGAACAAATGGGTCACACTGTATATGTATATATATACAGGGTGATTCATGAGTGACCTTACATAGACCAATGGTGATAAGCGGACTTCAAGGTGGGTCGAAAACCACAAAAGAAATTTTTTTTGTGTGATTGGTTAAGAAGTTACAGGGTGTTTTATGTCTCAGGTACAAAACTTTGATAGGCGATATTTCTGAAACGGCTGGAGATATTTTGTAGAAATTTACTAGGAATGGTGCATTCCGGAAACTTATCAAAACCGCATTCTGAGTTAATAAAAAATCCAGGACCGGACTTGAAAATTTTTGCCCCCATGGTCTTTGTTGAAAAAGTTAATTTTCTGACTGTGCTACTGAAAAACTGTCATCGAATTTGAAAAGATAAGAAAAAACTCAATAGAAATCATTCCTCAATTTGAACGGCACACTCAAACCGTCTCGAAAAAAAAATGTCAAAGTAAAACTTCTCAGTAAATTATCGTTTTCGAGCAGACAAATTTTACTTAATGTTCGTCTGAATTCCTTCAAATTTATTTTTTGACTTGTTTCTGTGGGGAAAATGTTGGACAGAAGGCCAAGCTTTATTACTGGGAAATCAGGTGTCAACTGCAAAATTTTCAGATTTCACTAATAATCACAAATCATTTCACTAATAACGAATACCAGACATTATGTTTGTGTATAGTTTCTGCAATGGAAATTCAAGAGCAGCTGCGAAAGAATACCATAGAAGATCACAATCGAAGAACACCGGCCCATGTAACGTTTCGCGTCTGTTTTCCAATTTTCTCGAAACCACGGCATATTTCCCTGAGTTCAAAGGAATGCTGAACCTCAATTGGAAAATCTGAGCCATAAAACATCGTGGAGATGGTGGCAGTAAATCCAAGTACAAGTACGCGAAGAATTGGGCAAGCACTGAGCATTTCTCAATCAAGAGTATGGCGAAGTTGAAAAAAAGAAGAGCGGATGCCATCCCTGTCACGTATACAAAGCGTACAGAGGCTTCAACCATTCAATGAAGTTCCATTGAATGGACTGCGTAGAATTTTGTATACTGATCGAAGCTCAGTTCACGCGGGATGGTGTAACGAATAAAAAAAACTCCTACCTATGGGCATATGAAAATCCGCGCTCTGTTGTTCAGCAGAACTCGCAACAGATTTTCTATAAATGTGCAGTGTGGCATTACCAAATGATACCCTAATAGGACCCCATTTTTTGCTGGGCGGCTCACGGGGGAAAATTATTTACTTTTCCTACAAGTCATTTTGCCCGGCTTGCCTGCAGAGGCGAACGTGAACAGGCGTGCTCTTTCCTTCCAGCAAGATGGGGCACCACCGCATTTTTCTCGACAAGTCAGAGAGCATCTCCACAATGAGTACCTACCCCAATCGTTGGTTCGGGCGCGGCGGCCCTCATTCCTGACCACCTAGGTCCCCCAACCTCACTGTTTTAAACTATTACCCATGGGGCCATATGAAGCAGGAAGTCTAAAAAACGGAAGTAAGTACCAGAGAGGAGCTCAGGACGCGAATACTGGTAGTTGCTGATGAAATTAGAAACAACAGGCAAATAATTCAAAAAGCAAACCAAAATTTATGGAAACGCTGCAGAAAATGTATTGAAGTTGGTAAAGGACATTTTGAGAACCGTTTATAACATTAATATTGATAACATTTAATTTACACTGACATTTTTCCCACAGAAACAAGTCAAAATATAAATTTGAAGGAATTCAGACGAACATTAAGTAAAATATGTCTGCTCGAAAACGATAATTTACTGAGAAGTTTTACTTTGACATTTTTTTTTCGAGACGGTTTGGGTGTGCCGTTCAAATTGAGGATTGATTTCTATTGAGTTTTTTCTTATCTTTTCAAATTCGATGACAGTTTTTCAGTAGCACGATCAGAAAATCAACTTTTTCAACAAAGACCATGGGGGCAAAAATTTTCAAGTCCGGTCCTGGATTTTTAATTAACTCAGAATGCGGTTTTGATGAGTTTCCGGAATGCACCATTCCTAGTAAATTTCTACAAAATATCTCCAGCCGTTTCAGAAATATCGCCTATCAAAATTTTGTACCTGAGACATAAAACACCCTGTAACTTCTTAACCAATCACACAAAAAAAATTTCTTTTGTGGTTTTCGACCCGCCTTGAAGTCCGCTTATCACCATTGGTCTATGTAAGGTCACTCATGAATCACCCTGTATATATATACAGGGTGTCCCATAACATGTGGGCAATCTCCCGGATTTGGGTATATTTCGTAAAAATAAATGAAAAAATAGCTATAAAATTAATTCCTCAGAGACACCCCTACAAAGATATTAGCTGTTGAAGTTGAGGGTTGAAAATCAATTTTTTGCAATAACTTTTTTATTTCTTGACCGATTTTGATAATTTTTGATTTTATTTTGTATTATTTGGGACTGTTTAGAATAGTGTTTCATAATCTTTGGTAGCACATACATAGACCTCGGGATGGCATAACCCCCTCATTCACTTGAAAGAAAACAATTAAAATAATAATTTAACAATTTTTTAAGGTTAATTTTCCTTTTCTTTGATATTTTTTACATAAAAAATGTATCCTATTTTATTTCGATAGAGCGAACCGTTATCGAGATAAACGTCCTTCTAATAGGTGATGCGTCGCAGGAACTTTTCAAATTTCAAGTAAATTTTAACAAGATGGCTGACCTATGACAGTAAATTGAGCAGGAAACAAAACAATAACTTAATTAAATACACGTCAGTGTCAAAGATTTCATTTCATGCAGATTCTAACTGATTTTAAAATGAGTTACAAAAACGCTGAATACGCAGAAAATCAGTTAGAATTGAATCTGCATGAAATGAAATCTTTTGACACTGACGTGTATTTAATTAAGTTATTGTTTTGTTTCCTGCTCAATTTACTGTCATAGGTCAGCCATCTTGTTAAAATTTACTTGAAATTTGAAAAGTTCCTGCGACGCATCACCTATTAGAAGGACGTTTATCTCGATAACGGTTCGCTTTATCGAAATAAAATAGGATACATTTTTTATGTAAAAAATATCAAAGAAAAGGAAAATTAACCTTAAAAAATTGTAAAATTATTATTTTAATTGTTTTCTTTCAAGTGAATGAGGGGGTTATGCCATCCCGAGGTCTATGTATGTGCTACCAAAGATTATGAAACACTATTCTAAACAGTCCAAAATAATACAAAATAACACCAAAAATTATCAAAATCGGTCAAGAAATAAAAAAGTTATTGCAAAAAATTGATTTTCAACCCTCAACTTCAACAGCTAATATCTTTGTAGGGGTGTCTCTGAGGAATTAATTTTATAGCTATTTTTTCATTTATTTTTACGAAATATACCCAAATCCGGGAGATTGCCCACATGTTATGGGACACCCTGTATATATATACAGGGTTACTGGTAACTGGATACATTTCTTTGGTGATCTGATAAAACAAGAGGTAAGGAGTAAATTAACCCCAACATGCACTATACAAAACTCAATAGATTTTGAGATATTTCGATTTTCCACTTTTCTTAAAAAAATTGTTTCAGATGTCTTGAAATGTAATTTTCAAAAAATCTACTTTAACTTTGTGATTTTTTTTTTGCTGGAATACTTGTCCAATACTATGCTTCCTTCTGGAATAAAAAATATCCTGAGGTATTTCGATCGTGTGAAAATTTCAAAGAAAAACTTTCACAAACTATTTTTTTTAAATAAGATTTAAAAGTTTTTACAAGTTATTTTCGCAAAATTGTCAAGGCAACTTGCGTACAAATTGTTTTAAAAACTTCCCTAGTGTAGTAGCTATCTAACAAGGTACGAATCTTGTACAAGAATAACAGAATCTCCCCGCTATGTACCGTTACCGAGGAACAAATCCTTAAGTCGGGACGTTTTAAAAAAAATACGTCCCTGAACGGGGGTCTTAAAATTCTCGGATCCGGTCCATTTTCAATAGGTCGTATTTGGGGGTCACGAGCTTCGTCCCTACCAAGTTTCGTCCCGATCGGTAAAACTTTCAGACACTTAGAGTGGCTATTACTAGGCTATTCCCGAAAAATCCCGAAATTCCCGAAAAAATGACACTTCCCGGGAACGGATCCCGCTCATTTTCAATAGGCATCGTGCCACGGTGCGCCTCTTCAATCGAGCCAAATTTCAACTTTCCCACATGAAAACTGGCGGCTCTAGAGTGTTTCCTAGCAAAGTCACAGACAGACAGACCGACAGACAGACATTTTTCGGGCACAAGAATACGTATACTTACGAAACTTCTGTGACTTTGCTAGGAAACACTCTAGAGCCGCCAGTTTTCATGTGGGAAAGTTGAAATTTGGCTCGATTGAAAAGGCGCTCCGTGGCACGATGCCCATTGAAAATGAGCGGGATCCGTTCCCGGGAAGTGTCATTTTTTCGGGAATTTCGGGATTTTTCGGGAATAGCCTAGGAAACACTCTTAGTGTCTGAAAGTTTTACCGATCGGGACGAAACTTGGTAGGGACGAAGCTCGGGACCCCCAAATACGACCTGTTGAAGATGGGCCGGATCCGTGAATTTTAAGACCCCCGTTCAGGGCCGTATTTTTTTTTAAAACGTCCCGACTTAAGGATTTGTTCCTCGGTAACGGTACATAGCGGGGAGATTCTGTTATTCTTGTACAAGATTCGTACCTTGTTAGATAGCTACTACACTAGGGAAGTTTTTAAAACAATTTGTACGCAAGTTGCCTTGACAATTTTGTGAAAATAACTTGTAAAAACTTTCAAATCTTATTTAAAAAAAATAGTTTGTGAAAGTTTTTCTTTGAAATTTTCACACGATCGAAATACCTCAGGATATTTTTTAATCCAGAAGGAAGCATAGTATTGGACAAGTATTCCTGCAAAAAAAAAAATCACAAAGTTAAAGTAGATTTTTTGAAAATTACATTTCAAGACATCTGAAACAATTTTTTTAAGAAAAGTTGAAAATCGAAATATCTCAAAATCTATTGAGTTTTGTATAGTGCATGTTGGGGTTAATTTACTTCTTACCTCTTGTTTTATCAGATCACCAAAGGAATGTATCCAGTTACCAGTAACCCTGTATATATATATATAGAGAGAGAGAACCTCCAGAACCTAGTGCTCTAACAGATGAAGACTCTGCCGACGAAGACGATGGTGGAACATTAGATAATTTGAGTGGTAATCAGCTTCGCTCGAAGGTGGAAATAAAACTCTATAACTCTGCAAGAATTTCCGCTGAAGATGTAGTAGCTGTTGATGAGCGTCTAGCAGACACTGAGAAAATAGTAGCTGCAAACGAAAGATCAACTGTCACCAGTCATAAAGAAAATTATTTTCAAAATTTAATGAAATTCTGTGTCATTCTTCAAAAAATCAAGCTTAGCGACACAGTAAACTAGATCCAAAATGCCGACCTAGCTTAATCTGGCAGCAGAATTTTTCCTGCTACCAATTTTGAAAGGCAGATACCGCGATTTAACTTGCGTTGATATTTTTGAAAAATTCATTGATAATGATGTAATTGATCTATTAGTAAACGAAACTCGGAGTTAACAGCAGATGAAATTAGATGTTTTATAGCAATTTTAATTGTCAGTGGGTATAATCACAAATCAAGCAAACGATTTTACTGGGATTCCGGTACAGACATGAAAAACATTCTAGTAAGCAACGCGATGAGAAGAGACAGATTCACTCAGATCGTGCGATTCATACATAGTGCTGACAATACCAGAATTGACCAATCTGATTATAATATGTATAAGCTAATGGAAGTCCGTTAATGGAATGATTGAAAAAGCGATTTGTGAAAAATTTTGTGTGACTGACAAATCGGATTTCGACGAATCGATGATAAAATATTACGGGAGATATTCTTAAATATTAACAATTTAATAAAGGGAAACCTATTCGCTTCGGCTTGAAAATGTGGGCTTTCAACTCACCTGATGGTTGCTGAGTTAACTGTGATATACAGGGTGTCTCAGCTTATTCGAAGCGGTCTCTGTAGGCCAAACGATTGACTTTTTCAAAAAACTTTTTGAAATTTCAAGTACAGAATCACAATGGCCATAATTTAAAATTATTTTGGAGTATACAGAGTGTCCCATATGAGAGTGACATTTCAAAGTTATGTTTTTTAAATAGAATGCTCCTATGTTATTGGATTTTTAGATTGTCTAAGAAGAGAAAATAAGATTGGCTTTTACATTTGATGTTTAAATTCAGAAGTTTTTGAGTTATAAACAAGGTCTCTTCCGAGACCTTGGCCTGCCGGCGGCGTCGGGCCTTCGGCCCTCCATTGCATGCCTTCGGCCCGGTTTTTCAGTAGATCCCCGTCAAAGTTAGAATTTTTCATGTTTTTTTCATGTTACCTTTTTTTCTATGTCGCTACACGGCACTGTGATCAGTAGATTCCGCGTCATAGTTAAAATCTGCCATTCATCTCTTTTTGTCTTATTTTTTTTCTATATCGTTCCTGAAGGACCAATATGGGAACTTCCGAGATCGCGCGTAAAAGTTAGATTCGCGTAAAAGTTAGTCACGCGTTAGTTCAACAGTTCAAGTTAGTCGTGAAAGAGAGAACAGGTCGCGGAGAAGCATGGATTTTTTTTTTCACAGCTGTCAAATATGTCTATGCGGTCTGTGAAATCAACAAAATGCCAAAAATGAGTTTTGTTGAAAAGAGAAACGATTTTTTTAAATGCTCTTGATTTTGACATTTAAAAAATGACAGTTTTTTGTATACAGGGTGTCCCATAATATGTGGGCAATCTCCCGGATTTGGGTAAATTTCGTAAAAATAAATGAAAAAATAGCTATAAAATTAATTCCTCAGAGACACCCCTACAAAGATATTAGCTGTTGAAGTTGAGGGTTGAAAATCAATTTTCTGCAATAACTTTTTTATTTCTTGAACGATTTTGATAATTTTTGGTTTTATTCTGTATTATTTTGGACTGCTTAGAATAGTGTTTCATAATCTTTGGTAGCACATACATAGACCTCGGGATGGCATAACCCCTTTATTCACTTGAAAGAAAACAATAAAAATATTAATTTTACAGTTTTTTAAGGTTAACTTTCTTTTTATTTGATATTTTTTACATAAAAAATGTATCATTATTTATTTCGATAGAGCGAACCGTTATCGAGATAAACGTCATTCTAATAGGTGATGCGTCGCAGGAGTTTTCTAAATGTCAAGTAAATTTTAACAAAATGGCTGACCTTTGAAAGTAAATTGAGCAGGAAACAAAACAATAACTTAATTAAATACACGTCAGTGTCGAAGATTTCATTTCATGCAGATTCAAATCTAACTGATTTTCTGCGTATTCAGAGTTTGTGTAGCTCATGTTAAAATCAGTTAGAATTGAATCTGCATGAATTGAAATCTTTGACACTATTTGACGTGTATTTAATTAAGTTATTGTTTTGTTTCCTGCTCAATTTACTGTCATAGGTCAGCCATCTTGTTAAAATTTACTTGAAATTTAGAAAGTTCCTGCGACGCATCACCTATTAGAAGGACGTTTATCTCGATAACGGTTCACTCTATCGAAATAAATAAGGATACATTTTTTATGTAAAAAATATCAAATAAAAAGAAAGTTAACCTTAAAAAACTGTAAAATTAATATTTTTATTGTTTTCTTTCAAGTGAATAAAGGGGTTATGCCATCCCGAGGTCTATGTATGTGCTACCAAAGATTATGAAACACTATTCTAAACAGTCCAAAATAATACAGAATAAAGCCAAAAATTATCAAAATCGTCCAAGAAATAAAAAAGTTATTGCAAAAAATTGATTTTCAACCCTCAACTTCAACAGCTAATATCTTTGTAGGGGTGTCTCTGAGGAATTAATTTTATAGCTATTTTTTCATTTATTTTTACGAAATTTACCCAAATCCGGGAGATTGCCCACATATTATGGGACACCCTGTATAACACCAATATGTTATTGCTGCACATTTTACCTTTACGACGATACCAAAATCTGGCCGCCATCTTGATTCTTCGATTTTAATTAATTTTTTTTCGTGTGCAAAAACTCGCGTTTTTTCAACTTTTCGATTTTGACGTTTCAAATGTGACAGTTCGATTTGGTTTTTCGAAAATATTTCACCGGATTGTAGTGGCCGGGAGTGTTTTCGTTACGTTAAAATTACAAAATGGCCGCCATTTGGATTCCTCGAATCGGAAAAAATTATTTCCTTCGGTCGCGTTTACGGAATTTCCTCATACGTAATATGACCTTACGGTTCTGTACTGTATTTTTCACGGCGAATTTTTCAAATTTTGAAAATAATTATCAGTCCAAATTATTAGTGAAAGACTAATAGTACATCGCAATTAATTGTAAAAACAATTATTTACAAAATGCATAAGAAATTAAGGCATTTCCCGAACAGAACCGCGAATTTATTATGGTTACATACTAATAATTACCATTAAAATAATAATATAGCGGGGGAACGGAGCGACTGAGTCCGGCTTCGACGCGTCGCGATCACGATCGCGCCCGGGAACAGCCGTTGGATAATTATTGACAATTTCTTAAAATTGTCATATCTTCGTTATTAAAAGACCAATGTGGATAATTTTTTCACAATCATTTACGTTAATCAATTGTCGTTGCGACTGTCCTTCTAATTTCCCCAATCCTGTATAAAAAATATGACAAAAATAAATAAAAAAGCATTTATCGATTTTTTAATAAAAATAAAAGTGTAAGCTAATTTTCGGACAGCGAGGAAATTTTTTATTTTTCGTTTAAAGTACCAACATAATCGACACGAAATGAAGCAAAAACTTCAAATTTAGTGTTGAAGAAAAAAAAATTGACAAAAGTTCAACTATGTCGTCAATCGAAGATGTTATATTTGAAACACGCCGGAACAGTGTCAATGACCTGCCAAAGTTTTTCCGAATTTTGAACGGTTTAGGAAAAAACTATATCTATATTTTTTGTAGGTAAAGAACGTCTCTATCATACAGTTTAATTTATTTTTCGATCGGTCGACAATATTTCGAAAAAAATTCGAAAGCATGCGACAAAGAGTAGCATTTGGTCAATTGTTATTATTGAAGAAACAATTGCCGCTCCCAAACAGGGAATTTTTCTGGAAAATGTTTCAAATAAAAAAATAGCACTTGAAGAATTGTTCAAAAAAGGTTTGGTTTGACTTTTCGCTAGGATGAACCGTTTTCGAAAAAAAAATTTTTTGTGGGTTTTTATTTTATTTTAAACCAAAGCTGTTTTTTTTTTTTGAATAAGTCACTTTTGCCGACTTGTCACGTAAAAATTATAATCGTCTTTTTCGTAGGTAAGTAACGGCTCTATCTCACTGTTTTGTTATTTTTCGATCGATCAAATAAATTTTGAAAAAAATCCGAAATAGTCGAAAAATCATGCGAAAACGGTGTACTCAATTTTTGAGAGCCGATTACCGCTCACTTAATTATTTTTTCGAAAAACGATCTCTACAAAGTTTGTACGTCCATTCTTCCCCTAAGTAACTGTCTTGTAGAATCTGTCCGCGATGTAACGTTACCGAGATACAAATTCTTATGTCGGGACGTTTTAAAAAAAATACAGCCTTGAACGGGGGCCTTAAAATACTCGGATCTGGCCCATTTTCAATAGGTCGAATTTTGGGGTCCCGAGCTTCGTTCCTACCGAGTTTTCATCCCGATCGGTGCAACTTTCAGACACTTAAAGTGTTTTCTAGTTCGTTTCCGAAAAAAACCGAAATTCCCGAAAAAAATACACTTCCCGGTAACGGATCTAGCTTATTTTCAATAGGCATCGTGGGACCGTGCGCCTCTTCAATCGAGCCAAATTTCAAACTTCTACGACTAAAAATGGCGCCTCTAGAGTGTTTCCTAGCAAAAGTCACAGAACTTGCGACCGACAGACGGACAAAAATCGGGTGGTAGGCTCCGAGTATACTTCCGAGATTTACGATTTCATCGATCTCGGAAGAACAAGTGAAAATCGTCATTTTTGAAGTTCAAGGCCCTGTACAACGAAAACGGTTCAAGATAGAGAAAAACGGCTTACATATCCATGAATAAACCTGCTCATTTCATAAATTCATTCACGTAAGTACCTACCAGTTTCTGATTTGTTTTGAAGGATTTGGCACTGTGCTTTATTTGTTGTTAATTAAAATAAACTTGTTCAAATTTTGAGTCGTATTCTATATCATTTCCCCGTTATCTCGCCGACATCTTAGCTCCGTGAACGTGCCAGTCTACCAGGTAGGTGCGTAAAGATCATCGCCCTGATTAGTTCCTTTAATCTGGTGATAACTTAATTTGACCCCTGACATTTTTTTTTCTGCACCGAGCTACCCTAGGGACAAGGGTACTGAGAAAGTACCATTGTGCATCAGGCACAGGGAAAACGCTGCGAGAACTTTCCCCAGGGAGTAAACCCTCACAAAAATCTGGCGCTCGAGAAGAATTTCCGCCGACATACATAAGTTTTCCCCAAGCCCCAGGGCGGCCTATCACATCATATACGCGTCAAAGTGCCAAACAAAGAATTTTGAAAAATGATGGGAGAAATATGAGCTGAAACAAATGAAGATGTTATAAAAAATAGGTTCAAAAAAGATGGAATAGTTCCGTTTAATCGCATGGCAATTCCTGAAGAAAGATATGAACTCACAGTCCTGCAGCGATGGAAACACCACAATTCTGTTTACAGCAATGATGAAAGTAGACCAGGGTGCTGCTCTACCCCTGATAGAATAACTGATGATCATGCCACCGACTCAAATCATCTACAACACACGGGCACTGAGAGCATCTCCTCTGCTACTCAATTAGATGCAGACTCAAGTACTGCAGATATAAGCTTCGAAAATTTACTTCTTGCTACTATGAAAACTCACAATTCTCATGGGAAGGTAAAGAAAAGGCGAGAGTTTGTCAAGGTGCTGAGGTTACCACTACTGATGATGCCTTACAGAGGCTGAAGGTCAATGAAATGAAGAAAGTCAAACCACGTACAGTCAAGGAAAACAAAAAAATCAAAATTATTCCAAAAGTAGACAGTTCGGAGGATGTTGAAAATGCCGAAAACTTCAGTCTGCACTCGTCTTCGGACGAAGGTTCTTTATCTGCACTTTTAAGAGAAGAGATAGAAGAACAGCAAGAAATAGAACAAGCATTTAGACCTGTGGCTGAAAGGCAAGTAGGAGACTGGGCAATAGTTAAATTCGCCACATCATTTAATGAAGATGGAGAATCTGTTTTTCGTTTTGTGACGAAAGCATCAGAGAGTGGGGGCGTAACAACATTTAATTACCTACTTTAAGACGACATTGCTGATGTTATTGATGGTGACATAGTCTTGATCTTGCCAAAACCAATCATTATACGTAGAGAAGTAATTTTTTCAGTAGGTTTTTCATTTTACAACATACAGTAGTGATTTTGCTTTAATTTTGTAATGATGTCTTTTGTTTTTTTAAGAATGAAATTTTGTTTACCATGTAACTTTTTATAGAATAAAAATTTTTGTTTTCTACAAAAATCATTTAATCAGCAGTACTGAGTTTTACGAACTTACCTTACTGTGAGTACTGCACGTTTCTGTATGAAATTACAAAATGGTTACGCACTTACCCTCCATTGAAGGGAGAGTGCGTAGCTGTGACTTAATTTAAAAAATATATACCTACATAAAAAAATATGATCAGTTCTAACAAGACAAATGGTATGCTATAACCGGAAAGGTCATACAATTAATATATAAAAGGCGCGATTGTTTATTTTAGAATTTCTAGAATAATATTAACTGCAAACTAAAACTGTAAAAAAAGTAGTCCGCACTTCCCCTAGTTCACTTTATAGGCTCACATTCTGGGTCGTAACGAAGGGTCATATTCCAGCTTTGGAAATGTTGAAGATGACAATACACCTAGCATAGGAATTAGCGAAGTTAATTTATGTGGAAAAGTTTTTTCTTCAGTTAGTGTGGATGAAGAACATAACATTCCTTGGAATTTCCAATCTGAGTTAAGTGAAGTTGAATATGATGGCTTACAACATCTAGCTGGTTACATTTGCCACAGAATGAAGCAAAATGATGGCTCCAGATTACCCACCCAATTATTCCTGGACTTCCCATCTTAGTGAAGGAGGATTAGCTAAACCGTCTGCAGAATTTATGAACCAAATGCAAGCACTAGAAAAGATATTTTAATCACTAAACTCTGATACTTTGTTAATTACAAAGTCGTCTCTGAAAAAGTTGCTTAATGCTAGTTCCTCTTTTTCCTGTTCTGAAGAAGCTAAAACGCTTTTTTTTCGATCTAGAATGAACCTACTTTAGAATAAAAGCACTAAATCAAGATCTGCAAAATTTTACTAATTTTAGGAAAAGAAAGATGACAAAGATTACGACATAAATCTTATTATATCGTAAAAATTATGAACTATTAAATCAGTATGTGTTAATTTTTTTTATTATTTTTTTTAAGACGTTAGTAAGTCTATTTTGTTTTTGTTGTTTATTAAGGTATATTTTTTGTCATTGCGTCGCGCTAGTGGTGAATGGACCTAATCCACAAAAATGTCATTTTTGAGTTACGACTGTTAACATATCTAAAAATATTCAAATTTCATACTGGGGTTACAAGATCTAAGCCACTGCTCGATATTTGCCCTATTTACTGCATAATATTTGCTAAAAGTTATAAGTCACAAATCTTCCGTTGTGAAAAGTTCCAAGTGACTTCGGACTTTTCACTACTATAATATTCGCGAAGGTATTTCAGTAGGAGTGAATAATCCTAATCCACATATTGGAGGTCGAGACAGGTTTTTATAAATTTAATGCGCTTTTCTTCAGTCGTTAACTGACCGTTGCTGTGTAAAGTGTGTCCCTTTTAATCTAAAATCAGTACAAGCAGCAGATTATTAGTTGAGTTAGCACGTAAAAGAAAAGCAACGAATGTGATGTCAGCTCCGATTGAACTGAAGGTCACCCAACCAGGTCACATTGATACAAGGTCACCATCATCAAGGCCGCTCGCTCAAATGGTATATGTATAAGCGGATGTATTACCCATTTCATTCAGACGTGTCTGATAGAGTTCTACAGTGTCGTTAGTTCTATTCATAATAAGTGCTAGTGTCCAAGATTTCATCCAAGGTTACAAGTAAGTACAATCATAAATCTAATAAGTAATCTCGTAGTCGTACTTTTCTAAAACAACCATGTTAGCGCCAAAGAATGATGATGTGATAACATTAGAATGTCCTGATTCACAATGTAGTGAGACTTCATTGAGGCCGGGACTTCAGGAAGTGAGAAGAAGAGATTTCGGCTAAGCAGACACTGCATACGGAATCGGAAGTCTCGAGTCCACCTACGGCAGCAAAACGCTCCAAGAAATTATCATTATCTTTTAAAAAAAAAATGTACCGAGTCTTGTGGCGAATTGTTACCAGAGGAAACATCTTATTCCGCGGCTATTAAATGCACCGAAACACAATATGACCAGGTATGTAAAGATCGCGGCAATGACGGTATGGTCAATATTACATCAAACCAATGATATGTGGACCTACCACCAGCATAATAACAGACAAGGAAATAGTAGATGAGTTTATTAATGAGGAACTGTGTAAACGTGACATCCAAGTGAATTCGATTTTACCAAGAGAATCTGCGATGGAGCCGAACATCAGAGTGGATGTTGAAGAGGTCACGTCTATGCAGAATTCGCAACCGATTTCCTTGAATGAATCGATCGAGTTGAGTCAGAATTTTATGAATGTAATGCTTGGTATTGGTGGTTCGAAAGGACAGAACGTTGCCAGAACCTCCGAAGATGAAACCTGGAGGCGCTTCATTGTCGAATGTTCCGGGAATATTTGAAAATGATATTAGAACTAGTAAGAATCACATAATAATACAAATTGAATTCACGAAAAGTTTTTGCGAATCCAACTTTCTGTTTACGATGAACGAGCATGAATTATGATTGTATCTCCCTCCAACCTATCCTTCTATGTACCAATCATAATATAGCATCATAATAAACCACAACCCTCTATAAGACAGTCTATAAATAACTGTGCCGGGAAAACAGCGTAAACGATGACGAACAAGTGCCCAAGATGTTTGGTCGTCTATGTGGACCAAGGGCCGTTGTTCAACCACATCGAGCACGGATGTAAAAGATCGCTCTCAACTCAAACATCAAGTAATGTGATAAGTAGGTAATCTAAATTAGGGGTGAATTAATATAATTATTTACCAGCTTCAACAAGTCGCACTACTGATGACGCACCTGCAAAGAAGCGAAAGCTCGTCAACAACTCTACTTGTAAGTTACATACCTAATTGTATGATGTTCCCTTTGCTGAACTGATAATGAAGATGATGTACTGCAACGTTTGTAAAGTACAAGTTCGGGGCATTATACTGCGCACATACGAAGTTTGCGGCGTCGATCGTATTTTTGGAAAAGTGACAGCAAGTGTTGAAATTGGAAGTCCGGCATATGGAGGTAGGTTGGGCGAGGTAGTTGGCGAGTTACAAAGTCAGCAGTGATGTGAAGCACGTTAGTGTAGAGGACTTACATTAATTCATGTAAAATTTTCGTCACCCAAATGAATTCATCGTCACTTAAATGAACCCAGATAGCAAGTGAGCTTGCTGCAAACTTGACTTTTGTTTGAATACAAATTGTCACCTCAAATGTGAAAAGATAATACAGTGAGGATTTCAGACTTTAGGTTAGGTATGTAAATAATTTTGTCAAATGTACCTACACTCATTTAGGATTACCATTTCATCCTTAATTGAATCCTTAGTTAACCATTTTGGTTCAATATTTTTTTGCTCATTTTATTCTGGTTTTGGTGGTAGGTGTAGCAATATTATTAATTACCTTCCTATTAATTATTAGGCAAGCTAACATAATGAAGTACAGAATAATTAAAAAATTAAAATTAAAAAAATAAAAAATAACAGCATTTTTCTTTTTTTGATGCGTATTTTGCTGGACTGTTAAGACAGGATCCGAGAGTATGGTTAAGGACTTTGTGATAGATCGATAAGGATCGATCATCAGTCGAAAATGTTTCTTTCATTTTAATAATATTGGAATGAGAAATATGAATAAATGAAAGGATATAGTAATTTAAGTTAAAGCACAAGTCTGGCTGAAACAAAAGGCTGGAGTCAGACGTGAAAATATGCATTAAGTAGATGCGAATAATTAATAATACGAGCTCACGCGGTTGCTAGGAAGCTGGGTCGTCATTATTTTAACAAAAAGCGATGTGAGGTCGTTACTGCAACAAATGCTGCTCTGCATTCACCGCCGCCACGAGTGAGAAAATATAGAAAGGACTCATAAAATAATAACTGGGAACAGGATGTTTAATATAAATCATGAACGTGAGGTACATGGAGAAGGCACGCTGTAAGAAATTTTAGAGTTCTGAGCACTGAGTTTTAGTTTCTGGGAGCGAGTTAGTTAATAGAATACCGAGGACCGAGTTAAGAAAGTTTTATAATTTCTTACTTTAGTTTTTAGTTTAGTTTAGACTTTTGGAGTATCGAGTACGGAGTTTTAAGTTAAGTATCGAGTTTTTAGAACCGAGTAAATGTAGGTACCGAGAGCGTGTGGTGAAGGGTTAGAGTTCCCCGAAATATAATTGGTGAAGAGTTAGAGTCCCCCGAGATAGAAGTAGTGAAGGGTTAGAGTCCCCCGAGGTAGAATTGAACTTGAAAATTAATTCAAGTTAGGTAGTCGGACCTTTGATCCGTGAAAGTAATTAAGTGGGAAAGTAGAATTTGGGTTAAAATTCGTGTTGGTACCGAGAGCGCGCGAAGAAGTGCTGAACTTTAGTGAGTGCCATTTAAGGGAGTATTTGGAGAAATAACCCCTCCAACTTTCTAATTTAAGTGTTAAGATGTAAGTGTAAAATGGTAGAATACTAACTGACAAAGTCGTTGTGACTTGGCCACTTGAAGTTCTCAAATTTGGAATTTATGAAGTATTAGATATTGAAATTGTCAGAATACAAGAATACAGCCTTTAATTATGTAGAAATATGGAAATAATAAATAGAAGTCCCAAACTTGAGTGCTGCTTAGGAGGATTATTTTAGTTTCAGAATATATTAATATTTTATGTTGAACTCTTTTCATGGTTTGGCAACAATCATATTATATGGTAATTTGAAAGAAAATAAGAGGGGAGAAAGAATAATGATTAACGATTAACTATCTGAACGAATAAATCTGACATGAAGGTAGAATGTCTTCTGATGTCTCTAGTAGCGTCTCTTGTAATTTGTGGGTTATCCGCTCTATGTTTCATTATGTTATGCATAATATAGAATAAATAAATTGCACTAAATAACTGTAATTCTTAACAAATTGTTCAATCATCAGTCTCCCTACCGAACGAAAATTAATGTGCATTAAATTGTACAGTGTGGCCCCTATCTATCATTTCTTTTCGAAGTCCTAACTGACAAACCGCTCGGTCAGCCAAAAGACTAATGTGACAGGGAAGAATGGTGAGCGTGGTAGATAAATAAATAAATAATTTTTTTTGTTTATGTGCGTGCGTCGCTCTCTTTCTCTCTCCGCCGGTTACATCTGGTGTCAGGTGTGGGGTTGAAGCTGAAATGATCCACTGACTAACTCGAAGATCTGCATTTTATTTTTTTTTGAAATTGAGAGAACTTGCCATCTTACGATTTGTTAAGTAGAAAGTGCAATAACGATTTGGGGGTTGAAAGCTGGACGATTTGCCGAAAAATCCAAAATCGTCACTTTGAATTTTTTTTGGGTCTTGTGAAATTGAGAGAGAGTATTGTCATATGATTTGTTAATTAGTAAGGGCAATAGTGATCCGAATTTATTCGCATTGATTACAACTGAAAATTGCAATCAGAGAAAAATCATGGTTTATGAAAATTAATAATCACGTGATGATCGGATGTAAAGTATAAAATGAACGAGGGGACAAGGCGAAGCTAAATGAAATCCGATATAGGCTTGTAGGTATTAGCGTACGAGCGCCGCTCAATAGGCAGACACGTTTGAATAATGCAAAGCGGAACATACACTATAAGATAGAGTTAATCAGATTCCTTGAAGTCTTGATTTTAATTTTTTTTATAGTATTATTTTATTTAAGTGGTCTCTAGTTGATTAAGTTTACTAACCGCAAGTCGCAGGAAAATATACATGAGGTATGTTGTGTTTTTTAGGAACATTTTAAACCAAATATATGGAAGACACATTTTTCTTTCTATTTGATATTTTGTTTGTTATAAAAACAATTACAGGTGCACCTTCGAGGTAAGGATTTAGGGACACCTTTTTCTTTGGTACTGTTGTGTAGGTATTATCAGGATAGAGAAATGATTTAGAAGTTGACAAATAAATGATTTAGCATTTTCTTTGACAAATTAAAAAGAAACCAAAAAGTGTTGTGAAAATTGCAAAGTGCGGGAGTTTAATTGGTTTATTGAAAATAGTATGAAAAAAAAATTAGTGTTATCAAGGTGTGAGATAATAAATCGGTTATTTTGCTAAAATTATAGAAGCGCGGTTGGAAAAATTAATTGAGTCAAAATGGCAGATCCACCGCCAGCCACAATGCAAGATGTGGTGGCACAACAAAAAGTGAGCTTAGGGGTTTTGGCAGGCACTTTCGAAGGATACAGTGGAAAAAGTTCGGTAGCTGATTATTTTGCAAAATTAGAAGCAAGGACAAAACTCGACGATTTAACTAAAGATATATTGAAGATCTTTAAATACAAGTTATCCGGGGAAGCGGCACAATTCTTTCAAGCAGAGGAAGAGCTAGACGCATTGCCATATACACAACTAAAGGTCAGATTTATTTAGAAGTTTTCACAGACACGTATTCCGGGGGAAGCTTTGTTTAAAATTGGGAAGGTGCTACCAAAGAGCCGATGAAGGAGTAGCCTCGTTTTGTACAAGGCTAAAGTACTTAGGATCATGCGCCTTAGCAGAGAGTCTAAACGAAGCCAACGCAGTACAAGAACCAGGGGTGAAGTTGCAATACGAGCAATTAGTCTTAAATCAGTTTAAAACAGGCCTAAAAAGGGAACTTTTCGAGGAAATGGGAGTCACGCTGTTGGCGGAGCCTGACTTAACCTTAGTGCCGTTCGAGGCGTGACGCAAAAATTGGAGGATAGCAGAAAAAATTTGGAAACCGGAAATCGACGAAGGTGTTTCAAATCCACCCAGGAAGGACATCTGGCGAGCGAATGTAGAAAACCAAGCATTTCAGGACTAGGATACGAGTGCTATCGTTGCGGCAAAAAGGGATACTATCGGCGGGAATGCCCCGAAGCAGGAAATAATTATAGTGCTTTGCCAGGTAATCACGGAAGAGGAACGCGTATAGGATATGATTATAATCCAAATTATGATCCTAATACTTCGCAGAACGTCAGCCAGAACCGCCCATTCAATCAGTGTTGTTTTAACTGCGGAAAAATGGGGCACTGGGCCAAAGGATGCAGATCAACGCGAGAGCCAAGAGGTCGGGAAAATAATCATGAAAATGTGAGAGAAGAAAGAGAGGCCTACAATAGCGATCTAGAAGTTGAACGTCCGAGATCGACGTTAAACTAGAAAGACAAGCTAAAATATTCCCCGGTTGGCGAGCCGTAAACACCAAGGGGAACCCAACACCATCAACCAAGGACGAATACCATTAGTGAGTAATTTTGCAACGGAAGTAGTGCCATATTTAGCAATAATTAATGTAGAAGGAATTCCGAGGAAATGTTTATTGGATACAGGGGTATCTGCATCGCTTGTGAGGAGAAGTATATTACCTAACGATATCAATTGTTTTCCCGTAGCACCCGATGTGAGTTTAATAGGCGTAACCGGTGTAACGTACATTTTGTACGTACCGGCTAAATGTCAGCGACACGGAGACAACGGCGGGCGCGCGCAGTAAGTGAGTGATGGTGGTTTTTAGTGCAACGCAAACACGGCCGGCTGGCGGCCTTGAGTTTCGTCGACATCGACTGTCGAGTTCCAACCTGGAACGCAGGTGCCTGCGTTCTCACCTTTCTTTCTCTCCTGGGAATTCGCGGAAGAAGGTCCTTGCAAATACCTGTCGCGAATAATAGACATAATGGCGTCTTGAACTTACCGTTCAAATATTGGGAACATCATCAGAATTGTTTTGTAACGGTTCTTTTGATACCGTTACATTAATTATTAAATAAATAAAATCTTTATTCATCTTCCCTGTAGGTAGGACTGTATATTTCTGGAGCACATTGTACATTGCCTTCATAGATTGCGTTTAACACCGCTCAGTGGCGGCACTGCCGCTCGTACTTCCCGAGTCGCGCATCGCTTCATTTCGTGGTACCTGCAGGGAGGGGAATAATTAATATAAGGTGCAACGCAGTCGTGGATGATTGATTCCTGTTAAAAACTTTCTTTAAACAACCACCTAAACATAATGCCTCGCAGCTAGAAAGCAGCCCTTCACCCACTCAGTAGGTAAGTGTGGAGCATTCTCCGTAATACTGCTTTTTATTTTATAATACCATGTGAAGGTTGAGTGGCGAGTCAAGACCGCCGATCTCATTTCATTTTTCTAAATTAATTTCATTAATCATTTATTACTTTTAATATTATCGTTGTTGCTATTATTTTATATTGCTTTATATTTGATTATTGACGGTGAGTTCTCGAGAGTTTTGGAGGTTACTTTTTATTAACCTCAAGTTTTATCATGTGAAGGGTTGAGCTATTTAAGTTCAACACGCTCTAATTACTCTCGAGGATCCACGCCGATCATTATTGTGCTGAGTCTGAAATATTCTGATCTGCTGTAGGGAGTTCGCCCTCTTTTTAATGGATGCCCTTTCCAACATCACCATCAAGACCGATAACCGTCAGAGCAACGGTACCAGCACCAGGACCAGGAGCACTCCCACGGCACGACCAGCACTACCACCAGGACTTTCACCATCCATGGCACATCCTCGGGGAGTCGTGTGGAACACTTTTGAAGCAGGCACCATTACCACCTGCTTTACAAAGATAAGTGGTTCAATACTTCACCTGGTATACCTAGCCTGGTTGCTATTTTCATTTTTCAAATCATTGCTTTTTTTAACTATCATTTAACCTCCAGGGCTCTAGGGCCCCATTATGTCAATAATTTCCGCAGTTTGTAATTTTTAATCTTATTCAATAAAGCAATTTTTTCTATTATTAATATCGCCCCCACACGTCATCGTGTGGGTTTCAATATAATTTTTTTGTGCTTTGCCGTTTAATCCTTCTCATTTAATTAATGCCTATTTCATTATTATAATCATGTCATAATTTCTGTGAATTTGATATTTTATTGTTAACTGTATACCTACCTACCTGTGATCATCTGTAATTCACCAATAATTGTATTTCTCTATTTTGTGATATTTGATCTATTTATTATATTTTACTATCTATTTATATTTATTACCTTAATAAAAACTGTTAAAATTTGCTTGTGAATTTTCTTCTGCCTGTGACGTTGTTCATTTGTGTGCATTGCCATAACAATAGTTGAATTCTCATTTTGAGCTAGCTGGCTGCTAAATAGCATTCCTAACCTCCCCGAAAATTGCTCGGGGTGGAACGGAAGGTTATAGTTTTGAATGTTGAAAATCGGATTATACAGAGAGATTGTGAAGTTGCAGAGGTATTTAATGAACATTTTTTAAACGTAACTGGTAGGATGAGTAAGAATAAAACATTTTCCAAATCTATGAAAGATAGAAACATAGATTGTACTAGTATATTTCTTAATCCAGTATCGGAGAGTGAAATTCTGGTTAATATTAAAAATTTAAAGAATAACTCCTCATCAGGGATTGACCTTATTTCTACAAAAATATTGAAAGCTACTAAAAACTTCATATGTGCACCATTAACTTTTGTAATTAACTTGTGCTTTGAAAAGGGTATATATCCAAAGGCTTTGAAAGATACGTTGGTTACCCCTGTTTATAAAGGCAATAATAAATCCCGTGTCGATCCAGATAATTATGGACCGATATCTATTTCTAATAACATTAGTAAAATTTTTGAACATTCAATAAAACAGAGGCTAAATAGTAATTTTAGGCGAAATAATATCATTTCAGATAAACAGTTTGGATTCCGTGAGAATATAGGTACAGAAGATGCTGTGTATTGTGTGACAAAGACTCTTTATGGTTCTTTGGATAGGGGTAGGAAAACTTTGGCAATTTATCTAGACTTAGCCAAGGCATTTGATACTGTCTCACATGATTTGTTGATTGAAAAACTACACAAATATGGAGTTAGGGGGATTGCGGGTGACCTTTTCAGGAGCTATTTGAATGATATTTGATCACAGAGGGTTAAGATAAATAAAGAAATCAGTCAGCCTGGACGGGTTACTCGTGGAGTCCCTCAGGGAACGGTATTGGGACCTATTCTCTTTTTAACTTACATAAATGAACTGCTACACCTTGACATAAATGCAAAAATTGTCTCTTATGCAGATGATACTGTCCTGATATTTGAGGATGAAAACTGGGAACAGCCGAAGGAAAATTCCATGACAGTGTTTGCCATCATCCAACAGTGGTTAGATAATAATTTTTTATCACTTAATATAGATAAAACAAAATTCATGTACTATAGTATTTACGGGGTTAATCTGCCAGATTTTAAGGAAATAGCTATTCATTCTCATAACTGTTTACAGGTAAATAAGATGGGATGTAGATGCACAGGAAGAATAGAGAATGTGGCCAATATAAAGTATCTCGGTGTCATAATTGATCAAAATCTCAAATGGCGTGAACATGCGGAACAACTGAATAAAAAAGTTAGAAAGCTTATACCATATTTTTACAGATTGAGAGATATTTTTCCCCTGAAAATATTAAGAATCGTGTATTATGCATTGGCCGAATCTTTGTTTCGATATTGTATAACAATATGGGGTGCTACATATCCTACCAATGTTGAGAATTTAAATGTCACACAGCGTTACATTTTCAAGGTGATGTATAGAAAACCTAGGCTGTACTCTACAGAGTTACTGTATCAGGAGAGTAACTTTTTTGATTTAAGACAGTTGTATGTCCGATCTGCTCTTATGTTTACATATAGGAACGTTGAGTTGAAGCAAACAACATTTAATATGCACTATTATACACGAAATTATGCCAATAGACATGTTCGAGTCCCATTACTGATGAGGACGACAACTCAGAGGTTTTTAGGTTACTTCGGTCCAAAATTCTATAACATCTTACCAAGCGATATTAGGGCAATAAATAATGCTAAACTTTTTAATAAAAAAATAACTCGGTATATTTTTCAGAATACAGATGCTTTTTTGAGAATTTTAAGAATGTAATCTTAACGGAAACTGTTGACTGATGATAGTGATACTGTATATTTGAGATTTATGTTTCCTTATATATGGTATTGCGCTGGATGTTTTGTTTTTCTTCTGCATTTGGGTACTTTTTCCGGTTGTTTTGTTTTAATTACCTGTTTTGTAACATGTGAGCGGCTGCTTTTATTTTTTTACCAATCGATAGCTCGGGTGGTTAAAATTTTGTTTGGGTTGATTGAAAGTCAATTTTGAGATAGCTAGAATTTTTTTGTGTAATTTTAATTCATAATTACGTTAATTATTGTTTGGGGACATATTCATGCTAACCTTCAAAAATGTGAAAAATATTGATCTGTCATGTTTCCCCGGTACACACAAAAGTACCTTCAATGGATACTTAGGTGTACCCAGTGTGAAAACTTTTTCAGTAAACAACACTTGTATACGATAATATGTTATGTATGCTAATATTTTAATATGTTATAAATAAAATTATTATTATTATTATTTATTATTATTATCACCCACGTTTTTGGTTTGGTGAGTGGCGTAAAATGATTTTATTGATTGTGCTAGAGTTATACAGATCATATTTTCGTAATGCAGTATGCTATTTTTAATTACAGCTTTTAAATCTGATCGAGTTTCGCTTCGCATGTAAAATTTTGTCAATCACATTTTGTCCAATACCAAATCACCAATACCAACAGAAAGACCCAGAGGTCTTATCAAGAAATATAGACCATGAAGATCTACTAATGATACTCAAGGTGATGAATGGAGAAGTGCTCAAGGAATTTCATGACTCACCGATGGTAGGACATCCGGGACAAGAAAAGACCTTACAGTTCATTGAAAAAAATTTTTCTGGTTGACAATGAGGAAAGATGTCACTGAATACTGTAGAAGTTGTGAGAAGTGCCAAGAAAGGAAGACATCTCCGCACTTGGGTAAAGCACCCTTGAAATCATTCAAAAATCAATCAGAACCATTCGAAATGATATCGATGGATATCCTGGGACCATAAGTCAGCACTGGGAGCGACCTGGGAGCGGCATTCACCTCAAAATTAATAATTTTGAAATTATTAAAATTAAACATGTTAGAAATCTGAATTGTTGAGAATCCGTCAGATACACACTGCGAGTTATTCACCTCAAGAAAATGGTAGTATTGAGCGGATGCAAGGATGCACCTAGACATGAAAATCATGCTTTCACATTATGTAGAAAAGAACCAACGAGATTGGGATGATTTTATACCATACGTACTAATGGCTTTAAGGGGAAGAATGCATTTCTTGAAAAAAGACACAAGGATATGCCAGTAATTCTAAACCACTAACTACTACTGGAAGGCGCGGGTGCAATGTGTTGAACTGGAGTTAGAAACAGAAGCATGTTTTATTAAATTTAATGCCAAACATTTGTCACCCGAAATAGTATTTTATGACGCCAATTGTTTCGTGCCAGGCGAAGGAGACCAGCTAAGCATTCTTGGCATGTATCGAAAACCCTCAGCGGAGGAATTCGCGGAGGCCAGGAAATTTCACTCTAAGACTCTGAATGATAGAATCATCAAGGTAAGAGGGCTAGATCCCACTTCTCAACCCCCGCGGAATGAGAATGTTTGGTGGGATTGTCTCACCTCCTCCATGATCCGCATGCTTATAATTCCATATCTAAGTTGTTTAGATAAACTAACAATTTCAATAGCGTTTTCCACACAAGAATTTGAGGACACAAGTAGGTGGACTCTATGCCCAAGGGGAGAGCTATCCCGCAGAAGAACCTACTCCAAAGACCTATTTGAATATAGAACTCCGGGATGGCACATGATTATCCATACTGAGCCAGAGACTTGAAAACAAACAACTAGAACCCACAGCATATCGGAACAAAATTAGGTCTCCTGCACAACACTTTTGCGTTTGCACCCTACTAGCCATCGAACTAATCAGAAAAAAATTATTCCTGAGTTACCTTTTTTATCACCATTTTAACGCCCGAACTGTAGATTTACCCACCACAGAAGAAATTGATCCGCCGATTCACGAAATAATCATTAACACCTCCTCGACGGGAGATATTCCCGCATTTCAAAATTTTTATTACCCTGGGTGGTGCCGTCCCTGACTTAGAAGACAATGAGTATTTATTGCTTATAGAGGGAAAGCTCATGAAATATGTTCTTAAAACAGATTCTCTTCAAACCCTTGATGCCGATACCCCTGAGATATGTCGATCTAAACGGCTCACAGACGTTGAGTGGCGTGAAATCCGAAACATACAATTTTCCCAGCTTCGAAAAAATTAAATTACAGTTCATTTGTTCTATTCATATTTTTTTTTTATTTTGTTATTATTGGTGTAAAATTCTCAAAATGTCCCGATGGTGCA
Organism: Malachius bipustulatus; assembly: GCA_910589415.1. NCBI lineage: Eukaryota > Metazoa > Arthropoda > Insecta > Coleoptera > Melyridae > Malachius > Malachius bipustulatus. Next base: position 2,977,406 of record OU342638.1, on the reverse strand, counting down.
CGCTGGTTAAATATAGGAACAACCAGAAGAATTCATGATCCCATTAAGGAATCGAACAACAACTCAAGTGTACTTAAGTCGAGTACCTACCTACGGCAGGCTCACAACGGAGTTGAGCTGTGTCTACATTACTTTTATCGGACGTGACACGCAACTACAGGTAACATTTTATAAATCATTAATCGAGAATAATTAATTTCAGGAGGACACTAAATTATAAATTTCAAAATTTATTGTCAAAGTCATATAATTTATAAATAAGGAAAACGAAAAGAAATTTGGCTATGAAATTTATTAAATTTAGTCAGTTTGCGTCCATTCTGGAGATGTCAAGAAGTCAGGAGAAATCCACTAATGAAGGATATAAAGGCGAGTTGGCTACTTGAATTAAGTAGGCACCTGGCCTGTTCGTTAATAATGAATACTAACGAACTTTCCTTCCTATCAGGCAGAACTGGACACAGTCACGCCCTAGGATGGCTTGAACATGTTTGTCAAGTTTTATGAAACATTGGTGTAGGTAGATCTAATAATGTAGTGAAAGAAATGATGATGAAATAACAACACGCAACAGAATTTAAACAACGACTCATGTTCTAGCCGGAGTAACACCGTACGTGATAAACCAAGTGAGAGACTGCCACGACTTGTGAATTGAAAGCGCGTGCAGAATATTCGGAACTTTCTAAATCAGAGCCCGCACAGAAAACGCGTGCCCGGAAAAATCGCGATCGGTCAGGATGGTGTACCTGATGTTAGTATGCTTCATCGGAATAAATTTGACAACAACGGGAGGACTTATTGCTTACGACTGCGAAAATCAAAGGGCCTATTTGACAATGATTTCGATAAAGGACATTGCCACGTGCCCAGAGTCAGAACCATATTATGAAGTGGAGAAATCGTCAGTGAGGGTTATACAACGCAACGAGATCAAATTGAAGCACGTTATGACCTGTCTGGTAGAAATTATTCAGATGAAAATGCACTGCGGACATTGGTCGCACAGCTCGGTAGTCAGTCAAAGCATGTCCAGCTACATTCATCAGCTAGGTGGAGAAGAATGTCACAACGTCCATAGGTATGGGACGCTACGAGTGTTCAATCAGCAAATAGGCCAAGTTGTCATGAACGGGAGTACCAAGGCATCGCTGACCATTCTGGGAAAAGTGTACGCCAATGGAGATTGTCAAGGCACATCCTATCATGAGGGTGGGAATTCCTGGAATGATATTATCATTGTAGCCTCTGTCACTATTATGGATTAAGCCCACTTATAATAACTATTCTAGATTTGTAGGTATTATCAAAGCAACAGCTAAAAGAACAATACCTAGAGGATTTCGACAACAATATATTCCTTGTTGGACCAAAGAAACTCAGGAAATCTATGAATCATATAAAAAAGCTCCCACTACAGAAGCAGCAAATACAATTTTGAATTGTCTGAACAATTCACGGAAAGAAAAATGGAATACTTTAATGGAAAACATGAATTTCACTCATTCTAGTAGAAGCAGTTGGAACCTACTTAGCAAATTAGGAACTACTAATCAAATAAAACAGCAAAAATATAATATTTCACCTAATTCTATTTCTTCTAGAATAGTGAAAGTTTCTAATTCTGTTTTAGTATCCAAAGAAGAACAGAAAAACATTAAAAATAAATTAAGAAAACAAAGAAAAAATGCCATTAATTCTGACACATTGTCTAAACCATTTGAATTAAAAGAACTTAAAGCAGCAATAAATTCCATGAAAAATCGAAAATCACCTGGTTTCGATGGTATTTTAACTGAATTCTTAAAAAATCTGGGGAGTTTTTCATTAAAATGGCTACTTTCTTTTTTTAATAACATTCTGGTTTCAGGTCGACTACCTGAAGATTTCAAAAAAGCAAAAATTAGCGCAATTCTAAAGCCTGGGAAACCAAATGATGACTCTTCAAGCTACAGACCTATTGCTTTGCTTAGTATCACTTATAAAGTACTGGAAAAACTTTTATACAATCGTCTATTACCAATTGTTGATGAAAAATTACTTATTGAACAAGGTGGATTTCGGCCAAACAGAAATACATGTGACCAAGTTTTGGCGTTGACAACCCACATTGAATGTGGCTTTCAAAGAAAATTAAAAACAGGAGCAGTCTTCCTAGATCTATCTGCAGCATACGACACTGTGTGGAAAGAAGGTCTCTTACATAAATTATATAAAACCATTGGTTGTAAGACGATTATGAATCTATTGGAAAATATGCTATCAGACCGAAAAATAAAAGTTTTCGTAAACGAAAAGAGCAGTAAATACAGAATCTTAAATAATGGTCTCCCACAAGGTTCTGTTTTATCTCCACTGCTATTCAATATTTACATTAGTGATTTGCCTGCAACCAAATCTAGAAAATTCATATATGCCGATGACATTATTTTAACTTACCAAAACAGCGAATTTAATTTATTAGAAGAAACGCTGTGCTCTGATTTGAAAATCATGAATGATTACTTTAAGAAATGGCGTCTTTGCTTAAACTCTTCAAAAACAGAAGTTACATGTTTCCATCTCAATAACCACCAAAAATCTAAAAAGCTAAATATAACTTTCAACGGATCGTCACTGAATCATAATTTCAATCCAAAATATCTTGGTGTGACTTTGGATATATCTTTAACCTATAATCAACACTTAGAAAAAGTGAAACAAAAATTAAAAACAAGAAATAATATTCTATACAAACTTGCTGGAACAACTTGGGGAGCCAATGCAAAAACAATTCGCACATCAGCTCTTGCACTTGTTTATTCAACAGCGGAATATTGTGCACCCGTATGGCTCAACAGTGTACATCAATCAAAAGTGGATATTCAACTGAACCAAACATTACGAATTATTACTGGAACAATTTCCTCAACTCCGATCCCTTGGTTACCTGTTTTGTCAAATATTGCTCCATCTAATCTCCGAAGACAACAAGCAACACATAAAATCATGAATAAATACCGAACATTTCCAGATGATTTTTCAATAACATCGGACCTGAATAATCTTCCAACAACGAGATTAAAATCAAGAAGACCTGTGTGGCTAGAAACATACCTGGATCGACCATTTAAAATTGAAGATGAATGGAGAAATGATTGGCGAAATAGAAGTGTTTCTTTATTCAACAACACTTTAATCGAAGATCCTTCATCAGTAGTCAACGGTTTTGAAATAAAAAGGAAAGTCTGGGTACAAGTAAATCGCTTAAGAACAGGACACGGTAGATGTAATTCAATGTTACATAAATGGAATTTAATACCAAGCGCTTCCTGTATTTGCGGACATCCTGAAGAATCCATCAATCACATTGTCAATGAATGTCCTTTAACCAAATTTTCTGGAGGTTTTCAAGCAATTCATAAAATTTCCACCGAAACAATAGACTGGTTACAGAATTTGAAGCTCTTGTAAACAAAATCTACATTAACAGCCAGATAACCTCAAAAGGGCAAAATGATTGGAATACTTCAAACCAATCTCAACAGGATGGTGTGTCTAGGTTTTTTTAATGGGGTTTTCCCTAGACTATATCTCTCAAAGCAAATGCTTCACCATGATGTCAACATCGCATCAGAATATCCTACAGATCGTTCTTTTCCCCATGATCGACGAAACCAATCATATGTAATTTAATAAACTAAACAACATGTATCGTAAGACTGCAATTTGTAATTTCAAACGAATATATATATATAATGTCAGAGACTACTTCACAAAGGTCAAGATTGAAGAGAACGAGATAAGTTTGTTGGTAGGAATTACTTGTCCATACATGGCAGGCTACTGTTTTGATTTAGTGTATGGAGAGACTATGTGGGATGAGGAGAATGCCAACCATTTTATACTGTATTGTACACAGGGAAGGCTGGAAGAGTGATCAGCAGGGCCACAAAAAACGAGATATTAGTCGTGGAAAGTGAAGAGAAAATTTTCGCCGTAAACTTGGTCAAGAAGAAGACAGTATGTGGAGAAGAATTATGGCAGATGGAACATCCCAGGTTGATGGTATTTGTAGGTGAAACAGAATTCTCTACAACATCAAAAATGAACCTAATACCGGAGAACACCGATCTGATGATACGTCAATAGTAAATTCATGTACATCGAGCAAGCATACAAACGAGAGCTAGAGAGAATCTATCTAGATGTCATTCATCGCAGATGTCTCATGCAGAGAGAAATATTGAGGAATAGACTGCTAATGGCTCCATTTTCCCCCGATACAGTAAGTCAACTATTACAAAACGAACTTGGATACGTAGGAAGAGTCTTAGGAGAAGTGCTGTACGTAATGTACCCCGAAAATCGTAAAGATCAGGCGAGCCACTGTTATCACGAGCTTTCTGTATTTCTCGATGAGCGAGAAATGTTTATGACACCAATCACTCACGTGCTACAAGTGACAGCGGAACAAATAGACTGCAGCGGGGCAGCACCATCCTTATACGAGATTGACAATGAATGGATAGGCCTCACCCCCTTCCCTACGGTGAAGAGAGCACCAGAATAACTGCAAGTACAGAAATATCCAAATTGAAGTTTCAGCCTATCCTACCTATTGGGCAAGCAGGGCTATACACCAATGAAGAAGTCGAGCAAGTGCAACGCATACTAACGTTTGGTATCGAACGTAAGGCGGTCGAGAACATAATCACGCGACGGGTGGCCGGGTTAGACACCAGCGGGCAAGGTTATTCAGTATTACGTATCTTCAACCCGGAAGAATTAAAGGAACTCTCACATTCAACAATGAAACAATTGTGGGGCTGGTTCGTGGACCTTGGGACATTCATGAGTGGAATCATCACAGACTGGTTAAATATGCCATCTCTGTAGTGTGTAACGGACTGCACTTATACCAAACCTTGGGCTGCGGTATCTCGTTAATAGCATGTGTGTGGAACTTTTTAACGGCATTCCTAGTGCAACGTCACTTAGTGCGGAAAAGTGCAACAAAATCGGATCCGGACGATCCAGAAAGCGTGACGCGTGGTGATTCCAAGCCTAAAGACAGAGAGATAAATTCACACGTAGAGCAAGGTCAGACATCGGCGTCAGGCATATACCCGGTCGTGGCATTGAAACAACATTGAACTGATCAGATGTCGGTGCAACAATGATCACGTACAGTACGGTGAGCGCTCCTCGAATTATGAAAATGGTATCATGTAATTAATGTAACCCTTGAGTATATATAGGATCAGGTCACCTTAGACATAGTATAGTTTTAGGAGGGAACTTTTGTATTGTTCAGAAGGGTATGTTATGGGTAAGATAAGTGAAAAAAGTAACGCAAAACTACTCAATTTAAACTGCAACTGTGAAAACAATTTTTACTGGATTCTCTCAGGAAATGTATAAATATACAAAAATATACAGGGTTCTATTTAAAAAATTGACGTTTCGTCCACCCATTTACAATGGGACACCTGTATGACTGATAATAATTTTAGGTTATAAGGTCTCCCTCCTACCAACTTCCAGCAAGTTTGTTATGTCAATATTGCATATACTTTGTAAAAATAAACTTCGAGCAAGTTTGTTATGTCAATATTGCATATACTTTGTAAAAATAAACTTCGAGCAAGTTTGTTATGTCAAAATTGCATATATTTTGTAAAAACAAACTTGGAGCAAGTTTGTTGCTGGAAAACTAGAAAGTTTGATTTAGGCTTGTTGCAAGTGTACATACTTGCCATAGCAAGTTTTGCACAAACTTTCGCTTCTGATACGTTAAACTTTTTGGAACTTTTTGGAAGTCAGATACAAGTTTAAATTATTGCTATCTGGGAATGTATTCATTAGTGCAGTGAACAAGTTCATCAATTTTTGTGAACATTTTTTTCATTGTGACAATGATCAATGGAAAACACTGGGGTCATACTTGAAAAATAGCCTTTTTACAAACAGCCTAATGGCTACTGACTGGTGTTTTTTTATATATCAACTAATTTTATATTTCAATTTTTTTTAAATGTTTTTTATGTGCAGGTTCGAAAATTGCGCCTATGTTATGGTGTCTTCACGGTTACTTTGCGCCTACGAACAAATTCGTTTCCAAGGATGATGCAGACAAAAAAAGGTGACAAGATTTACCATAAAGGACTCTCAGGAATCTGTCGTTTTTTTGGCTAAATGTTTGCAGCAAGTCGAAGACCACATTATTCATCTTAAAAACAGAAAACTTCACATACAACCATTTTTATATTGTATTGGGGAAATACTTTGACAATACCTATAGGATTTAAATTTTTCAATATTTTAAGAGCCTTTGATATTTGTTTAAAATTTTTTGTTTGTTTTTTATTTAGATTACCCCCCTGAATCCGTACCAACACCAGGTATGTACAATACATCCACACCTATGTAAAACTGCAAAGTTATAAAATAAGCAAAATTGTATAATTTTGAGCAATGATTTTTATAAATTTTTTATTGCCCTATGCTATATGAATGGTTTTCATTAATTTACGACAATTATTTGTTTAACCAACAATCAGTTTTCATATTAGGAATAAATAGAAACGTTGAGTTATTAAAATTATTCATAATATCAACGTTAAATGTTTCTTTACAACAAAAAATTCATAATGACAGTGTATATGGATTATTATATTAACGAACAAAATTCATTGGTACTATGAATCAAATCGACGAAACTATATACAGCCGGAATTTTCAATGGTACATATACAGGGTGATTGATTGAAACGCCACATTAGAAAAAATTCGACTTCCAAATGATCTAGGGATCTGAAATTTGGAACTTAGGCAACATACCTAATAACGAGTCAAAATGAAATATTACCAAGATGGCAGCACATTTAAACATGGCGAAAGCAATGGCCATCTTTGTTTTTTTTAAATGGGACACCCCATATGTTATTGCATTTTTAGATTGTCTGAGAAAATGCAATAACAATGGTACTTATAGTTGCAGTTTAAATTGAGTCGGCTATGAATTATAAACACGTGAAATCGCAATTTTCCAAATTTAAACCCATTTACCACGAAAACTGCTCATAATATCAAAAAACGGCTTCCATGTTCCTATCTTAATTTTTTATAAGGCATCCAATTATGCAGTTGAAATGTTTATACAAGGTGGTGAAAATTATCAGATTTTTCATCACCCTGTATAAACATTTAAACGATAGAGTAGGATACCAGCTAAAAATTTAAGACAGGGACATGTAAGCCGTTTTTTGATATTATGGGCCGTTTTCGTGGTAAACGAGTTTAAATTTGGAACATTGCGATTTTCACTTCTTTATAACTCAAAGCCGACTCAATTTAAACTGCAACTATAAGCACCATTGTTATTACATTTTCTCAGACAATCTGAAAATGCAATAATATATGGGGTGTCCCATTAAAAAAAAAAAAGATGGCCATTATTGCTGTCGCCATTTTTAAATGTGCTACCATCTTGGTGATATTTCATTTTGACTCGATATTAGGTATGTTGCCTGAGTTCCAAATTTCAGATCCCTAGATCATTTGGGAGTCGAATTTTTTCTAATGTGGCGTTTCAATCAATAACCCTGTATAATTATGTACGCATATCTTAATGTATCCCGTTTACTAGATATAATGCATGTTAGACTAAAAGCCCTTAGATGTAATGATGTTATACATCCTAGTTTCATGTTTTTGTTTTTAGTCTTTTAGAATCATTCCTGAATAGAATAAGATAGCGTACATTGTAACCCTTAGTATACAGGGTGCGTAAAAAGTATTGCACCAAGCGGGATTACGCAAAGGGGGTTTGACATTTAGATTTGACATTTTGACAGTTGACATTACACATAAATACCCATAAGTTCATGTGAGTTTCATTTGTTTTGTGCGACTGGTGTTTGTCTGAGGCCGCCATCTTGAATTTTTTTAAATGGCAACCTAGGTTTATTTGGTGTCATTGAGCAGGTAAATGATTTAGAAATACAATTCGATACAACCATTGGAATTTAGATTGAGCGGTTTATGAGTTATAAACAAGTGAAAATCGAAAATTTTCAACTTCAAAGCAGTCTAGAACTAGAACGGCTCAAAATATCTAAAAACGGTTTACATGTCCCTATCCTAACTTTTCATGTTTTATCCCAGTATGTGATTTAAATTCTAATACAGGGTGATGAAAAATCGGATAATTTTCATCACCTGTATTGAAATTTACTCCAAAGTTCGTCAAAAACAAATTTTGCTTTTTGACAATACAATTACAGGACGATAAAGCACAGGCAATTGTAAAGGCCTTATCAGAAGGAATAGCTGAAGCAGATATAAAACGCGACTTCAAAATTAAAGATGGGCGACTCTGGAGGCGAACAGAGTACGGTGACAGATTGTACGTGCCTGCAATGGCTAAATTTAATCTATTGAGGCGACACCATGACGACATTGGCCACCCTGGGTACAAGAGGTGTTACGAACTGCTTCGGCAGCAGTATTGGTTTCCTCGCATGAGGCGTTTTGTTCAAAAGTTAGAGCCAAAAAAGTAAATTGCGGGGCACCCTTTTAGGGCTCCATATCTCCGTTTGGGGACACTCAAGGAAAATTTTTTTATGACAGACTAGGTTTTTTTTTACTTCCCCTGTATGCTCCCGAGAGATTAGGAGGTACTTACCGGACACCCTGTATATTTCAAGAACCATCGAGTTCAAAACGGAAACCTAAAGGTTTTCTTTCAAATATCGTCCAGTATAAGGAATCAGCGAGTTCAAACGAAAACTCTGTAAGTTTTCTTTCTAATGTCGTACAGTATTAAAAATTCAGTATGAATTTTTTTATGATACAAAGAACCAGCGAGTTCAAACGAAAACTCAAGTTTTCTTTCAAATGTTGTAACAGTATTAAAATTTTGTTAAGTGATGCCAGAGAACCAACGAGAGTTCATAACGGAAACTTTTCAACTTTTCTTTCAAAATATCGTATAAATGATATTATCTTTTGCCGATAAGTTCATAACAAACTTCAAAATGGAAACTCATTAGTGTTTTCATGTTTTAAAAGTATTAAAAGTTCCATATAATTTTTTTTTAGTCAATGATAAATTGAACGTTCGGTTTCAATTTCTTTTGTTGAAATTATTATGTTAAATCAATATACTTCCGACGGTTGACAGGTTTTTTTTTTGGGATATCTACAATAATAAAAAATGTACTGAGGATAATATTGTACTTTGAACACCCCACCCTATAAGCCTCCAGCTTGACTACGACTTAAAAGCCCTCTTCGCAAACGAGTGTTAAACTATATTGCAAGAGTACTGGTCAAGACAATGCAATAAATTAAACAGAATAGAACCTACGATACAGCCCACCTCACTACCCCCCCCCCCATGACGAGAAACGAACAAGCCAAATTCAGACGACTCAGAATAGGCCAACACTCGCTTGACACACGCCCATTTAATGGTCAGACAACCACCACCTACATGCGATATTTGCGAAGTTCAAATAACGATAGAACACATACTTATCCACTGCCCGAAATTCCAACATCAACGGAGCTTACACCAACTCGACAACAATCTAGAGAACATATTGACCATAAGCTCCAACAAAACTGAAAAACTGATCAACTTTCTGAAGCAGGCGAATCTCTATGAAGTAATACAAGGTGTCCAGGTATGAGTGTAAGAGCTACACGTGGCGACCTTCCTTGGACTATTTTGAGTAAAAAATCTTAATACAATAATGCTCTAAACCTCTTCACGGTGCCACAGGAGGTCAACAAAGTTAGAAATTCTGGGTCACAAATATGCATATTATTGAACTTCTGTTTCCTTTTGCAGTTACGGTTAACATTTTCAAAGACTTTTGCAAAGTCTTATTTCATTTAATTTTCGTAACAGTGCAATTATCAACTTTTTTAACATTTCCTAAATTTTTTTTTTTAATCTGTTAATCTCTCTTTTTGTCAGAGTTTATTGGATTTACAAAAGTTATCCTTGTCTATGGAAAACAAAAAGTAGTGATTACAAAAATCGATACAAGAATGATGCAGCCTACACAGCTGCACCTATTATTTAGTTAAGAAATTACAAGAAGTTGAACCAACTGCAACAAAAAAAGTGTGTATGTTAAAATAAATAGCATACGCGGCAGTTTTCGAAGGAAATAAAAAAATTCAAGAATCGAAACGGTCAGGTGCTGGAACAGATGAAATATACGAGACACATTTATGGTATTATGACTTACTGTTATTCACAAAGGACCAAGAAATCCCTCGCGAAACAGTCAGTCAGCAATTTGGTTGAATATCGGGAAGACAACAGTGAAAGCGGACAAGAAATCCAGGAGGACGGCGAGGTAAGAAATTAGACAATATTTATTATAATTTCATTTATTACTTAAATTCAACTTCAAAAACTGTTTACAATTTGACTTAAAAATTATTGCACCATTCTTTTCTGCCATTCTACAGCACCTTCATTATTGAAGTAATGCATGTATTTTTCTCTGATTTGTTGTGCATTATTGTTGACTCTTAGGTTATGGCTTTATTGAAAAGGAATTAAGTTGGTTGCTCGTGAACCCAATTCAATAGTACCCGCATCAGTATTCTCTCTATACAAATTATTATCTGGTGCATATACAGTCGCAGATCTTCTCAAATAGTTATGTAAAACGCAAGCTGCCATAACTATGTTGTCAACTGCACTTAAATTAACAGAAATTGGGATGTGAAATATTCGGAAACAATTAGACAATATTCCAAAGCCATTTTCAACCTTACATCTTGCCCGCCAAAGACGATAATTAAAAAAAAAATTCGTTATCCAAATGTTTGCGACTGAAAGACTTCAAAAAAGTCCTTTGCGAGCTGAGAAGTATGGCTCATCTCATTTTCATCAAAAATAATATTGAAGTCGTAAATACCATCATGCTCTGCGTCTTTTCTCAAATCTCGAAATGCCGCTCTCATTCTTTTCACACCACTTTTCAAATCCGTTACGTCTGGCCACGATGCCATTGAGTACCACAGCCACATTGTGTCGTTTAAATGACTATAACTTTCCCAATCCACTATTTATATTTATTTTGGACGGCGGCCGACCCTCTCCTTTATACAACCTTCAAGTTTATAATTTGTCATAAGTACCTACTTCAGTAAATTATTAGATAAATTTTATACATACGGGGGGACGACAGGGGGGCGGTGAGTGAGGCGCCTAATGTTTGAATTTGAAAATAAATAAAATCTTTAAAATTATTGATGTTCCGCTTATACAATATAAAGGTATTTCAGAACTCTCCAACTCTATCTACTCACTTGAATAAAAAATATCGTTTAATTTATTTGTAAAATTATTAGGGGCCTCCACTTTTTTGTTGCCTTAGGGTCTCTATACCTCTAAATCCGGCCCTGCTCAATAGTATTCATCACTCTAAGTAACTGGAATTATTGTCAAGAGGGCACTAGCGGATAAATAGGGCTCAGGTATTATATCATTTTATTAGGATCGAGAAAATATAACAACAACAAATTGAAAGTTATTAATTGAAAGCAGGCCAACACACGGCCAACTACTTACCACAAAGTTTATTTGTTATTTCTTATTTCAAACAACGTGCAAGCTTGCAATTCTCAAGACACGAGCCATATTTTGGAAATAACAAGGCCGTGCCAGAATTAAGAAATGCAGACTTGGCACTTTTCGAACTCGCACGTGGACTTAGATCTAGCAAAGTGATCGACTCCACACCAGAACGAGGGCGACGGACGGAATGACGAGGGGGAAGTAATAAAAGGTTTGGTCGGTCGCGCCTCGGGAGTTGTGACCGGGGAGTTCGGACCCGGCGGAGGTTCTGACCCGGGGAGTTCTGACCCAGGGGGACCCCGCAGTAGTCGGATCCAGGGGTACGCGAAGCTCTCGAAAGGAGTTAGTTAAGTCGGTGTGTTGTGCCTTTGCCCTTTTGGACATACCATCTAGTCTCCACTCCGGACAAGCCAGCGAACGGGCACAAGTTACGCTGAAAATAGGAATGTTGTAAGTACCATTTTATTTATATTGTTAAAGTCATCTCAGGAGGGAACTAGGTGCTGACATTCCAGGACACTCGGTGTTGTGTTACTGCCCCTTTTTGAATTATAACAATTATTGTCCTAATATTAGTCAGGGCTATAATAAATTAGTAGGAATCTCCCCGAGCGGAGGTAATTGTATTATTTTTTAAGTTAAATAAATTGGATTTATTTTGTGAGTACAAAATCGGTCCCATTTACCCCCTATATACAAAATAACAGTAACGTGACGCAGCACGCGCGACATTATTCACTTCACTTTAACGTTTGACTCCGCCAATAATATTTCAATTCACTTACGACCTTTACATAAGTAATATGAATTATCATAATTATGATGGTTGTTACCCATAATCCTATAAACAATAAACACGCCATGATCGACAAATCGAGTATTACTTACAATGACTGGACCATTTGATCTTGAGTGTCATTAAATATAATAGAGTTGCGCGAGATATATTACCGATACCGTTTTATCTGTTTGTTATTTTATTAATGAACGATTGAACCGATTTTAGTATTTTTAAACTATGGCTAAACTATGGGTCGTCAGTGTACTAGTAAATGATACATAAATTAGAAGTTAAATTAAATTACGTTTTCATTTGCTCATAAGATATATAAAACAGCTCAAAGAACTAAACGGCGTTCGCGAAGTAGCCAGAAGGAATATGGGTGAAGCATTCGAAACCAGAAACGAAACTACGGCATGAAGAGGCGAGAATGGAAACCAAAAAAAAAGGAGACAAGGTGTTACGCAAAGAACATTATCTCTCATCATCAATAAACACATTTACGGAGAAATTAGCACCGATATTCGAAGGCCCATTCGTGGTCAAAGAAATAATATCGCCAGTATTGATTAGATTAAATACACCGGGTAGCAGAAAAACAGAGGTTGTACATATTAAAAGCTTAAAGCCAACGATATCGGACAATATAAATACCGGCACCCCGGATAGGCTGGCAGTTTAACAATCAGCCTGAACGCCCAAAAAGCAAGCGCTCGACATGCCAAACCTCGTAGACGACAACGTGCTGCTACTGACGGCCTCGCCCGAGGCGCTCGAGATTGTACAGGCCTGCAGCCATCCCCACTCCTACGTTGCAACGTCACACGGTCAGGCCGAGTCCTCAGACACGCTCGTTCATGCTCTCAATTTAAGCGAACGAAGTTCGTTTGTAAATTGAATGCAGCTACAAATTTTCTTATTATACATATAAGTAGGTACCTACAGTAAAAGTTACTCATCACGGTAATTATTTAAGTTAAACTCATGTGTGTTTATTTTATATGACGGAAAAATGCCGAATAAATGTTGCGTACCAAAGTGCAATACTAATTATAAAACTGACGAACACGAAGGGAATACATCCTTATTTTCATTACCAAAAGACCCGGAGAAGAGCAAGGTATGGCTTCGTAAAATAAATCGAGAGAATTATAGCTTGACTAAAAATTCGTACGTTTGTGAAAAACACTTTGACGAAAGATTTATCATCAGAGAAGACTCAGCAGTGAGAAAAGACGGGTCTGTTTTAAAAGTTTTACGAACAATTCCTAAATTGACTGAAAATGCAATTCCAACGACATTTCCTGGACAACCGACATATATGACCGAAAACTTACCACCGAGAAGAAAATTGCCAACAGAGCGTGAAGCTGAAGTGAAAAAAAGAAAAGCGGACCATGAAAAGAAGCTAGATGACGAGGATTGGATCACATGCTCTCAAGAATTGAGAGACCATGTTACCACTAAATTGGAGAAATACTCAGAGAATATTCACATATCTGATGAATTCATCTGTATTTATAAGCTGGACCTTGCTAACAAAGTTCCGCAAGTACTTTATGCTCTTAAAATATTACCAAATCTTCAAATATCAATGTCCAATAATAACTACGTTATTGAAACTAATGAAATGAAGGAAATTATCGCTCCTTCGTCTCTTTGCGACTCTTGGCGGAAATTAAAGAAATTATTGATTTATTTACATGATTCAACTGTAAGCTCAAACCACAGCGAATCTATTCAACACTATGTCAACAAAGCAATTGAATATTTGGATTACATAATTGATAATCTTTAAAATAAAACAGACCCTGAATCTTTTACTAAATTAACATTTTTCCGTGAACAGCTTGATTTGCTTTATATGAAGAAACGCGTATATTCTACTGATACCATAGTGTGGTCTTTTACACAACAATTATGTTCTCCAGCGGCATACTTCAAACTTCGCCAATCTTCTGTTTTGACGATACCACATCCTCGATACTTACAGAGTCTAATGAGCAAACTAGGACTGGAAAATACTGGGTTGAATAGTTCCCATATTAATTATGTAAAAAATAAAGCTAAACTTTTAAAGCAGAATGAATTGATCGTCTGCCTCTTGATTGATGAAATCTACGTTAGTCAGGGAATTTCGTATCGAGGTGGAAAATTAGAAGGATTTTGTTGCGAAGGGGGTAAAGACACTGCAACAACTATTCAAGCTTTCATGATCACTTCTTGCTTATCAAAAAATAAGGATATTGTCGGTTTATTTCCTGTAAAAAACCTCAAGTCAGAACAACTTCTAAATCTTACGTTGGAAATAATTAAATTATTAACAAACGTTGGCTATATTGTGATTGCTGTTATAAGCGACAACAACCGGGTCAACAGAAGAATGTTTGAATTATTGTGTGGAACCGAAGCGCTCGAGAATGGAACCCGCGGAGTTTTGCGCCCAAGTATTCAAAATCGTTTCAATCCAGAACAGAGGATCTTTTTAATGTTTGATTGGGTACATTTATTCAAATGCATACGCAATAACTGGCTAAACCAGACTGATAGCAACCAAACATTTATTTTTCCAAAAATTCCAAAGACGGATCTTATCTTACCCGAATGTGACCTTTCTGGCGAAGTTCCTACCAAGAACCCTAATATTAGTTGTGCTTGCCTAAGTGATCTTAAAAAACCTTCTTGCGCATCAATCGCAGAAATAGTGTATTTTTATGCGATTCAATAATAAATATTTTCTTCCTATTTTTTTTTTATAATGAATATAATGAAAAAATAATCCGATTTTTTGGGGGGGAAAAGCGGAAAACCACCTACCTACCAAAAAAAAAAGAATAGCCCTCTCGTGGTTTCGAACCCGCATCAACAGTTTACTATTTAGACAAGGGTTCGCTTGCCTAACTAACTGAGCTAAAGGTGCCTTTCGAATATGTAGCGATGATCGAGTAGGTATATGTAGTACGTCCAATACTTCATCCTACACATTTTATTTTTTAAACTAGTCATATCTTAGTTATTAAAAGACCAATTTGAATACTTTTTTCACCCGCATGTAGGTGATTTAATTGTCGTTGCGATTGCTCTTCTAATTTTCAGAACCATTCATAATTGAATGTGAAAAAAAAATAAAAAAGAAATTGCGAACCATTTCATCGATTTAATAAGTGCAAGCTAATTTTGCACAAGCGAAAAACTTTTTTGTTTTTCATTTAAAGTGCTACATTAATCGAGGAGAATTGAAGCTAAGACATCAAATTATATGTTAAAGCAAAAAAAAATGGAAAATTTCGGTTCAACTTATTCAAAAATGGACTCATAAACGGTTATAGAATTGACACATTTTCACCCTTTTTCCTACCCACGACACTGGCTTATTAATGGAAAATATGCTAATTTTATTACATTAACTCAAATTTCCAATAATTTTCTTCAAATCCTGTTAATTTGATTTCAAAGTTTTTTTCCCATCTTGCTCATACAGGGGTTCAAATATTAGCAAATTTTTCAAAAATTAAAATGACCGCCATTTTGAAACGGCTCGACCGATTTTGCTCAAGTACAATACCAGACCAGTTTTTATAGATATCTTACTCCCACAAAAATTTCAGCCTCCTAGATTCAAAACTGCGACCTGAAATTAGATGACAAAAACCGGATACCTGGAATTTTGAAGGGACACCCTGTAGAAGTGATGGGACTTTTGGAAAGTTTTTCAACGAAAATCCAACGTCATTCCCAAGCTTTACAAGGACCCAAAATTTCGTTCACTAATCTTAAAAGATAAAGCCACAGGAGCGTTTTTAAAATCGAAATTTCGCGATTTTGGAGAAATATATAAATATATAAATATATAAATATATATATAAATATATAAATATATATATATATATCGTGGGCAGGTGAATTTTGGAAAACCACTTTTTCGTGATCTGGGGGTCATGATCGGTGGACATTTGATGAGTTTGGGTGATTTTCGAAAAGTGATGTCGTCCTCAATAGTGTATTTTTTGTTAAAAAATACACTAAAACTATACAAAAGTGAAGACAATAAGCTCATCAAACTGGCTCCGGCTTTATCCAAAAAAGTTCTTTATCCATCGAATTTGGAGAGGCAAAATGTTAACCTCTGTGTCAGATTATTTGACGAAAAGAATGGAGCTGCTCTGCAACTATTAGGTATGACACACTCTGATACGAATAAATTCATAGAGTTAATTCTAAGGTGGTGGAAAATTGTTAATTGTAGATCCCCTAATATGGGTACACGCAAAAGAGATCATTATATGTCACCAATATCGAGTAAAGATGATCCAAAATTACGCTTTTTGCAAAGTTTTGCAGCTTGGCTAGTCCAATGGGACACATTTGTTGTACCTGGAGAAATTCAGAACAAAAAAAGGCATGGCAAATTATCAGCAGAAACACAATTTTCTTTGGTTCACTCAATAAAAACTTCTATTGATTTATGCCATTATCTTTTCGATAAATATCACTTCACGTACGTTTTACTTGGGAAATTTGAAACGGACGATTTGGAGGCAAGATTTGGACAATATCGTCAATTGAGTGGGGCTAATTATCATATTTCGGTGCAACAGATTCTAGAATCTGAGCGAAAACTTAAAATGATCAGCCTTCTCAAACTTCAGTCAGCTAACAAAGGTTACTTTTTCCTGAAGGATTTTTTAGAATCGTGCGAGGAATCAACTCCTGACGACCAAGGATTCGTTTCTCTATATGCTTTTGAAAATGACAATGATATCAATGAACTCGATATTGACGAAATTGAAGCTTTAGTATATTCTACAGAAATATCTGAGAATGATAACATGGTTTTAATCTATATAGCCGGCTATGCAACTCACAAAATTGTGGAAAAATTAAATTGTGATGTATGTAAAGATCTTTGCTGTTATGATCGAAATATTGAGATTCATTGCGAGAATAATGATTTATTGAAATATACTACCTTAATAGATCGGGGTGGATTAAAATATCCGAAAGAAGACTTTGTAACTGTTGTTATTAATTCATTTGTAATTTTTCAAATATTATTATCTGAGAAACATGAATTAATGTTTCTCAAAGTCCAATCACAAAAGCGTTTCTTTATTAAAATTTGTCTTAAGATTCTACAAAATATGTCGTTAATAATAGAAGGAAATTGTTCTTGCGGTGTATCCTATTGTCAGTTAATCGTAAAATGCTTGACTACTTTGGCCAACATATATCTCAATAATTACAGGAAAATTCAAAATGATAGACTGGTTGCACAAAAGGCTGAGAGAAAACTAAAGAAATTAGCTAGTAAGTGATTCTTTGATTTTCATTAAGTTATCAAGTTTGACACGTTTATTTGTAATGTATTTAATTTTTGTTTTTCATTGAGTTTATTGTTTATTATATTATTCACTTTTACGCACTTAATTGTTGATTTTCACTGAGTTTATTTAGTTTATTTCTATGCACCGTAAAACGTGTCAAAGCTGACTGATTTTGATAGTAAACTACCTAGGTATATACTATGTAAATAAAAAATAAGATTTTATTGTGAACCATATTAAATATTTTAAAACCCTTAAGAAATAAGCGTTTGTTTTAAAGCTATAGCAATAAATTTATTTTGTCACATTTTTTGTTAAATTCACCCCAGTAGCCAACTCACCTCGTTTTACGGTACCTAGGTATACTACTTCATTGTTGATTTTCATTGACTTAAATATGTTTATTTCTACGTACTTAATTGTTCAGAATAACTTATTTTATGTTGTGTATAACATGCTCACTTTTCTGATCGTATGTGTCAATAAATAATACTAGTAATAAAACTTTTTTACTCTAAGAAGACTCCTCAATGTACCGCAACGCATATAATAATACCTTAGCGTCGGCCTGAGTTTGTGACGCCATCGAGGGAGGTTGCAGGCCTGTACAATCTCGAGCGCCTCGCCTCGCCTCTACAAATCGACGCTGATAAGGAAGCAGCCAGGGCTGCGTTCGACAACGGTATTCTAAGGCGAATATCATTCGATCGGTGGTGGGGGTAAATAGTCCTAAAAGTTTAATCTCGTTCGTCATCGTTTTCGAACTATCGAGCTACCTAATGTCAGATGCTCCCAAAGCGCGCGTAAATAAACTAATTTGAATTAGTAGGTTAAAATTAAGGTTATGTTATATGATTTGTTATTATTTTGATAAATTTAGAATTTAGGTACTATTAGGTAGGTATTTAATAAAAATTATTATTGTATTACGTAAGCTTACATTGAAGTATTAATCGGTGTTTGTTTGTTTTAATTAATAATAGAATTTGAACATTAAAAAATGGATAATCGAACAAAGAAGATAATGGCTGGTGTTAGTACCGCGAATAAATTTTTGTATTCAATGATTTTTGAAGACGTTTCTGATTCCGAGGAAGAGGAAGATGTACATGGAGGCGTACTAAATATGATGTTGGTAATGACAAGGAGTAGGCTTGATCCAAGGAAGAAAAATCCACCTCGGATAGAAGGATACTATGAGCAGACAATTCCTAGGTACAATCCATCCCAATTTCAAAGTCATTTCAGAATGTCACCTGAGGCGTTCAATTCTTTGTGTGAGTTGATAATACCTAGGCTGCAAGAAAACTATGTCACAGGTAGACCTATAGAGAATCCATGAAAGCAGATTTTATCGATAATCTGGTTGCTAGCTACTCCTGACTCATTCAGGTAATGAGAATGCGAAGTTTTTGCGAATTTGTACCTATGCCTTATCTAGATAATCTGATTTTAACCTGGAATTATTTTATTTATTATAGGTCTGTCGGTGACAGGTTCAATCTTGGCAAGGCTTCAGTGTCAGATGCTTTCATAAGAACTATCAAAGTATTAAATAAAATGGCCACCAACAGTAGAAGAAAGAATGCATATTCAACAAAGATTTCAAGCTTATGCTGGAATGGACGGTGTAATTGGTGCAGTTGATGGTACCTACATTCCAATCAAAGCACCAAAAATCGATTCAGAGGTGTACATTACTAGAAAATGTAACTACGCAATGACTTTGCAATGCATTGCAGAACCCAGCCTAAAGTTTATAGATGCCTTCATTGCCTATCCAGGCTCTGTAACGGATGGAAGGATTTTTCGGAATTCTGAAATATACAAGCAAGTCAGAAACAACATTGATCATTTCTTTGGTAACAATTATATTCTTGCTGATAAAGCATACCCGATCTTAACTTGGTGTATCCCACCTTATATAGAAAGACAAAGGCACACTGCTGTGCAGAGAAATTTTAACACGATTCACAGCAAAACACGACAAGTAAGTAATTTGCATGTTCCTAATAAAACAGTGATGTTAAAAATGCAAAAAATTTTAGGTTGTGGAAAGAAGTTTTGCGCTGCTATTCGGGAGATTTAGAAGACTGAAATATCTTGATATGAATAGGGTAGACCTTATCCCACAGGCTGTTATAGCATGCTGTGTGATGCATAATATTTGTTTGCATCACGAAAATCTTCTACAGCAAAATGAATATATACAAGAGGGATATGGTTTTCTTGAAGAGAATAATGACAATAATGAAAACTTACCACAAGAAGGTATATTGCCTCATGAAAATGTAGACGATGCAGTTGCTTTGAGAAATAATTTGGCACAGAATCTGTATGAAAATAGAGGATAGGTCGGGTGTTTTCTGTATCGTTTTGTACTTTTGTATGTTAATATAAATTACTATTAATATATTCAAAACAAAATTAATAAAAAATGTTTTATTGAAAATCATAAACCAAACTTCAACATTTGAAAAAGCTAAAAATAAATGAACAATCTTATAACTATAATAAACTAAAATACATAGGAGCAGGGACAATTATTCACCCTATTAAATTTAAATCACATAAAGTAGGTATTTGGTAAGCATGGACAAAGGTGACAAATAATAATTGTCAATTTAAACTAAATAGTAAATTCTTATTAGTAATTAATAAAAATAAACAAAATTACAATTCTATGACAAACAAAAATTAACAATAATTATAGTAATTAATAAAAATTAACAAAATCACAATTCTATGACAAACAAAAATCAACAATAATAATTAAAACTTGAAAATGTCAAGTTAACCGAAATATCCAGTACTTGATGAAAATAAACTTACAATAAACAAAGAAATATCTCTGACAAACAAGAAACAACAAAATTAACAATTATAGTCATAGCGATATGCAGGTAGGTACCTACTTATTGGACAGCTCACAATAACATGATGTGCATGTTTTAGGTACATAATTTTACAACTTGTCAATTAACTTTTCCATCATCTGTTTATATACTTCGAGTGCTTGTTCACTTCTTTCCAGTCTTTCTTTATGTCTTTTGTTTTGCGCCGCTTCTCTTCTTTCCTCACTTTTTTGGAGCAACTCTGAAAGTTGGGCAACTTCTTTTTCGATCCTACGTTTCTTTTGAGGGGGTTCTTCTCCCTTTTCATCATTACCATCATCTTTCAAACCCACCAATGACGATGCAGATGAAATGGGTACAATATTCGGTTTCTTGCCAAAAATTTCGTCCATTTCACTGAAATAGTCAAAGTATATTGGCGGCTCACCAGTACCTTTTGCACCCATATTATCAATTCTTTTAACATATCGACTTTTAAGATATTTAAATCGTGTTTCACACTGATGTGGCGTGAATGTAAAGCCATTTTTCACAAGCTCCTCGCTAATTAATTTCCACGCAGCATCATTCTTGGTTGATTTTGTGTCAATTTTATGTTTTTTAAAACAGCGCAGAAGAATAATTGTTTCTCTCCTTTCCCATTTTGCAGCGGAGCTGTTGCTGCTACAGGATGAAGTTCCGGGTCCTGGCGAATTGGTGCTATACGATGTTTCTGAATCATGCTGTGCTGTTGCTTCAACTGATATTTCCTCATAAGCATTTTCTGGAATACCAAACATATCATTTAATTTCATAAGATTCACAGAAAATCAGCGTTACTTCAATTTTAATCAGAAAATTAAAGAAACAGTTCTTGTTACTCACCTGTTTCATTAAACATATAACACTTGTCTTCAATTTGAATAATATTTTTTGTACAGGACATTATTATTAGTGTAATACTAATACGATAGTTTTATCCTAAGTATAAGAAAAAGAATGCAAACAATCAAATACAAAACCAATAACATAACAAAAAGTAAATAAGGCGGCAAACTAAACTTTCAATAATACTAAACCAACCTCCAAATCATTGAAATTTACCTACAAATATACTAATACTAGTGCGCAAGTCGGATACTTTTCATTCTACTCTCAAATAGATTGACGAAGGAGGACGTCGAATAATGTTATTCGATGTTTTCGAACGGCTACTACAATGTTGCCAAACTTTGCCTACTAGTGTTTTCGAACGACATTTCGTGTAAGTCTTATGCTAGGATGATGTTATCGAACGCACCCCAGAGCCGCACCAACCACGAACAGCGAGCGGACGCCAGCCCGACCAGCTACACCACCGGAATGGAGGGCCCGGTCACCGACCGGCACAGAAGCCAGAGCCGCCGCCAACAGCCTGGGGCCAGGAACCAGAGCTATACGGGCTAGGACTCGCGCTCGTCCACAGCACATCCAGCAGGGACTAGGCAGACAATACCGGACGAGTGTTGTGATTCAAGCGCGACGTCGACGGCGTTTTTCAACTACGGCGATTGCCCCACCGAGCAAGGCGGACCCGGGTATGGATTGAGAGGTTTTCTTAAAAAAGAAAGAAAAAGAAGCGGCAGAAAATGGGCCCGCTGGGCGGTAAGTTCCATTTACTTGTAAATAATTTTTTTGCAGGAATTTTCTTTGATCTTTTTTTCATTTTTTTTTACCTGGGGACCGGGAATTTCGAAATTTTATACAACCAAATCTTAATTTTTTTACCTTATCATGTCTTCAACGATTTTCAATCAGAACTTGAGGAGGATTCTTATTACATTTTTTCGAAAAAGAGAACTAGACTTAAAAATAAGTTAAATTTACTCAGAGCTAACAGAAATAGAACTTTTATTAGGGAACAGACAGACAACAATTTTCACACACGAACCAAAAACATGACTGAAGTAAATTTTACACCTAAAGAACTGAGATTGTTAGATAAAGGTCTTAAACACTCAATTTTCAAATACAGAAACAGAGATGTCCATGGTCTGTTTTTACACACAGACTATGTAATAGAAAACAGCTCCTCAAATTGAGAAACTAAACAAAAAATAATGAGAAACCAGTGTACGTAACACTGCAATTTTTAATTACATTATTTTACACAATAAATTTATAAGAAGTAGAATTCATGATAATGAATTTCGCACAGCTATCAGTATTAGGAAAAAATAGATCAGAATGGACTTATTGTCACGAAGGCGGATAAAGGTAATTGCACAGTAATTATGAACATGTCAGATTACATCTCTAAGATTCTTAAATTCATTGACAACAACTTTTCGCAGATTACAAATAACCCCACCATCACATATCATAACAACTTGTAAAGATTGGTTAAGACATTATCAGACACCATTGAAAGGTACGGGGGAAGACACTTAGTCCTGTTCCTCATTTTCATCAACGAATTAGGTCCCAAAATAACATCTTCAAACTCCATCTGTGTCAACTATGCAGACGATACAACCATTCTCATTAAGATAAAGACAAGCGACATTTCGGAAATTATATCAACCGTTCAAGACCCACTGGAAAAAGCCTCTACATGGCTTAGAGTCAATAGACTAAAACTGAACTTGACAAAAACTGAATTGATAAACTTTCATTCTTCCGGATCACGTCTACCACCCCTACCTGACATCCCGAATGAAAATTCCCTGATTAAGCCCAGAGAGGTCGTGAAATTTTTAGGCTTTCACATCGATCAAAATCTCACACAGCTCACACAGACCTCTTATGCCACCGACTAGCTATAATAATAATCACGTAAAATTGCCGCTTTTGCCAAATGATCCATGCTCTAAAACATGCTGAAACTAATAAGTGGCATAAAACATTTCGTTCTTTATAATGTAGGTAGTAGGATATTCCTTCTATATCCCTATTTTCGCTTCCTTACTTAAAAACTGGCATTTTCTTTTCAGTAAAATTAATAAACTAATTAAATTTATGGTACGGAAAAGCGGCAGTTTTACATGAACAATAGTATAGCTCCTGTTTCCTTTTGAGACGACTCCAACACACTGTCTCCCATAATATTCTGCTCTCTGCATATATGGACATTTTTATAGTCACGTAGCCTATGGCATCGCCGTCTGGGGCAGCACTGAGAAGTCCCTCAGTAAAGTCTTCCTTCTTCAGAAGAGGGCTCTCAGGATTCTGGCAGACTTATCCATCCGCGAGTCTTGCAGAGGACGATTCAGACGACTTGGTCTACTAACATTGCCCGCCCTGTATGTTTTCTCCCTCCTCAAACTTATTTACAAAAATCAGGCTAAGCTTGATCCTTTCCGATTTTCACACAACTATCATACTCGATTCAATCTATTTAAACTACCAACCCACCACCTCTCGTCCACTGAAAAGACGTTTACATACGCGTCTATAAAATACCTAAACCATTTCCGACTTGACCCTTCAACCGTCAGATTCTCTCATTTCAAGTTATATCTGCGGAAACATCTCACAGAGCTTGAACCATATACTACCATGGATATACTGTCTTCCACCCCCCCCCCCCTTCCTACCCGACTTAGACACTTGAAAATATAGATACTTTCGTTTGCTAGTATCTGGACAATTCGACTTAATATGACGATATAGTATTAGGTACTATGTATAGATAGATTAATGTTTTAATGTACACTTTTTGGTATGTTCAAGCTTTCTTTGTTCAATCGCGTGCGTACCACCTTTTGAATACGCATGCGATTTGTTTGGATTAGCTCGTTGTTTGTTTTCACGACATTTTACTCTATTTAACACTATTGTACTGATGCAATGATTGTTGTAATTTTACGTACAATAAAGAGAGATATTATTATTATTATTATTATTATTATTATTATTATTATTATTATTATTACCCAAGTTCACCCCCTTGGCAGGGGTAGCTACCCCTTTACTTATCATCATAGGGAACCGATATCGAGTGATACATCATTTGAAAACCACTTGAATTCTGTTTACAACGATATCCAACATTTTGGGTTTCGCTTACATACAGGCTGGCCCAACGAAAACATTTTTTTTTGGGCCACCTGTATGTAAGTGAACCCAAAATGTTGGATATCGTTAAGAGAATTCAAGTAGCTTCCAAATGATGTATGTGAATGGTTTCGCTTACATACAGGCTGGCCCAACGAAAACTTTTTTTTTGGGCCACCGTGTATGTAAGTGAAACCCAAAATGTTAGATATCGTTGTAAAGAGAATTCAAGTAGCTTTCAAATGATATATCACTCAATAGCTGTTCCCTATGATGATAAGCAAAGGGGTAGCTACCCCTGCAAAGGGGGTGAATTTGGGTGGTTAAATTTGTCACGAAAATATGCCTACTTTGATAACAAAATCCACCTGTTTCGGCGTTTTTCGCATACATCTTCAGTTTCCAAGTTATTAAGGCGAGTTGCGTTTTCGTGGGGCCACCCTGTATGTGAGCGAAACCCAAAATTTTGGATATCGTTGTAAAGAGAATTCGAGTGGCTTTCAAATGATGTATCACCCGATATCTGTTCCCTATGATGATAAGCAAAGGGATAGCTACCCCTGCCAAGGGGACGAACTTGGGTAGTTAGATTTGTCACGAAAATAAGTCCACCTCGCTAACAAAATCGACCTGTTTCGGCGTTTTTCGCGTACATCTTCAGTTTTCAAGTTATTAGGCCCGGTACGTTTTCGCTGGGCCACCCTGTATATACAGAGTCGAAGCATTACTTGATGCTGACGCTAATATCTTCCCTTATACCCATTAAAGCGCACACTGGAAGAATATCGAACAAAAATCATCTCAGTTCAGAAGATGTATATACAGAGTCGAAGCATTACTTGATGCTGACGCTAATATCTTCCCTTATACCCATTAAAGCGCACACTGGAAGAAAATCGAACGAAAATCATCTCAGTTCACAAGATATTAAGGACAATCTTATCAAACATGTCAAGGTAAATAGGTAATTATTTTCCAAAGTCAACGTGCATTAAAATACTTCACGTTTCAGTTGCCTGGAGATATTGAAAAGGCCGTGGAAGAACGCGCTAAAACCTCTTCGCAGCCATTTTTGCCATTCATTATAGTGGAAAGTGCTTCGTATCTCAATATAAAAAAACATACAGTGTGACCCATTTGTTCTTGAAACACCCTGTAGAATCTTAATTTATGGTGCGATTTTGAAAAAAATTCTTTTAAACCATAGAGCTTGATAAACTATATTTTGGGAGCAAAAAGCGTCTGCATTCCTACAAAATCCAGGGCCAACTAGATCAGTGTTTACTTGTAAAATCTCAAAAATTCATATTAGCGATTTTTTTAGAAAAAAACTGGGCACGCCACGGGATTCACCAGCCCTCAAAATGGTACTGTACCAAATTTTATTGGAAATGTCAGAGTAAAAAGGATCTCTTAGTTATTTTAAAAATTCATAATAATACTCCGAATTTTCATAAATTAATTTGAAAAAGGTCAAAAGCTATCATAAGTAAAAATTAAAATTACAAAAAAGTAAAAAAAAGTAAAAATAAAAATAAAAAAAAAATAAAAAAATAAAAAATAAAAATAAATAAAAAATTGTAATTAAAAAATTAAAGTACCTACATTATCACCAACTAGACGTACAATTTCTATTTTGTCTCTCTTGACCTTTTCGAATAAATTAATGAAAATTCGGAGTTCTATTATGAATTTCTAAAATAACTGCAAGATCCTTATTACTCTGACATTTCCAATAAAATTTAGTACAGTACCGTTTTGAGGGCTGGTGAATCCAGTAGCGTGCACAGTTTTTTTCTAAAAAAATCGATAATATGAATTTTTGAGATTTTACAAGTAAACACTGATCTAGTAGGCATTGGATATTGTAGGAATGAGACGCTTTTTGCTCCCAAAATATAGTTTATCAAGCTCTATGGTTTAAAAGAAATTTCTTTAAAATCGCACCATAAATTAAGATTCTACAGGGTGTTTCAAAAACAAATGGGTCACACTGTATATGTAAGTTTTTCCATGGTGCTCTCTACAATCCACCTAGTATTTTGAAAGCTATAGATATATGTTTTACGATCTTTCACGTCCTGATTTTAAAATATCCTCTCGAATGTGAACATATCTGGCTTTTTATTCAAAGAGCTATTTACATGCTTAAGACCGAGTTTGACAATATTCCAGCCATAATTGATCTTGCGAACAAAGTTGTCCTACGGGTTAACTCAAATGACAATTAGCTATTTCTGGTTTAACATTATTAGAATTTAGCTTTTTATTTCTTTCATTTACATTGGTTCCTTTAGAAGCTGTGTTTATTTAGTTTAAAAGACTGTGTAATCTGTGTTAATATTAATAAGAGTTTTATTTTTAAGTTTTAGAGGAAGTGAAACACGTGAATTTATCTTTTTTAGTTTACCAACAACCTTAATGCTATTTATAGACAGTTAATTTAAAGACTGTTCAAAAATTCGTCTTATTCACACGTACTTACTTAGTCAGGGAAATTATCGCAAAGACGACGAACAACTAGCAAGGGTAGGCAAAACCGGAGGAAACCGGAGGGCAGATCTGGTTGTCCTGCATGATTTGTAAACTTAAAAAGTTTTCTCCTTTGTTTTGATCTAAATTCAATTAAAAAAAAATCGTTTTTAGTAAAAATCTTTTTTTATAAATAATGATTTCATTCCCAAGAACCCGATTCCCAATTAAATAATTCAGGAATTCAACAATTACTAAGAAGGTTCAAGAAAAAGTA
Source organism: Malachius bipustulatus (assembly GCA_910589415.1). Lineage (NCBI taxonomy): Eukaryota > Metazoa > Arthropoda > Insecta > Coleoptera > Melyridae > Malachius > Malachius bipustulatus. Next base: position 2,950,096 of record OU342638.1, on the reverse strand, counting down.
TCAAATCTAAAAACTAGGCCAGTTAACTTTAAATAATGATTTGTTGTCACTGCAAAAAACTTGTTTGTAGAAAAGTTAATCTTATTAATCATTATGTTAGCATTCCATAAGCTGTCTGATGAATTTACATGTGGAAATAGCAATTGCAAACGAACGTTTTATTCTTTTTCGTCTTTTAGGAGACATTTTTCCATTTATGTAAATTATTCTAAGTGACGATTAAATCTAGATACTAACTCGAAACCTGCATCTGTTTTATCTAGAGAACTTCGCTTTTCCTCCGAATCGCATCAGTTTGACGAAACTGTCACACCTTCTGATTTCCAAAATGTTACTAACGAGCTTCATTTTACAGATTGTTATTTACGTTTTATTACGAAGTTGTACAAAAACCAGTGTGTTACCAGGACTTTAGTACAATCAGTGACTGAAGATGTTGCAGAACTTTTTCAAAATTTTGTTACCATATTTTTAAATAATGTAGCTACTTTTGAACCAATCACTAAAGATGACTTGCACAAAGTATTGCCTGATAGTAATTATTGTTTTCACTTATTTGACACAGAGTATAAAAGATTTAAATATTTGACAGACAGGAATTTTTTAATTAGGTTATTGTCTTACGTCATTTGCGAAGTATACGATGATAAAAAGAAGCATGAAGCAGGTTGCGTATTAGAGATTAAAAAATGTGAAGGCCAGTACATCCAAATCAGACATGTAATAAAAAAAGTTTTGGACCTTCCTGAAGTATTTGAGGAAATCAGTAACTTTATAAGAAATGAAACATGTTCTAATACTTACTCTTCACTTTTCAATACCGTGTTATGGAAGCAAATAAAAAGTCACGAAAGATATAAGGGAAAGTTTCTGTTGCCAATTTTCATTTATTTCGATGACTACGAAACGGGAAATCCTTTAAGTGCACATGCTGGCATTCACAAACTTGGAGCCGTGTATTTTTCTTTTCCCTGCATGCCACCTAAATACTCACGACAGCTAACTAATATTTTTCTTTTCGGTCTTTTCTATTCATCAGATCGAGAAAAATCGAACACATCAGCATTCAAGCCCATTCATCGATGAACTATTATTTTTAGAAAAAGAAGGTATCACGCGGTTAATTTTTCGAATAATCAAAAAATACAAGTTTTTATTATAGCCCCCCTAGTTCTTGGAGATAATTTGGGAGTAAATTCGGTTCTCGGCTTCTGCTCAAGCTTTAATTCAAATTATTTTTGCAGAGTATGTCGTGCAGACAAACAATTGACACAAATTATGCATGAAGAAAATTCTACTTTACTTAGAAGCAAAGAAAATTATTTCTTGAATTTCGAAGGTATTAGAAAAGTGTGTTTTCAATCAGTTGCCTTATTTTCATTGTACAGTAAATGTATCATGCGATATAATGCACGACTTGTTTGAGGGAGTGTGTAGATATGTCATGGCAAAAATTCTCCGAAATTTTATTTTTGAAAAAAAAGTATTTTAAAATTAATCATTTAAATAACAGAATAAAATATTTTGATTATGAAGAGGAAATTGATATCGGTAACAGAATTCCATTAATAAATGTCGCACAAGTGGAAAGAGGTGCGTTAATTATGTCAGCTCTGTGCCTTTGTGGCCTATTTTTCTGTCTTAGTTGGAGACATGGTTAATGTGACAGACGAGGTTTGGGAATTGTATAGGTATCATGTTATTTAACATTGTTCACATGGTTTGTCAGTATAATATTTTTGAATCAGAAGTGATGTTTATGCAGCGAATGATTTCACAATTTAATCGATCATATAGACGCCTTTTCAGTGACAGCAATTTAAAACCCAAGTTCCACTTTCTTGTACATTATCCAAGAATAATTCGCTTAGTTGGTCCGTTAGTAGATAGAGTTGGACAGTTCTGGCCCAAGGTCATGACCTTGGGCTAGAACTGTCCACATGTAAATGGTACATATGCTTCAAGGTCGACTCATTTCAAGGCCGAACTATATGATCTAACCTAGCGTTAATATATTATTTCAAGGTGAAATTTTCAAGGCCGAACTGTCCCAGAACTGTCCACATGTAAATGGTACATATGCTTCAAGGTCGTTCTAGAATCCGCACGTGTAAATCTTCAAGGCCGAGTTATATTAAGGTGAAATTTTCAAGGCCGAACTGTCCCAGAACTCTCCACATGTAAATCTTCAAGGACAACAAGGCAAAACAATACGATTTAATTTATTTAAAAAATCTATTTTTCAAGGCCAACCGTCCTGACAAAAATCATCAAGTAATTATTTTAAGATTATTGAATGAATTAAAAATCAGTTTTTATTAGGTACCTATGAGGTAAACTTGGAGACATTATGAATATGAAAACAACGCTAGCAGGTGGTGTCATGTTACCCAGCTCGTCGCGCTAGTCATCTTACATCGTTATTATTATATGAATGAGAAAATTAAGCTCCGGCTAGATCATGTAGGTATTTTGTATTGTTATTTCAATCAAAATAAAGCCTCGGCTAGATCCTGTAGGTAATGAAATTCAAGGTAATAATTTATTGTAGGTTTACATAAGTCGTCAAAAGCTTTTCATTTAACATTACAGAAATTATCCAAGCCGACTAGATTTACGGCCGCCAAATCGGTTATTTTTCAAGGTTGGAAAGGTGTGAACTGCATGTAATTTTGGAGGTCGAATTATTTCAAGGTTATCTGAAATATTTCAAAGTCCCAACACATGTAATTTTGAAGGCCAAGATCAAACATTTTAATCTGACGTAAATTTCAAGGTAAAAAATTCAAGGCCTGGCATTAGAATTGGCATATGTAAATCTTCAAGGTCAAGTCATATGGTGATTTTACATGTGAGAGTTCTGGAACGCCTTGACGAATGATTCAAGGTCGTGTAATATAGCATCAAAATTTTAAAGATTATATTTATTAATTCAAGGTCGAATATTAGCAGCCTCACCCGCCCCCTGACCAAGTCACATATGTAAAAAAATGGGTGTGCAAAAATAATTTATAATAATCAGTCGTAAAAGTACCTATATAAACGATCAAGATTAAAAATAATAATTAATTATTTCAAGATTGTTCAATAAACATTCGAGTATTATTTTTTAATAAGCTATCAGGAAAATATACCTACTTCATGTAAGTATTTATTCGCGTATAGCAGGTGCGGTATCAAGTTTCAATCACTTCTCCGCCGGTCATATTATTCCATACAATTATGGCATCGCTAATTTTATTAATAATTAAATGGGGAATAAAGTCAAAATGTCCGCCAAGGCTGGGCGCTAGAGCATCTAATATTCGAAGGTTTATTGATCATACATTTTAGCTTGAGCTAATTTATTAAGAAAATATATTTTTTTCAAAATCAATCTAATTTTTAAGAAATTATATCCAAGATCGGTCTAACAAAATCTTCAAGCTAAAACATTAAAAAATTCAAATAATATTTTCCAAAGTCGATCATCATCATAAGTTCATAACGGTTCCTAAACGTAATTAGGAATCGATTATAATAATTTTAAATTAAATAAATAGTCTTTCCACAATCGTGTTAGAAGAGAGTTCATTCCAACGCTCCACTAGAACGAGTAGATCATATTACACCCCGGTGATTGCGAGCACATACCTACACATTATTCATATGACATCTAAAATTATTTTCATATTGAATTTTCAAGGTGTTTTGTATTTGACCGAGATGTATGAATATCACTATTTGGAAAAATCAGATATTTATAGTAAATAATTAATGGGAATGGCAATACCATGTAAACAGACGGGTGCTAGGTAAAAAGCTACAAGAAAAAAATCGGAGTTAATAAACGGAGAACAAGTAAAGCATTTGAAAATAATGACGCCCCCAAGCAAGCCGCTTCCACAGGTTGCCTCAAGCAAGCCGCTTCCACACTTCACTGATGGATCATTGTAGATCATCGAACATAGTAAGGTGGGCAGTCGCCTGGGCTAGAGAAAATATTAATCGGTGAATATTAAAAATATGGAGGGTTGACGTTGCCAGAGTTACATAGATTAAGCAAGATAAACGGAAACAGGTGGGGAAAATCAAAGCATGAAAATTCGTCAAGCGTAATACACGCACCAACTAACCGATAATTAATAAATCGGTAGTTAAAGAATGGCTAGAAAGCATGTCAATTATCGTGGATGTCACAATAAATTCACAATCAAGATAAGGAGAAATTGGGAGTTTGTGCAAAAAAGTAGCGTTAACACCTATAGACTCCACCGTTTGCACACAGACGACCTAGAGAAGGAAATTTCTGGGCGGTATGAGGGAAATCAAATATTTCCCCAGGACAAGCGGTTTTCACAGCATCCAAGCGTAAGGGTTAGTCAGATGCTCTCGGCCAATGTAACTAAGAGATTGTGCCCATCTTAATATTCGTGCTGAACCGAATATGAAACGCTTGTTCGGGAAATGAGCTAATCGTCAGTTTAGCTCATGTAAATTGTAACTTTGCTAGATATACCTACCCAAAAAGAGCGAATTAATCATCTCAAATAATCGTTTTACGTAATCAAGAACTCAACTAGCAGACGAATTATGTTGAAAATGTGAAGTAGATTTTTATAGGGAAATAAATGTTGTTGCAATTTAGGCCGCACACCCTCAACGTCACAAATTGATGATGTAAATGTCCTCCGAGCTAGCCTCAAACGACAACCAACAAACAAGCTTCTTGCTTGGCTGGAGCACTTCAAGCTTCAATTATATGCTCCCAAAGTTAATAAACAGAATTATTCCGGTACGGTGTATTAGTAAAAGCATCATAAAATGTGTTTATGAGTTCAGTAATGGCAACCTAATCGAAGGGTTAAAATGTTGACTGACCTCCCGAGCTAATCACAAAATAATAGGTAACATTTGAATTCATTAATAATAAGCTTGCTGATATAATATAAACGGGGTCATTAAATTTACCGAGTATAAGGAATTAATGCCACGATAAGGATCACATATCTATACACGATTTAAACTGATATGAAACTAGATTAAAGTTGACATTAAATTGTTTAGCCTCTCGAGAACGAGAAAATTTTGCAAAGGATGAAAACAGAGCTCAATGTAATATAGGTGTGAACATTGGATAAACTTTAGCCGAATGTGAAAAAGGTGTTAATCAAAAATAATAATTGATGATTAATAAATCTCAAATGCGTACTCGCTCATGGAATAAATATAATAATTAGATGGAGCAGTATTAAAATCGAATTAAAGTGAAAATAATTCTAATCGAATCACACCATTGCTATATCGAAAATCCTGAAAATAAGTACATAGCTGAATTTGACAACCGAATCGGTGATAACTTTAGGTATCAATCCATCAGTATGAAATAATATTATGTGTTATGGGGTATGCTCTGAAATCATGTTATAATAACCAGGAAGGATATAAAATAAGCAATTCTATATAATTCGCTAGCTGAGAACTAGGAAGAAAAGTGTCATATTATATCCGGGGCATTAGACGATAGTTGTTTGAATTGAAGAGTGACACCTAGCATCATATTCATTTAGAGGTGAAAAATCTGTAATATAGGCATTAAAGAGCTGACATAGGTATACCCTTGGGTAAAGGAAAAATGAACATGGGAAACTTACACAGGATCTCATATCTATTCAGTCTAAGACAGATAGTTCTTCAGATCACACCTTCCTCCAATTTTTCCTATAACATTTTCCACTTAACAATCATTACTTTTATTTCCATCCAATCTCTTTTATCACTTAAATTTTTCATATCCTTATATTTACTTTTATTCAACATGTCTTCCACTAACATCAAGAATGGTGATAGACACGGTATGCTATCTTACATTGAATGTATTATACAGAAGCTGTTAGGTGAAGAGCGTCAAAATGTGGAAAAGAAGACGCTTGAGTGTCCGGAACCCGAATGTGTGTGTTGCAAGCCTTCGACATCGGGTGTTGGGTCCAAGCGTCCCACACCTGAAATTTCAGGCGATCAAGTCATGCAGGAGGGATTGAATACTGCGGATTTACCTCCTGCAACCAAACGTCCGAAAAATCTTTCATTGTCATTGAAAAATGATGATGTTAGTGATGTGTTGCTGCAGGAGGAGGTTCCACATATTGAGGCCGAATGCAACGAACGTCACACCCAGGTGACTAAAGACCGCGATAATGAAGGTAGGATAAATATTATTTCTAATCATCTAATATCAGAAGCTGTTTCGATATCAGTTGGACTAGACATAGACCAGCTGCTACCGGAATGTGTTCCGATATCAGATGAGGTAGACTTGGACCAGCTGTTATCGGAACCTACCCCGATAGCAGACGAGGGTAATGTTGATTTATCCTTTTTAGAAGATATGTGTATGCATAACTTCGAAGTAGATAAATTGACATTACCCTCGATTGAAGCGAAACACGATAAAATTGACAATGTTATCAATCCACCACCGCCTGGTTGTGACGAGTCGAATCGGCAGAACGATGTAGAGGCACCTATGATTGAGCTGGGTTGCAGCATCCATTAAAAATTTTTGAAGATTTGCTGAAGGCTCAGAATATTGAACGAGCCAATTTAGAAAAAAACCACTTGATCGCACAGAGAGAGTGTGTTATAGAAATTAAAAATAAAAGTCCATTTGATCACACTTGCGATATACTATTAGAGAATATAGAATGCAAACTTTCTGCCTACAATACTTATGCCCGTATTCACAAACGATAATTTCCTAAATAATTACGTAATTAATTAAATGAGTGAGATGGAGATATGCAGTTTTTTTGCAATAGAGTGAGATGGGTATAATTGATTACGTAATTATTTAGGAAATTATCGTTTGTGAATACGGGCATTAATCTATCATTATTTCCCTTCGCATCCACCCGTGCTCCCTTGATTATTTCCCGATCCCTATCCTCTATCTATCTCTAAAACATATCAAATGTATTTCTGCGACGTTAGACATATGTGCAAGAAGTTCAGTTGAATACCGCAACCAAGTGAGATTATATAAGGTGTTAAATCAATCATTAGGTGAGTTATTAACAAGTTATAAATTATTAGTTAATTAATATTATGTTTTATCTAGTTAAGCTGGTGGAAGAAGCTGGCAATTATAGTATAGATACTACTCATAAGTATTGCAATCGGTGATGAAGGGGCAGATAGCAGAGATATTACTGGTAAGTTTTGTAAAAGTAGATCTTGTTATCATAATAATCACCAATATTCAATAATCAAAAATATTATTTCAGCACAATGGTCAACACTATTCAAGTATAAATTAATCGCAGCACCTTCCATATCAAAACATCTTGGACCAGTCGCTGGATGTATATGGAGGGGGTGTACCCAACTAGATTCCAATTAAGTTTAACTGTGGAATTTCATCATTTTTCACTGGTTAGTTGATCTAAGCATGTATCATCGAGATTCATCCATAGCCGCGGTCACCGATGTCTACTCGGAACCTAGGAGCGTCCCAAACTATCCAAGCTGATGAGCTGATCATATGGTAAGGATAAACATTGATTATTTGTAAATGTGAACAGATATAATCCATTCCATAATCAATACATTAACCGCTTACATATACGAGTAATATTGTTTATGGAATCTACCAATACTTTATAATAATCGACACTATTTCTTTGTTGACAGGTCACTCGCTGTTAGTACTCCTACGTTCAACTTGATGAAGAATATCAACAAGCGAATTGGTATACAAATTATAATGTAAACATAATTTGATTGTATTGAGTTTACCGATGATAGATAGTATGAAGGGAGGTATGTAACATCGATTAAGCACTAAATGTTAAGTTGATATCTTGAATTTTTTTATAATATCACACAACAAATTCATTAAATGATGATGCTATTGTGCGATGATTCACCAAGTTGAATCAATGTTAGCAATAATCGATCAATGTCTCTATACTATCTAGCATTGTTAAACAGATTTATTTACAGGATAAATTTAAAAATAATATGTCTTATATTGACTGTGAGACTTATAAAATGATAGCAGATTAAGATAGATGTAGGTATCCACTTTAACAGTATTTTAGTCACCTTCACTATAATGATTTATTTTCCTATGATTTATTCTTATATTAATTCAGCATACTGTTCTAGTATCCTATATCCAGCCTATTTAGTAATTTATTTGCACCCTAAAATCAATATATGATAATTTTTTTAAATACGAAATAATATAATTATTATAAGTTTATAAGTTTATTGTTATATTATATTTTTTTTCTTTTCTCTAATAAAAAAATATTAAAATATAAACTATAAAAATATAAAAATTAATTAAAATATAAAAATATAAAATATAAAAAATTAAAAAATTAAAATATAAACTAAATATTAAAATAAAAATATAAAAAATAAAGTTTATTGTTATATTATATTTTTTTCTTTTCTCTAATAAAAAAATATTAAAATATAAACAATCTATTCATTTATAAAATATCACTATTGTTTATATTGACAAACAGAGTTTTTACTTGTAAGCTTGTAATTAGTTATTGATTCATGAGAAATTTGATAAGTTATATAAATTCACCAGAGTAGTATAATATAAAATGATCAAGTTAGCATTATCTCAAGTATGTAGTAATAAATATTATATACTTCGCCTAGTTTTGTAAATCATAATATCAAAATTCTATCATACATACAGCTTCTATTTTAAATATTATAGAAGGGGGGTAATCACATCCACATTTATATTAAACATTTAATAAACAATCAGACTTTATCATACTTCTAGCACTTTAGTTATTACAGTATTGAAGAATTTTTCGCACTGAGATGACAGCTACTGTGGTACACCTGTATCACAACACACTCAAGTAGGAACCCTCGTGGTTACAACTTACTTACTATGTTTAACATTCACAAATGTGTTCGTATTAGTGATTTGAATATCATCAAAAGTTCTAACGCTGATTTCTATACTCTCGTAAAGTAGATGTAATTTGTCATCCATATGATGAAACATACCTCCCGGCAGATAACTTCTCAACGAATCATTCATATGATAAGTGTGTTTCAATCATTCGCTCTAATTTCTGATACTTTCTACATCACGGTTATCATCATCTACACACTCTAAAATAACAAATTATATAAATTAGCTTCAGTAATTATCCGTTTATAGATGTATACAAACCGTTACTTGAGCACTCGACACATATCTATGTTGACCACATTCCACAGCAATCATCACACGACCACGTAAGTTGCTGAATGTATGACTACCTTTACATGTAATTTTAGACAACCCTCAGCAACACTCATTCAACCGGGAACTATCCTCTTCGCCTCTAAAGACATCTTCTCAGAATCTCCAGAAGTGAATCTCTTACTCCACCTGTTGTCTTTATCTCAGACCATGCAGCCTCCTCGATTCCGCATCACACAGACTATTATTCCCTCCATCACAACAATTAGTTCGATCATCGCAGGTAAAATATATTTCTGAAAGATTACTTTTGTTGTATTGAATCAACATATTTTTGTAATGATATACTAATGCACCTACGAAAATTAATACAATTTGTATTATACAGGGTGTTACTGAATAGGTGTTACAAACTTAAAGGGCATGTAGGAAATGCAAAAATAGGCGATAAATTTCCTGTAGACATGGGTCGTTGGAGCTTTAGTTTTTGAGATACAGGGTGTTGAATTTCTTCGAAAAATTTAATATTTTTTGAATATCTAAAAATTGGCTGATCAGAATAACTCGAATTTTTTGACAGCTGTTGTACTAATTGAAGTACATGATTTGATACTCCCAAAGAAAAATTATTTAATCCAGTGGCAGAGATCTGGGTGTGTTGTTACGTTTTTTATTAAACAATTTCTACGCCACTGACTTTTATGTAAATTTGTTATTTTGGGTAGACACCTCGTTTTGTTTAGAGGAGAAATGTCATTTTATGTTTTTGTTGTAGGACGCACTGTTTTCAAGATACTTTGCAATGTAGGAACCCGTACGAGGTAAAATGTCCTAAAAATCAATGCTATTGAGTTTTTCCAGAAATTCATCATTTTTGTGATCGTTATTGAACAGTATTGCATTACAAAAAGCTTGCATGAGTGCCTACATTGTGGAATATCTTGAAAACAGTGCGTTATACAACAAAAACGTAACATGACTTTTCTCCTCTAAACAAAACAAGGTATCTACCATAAATAATCAATTTGCATTAAAGTCAGTGGCGTGCAAATTATTTAATAAAAAAGGTAACAACACACCCAGATCTCTGCCACTGAATTGAATAATGTTTCAATGGGAGTATCAAATCATGTACTTCAATTAGTACAACAGCTGTCAAAGAATTGGAGTTATTCTGATCAGCCAGTTTGTAGATTTTCAAAAAATATCAAATTTTTCGAAGAACTTTAACACCTTGTATCTCGAAAACTAAAGCTCCAACGACCCATGTCTACAGGAAATTTATCGCCTATTTTTGCATTTCCTACATACCCTTTAAGTTTGTAACACCTATTCAGTAACACCCTGTATATTCAATTTGTACTATTTATCTAAGAAAATATCCATAAATTATTTAATAAATATAACTATAATAATTACCAATTTGTATTTCTGTATTTTTATTCACAGTTTATAGTAAATAAATAAATGATAAATATGCTAGGTTATGGTTATTGTCACCAAAGTCTTCTTTTTAACATCATCTCGAGCGATCTTAGGCCTCGCTTCATTGCGACTGTTTCACACTCAATGGTAGTAACTGTTATGTGTGACGTCAGTTGAGTACGGATGTGATACACACACTCTCCGTTCGGTTCGGATTACAAACGGACTCCAAAGTTAAAACAAAGGTATGAATGTAGATGAGTGGCCAGTTGCACATCACTACAATTTTTAAACTGTTATGACATTTAATTTTCATCATACTAATGTAATTTGTACTTCATTTATGTGGGAATAATCTTTAGTTTCTACGGAATCTTATAGGGGCGCCGGAAGGGTAAAACACGACAAATGATTTCTATTTATCAACGATCCTTATTGACATCACTTCCAAACGAACAGATCATTCGAGAATGGCAATTAAGTGAAAATTTCATAAACTATCAAATAATTAATGATACATATCTCAATGATAATTGAATACTGCTATAGCGAAGCACTTAATATTCCACCTTATTTTATAATTTCATATTGTTTTTGTCTAGTTTTACAATATTAATTCCATATTTCAACTGCTTGATGAAGCTGGATCTTGTGGAAATGATCCCGTTTTCCTCTGTCAACAAAGGTTATAAATACATTCTGATGGCTATAAACGTTTTTAGTAAAATGCTTTGGGCCAAACCTCTGAAAACAAAAACTGGTGAAGAGGTAACGAAAGCTATGAAGCAGATACTGACGGAAGCAAAATATAAACCGAAAAATGTGCAGACCGATCATGGGAAAGAATTCTATAATAAATATTTCAAAGAATTAATGGATAAAAATAAAATAAACCACTACTCGACTTTTTCCAATTTGAAAGCGAGTATCGTCGAGAGATCAAACCGCACAATAAAAAATAAAATGTGGAAGGAATTCAGCTACCAGGGTAACTACCGATGGTTGTCTCTTCTGGATAAGATAGTGTCAGATTACAATCATACAACACACAGCACGACCGGCTTTAAACCCGTTGATGTCAACAAGCGCAACGAAAAGCAGATACTTATGTCTGCATTCAGTCACTTGAAAACGGTGGATCCTAAGAATGCGAAATTCAAGGTCGGTGACAAAGTTAGAATTAGCAAATTTAGAGAAGCGTTCAAGAAAGGATACACTCCGAACTGGTCTCACGAAGTTTTCGAGCTAAGAAAGTTGTTATTCACCAACCTGAGAACGTATTTGCTGAAGGACGAATATGGTAATAATATAGAGGGCGGTTTCTACGAGTCTGAGCTACAAAAAGTAAAGTACCCGGACGTCTTTCTGGTAGAGAAGATTATCAAAAAACAAAAGAATAAAGTGTACGTCAAATGGTTAGGCTATGACAGTTCGCACAACTCTTGGATAGCGAAATCTGACATCGTTTAATAATAATATTCTATGTAATCTGTTTTTAAGAAAAATAAAACAAATAATATTTACTAAGTATTTTTATTTCATAAATCGATCGAGATATATTTTGTCTATAATTAGGATTTAATACAACGTCAAGTACACGAGCTGACTGATCTATGCGCCTCTTGAATCGTAACCTATCAGCTGCTACGGTCATCCAATCCGAAACCCTGGCTTGACGGTGGGCAAACTGCCAAACAATCATATTTTGTACTCGATTGTTTTCTTCATTGAAGGTGACATGCATCTTAGTAGTTTGCTGCATAGTTGTCATAATACTTGCTCTCAAAATCTGGTAAACTTGGATACTGCAGGAGAATTTCCATCATAGTACTAACGTTTTCTGAATTGGGATTCGTCGGCGGCGAAAGCTTCATAAAAATCAACCTGGCAATGTCGCCAGCACGTTCACTTCTTGCAACCGCCAGTTGCGATTGATAATATTTCAGAAAATCTTGCCTCTTCAACATATCGATTCTGTAGTCGAGGAGAGGGAGTAACTTGATCAGCTGATTTACGGAGTCCATGGCCAACCATATGTAGTAACCTCGCTTATCTTCCACTCTGACACATTTAACATCGTTAAACTGTTCAAACGATATTTTAAAACCAGGCGTGCAGATGGGATCGAAGTATGTTGAACATAAAAATAATTCTCCATTTCATCACGATGTTTTAGAAATTCTCTCCAATCATGTTCACAAAACACAACAGGTGGAGCTTTGCAGCTATTTAATGTTATGCAGGGCTGGAATCCATCTTCATATGATAATCCAATTGACACGTATTTTGCACAGGATTTATTCAAATGGTATCTTTTCTGATTCACTAAGATCAACTACTGTTGCTTGGAACATGCAATGATTAACTCACTATTGCTCAAACGTAGACACTTTACGACTGCTTCACAGCTACTGTTCTTTACAACTTCAACTTACACTTATATTAGAGGTTTCCCCCATCATATATACAATTTCAAGGTTAAAACAAGTTCATCTTTGGATGATTACAATGACTTTTCACATTAGAAAATTATAGACACGGATTAAATATTTTTCGCAACGAATTCAAGACATAATTGTATACAAGCAAGCAAGTGTATCGATATAGTCTTTGAGATGCGTCGAGGGCCATCTCCCTGAATCGGGTCCACACCCATCCCAATTTATTTTCTTCTCCGGAGCAACCTTTTACAATATTTCGTTTCAACCAGGACAGCAAATTTGCATGTGACGGGGTGTTGGGATCGAACACATATTTTATATCATTGTCGACCGCTGCTTTGATTACATTTTTGAGTAGACTGCTATCGGCATACTGGATAGCTTCACAAATTAATTGATCAATAAAGTGATGCACGTGCTTATATCTGGTGAAAATATTCTTCAACTCGTATTCTTCTTCCCAGTCATATGATTTCTTATTGGTTAATAAAGTGAAAAAGAAGTGCTTTTCATACAATGATAGTCTTAAACCGTTACGATGTAACAACTTATAAGCTGAATTATAACTAAGTGTTTCAATTCCACAATCACGTAAAATACTCACAATTTCATCATACTTTTTATCAAAGACAATTCTATTTTCTAAGACAGAATAATACTAGCATTAGACTCTACACTTTCAACTATCCACTTAATTGCCTCATCCGGCACAACAATCTTGGATACCAGATAATTAAACAAACTATGATTACCACTAAAATTATACATAATTTCATTTTCAACTGATTTTTATATACATCATAGGTTGCAGATGCATATTCACATAATACCGATAAGTTTAACCCGCTCATTGTAGCAACCTATAAAATTTGAAATAACCAGCTACTTATATTACCGGTATCCCCCACCACCTCTTTACAATTTTCTTTTTCTTTTCTATACTCGGAGGTAGGGGAATATACGAGCTAGCTCTGAGTGGGTTATACTTATTAACATTAATTTCAACACAAATTAAAGCTTCCAAAATCCATTCAAAATCACGCTCAAGAAATTCGGAAGTTTTTTGGTTAAATACTTGTACTACATCTAAATATAAACTATCTAAATTAGTGGAGGCGCACACTACCCTATTACTAAAAATACATGACTTAATGTCTCTAATATCTTTGCTTTGCAAGTAGTACAAACCAAACAATTCAAATTTCACTTTAAAAATTCTATGTATTATTAATTCACTGTCTAATACTGCGAATACGTCCTCCCGAACATCGCTCATAAAATCCTCAACACTAACGTGCTTCACATCACTGCCGACTTTGTAACTCGCGAACCTACCTCCATATACCGTACTTCCAATTTCAACACGTCCGCTGTCACTTTTCCAAAAATACGATCTAGGCCGCAAACTTTGTATGTGGACAGTATAGGTATTGCCTGGAACTTGTACTTCACACACGTTGCAGTAAAGCATCTTCGCTGAAATAATACTTTCTGTTAAGCATAGGAAAAAGCATACAATTAGGAATATAACTTACGAGTAGAGTTGTTGACGAGCTTTCCCTTCTTTGCAGGTGCGTCATCAGTAGTGCGACTTGTTGAAGCTGGTAAATAATTATATTAATTCACACCGAATTTAGATTACCTACTTATCACATTACCTGATGTTCGAGTTGAGAGCGATCTGATACATCCGTGCTCGAGGTGGTTGAACAACCCCTCTTGGTCCACATAGACGACTAAACATCTCGGACACTTGTATGCCATCGTTTACACTATTTTGTTTTCTCGGCACAAGTATTTATAGACTGTCTGATAGAGGGTTGTGATTTATTGTAATACTATATTATGATTGGTAGATAGAAGGATGGGTGGGAGGGAGATACAATCATAAATCATGCTCGTTCATCGTAAACAGAAAGTTGGTTTTGCAAAAACTCTAATTGAGTATCGAAAATTTTAATAAATTCTTCTTTAACATTTTTTTGTGAATTCAATTTGTGTTTTTATGTGATTCTTACTAGTTTTTATATAATTTTCAAATATTCCCGGAACATTCGACAATGAAGCGCCTCCAGGTTTCATCGTCGGAGGTTCTGCAACGTTCTGTCCTGTCGAACCACCAATACCAAGCATAACATTCATAAAATTTTGACTCAACTCGATCGAATCATCCAAGTAAATCGGTTGCGGATTTTGCATAGACGTGACATCTATCGCAGTTTCTCTTGGTAAAATCGAATCCACTTGGATGTCACGTTTACACAGTTCCTCATTAATAAACTCATCTACGATTTCCTTGTCTGTTAATATGCTGGTAGGTCCACATATCAGTTGGTTTGATATAATATTGACCACACCGTCACTGCCGCGATCTTTACATACTTGGTCATATGATGTTTCGGTGCATTTAATGGCCGCAGAATAAGATGTTTCCTCCGGTAACAATTCGCCACAAGACTCGGTACATTTTTTCAAAGATAATGATAATTTCTTGGGGCGTTTCGCTGCCGGAGGTGGAACTCCCGATTCCGTATGCAGTGTCTGTTTAGCCGAAATCTCAGGTTGGGGTGTCACTTCGAGCACACGTTTCTTCCCACTTTCTGAGGGGCCGGCCACACACTCACTACATTGTGAATCAGGACATTCTAATGTTATCACATTATCATTCTTTGGCGCTAACAATAGTTGTTTTAAAAAAGCACTATTACGAGATGACTTATTAGATTTTTGATTGTACTTACTTGTAACTTTGGATGACATCTTGGATACTAGCACTATGAATAGAACTAATTATACTGTAGAACTCTATCAGACACGTCTGAATGATATGGGTAATGCATCCGCTTATATACCATTTGAGCGACCTTGATGATGCCGACCTTGTATCAATGTCACCTTCTGGCTGGGTGACCTTCAGTTCAATCTCAATTTCACTCAGAGTGACCTTGTATCAATATCACCTTCAGTCTGGGTGACCTTCAGTTCGAGGCCGTTTGTGGAGGATAAATAGCGCTTCAACACATGATGAGTGCATTACTTTCTGAATAATAGTTCTTTGTGACACATCATGGACAACTGCGATAGTGGCTATGAGAGTGCTGATGGTGAGGAGGTTTTGAATCCTCTACAACGAACGCTAGCCGCCATGGAAGATCTCAGGATTGAGTTTATGGTTCTACAAGGGCTCGCCAAGCTGGTAAACTACCCAGAGGAGACGGTGAGGCAGTACCAGCATGCAGAGACGGCTTGTTGGCTCTATACAGCAGGCCAATTCTGTCTACATTGCACACTAATGGAGATCCACCAGCAGCAGTGTCTTCTCCACATCGAAGACGTGAAGCGGCGGCTCCCAGAAGATATCTGGGATTGGATCGACAGAACCGTCGCTGGTATGGTTGTGGAGCCGTTGGTCTGCGATGGCGTCGATGGGTGTAACGGGGCCCATTTATTGAATGCCTAAATTAATTTAGTTTTGTTTTTGTGTAACTTAATAATCATTGTAAATAGTACTTATAAGTTTAATTATAAATAAATTATATTCAATTAAAATATTTAGTTATGATATTGATTTTATTGAACATTTAGACATAATAATAATAATTATTCCCTTTTAAGTATATTTTACAACTTTACTTTTTGATAAATAAAACTAGTTGACAATAAAAAAAAATCTTATAATAAAATGATAAATTATAACAGTGAGATTATGCATCCTATAAACATGTCATGTAGTTCTAAAATAAATACTATCAAAAAATTCACCACATTTAGTCATTAAATTTATAAATTATTTCGATTAATCTGTTAGAATGATCGAAGAAAATTATTTAGGTATGTAGTCTTAACATAAGAACTTTTTTCTTCAACAGAGTTTCAATTGTTTCAAACATTTTGATATAAGTCTTCACTCCAAAATATTTTTCTAAATTTAATTAACCATCATGTGACTGTAAGAGCTGCAGGGGTCGTAGCCTTCTACCCCAAAACTGCACCGTGTTGTAGCTTTTGCTTTACGATTAAATTTAAAAATATAAATAAGCTAGATAATTTAGCTAACAGTTTAGGGGGTTGATATTTTTGTATTAGATGAAGGGGTTGTAACCTTCTACCACAAGACTGCATCATTTTGTAGTTTTTGCTTTGCGATAACAATCAAAGAAAATCCGAAGGTAATCGGATTATAAATAAGGCAGATAATTTAACTAAAAGTTGAGGGGTTGATAAAATGCTTATAATATAATTTGCTCAAAATAACGTATTTTTAATGGTATCATTCAACAAATAATATTTATACATGTAAACTATTAAAGAGATGTTTTCTGTAAAGTTTGATGATTATCAGACTTCAAATGAAGTTATTTAGGAAAAACTGAAGGGGTAGTATTACAAAAAATTCTAACATTGAGCTCTGTTTTCATCCTTTGCAAAATTTTCTCGTTCTCGAGAGGCTAAACAATTTAGTGTCATCAACTTTACTCTAGTTTCATATCAGTTTAAATCGTGTATAGATATGTGATCCTTATCGTGGCATTAATTCCTTATACTCGGTAAATTTAATGACCCCGTTTATATTATATCAGCAAGCTTATTATTAATGAATTCAAATGTTACCTATTATTTTGTGATTAGCTCGGGAGGTCAGTCAACATTTTAACCCTTCGATTAGGTTGCCATTACTGAACTCATAAACACATTTTATGATGCTTTTACTAATACACCGTACCGGAATAATTCTGTTTATTAACTTTGGGAGCATATAATTGAAGCTTGAAGTGCTCCAGCCAAGCAAGAAGCTTGTTTGTTGGTTGTCGTTTGAGGCTAGCTCGGAGGACATTTACATCATCAATTTGTGACGTTGAGGGTGTGCGGTCTAAATTGCAACAACATTTATTTCCCTATAAAAATCTACTTCACATTTACAACATAATTCGTCTGCTAGTTGAGTTCTTGATTACGTAAAACGATTATTTGAGATGATTAATTCGCTCTTTTTGGGTAGGTATATCTAGCAAAGTTACAATTTACATGAGCTAAACTGACGATTAGCTCATTTCCCGAACAAGCGTTTCATATTCGGTTCAGCACGAATATTAAGATGGGCACAATCTCTTAGCCGAGAGCATCTGACTAACCCTTACGCTTGGATGCTGTGAAAACCGCTTGTCCTGGGGAAATATTTGATTTCCCTCATACCGCCCAGAAATTTCCTTCTCTAGGTCGTCTGTGTGCAAACGGTGGAGTCTATAGGTGTTAACGCTACTGTTTGCACAAAATCCTAATTTCTCCTTATCTTGATTGTGAATTAATTATTGTGACATTCACGATAATTGACATGCTTTCTAGCCATTCTTTAACTACCGATTTATTAATTATCGGTTAGTTGGTGCGTGTATTACGCTTGACGAATTTTCATGCTTTGATTTTCCCCACCTGTTTCCGTTTATCTTGCTTAATCTATGTAACTCTGGCAACGTCAACCCTCCATATTTTTAATATTCACCGATTAATATTTTCTCTAGCCCAGGCGACTGCCCACCTTACTATGTTCGATGATCTACAATGATCCATCAGTGAAGTGTGGAAGCGGCTTGCTTGAGGCAACCTGTGGAAGCGGCTTGCTTGGGGGCGTCATTATTTTCAAATGCTTTACTTGTTCTCCGTTTATTAACTCCGATTTTTTTCTTGTAGCTTTTTACCTAGCACCCGTCTGTTTACATGGTATTGCCATTCCCATTAATTATTTACTATAAATATCTGATTTTTCCAAATAGTGATATTCATACATCTCGGTCAAATACAAAACACCTTGAAAATTCAATATGAAAATAATTTTAGATGTCATATGAATAATGTGTAGGTATGTGCTCGCAATCACCGGGGTGTAATATGATCTACTCGTTCTAGTGGAGCGTTGGAATGAACTCTCTTCTAACACGATTTTGGAAAGACTATTTATTTAATTTAAAATTATTATAATCGATTCCTAATTACGTTTAGGAACCGTTATGAACTTATGATGATGATCGACCTTGGAAAATATTATTTGAATTTTTTAATGTTTTAGCTTGAAGATTTTGTTAGACCGATCTTGGATAGAATTTCTTAAAAATTAGACTGATTTTGAAAAAAAAAAATTTTTTAATAAATTAGCTCAAGCTAAAATGTATGATCAATAAACCTTCGAATATTAGATGCTCTAGCGCCCAGCCTTGGCGGACATTTTGACTTTATTCTCCATTTAATTATTAATAAAATTAGCGATGCCATAATTGTATGGAATAATATGACCGGCGGAGAAGTGATTGAAACTTGATACCGCACCTGCTATACGCGAATAAATACTTACATGAAGTAGGTATATTTTCCTGATAGCTTATTAAAAAATAATACTCGAATGTTTATTGAACAATCTTGAAATAATTAATTATTATTTTTAATCTTGATCGTTTATATAGGTACTTTTACGACTGATTATTATAAATTATTTTTGCACACCCATTTTTTTACATATGTGACTTGGTCAGGGGGCGGGTGAGGCTGCTAATATTCGACCTTGAATTAATAAATATAATCTTTAAAATTTTGATGCTATATTACACGACCTTGAATCATTCGTCAAGGCGTTCCAGAACTCTCACATGTAAAATCACCATATGACTTGACCTTGAAGATTTACATATGCCAATTCTAATGCCAGGCCTTGAATTTTTTACCTTGAAATTTACGTCAGATTAAAATGTTTGATCTTGGCCTTCAAAATTACATGTGTTGGGACTTTGAAATATTTCAGATAACCTTGAAATAATTCGACCTCCAAAATTACATGCAGTTCACACCTTTCCAACCTTGAAAAATAACCGATTTGGCGGCCGTAAATCTAGTCGGCTTGGATAATTTCTGTAATGTTAAATGAAAAGCTTTTGACGACTTATGTAAACCTACAATAAATTATTACCTTGAATTTCATTACCTACAGGATCTAGCCGAGGCTTTATTTTGATTGAAATAACAATACAAAATACCTACATGATCTAGCCGGAGCTTAATTTTCTCATTCATATAATAATAACGATGTAGGATGACTAGCGCGACGAGTTGGGTAACATGACACCACCTGCTAGCGTTGTTTTCATATTCATAATGTCTCCAAGTTTACCTAATAGGTACCTAATAAAAACTGATTTTTAATTCATTCAAAAATCTTAAAATAATTACTTGATGATTTTTGTCAGGACGGTTGGCCTTGAAAAATAGATTTTTTAAATAAATTAAATCGTATTGTTTTGCCTTGTTGTCCTTGAAGATTTACATGTGGAGAGTTCTGGGACAGTTCGGCCTTGAAAATTTCACCTTAAAATAATATATTAACGCTAGGTTAGATCATATAGTTCGGCCTTGAAATGAGTCGACCTTGAAGCATATGTACCATTTACATGTGGACAGTTCTAGCCCAAGGCCATGACCTTGGGCCAGAACTGTCCAACTCTATCTACTTCCGTTGATCCATATTTCCTCCATAAGGTTTGAAGCCTTTCATAAGATCGCAAAAACAAACGCTCATATTGTGACATCTCGTGTTAACCCTTAAATGCATAAGGTTGCAAATTTGCAACGACCAAATTTCATCTATATAAAGTTGCTTTAAAAATGAAATAGTAAGTAACTGCATACTGTTGCAGATTCATGACACTCTGTTTAACGTAAGTTTAAGGTTTTGTATCATAGATGGCAGACGTGTCAGGCATTGTGTTTGGTTTATTGGTTAGTTGGTTATGAAAGTTACCCGGTGTGCTTATAGTTAAAACAAAAGTCGTTATATCTTGCTTATTCTTGTGATAAATTGAATTCGAAGACTGTGTCCGTGTGTACAAAGGTATGTAGTTACTATGTATTTGATGTAGATTGAGCAAAAATTTGAATTTCTTTGTATTTTTGTTAAATTACCGCTGTTGTAAATATGCAACACCATGCACATTTACATAATTTTGACTTTTTAATGGTGTTGTAGATTTGCAACATTGTGCATTTGGAGAACGGAAATTTGTAATCCACATGGACGGAAGCAGTGTTAGGAAGCGGCCGTTGACCAGCAAGGAGTTAGCAGAGCTTGCAGAAAATTTTGCGGAAACTGTCAATTGGTCAGAAAGTGAAGACGGATTAGATTTTTCAGATACAGATAGTGTAGCTGACCCAACATATTTACCCGACTCGCCTAATCCTATTGAATATTTTACATCAGAAGACCTTTTAGAAAACCTATCATCTGAGGATGAAAATGAAAACAACACTGAAGATAATGAGGAAAAGAATAAAGAAAGTGGAGAAAACAATACAGAAAATGATAATGCTAACTTAAACGATAATGAAGAAACTACGAGAAAGAATACTTCTAGAAAAAACAAGAGTTTGCCGAAGAGGGACGTGCTATGGAGACATCGAGGTTTACATCTAAATGATCTACAATTAGAATTTCATGGCAATAATCAATTACCGCCTGATTGCATGTATCTAGACACTCCATATAGCTTTTTTAAATATTTTTTCTCCAACGAACTCATTGACAGAATTGCAGAAGAATCAAGTTTATATGCAACACAACAGAACCCAAACAACAGTGCTCACATTTCTGCGGAGGATATAAAACAGTACATGGGTATCTGCTTCTACATGTCGTTAGTTCATCTTCCAAGTGTAAGGGCATACTGGAGTGTGGATTTAGGATACGATCCTATAAGGAATGTGATGCCTGTAAACAAATTCGAGAAGATACGGCGATATATACACTTCAATGATAACTCGAAGCATTTACCTCGTGAAAATCCAGATCACGACCGGCTACACAAACTAAGACCCCTAATAGACCATCTGAACGAAACATTTCGTAGCATTCCCTTGGAACAGTTTCTCGCAGTTGATGAACAGATGTGTGCTACTAAAGTGAAACACTTTATGAAGCAATATCTCCCAATGAAGCCTCATAAGTGGGGCTTCAAATTATATGTATTGGCTGGAGTGTCAGGATTTGCGTACCATTTTGAAATTTATTCTGGTCAGGAGAACTTACAAACGAGACCAGCTAATGAGCCAGATATTGGTGCTTCTGCTAATATTGTCGTCCGTTTAGCTCGTATTATTCCTACAATGCAAAATTATAGACTGTACTTTGACAATTATTATACATCTCTAGAGCTCATGCTGTACCTTGCTAAAAGAGGCATATATTCTCTGGGCACCGTCAGGCGCAATCGAATTCCCAATTGTAAGCTGCCTTCAGAGAAGGACCTCAAAAAAGAAAAACGGGGCACGTCAAGTGAGTATCTTACCACAATTGACGGTATTGACATATCATCTCTAGTTTGGAAAGACAACAAATATGTTACGCTCCTCTCAACTTATGCTGGAAAAGAGCCCATCACTTCCGTAAAACGTTTCGACAAAAAAGAAAAACGCATGGTGGATGTTGATTGTCCTTCAGTTGTGAAAGAATACAATCACCATATGGGTGGAGTGGACCTGATGGATAGTTTTATAGGAAGATACCGCATTGCTCTAAAAAGTAGAAAATGGTACATACGAATTTTCTACCACTTGTTAGATTTAGGTATGGTCAATGCTTGGTTACTACATAAGAAGGTTCTGACTTTGAAGGGACAATCTCAAAACATTCTTCCTCAGTCAAAATTCCGAAGTGAGGTTGCTCATTGTTTATGTCTTGTTGCAAGTCAAAATACCTCGAAAAGAGGTAGACCCAGCTCGAATTTAGAACAAGCTATTCAAGCAAAGAAACATAGAGGCAATGCTCAGCATGTTCCACCCAAAGATATCCGGTTAGATCAAGTGGGACATTGGCCAGTTTTTGCTGAGAAGAGGACCCGATGTAAATATCCAGGCTGTAGAGGCTTTACAGACATCAATTGTGAAAAATGTGGCGTAACGTTATGCATGAATAAAAAAAATAATTGTTTCAAATTATTTCATAATAATTAAGCATGAGTTTGCTATTTTTGCACAATGTTGCATTTTTGCAACAAACACTAATTTTTCAATAAAATTTTAGGTTTCAAAAAAAAATTTTTTTTTTTATTTTTCCATCATGTTCTGAGTCATTTCCGATCTAAAACTAATTTTTAAATAAAAAAATAAAAAATCATGCATTTAAGGGTTTATAGCATATACTCTTGCTTTAAAACATCAGTTAGTATTGTCGGAAAGATTTCTCTTAAATGAAGGAATAGAAGACAAAATACAAGTTGGTCCCATTATAAATATTAGACTATTAGAACTAGGCTTAAAATTTAATTCAATAAATGCAATAAATAATGAGTTCTTTACTGTTATAAAATGGATTTCAAAAAACGGAGTGAAATATAAGACAAATTTTTGCATCAATATTTTGAGTAGGCATCAATATTTTGAGTAGTAACGACTCGTGTGAAGGTAACCCTTGCTAGAATTAAGTACTATATTTGCTACAACAGTGATACAAAAACGATTCTTTTTGTATATAAAAATTTAATTCAATGTGGATTTGACGAACACTTTGCTAGTCACGTCATTTTGGAGGATGCAGAGCTTATTTCATATCAGGTTATAAATATAGATAGTGTAAGTGTATTTTCATGTAAAGCTCACAGAGCATCTAACGGTCGTTATTATTTTTGTAACATGAACATTTTACTTGATTACTTGATATTCAAGATACCTGCTATGTGTGTATAAGTATACCTATTCGTGTATTTGTATATAAAATTAACAATAAAATACAAGGTGTTTCTAAATGGAGTACCATAAATTGGAGGACTTGTAGATAAAGTTAAAAAAATTAGAAAATGTAGGAAATTTTTTTTTCGAAAAGGCTTTATTGATGAGATACAGGTGTTAAAGAGTCGACCGACAGACCACTCTTTTGTTAATATTGGTTGAAACAATAACCCAACTGAGACAATTTTTTGTGTGTAATAACAAGTTATAAAGAGCAATAATCAGACAAATTTTCGGTTTATTTCAATAAGCCAGTGGCGTAGAAACAGGGGTCGTTTGACACTTTTCACTCTTTAAAAAAGTAAGGGCTACGTTTTTTGATGTCTTATTACTTTTTTCTGAATCAACGGTCTTTTTAAAATAAAAAAGCCATACTTGTTTAATTTGCCCAGAGGCGTCCGTTTTTGAAATATTTGCAATTTTGTGTCAAAAAAAAAATGCATTTGAAAATTGTGAAGGTAGCTTTGAAATTTAAATAAACTAATTTTTGGACTTACTTGTCAGTTTGACATTTCATATCCGAAGTGAAAATTAAATAATATTTATTGTCAAGAAAACTATTCAACACATAACAAAACATAAGTAACTAATAATTTTAAATATTAGTGAAAAAAGTACTATGCTTTCTCAAACCCCTGAAATCTTAGTTGATCATGAAACCTTTTACCACTTATCTACCTTATCACAAAACAGCCTTTCTTGCCAGGCCCACTTCCAATAAAGAAAACAAAACTTGAAAACCTGTTGTACTTATCAAAGTTTTGTGGTGACGAAACTAAACAATATTATGCAAATATCACACATCATAATTCATGAATGTGTTAATGAATAAATGCTTTTGCTTGTCCGATTCAATAACTTGTTTTATATACCTACGTGTTCTATTTTTATGCATACTCGCTCGCTTTGGCGATATTTATTGCTAAGAACAAGCCATCTGTACGAACAACCGGCCCTAAGTACATCAACTTCTGAAACCGGTTGAAACTTCATAGTAGAGTTCACTGAACTTTTAATATTTTGATCATTATTAACTGCAGTTGCGTGATCAGGCGTCAGTTTTGGAACAACGTTTAGAAAATACTCATTAATTTTGTTGAAGTTTCATTTATGAGACATAATATTACCTATCCATTTTATGATGTTGTTTTTTATATCCCACAATTGAGCTCTAACTGGACCACATCTCCCTGGGGGACTGATTTTTCAATTTATAACTTACATATGCCCTTTTTTCTTTCTTAATTGTGACTATAACTAAATTACGTAGCTGCTTGTAATGTTGCCAGTCATTACCTATTACTCTTCGTAAGTTGGAAAGTTTTGAAAGCTCTATCTCTGTCAGATATCATTGCCAAAATTCCCTGTGTCAGCCTAGGAGCATATGGTTTGGTTATTCTAAATGTCTGAAATGGTACATACGAGTATATGTTCAAAAGAGTAGTAATATTATTTGTTAAAAATTCCACTTTACTTTCTATAATTTAACTCATATATCGATGGTTAAGATGTGACACCTCGTACGTGGTATCACATCTTATACCACGTACGAGGTGTCACATCTTAACCATCGATATAATATTCCAAGGTATGGACTGTAAATCACTATTAAATTGTGCGTAATTTAATTTTTTTAAATTTCGACATGTTACGAATTTGTGTTCCTTAGCTAATATTTTAACATTAATTTTAAACAAAATCATCTCGTGATCACTGATTTGAGGAATATGCCTAATTTCTGGATCCAATATAATGTTATCGTCTGAGGTAATAAAGTAATCTAAAAGAGTTGTGAGTTAGTAATGCGAGTTGCCTGATTTATCAGTTGTCTTAACCCGAGTCCCTCCAACGTATTGTTTACCATTTTACATGCTGAACTATTAGTATCTAAAAGATCGACATTAAAGTCACCCAGACATATAACACAATCAACCGAAGGTTGAATACAAGATACCACTTCCTCATATTTATCTAGAAAGTTTTTGTGATATATTTCGTTGGGATTATAAAACACACCAATAGCGAATTATACCAATAGCAACCAATTATAGAAGTTGAACAAGAGCAACTTTTTTACGCAGAAAAAGCTTCAATATTTCATAATTTCACATCAAAATTTAAAAAACTATTGATACAAAAAAGTTGATACAAAAACAGTGTGTGTGGGGTAAAAATTACCCCACACACACCATATTTAACCTACCCTTAGTGAAAATTTCAAAGTGATCTACAGTCTATCTTATTGGGCATAAAAACATTGGTAGATCTGGTAAATTTCGTCATCTTATGTTGAACGGTTTCGGAGATAATAAATAAAAACCTTCGTCAGGGTCTCAACTTTAAGGGGCTATAACTCAGCGAGTAAGCATTTTCGGACCCATGTTCATATGAACTTTTTTTCTTAAAATTAACTCAGGAATGACCCCCCCTGAAATCTTTCGTAGTACTTATGTTACACCTGGGTACAGTGTATCCACATTTCGATGCTCACCATTGGTATCTTATAAATGCTAAGAGATACAGGGTCCGTTAAATTAGAGAAAAGCTGCTCTATTTTGTGGCCATCTCGAATCCGTCGAGACATTTAAGATATCTCGGACCGTTCCTGAAATAAACTGAAAAATCAAGATTTTTTATTTTTGCTTTATCTTTTTTTATATTTATTATTGGAGATTAATAAATAATTTTTGATAAATTTAATTTATTTTAATTTATATTAAATTATATTTATATTTAATATTTTGGATATAAGTGTAACAGTATAACAAGAAAGAGTAGAGGGACTTGATCTATCTGGTAGTACCGTCGTAGAGCTAATTAGACCTTTACTGAATGTTGGTCGTTTGGTAATAACTGATAACTTCTACAAAAGCGTTCAGCTAGCAAAATATTCATATGACCACAATACTAATTTATTAGGAACTATTCGCAAAAACTGGAAAGGCCTGCAGAATAATGTAATCACAAAAAACTTACAACAGGTGAGGTAGCTGCGAAGTAAAACGATTACATGACTCTGAGAAAGTGGAAGGATCAAAGAGATTTTCATATTATCTTATCTAATTGTCACGACAATATGATGGTCGTTGTTAAAAAAGATAGACTTCGTCATGACAAACTAAAACCAGTTGCTGTGTTGGACTACAACTCTGGCAAGCAAGAAGTCGACATCTCTGACCAGTTATCTAGCTACTATAATTCTCTTCGTAAATCTCTATCTCGGTACAAGAAAATTGCGATATAAGTAATTTGTGGAACTTTAGCTGAAACAGTCATATATTGTTCAACTCGATGCAGCCCCATGGAAACTAAATTTCTCCTATAAAATTCCGAGATAGAAAAGTCCCTAATAAAAGATTTAATTCCTGCTATAAAAAATATTCGAACAAATAATACACCAGAAGTTCCAGAGAAGAAAAAAAGTAATAATTTATTTAAGAAATTGAGAGAGGCGAAGATAGGAAGATTGCAAGAAAACGCTGCCATGGTTGTTATTTAAAATTGAAAGAAACAGAGTCAACTAGAGAAGCATCGTTAAAAGCAAGAACAGTAAACACATTTTGCGAAATATGTAATACGAACGGTCGATATAACGATATTTTTGTTTACAATCTTTAAAAAAAAGGTGGAATACATCATCAAAAAAAGTGCTATCGGATTACGATTTAAATTTTAAATAAAAATTCGTCTGAATACAAGTCACAACGTGTAGATATCCCACCTATTTTATTATAGAATTTATTTCTGCTCAAATTTAAAATTGGAAGCTGCGTACGAGTTACTTCGGGTATGGCGCGTGAAGCTGTCCTTCGTTCAAAACGTCAAAGTCATTCCATCCCTGGGCGAGACGAGTCTGTAAGTACTAAGTATTTATTGGTTTCTATTTTAAATTAATTATTTAAAGTGGACTAGCAGTGGACTAAAGATGAGTGCAGCAATTTAATAAAAATGTACCGCCAGCATACTAACCTATGAGATTCTAAAAGTATGGACTATAAGAATAGGAATAAAATACAAGATTCTTTCAAGGAAATTGGAAAATAAATACTTTTGAAACTACCACTGATGAAATCGAACGAAAAATCAAAAACTTGATAAATCAGTACCAAATAGAAAAAAAAAACTGAACATGTAGACAGAGAATTAATAAGAGCTCAATCCACCGTATCACGAAATACTACTTAGAACCACCTAAACATGACAAATACATTTTTCAACTGTATTTAGAATCGAGTAGGTTTCTTAAAGACCACGCAGACATACTAGTGACTGGAGGTGACAAAGGTAACATCACGGTAATTATATCAAAACAAGACTGACAAACAATATTTTATTTTTATTTATTCATTGAAGACGAGAAATACTACAAACCACTAACAAGAGATCCTACTACAACCTTACAAAATAAAGCGAATTCGCTAATAAAAGACCTCAATAAAAATAAAATGATAGATGGCCAAACAGCCAAGTCACTGTATGAATATAATACCATTCCCGCAAGGTTATACTGTATGCTCAAACTTCACGAACCTGAACTCAGTCTCCGACCAATTATTTCATCCATAAGTACCCCTACATCAAAATATCCATATTTATTGCTAAAATACTGAAAGCCTCACTTGAAAACAATAGAAGATATTATATCAGTTAGCTGAACAATTTAATGATTTTCAATTACCTACAAACTATGTTCTGATCAGCCTGGGTGTCGTATCTCTGTACAGTAACATACCTATAGATTTAGCAATTGAAACGATAAATAAAAAATGGGACACAATAAGTCCACACACCAACATAGCCAAACAACAATTCATTAAAATCATAAAATTCATTTTTGACTTTAATTATTTTTTATTCGATAATAAATTATACAACCAATACAAGTTTTTGGTTGTCCCATGGAATCCAATTTAAGTCCAATCATAGCCAGAATAGTCATGGACTATGTGTTAGATGAGATTTGTAACAGACTTCCCTTTGAACTACCTTTCATAAAAAAGTTTGTAGATGACATCATAACAGCAGTACCAGAAGACCAAGTAAACTTCACACTGGACTGCTTCAATCAATATAACCAACACATCCAGTTCACCAAAGAAATAGAAACAAATAAATCCATACCATTCCTAGACACCAGAGTTATCAGGTTACATAATAACAAACTAATAATTAAAGACTGGTATAGAAAACCAAAACAGATTTATTCATTTCCTCTCAAACCATCCAATGCAAAAATTAACCTCATCAGGAACATGAAAAACAGAGTAATAAACATTTCTCATCCGACCTTAGTACATGACAACATCACAAAATTAAAAGACATCCTTATAAACAATGGCTATCCTAGAAAATTGCTAAACATTATAATTAACAACGTCAATAGCAATCCCAACAGACAGAGCCGACAGAAATGCTGAACAATCAAATCAGATAACTATTTACGCATCATTACCCCAAATTAAAGAACTAACCGATAAACTAACTAACTTATTAAGTAATGAAAACATCAAAATATAAAAAGAAAGTTTACACAGTGGACATAATGTTCAGCAGACTCAAAGACAAAATTCAAACTGAAAAACACAAAGACGTCATCTATAAAATATCATGTAATGCTCGTCACCTAGTATACATAGGACAAACATCACAACAACTAAAGAAAAGACTAACACAACATAGAAGTGACATAAAAAAACCCGAATGAAAAATGTGTCCTTGCGGAACACTGCAGACAGACAACACAAAGCTGACTACGAAAATACTAGACATAGAACAAAATTGGAGAAATAGAAATTTCCTCGAGATGTTTCACATAGTTAAAACTGACAACAGTATGAATCACAGATCTGTCATAAAACAACATCAGAAATATCTATTCTTATTTAGTAAAATTAATGACAAAGAACAGCCACAGTTCACCTGTGTGACGTATTGCTCGATATTCTGTATCGACTGGGAATAAGAGGTACACATCATAAATGGTTCCGTTCTTTTTTGGAGGGCCGCACACAAAGGGTCAAAATAACACAGGAGGTGTCGAAAGTCCGGAGAGATTTTCTTTCAGATGATAGACACAATGCGATTGGAGTGCCACAGGGGTCCGTGCTCGGACCTGTGCTTTTTCTGTTATACATCAACGAGCTGCCTGCTTCCCTGCCGGGAGTTTTTACATGTCTCTACGCAGATGACTTAACCATTTTGTTTAGGGGGGCAGATGGGAACCGTGTGAGTGGCTTGATTGAATCTACCCTTGACAGACTGAATGCATAGCTTATAGAGCACTCCCTTTTCTTGAATTTGGTAAAGACAAAATGCGTTTTCTATCGGACCCGCCAGGCTGATCTGAGACCGGGTTCATCTCCTGATTATGATTTTTCTGTCGATGGTTCTGAGCTCGACCGTGCTGGATCGGTTAAATTCCTAGGAGTGGAGATCGATTAACACTTTTAGAAACCATTGTAAAAAACTTTCAAATAAACTGAATTCCATTTGCTTCCAGATGAGGATGCTGCGTAGAGTTATAGACCGGAACGGGTTGCTACGTTTCTATTATGGTCAGGTACAGAGTAGGATCGGGTATGGAATATTGGTATGGGGTAGTTCTGCCGGTGTGTGTGATGTGTTCCTGAGTCAGAAAAGGATAATCAGATCAATGCTCAATCTTCCCGCTACAACGTCTTGTAGGGGATTGTTTCGGAAGCTCAAAATATTGCCAGTGTATGGGCTTTACATATACGAGATCCTGACTCACATCCATTCGAACAGGAACACCTATATAACAAATAGATCTCTTCATGAGCATGACACGCGCATTGGGGATGAATTCCATGTGCCCATTGCTAGATTGTCGCTTTATCAGGGGTCGTCTGGCGTGATGGGTTTGAGACTATATAATGCTTTGCCTGGTGGCATTAAGCAGCTGCATCTGCCATTTTCAAAAAAAGAATTAAAATTATGCTCCTGGAAATAAGTCCTTACTCTATTGCAGAGTTTCTGGAGGGGATGAAGTGCTGGCGGCCTGACCCACGTAATTAGGAATGTACGAGGGTATAGTGTCAATATTATTTATGTTAGAATCTTAAGACTATTGAATGTGTAGTACCTATTGTAAATTTTTGTTTATATGTTGACGTGTCCTACAGCTTTGTAAATGGCTCTGCTGGATGAAACAATATACTAAACTAAACTAACCTAAACCTCACTCAAACCAAACAAATAGACCAACACAAATAACACACAGCAGTGAAAACCATGTAACAACAACCAATAGAGACCATAATACTAACTAAACTTATAAAATTCAAATTAAAGAGGGAAAATTTGTAAATAACAACAAACTAATAATTGTGATTTAGCCAAGTCAAGTCAACTGTCACAACTGTCTGCCAACAGCAATACTAATGTCATCCATCATCCACAGACATATTCAAGTTTTCAATCACTTGTCAAATAAATTCAAACAAACTAGTAAACATAGAATAAGAATAAAAATAAGAACCCTCATGATAACAATCGTGATATTTAAAAAAAATATGTTTGTAGGCGGCGGCATTGGTCTCTTCTGCCGGACACGGGGTCGTCAGAGACTCTAACCGGCTCGATGACGGAAGCAGTGAGGTGTGTCATGTCATACTTCAGTTGTCAGGAGAGGAGAGGGACCGGACCCAGCTGATTTAGAGCCATGACCATTGAGGCACTGTGAATTGAAACGCGGAGAGAGGCGGTTGAGTTAATAAGTTTTTGAGTTAGTGTGTTCTATAATAAACGTGTTAAAAGGAGTCTTTGTTATATTTTTTGACCCGATAATATTTCAGAAGTGAGGTATCAATCTGCGAAAAATTGCAACAGGTGTGTGTGCATATTCCGCAGTGCGATCTGAGGAAGGTGATATTGTCGTTTTCGTGAATCGCTCAGTATTTTCGGTAATTGTTGGTTTGTGCGATGGCTAATGAGAACTATCGACCAGTGGCACTGCTTTCAGTAATATCCAAGATTACGGAGAAAGCTATTAACCAACATCTTTTAAAATACTTGGAAGGAGCTAATATAATCAGCGACCGCCAATACGGATTCCGCAAACAGAGGTCAACTGGTGACCTCCTCACTTACGTCACCGAGCGGTGGAACAGCGCAATCGAGCACCATGGGGAGTCTCGAGGGGTTGCGCTTGATATTTCTAGAGCTTTCGACCGTGTTTGGCATAATGGACTATTGGCAAAACTGCAGGCCTATGGCATGCCCGAGAAATTCTGCTTGTGGCTTGCGAGTTATCTCGAAGGTCGTTCATTGCAGGTGGCAGTCGATGGAGTTCTTTCTGAGACCTTTTCCATCAATGCCGGTGTGCCTCAGGGATCCATCTTATTTCCGACTCTCTTTCTAATATTTATAAATGACTTGCTGGAAACAACAAGAAATCCAATATACAGTTTTGCCGACGACAGTACCCTCATATCTTCTTATACGTTAGATGCGCGAACATCTGCCATCGACTCACAGACTCGCAGGGAGCAAGAAGTTGCCATACTTAACAATGACTTGCAAGACATTCTAACTTGGGGCGATAGAAACCAAGTCCAATTTATTGCTGGAAAAACCCAAGCAGCCATCTTCTCCAAAAAGACCAACGTTTTGGAGCCAGATATGATGATGGCGTGACACTCTCTTACCCCAGCGTCATCTTTTCGTTTACTTGGAGTGAGCCTCGGAGCGAACATGTCTTGGCATGATCATGTTGCAGGTCTGGCGAAGAGTGCTTCTCAAAAACTTGGAACACTCTTCCGCACGAAGAAATTTTATACACCACAACAGCTTCTCCTCTTATACAAGGCTCAAATCCGACCATCCTTGGAGTACTGCTCACATATATGGAGCTCAGCTCCTAAACATACGCTGAGACTACTCGACTCTATTCAGAAAAGAGCCATCCGCTTGATTGGGGACCCAGATTTGACAAAGAATTTAGACACTCTCGAACATCGAAGAAGAGTAGCTGTACTGAGTCTGTTCTACAGATATTTTAATGGAAAGTGTTCAAAAGACGTGGCTCGCTTGATCCCACCAAGATCAAGACCGGGCAGAAATACACGCCGAGCCGCAGACGCTCATCCGTATCAGGTTCAGCTCGTTACACCTCGTACCACCCTATTTCAGACTTCTTTTATGTATAGAACCGCATCACTTTGGAATAGCATTCCAAAGGGCGTGTTTCCCGAAGTATACAACCTACAGAGATTCAAGGCCAACGTGAATCGATATCTCCGCTCATGCACCGCTCCCAGAGCGTCATAGGGATTTCCCTGCAGTGCATGTGCATTTTCAAAAAAAAAAAAAAACATGGTGCTGTTGCTCGAAGATGATGCGGCAAGTCTGGAGGATGACCTGGGAGAGATGAACATTTCGGGTGGTTTTGCACGCGACATTGGGTCTGGGACTGAATAGGTCCACAAGGGTGAGCCGACCCAGGAAGACAACGCTCCCATTCCTCTTCAGTAGATAGAGTTGGAGAGTTCTGGAACACCTTGAACCCAAGGTCAAGGTCAAATCATATGGCGATTTTACATGGGAGAGTTCTGAAACACCTTGAAACCTAGGTCAAGGTCAAACTTGTGTATCTAGTGTAAGCTCCAAATAATTATGTTAAAGTTCTATTTAAATTTTATTTTATATTCAAGGTCATATGACAATTTTATATGGGAGAGTACTGGAACACCTTGACAAATTCTTCAAGGCCAAACATGTATAATAGCATCAATAATTTTAAAGATTTTATTTATTAATTCAAGGTCATATCGTGTATATGGGAGAGCTCTGGAACACCTTGACGAATATTTCAAGGCCAAACAGTATAAGTGAAGCATCAATAATTTTAGAGATTTTATTTATTAAATCAAGGTCAAACCGCCTCACTCGCCGCCCCCCTGCCGCCCCGCCCCCGTATGTAGAAAATTTATCTAATAATTTATTGAAGTAGGTACTTATGACAAACTATAAACTAGAAGGTTGTATAAAGGAGAGGGTCGGCCGCCGTCCAAAATAAATATAAATAGTGGATTGGGAAAGTTATAGTCATTTAAACGACACAATGTGGCTCTGGTACTCAATGGCATCGTGGCCAGACGTAACAGATTTAAAAAGTGGTGTGAAAAGAATAAGAGCGACATTTCGAGATTTGAGGAAAGACGCAGATCATGCTGGTATTTACGACTTCAATATTATTTTTGATGAAAATGAGATGAGCCATACTTCTGAACTTGCAAAGGACTACGAATAAGGTATTACGATATGTGACGATTATTTAGAGGGTGTAATAAGCATGGAATGCTTGTGTTATGAGTTTATAAAGTTAAACCTTGGAAGTTATCTCAGTGTATTAAGTAAGTTTTTACCGGAAGAATTGAAAATAAAGTTTTGCAAGAGTAAAGATTAATAAAAAGTCATGTACACCAAATGCCTTTATTGCGTTATAATAAATAAAACCTCTAGTTTTATTTCAATCTAGTAATAACAGAGATATAATAACCGCGCGAGATGTAATATTATACGGATTTGTTTATAACAGATCCTATTTCACCCTCTACCCGTCCGTTCAAGCAGCTAACAATGAATATGTACCTACTCCTGTCACTTTCTGAATTCCTAATATAATAAATAGAAATATTATGAACAAACTTGTCCTAAAGCCTCTAATTTTTTAAATTTGTGTCGTCTGTCTAGAATAATTCATATTAATAAATAATTTGTTGACCTCCATAGGTACTCTGAGTTCCTAATACAATAAATAGAAATAATATGAACAAACAACGACCTAGCCTAAAAAGTTTTTAAGTTTTCATCGTCTATGTCGGTTAATTCATATTAATAATTAGTTGACCTCCATACATATTCTGTTAACCTGATGTAATGTCACTGAAATCTAATGAGAGCGAGATAGAGAAGTGAAGTAAGAAGTAAATAATTAAAGCAAAATATACCCGCTACCACTTCTGCTCTCCTTAACAAAAATCGAAACGAAATTTTTTACAAAATTTACTCAGAATTTATAAGTCAGCTTGGCGAGCCCCTGTAGGACCATAAATTCGGTCCTGAGGTTCTCCATGGCGGCTAGCGTTCGTTGTAGAGGATTCAAAACCTCCTCACCATCAGCACTCTCGTAGCGACTATCGCAGTTGTCCATGATGTACCACATCGAACTATTCTTCAAAAAAAAAAGAAAGTAATGCTCTCATCATGTGTTGAAGCGCTATTTATCCTCCACAGATAGCCTCGAACTGAAGGTCACCCAGACTGAAGGTGACATTGATACAAGGTCACCCAGCCAGAAGGTGACATTGATACAAGGTCAGCATCATCAAGGTCGCTCAAATGGTATATAAGCGGATGCATTACCCATATCATTCAGACGTGTCTGATAGAGTTCTACAGTGTAGTTAGTTCTATTCATATTAAGTGCTAGTGTCCAAGATGTCATCCAAGGTTACAAGTAAGTACAATATCATAAATCTAATAAGTCATCTCGTAATCGTGCTTTTTTAAAACAACTATTGTTAGCGCCAAAGAATGATGATGTGATAACATTAGAATGTCCTGATTCACAATGTAGTGAGTGTGTGGCCGGGCCCTCAGAAAGTGGGAAGAAATGTGCACTCGAAGTGACCCCAACCTGAGATTTCGGCCAAACAGACACTGCATACGGAATCGTGAGTCCCACCTCCGGCAGCAAAACGCCCCAAGAAATTATCATTATCTTTGAAAAAATGTACCGAGTCTTGTGGCTAATTGTTACCAGAGGAAACGTCTTATTCTTCGGCTATTAAATGCACCGAAACATCATATGACCAAGTATGTAAAGATCGCGGCAATGACGGTGTGGTCAATATTATATCAAACCAACTGATATGTGGACCTACCAGCATAATAACAGACAAGGAAATCGTAGATGAGTTTATTAATGAGGAACTGTGTAAACGTGACATCCAAGTGGATTCGATTTTACCAAGAGAATTTGCGATAGATGACACGTCTATGCAAAATCCGCAACCGATTTCCTTGAATGATTCAATCGAGTTGAGTCAAAATTTTATGAATGTTATGCTTGGTATTGGTGGTTCGACAGGACAGAACGTTGCAGAACCTCCGACGATGAAACCTGGAGGCGCTTCATTGTCGAATGTTCCGGGAATATTTGAAAATTATATAAAAACTAGTAAGAATCACATAAAAACACAAATTGAATTCACAAAAAAATGTTAAAGAAGAATTTATTAAAATTTTCGATACTCAATTAGAGTTTTTGCACCAACTTTCTGTTTACGATGAACGAGCATGATTTATAATTGTACCTCCCTCCCACCCATCCTTCTATCTACCAATCATAATATAGTATTATAATAAATCACAACCCTATATCTGACAGTCTATAAATACTTGAGCCGGGAAAACAAAATAGCGTAAACGATGGCGAACAAGTGTCCGAGATGTTTGGTCGTCTATGTGGACCAAGAGGCGTTGTTCAACCACCTCGAGCACGGATGTAAAAGATCGCTCTCAACTCGAACATCAGGTAATGTGATAAGTAGGTAATCTAAATTCGGTGCGAATTAATTTAATTATTTACCAGCTTCAACAAGTCAACAAAAGAATTTAGAATTGTTTGGTTTGTACTACTTGCAAAGAAAAGATATTAGAGACATTAATGTCCGTATTCATCAAACTTCAAAATATAACTCTGGGGTTATATTTTGAATTTTCTGACAGCTGATTGGTCTAACGCCGGCTCCACACATTGGGGCCAATATTGGCGCCAATAACATTCGCCCAATGTGTGGATCGGGAATTTAGTGTTGGCGGCAATGTTAGCGCCAGCGTTGGAAGGTACCCGTTTTGTGTCGGTTTTTCGAAGACACATCAAAGAGATTTCTCCCAATGTTGGCGTTGCCGGCCACACATTGGTCGTTTAAAACGCCGCTTATCTTATCTTATCTATAATGTTAAGACTCGAAATTACAGAAATCAAGCGACAGGTATTTTTTTAAAGGATCCATAATAAAGAAAAATAATAATTAAGACGACTGCTAACTGGGGACCTAATATGAAATAATATTAATTACTGATGTCAACGTGCGTGTAAGGTTTAGAAATTATCGAGGAAATTATCTTCTAAAGTTATCTCATTTCTCAGTCGGCCTGTCTAGTGTGTACACGTAGGCATCTTGCCTTTCTATAAAATAATGGCGCCGCAGGAGGTATGGTCTAATGAAACCGTTCTTTGGAGTTTTTGGAGCTCTATCAAGCCGAACCAGTTTTATGGAACCGCAATGGCTAAACAACATAAAAATAGAAATGCTATTGCTGATGCATGGCAACGTATCCAGAACAGTCTGGGTCTGAAACATGCAGTGGCCGATTTGAAAAAATAAACGAGAATCTTTAATGACCAGAGACGAAATATATAAGACAACTTGGTTTGCTTACGAATTTATGGATAGTTTTCTTGGATCAGTTTATAACAAAATGAATACCTATTCAATAAACACAGAGGTAAGTAAAAAAAAAACAATATTATTCTATTTATTAATTATTCATTTACTATTAGTAAACAGTTTTACATCTTCTTCTGCGCGGACGTTTTTTTTTGTGTTTGCAATAAAATATTATAATAGGCAGTGCTTAGTACAGCAAACGCACCCGCGGCAACTTCTATATCCGACATGTTCACGTTGGCTCTACTTGGGAGTAACTGGAGTTTGGCGCCAATCACTACCAATGTGAGGATGTTCTACAAAAATATCGCTAATCACGGGCCAACATTGGTGCCAACACTGGCCCCCATGTGTGGAGCCGGCCTAATGCTCAAACCCTACGAATTTTAAACCAATGACATGTTCCAAAATATAACCCCAGGGGTTATATTTATTGATGAATACGGGCCTAAGTCATTTATTTTTAGTAATAGGGTAGTGTGCGCCTCCACTAATTTAGATCGTTTAAATTTAGATGTAGTACAAGTATTTAACCAAAAAACTTTCGAATTTCTTGAGCGTGATTCTGGATGGATTTTGGAAGCTTTAATTTGTGTAGAAATTAATGTTAAGTATAACCCACTCAGAGCTAGCTCGTATATTCCCCTACCTCCGAGTATAGAAAAGAAAAAGGTGGTTATAAACATTCAAAACAATGATCCTTACTGTTTCGCATGGAGTGTCGTCGCTGCCGTGTCTCAACCAACCGGTTTATCTAATTGAGTGTCCGATTCGATTTTATAGGTATCACTTTTCCTGTCGCACTGAAAGATATTGACAAATTCGAATCGCAAAATAATTTATCAATCAATGTATACGGTTTGGATAAAATTTACATTGATGGTTTACAGAAATATCAAGTAGCAGAGGACGCACTATATGGGGCGTAGACTTGAGCGACATGTAGATTTGCTCTTAACCCCTTAACTGGCGATGGGCACTATAGTGCACGTACGGTTTCGCTCACCGCGGTGGCGACGTGCACAATAGTGCCTTTCCCAAATAATATCTACATAGATGGGAATTTCGAATAAAAATCACCAAAATGTATTACAATACCCATCCTGCCATCTAATGGTGAAGAAATATTTACAAAAAATGCAACCTTCGGGGTTGAAAAATAATATAATAGGTAGATTTCTTCAGTTTCATTGGCGTGCGCGCCAACTAAGATATGTTACAGTAAACTGTGATGATGAGTCGCAGTTGTCGGTGTTTTGTAGCAGTTTGTTACAGATACCTACTAAAGTAACATATATCTATTTACTAAGAGATGTCACTACAAATTTTATTTTATCCGACAGGATCGATATTATTGTATTTTTACAATCTATTGAATTGAAACACAAAGAAAACTAAAATGTGGCGGTAAGAAATAAAAATATATTTTGTTCGCACTTTAGGATCGGATACAAGCAATAAAAATTTATTACAAGAAGGACCGTATCCCTCAACAAAAAAAACTGTCACTCAGTGTTCGGTTGTTCGTTTGCTTGCTATAACATCTTTTGAATAATTTGAATTTACGCTCAATTCTCGTGAAGTTTTATATGTAAATAATCAAAAAATATACTAAAAATGTATGTAGAAAATTTTTCAATATCTTTATTTTTTTTTATTACCACCTGTATAAATATTTTATAATCCTTACGTTCATAAACGAGAAAATTATTTTAAAAAATATAAGCTGACTACAAAATAAATTAAAACTTGTAGATTTACATCAAATTTATTTGTAATAAAAATGTGTAAAAAATTATAACACATTTTTACATGCTATTTTTTTATATTTACATGATTATTTACAGATTGATCGATAAAAATTTGTGATAATTTTATAGAGGACTTCTTTGTTTTAAACTTTTGTTGGTGACTGTTTTGTACTTTTTGTTGGTGACTGTTTTGTGTTTTTGTCTACAATGGCTCAAAAAAGGTCATTTAATCTTCTGAAAGAAGATGATACTAATGTTCTTCAGGAATTGGCTTTTCCTCCTTTGAACGAAGAAGATATCAAAATCTTCAGCAAATGGCAAGCGCGAGCGATGAAGAAGAAGAAAGTGATATTTATTCAGAGTCGGAAAGTGGAGAGGAAGGGTCTTCTGTTGTGGCAGCGGAAGAGCCGAGTCCAAGCCAACCAGGTTCTAGTCGGCCTCCAAATCAACTTGGTCCAAGTCAAGCTGGTCCCTCAGGAATAAAGTTTAAAAAAGCACGTTTAGAACAATTGCGTCCAGTAAGGGAGAGTAGTAGTTCCGATGAGAGCATCCAGTCTGAAGAAGAGCAAGCTGAGGAAGTTCAGGAGGCGATTTGGCTGCCGAATTGCTATCCAAGGGAACCATTTCCATTCACTGGTATACCTGGCTTACACGGCGATATTCAAGCACGTAAACCTGTGGAATTTTTTGAACATTTCATAGATAACTACACTGAGATAACTGAGTTGATTGCCAGACAAACCAATATATACGCAAGTCAAAAAATTGGAGAAAAAGTTGCTGGTGGTAAGATGTCACGAGCATCTAGGGATTTGGCTTGGATGGAAACCACCAGCAATGAAATTAAACTGCTTCTAGGCATCTTGCTTTTACAAGGCATAGTCGGCAAACCCACAAATAGTATGTACTTCTCAAGAAAAAGGTTGCTAGAAACGCCAGTTTTCAATGAAATCATGTCGGAGCGACGATTTTCGATTTTGTTGAGATTTATGCACTTTGTGGACAACAGTAGTTTTGATGGCACCCAAAACCCAAGGCTGATTAAAATACAGCCAATTTTAGACCATTTACTATATAAATTTCAATCATCTTACACACCTGAGATGCCCGGTTTCACCAACAGCAAATAAATCTCTAAATAACTATTGAATGAATAAGTTTTATTCTCTAGTTAAATCTATTCTTGTTTCACCAACGTGTTTGACAGCTCAGTTAGTTATTCATAAAATAGGCAGATTTTAGTACAATTTCCACCATAAATTGTACATTTATGCATGAAATTGCAGTAAACGTCACCTTAAATTTAAAAAAATAAAATCCTAATTCGTGTTGTGTCGTGTCTGGTTGATTTCATTCCAACGTGCCCTTTGCGTGGATACACATTATACCTATTACAATTATTAAACAAACCATAGTGTATCAACTTCATAAGTGGATGAACAACAGTGGAGAGTGAAAATGGAGCGAAAACTCATACAGCTTTTCCCAAGTCACTCCCTGCTACTTGCGTGTGCTTTTTGGAAAGCAAGCCGAAGGACTAAAGAATGAATATGAAGCAATGCTGATTTTCCCTCTTGTTCAAGTGTGCAAGGTTTCATCTGGCTGGGACGCCTTCTTGTCTCATGCTCTTCATCTGAAGACTCGGAAGAAAACGATGAAGATGCTGAAAGGCTACTTCGAAAAATCACTGATTATGATAGTGTTTGATAAATCTTATTTAGAATAAATTGAAGTACCTTGTAATATTCAAATAACTTTAGTAGGTACCTATTAACTGGAATAATAATTCATTTCTTAAACACTTTCCTGTGGTCCATTTAATTATTATAAACTTTGTAGGTAGTAATTAGTGTGTATAGCTATTATAATATCCACACCAGACAACAAAATTAAATAAAAAACAAGTTTTTTGTGTTTTTTTTTCACCTTTGATTTACCAATCACTCCCATCAAATACACTATATAAGATTAACTTTAGAGTATTTTCTCATATTAATGAGTGTTGTAGAGCTGCAGAAGGAAAATTGAGGTTATAAAACTATGAATAGAGACGTTAACTGTAACTATTTGGCTGGTTAGTTTATTTGCCGATTTATTCATAGAATAGAGCTATTCGTGTTTGGTGAAACAGAAGCTGTCACTTTTTAACCAATGAATAAGTTTAATCTATGAATAAGGTCTTATTTACTGTTGGTGAAACCGGGCAAGAGAGACGTGTCAATTGACGAGAGTTTGTTACTCTGGAAGGGGAGGTTGAGCTGGAAGATGTACATACCAAAAAAAAGAGCACGTTTCGGGATGGAATCTTATAGATTGTGCGAAGCAAGTTCAGCATATGTGTGGAATATCATGGTATTCACAGGAAAAGATATGGAATTAGCTTCGGATATCAATGGATGTAATGTATCAAATTTTACCAAGCCTTCTAGAATCGTGCTCACACTTGGTGAAAAACTTCTTGGGAAAGGCTACAGGTTTGTCACCGATAATTATTATAGCTCACCTGAACTTTTCACTTTCCTCTGCCAACAGAGAACTGATGGTTTAGGTACAGTTCGCATAAATCGAAAGGGATTGCCATCAAATCTCGCAAAACAAAAGTTGGCCAAGGGACAGCAAGTGTCCGCCGTTAAAGAAAAAATTTTTTTTTGAAATGGCATGACAAGAAGGACGTGTCGATGCTCAGCACCACCCATGGTGATGATGTTATAGAAATAATCAACAAACGACGCCAGCATATACAAAAACCATTGGTGGTGGTTGACTATAATAACAGTATGGGTGGTGTTGATCTGGCAGATCAACAATTGGTCCCTTATACTATTTCGAGAAAACGTCTGAAGAAATATTATATAAAAATGTTTAGACATCTGTTAGACGTAGCAGTGCTCAATTCTTTTTTATTATATAAGAAGCGGGGAGGAAATTTAACACAGCTAGAATACAGACTTAGTATATGTCAGAACATTTTCCAAAAATATGGAACTGCGACAATACAGTCATCTAGAAGAAGAGCTATACAGCCTGATACGCCAAATCGCCTAGCTGGCCGTCATTTTCCTGACTTCAATCCTCCTCAAGCAAACCGAGACCATGGTGTTAGGAGATGTGTTGTGTGTGCCTCGCACAAAATTTATAAGAGAACAAATGTAAATTGTCCGGATTGCAATGTACCGCTATGCATTGTACCATGCTTCAAAAATTACCATACGAAGCAAAACTACTAGTGTTTAAAAAAAAATTGTGTTTGAACCTATTATACTACTTGGAGTGTGTAAACTGACTATTTTATTGGTGTTTTACATTTTTTATATACAGACAATTATTTGAAAAACTAACAGCGATATCATTCAAGATTCCGCATAACTAGGTATGTATTTTATTTGTATAACACGAATACGTAGAAAAAATATAAATACCTACATACAGTAAAAACGCATAGGTCGTAAAAAATTGTGTAAACAATGTGAAGATGAAATTTGTATACAGGGTGGAGAAAATAATCGGATATTTCATCAACCGACATAAAAATTTAAACTACAAAATGAAAATAAACACGTAAGCCGTTTTCAAAGTAAGCTGCTTTGAGAATGAAAATTTCCGTTTGTTTATAACCCAGAAAGCTCTCAATTTAAACTCCAATTATTTAAGACCCATTTTTAGTGACATTTCTCAGGCAATCTGAAAATGCTTATATACACATACATTTCATACAGTGCATTTCTTTTTCAATGCACCATAGGGATTTACATGTAAAAAATGGATCTCGTGTTAATGGTTTTCCTGGGGTAAATTTCTGAAATTTTTTTTTGTGGAATCTTAAAATACAGTATTCTACACCTTATTTTGAAGATCTGCTACCACTGGGAGCAATACTTATTTAGATAAAAATTAAAAAGTGGAACCATTTCTACTGATTTTTTTTCAAATAGGTTGCCATGCTCGTTCACTGACATCTATCAAGCCTATGACATTTTAATAATAATTTTCTAATTTTCAAAATCAGTTTGAAATCAGTGTGAAAAAATAGAACAAGCAGAATGCCGGAAGTGTATACTATACCGAAGAAAAAGTGGGTATGGTGATTTCTTACATAAGAGGTCTTTCTTGTAGAGAAGTGTGCGATAATCTTGCTGTGCAATTCCCAAACAGACCTATTCCTGATCACGCTAGCGTTTTAAGGAATTACAATAATTTCTTAAAAAATGGCTGTGTAAATTTGGAACACCAGCATAAGAAACCAAGAAAAACAGTTGTTACCGAAGCTCTCAGACAAGATGTTTGCTTAGTGATAGAAGAACAGCCTTCAACTAGTTTATCAAAAATGTCCAACCAACTGGGAGTATCTAGAAGCAGCTGCTACAGGGCTTTAAAAAATGAAAAGTTCAACAGCTACAAAGTTCACAACTCACAGGAACTTTTAGAGCGTGACTTTTATCCGAGAATGGAATTTTGCGAGTTTTGGATGGAACGAATTAATAGAAACCCAAATGTACAAAATTTGATTTTGTTTTCTGATGAAAAAACGTTTATGCTGAATGGTAGCGTCAATAAACAAAACATCAGAATATGGTCGCGAAAAAACCCATACATTTTTCATGAAACTCACACTCAGTGGCCACAGAAACTTAACGTATGGGCAGGAATTCTAGGAAATCACATCATTGGGCCCTTTTTTATTGACGGGTCTTTAAATAGCGCAAAATATTTGCAGTTACTTAGAGAAAAAGTCCTCCCGTCTGTACGCAGACTTCCTTTAAATGGGCAAGTAATTTTACAGCAAGACGGAGCACCCCCTCATAGTACACGTGAAATTACACAGTTCTTAAATGCTGAGTTTGATGAATGGATTGGTCGGTTTGGACCATTGAAATGGCCCGCTAGAAGCCCAGATTTGACACCTCTTGATTTTTTTTTTGGGGATACTTGGCCAGCAAAGTTTTTGACGACATAAGAGAAAGACCAAACAATTTGGAAGAACTAAAGCAAAGAATTAATGAAGCTTCTAATACAATAGTTGTTAGACAATTACAAAATGTAAAGCGGCATTTTCGGGAAAGATTAGGACATTGTTTAGCAGCTTCTGGACGACAGTTTGAATATTTGATTTAGATTTTTAATTTATTGTTTTACAAATAAATTGTTTAATACACGCTGTGTTCCCTTCTGTCTTTTGCTAAGCATAAGTTAGGTATTCTTAGGTAG
The DNA here is from genome assembly GCA_910589415.1 of Malachius bipustulatus. NCBI lineage: Eukaryota > Metazoa > Arthropoda > Insecta > Coleoptera > Melyridae > Malachius > Malachius bipustulatus. The sequence continues at coordinate 2,905,833 of OU342638.1, read as the reverse complement.
CTAGTAGCTATAGTACGTTCAAAATAAGAAGTCGCCTATCGGCTTAACGGAAGCTAATGGGTGTAGTTATTCTGAAAAGAGAAATCTGTCATCGTAATAAAACCCCTGTAGTTAGGTTGAAGGAATCTAACAATAAGGGTAAACATTACAGGTATGAATTTGTTTCCATACCAGGTTTACTCCAGAGGTTCCTAACAAGTTAACGAAATATTCTAATAACAATATTTTGTTTATTTACTACCCACCAGAATTTGCATTTTGTTATTAATTCTTAGTTGAAAAAAAATTAGATATCAGCCGAGATATCAGCGATATAGTAATATAAATTTCCCAAAGTTTGTACTCATCAGAATATACAGATGTTCAAATGTAATTTACAAGTTGCAGTCTGAATATTTACATGTTGTTTAATTAATATACAGGTCTCTTCAAATTCGTTGGCGAGAACAATTCCACGAAATTTCAAGTGGTTTCCTATATTCAAACGTTCAGACACTTTCCAGCGGCGTAGGTCTCACTGCTAAAAATTTCAACCGTAAATATTATAATGTTCGACATCTTTTTATGGAACTTATAAATATCAAGTAAATTATTTTTGTTATAATATTTTTTTTTGTTATATCCATGTTGTTGTTAATAATTATTATTAACAATGTGGCCAGAACTGTGTTTTACGCGAATTTTTCAAAATTTTTAAACCTGCCTTATTTTAGTTTTTTTATTAATTCCAAAGCGTTGATAATACCTAATAGAAACAAAACTATGTTCATAATAATTTATTCACTTGTATTATTTTAAATTTTTAATTACTGATAATAATTGAAAATTTATTTATTTAATAACTTGTATTATTTTCAATTTTGTATTACCGATAATAATCAACAATAATAAATCAAATTATATGTTCAAGTTAATTTATTTATTTATTCACTTTAGTTATTTTCATTTTTTAACTAACAAGGCTTTGATTATTAAAAGTATCATTTTTCAATATTTTTTTTGCAGTTAATTCAAAATGATTCAATTATTTTATAAATTGAACCAGTTATAATTTCCAATAAAACTACATTACATATTTTTATATTTCTCGAATGAAAAGAAACTGTTTGAGTACTTCTGCACGCCAAAAGTATGTTTACAAATATTCACCAGTTTATGGTATATACTCCCCACTGCTAGGCTATTACTACTGCCTTTGTACCTTCTTAATACGAAAGGCGACTTCTTATTCTGAAAGCACTATACTTTGTTTGATTTTGTTGTTTAAATTGATTTAAATAATAATAAAGTAATGATTAAAATGCAGCCCCGGATCTATGGGGGGGGGGGGGGGGGGGGCAAGCCAGGGCCCATGCCCCCGGCGGCAAATTTAGGGGGCGGCAAATTCCAGCTTGGTAGACGTATGGTCAAACTGTCAAAGCTGCGTTAATGATGAGTTGTAACGATACAACTCACCAATAACGTAACTTTGACCATTGAGTACCTGTACTACTAGTACCTGTGTGTACAGGTTGACATTATGAGCGTGCCAAGAAGAAAACTATCGAGAGCAGAATTTAGGAAAAAAGCTAAACTTAAGGGGTTGCAGGGGAAACAATTTGCGACCATGATGAAAAAATGGCTTAGCGAAGGAAGTGGCCTGTCAGGATCTGCAACAACTTCCGAACTAGTCAAGGACCTTGTGATGTTCTATCCGCGAGGCCTATGCCCATCATTAGGCATCTGATTGCTGAAATAATGATGATGATAAAAATAAAAATATAGACTGGCGGGGGCGGCATTTTTCAGTTTTTGCCCCGCCTCGAAAAAATTCAAGATCCAGGGCTCTTAAAATGTCATAGGAATGATAGATATCAGTGAACGAGCATGGCAACCTATTTTAAAAAATCAGTAGAAATGGTTCCACTTTTTAATTTTTATCTAAATAAGTATTGCTCCCAGTGGTAGCAGATATTCAAAATAAGGTGTAGAATACTGTATTTTAAGATTCCACAAAAAAAAAATTCAGAAATTTACCTCAGGAAAATTTAACACGAGGTCTCTTTTTTACATGTAAATCCCTATGGTGCATTGAAAAAGAAATGCACTGTATATTTTTATCTAGATATTTGAATTTACTCATAAAAAGTTACTACTGCTGTAGAACAAATATTATTTCTTTAAAATAACACATATAATAAAAGGGTTTTTGCATGAATATCAAACATAATTAAATACAAATAATTAATATTTGTTAAAAAAAATTACATTTTTTACGCTTTCCCGTATCTATAATTCCGCGCGCCACTGATTTGAGCACTCATGAATGCTCTGCCACCAGCCGGTCGCGCGCGCTGAAATACCCGGACGCTTAAGGGGTTAATAGACAACTCTGAGGGTTTACAGCACTACTGTTACATTAGAAATTTGTCGAGGCTGGTTTCAAACCAAATTTCAAAGCATAATGGTAATAGTTTTTTTTGCGTTTCGTGTTTGCAATATTTCCGTACGGCGGAAAAACTGTCGCGAGTTATGCATTCCTTCATGAATGACCACATTGTAAACTCATTATCATTCGAGTATAGTAAGTCCTTATTAGTTTTATAACCCTTAGCCTCGAAACAAATGACCTATTGTATTATTGTTATTATGAACTAAATATTAAATTATATATGTATAATGAATATTATTGTTAATCATATTAATATTCTGTATTTGAAATTAGGATAATGTTCCTAAAACACATCCTTTTGGAATTATTAATAAACAGGCGCATGGCAAAGCCACCGCCCTCCTTAAAAGGTATAAATACTGTATTTACTTATTGTACCGGGTGTCCCAACACTAGTGTCCACCCCCTAAACAGAGCTTAATTTTAAAGACAAAAAATTGAAACTTTGAGAATTTGTGTACTTGATATAGGACCACGGAATGGCATAATCAGTTTCATTTAAAAAAAGTTAGTTCGGGCGCCAGCGATAAAAAACTGTAAGATGGTGGTAAATTGTCGAAAAAAAAAATTGATTTTTTTCAATACATACGTAGAAATCGATTAATAAAATCAATATCGCTTGAAATAAATTTGAAAAAACTAATTATAAGGCTTTAATTAAATAAAATATAATTATATAGCAATGACAGGTAGACAATATAATCTGAACAATAACAAGGTAGGTGCACTAAGTTTTATGGGAAAGTAAATAAGGCCCAGATAAATAGAAGGACGGCTCTTGCTGGGCTAGCCTGCACAATGAACCTGCACTGGACAGTGTCGTAGTATGGACTCATGAAAAAGGTGATTATTAAAAAGATATTAAAAATGTTTTTTAATGAAACTAATTATGCCATTCCATGGTCCTATATCAAATACACAAATCCTCAAAGTTTCAATTTTTTATCTTTAAAATTAAGCTCGATTTAGGGGGTGGACACTAGTGTTGGGACACCCGGTACAAGTTAGAATAGATTCAGTCTTCGCGACCTAATGTATTAGATATAATACCGATTGTAATTTGTCTAGTATATTAGTCTATTTTCAAAATAAATTTAATTTTTAAAAACCCTTTTGAAGTTCTTGAAACGAAAATTCGCGACATAAAGAGGTGGATTGCAATTACATCACTGTGGTTCTTCCTAACACTGGAGAACGTAGCGATAAACTCGGTCGTCAAGTACCTAGCAATATTTTAACATTTGACAGTTATCCAAAAAAGATGAGATTCATAGTCTATGGTGATTTTGAATGTCTGTTGAAGAATGTGGAGAGTGCAAATACTCCTACTTTGGATGCGTACACTGTTAAAACATACGAACATGTTCCATTCTCGTTTGCCTATTATATTAAATGTTCTTTCGATGATTCGTTATCAAAATTTGAAATTTATACCGGTCTGGATGCACCTCAGATATTTGTTTCTAGACTGGAAAACGATTTAAGGCGCATCTACCGCGATTACCTAAAACCTGTTATCCCTATGAAGGCGTTAACGCCTCAGCAAGAGGAAGCTTATAGAAATGCAACGGAATGTCATATCTGTGGGGAAAGATTTGCTTTTTCAGATATAAAAGTTCGTGACCACTGCCACCTTAATGGCTTATATCGCGGAGATTTAGAAACATCAAATGTCACTGTCAGTCTTCGCTTGCAAACACATGGCGAAATCCAGCGGAAAAGAGATGTAAAACATTTGGTAGGTTAGGAACGCTAATGTAAAACGAATTTGAATATAATGACAAAATAATGATGGACATAATGAGGTAAACAGGCTATAAATAGAGGTGCGGAAACCCAAGAACGGGATCTTTTGTTAGCAGCACTTCCTAGATAGACGACCACATCAAGTTAGCAGCGATTTATTTAAAGGTTACCTCGTGCTCGAGCTTTGCTTAGATACAAACCAAAAACAAAAAGCTTTGTAGGTATTCTTGTAAGTACGATTTCACCTGTTATTTATTATTGTTGAATTTTTATGTCTGTTTTAATATTACCCAAGTAAGTACCAACATACCTACGATATAATTATTAATTTGTTCATCCAAATCCAAAAGCAAAATTATTAATCTTTCAAAACAATAGGGTTGAGTTTCATCACATGTTAAATGCCATGCTTTATTTTTACCTGCAGATTTGTTTAAATTAATTTATTTGACATTTTCTAAATAATGAGTTTTGATTGAGGGATAATTCTAAATTGGTTTAAAGAAAGTTTATTGAATAATTAACTTCTACATTCCTGTAGGTACCTATTGTGGGGTCCACGGATCTCGAGCTGATGATCAGCGGGGAGCCGCCGACTGTGCGGGGTTCCACGCAACTCGAGCTCCTGACCTGGCGGGGATCAAGGCCAACGGAACGACGGATGGCGTGGAGGGATGGCATTCAACATTGAACTAGCGAATAAGATAGGGTTTAGATCTATCTTATTATCTTAACGCCTTTTCTAAATAATAATCCTACTTTTGAACTATAAGTTTGATTAGTGTGTGTGGTTACCTACCCCCATACTTCCCCTTCATATACTACACTATGGCCCGTATTCATCAATAAATATAACCCCTGGGGTTATATTTTGGAACATGTCATTGGTTTAAAATTCGTAGCGTTCGTAGAGTTTGAGAAACAGACCAATCAGCTGTCAGAAAATTCAAAATATAACCCCAGAGTTATATTTTGAAGTTTGATGAATACGGACATATGAGGAGCAGACATGCAAAACGCATTTTGTCCAAAATTGAAATTTTTTACCTGTACATGGCGTTTGCTTTCTTATATATATTTCTATCTATTAGTCCTATCAAAGACATTCAAACAGCATTAAAATTCGTTTAAAATCTAACCAGAAAATCACTTGGACAAACAAAGCGCATGTTGTCCAACGACAGTGAACAAACAAACCGCGTTATGTCCACAAATTATGGACAAACTTCAGTTTGATTGGGTATAACGGCGAAGTGATCTGTTCTTAGGGTGAACTGCTGTGTTATTTCTTTATTTTTGTCAGTGTTGATGTTTATTTGTTTTAAAAATAATGCAAAATATCGAAGGAGAGCATGTTGTTGGAGATACTGACCGTGGATGTAGAAAAAGAAAGCTAAATTCTTCATCGAGAGAACGCAAAAAGAATGTTAGGTATGTATAAGAGCCCTTTTCAAGGTTAGGTTTACTTATTAATATTCTTTAGTATAGGTTTATTATTTTCATAAAAACATTGTTCATGGTAAATTGCAGATATTCTAATTTGGATCCCGATTTATTGAATCTAGAGATAACCTGCAACCACAAAGGTCAACATTTTCAGTGCCAGAATAATTTAACAAAGCCTATTATAAGAGGACTGAGACATGCATTTTTTAAAGAAACAAACAAGACGATACAAGACAATAAATTAGCATCTCTGATGACAATAGAAAATCCAAAGCGATCAAGAAGTCGTAAAGTCGAAGGAGGAAAATCTCATTGTTTTATAGTAAAGTACTATGTATGGCATTTTTATTAAGCATATTATTATTAAAAAAATGACTTTACATTATTTTTTAGGTGTTCATTGAAAACAAAAAGGTACAGGTTTGTCAAAAGATGTTTCGTGGGATTTACAGCGTTGGTCAACGGAGACTGAATACAATTTGCAAAAAAATTGTCAAGGGAGCAGCAGTGGAAGAAAAAAGAGGTGGAGATAAAAGGTCTGCTAAATTTCGTGAAAAATTGCTTGCAGTAGAGAATTTTATAAAACAGTTAAAAGGCAAAGACAGTCATTATGGAAGAAACAAATCCAGGAGAATATACTTGCCTCCTGAGTACAGTATCTCTAAACTTTGTGATTTATACAATGAAAAGGCAACGAATAATCTAAAAGTAAATTACAAATACTTCAGTAGGGTGTTTAATAATAAGTTTAACATAGGATTTGGCAGTCCTGCAACGGATGTGTGCGGATTCTGTGTTAGAACAGAAACTCAAATGAACAATACGAAAGTTTCGATTGAAAAACAAAAATTACAAACTGAATTAAAAGTTCATCGAACGCGAGCAGCGCAGTTCCACAAAATAATGAAAGAGAATCCGCCCAATACAATATCGTTTTGTTTTGATCTACAGCAAATTCAGGTACTACCTAAAGTACCAATACAAGATGCTTTTTATGCCCAACAGCTTTCTCTATACTTTTTTTGTATCGTTAAAACTAATGGCGAAAGTCCAATATTCTACTCATGGATGGAACATCAAGGGGGTAAGGGGGTTGTGGAAGTATCTTCTGCTCTTTTACATTTTCTTAAAGAAATAGAACTGTCTCCAGATATCAACTGTATACGACTGTTCGCAGATGGTTGTGGGGGGCAAAATAAAAATAGCTATGTCCTACACATGCTAATGATATGGCTTTATAGATTTGCCCCAGAAACAGTTAGGACTATAGCATTGATATTCCCCGTTCGTGGGCATTCATACTTACCTGCTGATAGAGTTTTCGGCAGGATCGAAAAAATTTTGAGGCGCCACAGTACTATTAAGACACCTGAAAAATATTACGAACTCTATTCTCAAGTAGGTGAAATACGTCAGCTCGGCAACCAATGGTTTTTGCATGACATTAAAAATGCATCGTTATGTTTGAAAAAAGTTACTGGAATAAGTCAATGTAAAAGAATTTACATCAAAAGAGGAAACTCTGGTGATAAAATTTTAGTAAAAACAGAAACCTTATACAGAAATGATGACATATCCAAAAAGGCAGAAACGCTTCTAAAACCACGGAAACGTTTAGATCAAATTCAAATCCCAGAGATACCGCTGGGTCATAAAATAAAGAAAAAAAAACTAGACAGCCTCAAGAAGCTCTTGACGTCTTTATCAGGTGAAAACTGGAGCACCGTGGATCCGGAATTGACTTGGATGGTTCCAATTTTTTCTGAATTCGTTGAAGAAAATGATCTTAATGATGTTAATGATGGTAATGACGAAAGTTTATGTGAATGTAATGACATTGAAACAGTAAATTTTATATAAAAAAAATTTATTAACATAAGAATTACAATTTGTTTACTTGAAATATCAATAGAAATGGTTTTTTATTGTTTCTTTAGAAAAAAAATGTTAATTTTTTAATAAAGCACTTGATTTAAATCTATTTTAATTGGTTTTATTATTATTATTTAATTGTTTGAAAGTACTGATAAACATTTAAAGACTTTCAAAATGAAGTTTGTCCACTATGGACATTCAAAATGAATTTTGTCCTTTAATTTTTTTTCTTTTTGTAAACTAGTATTAACCTTTCTTGTAGAGGCTTTTGGAGCAAACATGTTTTATTTATTTCCTATTTTTAGAAGCAAATTCGATTTACATATCAGGTATAGTTTTGCTACCATAGTTTTTCCTGTTTCCTGTAACTTTACAATATTGGACAAAATGCTTTTTGCATGTCTGCTTCTCATATGAGGATTATAATTAACGATCTTATTTTATTCACACTTCTCATACACGTGCAGGGTTTTTGTTAGAAATGGATTAACAAACTTTAAAGGATTTTTTTCTCATATTTTATATTTTATGTATTATTCTAAACATGTGCTAGGGTCACCTTTTATATTTTATTGTAGTCTACGAACCACATGGTACCTACCGCTCTATTCATTTATTTTTACAATTCATGCCTGCATTTATTAACCTGTGTGTGTGTCAAAAAGTTTATTTAATTCTTCTACATTTTATTTTATGCTATTTACTGAAAAGGTAACGAAACCGAATCATTTATCGAACCAACCACTTTGTGTATCTCCAGAATAATAATTAGTCGACTCGCTTCATTATTATTGTATATGTTCTAACCATCAATTATTGCTGCCATCCACACTTTATAATTATGTACCTACTTATCATGTCTTGCTATGCTTTTATCTCATGCCACATGTTCGCTCTTTATTCTTATTTTTCATGCCGTTTATTTGATCGCTTACTAAATCGATGTCTTTTTTAAATTGTCTACTGAACATTCTTGATTTAATTGCTGTTTATTGACTTATACTCTTTTGATTATTTATTTATATTTCACATATTTATTCAACAAAACTGTCCAATAGATAATGATGTATCTTGATTTCAAATTGATCTTTGTAATTGTAAAGTCAGGTTCTCTTATTTTTCCGTGAAATCAATCAACGTAAAGGTCATTTCTCGTTCTTCAACAAACTCAATTCAAAAGGGTGGATCATTCTGATTGCTAATTGTTTACCGAACTGTTGAACTAGAATGTATGGGCCTTATGTGAATCTAACTAACATTTTCGTCCTTGCCACGAGGGGATCAATTAAACAGCCAACGGATTGCCTCCTAACCATCGGACTCCGGACAGGGATCCTCCCAACTATAGGCGGGTTGCCTCCTAACCACGGACCTCGTTACATCGTCATACTAACAAAACCCATTCCCATGGTTATCTTAAAGACCTAGATTTCTGTGGTAATCC